>CP126895.1:98218345-99618345 GCA_030440675.1 Furcifer pardalis | reverse complement strand
AGCACAACTTCCCAGGTGCAAACCAGAGTTCATTTTTATGAAATAGCTTTTTAGGATGCAAACCATGCGTAGCTTCCAGAAGGGCCGAAAATAACTCATGAGAAACAAATCAGAAATCAATTCCATGCAACAGTTTTCCAGGGTTTACCCAACATCTTTCTTATTTTTGATCATTGAGGAGAGGAAAAGCAGGAACACTTATGGCTATGATGGCAAACCTTGGCACTCCAGATGTTCTTGGACTTCAATTCCCAGAAGCCCAAGCACCCTGTGAATCTACATGAATGGATTTACTGCGATTCATCCAGACTGTGCTGCCCTCTTCGCTCCCAGAAGTGGAAGCGACAAGGGCAGCACAGGCCGGATGAATCACAGTAAACCCATTCATGTGGATTCACAGGGTACATGGGCTTCTAGGAATTGAAGTCCAAGAACATCTGGAGTGCCAAGGCTTGCCATCATGGGCTTATGGGATGGATGATAAATGCCTCCGACCCCCAATGTTCTACATCCAGCTCAAAATCTAGAGATTCCCCAATACTGTAATAGAGCAGGGGTTTGCAATCTATGGCCATTTCATGTGACCCGCTGCCCTCACTCCCACCACTGCCACCGCCGGAAGCAGCTAAAACAGCCAAAAACACACTGTAAATGAGCCCAGAGCTGTCATAAATATGTTTACGACAGCCACATAAATGTTTCACAGCAGCGTTTATAGCAGGAGAAGACCCAGCTGAATGGGGAGTTGGCAGCTTTAAACCACGCCACCGCCAGCGCCACTACTTTCGGACCCTCACCTGTACTTGTCCAGCCTTTTTCTGACTTTTTTCCCCTTTGTAATATTTTGTGTAATGTTCCTGTTTTTCGTGATATTTTTGTAATTTTATGATGTATATTGGGGCTTTATTTTATTGTACAGTAATACCTCATATAACATTAGTATCGAATAACACGAAAATCGCATAACATCAAGGAATCTGGGGGGAAGAATTGCATCAGATAACATTAAGATCCTATGGGATGCTTCAGATAACAACCGCGAAAGCCTGTGTGGTTACAATGTATCTCTATGGATCCCATAGAGGATCAGATAACACGAAAAATCATATAACACGAAGACTTGTGGAACCAGGTTTTAGTGTTATATGAGGTTTTACTGTATTGTATTTTATGATATTCTATTGTTTTGAATTACTGATGTATGATATTTGATATTTGATTATACTGTGATTTGTAATGTTCTCTTGAATTGTTACATTGTATTCGATTGTGAGCCGCCCTGAGTAGGGCAGCATATAAATTGAATAAATGAAATGAAATGAATAAATGCTGCAATCTATGCTATGAACATTTATTTGAACTCAGCATCTTATTGCTGCCAGAGGAATGGACCAATGAAGATTTGGGATTGGGCAACAACAAAGCGAAGAAAGTGGCTTCATCTTGACAGTCCAGGGTTTGATCTGGACACAAAAACAGAAGAAGCATCTTATTTAAGAAAAAAATAAATTTGGTTAACACAAACTTGAATTGGCCAAAGTAACTCAGTTCTCTTCCTTAGAGGATCCCCCCCCCCCCCATAAACCTGAAAGGAAAAAAGAATCCTGCACACCAGTAGATGGTGCACTTTGCCAATTTATAACATTTCTTCCATCACTTTTTTGTTCTGGTTTCCATAATTATACAGGCTAAGGCTTATTATCTGTTGAATTTTCTTTATACATAGGAACTCCCTTAAAAAAAATCTCATTGCTATGCAACTAAACAAGATACACTACAGCAGATTTCCTCAACCTAGTGTTCTCCTAATATTATCATCTGCATCAGGCAGGCTGGACGGTGATGTATCAGAATGGGGAAAGTTAACCTAAAGCCAATAGTAAATTTTCTAGTGGCTAAAATACATTTTAAAACTTATTTGGGGAAGTACAGCATACCTCAGGTGTGTTTAAGACAGGTATTCTCAACCTACGGCCTGTGGGCCAGACCCAGCCCCCAAAGCCATTTCATCAGGCCCACAACACCCTTGCCAAACCAGGAAGTTGAAAGAACTGCACACCAATCATGTGCAGAATGCCGCTAGATGCATTCTGCGCATGTGTGGCATATATTTTACTTCTGCTTCCGGGTGGGCAGAACCACATCACTGGCCCAATCAGCTGCCCAGGAGGCGTGATCAGGCCCGCAACCTGAAAACCTTAAGACAGGTTTAAGACGTTCTGAAACAGGGTTAAATTGCACAAAGGGTCTTTCTGAGCAGAACATTTTCAATGATTTTAAAAAAAAATTAAATTTAGGTAAAGGTTTCCCTTGTTTGAAAGCCAGCTGTATCCAACTTTAGGGTTCAGTGCTGGCATCATCTCCCTGCCGCTGCAGCTGCTTCCCTGCTTATCATGGGTGAAGGAGGGGTCCTGCCTGTCCTTGCACGTGCTTGGCCAGAGTGGGACCCAGGAAAGACGCGGGTGGCTGTGGGCGTCTGCTGCTTCCGCCGCTGTCCTTTTCCCTACCACCTGGCTTGGCATGTATCTAACACTGATTGTATCCATTATATTTATATTGTGCTGTTTTTTAATGTTTGATATTGTAATATTGTAAGCCGCTCTGAGTTGCTTCGGCAAGGAGAGCGGCATATAATAATAATAATAATAATAATAATAATAATAATAATAATAATAATAATAATAATAATAATAATAATAATAATAATAATAATAATAATAATAATAATAATAATAATAATAATAATAATAATCTGGCCTGTGGGCTGTAGGTTGAAAATCCCTGGTGCAAGGCATCGGATAGAATTATTGCATTTTGTTGTTGTTCAGTCGCACAGTCAATTCCGACCCTTTGCAACCCCGTGGACCATTGCTCACCAGGCACCTCCGTCCTCTACCATCCTCCTCAACCCACCCAGCTCTGTGCCCATTGCGTCTACAATACCATCTAGCCATCTCATTTTCGGCTGCCCCCTTCTTTTATTAACTCTTAAAAGGTATATCAGAAAACAAAATAAAAAACACTGTAGCACTTTAAAGACTAACTGCTATATTTTTGTTAGCTTTTGTGGATCAAGTCCACTTCTTCGGACAAGGAGTGAAACTTACAGGCATGATTTATATACACCAAATTCAGGGGTCAAAGGGAGAAGGGCCTGCTCAAGCAGGACAACAGACAAGCAAGCACAATACAGCTTTCCACAGACATCAGCAACAATAGATTATTCAGATTAGCTCTAAATGTCTCCCTTTCAATCTCAAAGGTGCGGAGAAAGCCCATTCTGTTCTCAGATCAACCTCAAAAGCCAGTCGTATCCAAATCTAGGTAAAGGTAAAGGTTTCCCTTGCTCGAAAGCCAGTCGTATCCGACTCTAGGGGTCAGTGCTCATCTCTGTTTCTAAGCCGAAGAGTCAGTGCTGTCTGCTTCTGCAGACATTCCCATGGTCATGTGGCAGGCATGACTAGACACCGGAGCGCACGGAACGCTGTTACCTTCCCACCGAAGTGGTCCCTATTTATCTACTTGCAATTTCTTGCTTTCGAACTGCTAGGTTGGCAGGAGCTGGGACAGAGACGGGAGCTCATTCCGTCCTGCAGTACTCGGGAATCGAACTGCTGACCTTCCGCCTCCCAGTCAGCGTCTTAGTGGCTTGAGCCACTGCAGTTCTAGAGGGCAGTCAAAAGAGCCAGCGCGGTTTGCGTCTGCAAATGTTTCTGTGGTCATGTGGCAAGCATGACTAGACACCGGAGTGCACACAACACTGTCACCTTTCCCACCAAAGCGGTACAGTATCTATTTATTTACTTGCAATGTCTTGCTTTCAAGCTGCTAGGATGGCAGGGCCTGAGATAGAAGTGGGAGCTCACTCCACCGTGCAGCAGTTGGATCCCGCCAAATTTCCAGTTGTCACTTAACAATTAATTAAAATAAATGATGGTACAAAAAGTGAAAATAGGATTATTGACATATTCAAGGCGTTGGCAACATTCCCATCCTGGCAATCTGTTTAACACAAATGATGAGCTCTTAGAGATATGGAGTTATGGAATATAAATTCTTGTTTTGCCCACCACCGTGAATTCCCAGCTGTTGCCATTTCTCAGGTTATCCCACGCTACGAGGAAGAAGCAAAACCCACTTACCTTCCAGGAGGCGGCCATGCTGGAGGAGAGAACGCTGAAACTACAATTCCCATGAAGCTCCTCGCCTACAACTCCCATCATGCCCTCACACCAAGCTCAGAACTTTTAACCCCTTACAGGCAGAGTAGTAGAAAACTTTCCATGTCCAGTGGCGCAGCGGGAGAAAGTTTAAATAATGTCCATTTTTGCAGTGTCCACGTTTGCAGTAACGAACACCCTATTTGTTCCCCCAGAGCACTGGATGAAATGGATGAGAATTGGAGTATCTTTCGCCCGCATTTGAGTTTTAACAATAACAATTATATTATATACCATAACGCTTAGTGCACTCTCTGGGCGGTTTACATTACAAGTCAATTAGCATTTTAATTTACTTTAATTTTAATTTCGCCTCCAACATGCTGGGTACTGGCTTTTACCAATCTCGGAGGGATGGAAGGCTGAGTCAACCTTGAGTCCGGTCAGCATCAAACTCACAACGTTCTGCTGCAGTACAGCAGAGCAGTGTTTAACCACTGCGCCACTTAGGGTTTTTTTGTTTTCATAGTGAAAAGTAGAGACATCACATTGCAAACAAAAATTCGCATAGTCAAAGCAATGGTATTCCCTGTGGCAATGTATGGTTGTGAGAGCTGGACCATTAGGAAAGCTGAGTGCAGAAGAATAGATGCCTTTGAGATGTGGTGTTGGAGGAGAGTTTTGAGAGTCCCCTGGACAGCGAGGAGAACAAATAGGTCAATCTTAGAAGAAATCAACCCTGACTGCTCCTTGGATGGTCAAATAATAAAGATGAAGCTAAAGTACTTTGGACATCAAATGAGAAGAGAGGATTCACTTGAGAAAGCCTTGATGCTTGGAAGGGTCGAGGGCAAAAGAAGAAGGGGACGGCCCAAGATGAGATGGCTAGATGGTATTGTGGAGGCAGTGGGCACAGAGCTGAGTGAGTTGGGGATGGTGGAGGACAGGAGTGCCTGGAGGACAGTGGTCCATGGGGTCGCAAAGGGCTGGAATCGACTGTGCGACTGAACAACAAAATGACTTTGTGTGCCAAAAGGGCCCAGGATCGGAAATTGACTCGTAGAACTGGATCGGTGCGGGTGTAATTCTGCAGATGCAGAAGACAAATGGAAGGCCACTGCGTTATATTGATCCCAGGGCAATCTTCATGGTTGATCACCATGATAGCAAATATTCAGAATCAGATATGGCACTTGAAGAAAAAGAAGAATAACTATGTCTGGTCTTTATCTAAACTGAAGAATTATTCCAGACTCTAGCACTTTCCCTCCAAAAACAGTTTTTCTTATTAAGATTTTTTTAATCAGATAAAGCATGTGCATGGAGCTGCAGCCTTACATTAGAAGACAACTTCTTCATTCTTACAAGAGTTGGTGTATAACAAATAAAACAGGCTTTTTATAAAATCTCAAGTCAAATTCTATCCCTTGGACCTATGGTTGCAATTGCTATTGTTAATTACGCTGGGAGGTAGTGAAGTTATACGTGTCTCCTCAAGGGTAAGTTCTCTACAGCTGCTTTCTCCTTTGAACATCAGGGAGAATGTGTGCTGTGACAGGTCAGGTCGATTCTGGTTCATCCAGACTCTTCAGGGCTCTCTAGTGAGTACTCAAATGTGACTTATCCTTTCCTTCATGATGGTGAACCTTGGCACTCCAGGTGTTCTTGAACTTCAATTCCCAGAAGCCCTGATCAGCAGGAGTGCTGTCTTGGGCTTCTGGTAATTGAAGTCCAAGAACAACTGGAGAACCAAGACTATGGGCATCCTTGGAGTGGGCAACTTGACCAAAGTTCAATGGCTGGCTCTTGTGAGATGCACAGTGGGGAAGTGAACTCCCTATTTCTGCCTCCATACCCAGAAACCTAAATCTCAGACACCCAACAAGCTGTAACTAGTCTACTGGCCCTACTGAATTCAATGGGACTTGCTTCTGACATGTACAAGATGCTGTAAGGCCCTTAAGGGGCATTAATTTCAAATGCTTCCATTTAACCCATTGAAATCTGTGTTGGGCGAAATCAAGCAGAATGGCAAGTACTGTAGAATGTTTCTAATTCATTTTAAACATTTAACTCAACTTAATAAAGAGTTTAAAATTCAATATTTTGCCTTACAGTACTGTTCTCTTATCTCAGTTAGTCCTCTTTGGTTATTTCTAAAGTAAAGTATGTGTGATGTGGTGGTTGCTACTCGTGTCCAAGTATACATTTTTTCCTGAAAATCATTTTCAGGAAAAATACCATTGGCATGAATTTGTTTAAGGTGGATCTCATCTTGCCATGAAGTGACCCACACACTACGATTACAGAGCCATCTCCTGCAGCATATATGAAATGAGACATACAGGCTTTGACTAGGAATGCAACGGACTGAAACACAGTGGTGGGCATCAGCAGGTTCGCACCAGTTCGCCAGAACTGGTAGCAGAAATTCTGGCTGGCCCCGCCCATCCAAGTTTTGAAATAAATTAGTCCTAATTCTGGTGCAACAAAGGGCTTTCCCCCTGGCCACACCCACAATACTACGCCCACAATGTGGTAGTAAAAAATGTTTGGAACCCACCACTGCTGACAAAGCCTTGAGACTATTAACAAGGTGCACCTTCACAGCCAGTCCATCTGGCATGGCCTCTTCCACCTTCATGGCCATTGGGAATCAGAATAGTAAAGTTGTTCCTCTTACACTCATTTTGCCGTTAGGCTCAATATGATGGTTTCCAGTGGCATTTCCTCCACTGAGGGGACCATCACCCTACCTAAAGGGGCTCATCTGCCCATAGCCGTTAACTTGTTTACAGAATCAGAATATTTACTACCACCCAACACTCGGTGTTGAGTCGCTGGCTGTACGCTCTACTCCAATATTGTAGTGGGATATCCAGCCAAACATGTAAAGTATGTGCAATGCCCACACAATGAGGGGAAGCGTGCTAGCTCAGGAGTGACTGTCTGAAGGAGAATTTGCTGTATCTTGTGCAGGCTCTCCATGTGAGCCAAAAGTCTATTTTTGTCACTTCTTAGCTCATATGTGGTCCTTTCAGGGATACAGTCTCTCTCTCTTCAGGCAGGCAGTGACTGGCAAAGGAACGATCAGATTATCTCTCTTATGTGTTTCAGACATTTCCACAGTCATGGGGCAGGCATAACTAGACACAGGATGCTGTTTACCTTCCCACCAAAGTGGTGCCTATCTACTTTCAATTTCTTACTTTCAAACTGCTAGGTTGGCAGCAGTTGGGACAGAGACGGGAGCTCACTCTGTCATGCAGCACTCGGGTCTTGAACTGCCTGACTTTCCAACGTTCCAGTCAAGTTCAGCATCTTAACCATTAGGCCTCTGGAGTCCCTTATTATGTGTTCTACTTTCACTTTAATTAATAGAGTTTCACTCTCTCATGCACTTTCTCTCTGCTACCTCTTTTCTCACTTTTCTTCCTCTCTCTTTGTTTCTTTCCGACACCCTCTTCTTTTCATCTTTCTCTCCTTCTTCCTTCCCTCCCAGAGGGCCCAGGAAAAGCATTGTTACTCTTGCCAAACTTTGGAATTATGTGATCAAGCCCATAATATGCAGTTTCAAATCCTCATGATTTAAATAGAAGCAATAAGCAGGTCTTCACTTCTACCTGCCATATCTCACATGGCACTGAAATCTGTAGAATTTGGAAGCATTTACCCTGGTTTGGATTGGAACTCACAGTTGTAAATACTGGGATCACAACATGTTTCAAGGGCATATTTATGTGTGTGGCAAGAAAGAAGGTTTTGATAAATATGCATTGACCTACATTCAAATTAGGTTTTTTGCTTGCAGACAGAAAGTACTAGTTCACTGCAGTAAAACTCCAGAGAGGACTTCTTTTCTAAGAAGGTATCTTGAGAAGACTGGTGCAGAATATTAAGTTGATTTTGTGTATGTGGAATTTACACATATTCATATTTTGAACGGTTGTCGGTTTAAAAAATGTTGTCTATTGTTGGAAAAGTAGTGTTTTTCTATCTAAAAATAACTCAGATGTTGCCACCGGGATGTAAATTAGTAAATGAAGAATTAAAAAGGACTGGTAGACTTTTTTCTATGATTTTAAACAAGTTTATTCCAATCAAAAGATTGTGGTACCTTCTGATTTCTTGAGACTGCCAGGTTTGCTCCCCTGTGTTATGAAGATGGCTTTTATACTCCATTTTGTTGTTGCTATAGTAAAGGTCTCCCTTGCTCGAAAGCCAGTCATGTTTGACTCTACAGGGTAGTGCTCATTTCTGTTTACAGCCATTTCCACAGTTGTGTGACAGGCATGACAAGATGCCTGAGCACATAGAACTCTGTTACCTTTCTTGCTGAAGTGGTACCTATTTAACTACTTGCAATTTCTTATTTTGAAGCTGCTAGGTTGGCAGGCGCTGGGGCAGACATGGAGAACTCACTCCATCACGCAGCACACAGGTCAGCACAACTGCTGACATGCCGATCTACTGCTCACCAAGCTCAGCATCTTAACCACTAAGCCACCATGGCCCCTAGATTTGCTCTATTCTATTGCAAAGTGGCACAGGGATTGTTAGGATTCTGGGCCAAACTCTGCAACTAAAACCATTTCCAAGAAAATAGATTCTCTCCAGGAAATTGCAAACTTCATTCCTAAATATTCAAGATGAGGTCCATTTCTTTGCTGGAGCTTCTTGAAGCTGAAGCCTAAACCATCTGGAGAGTCAAAGTTTAAGAGCCATTCTATAACCTTCACACTGTACTGGCTCTCTCTAAAAGATACAGTCTTTGCCACAAAAGTTTGTACAGTACCACTGTAATATTTCCTCTGCTTCTAGGCCATGATGCAACACCAACAAGTAGTGGGAGAAACACAATTCTTTTCACTAGAACTAGTGACACATGCAGCTCCCCATTTGCTTCATTATGTGTACACCATGATGGAGGAAAGGACTGATATAACTAGGAAGATTTTTTTAAAAAATTACCACCTACTCTGTGAGCGTGGTATGGTGAGTGTGGCATGGGGAAAAGCCCTGTGTTGCACCCAGATTAGGACTACTGTACTTTATTTCAAAACTTTGATGGATGGGGCCAGCCAGAATTTCTGCTATCGGTTCTGGCAAACTGGTGTGAACCTGCTAATGCCCACCACTGACTTCATCCATTTTTGTCATAAACAGATTCTACCATGGGGTGGAGTACTCAGCGACTACCTCCAATTAAAGAGTGCTGGGACCAGCCAACATTATTTAATTTTATTCATAAATTATCTGAAGTCAGGAACAATCAAGAAATTTGAAAGTTTTGCACACATGGTGCCAAACAACTGATAGTGTGAAATCATAAGCAGATTGCGAATTATTCCAGAAGGATCAGGAAAATGATTGACTTACAAATGAGTTTCATTCTAAGTGGAATGTGATCAGAGAGCAGAATGAAATATATATATATATATCCTCCTTTTGCATATACAGTACATGAATTGGGTCTAAATTGGATGCAACTACCTGCACAAAGAGATTTTTGACTCATAAGTGGAAGCTTCAATGAATATATTAGCCCAGCATGATGAAGCAATAAAAAGGGAATATTTAATGTTAACAGCCTTTAGGAATGTAGAATACAAAACCAGCAAGCATTATGTAAATTTAGGATATACATCCATATTTAGAATAGTGCATAATACAGGCATGCTGGGGGGGGGACAACTTATATGTTCACAGTTTAGTTTAGCTTTGTTTTAGGAAAGCATTATATTGAAGTTTTTCAATTTTCTGCCTGCCGCATAATAGATTAAGGAAAAAGCAGCTTTGGTCAATTCCTCAGAGAAGCACACATGTTTCTTCTAAAATTACCCCTAATCAATGAAATCCCCCACATGTTTGCTGTTCATTGTAGGCAAAGAAGGTAAGCCATGTAAAGGTAAAGGTCTCCTTTGATTGAAAGCCAGTCATATCCAACTCTGACTCTAGGGTTTGGCGCTCATCTCTGTTTATAGCCAAAGAGGCAGCGCTGTCTGCATCTGCAGTCTTTTTTGTGGTCATGTGGCAGGCATGAGTAGTCACTGGAGCACACTGAGCACTATTACCTTTTCTGCCAAAATGGTACCTACCATATTTATCTAATTGCAATTTCTTGCTTTTGAACTGCTTGGTTGGCAGGAGCTGGGACAGGTGATGAGAGCTCACTCTGTCACACAGCGCTCAGGTTTCAAACTGCTGGCCTGTCAACCTTCTGGTAATCAAGCTCAGCATCATCTTGCTTAATATTTCACAGTCTTTCTTTTTTAATATATACTTTATTTTAAAAAATTAAAGAAAGAAAAATACATAAACATAAACACACGAGAGAAAAAACTTTAAACATCTCGATACATCATTTTGCTTAACCATTCTATTTATGTATACACTAGTACCTCGGATAACGATGAGACCAAAGTGCAATTGATAGAGGACATAATAACCTTTCTTGTGACACTTATACAATTTGGATCGGATTTCAGAAACATTTTCTATGAAGGTTTAAAAAAAAACTTTCTTTCTAACATTCCTTCCTGCAAAAAAAAACAACTCTCTCTCCAACTCTCCCCTTCTTGCTGAATGTGGAAGTAAACAGTCTGTCAACATGTTCGTTTTGTGAAAGAAGAAAGGTAAGAAAGCAGCGAAGAGGTGAGCAAGAACTTTAAGAAGCAGCAGGTAGAGTCTAAGGAGACTACCGTCAGGGATTTAGTTCTTGATTTCGATGTGTTGAATTATGCTCATTAGTTCGTTTATTTATTTTGATCTGAATGAAATAAAAGAAATAAATGAACTAATGAGCTTATTTCAACACATCGAATTCACGAACTAAATTCCTGATGGTAGTGTCCTTAGACATTACCTGCCGCTTTTTTGAGCATATTCTGTGAATCTTTAGTTACATATAATTTTATATAATTTGCTCACTACTCCTTTTATCCCCCTTAAACCTTTTCTTATCTTATATATAATTTCCTCAAAATCTGTCAGCTGCCTCCCTGATCATAACATCTTTTTATAACCTTTGTTCCACCTATCCACAGAAAGCATTTGAACTTTGAAGCCAGTTCAACCTCAATTCTTTATAAATCTCCATTCTGGTTCTGTTGTCCTTGCACACCCTCAACCAATCCTTTAGTAAAACTATACAGGTATCATATTTCTGCAATATACCTTTTAACAAATCCAAAAAATTTAATTGGAAATGTCTTATATCTTGTAATTCTATAACTGGTGAGATATTTGGTACCAGTCTACATTTCATTCTTGTCCATACACTTGTCATAGTTTTTAACACATTATTTTTTTTATTTCAATAATATTTCACATTCTTTCTAAGATTAAGAGCCTGTGTTAGTGTCTGTTTGAAATAGCATGTGTAATTCTTATTCAGAAAGTGTAAAAGTTTTGAACACAAAGAAAACTTAGTTGATGTGTGTGTTTATGGTGCAGGTAGGTCCCATTGCTTGAAGCAAGGTCATTGTTACATCTTCTGGCCTCAATCAAGGAAGGCATTTAAGGCTCAGCTAATAAGCTTAATACATTACTAATCCCTAGTCAGCCATGCCTTTAGTTTGCCTAGTCCTTGAACTGTTTTGTTGGCATTAGCGTGAGAAAAGTGACTAGAAGTAATAAATCTCTCCCTACTCTTGACAGCCTACCTAAAGTATACTTCGGAAAAGAAGACAGCATAACATAATGAGATGCATTCCATACCACATGTCATTTGTCCAGATGACTCTGCTCTAATGGCAGAAAGTGAAGAAGACCTAAAGAGCCTCTTGATGAGGACGAAAGAGGAGAGCGCAAAAGCTGGCTTGAAATTCAACATTTAAAAAAAACTAATATCATGGCATCTTCTGGCCCCATCACTCTCTGGCAAATATGAGAAGAAATGGAAGCAGTGGCAGACTTTACCTTCTTTGGATCTAAGATCACTGCAAACGATGACTGCAGCCATGAAATAAAAAGACACTTACTCCTTGAAAGGCAAGCTATGGCAAACCTAGGAAACATAATAAAAAGAGACATCATCCTGCCAACAAAAGTCTGAATAGACAAAGCAAGAGTCTTCCCAGTAGTAATGTATGGTTGTGAGAGCTGGAACATAAGGAAGACTGAGTGTAGCAGAATAGATGCCTTTGAATTGTGGTGTTGGAGAAGACTCTTGAGCAGGGGTTCCCAAACTTTTCATGCTGTGGGTCGGTCACGTGGTTGAGCAGGCCAATCATGTTGTTCCTCCCACCGTAAAATGTGTCCACAGCTGTCGTAAACACGTTTATGACATGGCAGTGTTTACGACAGCTGTGGGCGTGTTTACACATGCGCAGGAGTGTTTTACAGCTGTTGTAAACATGGCCACTTCCGCTTCTGGGAGCGGCAAGAGTGGCCGGGGGCAACATGTTTAGCCACCCCTACTCTTGAGAGTCCCCTGGACTTCAAGGAGATCAAATCAGTCGATTCTATAAGAAACTAACCCTGACTGCTCCTTGGAGGGACAAATACTGAAGCTGAAGTTCAAATACTTTGGCCACCAAATGAAAAGAGAGGATTCACTAGAGTGGGCCCTGATGCTAGGAAAGATTGAAGGTAAAAAGAGAAGGGGTGGGGGAGGATGAGATGGTTAGACAACTTTGTTGACACATCCATCTGTTGGCCATCGATCTTTTGGACACCCATCACAGAGGCTTGAATATTAGCCAAGGGTTTCTGGGACATTATCAAATTTGAGACACAGATTGCTATATGCTGCTATATATTTTATATACTATATTTTGGTGTATTATACCACCTTCACTAACTTTCCTGCAATATTATTTTACAACATGCCTAACTGAACAGGATGTGATCACACAGTAGGATATTACATTTATCAGCATATGCTCTGTTTTGCAACTCCCCACTTTTAAGATTAAAAAGGGGACATTTAAAGGTAATCTGAATAACAAACCAGAGATCTGCTGCTGCTGCTAGTTGTAGGAAGCTGTATTGATATGCATGCTTATCTGTCATTCTGCTTGATTACTTTCTACCAATTTACCTCTTTACCTCTGTATCTGGTGTATATAAGCAGTGGTGGGATGTCAAAAAATTTACTACCCCACCATGACGTCATCACAGTGTGGGCGGAGCTGACATCATGATGTCATGATGTCATGGGCAGGGCCAAAGAAAAATAATAAAATAAAAATAAGCACACACACACACACACACACACACACACCCCTCAACCAGTGAAAAGGTAAGCCCTGAAGTTGGTTCCTCCCAAAAGCTGCTACTGGTTCTCCGGGACACTGGGAAAAGTTACTACCGGTTCTGGCCAACTGGTGCGCACCTGCTACATCCCATCACTGTATATAAGCCATGTATGGAAATTTCACTCTTATGTCTGAAGAAGTGGACTTGATCCACGGCTCACAGTAAAAATATAGCAGTTAGTCTTTAAAGTGCTGCAGCGTGGTTTTTATTTTATTTTCCTGATTTGTTGACACAGTGGCTGTCTGGGCCGACTATGAATGACAAAGGAGCCTGTCGTGCTTTCACCGTCAGATCCATCCACAGCAAGGGCAAGGTATAAATGTGAATAATTAAGTTAAATAAAGCTGCTGAAGTGCCAACCTTCCGGTCGTCAAGTTCAGTGTCTTCCAGTGGTGGGATGTCAAAAATTTTACTACCCCACCATGATGTCATCACAGTGTGGGCGTGCATGCGCAGTGGGGGAACCAGTGAAAAGGTAAGCCCTGAAGGTGGTTCCTCCCAAAAGCTGCTACCGGTTCTCTAACATCATGATGTCATGTCATGGGTGGGGCCAAAGAAAAAAAAATACAAAATAATAAAAATAGGGAGCTTCAGCCCATAGGGAGCTTCAGGCTAGCAGCTTCTCTTCCTCCTCCCCGTTTGGGAGGACAGCAAGGAGGCCGTGCATATGTGCCAAGCACTAGGCGTGCATGCACACCAAGTGCTTGACACGCATGCGCAGTGGGGGAACCAGTGAAAAGGTAAGCCCTGAAGGTGGTTCCTCCCAAAAGCTGCTACCGGTTCTCTGGGACACTGGGAAAAGTTACTACCGGTTCTGAAGAACTGGTGAGAACCTGTTACATCCCATCACTGGTCTGAACCACTAAGCCACGACCTCCCAAGTGGGAAAGATCCTTCAACACTCCCGGGCACTTTCGCCTCTTCCAGGCGCCTCTCTGGCTTTGCAGCGCCCTGTCCTGGCCAGCAGGGGGCGAAAAGAGCGCCAGCCTCTCCCTTCGGCTTCGGAGGGAAGCGGCGCCTCGCCTTTCCCAGGCGCGGCGGCCAGAAGTGTTTGTGGCGCACGCCTTGGCCACCGGGACCGCTTCCTTCTGCGGGCGTCCTCCGCCCGACAGCGCCGCCGGGGACCGGGCTGCTGACTGCGGGGCGATGATGAAGCAGTGAGGTCCGGGTGAGTCGACACCTCCGGGGTGGTGGTGGTGGTTTTTATATATTCCTTGCAAGGAAAGCAGGGTGGAGGTGGGTCCCGATGGCAGGATGGTGACCTTTTGGTTTGGTTTTATGTGCATTGCCATTGCTGCAGAGAGAGAGAGAGAGACGTGGCGCATGCATGCATGCATTCATCCATGAAAGCAAGCATCCTATCGATCGCCCTGGAGGGGAAAGGCTTTAATCATCCGCGCATCACCCACCCTCCGGTCCTGCCCCGTCGGCTGCCTCTCGCGTCCTTCTTGCTCCAGGGGCTGCGGGGGAGGCTCTCCGGGGTGGAACATGCGAACATCATGCGGGTCGCCTAGCGACTGGCGACCGCTTAAATCCTGGAGGGATGCGTGGGCACCCCAGGGCGCAGCGGATGCCCCAGGTGCGCCAAAGCCAACCAGCCATCCCGATTTGCCATCTGTTTTGCGCAAGCAGGTGACAGAGGGAGGAAGACGTCCCCCTCCCCCCCCCCAAAGACCCCTGCAGTGGGAATGGATGTGTGGGTATCGATCGCGATTCATGGTGTCTCTTCTTCACGCCCCAGGCTGCTTGAGAACTGGCGAAGATCTGCTTTGGTTCATTGACGATCCACGGTTCATTTGTCGGCTGCGATTGTCGTGGGAGGGGGGGAGGTGTTTGCCTATACTGTATAGGACTTTTAAAATATTTAATAATATACATTATATATTAATTTTTTTATCGTGTCAGAAGCACACAAAAGTACTTTTTCTGGAGGAACTCCACTCTGCTCCTTTCATGTCTCCCAAGATCTTTTCCCACCAAAGTGGTCCCTATTTATCTACTGTACTGTACTTGCAATTGCTTGCTTTCGAACTGCTAGGTTGGCAGGAGCTGGGACAGAGATAGGCGCTCAATCCATCATGCAGCACTTTATATACAGTAATACCTCAGATAACATTAGTATCGAATAACACTAAAATCGCATAACATTAAGCAATCTGGGGGGAAGAATTGCATCGGATAACATTAAGATCCTATGGGATGCATCAGATAACAACCACTAAAGCCTGTGTGGTTACAATGTATCTCTATGGATCCCATAGGATTTTAACATGCATCGGATAACACTAAAAATCGTATAACATTAAGGAATCTGGGGGGGAAGAATTGCATCGGATAACATTAAGATCCTATGGGATGCATCAGATAACAACCGCTAAAGCCTGTGTGGTTACAATGTATCTCTATGGATCCCATAGGATTTTAACATGCATCGGATAACACTAAAAATCGTCTAACACCAAGACTTGTGGAACCAGGTTTTAGTGTTATCTGAGGTTTTACTGTATGTATAAAAAGCCTAGGCCGGTGAAACAATCATCCCTTCGTCCAGGACTGTTGCCAGAGGGGGCCGTCCCCCCAAAACCCTCCTGAACTAACAGCCCCCCCCAACCCAACCCAGGATGCCAATGTTATATATGTGAGTGTGACATTGTTGCCCCCTGAAAATTCCCCCCTGGAAAAAAAATTCATGTCCCCCCATCTAGAATTCTGGCTATGGCCCTGTAAAGGTCGCCCTTGCTTGAAAGCCAGTCGTCTTTGACTCTAGATTGTGGTATTTTTTCATCACAATCAGGTATACCCTGGTAATGGCAGCCTATTGTTGCTAGCTAATCTTTCTCACACTAGGTCAGGCGAAAGGAACTGCAGAATAAGCTCACCAAAAGGTGCCTTCATTTTGGCAGTTTCACATCTGGCCTAGACACAGCAGAAGAAGAAGAAGAAGTAGAATAACAACAAGAAAAAGGTCCTTAAAACACTAGTCAATGTACTCCATTCTCCTTGCCTACGTTTTACCTAGGAGCAAGCCCCAAAGAACTGACTGGCTATTGTTGTTGTAAGCAGAAGATTTTATGGTAGATGTAAAATGCAAAGAAGTAAAGCATAATAAACTGGGGTAAAACCTCAATTGAATAACAACGACGCTGTGCCGCAGAGCTGTAAAACAATAAAACAAGTCAGCTTTTAGGAATCTTTGTTGGGTTTTGCTTAAGCAGACTGAAAGCATTTCAGTGTTGGAAGGATGATTCCTTCCTCCCAAGATCATCCCCCTTAATATGATAAGAACAAAGATTTATCCCATTTTCCTGTACTGAAATCTCTTAATACAGTTTAGAGCAATTTGGGAGTGAAAGAAAGCACAAGTGTTTGCCCTTTATATGGCTTTTAAAAATTATGAGTAAACAAGATATTGAACTAGTTATAGCCAAATCTTCCTTGATTGGAATCAGTGGTTACCCCAAGGCTGTGCATGTTTGGTTGAATGGAGGTCCACAATATTCAATACAACCTATTTGATACCTTGGTTCTATAAGATTGCAGCAGGTCATCAAATTAAAAAAGAGGGACAAGACTTTTGTATACTTAGTTGCTGGCAGAACATCTAGAACCACTTTTATTTAGCATCACCTTACATTTCATAGACTTTGGTTCACTGTACTGTATCTCATATGCACTTGTGGTCCACAAAGACCTTTTCCTTATATGGAGGAAGAAGTGCCCGATGTTCAAGCTGGATTCTGAAAAGGAAGAGGAACCTGACATCATATTGCAAATATCCATTGGATACTGGAGCACACCAAAGATTTTCAGAAGATGATCAGTCTATGCTCTATATTGCCAGTGATGGGCAGCCAAAATTTTTACTACCATGCTGTGGGCGGAGCCAACATGGGCGGAGCCAACATCATGATGTCATGGGTGGAGCCAATGTTTAAAAAACAAAAATACAAATTAAATACACATTAAAACACATAAAAATACAAATTAAATACACATAAAAACACATAAAATACAAATAAAATTCACATTAAAACACATAAAAATACACATTAAAACACATAAAAATACAGATAAAAATACAGATAAAAATGCACAAAACTAAACATTAAAACAAAAATACACCAAAAAAATTATTTATTTATTTATTTTACAGACTTATATGCCGTCCTCCTCAAAGAGACCCAGGGCGGCTAACAAAGGTTTAAAAAGAAACATAAAAACACAATATAAAATCCAGTTAAAATTAATATTAAAATATTAAAACTAAGCAAGTTAAAAGATTTAAAATTCATACACACATTAAAATACACATAAAAACACAAAAACACACATTTAAATACACATTAAATACACATTCTACCCACCCCACACCCAAAGGCTAGACACTTACCCTGGGGAGCAGGCAGCTGGGCCCAGCTGTCTTTTCTCCTCTGGCCCAGTGTAGTGCGACGGCGCGACCAGGCCCAGCGGTGCGGCCTGGCCCAGAGGCACGGCCTGGCATGGCAGCACAGCCAGGTGTGGTGGCCTGGCATGGCCCAGCAGTGCGGTGGTGCAACAGCCTGGCAGTGTGGCCTGGCCTGGCGGCACGGCCTGGCATGGTGGTGCAGCGGTGCAGCCTGGCCCAGTAATGCAGTCTGCCCTGGCCCGCCAGTATGGCCTGGCCCAGCCTGGCATGGCATGGCGGTGTGGCACAGCCTGGCCTGAGCACTGGAGGTGCACATGTGTAATTTGTATTTTAACACATGCGCACTGACAAAGCAGCCATTTTGGGCTGCAGTGTCGGGCAGCCAGAGAGGCGACCAAACCGTTCGCCTAAAAAAATAAATAACAATCCTGGGTGGTCTCCCAGGAAAGTTACTACCCCACCCCCGGGAAATTACCCGGAATTGTTATTACCGGTTCTGGAGAACCGGTTTGAACTGGCCCATGCCCAGCACTGTATATAGCAAACCTTTGACAGCGTGGATCATGAGAAACCATAGTCTGTTTTGAACGAAATGTGTGTGCCTCAGCACTTGATTGTACTGATGTTTATCCTGTGTTGTGGACAAGAAGCTATAGACAGAATGGATTCCTATAGGCAAAGGAGTCAGACCACAGTGCATTTATCCCCTTCCTTGTTCAGTTTGTATGCAGAACATACCATAAGGAAAGCTGGACTAGATTCAGATGAAGGAGCAATAAAAATTGATGGAAGAAACATCAGTAATTTAAGATATGGTGATGCCAACTTACCAGCAGAATGCAGCAACGGCTTGAAAACAACTTTTCATGAAAATGAAAGAAGAAAGTGCCAAAATAGGACAGCAATTGAACATCAAGAAGATTAAAAATCATGAGTGGAAAAGAACTGCCGTACACAACTTTAATATTCCTAATGAAGGACTTGAAATGGTGAAATACTTTGTACACCTTGATTCAGTCATCAATGCAGATGGAGACTGCAGCCAAGAAATCAGAAGAAGATTAAAACTAAAAACACTGGCGATGAAGAATTTAGAAAAGATCATCAAATGTAAGGCTGTGTCACTGGAGACCAAGACCAGCCACACTCCCAATCACACTGTATAGGTGTGAAAGTTGGACAGTAAAGAAAAAAAAGGTTGGCAGGAAAAATTTGATTTGTTTGAAATATGGTGCTGGATAAGTGCTTCACAGATATCTTGGTCTGCCAGAAAGACATACCATATATACTCAAGTATAAGTTGGGTTTTTTAGCCCCCCAAATGAGGTCCAAAAATGGGACTCGACATACTCTGGTCAACATAAACACTCAAAAACATACCCATACAAATGTCTACATTAATTCATTTTACCATATTTTCATGTATTTTAATTATTGAAACTCACTAGCAGGTGCTGCATTTTCCATCCCTGATACTTGGGTCAATCTATTTTTCCTAGTTTTAGAGGTCCAAATTAGGTACCTCGACTTATATTCAGGATGACTTATAGTTGAGTATATAGAGTACAAATGGGGCTTAGAGTTAAAAAAAGCACAAACCATCTCTGGAGGCAAAAAATGATGAAATGCTGTAACACTTCAGGTACATCATGAGAAAGCAAAATTTTCTGGGAAAGATGATAATGCTAGGAAAGATTGAAGGCAGAAGGAAAAGAGGAAGACTGAATTTGAGATGGATTGACTTGCTAAAGGAAACCACAGCCTTAATTTTACAAGAGCTGAGCAGAGCTGTTGAGAACATAACATTTTGGAGATCACTGTAAATCAGGGATGACTTGATGGTGGCTGTCCGGCCCCCAAAGCTGTCTGAGGAAACGTGACCTGGACCCCTGCTTTAAAAAATTGAGAACTCCTGTAGCTTGTTGGGTATGATACACTTGCTGAGTTTCCTCTTCTGAACAATAAGAGGAAAACCCTGTTCTCTTTTGCATCTGACATTCATGGATTGTATCAAGGCATCCCTTGCTTTTGTGTGTTTATTTGGAAATAAGCCTTACTATATTTGTTGTGGTTGACTTCTGGGTAAATTTGCATGGGACTATTGCCTATTTTTACACTTCTTTTTGCAGATTATAAACACCCAGTGTAGCACTGGTAGGCAGTTTGCTGCTGTACTACAGCTCCCATCATCCTTCATTGTTGGCTGTCCTGGCTAGGACCCATGGGAGATGTGGTCCAAGAATATATAGGGGACACAATTTGTCCATGCCTGTGTTGTTGAAGTCTAGCTGTATATACCGCACAGTCCTACTCATTCTTAACATGGAGCTAAGCCTCGCTGAATTGACTGACATTTTCTCTCTGGTAAATGTGTATGTAGGGACTGTGGTGGCTTAGTGGTTAAGACACTGAACTTGACAACTGAAAGGTCAGCATTGTCATACTATTGTCTCCTGCCAACCTAGCAATTCAAAAGCAAGAAATTGAAAGTAGATAAATAGGCACCACTTCAGTGTGAAAGGTAGCAGTATTCCGTGCACTCCGGTGTCTAGTATAAATGAAATGAAAAAAAATATTTTGTATTATTTTTGATCATACTGCTGTTGTTATGGAATGTTATATGTACTGATTCTGTGAATCGCCCTGAGTTGGTTTTACTGAGTAGGGTGGTATATAAATCGAATAAATGAATGAATGAAATGCCTGCCACATGACCACGGAAATGTCTGCAGACATTTGGCTGTAAACGGAGATGAGCACAGGACCCTAGAGTCGGATACAACTGGTTTTTGAGTAAGGGTAATCTTTTCCTTTAAATGTGTATGTAATGTATCCTTGATATAGCTTATTTCCAAGCATCTGTTCATAGAACTGCAGGTGTAATCCCACTGGGAAATTAATCCCACTGGGAAGTTACTGTGAATGAAAATGCCAGGCTCTACATGCCTGCTTTGCATTTGATGGGGTTTGCTCACAAGTACAATATAGTATTTGCAGATTTCAATTGGTAGAGAGCTTAAGCTGGTTTGTGGATCACTTGATAGTATTTGACGATTGATGAGTGATTAATTAGTGGAGATCCATTGTTCTTAGGAGGCCACCTGAATAACATAGATACATCATTGAGTGCTCAGAGGAAGATTTGTTAAGCAGGTTTGGGGCAGGTGTGTGTTGTGTTGTGATTTGTGTTGTGGCTTTGCATTGGATGTTCATGTCAAGCTAATCGCTTAATGGTTCTAAGCACAATATGGGTAATGAAAGATGTTACAAAACGGAAGCAGTTCCTGCATCTTTAATCTGGGTTACAGTAATGCTTGAGACTATCCTCTAGGATGGGTTTATAGCTGTTGGCATCCATAGAGGACCTGTATAGGTGAGAAACAGTAGTGTTTAAATGTTTCACAGTCACACCTCCAACCTGTTAAGAGTTCTGTTTTTCTGGAATGAATCTGAATTTAATCTTTGGCGATGCAACAGTGCCCTTTAACAGGGGTTGTGGTGGTTTGGACAGAATATAAAGGCTTCTGGCATAATAGATGGAAAAATTATTATATCATTGTTAGACATGCATCTCCACTTCTCACTTAAAAAAAGGTTTGAGAGTACAGTATTTACCTGCATATGCTTAAAGATAATCTGGTATGCCGTTGCCTTTCTTGGGAAATATGTATTTTTTTAAATGGACAAATTAGCAAAAAATGTTACCTTTAAGACCTGCAGCTGTGTTTCTGCTGTCTCCCTCCGCAAATATTTACATGCATGGGACATAGTTCTTGTCTTTTGTTACTCTGTGGCATGGCTAAATAGAAAATGTTCAGGGTGGCTGCCATATCACGTTACTGTGTGTAGCCTGATTCCATCACAGCTTGAAAATCTGCTACTGGTAATAAATACGTGAGCAGCTTCTACTGCATGCCTCTCACTCTGTTACACAGTGATGAATAACTCATGCCGTGCAAGCAGCAGTACTGGAAGACGGCAATTTCCTAGCCTGAGAACCCTTTTACATTAATTATCTGGAACTTAAATCTCCAAGCAACACAAATCAGAGTTTATTATAATGTTAAACATGCAACTTTTGTGCAACGACAGAATGAGCATTGAATCCTTTGAACTGTGTTTTTTCTTATTTTGTTTCATTTTTTTTTTATAAAACTGGAGTATTTGCATGCATCTCTATCCTATCAGTATTTTTTTTCTTTTTAAAAAAAATTGTTCCAGTCAATGCCCTTTTTTCTGTTGTTGTTGATTGGTTGATTGGTTGCTTATATGATAATACAGTAATTACTGCAGTCATACATGTGGAAAGAAAAAAAAAAGCCTGCTTGCCGCTTTGGGGTCATAAGGGGTGTAAATGATGCAAACACCCATTTAAAGTGTTCAATTCCTCATCCAGAAGTATGATGTATGTGTTGATTTTACACAGGTGGAAAGTCTTTGGGTTATACATGTTAAACGGTACATAACACAATAGTGCATGTAATGTAAGTACCGTATCACTCTTTGAGCTGTAGAATCTGTCCAGTGACAGGATAGCGCTTTCTGTTGTCTTTGCCTGGGGATGATCATCTCCTAGCTGAGAGATGTAAGGTGGTTTGGCAGGCAGGTTGAATCCCAGCTAGAAAATGCCAAGGTATGGTTGTTGGTTTTCATTTTCTACTCCTCCCTTCACCCTCCCTTTTTTCTTTCAATGTTCTTAGTTGGCGTTAGGCGTAACAGTGGGGAGGCTGATACACACACAACTCCAGATGGTAGCTGACTTCTTAAGCAGGTTATCTAAAATCTGTTTCTCAGCATCATTTCCTCCTTTGTTTGTTTTTTCAAAACTGCAGCTCTCTAGTGGCCATTGCAAATAGTTTTGTGTATCTAGACCAGGGGTTCTCAACTCCTGCCACAGGTCAGCCAACACCCCCGCAGACAGCTGAGTGGGCAGGACACGTGGTCCCCCTGTTGTAAATGCTGCCATAAAATGCATCTGTGGCTGTTGTAAACACGTCTGTGACAGCCACGAGTGCCTTTACAGCATGTTTTTGGCTGGTTTTGCTGCTTCCACTGCTTCCGGAAGAGCCAACAGGTGTATGTACAGTGTATTTTTAGCTGTTTTCACCGCTTACAGCAGTGGCGGTAGGAGCAAGGGCGTGGGCTACATGAAATGGTGCTGCAGGCTGGGTCTGGCCCATGGGCCATAGGTTGCAAACCCCTAATATAGACCCTGCAGGAGGTTTGACATACCAAGTCCTGGTGCAAAATGAGAGATTTGAAGTTAATAGTACACATTTGTCCCAGATCTACACATTCCTTTTAATCCATCATTAATCCACAGTCACTTCTGTTTCCCTCAATATCACTCCCCTGCAACAGGGCTAGGAGGCTGTGTTTTTAGCTTGTTGTTGTTTGTTTGTTGTTGTTGTTGTTTAGTCGCACAGTCAATTTCGACCCTTCATGACCCCATGCCACCATCTTCCTGAGCCCGCCCAGCTTTGTGCCCATTGCATCTACAATACCATTTTTGGCCGACCCCTTCTTCTTTTGCCCTCAACCTTTCCCAGCATCAAGGCTTTCTCAAGTGAATCCTCTCTTCTCATTTGATGTCCAAAGTACTTTAACTTCATCTTCAATATTTGACCTTCTAAGGAGCAGTTGGGGTTGATTTCTTTTAAGATCGACCTATTTGTTCTCCTCGCTGTCCAGGGGACTCTCAAAATTCTCCTACAGCACCCACATCTCAAAGGCGTCTATTCTTCTGCACTCAGCTTTCCTTATGGTCCAGCTCTCACAACCATACATTACTACCAGAAACACCATTGCATTGACTATGCAGACTTTTTGTTTTTAAGGTGATGTCTCTACTTTTAACTATGTTTCTCCCAACAATTTTAATTCTAACTTGTGATTCGTCCAATCCTGCATTGCGCATTATGTGATCTGTGTATAAGTTAAATAAGCAGGGTGACAAAATGCAGCCTTGTCTTACTCCTTTTCCTATTCCAAACCACTCTTGTCATTCCGTATCCTGTCCTAACTGTTGCTTCTTGACTCATGTACAGATTTCTCATGAGACATATAAGGTGTTCTACACTGGGTCATTTTGAAAGCCTTGTAATCTGCTTTGATACGATGTGTTTCTGATGTGTAAATCTGGCTCTGGGCTTTTGCCAAACAGCAGCAAAGAGACAAGGGCCAGATTTACATATCAGAAAAAGGCCGTGTCAAAGTAAATTAAAAGGCTTCCAAATTGACACCACTCAACACTTTATAATTTCTTTCGCTCAGATATTAAGATATGGTAAAAATAAGAGTTCAGCCATTTTGATATGATGATGTCTTGTAAAATGTAACAAGCAACTGTGGATTGAACAAGGATGTATAGATCCAGCCAAGAAGAGAGTTTGATTTTCAAGGAGAAAGCCATGGAAAAAAGGAGAGATTAAACTTCCATGGCTGTTTTTCTTGCTCCAGTAGTGAAGAATTGAGATTTCCAGAATAGAGCTCACCTGTGTCATACCCCTTCAACTCACCAAGGGCCGTATCCTTCCTGCTGCAATTTCACTTTAAAACAAGGCCTGTGACAGGTGTACACCTTAATTTAAAGCCCAATAGTGCTTAAGTGAGGTTTCCAAGCTTGTGCTTTAAAAAGAAGCTGAGGCACATGTTCTTTGCTTTCCTTTTAAAGCTAAATCATACTTTTCCTTTATACTATGGTAAATTTGGCAGGAAGTAATCAAGGGGGATGAGGGACTGCGGTAGCTTAGTGGCTAAGATGCTGAACTTGACAACTGGAAGGTCAGCAGGTCAGTGGTTCGAGACCCAAGTGCTACATGGTGGAGTGAGCTTCTATCTCTGTCGCAGCTTGTGCCAACCTAGCAGTTTGAAAGCAAGAAATTGCAAGTAGGTAAATAGGTACCACTTTGGTGGAAAGGTAAACAGCATTCTGTGCACTCCGGTGTCTTGTCGTGTCTGTCACATGTCCACGGAAACATCTGCAGATGCAGAAAGTGCTGGCTCTTTGGCTGTAAACAGAGATGAGCACCGAACCATAGAGTCAGATGTGACTGGTTTTCTAGCAAGGGCGACCATTACCTGCATGGGGGAGGGGTCGCAAGGCTTGAAAGGGCAGTTGTGAAGGAATTAGAGGAGAAAACCTTAACTATCAGGATGTGTCACTGGAGACCAAGGTGAAGATATATCAATACGGTACTGTGATATTCCTGTTTACTGTGTCTTTGTGTAGAAGCTGAGCAGTAAAGAGAGTTGACAGGAAAAAATAATGTGTTCTAAAAGGGGTGTTGGGGAGAGCCTTAATAATACTGTGGAGTGACAGAAAGAAAAATAAGTGAATCTTAGATCAAGTCAAGGTCTGAAATCTTGCTAGAATGAAAAATAATTCAGCTAAGCCTATTGTACTTTGGAGGCATTATGAGAAGACAAGGTTTGCTGAAAAACACAACAATGCCGGGAAGAGTTGAAATCATTAGGAAAAGAAAATGGCCTTAAGTGAGATTTGTATTTGTTTGCCGCTCTATTAGCCAAAGCGACTCAGAGCGGCCTACAACATAGATAACAAGATAACACATATCAAAGCGTATCAAAGTATTACATATCAATAACACTTCAAAGTATCACATATCAGATGGATTGATTCAATTAAAGAAGCCATGGATTTTAGTTTGTAAGACTTTTAGCAGGGCTGTTAATGATGCAGCCTTCTGGAGGTCATTTATTCATGAATTACCATAAGCCAGAAAGAATTTACTACAACAATTTGTTTTTGTGTATTATGTATATTGTAGTTTTTAAAATGTATTCATTATATTCAACCTGGCTCCCTAAAGGGGCCAGTGGCTACGGGCAGAGGAGCCCCTTTAAGTGGGGAGATGGTCCCCCTCAGTGGAAGAAATGCCACTGGAAACCATCATAATGGGCCCAACGGCAAAATGAGCAGAGGGGGGACTCTGATTCCCAACCGTCATGGAGACGGAAGAGGCCACGCCAGATGGACTGGCTGTGAAGGCGCACCTTGTCAATATCCTCAAGGTTGTGGCAGTCCATTGCAGTCCCGGTGTTGAATCCTGCGCATCTCATTTCGTGTGTGCCGCAGAGGATGGCTCTGAGATCATAGTGTGTGGGTCACTTCATGGCAAGCTGGGATCCATCTTACACAAATTCACGCCAATGACAGTTTTCCTGTTTCAGGAAAAAATGCATTCTCAGATACAAGCTGCAGTCAACGACAAAACATTATTTTTAAGAAGAGAATGAAAGACCAATAATGCATATAGCCCAGTAACAACATATGCAGTTCAAAAATTTAGCTGCCATGAATTGAAATACTGTACATTTTTAAAAAATAGGTAGTTCAGACATGTTACAAAGTCCCTTTGCTTTCCATTTTTCTATGCTGCCTCCTTCCATCTGCAATCTTCATGCTGCTTTTGTGGCTCTTCTATGCATTACCATACCTTTCAGTAGTTAACAATAGCAATTACTGAATTCTTATAAACTGCCCCATAGCACTTAGTGCACTCTCTGGGCAGTTCACAAGTTAATTAGCATTTTGCCCTCAACATGCTGGGTCTTCATTTTACCAACCTTGGAAGGATGGAAGGCTGTGTCAACTTTGAGTTTTGATCAGAATCGAACTCACAACATTCTGGCTGCAGTACAGCTGTTTAACCACTGCACCACCAGGGCTCCAGGCTTAGAACTAAAACAGTTCTAACATTTCTCCTCCACCTCTTTTCTGCTAATAAAGGCTAAGAGGTTTCTGTAAGTTGTTGTCATTGTCGCTCCTGGAACCCTTCAGAAATTCACTTTTCTCACATGCAACTTCTGGTTCCTGCTGTCACCATCAGAAATTGTAACCACCACAATAATTTCACAGTGGATCAGTTATCAAAGAGATAGTGTGGAGAGGATAAAACTTGTTTCTCAGAAGAATTGTGTTGCCAGCATCTTGCCAAGCATGATTTTCTAGAAAAGGAGAATCTTTTTGTGCTGGTAGTCTCAGTTCTTGACAACCTAACAGAATCATGGCAAATAATTATAAATCTTCTTCTTCTTTACTTTCTCTTTTACCCCTTTGGGTGTCAAGGGAGAGACCGCGTTCTTACTCTGGCACTTCTAGTGATCTCCACCTGGTTTATTTGGTGTTCTAATAATATTTATTTGATTTTATCTCTACCTTCCTCTGGGTCTGCCTCATGGTGTTTGTCTGTCTCCTCTTTTCACATGTGCCTTGTATGATTTTGTTGTTCAGTCGCACAGTTGATTCTGACCCTTTGTGACTCCATGGACCACTGTCCGCCAGGCACTTCTGTCCTCCACCATCCTCCTCAACTCGCTCAGTTCTGTGCCCATTGTATCTACAATACCATCTAACCACCTCATTTTTGGCCGCCCCCTTTTTCTTTTGCCCTCCACCTTACCCAGCATCAAGGCTCTCTCAAGTGAATCTTCTCTTCTCATTTGATGGCCAAAGTACTTTAGCTTTGTCTTTACTATTTGACCGTCTAAGGAGCAGTCAGGGTTGATTTCTTCTAAGATTGACCTATTTGTTCTCCTTGCTGTCTGGACGCCTCAAAAAATATAACAATCCTGGGTGGTTTTTACACGCGCGCGCGCGCACACACACACACACACACACACACACACACACACACACACACACACACACACACACACACACACACACACACACACAGGAGAACCACCCGGGATTGTTACTACCGGTTCGGGTGAACTGGTGCGAACCGGCAACAGCCCACCACTGGTCCTTTGTTACTTTCTCTCCTGCAGTAAATATGAGCCCTTTGAGGAGTGCTGTAATTCCATCCACCTTTCCTCCACATGGAAGTTCTGTGGAAGTAGGATAAGTAGAGTGGAATCTGTATCTCCCACTGCTTGGGGGCAAGTGTCAGTTACAATTCAAAGAATAATAGAATCATTCAGATGGAAAGGGCATCAAGTTCAATCTCCTGCTCAATGTAGGAATCTGAATCAAAGCAGATATGACAGAAGATTGTCCAATTCTCTCTTGAATGCTTTCAGTAATGGGGCGCTCACCACCCCTGGAGGAAGTTAGTTCCACTGTCATACTGCTCTTAACAGTTAAGATGTTTTTTTCTGATATTCAGCCTATACAGTGATGGCGAACCTTTTAGAGACCGAGGGCCCAAACTGCAGCCCAAAACCCATTTATTTATTGCAAAGTGCCAACACAGCAACAGGGAATGAAGGAAAGGCTCCCATTGGGCTGCTGGGGGAGGGAGGAAGTGCTCCCATTGGGATGCTGGGTAGAGGGGTGGGGTGAACTCTGTGCTGGGGGAGGGAGGAAGCATTCCCATTGGGCTGCTGGACAGAGGGGCGGGGCAAAATCTGTGCTGAGTGACTGCACGGGTGCCCCCAGAAACAGCTCCAAGTGTCATCCATGGCAGGCGTGCCATAGGTTCGCCATCACTGGCCTATACTGTACTTGGCATCCTGTAGTTTCAGCCCACTATTACACGTCCTGCACCATGAGATGACTGAGAAAGGATCCTTCCCTTCCTCTTTATGATTATCTTTCATATATTTGAAGAGAACTATCATATGCTCTCTCAGTCTCTTTTTCTCAAGGCCAAATATGCCAATTTTCTTGTCTTTCCTCATGTGGCGTGGTGTCCAATCCTCTGATCATCCCTGTTGCCCTTCTCTGTAGCTGCTGTAGTTTGTTTGTTCTGTTAATGCAGCCTAAAACAGTGTTGGCCTTTCTTTGCAGCCACATCGCACTGTTGACTCATATTTGTCTGGGGAGTCGTCATCCAGAGGTGTCCAAACTTTTTGCACTGGAGGCCTGACCACGTCCCTAGAACATCTGAGCGGGCCTGACCCACACCCCTGGAACAGGGCATGTTTGCGCTTGTGTGTCCAGAACCACTTCCGTGAGTGGTGTGGACATGTTTGCAGATGCTGGGGATGTCCGGAACCACTTCCAGGAGTGACACAGATGAATTTGCACATGCACAGGGATGCCTGGAACCACTTCAGGGAGTGGTACCACAAGGGCACCACAGGCTAGATGAACTGGTGTTGGGGGCCATATCTGGCCCATGGCCCATAGTTTGGGCACCCCGTCATAAACTCAAAGCTGAAGGAGTCAATTTAGGAATAAAATGCTGGTCAAGATAGGATATAGCTGTCTGTCTGTCTGTCTGTAGTCTGGTTTCCCCCAGAGCCTGACCTATTCAAAGAACTCTTCATAGGCATACATGTCCCAAGAAAGGAATACTAAATGTAGTGCATAGCATGTGATTCATTCCACATGCTATTATTCTCCCCCAAATGATGTTGTGAGATTGAAAGAAGGAACTGGACAGCTTTCATTTTGGCATTTAAGCCCCACCCTGCTCTTGCTCTTACATAAGTTGACATCAAAGATATCTTGTGGATATGTTAGAAGCCAGCCTGTTCAGTTAATTAATGCATCAGTTTTCTGGTAGTCTCTATCTCTCTCTTCCTGAAGCAGTTACCACTGCTGTCAGTAGCAATTTGAAGGGTCTTTGAGGAACAACAGGAATATTCAACCACTCAAAACCAATCTTAATGAAAGAGTCTTTCACCATTCCCAGCTTGCATATTCTTGATGTCAGTGCATGCATGATATCCAAGTCACTTCTTGAACACTAGCTTCTTTCCCTTTTAGCAGGAGGCATTATACTTTTATATATTCACAGGTATTTTCAAAGAAGCAAAAAGGCAGAAAGATCAGTAGGCGGATAAAAGGGTTGCTATTCATATCAGCTCTGCCTCTTTGACTTGCATAGTATAGCGGATGGTTGGCCACATTTTTTTATTCTGGGAGTTCTCGGTACTTAAGAGTTAGAGAAGTAACAGTTAGGTAGGCAAAGGTCTTTGACAGAGAGACAGTTTGCAGACCTGACAGTGGTGGGCTGTCTCCTTATTTATTTATTTAGTCAAATTTAATATCCCACCCCAATCAGGCGAACCCGACTCTGGGCGGCTTACAAACATCGGTGTTAAAAAACACAAATTGACAATACAGAATCCTATGAGGCCTATTACAATTAGTTTAAAAATTAACTTTAAAAATACCAACTATACTCTACAGGATACTAAAAGAATTTAAAACTTTAAGACTTAAAAAGTTAAAAAGATTAAAACAACGAGAAACAAGAAGGGTGGCTGTCTGATCAGATCAGCCACCCAACGTGGAATCCCACATTCCTGGATCCCCAAACTTGCCCTGCCAGCCAGGTTTTTAGGCCCTTCCGGAAGGGCAGTAGCTCTGTCTGTAAGCGTAGTTCCGTAGGCAGGAGGTTCCAAGGGGCCGGGGCGGACACAGAGAAGGCCCTCCTCCTAGTGCAAGAGAGATGCGCCTCTCTAGCCGATGGTATGATAAGAGAGCCTCTCCAATCCGCCCTGGTGGGACGGACCAATGTTCTTTGGGTGACGCGGTCTCTTAAGTATCCTGGCCCACTACCATATAGGGCTTTAAAGGTAATAACCAGCACCTTGAATTGCACCCGGAGACATATTGGCAACCAGTGCAGCTGCTGAAGCAGAGGTGAGGCATGAGCATAACGCCCGCACCTCATCACCACCCGAACAGCCGCATTCTGGACCAGGTGCAGTCTCCGAATGGTCATCAAGGGCAGCCCCATGTAGAGCGCATTACAATAATCAAGTCTGGAGGTGACCAAAGCATGTGTGACCATGAGCAAGGCGTCCCGATCTAGGAGTGGGCGTAACTGGCGTATTACACGAAGTTGTGCAAAAGCCCTCCTGGCCACGACTGCCACCTGTTCTTCGAACAGTAGTCGTGAGTCCAGGAGGACCCCCAGATTACGCACCGGGTCTGTTTGGGGCAGGGCTGGCAGCTCCCGCAATGGTGCAGGACCCCTTACCCATAGCCACTCAGTCTTGCCGGGATTCAGCTGTAGCCTGTTGTCCCCCATCCAGACCCTGACAGCCTCCAGGCACCTGGAAAGGACTTCCACTGCACCTCTTCGGTCCCCACGGGCCGAGATGTACAGCTGGGTATCATCTGCATATTGATGATACCTCACCCCGTGAGAACGGATGATCTCACCCAGTGGCTTCATGTAGATGTTAAATAGGAGAGGTGAGAGTACTGAGCCCTGAGGCACCCCGTATTGGAGCAGCCTAGGGCTAGACTTCTCATTCTCCAACCACACCGACTGGGTTCTTCCCTTCAGAAATGAGGAAAACCAGGCCAGCACAGTGCCCTGGATCCCCAAACCTTGAAGCCTACCCAGAAAGATACCATGATCGATGGTATCAAAGGCTGCTGAGATCGAGAAGAGCCAGGACGGACGGTTGACCTCCATCCCGCTCTTTCCAGAGGTCATCCACCAAAGCAACCAGTGCAGTTTCCGTACCATATCCGGGCCTGAATCCTGACTGAAAAGGGTCCAGATAATCCGCTTCATCCAGGACTTCCTGTTGCTGCTGCGGCACTGCCTTCTCCAAGACCTTGCCCAAAATGGGTAGGTTGGACACTGGTCGGTAATTGGTAAGCACCATAGGGTCGAGGGATGGCTTTTTCAGGAGGGGACGCACCAAAGCATGTTTTAAGGGTGCTGGAAAACATCCCTCCCTCAGAGATGAATTTATAATCACCTCGACCCAACCGCCTGACACTGCCGTAGATGCCTTGACTAGCCAGGCAGGGCATGGATCCAATTCACAGGCAGTGCCACGAACAGATCCAAGCAGCCTGTCCACTTCCTCAGGGCCAACTGGGTTAAACTGATCCCAGATAACATGGCCAGACTGTGCTCTGGTCAACCCCAGCTCTATACATTCCATGCTAGGATTAAACTTCGAGGGGATCTGAGCGATTTTCTCCGCCAGATAATCAGCAAAGGCCTCAGCTGATCCCTGCCAACCTGGGCCCGGCCCCCGTCTACCAAGGAGGGACCTGGTCACCCGGAACAAGGTTGCTGGGCGATTATCAGCGGAGGCAATAAGGGTGGTGAAATATTGTCGTTTCACCACCCTCATCACCACTAGGCAGGTTTTAATAGCCGCTCTAACCAGTGTTCAATCAAACTCACTCCGGGTCTTCACCCAGCGGCGCTCTCGGCGTCTCTTTGCCCGTTTGAGCTCCCTCAGTTCTTCTGTAAACCAAGGGGATGATCGATGCCCATAAGCACGGAGAGGCCGTAGTGGAGCGATCACGTCCAAGGCTACCGCCACTCTCTCATTCCATGAGTTAACAAGAGCCTCAGATGAATCGCATTGCAGGTCAAGAGGAAGACACCCCAGTTCCCTCTGGAATCCTTCCGGATCCATTAGTCGCTGGGGCCGGGCCATCTTAACAGGCCCCACCTCCCTGCAGTGAAGCCTCGCCCCCCAGAAAGTCTAGCGTCACCAGATAGTGAGCTGACCATGGGACAGGAGTAATGTCTAAATTCTGTGGTTTCAGATCACTCTGCCATAGCTCCGACATGAATATTAAATCCGGGGTGTGGCCACTGCTCCTGGTAGGACCCTGAATTACCTGGGTCAGGCCCACAGCTGCCATGGAAGCCATGAACTCCCGAGCCACCTCCGAGGCAGTCCCCAATGATGGCAAGTTTAAGTCCCCCAGAACCATTAGTCTGGGGGTCTCCAACGCCAACATCGAGACTGCTTCAAGGAGCTCAGGCAGGGAATCTGCTACATTGCAGGGAGGCAGGAGCAGGGCCTCACAACCTGGAATTTGTGGAGCCGTGGCCCCGGCAACTCCCAGTGACTCCCTGGCTACTACGGCGACGCCACCGCCCCTTTTCCTCTCCCTAGGCTGGTGCCAAATACCGAACCCGGCCGGACATAGTTCAGAAAGAGGAATCCCGTCCTCAGGTGCCAGCCAGGTTTCACTGATGCATGCCAAGTCAGCCCGTGCCCCCAAGATGGAGTCCAAGAGCAAGGGGGCCTTGTTACAGACTGACCTGGCATTCACCAGCAGCAGCCTAAGGGAGGGGTCACTCTTGACCGGCTGCTCAGGTACCAGAGGTGTAGCCAGGGGGCTAGAACAGGGGACAGCAACTAGACATCTGTCCCGTGTTCTCTGAGTGCGGCCCGCCCCGCGGCTCCCGCAGTAGCACCCCATTCCCATCACCACCCTAATTTGGGCACCAGAAGACCCCCCGGACCTATCAGACAGAGCCCAGTCCTCGTTCCCTGGCTAGGAGGCTCTTCTCTCCCTCCCCCCATCTCCAGTCCCCCAGCCCCCATCTAATGTCCTCTTAGGACGGTGGGATCGGCTGCCTCACCACTGAGAACTTTGCTGGGGCAGTAGAGATGCCCCCCAGGGCCGGCCAAGATCCTGGCCAACCCCCTTCCCCCTGGAAAGGGCATGGCCAGCCTCCCCACCGCTGGGGGTTCTCAAACCCAGGTGAAGAGGCAAGAGGAGTAAGCCTGGAGATTGCGAACGGCGGTGGCTGCGGTGGCTTCTCTGTCCAGCCGCAGGTGTTCCCAGCCGCAGCGGGTAAGGCAGTCCTGCCGCCGCATGCCGCCGCATGCTTTTGAAGTTCCCGCCTGGGCGGGGACCTCCAGGCAGGTGGAGGCAGCCCGGGAAACGCAAGCGGCGGAGGCTCCAGTGGCTCCTCGGCCGGTCACAGGTGTTGTCTCCTTGGTGCCAAGATTCAGGATGTGACAGAGAGCTTGACAAGACCTAAAAATCTCCATTGGCCACCATCCTTTTTTTCTGAGCTACAGAAGGACAGATGATGATGCCAGATGCATCATTTAGTGGTTGACATCTTTTTGCACAGCTCTGCCTGTGCTGTGGGAATGACTGCGGCAACAAATTACCACTGATTAAAGGCCTCAGTTTGCTGAGTTTGGGGTGCACGTGACTTCTACACAGTGCAACCAAGTCACATGTATGTCCCAAAAGCACCAAGGTAAAGGGTAAAGGTTTCCCTTGCTCGAAAGCCAGTTGTATCTGACTCTAGGGTTCAGTGCTAATCTCTGTTTCAAAGCTGAAGATCCAGCTCTGTCTGCTTCTGCAGACGTTTCTGTGGTCATGTGGCAGGCATCGCTAGACACCAGAGCGCACGGAATGCTGTTTACCTTCCCACCGAAGTGGTCCCTATTTATCTACTGGCAATTTCTTATTTTCGAATTGCTGGGTTGGCAGGAGCAGGGACAAAGACGAGAGCTCATTCCATCCAGCAGCACCCAGGAATCGAACTGCTGACCTCCCGCCTTCCAGTCAGCATCTTAGCCATTTGAGCCACTACAGTCTCTCAAAAGCACCAAAGGAAGTCTTTATTCAACACTGATTTACTATAATGCTGTTGTTCCAACTGCACATGTGGAGCTTCACAACAGGATGTCAACCAATGTATTGTAGATACATATCTGTAACACCCTAGGTAGGAAAGTGAAAGACCTAGGACACGAGTGATTTTAAAAACTATTTTGCCCTGTTGAATGACATGATAGGAAAGAGAAACAAGAATAATAAGGTAAAAGTCTCTAGCTGGAAAGATAATCATGTCCAATTCTAGGGTGTGGTGATCATCTTTGTATACAGCCAGACGTTTCCATGGTCATGTGATTAGATGCCGGAGCAACTGGAATGCTGTTACCTTTCCCACCAAAATGATACCTATTTATCTACTTGCAATTTCTTGCTTTTGAACTGCTAGGTTGGCAGTAGCTGGGACAGATGATGGTGCTCAGTCCCTTGTACAGCACTCAGGTCTCGAACTGCTGACCTGCCGATCTTCCTGTCATCAAGCTCAGCGTCTTAACCACTAAGCCACTGCAGCCCAGCAAAAATAATGGAAGTGAACAAATGGTTGCACAGATGGTGTTGTTAAGGAAGGATTGGTGAATTTTAGGTTTCCATTAAGAAAAATTCCTAGCAAGTCATAGGTTGTACCTTACTGGGTTTGGGAAGCCCTGGTGGCGCAGTGGTTAAATTGCTGTACTGCAACCAAAAGGTTTTGAGTTCGATCCTGACCATGGCTCCATCCTCCCAAGGTCAGTAAAATGTGCACCCAGCATGTTGGGGGCAAAATGCTAACTAACTTATGAACCACCCAGCAATTACACTAATCACTATGGGGTGGCATAGAAGTGTGATTGTTTTGTTAGCTCATATACTTGCTACCCTACTCAAGGGGGCTTTAAACTGAATCTTACCCAGAGAGAGAGAGAGAGAGAGAGAGAGAGAGAGAGAGAGAGAGAGAGATATGGTATTCCAGAAGATAAGGAGACATCAAGTATGGAGGGGGGAAATGTTACACCTGGAACTGCGATAATGAAAAAGGAAACCACCAGTGGGTAGAAAAAGACAGTAAGAAGGGCCCCTGGAGGGAGCAGTCCAGTGATGGGATGTCCCCGGTTCCAGACGGATCTCTGGAACCGGTAAGACAAATCCCGGAGAGTTCTCCGGGAGGGGAAGTCCACTTTTGAGGCGTCCGGTTCCGGACGCCTCACCGAAAGAATTTTTTTTTTTTAAATCTGAGCTAAAATGGCTCCAATTGACTGCGCATGCGCAGAAACTCAATTTGCGTCAAATTGAGTTTCTGGACATGCGCACTAAATTGGAGCCAAATGGCTCCAATTTTTTTAAAAAAAATCTTCTGAAGCTGGATGGGAGGTTCCCCGTCCATTCATTTATCTCCCCCCTCCCAGCCTCCAGCTCTACAGCCCACTAGGGCCGACTTTACAGAAGAAACTGAATTTCACATTTCAGCAAAAATGCAGCCCTCGGAGAAGGGAAGGGTCAGGGTGGGAACCACCAGCCTCGCAAGGGGGAGACAAGGCCACCCTGCCCCGCAGAAACAGGGAGGACAAACGGGTGGCAGGGCGGGCGAGACGACCTCGTCGCTCTGCCGGAGGCTGAATGGCGGGAGTGGCAGACAAGAGGAGGGTCTCCCCCCCCCCAATTCGACACCGACCGGGAAGGCTTCCAGACGGCCGAGCTGCCCCCCACACACATACCCCGGCTCTCACCTCGTCCTCCCTCTCGCTGCGGAAACACAAGCAGACTGGCTCCGGCAGCAGCGGCGGCAGCCCTAAGAGAAGGGTACCTCCCCTAGCCGGCTACCTGGCTCCCACAGGCACGTTGGTGCCTGGCCGCGCCGTCCGCCCGCGCCGCGCCACGCCGTCTGCCCGCGCCGCGCCGTCCTAGGGTCTCTTGGGCCCAACAAACCCCCATGCCCTGGGTAAACCCGGCGGGGCTCGCCACCGCCGCATCCTCTTCTGTCGGGCGCCTGGAGCTTCCTCGGGCCGTTGCCTTTTCGGCCCGGCTCTGGCTGCGGCCACGGAAGGTAAGTGAGGCTTTTATATTTTGGGTGGGTGGGTGGGTGATTTAATTGTGTTTTGGGTGGGTGGTTGTACTTTTATTTAATTTTTATTTTATTTATTTCTTTATTTTATTTCTTTAAGTTAATTACGGGTCTGTGTGCGTGTTTATTATTATTATTATTATTTTTGGCCTTGCCCACAACGTCATGATATCATGACGTTGGCTCCGCCCATGACGTCATGACGTCATGACATTGGCCACGCCCATGACGTCCGTGATGTCATGGCGTGGTAGTAGAATTTTTGACATCCCATCACTGGAGCAGTCATTAATTTCAGATGGGTCAACAGCTTAATTTCTTGGCTTCAGAAAGGAATTGCCCAATGACACCCATTATGTAAAACTGGTGGGATGAAAATCATGACTGGATTACAGTGAATGAAGGGTGAAACATACTCAGGAAGAGAGGAGCAGCAGCATAGAGTGCAAAAGATATGTACAGCTGCAAGAGAAACAGAAGAAACAAAAGTAATTGTGACATAACTGTGGAAGTTTACTTCAGAGTTTACTGATCCTAACCTTTAGTCTGGTTAGATTGAAGATTAGAATGATGTCCTCCTCAATCTCTAACCAAAGATGAGAAATATAGTAGTGGGAGATTTCAGCATCCTTGGTATCTACTAGAAAATGAACTTTGCCAAAAATGTGGGGTCCAAGGAACTCTTGACCTGTTTTACTGACAGTTTCATAGTCCAGAAGGTGTAGAATACAACAAGGGAGAGCAGCTAGTGGAAACAGTGAAAATGTTGGATGGAAGACCATGCCTGCTTGGGATTTGACTTGCTGGGAGAAAACAATCACTCTAAACTTTAAGAAATCTCATTTCAGTAAACTTAAGGAAATACTGGCTGAAGTCTTGCTGCAACGCAAATAGCAAATACATCACCTATGGACATTGCTCTTTAGTTTAAAACTTCCTATCCTCCTACCTCAAGTTACAAGGCTCCTATGGTCTCCTTTTGATCTGAGGAAGCTTTTGGGAGGCTTGAGACTTCTAAAGTAGAGCGTCTTTAATATTCAGAAATTGATACTACAGTCTGGTAGTGATTTTTAGACGCTAAAGGCTGCCCTCTATCACAAGGCTCTTGGAGGCTTCATTAGGTCAAAAGGGATCTACATGGAAGCTTGAAACTAGAGGGTTGGAGGAAGCTTTAAATCAAATATTAATATTGCAATTTGATTTTTATTTATGCTGCACAGCTCCAACAGCTGGATTTCAGCCATGGAGTGAGATCCCATGTTTAGAAATACAGTACTAAAAACACTATGAAGAATGTGAGTTTTGTAAAAGCAAGATACTGAAGTCATAATTATGATTTGATTTGATTTCATTTATTGGATGTGTATGCCGTCCACTTGACAACGCGACTCAGGGCAGCTCACAGAAACCACAAGCATCTAATATTACAATACAATAAATTATAACCTGATTAGGTTGAAAGAAGAAAGTACAAAAGCTGGCTTGAGACTCAATATAAAGAAAACCAAGAACATGGCAACTGGCCCTATCAGTCCCTGGAAAATAGATGGGGAAGAAGTAGAAGCAGTGACAGATTTTACTTTCTTAGGATCAAAGCTCACTTCAGATGGTGATTGCAGCCATGAAATAAAAAGGCGACTGATTCTTGGGAGGCAAACGATGAGAAACCTGGGGAACATAGTGAAAAGTAGAGACATCACATTGCAAACAAAAATTCGTATAGTCAAAGCAATGGTATTCCCAGTGGCAATGTATGGTTGTGAGAGCTGGACCATAAGGAAAGCTGAGCACAGAAGAATAGATGCCTTTGAAATGTGGTGTTGGAGGACAGTTTTGAGAGTCCCCTGGACAGCGAGGAGAACAAATAGGTCAATCTTAGAAGAAATCAACCCTGACTGCTCCCTTGAAGGTCAAATAGTGAAGATGAAGCTAAAGTACTTTGGACATCAAATGAGAAGAGAGGATTTGTTTGAGAAAGCCTTGATGCTGGGAAGGATGGTGGGCAAAAGAAGAAGGGGGCAGCCCAAAATGAGATGGCTAGATGGTATTGTAGACACAATGGGCACAGAGCTGAGCGAGTTGAGGAGGATGGTGGAGAACAGACGTGCCTGGCAGACAATAGTCCATGGGGTCGCAAAGGGTTGGAATCGACTATGCAACTGAACATCAAAAAAACTATAATAAAATACAATACAGTAGAATAACAGCACATACATCAACAATATCATATCATTATAAAACATCAGTATACATCATAACGGCTGGAGATTTCTCAAAGGTGGTAGTGGCGGCCTCATTAGTCCTCTTCCTCCTCACCTCCGGCCGTGAGGCCAAGGCAGCTCCTTTTCTCCCCCGACCAATGGTGGGGCCTGTTGGTTGGAGCGGTGTCCTTTGATTGATTGATTGATTGATTAAAGTGTCCTTATGGACAATTGATATGGGAAAGAAAAGTGGGAGGCACATAAAGAAACCAGAATGGCTCTGTAAGGAGCCCAGTATTTTTGATGTCTTTATAGTGAGACTTACCTGGAACACTGTCTAGTTCTGGATGCCACAATTTAAGAAAGATGTTGACTAGCAAAAATGTGTCCAGAGAAGGTGGATGGATGGTGAAAAGGATGATGGAAAACAAAGCCTATGAGGACTTTGATGGTGAAGAGAACATAACAAAGGAGCTATGGTGGGAGTAACTTCCCGAATGTTCATTCACAAACCTCCTCGAAGATTGTGGTATTTTTGAACCACAGTTGGGTATACCCTGGTAATGGCAACCTTGTGTTGCTGGCTAATCTTTCTCACACTAGCTCAGACGAAAGGAACTGCAGAATGAACTCGCCAAAAGGTGCCTTCATTTTGGCAATTTCACACCATGCCTAGTCACTGAAGAAGAATAAAAGCACTGGGTTTTGTCCATTGAATCCCCATCTTAAGTACTATTGAAATGTATCTTTTCATATCAATGTACAGTACAGTAATACCCCAGATAACGTTATGACTTGGTTCCACAAGTCATGACGTTATCCGATTTTTAGCGTTGTCCGATGCATGCGATCGCGTCTTTTTTCCTCCCTGTATTTAAACTACAGGGAGAGAGAGGCTTATGTTTTAAATACAGGGAGGGGAAGAAAAAAACACAACCCTCTCTCTTACTGTAGTTTAAATACAGGGAGGAAAAAGGAACTGCTTCCGTCTTTCTCTCCCTCCCTTTCCCTTCCTGTATTTAAACTACAGGGAGGGGGAAAGAGAGATACGTGATTGGTTCTCTAGAGAGAACCAATCACGTCTCTCTCTTTCCCCCTTCCCTGTAGTTTAAATACAGGAAGGGAAAGAAACAAGGAGGCTTTGCGACTGCAGTAGGGTCGGGGAAAGGCGTGTGCTTTTCCCCGACCCTACTGCAGTGGCAGAGACCGCTGCGGGTGGGGGGTGGATTGGGTACTTCTACCCAAACCACCCCACACCCGCAGACCATTGTATCAGACAACGCTAAAAGAATCGTTATCTGATGCAAGTTTTTTCCAAAAAACTTGCATCGTTATCTGATTCTAGCATTATCTGATGCAATCGTTATCCGGGGTATTACTGTATTTTTAAATTTTGTAGTTATTTGAAAATACAGTACCTGCTGAACACACCTAGGTATTTGTTAACTGCACAGTTTACCTTTTTCTCTTATCAAGTATGTGAATCTTGTTTTCACAGTATAAATAAGTACCGGTGGAGGTGTTTACCTGAGATCAGCTGAAGACATTTGTTGGAATTGAAGAACAAAGTTACCATCATGAAGCACTTTCTGAGGTAAACCTTTACCTGCTTCTGCAGTGTTCATGTTATGTTGTCTACAGAACCAGTAATTAATGCTAGTTATGATCAACTTTGTGCTTTATACCCTGCTCTACAGTATTTTAAAAAAATGTCCAAGTACTAAAGTAGATTAGAAGGGTAATTCTAATCTAATATGATTTTACATTAAGCTACCTTGGTTATGTGTTTGATTGGCTTATGTTCTGCCTGTCTTGCACAACTACGCTTCTTTTCTTTCTCTCACAAAATCATTGGAGAATCTTTTTAAAAGAGAAAGTTTAATTTCAGCATTATTGATAAGGTTTAACATATTAATTCACGAATCATTCAAAGGCAAGCATTCCCTATTCAATAAAGCTGTTGATAGCAGTGCAGTTTGAAGAAGACAAAAAATAACAAAACACTATTCCAAGCCTCAAAAACTGCTGTTTTATATCTTTTCCAAACTGCAGTCTTTACTTCTACCATTCATTGGTAAATGGAAGTGCTATAAATACTGGGAGGTTGTCATTAAAACAAATTGGCATTTGTAGACCTCTCTGCTAAGATCCAATTTTTAAAACTTATTTTGTGTAATGAATTCAGAAGTAAGACAAGTCTTGCATTTTGGTTAAAATATAAATTAATTAAATGACTGGGGGGAGAAACCTCTTTTGCTGATGAGAAATGAAGGTTGCATAACTCCTTTCTCTCATAAAATATTAATTTGTACAGTGTATTTAGTTCTTTGGTGTTTCAGATTTCAGTTCATGATTTGTAAAGTTTTGTTTTGCTGGAATACAAGAGGGAATAGCCTCTGCCTTTCAAAAATGGCTAAAATGGAGTGGAAGACAAACACACACACACACACACACACACACACACACACACACACACACACACACACACACACACACACACACACACACACACACACACACACACACACACACACACACACACACACACACACACACACACACACAAGCCAGTAGCCACCATCCTTAGCAGGAAATTAGGTTTCTTTGTTGTTGTTTGACAAGGGATAGTCTAAACCTCACTTTTCAATTCACTCAAGAAATAGTACAGTCAAACCTCACATAAAGAGTAACTCACTTAAAGAGCAGAATTTTATCTGAATGTTTGCTTTGCTTAACAAAGAAAACCAACCAAAAACTCACTTAACAAATAAATTGGGGGTCGCAATCCCCCCCCCCAGAAGTCAAAATTGGTCACTTACAATGGTGTTTCGCTTAAAGAGCAAACTCTTTTAAAGAGCAATCCCGTGGAACGCATTATGATCTTTAAGTGAGGTACAACTGTACTCTATTTCCTTGAACAATATAGGATAACATCTCTGCTATGAAATAGTTATTAAGCTTACATAAGGGAAATTGTCTAGGTTGTTGTGGCATATTGCTGAGCAGTGTAACCAATAGCTCAATAAAGAATGACAATTTCCTACCAAAACACATTCAACTTTCTTTAAGCAAGCAGAAATTGTCAATAGAGCTTTCGCCATCAAATGTGAATGGGACTCCTTATTTAATAGATTTGTTTGTTTGGAGTCAACAAATGAACATCTACAACTAGTAATCCTAGTCAGCTGCCCAGAGGAGTGAGCTGGACACCAGTCTGTTGGTTAATCATAAGATAACACATCAGTCTTTGTAATTTTTTTACAGACTGGATCTTTTTCTGGGTATAGACTGCTTCCAACAGTCTGCTCATGTCCATGCCTCATTTTTGTGCTGTGAAGATGGTGTGCAGCCTACAGAGATCTTATACATATGGGACAATTTATGTAGTACAGTAATACCTCATATAACATTAGTATCGAATAACACTAAAATCGCATAACATTAAGGAATCTGGGGGGAAGAATTGCATCAGATAACATTAAGATCCTATGGGATGCTTCAGATAACAACCGCTAAAGCCTGTGTGGTTACAATGTATCTCTATGGATCCCATAGAGGATTAGATAACACTAAAAATCATATAACACCAAGACTTGTGGAACCAGGTTTTAGTGTTATATGAAGTTTTACTGTATTAAGCTACGCATCTTGTACAGTTTTATTGACATAGGTCTTCTCTGTATGAAGCCATCATATGGTTGCTGGTGATAGTACAAGGTTGGGAGGGGGTGTCACAGTTTCTTAGTATGACTTGTTCACAAGTACCTTATGCTGGGGTTGCAAATCCTGGACCAAATATATAGGAGAATCTCTGATTGCACTACAAAAAGCATAATCAATTTGATGCATGTTTCCATCGTGTACAGTTTTTTCCCCTTCAGGCATCTGAACTGCAGCTTTAGTTGATCATGCTGATGTGTCTCCAAAAGGAATTGCTTTTCTCCTTTTCAAAATACTGTATTTAAAGCCATCGCAAGCTCTCCTCCTGCTGTTGCTTAGGTAACAGGCTGGGTTGCTTTCTCTATAGACCACTTTCTCGGGCGCTCTCCATGGTTCTGTTGGTTGCTAAACCGCCTCAATCCTTCAGTGGAGCTGTTCTGCTTGTTTCTGATTTATTTAGCAGGTACTTGGGGCAGATCAGAGTGGGAGGAAATAAATTAATATAGAAGCAGCAATTCAGAAGCATGTGGGTTGCTCTCCATAAAGGGAATAGAAGCTAGACAAAGGGTTGGAGTGCAATGCAATTCTCCACACAATGATTTCCAGGAAAATTGTTTAGGGTTGCTTTGGTCCTTAAGGCACTTGAGATAGCAAGCCCAATGTGGTATTTTCATCCCACCTATCAGCACAGAAACTCTAGAACTGATTAAAATTAAAAACAAAGATTGCACATGTAATAAAAATAACGTGATTGCTATTTTTTTAAAAAAAATTCTAGGCATTTTGAGACCTGGGTACTGAATGACAGATTGAGCGCACATCTCTGTTTCATCTCTTGGGGACATGTGTGTGTTTTCATGTCAGAAATTACTCTGGTTTGAAAAGATTTTTGCAGGGGATGCCTGAATAAGGCTCCCTTTATGTCCCCTATTGTGCAGCTCTCGGAGAATCGAACCTCATCCTTTCGGTCTCTAAGCACAGTGCTTTTACTCTCTGAGCCACTAGGGAGCAGCTCTTGGGGACATGCAAGGTGCCTCATTTGAGCATCCCCTGAGCAGAGTTTCTCCAGCAAAAAAATTTTCAACCCAGAATAATTTCTGACACAAAATTATTATTATCTATCTATATGTGTCTGTTGGACTTAATTGGCTGTTTGGAAACAGATTCTTTCTAAGAAATATGTTCAGATAAGCATAGCAACAGAGAGACCCATATGGCTTACAATTGCATCTCTGTTTTATTAAAGATCTGTGTCAAGATCCCCCCCCCCCTTTGAATTGTAGAAGGATAATCTGCCTTAGGGAACTCTGATTGACAGCAAAGACTCCAGATGATGGATCGGCCCTCAGCCACTTCCTGTTATCTGCTAACAAGGCTTTCTTTTGGCCTGTGTTAATGCAGAAATGTAGTTAAGATCCAGCAGCCTGGACAATTCTGGGAGCTGTCCCCCCTCCCCCAAATAGCACTGTACCCATCTGCCTCCTGTATATTTTCAGTTGCTTAGGTTACTGTTATTAGGAAATTTTCCCCATGCTTACAAAAATATGTTAAGAATGTTGACATTAAAACCAACTATAGCCTGCAAAAGTGACTTTACAAAGTGATGTTTTGTTGGTGAATTTGGTAGATATGGGGTTTGGGGGGATTTGGTTATTCCTTTAGCAAGCAGAGTGTAAGGCAGAAAAAAATTAACAGCACAGATATGTGAAGAAATCAGCCCTGTGGCATCAAGGAACACCTTTCTTGGTTTACATATAGTTACTTCACTCTCCCACACCTTTGGTAACAGACCTTTACTTGCTTACAGACAACCCCCCAATCTCAAGCAACTATTGACACACAACAGACTGCACAACAGTGAAACAGAGCTGAAAACTAAATGCTGCTACAAACCCAGATGCTAGCTATGCTCCCACATTTACTCTGGCAACAGTATTACTGGACCCAACAATGCCACACATAACATTAAAGGCCATTTAACTTGTTCCTCTGCTAATGTGATTTATCCCATCTTTTGCCAAAAATGCCCTTCTGCACTCTACGTAGGACAAACAGGACAACCTCTGCACAAACGAGTTAATGGACATAAATCAGACATCAGGAATGGCAATATACAAAAACTGGTTACTATCTGTAGTTAAAGTCAGAAGAAGAAAAATGGGGAAATAGAATCTCCAGCATAAAGGAAATTCTGCGTTCTTGCATCTTGTGGGATGGTCAAAGGAAGAAGAAAGAAAAGAGATGATCAATGTCACAATGGAGGCAAAAAGCAAATGGAAAGAGAGGGTGGGAATTGCCAAAAATGCCAGAAGTAGAAAAAAAAGCATTATTAATCAAAGGACAATTGTGTTAGGCTGTAAACCACCCCCACCCCCAAACCCAGTGTTAGTGCATTCAAGACTATTATCCCAACAGGATTTAGTGTAGCAAAGCTATTCAAGTGATATTGTCCCTATTTTAATCAATACCAATGCAAGGAAGTGCTTAACCCCATCTCCCACTGTAATTGTGTGCTTTGTATTTTTTGTTGTTCAGTCTCATAGTCGGGTCTAGCCCTTTGCGACCCCATGGATGCCAGGGTCCTCTGTCCTCTGCCATCCTCCGCAGCCCACACAGATCCACACCCACAGTGTCAACAATACCATCTAGCCACCTCATCCTCTGCTGCCTCCTTTTACCTTTGTCTTTGATCTTTCCCACCATCAAGGCCTTCTCCAGTGAGTATTCTCTTCTCATTTGGTGGCCAAAGTACTTGAGCTTCAGCTTCAGTATTTGTCCTTCCAATGATTAGTCAGGGTTGATTTTCTTCAGGATTGACTGATTTGATCTTGCAGTCCAGGGGACTCTGAAGAGTCTCCTCCAGCTCCACAGTTCAAAGGTGTCTATTCTTCTGCACTCAGGCTTCCTTATGGTCCAGCTCTCACAGCCATACATTACTACTGGGAATACTATTGCTTTGACTGGACTTTTATTGGCAAGGTGATGTCTTCTATAGAGGATGAATATGAAAATAAAGAGGTTCCTGTTTTGAGGCGACTGTCCGTGTGACACCCCCCCCCCCCTAGAAATTCACTAGTGTTATGTGTTGCCAGCCAAGTAATAATATAATTTTGTGTCAGAAATTATTTTGTTTGAAAGGATTTTTGCTGGAGAAACTCTGCTCAGGGGACACCCAAATGAGGCGCCTTTCATGTCCCCAAGATCCTTTCTGACCGAAGTGGTCCCTATTTATCTACTTGCAATTTCTTGCTTTTGATCTGCTAGGTTGGCAGGAGCTTGGACAAAGACAGGTGCTCAATCCATCATGCAGTACCCACGTCTCGAACTGCTGACTTGCTGGCCTTCCAGCTAACAAGGCAAGCTTCTTAACCACTGAGCCACCGCAGCCCCTGCCAGCCAGGTTCTTAAGTAGCAACAGTTCTCTGTAGTAGCCTTGGCACATAGTCTACTCATATCTAGAAAAATAAATCACTGAGATAATTGAATCATGAGGAGGAGTTTTAACATTTTGGAATGACTTTACTCTGATGGAACCTGATTGCTATGGCCCTGCTCTTCTAACCAGATGGATATACAAGGGCAAAGCAATAACTGTGATTTTATCAGAAAATGTCGCTATAGTTTGGGAGAACTTCAGAGAAAACAAGGGCCTCAAAAGGAAGGAGCAGCTGTGTTGTTGTAATGACACCCAGTGCAGATTTTAAACGACCCCCTTGTTAACAACCTTACATGACTCCTGAGTTCCCCAAGAACTCATCAAATTTGCATATCCACTAGCTCCTTATAGTGTATTTCGAATGTGTATAGTAGGTTTATGTAGACAGAGAAGCTTCTGATGACTAACTGAAGCATAAATGAAAATCATTGGAGTGTTATGATGAACATGTGTGGTTGGACAAACTATAATACCAGTCTTGAACAGCCTAGATGATTGCCTTGCTTGTCATTTCCTGCTTCAGCCTAAAGCTAGGCTATCATATTGCTGTGTTGCAGCTGTGGGTGAGGGAGAAGATTTGTGTCTAAGTATACAATATGTTGTGTTGTACATTGTCCCCTGTGGGTTGCTTTCCAAAAGCCCCATTTTAAGCAGGGGGTAGGATTAGCAAACCAGTTAAGCAGTTGTTCAGCTTTCTTTTGGATACTTCTATGCAGGCCCATGGGGATTGCTGTGGCCTAGTGGTTAAGATGCTGAACTTGATGATTGGAGTGTCAGCAGGTCAGTGGTTCAAGCCCCGAGTGCTGCACATTGGAGTGAACTCCAGTCTCTGTCCCAGCTCCTGCTAACCTAGCAGTTAGAAAGCAAGAAATTCCAAGTAGATAAATAGGGACCACTTTGGTGGGAAGGTAAACAGCATTCCATGCACTCTGGTGTCTAATCATGCCTGCCACATGTCCACAGAAACATTTGTAGATGCAGACAGCACTGACTCTTTGGCTATAAATAGAGATGAGCACTGAACTCTTGAGTCGGTTATGACTGGCTTTCGAGCAAGGACGACCTTTACCTTTACTATGTGGGCCCATCAGTAGCTTTTTATCCACTTCGGACAAATGTCTTGGTAGGTGAATACTTACATTTTCAGGGCCACACCACCTGCCTAATTTTAAGGTTTTTGCTCTGTCTCTCCAACTGGTTTTTTTTTTCTTCTGTCACCAGTCCTAATAAAGAGTGCTAATAAAACAATGGCCAAACTTTGGATTTTCCTTTTTACCTCAGGGACCAGCATGGTTACATCAGCTTGTAGCCCAAAGCATTCAAGGCAATGTAACAAAAATAGGAAGTTTGAAAAACAACATTCAGTGTTTAAATCAGAGGTTGGGAGATGTTTTTCAGCCTAGAGACAGCATTCATTTCCAGCACATGGTGCCTTCACACTCAATAAGTGGATATGGTGCAAGTCAAAGGGTTTATGGCTCAGGCATTGTTCATTTTCTTTTCTTGCTGTCAGTGCTGTTTTATCTCTAGAAATGGAGTTAAATTTCCTCAGTTTACAGAGAGGAGTTCCACCAAGTAGTTGTGCAGGAACCAAGTAGTTGTGCAGGAATGTGCCAAAGCAGTGTGAATCAGTAACAGATGGGGAAACGAAGCTTTGGTAGTGGTAGGGATGAGAAGAACTGGCAGGCCATGATGGCGGATGAACCTTTAAACATTGAAATAACGAATACAGCAACAGAGTGTCACCAGAGCAATGCTTTCCATCTCCTGACAAAATGCCTCTGGAACAGTGTTTCTCAAGTTTTGGGTTTGGTCTTCAGTTCCCAGAAATCTAAGTCAATATATCAGCTGATCTGTGCTTTGGGGAATTGACTGAGGCTTCTGGGAATTGAAGTCCAAAAACCAAAGGCTGAGAAGCACTGCTCTGGAAGTATGTTTTTTAGCATGCAGCAAAAAAAGTGTAGACCCATTGTCATCTCAGAGAAGGGCATTCTAGAGAATGCATCCCTGAATGGGAGAAAGCTCTTCCACATGCCCTCAATGGCTTCAATTGAAAGAACCATGGAACAACAGGCAGAACATATGAATGAAAGTGAATTTAAATATGGCTGTTTTTAAATCTGTAAGCTAGGATGCACATTGCTGTTTATTGGAGTGGGCAGCGTACAGCCCATATGTGGACTTCAGGGCCCAAATGTGGCTCTTCACCACCTGTGCTCCTTCCCCCATTTGTTTTAAATATATACATCAGGGGTGCCCAAACCTTTCAGGCTGCAGGCCAGTCACGTGGTTCAGGGAGCTGGTCACTACGGCCCGGGGCCTGGATGCGGCCCCCGATACCAATTCATCCAGCCCACGAAACTCTGGTTGCTCCTGGAAGCGGAAGTAAAACGTGCCCACACAGGCATGTTTTACTTCTGCTTCCACGAGCAACGAGGGCTTTGTGGGCCAGATGAATCGGCATCAGGGGACACATCCGGTGCCCGGGCTGTAGTTTGGGCACTCCTGATATACATATTTCTTGTGACTTCTAAAAGTCATGGTGCTGGGTTGTTGTTGGTTTTCCCCCCAGGCTTTGGGAATTCCAACATAGCCATCCCAAGAAATGAATAGTTTTACCATTAGGGATCTGAAGTAAAGTAAATTACAAGAAAAATATTGATGGAATGAGGATGCAGGTGTAGTTCTTCAAAGTCCAGAAATTGGACCCTTTGAGCCTCTGGAAGTTGCTGACTCCAAATGTGCATGAGCAGTAGTTTCACCTGCACAAGATTCAAGGTACTGTACATGCAAAGAGTAGGCTGAAAGCCTCTTAAAGAGTTATATTTGAGTCACTTTTAAGAGGCTGGATATCTGTCGGCAACATGGCAGTTTTACTCTAAGACAAGGGTGAGCAACCTCCGGGGTCTGGATGGTTTGAACCTCATGCACAAATGGAACGCTGCAAGATTTCAGCAGTGTGTGTGACAGCTCTCTCTGGTGCAGGAAAACATCATGTTCATCACTTGTTCCATTTAATCAATGGCTTCTGCTGCACAAAATAATCCCATCCTACACATTAGGCAGTGTGTCTTTTCCTTCCAGAATGAAAGAAAATGGATTATAAGGGGACCACCACTGTTAATTTCTGGCTGTAGAGTTGTTTGTTGACATATAGAAAAGGAAAGGGGACCAAATGGTTTAGTGGGCCCGTATAGGTTACCCCCTCTCTAAGTCCTTGGGGGTCCAAATATATTTGTACCTCATTGTCTTTGCTGACTCTAGTGGACAAGCTGGAGGCAAAATCCTCTCTCTCCATATGAATAAACAATAAAAAAGCAGAAGCCTGCTGTGTTTTCACTGGCATGCTAAAACAAGTTAATAAATCATTTTGTCCCCTGGATGAACTTTGTTGTAAAACTGCTGCCTCCACCATTGTGACAATATTGAAGGGTATGTTGAGAGAGAAAGGTGTTTATTCATGTAAATCAGAGTTTCCAGGTTTTAAAATATGAGTGAAGTAGTAATTGTGTTAATGTAATTGTTGATGTCATATGTTACTATAGCAAAATACATATTTTTGAAGAACAAGAGGAGTGACAACACACACCCAATATATCTGTATTCTGAGTTACAAATCTCATTTCTGAAAACGAGTGTGTGCTATATTAAAATAGTACTGAAGATGTAGACATTCATTTGTGGGTTTAGTGGAATTAGGAAAGCCAGTTCGTCTTAAAACTCCTAATCCATTTCATAAATAGCATGCTTTCATTGCAGGATTTCTACAAGCAAGAATTTGTTTTTATAAAAGCAGTCATTGAAAAGATATCAGACTTAACTGTATTTTCCATTCTTGTTCCTAAAGAAGATCGCCAGTGTCAAAAGTTTAAGATGGAGGAGTAGTATATCATTTAAAGGTACCAACAAATTAATATTATTTTACTATAGATTCCTAGGCAAGATATAGTGCTTTCTTAGTACTCTCCTCTGTAAGTGAACATCTATACAGTAATTGCTTTTTAATAGTACATTTGAGATCGGGTTTTCCTTATTACCATTGCTTTGTCTTAGTTTGAACTGGATAAGTCAAAAACTCAATACCATTCCTGTGAGTGTTTACTTAGAAGTAAGTCTGGCCTGGTTATCTTGCTATAGTAATAGAGTAGACCATGTAGATATATTGGACAGCAGAGTGGTGCAGTGGCCAGAGATTTGCACTGGCCAAATGCTCTCTTATAAGAAATATAGGCAGTGCAGAATTAGGTGCACGAAACTCAAAGCAAGTTGACTTAAAAGGTGGAAGGGTGGCAAGTATTTACAGGTGAAACAACTGGAACACAAAATAGATATAGTCTCTCAAGCTGCTCAGTTAACTTCACTGAGGTAGCACAACTGTGTATATACAAGTTCTTTAATAGCAACAGTTCAGTTCAACAGAGTAAAGGCAAGCTGTAGCCAAAAACAAGGCAAAAGAATTTCTACAGCATTTGTTCTCCCAGTGGAGGCTTACCACTGATAGTTCTCCTTAGTTTAGTAAGCAAGGATGGGATATTCAGTAAAAAAAACATCAGCAGGAACAATAGCAAAGGTTCAGTCCATAAATCAGGTTTCAGAAGATACAGGAATCTTCATCCAATGTACCAGCCTGTCAGTATAGCAAGGTGAGCATTGTAGCATTGCAAGCTTGCTCTTTCCTATATACACTGGTCTCTTGGAGCACAACAGGGAAAACACTCAGCACCTGTTGTGCCCCAGCAGTATAGTCTTAAAGGTATAACAGGCATAACATGCCTTGCAACTAATTAGGGAGAGCAGCAAAGACTTACTTTCCCTAACAGGCCATACTGCCAGCGACTCAACGCCAAGCATCAGGCAACGGTTATCTAATCTGACAACCCTAAGGACTAGCAGCCTTGGCGGAAGTCCACAGGTAAGGGTGATGGTCCCCAAGTGGATTAAATCCCACTTGAATCCATCTTGATGAAGGGCAGCAGCTTCATCAGTATTGGCCTGGGGCCAGTGAGGACTTTGTGTGCCAAAAGGGCTCAGTACCAGAAAGTGACTCACAAAGCTGGATCAGTGCTATGGGTGTCATGCAGAAGGTAGATGAAAGGCCATTGCATTATATTCACAGGACAGTCTTCATGGCTGATTGTCATGGTGATCGCCAATATTCAGATACAGCACAAGAAGAAGACCTTCTGATACTTTCAAAGTAGGTACATTGAGGACCGCCATGAATATCCAACAGTAAACGTAGTTTGCTTGGGGAAAACAATTGCAGTGTATAGATCTATTGTGCCAGCTGGTTCCTTTACAAACCAGTATCATGAAGTTTTAAACACAAGTGTTTACCAGCTGCAAATCAGTTCTACATCCTGCCCTGGCAGATTATTAGTGGTTTGGTTGTTACAAAGAGCCATATGTTTTTCTCAAGAACCACATGCTTTAGAGATCAAGCAAAACACCATCAACTCATATTCTTCCTCTTAACCTCCTTTGAAGAGAAGACAAAAAAATCAGATTCAGCAGTCCTTTGCAGGGCAGTGACCACAAGTATACACATGTTATTTAGGTTATTTGCACAGACTGTGGACCTGTACATACTGGTACTTACCTGAGAATAATCCCAATTGGACAGAATTGAGTTTATTCCTGAGAGGAAAAAATACACAGACAGGTCATATATAAAGCAAAGCGATCACACTTATATATTGCCTGATAGCACTTAGTGCACTCTTTGGGTATTTCACAAGTTAATTAGCATTTTGCCTCCAGCATGCTGGTTTATTCATTTTACTGACCTCAGAAGGATGGAAGGCTGAGTCAGCCTTGAGGCCTGGTCAGGATCGAACTCCCAACCTGTTGATTGGAGAGCAGCAGTTTAACCTCTGCGCCACCAGGGCTCTAAGCTAATGTTTCATGTGGTGCTGTGCAATTTAAAAAATCCCACACCCCTGCCTAAAGGTTGCATTCTGGAAGGGGCAGAGTTTCTGTGCATGTCAGAGCAGAACATGTCAAAATGGAATGGGTTAAATGAGAAAGACTCAATTTGCGCAGATCTTGAGAGTGATGGTGCAGGATTGACACAGTTCCCTGATTTGGCTGTCACATTATTTCCTAGTTTAGTTTGATAAAAATAATAATAATTTCATGTCAGAAATTATTCTGGATTGAAAGGATTTTTGCTGGAGAAACTCCGCTCAGGGAACGCCTGAATGAGGCTCCTTTCACATCCCCAAGATGTTTTCCCACCAAAGTGTTTCCTATTTTTCTACTTGCAATTTCTTGCTTTCAAACTGCTAGTTTGGCAAGAGCTGGGACAGAAACAGGTGCTCAATCCATCATGTGGTATCCAGGTCTCGAACTGATGACTTGCTTGCCTTCCAGCAAACTTCTTAACCACTGAGCCACTGCAGCCCTTTGTTTCGCTTGATGAGATTGAGCCACAGTGAGCCTCAGGCTAATATTAGTTATTTACTTTTATATCCTGCCTTTCTTCCAGTGAGATCAAGGCAACAGAGATTGCTTTCTTTCTCCTTTAAAAACCAGCCCTGTGAGGTGGTAAGTGAAGTTGAGAGAGGGTAACTGGTTCATAGCCACCCAGGGAGTTTCACAGCCTAGAACCCATACGTTCCTGGCTCTAACCATTAAACTGCTGACCTGTGCAGCCCCGACCTTCCAGAACTGGGAGGAGGTCTTTGACAGCCTTTGCTTCTGGTTCTCATGAACCCAACAAAGTGTGGCTGGACTTTTCAGTGACTTGTTAGTCTGGGAAAAATGCAAAGTAGAAATCATAGGCTAGGAATTGGTCACTTTAAAACTATAGTTAACATTATTATCAGAGCAAAAACAGAATGAGCACTGGCTGTGGTAGATGCAAAAGCACTCTGTTCACATGGGGATGGAAATCCTGTCCCCAATGTGAATGTGAAGTAGATGACCAAACCATGGACCACATTATATTTAGGTGTCCTTTATGTGCTTTTGGAGGCACATTGGAGGACTTGCATAGTGCCACAAATGAAGCCCTTCAGTGGCTTTCAAACCTGGATGTGGAACTCTAGCTAGGAACTTGAGATGGACAATTTGTGCTTACCGTGTAAATCAGTGATGGTGAACCTTTTAGAGACCAAGTGCCCAAACTGCAACACCATACCCACTTATTTATCATAAAGTGCCAACACAGCAAAGGGGAGGGAGGAAATGCCCCCTTTGGGCTGCTGGGCAGAGGGGCGGGATGAACTTTGAGCTGGGGGAAGGGAGTAAGCACTCCAGTGATGGGATGACAAAAATTCTACTACCACGCCATGACGTCATGGGCGTGGCCAATGGCATGACGTCATGACGTCACGGCCGACGTCATGACGTCATGACGTTGTGGGCGGGGCCAAAATAAAAATAAATAAAAAATAAAAATAAACATACACACACACCCCTCCCTCTCAGCCCACCCACCCAGACACAAATAAATAAATAAAATAAAAACAACCACCCACCCAAAACACAAATAAATTACCCACCCACCCCAAATAAAAACCCCTCGCTTACCTTTCTTGGGACCCGGCACCCCGATTGCTGTCCACAGCCGCCGCCGCCGCCGGAGCTGCCTGCACCCCTGTGGCGTCCTCCTTGGGCCGGTACCTTTTTAGCCCGGCTCCGGCCATGGCGAGGGGCGACGGGCAGCCGCGGCTGCCGCGCCTCCCTGGGCCGTCCCCATGCCGGACCGCCGCCGCCTACAGCTTCCTCCTCCGCAGCGCGCGGCAGCCGAGCTCAAAAGGGACAGACCCAAGAAGGAGTCCACAGGGATTCAGGCAGCGGCAGCTCCGGCGGCGGCGGGCGGCGGCTGTGGACGGCGGGTGCAGGCACCCGGCCCACAGGCGCCCGGCGGAGGCGGCGGCAGCGGTGTACCCCGCCGGGCGTCCCCAGGGCATGGGGCTTGTCAGCAGCGGACGGCCGAGGCAGCCCTCAACGTGCCGCGGGGAGGCGCCCCCCTCAGAGGGCTGCTGCCGCTGCCCTGAAAGTTCTAAATGTTTTGAAAATCGGAGCGAAAATGGCTCTAATTGACTGCGCATGCGCAGAAACTCAATCTGACGCATGTGCAATGCGTCAGATTGAGTTTCTGCGCATGCGCAGTCAATTAGAGCCATTTTCGCTCCGATTTTAATTTTTTTTTTTTCTTTCGGTCAGGCGTCCGGAACCGGACGCCCCAAAAGTGGACTTCCCCTCACGGAGAACCCTCCGGGATTGGTCTTACCGGTTCCAGAGATCCGTCTGGAACCGGTGACATCCCATCACTGAAGCACTCCCATTGGGCTGCTGGGCAGAGGGGCAGGACAAACTCTGTGTTGGGGCAACCACACAGATGCCCAAAAATAGGGCTCTGAGTACGACCTCTGGCACATGTGCCATAGGTTCACCACCACTGGTATGTATATCGACATTAATGTAGACAACTGAAGTTCATCATTAGATAGATAGATAGATAGATAGATAGATAGATAGATAGATAGATAGATAGATAGATAGATAGATAACATATTCAAAACATTTGGCTATAGTTATCGCAGATAACTAAGCTTTCAAAGATAAAAAGGCCTTTACAAACTCAAGGCCTGGTACCATTTGGCCTTTTCTGACACCCAAACATGCCCTCTTAAAAGACGCCCAATGATTTCTTCTCGTTTTAGACATTCAGTTCTTTTCTACTTCACTCTGATTACTCCTTTCTGTCATCACTTTATTATCCTGTCAAAAAAGTCTCATTTTGGAAACAGCTCAACTGAATGGTTGTTTTAGCTTCACTCAGAATACGTGTGCTAAGAGTTGATGCTTCAAGAACCAGGAATTGGAGCAGCCTTACTTTAGAGCACTCTGCAGACATTTGTGTTGCTTTGGAAAATTGACAGGTTCAGGTCTCCTGATGCAGATAATGGACTCCAGAAAGACTGTTTCTTTTTCTGATTCTTCCACTCCCCACCTCTCATCCATCCACTTATTTGTGAGCTCATTCCCAAAGGTAGTTTGAAGCTGAGGTAGCAGTTCTCTGGGCCTGTGGATGTGCTTGATTAAGAATTATAACATCATAGTTCATACCCTATTTCCCCCAAATTAGACCTAACTGGAAAATAAGCCCTAGCATGATTTTTCAGGCTGCTAGTAATATAAGCCTTACCCCTGAAATAAGATGCAGGTAAGATTGTCAGCCAGATAGACACATTTAATATGTCCATTGCAACACACTGCAGATGTATTAAATTATAAAAAAATAATAATAATATATAATTAAATATAAATAAATAATCATTGACATAGATACTTAAAATAAATGATAATATAAATGATAATTAAGTATTTGTAAATATCTCAGTGGGTGCCTATGTAAACAGATGAACTTGAGACATTGCCGAATGACCAATGGAGAGACACAAAGCATGAATAACGTATGTACTTCATAATTCAATACGTTGTGTGTTGTAATGGATGTACTTAATGCACTGCATCCCCTGAAAATGAGCCCAATGTGTCTTTTGGAACAAAATTTAATATAAGACCTGGTCTTATTTTCAGGAAAATACAATAAGTAAACGATACTCTTATCACAGGGGTTCCCATCCTTTTTTACGCTGCAGGCCTGACCATGCCCTGCAGACAGTTGAGCGGGCCGGACTGTGCCTGCCGGAAGTGGAAGTAACTGCACCCGCCTCCACGTTTATGACAGCTGCAGGCGCATTTATGGCTGACGTAACTGTGTTTACGACAGCCATGGGCGCATTTATGGCTGACCTAAATGTGTCTGCTTCCACTTCCGGGGGGGCAGCAGGCAGCATGAAATGGTGTCGCGGGCCAGGTGCAGCCCATGGGCTGTAGGTTGGGAACCCCTGCTCTATCACAAAGAAAGATAACTGGGAGCCATAAGTCATATCAGTCCTTTCCAGTATAGTCCAGAAATGATGGCATGATGGCACATGCCATCCAGCAAATAGTCTGTATGTTATTCACCTTTGTTCTATTATCACATAGTCAAACAATAATAGTGTATATTATTTTGTGTGTATTGTCTTATATACAACAAACCTGATCTGCTCAGACTGCCTTCAGATATTGGGATATTGTTATGCAGTATAGATATTTTGGGTACCATCTTGGTCCAGTTACGAGCAATAAAGAGTAGCTTTAACTTTCAGTGCCACACTGTTTTATCTTCAAGTACAAATCCTATTGTGTGGTTCAGCTAAATAGAAATATCTCAAATGCACAAGATAGGAAAGTTCTCCAACATTTTTCTTTGCAGAAGGAAGCATCCTGCTTCAGAGTTTACCCTTAGTCCTACTGTTTTAAATCTAATTGAGCTTCAGCCAGTCCCTAGAAACAATAATATAAGGAATCCAAGAACTATTCTTCTCTTTGCCCCTTTCACACAGGCTTTCTGTGAGTGCAGTCTTTCTCACTTTTCTTTGGATATTCACAGAAGAAGAGGGCAAGAATTAGGCAATAGGAGAACAGAGAAAATAAGTCCTTGACCAGGCCAGACCTCAGCCATATGTATCTAAAATTGAGATACAGAAGGTATATTCTCTAGTGTGGAGTTCCTGAAGTCAGTTTTTTGGTTTAGGAGTTTGAAGGATCTTGAATTGAAACTGAGCCTTAATTATAGGACGCACAAGTTTTCTACATGTAAGGTCACAAACCCAGCAATTCATATTAGGCTGGATCACTCCAGGGGCTTCCAGTTTGCAACTAATCACATAAATTGATAATTCTTTCTCCTTTTTGCCTTAGTAATCTCTGTCATGTCTGATTTCACACACAGTACTAGGGAACTCAGCCCCTTCACCTTTCGACCATCAGATTCCCAGTGGTAGCCCTGGAGTCCTTTGCATTTCACCCCAGATGTTATCTTTTTTAGAATACATTTTTATTTATTTATGACACTGCCTTTCAGTGTTATCTGGTAATTGTATTACTGCAGAAATTAAACCATGCTGTTCATTCCCTATATGAAATGGACAGAAATGCAAACATACACAGACTCAAAGAGAGCATCTCCTTCCGATTAAGAGATCATTGGTGTGATTTCTTTCATGAGAATGTTTGTTTTAAGCTAGAGATACCTTTCTTAAACGGGAAAAAGATTATTTTCTCCTCTAACAGTAAGCCTCAGTAGGAGAGAGTGTTAAAATACCCATCTTTGAAGGTATTTCGAAAAATGGGACCTTTTCTTAAGCATCTCATTGGAGGTTCATGCTCATGTTGGGAGTCTTGTCTCAAGTTCTTACATGAAGGATTGTTTTGACAGAATGCTGGTCCAGGTGTGCCTGTACTTCTACTGCAAATGCTTATGGCGCTGCATGAAATTTGTGGTGCGGAAGCTGACCGGACGATGTGAGTTGCAAAGGATCTGCTACAGCACAAAACCTGGGGCTGGCAGAACTATGAAAATCGGTAAGTGTCTGTTCATAAAACAAACAAACAAAAGGCCAATCTACCCCCATGATATTTGATTTAAATTGTGTGTGTGTGTGTATCATAACTGCTCTGTATGTGGTTCTGTGTATGTCTGTTTGTATGGTAGTACATTGCATACAAAACAGTGGTGGGCTTTTAAAAAATTACTACAACACTGTGGGTGTGGTCTACTTTGGGCATGACCTACTCTGTGGGCATGGCCATGTGACTGGGTGGGCAATCTAGTCATGCCTTTGATAAAAGCAAAATTAGGGGTTAGGCAATACCTTTTATTAAAGGTAAAGGTTGCCCTTGCTCAAAAGTCATTTGTATCTGACTCTAGGGTTCAGTGCTCATCTCTTATATCCAAAGAGCTAGTGCTGTCTGTGTTTGCAGAAATTTCCATGGACATATCTCAGGCATGACTAGACACCGGAGTACATGTTTACCTTCCTACCAAGGTGATATCTATTTATCTACTTGCAATTTCTTGCTTTTGAACTGCTAGGTTGACAGGATCTGGGACAGAGACAGACGCTCACTCCATCATGCAGCACTCAGGTGTCGGAACTGCTGACCTGCTGACCTTCCAGTCGTCAAGTTCAGTGTATTAACCACTAAGCCACTACAAATTTAGGCAAGCTTTTGAGTTCTCCAGTAGGCAAAGATAGTATAAAATTTTGGATTTAACCAGTTAAACCAGAAATTGGGCCAGATGTTCTGATGGCCAAACAGGGTTTTTATGAAGTAGATCAGGAGAGTAGGTTGAGAAAAATATCTATTATAGACCCTCCATCTCACTGAAGACAAAGGTCTGTCTCCTCTCTTCCTCGCTACAGATCTGCAAGACTGCATGAGACATAGGCATCATAACAGGCCCAGTTATGGGAATTCTTGCTTGAACCTCAAATTCTCACCTGTCTGTGCTTGATGAAAAGTTCTAGAGAATTGAGAACCTGTCCTTGTTTGCGACATCCTGATCCAATAAAAATACCACTTAATTTAGAATTTTGCATGTAGTAGATTGCTAATCATTAAACTACCTAGAATACTTTTAAAGTGTTTGTTGCCCTGACTGGTAAAAACACCCTTATTTTAAATTATTGAATGTACGTATATCGGAGAATAAACAAAACAAAAAGAAGCACAAAAACATTGTGGCACTTTAAAGACTAACTCGATTATTTTAATGGTTAGCTTTTGTGGATTATGTCCACTTTGTCAGGCATAAGAGTGAGACTTCATGCCATCAATTTATGCACATCAGGTACAGAGACACACAGTGATTGGCTAGCATAACAGATAGGTTTACAAATCAGTGTGGCTTTTTACAACTGGCAATAGCAGAAGATTCCCTGATTGGTAGTCAACTATTCTGTGACGTCTGGTCCTGTTTGGTTGCAAATGGTTAGTAAATGGATGCAAAACAAACATTGTAGCATTACACATTTGCTAATGAGTTTACCGTTCACACCTAGCATCTATTGACCATGCTGTGTGAAAGTAGACAATGGTGTGAGTGACCCAGACAAAGCACCAAGTCTTTCCTTTGAAATCCACTTAGCTTATTACATTGATAGTATAAACTTTTGTGTATTTGTGGCAGTTTGGTTCCACATGCTGGTTTGTAACTCTGTCCCTCCCCCTTTACATTTTCTTTTTCTTAGCAATGATTAGGTTATATGATTTAACACCTGCCAATTTGTTGATAGTGCTAAAATCTTTCTGCTGCTTTGTTGGAAGTGATTATACTGCTTGGGTGTTTTATTTCTTTTTGAAATGCTAAAATTAAATGAAAACTAACATTTTCAAACTATTTTCTTGGCAGAAACATCACTGAGAAGTTCAAAAAATAAGGTAAGTATGCATTTGTCTGTTCAGTCCCATCCCATGTTTTCCTGGTTTCTTTTTTCCAGCTATTTTATCAGTTTGCATTATTGTATGTATGTATGTATGTATGTATGTATGTATGTATGTATGTATGTATGTATGTATGTATGTATGTATGTATGTATTTATTTATTTATTTATTTATTTAGATTTATTATTCCACCCCAATCAGGCAAACCCAACTCTAGGCGTAGACATTAATAACAATAATGGCCTTGGGTGGCGAAGTTCACAGGGAAGGGTGATGGCCAGCAAGTGGATTAAATCCCACTTGAATTCATTTTGATGGAGGACAGCAACTTCATCAATGCTGTGTTGGTGCTGACGAGGACTTTGTGTGCCAAAAGGGCTCAGGACCAGAAAGTGACTCATGGAACTGGATCAGTGGTACGGGTGTCACAGTACTATGCAGAAGGCAAATTGAAGGCCATTGCATTATATTATTATTATTATTATTATTATTATTATTATTATTATTATTATTATTATTATTATTATTATTATTATTATTATTATTATTATTATTATTATTATTATTATTATTATTATTATTATTATTATTATTATTTCAAATTTATATTGCCGCCCACTCGCCGTGGCGACTCAGGGCGGCTTACAGATAATACATTACATTACAATACAATGCAATATGTTGGGGTGGGCACAGGGCGGCAAGGTCCTCAACCTGCCCTGGCTTCTTCTTCCCCTGGCAGTTGGTGTAGGCACAGGGGGAGGGGCGGCAAGGTCCTCAACCTGCCCTGGCTTCTTCCTCCCCTTGACAATCTTCATGGCCGATCACCGTGATGATAGCCAATATTTGGAATCGGATATGGCATTTGATGAAGACATCAGTAGCATTCTTCCAGTCATGGAGCTTTGCTAGCCATTTATTTATAACCTGAATGAATAGAGGACATCAGAAGGAAAGAGGATTGTGGAAAATGTAGTCTTCTTATCTCAGAGGCCAAAAGAAATCAGTGTGACATCTTGAAGTTCCAATGATGGTCTGATAAACAGTTTTTATCAAACATTTTTTATCAGTGACTGGTAAACAGTTTTTATCAAACATAGCATATGCCGCCTAGATCGCACAGAATAGTTCATCAAAATTTTAAGACCACCAAGAGATAAGTTAGGGGTTGTTAAGCCTGTCTGCAGTAAGGTTGTTACAAGCTGGGTGTTTTTAAATATTTTAAAGGTTCCTTTGCCTCCTGATACCCCTGTGAAGAAAGTAATTGTTAATCTCGTTTAACAGGTGGAAACAGTGACTTTCTAAATGCCACCTATTGAGCTGGTATCTGCTCATGGAGGGGTGACATTAGAATGTTGATGAATTCACCAGGTTTCAGTTTGATGCACACATACATAGCAACTCAAGTCTGTGATGTCGGGACACTCAAAAAGTTATATCCAGTCATGATTGTTACATCTCATTTTCTATAGCAGTATCTGATGCAGGTTAAATTATTTTTTTCAGTTGCTCCAAAATGCTGTCAGTGCTCATCCAGATGCTATTGAAAAAACTATAGATGCAATAATGGAACTGAAGAAGATTAACCCAGATGTAAACCCGCAGTAAGTATACATTTGTGGAGGTTAAAATGTGTTGCTTTGCATTTCTCTGGGGATTGTTTATTCATGCAGATCCACAGTGGAATCCTGAAGGAAAAAATGAGGAGTTTTTTCAGTCATGTTTTCTAGTGATCACAGATTGTGCTCCCTGTCCTAAGCCATTCCTTTGTGGTTTCTACTCATATACATCAGAGTGGCATCTGGCTACACAGCCAGAAGTTGGGGATTTGATTCCCCACTGTGATTCCTTGATCAGGGCTAGACTTGATGATCTATACTATAGCAGTGATGGTGAACATTGGCACTCCAGCTGTTCTTGAACTTCAATTCCCAGAAGCCCTGATCAGCAGGAGTGCTGACTTGGGCTTCTGGGAATTGAAGTCCAAGAATGCCTGGAGTGCCAAGGTTTGCCATCATGGATCTATAACATCGCTTCCATTCAACAATTTAAAAATTGTTGCTATTATTATTATCTATAAGGCTAGGGTATGCATGGTGTAAAATAGGAAATGAAGGCAGGGAAGAATCCTACTACTATTTTTTAAAGCATGGGAAAAGATCCCTGCCTTGACCTTCTGTTTAGGATATCTTTTGGTAAGGCAGGCCAGTTGTTAAATGTTTTCCTGCCTTACTTTACATCCTGATGCTACATTCTTCAGGTGCACAAACAGTTTTTGATGTACCTTTAATATTGGCCTATGAATTGCATCAATACATCCTTGTATATTATAGCGACATGCACCAGTAATTTCCGTTTTGTTCAAAGTCTGACAAGTTTGCAAATGCAGGTTCTGTTTTAATGCTTGCTGTTTGTCCTAGAGATACATAGTTTTATACTATAAAGCAGAGTACTCAACAGTTCATAGATGCAACATTGTTTTGTACAATAATAAATACCTTTGGGAGTGAAGATGAAGTTCTTTCCTGACCTGATCATCTCAAGAGCACAACACAAGATAAAGCTTGTTAATCAAAATCAGCACACATTTGATAGAGGCTAACAGACTTGGAAAACGAAACAAATACTGGTGGGAGTTACATCTGTATACCAGGTGTTCCCAAACTTTTTGGGCTGTGAGCTGGTCATGTGGTTGCATAGGCCAATCACGTGATTCCTCCCACTGAAAGTGAAAGTAAAACACGCCCATGCTTGCTCAAAACACTGTTATAAATGCACCCGCAGTTGTTGTAAACATGTTTACAACAGCTGCAAGTAATTTATGGCAGCGTCTTGCACATGTATGTTTTACATCCTCTTCCAAGAGCAGCGCAGGCCAGATGAATTGGCATCAGGGTCCGGATCCAGCCTGCAGGCCCGTAGGTTGGGAACCCCTGCTGTATACAATAACGGGTTGTTGCTTGTATGCCTGGTCACACATGGTCTGAACCTTTTTTGAGCCCTGTGGCAGCTTCTGAAGTTAGGTTTTCATGTGTGGATAAATACTGAATAAGGTCCTGGCCCTGGCCTCCTCCAGATGTGCTTGACTGCAAGGAAGGCATTCAGTAATTGAGACACCTCCATTCAGAAGCAGAACTTCTTTGATTACTTCTCCTTCAACTTCACTTTTTCAGTAGGTAAAGGTCACCCTTGCTCAAAAGCCAGTCGTATCTGACTCTAAGGTTCAGTGCTCATCTCTGTTTATAGCCAAAGAGCCAGTGCTGTCTGCATTTTGCAGATGTTTCTGTGGACATCTGGCAGGCATGTCTAGACACCAATGTGCACTAAACATTGTTTACCTTCCCACCAAAGTCGTGCCTATTTATCTACTTGCAATTTCTTGCTTTTGAACTGCTAGGTTGGCAGGAGCTGGGACAGAGACGGGCACTCAATCCATCATGCAGTACTCGGGTTTTGAACTGCTTACATTCCACCTCCCAGTCAGTGTCTTAACCACTTGAGCCACTGCAGTCCCTACCCACTTTTTCGGTGGCAATCAACAAATTATCTTTTTTTTTACCCTGCACCTCTCCTGATCAGTCTCTCCTTTGTACTCTACAGTCTTTATCCACATGCACTTTTGGGTACAAAAGATAAAAGCATACAAACCATAGAGCGCATTAGGGCTGGGTCCTAGGGTGTACGATGAAATGTGTTTCTGAGCATGTCCAGAGTACATTATCAAGTTGAATAACACGGATCCATTCTTGTTGAGAGTGTGATACAATTTTCTTACCAGCCCATTTTGGAAATTAAGCACTACAGCAGCCTCCTTTTCCAAAATAGTAGACTCCTGAAAAAAACACAGCACTTCTTTGCATATGAAAAAAATCCACTAAAAGTGTATCTGCTAAGAAGGAAGAGATGTGTGAGAGCAGGAAAAACATATAGCTCCCAAAGGAAGATTTAAAAATGATACGACCTCGGGGAGGTGGCAGCATTCATCTCACTCCTCTGTTTTTTTCATTTCCACATACAGTATTGAGGAAGAAATTCACTGCCACTAGTGCAGACAAAGCAAAATAAATTGAAACAGAAGAGCAGATTCCTGAGCTACTGCATTATAATGTACCTGGCACACCAGGGTGTATGTTATTTCACTGAATGCACTTCTTTTGTGGCAGATAGGTAGAGGGCAGTAGCTCTGTTCTGTATGAATAGCAATCATGAAAAATGTAAATTGCTGAGTGCATTGTGTCTCACTCACTATTGCTTTTGTTCATCTTTTCATGCCAGACTGGGTGTCTCTCTGCAGGCCTGCCTTCTACAGATAGTAGGGTACAGGAATTTGATTGCACAGGTTGAAAAGCTGCGCAGAGAGCCTTATGATTCAGAAGATCCTCAACACGAAGAAATGCTTCTGAAGGTACGCAATTCAGTTACAATTTACCAGGATCTTTTTTACATTGAGGGACTGTGGTGGCTTAGCGGTTAAGATGCTGATCTTGATGACCGTAAGGTCAGCAGTTAGAGACCTGAGTATTGTGTGACAGAGTGAGAGCCTGTCATCTGTCCCAGTTCCTGCCAATCCAGCAGTTTGAAAGCAAGAAATTGCAAGTAGATAAATAGGTGCCACTTTGGCAGGAAAGGTAACAGTGTTTTATGCAAATCAGCATCTAGTCATGCCAGCCACATGACCATGGAAACGTCTGCAGATGCAGACAACACTAGCCCTTTGACTGTAAATGGAGATGAGCTCTAGACCCTAGAAGCGGACATGACTGGCTTTCAAACAAGGGAGACCTTTATCTTCTTTTGTACATTGCCAAAGGCCATTAACAAATCAAGACGATCAGAAGACGCAGTCTAAAAAGTGGGAGATAGAATAGTTGGTGGAGTTGAAAAAGATTTCAGAGGTCACATGGTTCAATTACTTGCCTGATGCAGCCCTAATAAATAATAATCGACAGATGTACAGCCTCTGTTTGAATTTCTTCAGCCAAAGAGGCAGTACTGAGGCAGTCTGTTCCACTGTCAAACGATTCATCTTGGTAGGACATTTCCTCTGTTTGAGATAAAGTAAAGGTAAAGGTCAGGAGACTGAGGTGGCTTGGTGGTTAAGATGCTGAATTTGACGATTGGAACGTCAGTAGTTCAAGACCCAAGTGCTGCATGACATGTGAGCTTCTGTCTCTGTCCCAGCTCCTGCCAACCTAGCAGTTCAAAAGCAAGAAATTGCAAGTAAATAAACAGGTACTACTTCAGTGGGAAGGTAAACAGAGTTCTGTGCACTCTGGTGTCTAGACACATGTCCACGGAAACGCAGACAGCTTTGCAAAAAACATGGTAAAGGCAAGGGTTTCCCATGCTTGAAAGCCAGTCATAACTGACTGGCTTATCTCTTAGTGCTTATCTCTCTTTATAGCCAAAGAGTCAGCATCGAATGTGTCTGCAGACATTTCTGTGGACATGTGGCAGGCATGACTAAACACTGGAGTGCTTCTTTGTGTCATATAAGGAATATCTCAGCTGAACTGTTCTTCATGTGGGAGAGCCATAATTGGATTTCCCACTGTTCTCACTTGGGCTGGAACTCCCAAATCATTTTCATACCCCTACCGCTCCATCACAAAAATTTTAGTATCACATTTGAATAACCACAGGGGGAAGGAATGCTTGCAAGAGCTTGCCACTAGATTACGAGGGAAAGCTGTTGTGTACTGAAAAACAAGCAAAATGCTTGGCTTAATTGATTTATTCCCTCTCAGTCTTGTCATTTTCTGGTGGGGAAATCTGCAGTATGGCCTTGGGTGGGGCAAATTTGAAACTGGCCATCCTTTTCTGTGTGTTTTTTTACCTTACAGTACAAGTTGTATATGAGAGTGTGTGTGTGTGTGTATGTGTGTGTGTGTGTGTGTGTGTGTGTGAGAGAGAGAGAGAGAGAGAGAGAGAGAGAAATTAATTGCTGCAGCGACAACATTCCTCTGTCTTCTTCTTTTGGCTTTAAATACAGGTACTGTATGTTCATTATTTCAACTGCAATGCTTAGAAGAGCTTTGGGAAGGGTGATTTAGATCAGAAGCAATGGAAAATCTCTTTCCCCCCCATGCCTCACTGAGCAGCTACCATATAGCATAGCTACACTCTCCTTTGGAAAAGAATAGCAAAACAGTAGCAGTGACACATATATGCCACCCCATAGCACTTAGTGTATTCTCTATGGCATACATGCCAGAGGGGGCACTCCGAGCCCTCTCTGTTGGCACATACCCCATCGCCCCAGCACAGAGTTTGCCCCATCCCTCAGCCCAGAAGCCCAGGTTCGCCATCACAGCTCTAGATTGTTCACGAGTTAATTAGCATTCCCACCCCCAACATGCTGGGTCTTCATTTTACCAACCTTGTAAAGATGGAAGGCTGGGTCAGTCTTGATCCCTGACATGATTGAACTCACTGCATTTTGGCTGCAGTGCAGCAGTTTAACCACTGCACCACTAGAGCTCTTATCATAGCTGGAGAGGCAGAAGAGAAATTGGGTTGAAGAGATAGAGGAATAGCGTCGGGAAGAAAGACCTGGGATTGTTTGCGTGAATATTTTTGAAGGATTGGACTCATTCCCTTTGTATGGCATGTGAAGTAGAGGAGGAAAATGAGGGGTGTGTGTGTGTTTGAACCCACAAGAGGAGGACGTGGGAGAGCTGTCGGTAAAAGTACTTGTGTTTGAAACAGAAATAATAAAGTTCCCTTTGCTTTGAGAAAACACATCAAAGTGGGGAAGTTGCTGTTTCTCTTGCTTTTGAAAGAGGGTAGGCAAAGTGGTGGGAGTTTGTTGAGTCAGTGGCTGTTGAGAGGTAAAGGTAAACATTTCTCTTGCTTGAAAGCCAGTCATGTCCAACTCTCGGAAGTGGTGCTCATCTCTGTTTACAGCCAAAGAGCCAGCACTCTCTGTATCTGCAGACATTTCCGTGGTCATGTGGCAGGCATGAGTAGATGGCAGAGCGCATGGGGTGCTGTTACCTTTCCCGCTGAAGCAGTACTTATTTATCAACATACAATTTCTTTCTTTAGAACTGCTATGTTGGCAGCAACTGGGACAGGGATGGGAACTCACTCCATCGTGCAGCACTAGGGTCTTGAACTGCTGACTTTCCAACCTTCCAGGCAGTAAGTTCAGCATCTTAACCACTAAGTAACTACAAAGTCTCCTTCAGTGTAGATATAGGAAATGGAGAACCTCCTCCAACTGCAGAATGAAATGTAAAGAGGATAATGTGGTCACACTGCAATTTCGAGCAAAAATATTTTTCTGTATTTGTCTAAAAGCCTTCTCATGCATCTTTTTAGGACCTCTATAGGACCCATCAGCACATTCATTCCCTATGCAGAAAATTCATTCCGAAAATGTCGCATAGATGTTTGAAGGAGGGTGGCAGCAAGGGTAGGAGGAACCGGCTCAAGCAGAAGGAGCTAATAGTATTTGGTCTAGACTCTAAGCATAGAATAGAGACATCATCTTGCAAAAAGTCTGCATAGTCAAAGCGATGGTGTTCCCTGTAGTAATGTATGGTTGTGAGAGCTGGACCATAAGCAAAGCTCAGCACAGAAGAATAGACGCCTTTGAAATGTGGTGCTGGAGGAGAATTTTGAGAGTCCCCTGGACAGCAAAGTGAATAATAGGTCGATCTTAAAAGAAATCAACCCCAACTGCTTCTTGGAAGGTCAAATATTGAAGATGAAGCTAAAGTACTTTGGACATAAAATGAGAAGAGAGGATTCACTTGAGAAAGTCTTGATGATGGGAAAGACTGAGGGCAAAAGAAGATGGGGGCAGCCAAAAATGAGATGGCTAAGTGGTAATGTTGACGCAATGGGCACTGAGCTGGATGGGTTGAGGAGGATGGTGGAGGTTAGGAGTGCATGGCATGCAATGGTCCATGAGGTTGCAAAGGGTCGAACTTGACTATGTGACTGAGCAACAATGACAACTAAAATACATACCCTTTGAAAATCAAATAGTACTAAAAATATGCACAACTGAACAAGAAGCATAAGCCCAGTTTAGTTAATTAGGGAAATATACCAATAGGTTAGGAAAAAATATGTAAAAAGTTATGCACTTCACATTGTTGGTGTTAGAGAACACTTAATTTATACAAATTTCAATATAGGAATTGAAAATGAGTCTCAGAGTATGAAATGATCAAAAATGAGTTTTGAAGTATGAAAGAATACAGGTGGGATTCAAAGAAACCATAGAATCAAGACTGACCTTTCTTTACATTCTTATACAATGAATACACTCCCAAGGTTTTTATACCTTTTCTGCTGTATCTTGAATTCGATTTCCTACCTGTTATTTCTGAAATGTCTGTTTATATCAAAGGGAGCCTTTTCTGTCTCCATCTTTATTTGAAAGATTGCCTCAGGCTCTTCTGAATATGTTGCATAGCAATGAAGGGAAACCCTTTGAGAACGAATTTCAGAAATGTCAGTCCACTTAAAGTTGTGGGCTGTAATGTACCTGTGATTTGTTTTTTTGTGTTTTCCCCCTTTTCCCTAGCTGTGGAAAAGCTTAAAACCTAATACCCCATTGGAAGCTCGGATTTCCAAGCAGTGGTGTGAAATTGGTTTCCAGGGTGACGATCCTAAAACAGACTTCAGAGGAATGGGCCTCCTGGGTTTATATAACTTGTTGTAAGTATATTTTGGGTTTTTTCCCCAAAGCATAAATGTACAAATTATGTTTGAGCAAATTAAGTTTCTGACTTCTATTGGTTGTATTATTTCTTGGAAGGGTAAGAGAGTTCCATTTCAGTGGATTTTATCCATCCCTCTTCAGCAGGGGTGCCCAAACTTTTCAGGCTGTGGGCTGGTCACATGGTTTAGTGGGCTGGTCACGTGGTCCCTCCCACCGGAAGCGGAAGTAAAATGCGCCTTGCAATCTGTTTTGCAACAGATCAATAGGATGAGATAGATTTTAGGCTGCCATTTTCTCTGCTTAAATCAGGGGAGCCTAAACTACGGCCCACATGAGGGTGTGTTTTACTTCCACTTCCATGAGTGATGAGGGTAGCATAGGCCAGATGAATTGGTGTCAGGGGCTGTATCCGGCCCATGGGCCATAGTTTGGGCACCCCTGCTCTCGAGGACCAATAATTCATTTCATATTCTTTGAAACCAAATAAAATTGCATCTTCTATCAACACATATTATACAGTGAAATGATTGCACTTTTTAACAAAAGTATTAAAGTGTTTTTTTTTTCAGTTCCTTGTGTTACTTGCTAATTTTGTCACTGTCTCTTTCTAAGCAATGCTTTCAACTGCTGGCATTTCTATGTTTTGCATTATGTTTACAGTTGTGCCTCAATAAGCATTTTAATAGTATGATAGTGATGGTCACACATTAATTTCACTACTAGATGAAGATGAAGAAAATCATCTGTCCAATGTAGGCTGTAATCTTATATCTGCTTAACTGAGAGTAAGTCCCAATGAGCTCTTCCAAGTAAACCTGCATAAAATGGCAGTGTGAAGTATATGAACTAGGTCGCTCTATATAATTGCATCTAATGAAGGAATTATGTCTGTACGTGTCTGGATGAAGTAATAAAGACTGAAATGTCCTCCTTTTTCCAGATACTTTGCTGAATGTGATGGTGCTGCAGCTCAACAAATCCTCTCTGACTCTCTTCAACCAAAATACAGGTAACATTTGAAGGTTGAAACAGGATCCCCTAATAAATAAAACATTTTAGTAGCCATTTTGAATTCCTTTGCTTCTCTGCTATCCACTTATTTTATTGTTGAATGCGCTAATTTTCATCCATGTTTATATTGTTTTTAAGCTGCTTATTTTGTTTCCTTTTCTTTCATCTTTCACTATGAAGGGAAGTCACTAAAGAAGAGCTAAGGTATATTATTTTTGTTCCTTTTGCATTTTATAAGCTTTGAAATAAGCAGATCTGAACAATTGTGCCATGTACTAACTAGGACAGTAGTGGTGCGCCGTTGCCCCAGCACAGAATTCACCCCGCCTGTCTGCCCAGCAGCCCAATGGGAGTGCTTCCTCCCCCCAGCACAGAGTTTGCCCCGCCCATCTGCACAGCTGCCCAATGGGAGCACTTCTTCCCTCCCTCTAGCACAGAGATGCCCTCTGTTTGGGCACTCAGTCTCTAAAAGGTTCACCATCACTGAACTAGGTGATGCAGTAGTGCCAGACGGGGCCAGAGCTGGTGGAAGAGGCCACACCCATTTCTCACAAGTAGGTCCATGTGAGAGTACCAGCTCTGTCTATCAGGGGTTCAAAGGAGGACATCTAAGTAAAGGTATAATAAATCTTAAGGAAAGCTTGAAGGTACTGGACAGGGCTAGCTTGTACAAAGAAAGCATTGAGGGGTTGTAGGATGTAAGAGGCAGGAACTTTCAGTACCCTTCAGGCAAAGGGATTTTTGTTTGGACAAGAAAAGGGTGAAAGACAAAATTCAAAAAGACAATTATTTCCAAGCTCAGGAATTCATTAGCAAAGCATAATTTAATTTTTAAAAACTATTGCCACAAAGTGTGTTGACACATTCATAGAGGATAAGAGTCAAATAGCTGTTATCAAAAATGAAAAAATGTAATCTCTTGTGGACTTTGAGTTAGGAGACCATAAAGGTAAAGGTCTCCCTTGCTCGAAGGCCAGACGTATTCGACTCTAGGAAGCAGTGGCTATCTCCGATTACAACCAAAGAGCCAGCGCTGTCTGCATCTGCTGACATTTCTGTGGTTATGTGGCCGGCATGACGAGATGCCAAAGAGCACAGAACGCTGTTGCCCTTTCCGCCAAAGCAGTACCTATTTATTTACTTGCAATTTCTTGCTTTTGAACTGCTAGGTTGGCAGGAGCTGGGATAACTTCTTGATTCCTTCATACAAAATAGGGAATTCCAAGCAGCCAGGACTATTAGTAGCTCATGACTCAGATAAGGTTCTCCTGACATCATGGGGTAACTTCCTACCCTGCCCAGTTCACAACTTGCTTTTGTGCAGGATTTCATCTAAATCTTGTTCTAGGAGCCTTGTCTAGTAAGAAGCCTGTATCACATTTATTTTCTGAAGTCAATCAAAACACCTGGTTATCTCAGCATTAAAGTTTTTCCTTGTGTAAAACTGCATTCTATGGTTGTGTTAAAATTATTTGAAGGAACCAAAAGACAAAACAATTCTCCAACAAGTTAAATTATATTTATTATTATTATTATTATTATTATTTATTGAATTTATTACCCCGCCCCACTCGGGAGAACCCGACTCTGGGCGGCTTACATCGTCATAAAACAGAGGTAAAAGATAAAAACATATAAAATCATGAAGTTTAAAAGGTTATCTAAAATTATTTGAAGTAAAAACAGTGCAAACTACACGCCAGTATCCCCCTGGTCCAGATCCAAAGTGGCACTCCCTAAGTAAGCCACTTAGTATGGGAACCCGTGTTCCCTGGTCCCCAAATATGTCCTGCCAGCCAGGTTTTCAAGCCCTTCCGGAAGGGCAAGAGCTCTGTCTGCAGGCGCAGTTCGATGGGCAGGAGGTTCCAGAGGGTTGGGGCGGACACGGAGAAGGCCCTCCTCCTAGTGCTAGAGAGGCGTGCCTCTCTAGCTGATGGAACAACGAGGGAGCCTCTCCGATCCGCCCTGGTGGGCCGGACAGATGTTCTTGGGGTGACGCGGTCTCTTAGGTTGCAATGAAATAAATGGCACAAAGCAAACAGATTCAGAGAGCCTCAGGTGCAAAGGCAAAAAAGCACATAGAATTGCCATATTTTATAGCAATTTCACTTATATACCACCCCATAGTTTAGTGCTCTCTCTGGGCTTTCTGACAGTACAGCTTGTGGGTTTCTTTTCTCCTTGATATTATCTTGGACTGTCTGGACACTGTTCTTATTTTCTGTCCCTAACAGAGAAGACCAACATGATTGTTCAGTCTCGCCTGGCAAAGCTATGCTCTTGAAAACACACAAGCTTACAAGGTCACATACAAGCATCTTAACATAATTGCATTTAACATCAGGCACTTGTCAGTGCTTGATGAATATATGATCAATTAGTTGTTGTTGTTTTTTCATCACAATTGTTATGGAGAAAGTTCTAAGCACACATCCACAATGCCCTTTAGTATATGCTCTTCTGGAGTTTCTGACCCTTACAATCTATATGGTACCCAAGCATAGCTTGTCCATATCCCTGGACCATTTACATGGGAGGCAAGACATGTGTAGGGCTCTGCTGGTAAGGTGCACTTGAAGAGGCTGACCATTACTCATGTGTAGAATTCTCCATGCCATTGGTAATTTTTTTTTGTCAAAACAACTGTTCATAATCGCTCCACCTAAAATAAGGAGAGAAATAGCAGCAGTCGCCGAGGGAACTAAGCAGGAAAATGACCCTCGACACCCTATGAATGAATATGAGCCTCAAGTCCACCGGCTCAGATCCAGGAAGAGCTTGATGGCAAGACAAACATTCTGGAGGGTATGTAAGAACAAAATCAAATTAGAAGGTGGAGGAAGGAGTTCACTGAACAAAGAATAATATTAATGAAGGATATAGCTGAGGAACTCAGCCTCCTCTATGTCACCTGGAGGACCCTGAATCAGCTGAGAGTTGGAGTCCCTAAATGCAAGACCAGCATGCTCAAGTGGGGGCTGCTGGGGGGCAAGAACATGCTGTCTGAATGTGGAGAGATACAGAATCTGGCTCGTTTACTGGTCTGCTGACTGCTACCAGAGGCATGCACCAATGAGGACTTGGGTTTGGCCAATGACAAAGCCAAGAAAGTGGCTTCATTTTGGCAGTCCAGGATTTGATCGGGACACAAAAGAAGAACTGTTTGTAATTCAGTTTAGCCACTTCCGCTGCCACTTTAGTGTTGAGGCTCTAAGCAACGAACACTGAGAATGTCAGACATCCATCACCTCTAAGTGCAAATCCATTTGCCATGATGGAAGCTCGATCAAGCCCTCATCAGCTGCTTCTTTCTTAGCAAGGCTCAATTTCTGCCATAGGTGAGCTGCTAGCAAATGTGTACCCTCCAGGGCAACTGCTGCCCTGGGTTATGATATAAATTAGCAGCCTCATTAGGCTGTATTGTGTGTGTAGCCATGCCTTGGAGAGATTCATCGATGCAGTGTCAAAATGTATTTATTCATATCACTTTTGCTTCTTTGCAAGTTGTGGCAAGAAGCCTGTTTTGACTTTTCAGTGTCACTTGTAATAAATGACACCTTCTAAGTTCTCGGGCCCTTTCTCCTTACATTTCTGTGAAACAGAAAACTTCACGTAAGTATGAAAATACGTGATCGCAGGACCATCGTTTTGGCCCTTGGTGCTGAAAGAAAAATGACATTTAAGTCCAACTCATATAAATGATTTTATTTATTAGTTGCACTTGTGAGCAGTCTTTACTCCAATGAAATCAGAATGGCATGCATGGCTTATCTTCTGTACACTTTATTCTGTCGATAACCCAGTGAGATTGGTTGGCCTGAGAGGCAGAAGGACTGTTCTAAAGTCATCCATTGACTTTCATGGCACATTAGAAACTTGAACTGGGATCTCCCAAGTCACACCGTAACACTCAAACTACACCACACTGGTGCACAGTCCATAGGAGGCTAACCATAGGTTGCAGTTTATTGATTGCATACAGCTGTTGTTGCTGTTGCTGTTCAGTTGTGCAGTCAAGTCCAACCCTTTGCAACCCCATGGACCACATCACGCCAGACTCCTCTGTTATCCACCATCCTCTGGAGTCTGTCCAGATACACGCGCACTGTGCCAGCGGTACTGACTAAACATCTCATCCTCTGCTGCTTCTTTCTCCTTTTGCCTTCGATCTTTCCTAGCACCAGGGCCTACTCCAGTGAGTCCTGTCTTTTCATTTGGTAGCCAAAGTATGTGGGCTTCAACTTCTGAATATGCTCATCCAAAGAGCAGTCAGGGTTGATTTTCTTCAGGATTAACTGATTGGTGGATCTCCTTACAGTCCAGGAGACTCTATGCAGACTTTAGTTGGTAGGACAATGTCTCTACTTTTTACTATGCTGCCTAGGTTTGCCATAGCTTGCCTCCCAAGAAGTAAGTGGTTTGTTTGTTTTAATTTCATGGCTGCAGTCACCATCTGCAGTGATCCTAGATCCCAAGAAGGTAAAGTCTGTCACTGCTTCCTTTTCTTCCTGTTCTATTTGCCAGGGAGTGATGGGGCTGAATGCCATGATCTTGGGTTTTTTGATGTTGAGTTTCAAGCCAGCTTTTGCACTCTCCTCTTTCGCCCTTATCAAGAGGTTCTTTAAGTCTTCGCTTTCTTCCATTAGGGTAGTGTCATCTGCATATCTGAGGTTATTGATAATTTTCCTAGCAATCTCAAGTCTGGTTTGTGATTTGTCCAGCCCTGTATCATGTGTAATGTACTCTGCATATAAGTTAAATAAGCAGGGTGATAATATGCAGCCTTGCTCTTTTCCTATTCTAAATCAATCAGTTGTTCCATATCCAGTCCTCACTGTCACTTCTTGAACCAGGTCTCAATTTTGCTGACTGTATAGAGCTTCTCCATCTTTGACTGCAGAGTATGTAATCAGTCTGATTTCGGTGTTGGTTATCTGGTGATATCCATGTGTAGAGTCGCCTCTTAGGTTGTCGGAAGAGGATGTTTGCTACAATCAGCACATTATCCTTACAAAACTTTATTAGCCTTTGCCCTGATTCATTTTGTACTCCGGACCTAGGCCAAACTTCCCCATTATTTCAATTATCTTTCGCATACACAACAGCAGCTTATTCCTTGTCCAGTGACTTGCTAAAGCTACATATGGTCTCCCAGTATTTTTGTTTTCTTTTAAAGCAGCCATACAGTTTCCCAGTTTTTCTATTGGAAAAGTAGATCTTCTAGGAAAGTGATGTCAAACCTATGGCACGCGTGCCAGAGGGGGCATTCAGAACCCTCTCTGTGGGCATACGTCCCATTGCCCCAGCACAGAGTTCACCCCGCAGCCCAATGGGAGTGCTTCTTCTCTCTCCCCAGTATAGAGTTTGCCCCTCTGTGGCGCAGACGACAGCCTGTTGGCCATTCAGTCTCTAAAGGGTTCACCATCACTGTTCAAGGATATTATATGTGTTTCCATGGCACCTTACTTCCAGGACTGAATCTCTAGCAATTCTTACTCTGAAAAACTAGGGATAGCAGCAAGTAGATTTATCAAGACAAGATTAATTGATAAATTTTCTTTGTTAATAATATATATAGCTAGCAATATTCTGCCATTCTAGTACTGTACCAGAATTAGAGCAGCTCTTTGTAACCTTTCATTCTAGAAACCAGGGAGACCTCAAGTATTATTTCAGGGGAAATCTCAACTCCATCCTGACCTCACATAAAGGTATTCTTAAGGACAGTAGTTATGGTATCGAAACTTAGAGGGAATAGGGGACACCAGAAGGAGGACTAACAGATAAGTTATTATCCATTGTAATCAAAGAGCTATGAAAAGATTTTGATAGCTTTATGGGGAGGGATGGGCTACAAATCCCAGAATTTTTCAGGTAGTATAACTAAAGCAGGAAACCTGTAAGATGTGCTACATCAAACACAAATGTATGCATCTCTGATATAATGTCATTTTTAGATACATTTTATTTTAATTTTCAAAATATATAAAGAAAGAGAAGAAAATAAAAAGTACCCATATATAAAAAAAGAAAGCATAATAAAAATACATCAAAATTAGCTTGATACAAATACTAATTATTCATCCTTGCTTATTTTACAAAATAAATAAACAACTACATTTAACAGTTGACTCGGGCACCCTTCACCATCGGGACCTTTTCTTCTATTCCACAAATCTCAGTTCTCAATTTTAAGTTTAATATACCTATTCCTATTTCCAAAAACCGATACTTTCTTGACCAGGTTTAAAACCTTTAGCTTTTATGAAGATGTAGTCAATAAAATCTCCCCATATCTATGAAAATTCATTCTTCTTTAACATTCCCTTTTTTATTTTTAATTCACATGTCAGCTTGTCATTAAGTGCTATAGTCTATATTTATTTATACCATTGATATTTGTAATGTTAACATACATCTTAGTGTAGAAACTTTTTGCCTTCTCTGATCCTTAGAGCAGGGGTGTCCAAACTATGGCCCTTACGGGTGCATTTTACTTCTGCTTCTGGGAGCGACAAGGGTGGTGTGGGCCGGATGAATTGCCATTGAGGGCTGAATCTGGCCCATGGGCCATAGTTTGGGCACCTCTGGCTTAAGCAGAGAAAAAAATCTATCAGCTTAAAAAATCTATCTCATCCTATTGTAAAACATATATGTTGCTAAACTGATTGCAAGGCATGTTTCACTTCCGTTTCCACTGTTTTACTTCCATTTCCATGTGGCCAGCCCACTAAAGCACATGACCAGCCTGCCGCTTGAAACATTTGGGCACCCTTGCCTTAGAGTGTTTTGCCTCTGTGTAACAACCTCTCTCTTGACATACAGGGGGCAGGGGAGGTGATCCCAGAATGTCAAATGAAAGCCTTTGGGGGGTGTTGGTCAAAATTAGACCTTTAAGGGTGGTTTTTTAAAAATTGTGCTACAGTCAAACCTCGCATAAAGAGCACCTTGCTTAAAGAGTAACTCGTTTAAACAGCGGGATTTTCTCTGAATGTTCGCTTCGCTTAACAAATAAAACCAACCAAAAACTCACTTAACAAATAAATCTGGGTTCACAATCCCCACCCACCCACCAGAAGTCACAATTGGTCACTTAAAATGGTGTTTCGCTTAAAGAGCAAACTCGCTTAAAGAGCAATCCTGTGGAACACATTATGCTCTTTAAGCGAGTTACAACTGTATCTGAAATATTAAGTTTTAGAATTCAGGATTGAGCATATGTTCTTGTTTTTACACATTGCTGAACGAAATGTTCCCATTTTCGAGTGGGAAATGTATGCCATGGCAGAGATTTTCCTATCACTCTGTGTGCATGAGTGTCTTCTAGATATAATGTTGGTGCATTGTGTTGTGATTGCATGCAGTTTTCTTCCTTAAAAAAGTATTCACCTGAGTGAGAAATAATTCTACTGCATGTCTTTGAAAATGCATTTTTGTGTCTTCTTCTTTACTTCCTCTTTTACTCCTTTGGGTGTTGAGGAAGATTTTTGTGGCTACCGAGTTGTAATGTAATGAAGTGGTGGTGGTGAGAGTGAACAATGTAACATGCATATCTGTGTTTCATTAATGTTGTGAGTTTCATGGAGTGGGACAGGACATGTTAATTAGTGCTAGCAAGAGTGCTTTCAGGATAGTCAGTCATTATTATTGCAGTACATTGTAACACCAAAAGTTAGAAAGTAAGTTTCCATGGATGTCTACAAACCAAAATGGTGGTACATCTATGGGCATGTAACCTAGATACAACATGTGTTTTAAACATTATAAGAATAAGAAATAGAAATAATGGTAAATAAATGAATAAATAAATAAAATATTTGTAAACAAGAGTGTGTGGGAAATATGCACCTTGTTTTATGGAGCTTATCAGGAATGATTTAGAACAAGATAAATGCTTTATGTACACCCTGTTTTATGACAGACAATCCTTGAAGTATGGGGGCGGGTTTTTTGCCTTCACTCTAGTCTACCACATTTCTGCAATAATAATAATAATAATAATAATAATAATAATAATAATAATAATAATAAGAAGAAGAAGAAGAAGAAGAAGAAGAAGAAGAAGAAGAAGAAGAAGAAGAAGAAGAAGAAGAAGAAGAAGAAGAAAAACAGAATTATATACCTTATAGCAAAATTCACACTTTTTACCATATAACTATCATAACCCCATGAATTACCCTTAATCAACATAAAACATATATAACAGTTAACACCCTTGGGACCTTCCTTTCCTTTCAATGGATCTGAATTATCTAATTTAATTATACAGACCATTTCTAACCTTGACCAAAGCCTACATTTGCTTCATTTTTAAAATATTATTTTTATTGTTGCTGTTGTCGTTATTATTATTATTATTATTATTATTATTATTATTATTATTATTATTATTATTATTATTATTATTATTATTATTATTATTATTATTATTATTATTATTATTATTATTATTAGGGTTGGACTGAAGTGGGAAACTGCTTCAAAACTCTACACAGACCATCTCCATAATTTCCTTTAAAAATAAACGAAGGCCTTAAATTTCATGTAACGTAGATGAGATTAAGTGTTTAACCATTTGTATTTTTAATACAGCTACTTAAAAACAAAAGAGCAAAGTGTGTGTGATATGAGAGGGAGATATAAGAATTCCTTTGCTCATTGAAGGTTTCTCTTGCTTCAATAACAGAAGCGGAGACCTTCAAATTGCGTAGATCTGCAATTAGAGATCAATTACTTTATAATGACTGTGTTGAATAATTTAAACTTACCCAAGCGGGCCAGGTGACATTCACTGCTAACATTTGTATTGCTTGTGTAGCGGGTTTAACTTCTGGTTTACATACCTTACCAAGAAAAAGAACAGTCAATGTGCCTGCTATTTTAACATGGCCTTTCCCCTCTTCAGCAGCAATAGAAGCAATGGACAAGGCTTCACACTTAACTAGAGAAATCTTTCCCCAGCTGGTTGCCATCCCAATGCTTTGAACTACACCTCCCAGCACAGCCTACCAGTCTGGCTATGTAAGGGATGATAGAAATTGTAATCCAACACATTAGAAGGATGCTGGTGTGAAGAAAGTCACAGAATCACTGAGTCCAACCCCCTGTTCAATGCAGGAATCAAAGTAAAAACATATCTGACAGCTGACGGTCAATTCTCTCTTGAATGTTTCCAATGTTGAAGTGCTCACCACCTCTCAAGGTAGTTGGTTCCACTGTCCTACTGCTCTAACAGTTAAGAAGTCCCCCCAAAAAATATTCAGCCTATATCTAGCTTCCTTTAGTTTGAGCCCATTATTATGCATCCTGTACTCTGGGATGATTGAGAACAGACTCTTCCTTTCCTTTATATGATTACCTTTTGGGTATTTGAAGAGTATTATCTTGGTCTCCTTATCTCCAGGCTAACCATGCCCAGATTCTTATACAGTGCTTAAGACGATTCAGATAACATTGTACATTCCACATTAGAGATGACAGGCAAATGTTTAGAGTTAGATGCATATTTTTCTGTGCATGAGAGACTTAAAAAGATTCTGAATGAGGACAATACTCTTTTCCCCCCTATCTCTTCTCTCCACTGAGCAATGTTAGCTCCTCAGGCTGATATCAAATGATTTATGTCACATCTGTCTTACAGAATACCAAGGGCTACATTCAACCTTTTTCAGAAATGAAAGATACAGAACTTTCCACAGATTTTTCCCCTACCCGAAAGTGACAGAATTGGCCTATTGCTGTTAATATTTATTTTTTAGGGCTGCACTGAGATTGTATTGGCTTTGACAGAGAGAATAGCAAAGTCACAATCTGTTTGCCAATTGTACTAATGGTGAGAGCAGTAAAGGGCAAATGAGTTAAACTGGCTTCAGAGGTTCTATATCAGCTCATATTTAAAAGAGTACAGGCATATTGGTCACCAGATTGAGAGGATAATTCTACAAAGTCATCTTCTGGGTAGTAATAATTATACAGGGAAAGTCTGTTGTACACTTGAACACCAAAATCTGGCTTACTTTTTCAGCAAATTCAGCAAGGCTGAGTGGGAGAAGAAAAAGTTTGACAAAGCAATTGGGTAAGTGAAAAATTTGAAACTAAAAATAACACTAAATTTTGTTTGTTGGCAGTATGGGTTTGTTTACACATGCTCATCACTCTTCTTAGAGAAAGATACCAAGCTATTTATTCTATTTTCCAAGCGTCTGAAGGTTTCTCCCTTGACCATCTTAGTTTTTGAGAACTGCTCCAGCTATGTAAAGAATTGTTGGTATTATATGTTGTATACCTGCTGCCCAACTTAGTGTTGCTATATTAGCAATAACAAAGTTCTGGGTTATGTATTAACTGCATTGTGAGAAGGTTACAAATGAAGTCAGCTTTTGAATTCTCCAGAAATTTTCATTAGACAGTTGGTATCAAATTCTGGTGTAGGGGAAAAAGCCAATAGACTTTAGTAGACATGGACAAGATATGATGCCTTTGTTTTTGAAGCAGCTGCTTAAAAATATTGAATTTTGTGTTCCTCTGTAGCCAAAAGCCCTGACTGGGACTCTAGTAAATCTGGCTACACTGAGAATGTGTATGTGACTGTTCTATGAGCATTAGTCCCTTCCAAGTCTTCCAACTTCTGCTGTGTTCTCCTTTCAGATACTCATTTGCTATCGTTGGCATTAACATTACTGACCTTGCCTATAACCTGCTGGTGAGCGGTGCTCTGAAAACACACTTCTACAATGTTGCTCCTGAAGCTCCAACATTATCCCACTTCCAGCAGACATTTTGTACGTAGACAGAGAGAGGGAAGTGGGGGAAGGGTGGACAATGGGTTGTGCTAGTAATATTTTTGCCCAGAATCAATCAATGCAAATGATTTTCTCTTGGTTGAGCGTTCTCAACTGGTTTTCTCTTGGTTAAGCGTTCTCCAGTGTACATTTTTGGTTGGCAAAATTGCTTCTGTCACTAACACAGTAATGATTCCTAGCCTCCCCACCTTCCCAATACTTCCACAAGATGTTATTTGAAGGGTTGGATCATCCTCTGGAACAGAGAAGGCAAGTGTGGAAAACTACACATTGAGAAAAGAAAAGGAAAATGTTGTTGGTGCAAGTGAACGTCTTCTCTTGCGTTATTGGCTTGACCTTATATTTGATATTTGTCAACCTTTTTAATGACCAAAAGAGATGAATTTGCTTTGAAGGGCAATTGGAAATCTCAGGCTAAAAGAACACTTTTCTGTTTTCTATTCCAAATGTTGATTGTCTGGAAACAATCATAAAGTAATTGGCAAATCATGGAAAATGCTTTTTTGTTGTTGTTGTTGTTAACTGGAACCCATAATAAGCTCCTCCTCCTTCCTCATATTGCTTCATCTGATTTCCCTTTTGACTTTGGTATGCCTTTTATTTTAGGGTTTGTTGCCGCTTTTATTTTTGGGTGTTTTTGTTTATAGCTTTCTGGTAATGGGGATTTGTTACCTTTGCCTTTTCTATTAACTGACATTCTTACATACAAAGTTTTGCTGATTGTTGCAAAGAAATCAAAACAATGTTTATGTTTTTTGGCTGGAAGTGATGAGGATTTTATTCTAGTGCAGGAGTTCTCAACCTTTTAAAGCTGGGTGCCGGGTCATGCTCCCTCAGACAGCTTCAGGGGGCAGATGGCCATTTTGTCCTTCCTCCGCCACATGGCACTTCCTGGTGTGGTGGAGATAGTGGGAGCCACATGAAATGATGCTGCGGGCTGCATCTGGCCCATGGATCTCAGGTTGAGAATCCCTGTTCTAGTGCATTGAGAAGGTAACGGGCTGGAGAAGGTTAATTCCTGCTTTCTGTATTCAGTTTTGGAGAAGTGAAAGAATGTAGTGTATTCCTTCTGAAGCTTTAATCAAAGCAACCCTGTGTAACTGCTTCTCTTAGCTTTTCAGAGAAGAAATATTGAATGTCATTAAATTAAAGATAAGGAATCTTCAGCCCAGATATTTTGGAATTTAGTACAGTACTATAGTCAGCAACCTTGGCCAAATCTACCAGTGGTAATAAATTGTGGGAACTGTAGTCTAAAATACAGAGTTGACAGAAACCGACCCCCCGCCCCGCATTAGATAAGCTCTGAGTAACTTTGTACTTTCTCATCCTGTTCCCATTTCATTGTTCTGCAAATAGGTTTATGAAATGCAGCCACTTTGGCCCTGGCCAGCATTTTTGTTGGATAATTTGTTCTAAGTGACACCAGAGCTCTGTGCTGATGTTCCTGCAACCTGCATAACTTAAATCTGCACAAGAAGTTGCTAACTTTGTTCCAAGGGAGAATTCATACCCAGCAAGCAGTTGCAAAGGCCTAGTTGCACAGCTAGTTGTAGAATCAGTTGTATAATTTGGCACTCAGTGCTGACTACTTGCGAATTTCCACAGATTTAACTTTATTCTATACCAAATGCCATGGGATTTCAGTCATGGAAAAATAGGACATATGAAGGGTGTTTGGACATAGAGGTTTTCTGTATGTTTTTGTATGTCCTTTGTGAGTCTTAAACTCTGGAATCACTTGGCAATGTCAGACCTCTTCCACCAGGTGATGCTTTTGGTTTGTACAGCCAAAAAGGTCATCTTTGAAACTTTGAATGAACAAGGATTTGATCTGATGGAAAAGTTTGCCCCAATTAAATTGGTTATTGGTTGATTCATTGATTCATTGATTCATTTCATTTATATACTGCCAATCTAGGAAATGTATCACTCTATGTGGTTTATAACCAGTATAAAACAGACAATAATACCGGTAGCACAACAAATGTAAACCAGTAGCAGTACAAGTAAAACCAATAATAACAGTGACACAGCAGGCAGCAGCATTCCAGTAACAATTACAGAATAAGAGAGACAGAAACAGACAGTCATGGTATTAAATTAAATTAGTGAAGTAGCTTTCCATAAGTCTCTTTGATTAGCTTGGCTTTAAGGAGCTTCTTGAACATCTGTAGGGATAAAGCCAAGCCTTTTGATTGTGGGATAGAGTTCCATAATGTTGGAACTCACTGAAAACACTCCCTTTCAGGAACTGTAAGAGTCAATGAATGGAGGATTTCTGGAGGTGGAGTCAATCAGGGCAAGGAGATTGTGAAAAATATGAGTTATGATTATAGGAAAGAGGAGTGGACTTTTAGTGGAGGGAGGCACATGACTGGACTGAGACTAGTGATTTAAATCAAACCCACCTTGCCACCTTCGCAGTCTACAGGTCCACTGTGTAAAGTGCCATCCACCAATGCTCTCCCAGATTTCCCTGCACAGCTCTGTAAGTTTTGCATTTGAGGTCAATGGGAGAGTGAGAGAGAAGCCATACACACACACACACACACACACACACACACACACACACACACACACACACACACACACACACACATATATTTCCAAATGTCCCCCAGGCTATGTGTCTGAATTGCAGCAAGCTCTGGCTCCCAGGAGAAGAATGATAGCTAGACTAATTTGGCCTTGCAATTATTAGGTCAAATTCTGGCTGTATCTGCATTCATCTGTTCTCTTTCTCATCTGTTGTGCTTTTCTGTGTGGAGCTTGGCCTCCAGCCTTAGCTCAGCAGCAGCTTTTGTGATACTTGAGGCAGTGTAATAAACTGGGCTGCGAATCCCTATTTATCTTAAAATGCTCCTGAATGTATTATGTGTGAGGCAAGGATTGAAATAGGAATCTATGTAAAGCTTATAAAAGTTAAAAACAAGCACACTTCCCTAAAAAAATATATACAGGCATGGCAGTTTTAATTTTTATTGCAGTTTCTAACTCAGACATCATAGTTGGGAAGAGGGATGGCAGGCAAAATATTAAAAATCTGAGATTACTCCAGTCTGGCTTTGTGGGCATGTCTGGTTTTCGAAAGGTTCACTCCCCCAACTCAGCACTGCTTTCTTTTATTTTTAACTCATTAACTTTAAGAGTGTAGTCCCATTTTTCCTCCAGGAAGCTCATGCCTGTCGCTCACCTCAGTTTAATGGCAGCTGGCGACTCCAGTTTTGGGGGTACTGAGAATCAATTTCTGGTTTTACTCTGCACTTATGGCTACCGTTAAACAATATTTCCCAGATAGGTTCATTATCTTCAGTGAAGCCTGTGAAAAACAGAATAAACCTGAAATGGATTCATTGGATCTTTGGGAATCTCTCTCACTCTCACTCCCTCCCCCCAAGTGGGTCCTAAACCACAATATCTCAATAACAATCCCAGTCTGAACTGCTATACCCTTATTTATTGATTTACCTTGGATACCTTGGAGTCATTAGTGAGTCCATGCATTGGTAGACATCTCTGTGACGACACTCCACACATGCAAATGGACTTGAGAAGTCAAGTCTATTTGCATGCAGTTTTTTTAGCCTTTTGGATATCACGTCACCTGTTAGATAGGCAGACCATGATGTGTGCCCTCTACTTTCATGTTCCCCAAGGCATGTGTTGGAGGACACTTTGGTGAGCTTTAGTCCCATCCTAACATCATTGACAAGATATGAGCAACACTTCCTAATTAGACCACTCAAGTGCCAACACGCCGACAAGGCTCTCACCTATATAAAATTTCCATCTTAATTCTAACTTTGGGAATTTGTCTCATTTTAGGCTATCTGATGCATGAATTCCATAAATTCTGGATTGAGGAAGATCCCTTGGACATCATGGAATTCAACCGTGTGCGAGAGAAGTTCCACAAACAAATCCTCAAACAGCTCCAGAATCCAGACATGGCCTTGTGTCCTCATTTTGCTGCCTCAGAAAGCTTGATCAACCTGTAGCTGTTAACTGGGCCCGAATTTGGAAGACACAGCCTCATTCTTGTGTTATGCCACCATCTAGAGATAAATCGCTAATGTATTGAATGACCATAGCGATTGTATGCATGTTTCTTGGTGCAGTATTCATCTCTCCCTCACCCACACACTCGCTGGCATCTCATTATGCCGATCTTTTTGAGGAATTTTGTCATTAAAACGGAGAACTCATGGTGCAGCATTTTGTAGTGTTAAAAAATTCTGAATCAAAGTCCCACACAAAGAAATTCTTGTTTGTTTATTTTAGGCTCTCTCCAGCAACTCACTCTCACTTTCCCATCCCATAATTCAGTATTCAATTAAAGAACTGTCTTTTCCCTCTAGCTGTGGGGAGTGTTTCTCCATATATATGAAATATCTTGAGTTGAAACTTATACTGTGGAAGCAAACATTTTAATTTAACTGATTTTATTTTAAGAAAACTGACTTTTTAAAAAGGGGGGCACGAACAAGCAGAAGTAAAGCACCTTTAGGTCCCGTTGTTCTGAATGATGCAGAATTAAAACAATCTTAACAAAAATTGTAGGACTTTGTATGGATTGTGTCCTGTTTTTGTACATTTTTAATGTGTTTGACATGAGCCTTATACAGACAGAACACATAAAAACAAACATTCTTCCTCTCACCATCCATGCAACCATGCATGCTTTATGGGGTGGGGGGGAAAGAGGCTTATAGGACAAATGTGCAGGAGTTTTAATGAATTGTATTTAATATGACAGTGTGGAATCATGAGTGTTACAAGATTTTGAGGACAGTGGCTTCGTTGATAGCAAATCCCATTCCCAGCGCCACTATCCTTATAAGTAGCAAGGCATTTATGAGGGGATTGTCTTCTCAGAAGGTCATGCTGGAAGCGAACAACCCTTATTGATACTGCCATGGTGAAACTGGATAGCATTTGTTTTGAAAACCCAGGGTTAGTGGTTTGTGTTTGCAAATGTGTCATGAATTGATCATGTGTACGTGCCTGATTTAAGAGGTCCACAATAAGGGGGATTCATACTTTCTTCATTTGTGAAGTATCACATTCCAAGTATGGATTATTGTTGTTTTCTTGAAAGCAGACATGCGCATGGTGTGTAGAACATTTCTAATGTAAACCCTGCTGAGATGATGGGTAGATGCACATTTAGGGAACGATGCTCATGCATACAATTCATTTTTAACAGGTTTGCAGAGGAGCGATTCCTGTTGAATTGCAGCCAGCACCTCTTAGACCATGTGTAGTTTATAGCAAACTGTAATTTGCCATGGCATTTCATATCCATGGTATTTTTTACCTTCTGACTAATTTTAGGTAGTTTGTGAAGTTGCTTGCATAGCAAGATTGAATCTGAGGTATTGCCTAATTATTTGTGGATTATATGAATAAACGACATCACTCCAAACAGGAAACTCTCTGTGTGGTTCTTGTCTAAAATGTATCAATATTACATTTTCATTGTTTGAGTTCATTTAAGATGGAGCCAAGCCAGGCAGCGCTGCAGTTGAGTGGCAGGAGGTGTCCTTTATGTGCACAGCATCTGGAGTTCAGTCCCCATTATCTTCATTGAGAACAGGGGTTCTCAACCTTTTCATGCCGCGGGCTGGAACATGCCCCCTCAGACAGCTGGTTCCCCCTTCCGTAAATGCTGTTGTAAAACACATCCACAGCAGTTGTAAAAACGTCTATGACAGCCGTGGGTGCATTTACGCTGCCGTAAATTATGTGTCCACTTCCGGTGGCAGTGGTGACGATGCGGGCCACATGAAATGGTGTTGTAGGTTGTGAACTCCTGACTTAGAACAAGGGCAAAGTGAGACTCTGGCATTTTGCCATCCTCGTGATTCCTTCCCATTACAGTGATTTCATAACAATATGTGCTTGAAAAGTCCTATTAGATTTTTGCCCTGATTTCCCTAGCTGGTTTTTCTTTTCTTTCTTCTCCTGAGGGGAGAGTACCCCACTCCCCCAAACCATAAGTCATTTAGAAAAGCATAGGAGCAGCCCAAATGCCAAAAATTGTTCCCCACAGCCACTAGAGAACAAGAGAGTGTTTTCAGCCAGGAAAAGGAAAAACATTGGGGTAACCAGAATGTGACCTTTCAAGCTCTAGAAACGTATGAGGCCTTTAGATTTCTAGAAGTTGCCACCTCTACCCTGGGACTTCCTAGTTTTAGCTATGCAGTGTGTGAGAACAGGATTTGCTAGGGCCAATTGGACCTGGACAGGAACATAAAGTAAGTTAACAAAATGAAAGAACACCCAAGAGACTTTATGTTTCAGTACTTAAATCTTAAAGCATTTAACTTGTGTTACTGAAATCAGAATGCATCAACATTGTAGAACACAAAAGAAAACTGAAGCAATTAGATGAATTAAAATAATGCTGTCTCCATTACAGAGGGACCTTATCTATGTTTTGGTACATTATGTTTCCTTGGCAGCGTGCCTGGACAACAGGTCATGTTGGAGCAAACTAGCTGAAGCCAGATGCTAAGTTTTGGCTGTGATAAGCCTGCTTTTATATTTTTGGGAGATTACCCCACCACCACCACCATACCAAACTCCTACTCTGGGTAACAGGGCTAACCCTGTAAAGCAGCTCTCACTAACGGTAGGCAATTTATATTTGGCAGTTCCTTTTTAATGCCTTACTAAGCAGTTTTTTACTTTCAGCTTTAACTAATCAGCCAGCACTTTTAGTCCACATTGCTTTTTAGGAGTGAATCCTTTTTTTAGGAGTGAAGCCCACATTTTATTGAAATGTTTACTCTGACAAGTAAAGTACAAGGTGTTTTACAGTTCCCGTATTGTACAGGTGCTGTGACCAGAGTATCTGAATTGACTGAAGTTATATACCTTGAACACCTTCAAGATCCCTGATTTCACCAGGGCAGGTAATCGCTCAGAGTACAGCATAACAGTTTAACAATGCCATTGGTTGCTGCAGGTGATTCATCAGTTGACGGCCTTTTGGTGAGGAGCCCCTCTGTATTTAGCTAACCAACCTGTAGTTCTCATGCAACAGATGCATAATCTACCACTGGGACTATACTAGTTTAGTAATACGTATCAGGGCTTGTGCTGTGCAGACACAGACTTTGAGAGCTTAAGGCCATCCTCCACCTCAAGATGAAGTGCCAAAATAGGATTTTGTGGAGACCAGGACTATGTACACCAACTGGTGACTAGTTGATAGATATTCAGGCTTGGGGAGAGCAAGAAATCATCTGCTTGTCCAAGACGTTTACGTCTGCTCTTAACCCAATGTGGCTACAAAAAGAAAAAAAAATGGATGCACACATGTCTATGGCTTAATGCATAAATGGCCCCATTTTATAAAAACAAGTAGACCTCTGATTAATCATTCCCAAAAAAATTAATTTAAAACTGGATTTGGGTCAGGGTGTTCAGTGAGAATTGGAACTAATGAGACCCACAGGCTATTATTTGTTACACTTGCTGCAGTTTCAACTATCTGTTTGCTGCCTAGTTCTAATAAAATAGCATACATTATTAACAGCAGATGTTGTTTTGTTGGAAACCAGCCTGGTGTCAATGAATTATTCATTGTCCCTTCACCCTTCTCCCAACAGGTATGTGACAACTCAGATCTCTCAGGCAAGGTCTGCAAAATAGAAAGATATTCTTAACAATAGAGTGTTGTTGCACTGCACTGTTAGATGCTGTCTGTTTCTCAGAGTTACAGGATGCTGCACCAGTAAGTACAGCATTTAGAGCTGAGCATAAGTTTAAAAAAAGCATGTTAATTATTGTTTGGTTTTATTTGTTGCATCCTCCTGCAGTGGCTTAGTGGTTAAGATGCTGAACTTGATGACTGGAAAGTCAGCAGTTGGAGACCCGAGTACTGCACTACAGAATGAGCTCCTGTCTCTTTCCCAGCTCCTGCTCATCTAGCAGTTTAAAAGCAAGAAATTGCATGTAGATAAATAGGTACCACTTCAGTGGGAAAGGTAACAGCATTCCATGCACTCCAGTCTCTAGTCATGCCTGCCACATGTCCATGGAAACATCTGCAGACATATTCAGCACTCACTCTGTGGTTATAAACAGAGATGAGCACTGAATCCTTGAGTCGGATATGACTTGCTTTCGAGCAAGGGTGACCTTTACCTTACAGCACAAGAGTGCAAAGTGAAATAGTCATGCATTAGATTAAGGCAATATTTATAATATAGTATGTGGAGTTAACCAGCAACATGTGTGACTTGATTCGTATACAGTATTAGCAAGGGTTGTACTAAATGACTTGTGAGATCCCTTCTAACACTATAGTTCTGTGATTTAAAATGCACGTATGTTTTCCTACTTGTTCCTGCTTTTGAAGTTTGCAGCAACAGACAACCTTTTTATGACCCTTGTGCCTAGATTGAGGTGGGCATATGCCAGACATCTCATGTCTACTCACCCCTATCCCTGTACCGTGGGCAGCTACTCGCATGATATCCTGTTGAAAAAACTGTTTTAAAAAATCTACCATTGTTTAACATTTTCTTGTATCCTCTAGTGGCCAAATATGTAGAAAGCAGGCAACAGAGAAAATCAGCAGTTTAATCATGTTCTCAGGGCCTCCACTTTCCCTATGATTACTAAAAACCACAAGGAAATATTTGAAACAAAACCATTTTTTTAAACCTTATTTTTAAGGTTGCAACTGGACTAATCTCTGTACATCACTGAAGTATATGTTCCATTTCACATCTGGATTGTATCTTGCAGAGTCAGGGCCAGGGTCCCAGCAGCCAGCAAAGCATTCATTATATAGTGCAACTAATATTGCTGGATAATGGTTCAGGAAATTGGGTAAATTGAAATGTAGCCAATAGGGCAGTGATGATGAACCTTTTAGAGACCAAGTGCCCAAACTCACCTTCACAGAATCAACAGGATGCCATCCGTGCCGCACCCTCATGCTGCATGTAAGCTGCTCACCTTACCCCAGACATGTGAAGAAGGGAGGAAGCGCTGTAATTGGGCTGCTAGGCAGAGGGGAGGGGCAAACTCTCTGCTGAGGGGAGGGAGGGAGTGCTCCCATTGGGCTGATGGGCAAAGGGATGGGGTGAACCCTGCTGGGGAGGAGGAAGGAAGCACTTCCATTGGGCTGCTGAGCAGAGGGGTGGGGTGAACTCTGTGCTGGGACAACAATGTGCATGCCCACAGAGAGGGCTCTGAGTGCCCCCCTCCCCTCTGGCACGCATGCTATAGGTTTGCCACCACTGCCATAGGGTTTCCTGACTTCTGTGAAGCCCTGCCTCTTCAATTTGATGCTAGTGTAGGAGTGAGTAATCTCAACAGCCAAGGTTCCAGCTTCAACGTCCCCCTTGCCTTTCCCATGCCCTTGTACATAATAGCACCTTGATCTTCATTTCCCATTTTCTCCTGCCTTATGTTCTCCAGTATGACCGCTGCTGAATGCTCAGTGAAGGAGACGAATGTCACACTGGGTTCTATTTTGCACATGAGGAATAATTCAATTATTCCAAGTAGGTTTTAGGAAAGACTCTGCTGTACATACAATGATTTCATTTTGAATTGTACAAAAAAGCAAGGTGATAGGTAGAACAGCCTACAGTGTAAGCAGTGGAGTGCAGAGGGATACAAAAAGCAAGAACGGCACTGCTTTGGTATAGGACCATGATGGCGAACCTTGGCACTCCATATGTTATTGGACTTCGATTCCCAGAAGCCTAAGCCCCTGTGAATCCACACAAATGGGTTTGCTGCGATTCATCTGGCCTGTGCTGCCTTTGTCGCGTTGCCCTTGGCCACGTTTTACTTCCGCTTCCAGGGGCGGGGTGGCGCTGGCTGGATGAATCACAGCAAACCCATTCATGTGGATTCACAGGGTCTTGGGCTTCTGGGAAGTGAAGTCCAAGAACATATGGGGTGCCAAGGTTCACCATCATGGGCATAGAATCAGTGTTACTTGAGAGGCAAGGAATGCCAAGATTGGAACAAGTCTAGCATTTCTAGAATAAATGCACAGACTCCCCCTTCAGATAGTTATGGGCTATGACTGAAGTACTTGCCGCTGGTGATGGAATTACATAGGATCTGTTGCGCTAACATGCACATTTTCTGAGGTATCCAATATGGTTTGTGTTAACACAACTGCTATGCAAAACCAACAGGTGGTGGTGCCCAGCACAATTCTGGATTAACTGACAAGCCCTCTAAAACTTTCTAATGGACAGTTTAAACAAAGTTAAAATTACAAGTGAGGCATGTCAAAATTGCCCTCCAGAGGGCACAAGTGGGCTTTATGAATAAGGGGTTTATTTTCCTTCAAAAAAATTATAACTGAAGGTGTTGTGGAGTCAAATTTGGACCGTTATAGATTGCCTATGGGCCCATTATTGCCCCACCACCACCATTTTGACAGATGGTTGTATCAGTTACATTTCATTCAAATAAAATCATACTAAAAACTCACATAGGATTCCCAATTCCCTCCAAAATTCTGGATTTTGTGGAGTAGGTAAAGATAAAGGTCGCCATTGCTCGAAAGCCAGTTGTATCCAACTCTAGGGTTCAGTGCTCCTCTCTGTTTATAGCCAAAGAGCCAGCGCTGTCTGCATACCCAGCTATATACCAGGTGCTGGGTATTATTGTGTCTGGTGTAATTTGTATAGGGGTGGTGGGCAGATAAATCTATTCAGGTCATATTTTAATATGAATTTATTTGATTCAATATCTTCAATTCTAGCACACAAACTCACTTGTTCTTTGAAATTCTCCAAATTCTGTAATGGGTTTTTTGCAATTCTAAAAAAAAGTATATGCAAAAAAAGCATTGTCCATTATTAGGCACAATTTTCGACAAAATTAATGTATTAGAAGTGCTCCCAAAAAAAACCCTCTATGCATTTTTGTGCAAGCATTTTGTTTTCATCTCGGCATTTGAGACAAACCAGATTTAAGATTGGAATATTGGGAAATGGAGAGAAACAAAATGGTTGCATTCATCCCCAATTCTGGATAAGTCATGGATTACCATTCAGTTCCTCAAGACAATTCCAGTATCCTATCTCTCAGATGAACTTCACTTACAAATAAAACAAGGAAGAAAGGACTCACATACTGTGTGTGTTTTCTTGAAGCTGTGCTTCCTGTTGTTAGTATACAAATAAATAAATAAAAGAAATCTGTCACAGTGTACAGGCTGGCTTCATCTTGAAAGTTCTGAAGATGAACAGTTGAGTTTTTAGGCTGAAGGTAAACCAAAACTGGATTATTGAATGCTTCTGTTAAAGCAGGGGTGGCCAAACTACTGCCTGCAGGCTGGACTTGGCCCATGACACCAAATCATCTAGCCCGTGCTACCCACACTATGTATTTATGACAGCCTTGGGTGCATTTATGGCAGCGTTTTGTGCATGTGCATGTGTATTTTACTTCCACCTCAGCTGGGAGGAACTACATGACCGGCCCGCTGAATCACATAAGTTTGGCCACCCCTGTTTAAAAGGTTTTGGAAGACAATGTCAGTTTTCTTCCTTGGCTTCTTCCCCTACTTTCTCCACAGCCTGCAACCTGAACTAAAGATAAAAACAGAGCAAGGAAGGTCACCCATCTCAGCTTCAAAAAGAAGGAACTACTGTACTTGACAAACCTTTGAGGGTGATATTCTGGATGTGTGAGCGTCAATCAAACTTCAGCTCTTATTTGTCAAACCAGGTTTTGTCTGGCTGATGCTTTGCAATGTCCCTCCCTTGTTTAATAGAGGGGAGACACCAAATACTCCTAAAAAGAATTTAACATAATTTTTGGCAAAATCATTGGGGTGGGTTGACCACACTCACTCTTAGGGCATTGCCAATCCAATGGATAACTTTTGCTGTTGTTCCAAGGAAGTCGATGGGCCTTTTCTTTGTGTGAGACATTTTGTGCTCAGTCCTTAGAAAACAAAACCCCAAGCTATTTCAGGTGGACTTAGTAGTTAAGACCAGTGGTGGGCTCAAAAAAAATTACTACCACACTGTGGGTGTGGTATGGTGGCCGTGGCCAGGGGAAAGCCCTGCGTTGCACCCAAATTAGGACTACTTTCTTTCAAAACTTGGATGGGCAAAGCTAGCCAGAATTTCTGCTACCGGTTCTGGCAAACTGGTGTGACCCTGCAGATGCCCACCACTGGTTAAGACGCTGAATTTGACTGGAAGGTTTGCAGGTCAGCAGTTCGAAACCCAAGCGCTGCATGATGAAATGAGCTCCCATCTCTGGCCTAGCTCCTGCCAACCTAGCAGTTCAAAAGCAAAAATTGCAATTAGATAAATAGGCACTGCTTTGGTGGGAAGGTAACCGTGCTCTGTGCACTAGTCATGCCTGCCATATGACCACAGAAACATCTGCAGATGCAGACAGCACTGTGTCTTTGGGTATAAATGGAGATGAACACTGAACCCTAGAATGAGATATGACAGGCTTTTGAGCAAGGGCAATCTTTACCTAACCCTGTTCTAATTCAAAGTATATCAGGGTACTTTGGTCTCAAACGAGCAGGAAAGAGACGCAAGCTTTACAAAAGATGTGTTCCTCACTTGTTGACAAGGACCGACCCAGTTGCCTACATTTTTAGCTGTCTATGGAGACTGGCACAATGAGTACTGGGAGTTCCAAATGACAGGCAGATACCTACAGACATGTAAATCTGGTCATCTAGGAGAAAGACGTAAACAAGAAGGCTTGGATGTCCACCTAGGCATAACTCCAGTTAGTTTGCTGATCCAAAAGATAACTACCATCCAGGACCTTGAGCAGAGCCAGACCTTGTCAGGCTTCAGAGTCTTCAATTTAGTCTTTTCTCCCAGGTAAGCAACATTTAGGAGTCTGTCTGTCTGTCAGGTAGAACTCCCAGAACGGAGAATTATGGGATCTATAACCTCATTAAAAAAAAATCAAAAATATTACTTTCCTGAGATTATCTGCACTTGTAGAATTATCTCTACACCGCTAAGACAGTTTGTTCCTCTGAGGCATGTATCACATAGGTATCATTTTCCACTTCTGCTATAAGCAAGTAGCCTTTGAATTGTCACCAGAGAGACTGTCTAATGCAGACTTTATCTCATCACTTGAGGAAAAAAAAGGGGGTGGGCAATCTAGTACACAGCTACATAGAATCTTCAATTTTTGCTTTAATATATAATGAGCTTCTGGAAAAATAAATGTTTTTGATCCAGAGAGAAGATCTGATAATACCAAGGAAGATTCTCAAGCTCAAGTGGGATAAAAAAAAAGAGGTATGGTATGTGAAAAATGAGACTCTTCCATATTGGATATTTGCCAATTTATAACCTATAGAAACAGTTTACAAATTCTCCTCTTAGCAGCCAACCAAGGAATGTAACCAAACTGTGTGAATTGGTGGAATTGTGACAGCTTCTTCTAATAGGAGGATCTAATGCCAAGGTTGAGACCTCTCAATCAGCACAAGCCAAGCTGACAGCCTGACATCTTTGACTGAGCTTCTTAAGTTACCCTGGCAGGCTCCAGCAGTTTCCAGCAGTTTTCTTCCTTCTCATACTGCAAGGGTAACAAGAGAAGCCTGACAGCTTCCAAGAAATGCTTCCTGCTAAAGCTCCTGTTTGGCAAGAGAGTGGGAGAAGAAAGAGCCGCCCGCAGAGGGCGAGTTCTTACCCCCAGCTCTCATGGTTGGGTCTTCTCGTGTTACTATAAAAGCTGCACTAGTGTCATGTCCATGCCATGGAAATACGTAAAAACTAAGTGTCCTTTTCTGGGCTGGGCCAAGACATTTTATGGACTGAGGGGAAAGACAAAGTGATGCTATCTCCAGCTCTTCCTTGTATAGAATCAAAGAGTTCCAAGGCAAATGAAGAAGGAAGCGGCAGAGAATGAGATGGGTAGATGGTACTGTTGACACAATGGGCACAGCTGGGCGGGTTGAGGAGGATGGTCGAGGATAGAGGTGCCTGGCATGCAATGGTCCATGGGGTCGAAAAAGGGTCGGACTTGACTATGTGACTGAACAACAACAATCACACTGTCAGCATCAGGACAATCTAGCTTAGGAAGAGGATGGGAAATGGGCACAAGACTGAGAGGAATGGCAAATTCATTCATCCTGTTCTGGAAGAGCTTTTTTTCTTTGATTCCAAAATATTTCTAGTCTTACACACATACTTTTTCTCCCATTGGTTGTGATGGACCAAAGGACGAATCTGTAACAATATAGATATATATCCAATATATATCCTATTTCTTTGGTTTAACTCTGTTGAAACTAACGAGAAAAGGCTATATATAGATACTTGTGTGTTGTCAAGTCAATTCTGTGTCATGGCAATCTTCTTTAGAGTCTTCTACACAGAGAGTACTGAAAAGTGGTTTATCATTCCTTTCTTCCAGGGGTGCCCTGAGGTTGTGCAGCTTGCACAAGGCAACACAGGCTGGCTGGGGTGCACAGTGGGGAACTGAACTCCCAACCTCTGGCTTCGCAGCACAATACCTAACTCACTGAGCTATCCAGCAGATATATAATATCTACAGTATTTCTGTCTAGGGCAGCAATCTGCTATGTATTATACGTATTGGGTATTTCTGACTATGTTGGGGACCCTGTTTGGGGAGTAGAAAGCCCTTAAATTCAACATAACCAGTCTCCATAGTTTGCCTGGTGATGGCCCCTAACCTCCCCCTTCTCCCCCTGAGGCATGCACAAGTATCAGTATAGTCAAGGCTATGAAAGATTCTGGTAGGAATCTGAAACTGAAGTCAGATCTCCATATTCCCTCTTCTCATTCTATCAACTTTTAGAAGAGGGAGGTACAAAGAATCCTCATGGCACAGTTGGTAAGCTGCAGTACTATAGCCAGAACTCTTCTCATGATCTGAGTTCTATCCTAACCTTCATCTTTCTGAGGTCAATAAAATGAGTACTTAGCTTGTTGGGGGCTTCTTCTTCTTCTTTGCTTCCTCTTTTACCACATCAGGTGATGGGGGCAAAATGCTAATTACCATGTGAACTGCTCCAAGAGTGTTCTAAGCTCTATGAGGTGGTATTTAAGTGTTATTGATATTGCTACAAAGAATCCTATTGTCTCCTTGCCACAGATTTCTAGGAACCATTGGAGCTCAACCTTGGTTTGAAATGCAAAATTGCACTAGAAAAGACTAAAAATATTGTGTTTTTTATATGTTTGTAGCTAAACTGCAGTTAAATACTCATGGAAATTGTACCTCTGTGCTATTAGGTCTGTTTGTGTATTTAACTAAATCTATAGTGATATATAGGGACTGCAGTGGCTCAAATGGCTAAGACACTGACTGGGAGGCGGAAGGTCAGCAGTTTGATTCCCAGGTACTGGAGGACTCCCATCTTTGTCCCAGCTCCTGCTAACCTAGCAGTTCAAAAACAAGAAACAGCAAGTAGCTAAATAGGGACCACTTCAGTGGGAAGGTAACAACGTTCCATGCACTCAGGTGTCTAGTCATGCCTGCCACATGACCACAGAAATGTCTGCAAAAGCAGACAGCGCTGGCTCTTTGGCTTTGAAACAGAGATGAACACTGAACCCTAGAGTCGGATATGACTGGCTTTTGAGCAAGGGAAACCTTTACCTTTACTATAGTGATATTTAGCCAGTAAGCTTTTGTAATTTAGGGAATTTTGGCCCTCTAGATGTTTTGGCCTATATCTCCCATAATTCCTTCCCAGACTGGATGAAGGTCCTTGGAATGGAAATCCAAACCAACTGGAGGACCAAAGCCTCCCAAACAAGCTGCAGTCCTTACTTACCCACCTTTGAGTCTTTGAGGTCCAAAAAGATAATTTAGGAGAACAAATCATCATATTTAAGAACATCATACTTAATTATTTATTCTAGTTACAACAGTGCATGCGAGAAGTGTTTCTACATTTCATCTAAGTAAATCTCACTACAAAATGCTGAAACCATGGCAGTCACAAGAGTGCCCAAGGAACAGACAAATAAGAAAGACAAATGAATTTTGACACTAATCACCATTATGGCTGTGGATCAGGAATACAGTGGTACCTCAGTTAACATAATTAATGCGTTCTCCAGGACGTTTCTGACAGCGAAAATTACTTTAACTGAAATGCGGTTTCCCATAGGAATGCATTGGAAACTGATTAATCAATTCTGGAGCTCAGAAATAAGGGGAGGGGGTTTCTGTTCAAAACTCTTTATAAAGTGCACTTTGGAATTTTTCTCCACTTTATAAAGAGATAAAAGCCTTTTTTCCACTTGTGAGCTCAGGAATTAGTTTTCAATGCATTTTCAGCACTTCCGACAGTGGCCTCTAGTGGCCAGCTCTGGTAACTCATAGCCAACGATCAGCTGTTAGTTTCCCTGCCACCCTGGAAGTGCCAAACGCTATTTTTAAGCTGCCGAAACATGGCAAAGAAGCAGTGGAAAAATCCAGAAATGGAGCGGAAATTCTCTGAATACTCTCTCACTGCCATGGAAAATGGCGGGGATGCCCAAGTAGCCCAAAAAGCTTAATGATGTGAAATAAATCTTAAAACCGAGCCACTATTTTCTCTGGGTTACATTTCACACACCAATTATTATGTTAACTGAGATGTTCGTAAACCAAGGTTCCACTGTATGTATAGATTACAAAAGATGAACGGGGTGGTGGGGGAGATGCCATGCTCTGTGTAATAAATAATTTACTTCATCCTAGATCCATTTCAGTGTTTAGCTGCATATAGGCAAGAGGTATTTTAAAGTAAAAAAAGAACAAAGTGACTTCCTTTGACACACAAAGACAGAGAAGCATTTTTGTGTAGTGGAAATCACAGCCTCTGGACACGGATCTGTTTCACTGGCACCAAAGACACAGTCATTTCAGTCCTGGTAAGACTTCACCAGAATCCACATGAGGAGGACAGTGATCAGTACAACCATGAAGTTGAGGAAGAGCTCTTGCGTAGATCTCTCCATGGCCAAGGACCAACGAGGGGAAAGCTGGGACTGCGTCCACGGAACAAAAGTGAAGAGAGACCTTTTTTTCCCAGGTTGTCCTTGCAATCAACCTTGTCCTCTCCTGCAGAACAAGAACAATGTCATCAGCGTGCGAAGCATGGAAGCACTATTTATACAGCCAGTATAAATGTTATTCTACTGGTAACCTTTACTGCAAGCAGGAGGGGTTTTTTAAAAGGCAGAAAGTATATCTCGACAGTTTATCACCTTCTTCAGTTTCTGCTCCACACCAAGGCTTTTCAGGATCATCCCAACTGATCTAATATGCTACCCGTGAATCCCATGTAGGAGCAGCTAAAATAATAAAGTAGTGATGTTGTAGTCACACCTCATCTATAAAATCTCAGGTGATATATACAAATATTATTTCAATTGTTTTTTTAAATACTGTATGGACAAAGATAGAATCTTCATCCACCACCATCAATGACTTAGGTTAATGGCTCACCATGCTGGCTGAGGATAATGGCAGTTGTAATACAATGAAGTGCTGGGGCTGCCACAGGAAAGTTGGGGTGCAGTTATAGGACACCATTTATCAAGAGTACAGTCAAACCTCGCATAAAGAGTGCCTCACTTAAAGAGTAACTCTCTTAAAGAGCAGAATTTTCTCTGAATGTTTGCTTCGCTTAACAAATAAAACCAACCAAAAACTTGCTTAACAAATAAATTGGTCATTTACAATGGTGTTTCGGTTAAAGAGCAAACTCGTTTAAAGAGCAATCATGTGGAACACATTATCCTCTTTAAGTGAGGCACAACTGTAGCTCTCTCTTTTGATAAATACCTTGTTTAATGCTCTCTTTCTCTCAACCACCCACCCACACTAGATGTGACTGTATAGTTCATAATTAGGAAATTTAAACATAAAAACAAATTCAGCTATATTTTGGGCAATTTAATGTTCCCCTTTTAAATTTTGCTTTGAATCTTGCCTTCCACTTCAAATTTGGGAAAGGTGCATTTTGGGGCTACAACTCTCTGAGGCTGTGCTAACTCGGGAACTCTGGGAGATGTGGTCTCAAGTAATTTTAAAGAGCTCTGGTGTGGGAAGAAATAAATAAGGAATCTAGATAGCCTCTCCTTTAAAAAATAGGTCTCTCCCCTGTTCATTTAACAATTGTTTAAGTGACTCTTTTAAGATTGTTTATACTATTTTTAACATGTTTTTGTCCTTACTTAATTCCTTCACAGAAGTTCCTGTCCTCACTTTTCCCAGTAGTTTGAGATGCTAAGGCAGGGGTGCACAAACTACGGCCCCTGGACTAGATCTGGCCCATGCTGCCAAATCATCCAGTGTGACTAAACTACAGTGGTACCTCACTTAAAGAGCATAATGCGTTCCATGGGATTGCTCTTCAAGCGAGTTTGCTCTTTAAATGAAACACCATTGTAAGTGACCAATTGTGACTTCTGGTGGAGGGGATTGCAAACCCCAATTTAGTTGTTAAGCGAGTTTTTGGTTGGTTTTAGTTGTTAAGCAAGATCCATTCAGAGAAAATTCTGCTCTTTAAGCGAGTTAGTCTCTAAGCGAGGTGCTCTTTATGCAAGGTTTTACTGTACTTTAACAATAATAGACATGCTTAAACATTTTTTAAAATAGAGAAAACATTGTACATCCATTTTCTTTAAAAAAATTATGAACACTTTTGACATGTACACCATTATATTAGTTTCACTGTTTGGCAGACAGGATGCTTGTATGGGTTGATAGTGGGTTCCCTAAAGCCACTGCTTATAAACTGAGCTTTGGTTTCTTTCACGGGCTTCCATTTCATAGATTTCTAGGGCTTTAAGCACAGTGATAAGCCACCTCTGGGTAATACAGAAACAGGATCATGCTGCATTAGTTTTAGCTTGGAAAGCCTGAGTTCAAATCTTACATTACTGTTGGGTTCAGGAGCTGATCAACAAACTTTTTCTTAGCCTCAGTTCCTGGTTTACAAAATGGGCATATGTTCAGCTTATTTGGCAAGATCACAGAATAAATAAGACAATGGATGTGAAACTTATCACTGTCCCTTTGATTAAGGAACAAGTTGAGTCTCACTTAAAATTACTGTAGTTGTGTGTATGGCAAGCCACTTCCAAGACCCTGAGACCTGGGGAAATCTGAAACAGGTTGTCATAGATCAGAATCAACTTAATGGCACATAAGTGTTATTATCAGTTATTTACTTGTCCTCAACATGGCAACCAATAAGCAATTAGAAATAATATCCTTGCAGATTCCCATGGCAGGAATAAAATGTTAGACGGTTTTAAAAGCAGACGGATTTAGATAATATTTTCTGCCCAAACCTCAGAAAAATTCAGAAGCTGGTCATTGGTTTAGATTTAAATTTTAGTCCTCCACCCTCCCTCCCTTTGGATGTTGAGGTTTTCTACAATTTTTAAAGGAGGAAGAGTCCAGACATATGAAACACCACCTTTGTTCTACCTGAAGAGGTTGGATGGAGCACAGCACGTCAGCCTGTGGTTCCCTAGGCTTTCCTCAGTTTCTCCTCATCTCCCAGTGCAGACTGGACTCCCAGTTCCTCTGGTGGAACTAAAGTAGTCAGAGGGAGGTGGTGAGCAGCCAGGATGTTGGCAACAAAGGACGTCACATCATTAGCTGCATATTTCAGAGGGGGCTAGGCTGATGGGCAGCATTCATTTCAAACTATTTGTGAGGTGGGGGGAGGCAGGCTTCTGTATTGATTTACATATTACCTTTGGATTCCTTCCTACATTTGGGTGTGAGAATGCCCCCCCCCCCCCCAAGAGGATTCTTAACAGGACAAGAGCCTTCTAAATTGGATTTTATTTAAAAACAAAAACAGGTTTACTTTGCTTCAAAATGCATGCCAAGGGATGAGCTGCAGAAATCCATCTCGCCCAGGAATGTGCAGTATTTTTAAGGATCAAGGCAAAACCTGACTCTGTTTTTTGACAACTGAGTAGACTCCGGTTTCTATGCAGTCTAATTGACAAGTGCAGCCATCTGTTGCTGTCTTGAGTCCTTATTATAGTAGCCTCTTCAACTTCTCATGTTCCTATACTGTATGTTTAATCCAAGGCAGCACAACAGCAGCAATTCTTTGTAGTCAGATATAGTGTAACATAAGGGACTGTGGTGACTTAGTGGTTAAGATGCTGAACTTCACGTCCAGAAGGTTGGCCGGTTGAGATCTGAGTGCTGCACGACTGAGTGAGCCTCTGTCTCTGTCCCAGCTCCTGCCATCCTAGCAGTTGCAAAGCAAAAAATTGCAAGTAGATAAAGAGGTACCACTTTGGTGGGAAGGTAAACAGCGTTCCGTGCACTCTAGTGTCTAGTCATGCCTACCGCATGTCCACAGAAACGTCTGCAAATTCATTTGGCTATAAACAGAGATGAGCACTAAACCCTAGAGTCAGATATGATTGGCTTTCGAGAAAGGGCAACCTTTACCTTTACTATAGTGTAACATAGCTATGTTGCTTCAAAAGACAAAGTTTTTCATTTTCAGGACTCTTAGAATCATTGTTTCTTATTGCAAGGTATTAAATGCAATCCTCTAAAGATTGGGGGAGAGATGTCCACCCTACCTGATCTCTGAGCCACCCCATTTGTTTTTGAGCTACAGTGGGGCTTCTACCCAGGCTGTTTGCAGTGGGGTATCACACTGCCCATATTCAAGCTGTGGCTGGCAGGGGGGTGAGATTAAAAATCCCACCACCTCCGCTTACCAGTCCATGGAAAAATTGTTCAGCTGGTACAAAAAAAAGGATGAGGATCTCTGGTGTATTGGATAGAATAATTTACTAAGATTCACTAGACTCTGTCATGGAAACTCATGGTAAAACCACCCATTAAAACACCTCAATTACCCAATTAGAGTTGCTATTACTCATTTCTAATTAGATGGCAGAATACAAACAACAGTGCAATGACTTGTTTTGTGATTGGTCACTGAGAGACCAGTACATGCTTTGTTTGCAAAGCTCTACCCAAAACACATCTTTGCAATACTAATAGATTTCTGCTTCTGGTGTTGTGCAATATGTAATACATAGCTTGACCTTGTGATTGTAAACTACTAACACAAACAGTCTTTCCTCTTCCGTTCAAATGAATTAGTTTAAGCACCTTTCCAGATGAACAGTTTATAGTGTGTAAAAATTTATCTGTTGCCATTGCTAGCACTAAATTTCTTCAAGAAGAGGATGCACTGCTATTTAAGGGGGTTCTCACTTTTTCAACAGAAATTCTTCCCAGTAACATGTTTGTAGGGAGCAATAAGGTACCAGTACTTTTCTGGTACTGGAGCTTGGAAGAGTTAAGATGGTGTCTCAAGAGGGCTTGGGTTTGTTTGTTTTTTAAAGAAACTAAGCAGACCACACCTCTGGAATTCTTCCAGAGGAGGCATTCAGTTCAACTGCAATTGCTATGTGGTGTTTGGTTGCATGAGTTTCAAATGCCCCTCCTGTTTACTGGCCTATGATATAGGATATGGGGTCCCTTCTTCAACACTTGGTTTTGATAGCCTCACTCTGTCAGAATGTTTATTTTGCAACAACAACAACAGAACTAAACTCCAAGATAATCAAACTAACTCCCATCAGGGATCTTCTGTTATTACTGATGTAAATTGCCACACTGATTGTATGTTATTACTGGTTGTAAATAGCTCACTGATTTGCAAACCCATCTGTTAAACCAACCAACCACCGAGGCCCAACCAGTCTGGGTCTCTTTACTTGATATGTACAAATGGATAGCATAAAAATTCACTCTTATGTCTGACAAAGCAGACTTGATCCATGAAAGCTACCACTAAAATACAGGAGTTAGTCTTTAAAGTGCCACAACTTTTTTTGTCTTTTGTTTTGTTTACTCTCTGATATGACAGTTTCCAGTTACACAATTTTTGTTCCAGCTGCATCTTATGTGTCCAACTGTGTGCCAATAGTCCAAATGTTGCTCTTGCTGGTTTTCTATTTGCAATGGGTGTGTGGCTTCTTGAAATACACTAGAAGATGATGGGGCCTTCTCTATAAAAAGCCACTTATGTAACCTTAGAGCAAGCTTCGGAAATTTAAGGAAATGCAAATGCAATTACCAGCATTCTACCATCACTAGGAAAAATATTCCCAGACATTAGGAAAAGTAAAGGTAGTGGCTGTTGAGAGCTATTGTCACATGACAGTTGTAAAAGGTTTTACTATAAAGCAGGGCTAACTGCAATAGCAATTATACTTATATACTGCGCCATTGAGAGTGTGGTGGCTTAGTGGTTAAGTTGCTGAACTTGATGACTGGAAGGTCAGCAGGTTAGCAACAGCTCAAGACCCAAATATTGGACAACGGAGTGACCTCCCATCATCTGTCCCAGCTTCTGCCTACCTAGCAGTTCAAAAGCAAGAAAATGCAAGTAGATAAATAGATACCACTTCAGTGTGAAGGTAACAACATTCTATGTGCTCTGGTGTCTAGTAACACCTACCACATGACCATGGAAACATCTGCAGACACAGACAGTGCTGTAAATGGAGATGAGCATCGCTCCCTAGAGTCGGATACAACTAGCTTTCGAGCATTGCCAATCTTTACCTTTACATGAAATGGAACTAAGTGTGGAGAAGACAGTCTTTTTCCATGGACATTCATTTCTTTTTGTTTAAAAGGCAAGCAGTTGCTAATTTTTGTATTGAATTAGCTGCCATTGTTTGTTTCCATTTTCTGGCAGGTATGATGGTCTTCACCAATCCAAAGAGGCAGCTGAAGGTTTGTCCCATAGTGATGGTAGCATCTAAAATGGAGCCCAGTACAGTATTACAGTGTGATAATTTACCTTAACTGATCTTCTGTTTTCAACCTTTGTCGGCACTATTTTCTGCTTTAAAATTATGCTTGTCAAATGTGTGCTGCATATTCACAGCAGTCCTATGTCAGTTCTAAAAAATAAAAAAGAGGACAAAGTGAAGAGTAGGGAAGAGGGCAATATTAATAGGGTATGATTGTGTTCCTGGTGGAAACCTATTGGCTATGCAATATGCACTCTTGCAATGGGACAATTAATTATATAGCTCTAGAGGTGGAAACCGAGGGACTGCAGTGGCTCAAGTTGTTCAGGCACTGACTGGAAGGCCGGCAAGTCAGCAGTTTGAGACCCAAATACTGTATGACAGAATGAGCTCCGACCTCTGTCCCAGCTCCTGCCAACTTAACAGTTCAAAAGCAAGAAATTGCAAGTAGATAAATAGGGACCACTTTGGTGGGAAGGTAAACAGCATTCCATGCACTCCGGTATATAGGCATGCCTGCCACATGTACAAGGAAACATCTGTGGACACAGATACCACTGGCTCTTTGGTTGTAAACAGAGATGAGCACTGAACCCTAGATTCGTACATGACTAGCTTTCGAGCAAAGGTCTCCTTTACCTTTACTTTTATCTTTACCTTGGAGGTGGAAACTAGCAGGAACTCTGTCATAAAAATTTTAACTGGGTGTTCTCTGTGTACTTGCACCTTTAGTCATTCAGGACATCTTGCTGATACTGTTTCCTTCTTCATAACTGTGCAATGAGGTTATCCCCTCCTGACATTCAAGGTCAAATTATACGTGATATTCAGTGATGGGATGTAACAGGTTCCCACCAGTTCGCCAGAACCAGTAGCAACTTTTCCCAGTGTCCCGGAGAACCAGTAGCAGCTTTTGGGGGGAACCACCTTCGGGGCTTATCTTTTCACTGGTTCCCCCACTGCGCATGCGTGCCAACCACTTGGTGTGCATGCATGCCTACAGTGCTTGGCACGTATGCATGGCCTCCTTGCTGTCCTCCTTGCTGTCCTTGTGTTGTGGGTGGGTGAGTGGGTTGAGGTGTGTGTGTGTGTGTGTGTGTGTGTGTGTGTGTGTGTGTGTGTGTGTGTGTGTGTGTGTGTGTGTGTGTGTGTGTGTGTGTGTGTGTGTGTGTGTGCTTATTTTATTTTATTATTATTATTTATTTATTCTTTGGCTCCGCCCACAATGTCATGACATCATGATGTTAGCTCCGCTCACACTGTGGTGACATCACGGTGGGGTAGTAAAATTTTTGACATCCCATCACTGGTGATATTGCCAGATTCATGACTTCGTATGGAAGACAGGACGTCCCTATGAAAGCAGTCAGGCTCTTGAGGTGTCCACAGAAGGCAGAATATGACTGAAATTGTGTATTTTCTGAATGATGTGGGAACACCCTTGGTATCCTGCAGTTATTTTTATAGCCTGCAAACACTTCCAAATCCTCCCATCATCTGGTTTAAGTGAGTCAGAGGTTCTAGTGAAAAACTGGAAGTTTTAAAAGACAAAACAGTCTAAACTTCCAGTTTCTTCAGATTCTTTTTTAAATTGTTAACTTTTTTTGAAGATGTAAAGTCTATGGGATATGCTGGCTTCTTGGGAGCAACATTGGCCCTCAGACCCACCAAGCTGACCATTTTTGCTCTAAAATATTCAAGACATATCAATATTTTTTAAATGGTCAATAATTAAAAACAGTTCCCTAGTACACAGGGGTGGGGAATATACTTTGAATACTTTATTGGCAGTTTCTTGTGGGGTTTTGGGTTTTCAGTTCTAAAACAAAAATTTGTGCCCTACCCTTTGAAATAGCCCACCCCAAGGCTCCACTTCATCTCTCACATGTTCAAACTTGAGGCGCTGACCTATTTTTAAACTTCCTCATGTTTGTGACAGATTCTTCTCCTTAGTTTACACATTGAATGACACATAGTCCTGATTTTTTCCTTGTAATCTTATGTAACTGAAATGTAATTTTTCATACTGTTGTTCAACAGAAGAAAATTAATGAAAAGTCCAGAAAATATGCATATACTGTACTGTTTATACAGTATATAAGTATATTGTCTTAATATCAAGTGATGTAGTAGATGGATTAGGATAGTAGATACTGTACATTAGTAAATAGGCTAGGACTCAAGAGACCTCTCTTTAAATTGCCACTCAACTAATAGAAACCAACTGGAGAATGGAACCAGGACAACTGCTCCTTAAATATCTCACTTACTGCAATGTCCTGTTGCTACTAATTGGGTTCAACTTGACAGCAAAACACACACACATGTCTATCTGTGGATCTAGATATTGTTTTGACATACAGATACTAAGGCTTGCCTTATTGTTATATATAAAGTGAAGTAGAGTTTAGACATTTTACCTCTTTGGATTAGCCATGCAGGTAGGTAAGAAAGAAACTCAATTTTCAGAATGGACAATAGTGGCCTGACCATTCTGCATGAAGAGGCAGTGATATGGTGTCATAAAACGGCAGCAAATCTTAACTTATTGTGGTACTGCTGAAGTTTTTCTGTCAATGATGGTAAGACGTGCTTATGGAAATATCTCCTTCATGTGCCAAAAAAACTTGGATGGCTTTGAGTTCCATCTATCTTGACCTGGAGTGGTGAGAGACACATTTGCCTCAGGCAGAACATCATAGTTGATCCAGATCAAAGTGAAAGTGAGAGAAGGCAAGGGCTGTATTTACCATTATATAAGGTTTTTTTCCGAAATGCTGAGAGTTAGTCTCAAAGAACTGAAGGCCAGAACTGTATGCCACACAGCCTGGCCTGTTCCTTCTAAACTAGCTTTTTGCCTTCAGATCCAATGAGAAGACAATGTCCTGGATTTTTGTGTGTGTCAGAAGCACATTAAGTTGCTTTTTGTGTTGAAAGGATTTTTGCTGGAGGAACTCCACTCAGGGGTCACTCGAATGAGGTGGTGAATAAAGATGGGTCATACCAATAGATATTTCATCATCCAGACAACATGCACTTTATCATAACAGTCATGAAATTCTCTGGGAAAAGAGTAATTTCATATGTCACAAAAAACCATGGTGTGCCTAAAAAGGGACGTTGGATGTTTCACAGCCTTTTTAATATTTATTTATTTATATTTGTTTATCCCCCTCCTCCCCAAAGGGACCCAGGGCAATTTCCAACAATTTTAAAAACACTTAAAAAAATTAAAAACTTTTAAAAGCTTAAAAACTTAATTAAAAGCTAGGCATTATAACTTGGATGTACTGGGGGTCAAACCATCCAACTGGCTGGGGAAATTGAACCATCCACTCCCCAGACCAGACCTGCCAGCCAGGTTTTCACTCCTTTCCTAAAGGACAGCAACTCCATCTGCAGGCGTAGCTCTATCGGGATGAGGTTCCACAGGGACGGAGAGGACACCAAGAAGGCCCTCCTTCTAGTGCCAGAGAGATGCGCCTCTCTGGCTGATGGCACAACCAGAGAGCCTCTCCGGTCCACTCTGGTGGGCCGGGTAGATGTCCTTGGGACGATGCAGTCTCCCAAGTAACCTGGACCACTACCATAAAGGGCTTTAAAGGTAATAACCAGCACCATGAATTGCACCCGGAGGCAAACTGGGAGCCAGTGTAGCTGCCTCAGCAGCGGTGAGGCATGGGCCTAACGCCCGCATCCCACCACTACTTGTGCAGCTGCATTCTGGACCAGCTGAAGCCTCCGAATAGTCACCAAGGGCTGAAGGGATCAAGAAGACATGGAGTCAAGCCACTCTTCAGGGTGAGGCGTGCCCAGCTTTGTGGGAACGTCTCTTTTATTAGCTTTCTTATCACTAAGCAATACATGATTGGTTAAGGCCAGGGTGAAGCATGTGCTGTTATGATTGGCTAAGGCCAGGGTGAGGCACCTGCTGTTTTGCTAAGATATGCTGTGTCATAGAGATATGGGGGGGGGGGGGAACGCCCAGGCGAGACATAAACAGGCTGCTTGTTGTGGGGCAGAAAGATCAGGGGGAAACGCCCAGGCAAGACATAAACAAGCTGCTTGTGCATCAGAAAGATAAGGGGGAAACGCCCAGCCAAGATGTGGTTTGCCAGCATCTGAGGCAGAAGTTAATCATCCCTACAAAGGGCAGCCCCATGTAGAGTACATTACAATAATCAAGTCTGGAGGTGACCAAGGCATGTGTGACCATGAGCAAGGAGTCCCGGTCTAGGAACGGCCGTAACTGGCGAATCACATGAAGTTGTGCAACGGCCCTCCTGGCCACGACTGCCACCTGCTCTTTGAGCAGTAGTCGCATGTCCAGGAGGACCCCCAAGTTATGTACCGGGCCTGTTTGGGGCAGGACTGCCCTGTCCAGAACCAAAGGTGGTAGTTCCCAAGATAACACAGGACCCCCAACCCACAGCCACTCAGTCTTGCCAGGATTCAGTTGTAGCCTGTTGTCCCCCATCCAGACCTTGACAGCCTCCAGGCACCTAGAAAGGACTTCCACTGCATCGCTAGGGTTCCCATGGGCTGAGATATACAGTTGGGTATCATCTGCATACTGATGATACCTCACTCCATGAGAACGGATGATCTCACCCAACGGTTTCACGTAGATATTAAATAGGAGAGGTGAGAGCACCGAGCCCTGAGGCACCCCGTATTGAAGCCGCCTAGGACTGGACATCTCACCCTCCAACCACACTGACTGGGTCCGGCCCCTCAGAAATGAGGAAAACCAAGCCAACACTGTGCCTTGGATCCCCAATCCTTGGAGCCTTCCCAGAAGGATACCGTGGTCAACAGTACAGTAGTTAGATTCCAGCTATGAAAAGCTGCAGGGCAGCAGTGGGCATGTATCAATGTCTGATTAAACACAGCATTTTGCCCATCAAGGCTTAAAGGGAAGCAAAAGGGAAGTGCCAATCTGTTCAAAAGCAAAGGGGAAGACAATATAATACAAAATATGTTGTCAAGAAAAAGCCATGTAGTAAAATTTAACCATGCAATGGAACAAAGCTGTGTTTGGAAACGTTTTACAGCATTAAGTTGACTGCAACATTTAAATTTTCATTGAGGGAAGGGAACGTGTCCACATTTGAGACAGAAACATCTGCGCAGTGATGTGATTAATCTGTGAAGGATGAACTCTGGTATTTACTGGTACATCTCAGCTGACTATTTCCTATTTAGCAGGAATGGAATGGTATGCACAATCCTTGGTCAGAAACAGCTGACTCAGTTGCCTTGAAGGAAATCAAGCTCCTGGATAACATTTATAAGGCTAGATCTCAGAGGAGACCTTGATCTATTATTAGCAGACATCTCAGTCAATAGGAACAGAGGTTGGGTACAAAGAAAATTTTGAAACAGGACTATCAGTAGATTCTCTTTCTCCCACCCTCACCCTGATAGCAAGGAAAATAAAGTGGACAGAGGGTGGATCCATGGACGTTGTAATATGGCACAATGGTGTTTAATTCAAATATTTTGTATGAAAATATAGACAATAACATCAATAACATCATGAAACAAACAGAAAAACTATAGAAAACTGAGAATATTAAGAACAATGAATGTGGTAGCTTGTTATATACAAATTTAGAGGAACAAGAGATATTGATGTATTTGAGCTTAATTTTTTTGTCTTGTATTAATGTTTATATTGTACTGTATGTTATGATTTGAAAACTCAATAACAAATTTTTAAAAAAGGAAAAAAAAGTGGCTTCATTTTGGCAGTCCAGGGTCTGATCAGGACACAAAAGAAGAAGAAGAACCCCCACCCCTTTTCTCATAACTTGACTAAGGGGGTTGGGAGTGCAAAATATTAAATTTTCAGGTGGGATGGTTCATATTTTGCCTGTTGACCACATGACACAATGGGAAAGACAAATCAGCCCTGATCCATAGTTTTTCCTCTCCACCAGAGATCCTTCTACTTTTTAAAAGGGTGTATCTATGCAGGTAGAGAAATGTGAATTAACTTGCAGCATCTCACTGAAGAGTCACACCGAAGAAGTGTTCAGTTTTCTTCAGTATAAGTAGCCGCACAAGCAGAAGAGAAGATGGAAAAAAAACCCTTCAACTTGAAGTACCTATAGATGGTGCAGTTCAAAGGGTTGCCTCAACAACTCATTTCCATATCTTATTCCAGACTGTAAATTAATTAACTGTTAACCAAGCTGTTCATTAACAAACAAACAAACAGGATTCCCAGCCGAGGGGAAGTTGTTGAGGAGAAACCAAAAATACATTAATAGTCCCTTAGAACATGAGTTAAATAAATTAATGCATTCCCAAACTCCTTATCAAAAGAAGACTAATTCGATTCTTCAAAAAGCCTCTGGTTTATGGATGTGGACACTGTTCTTCATCCATGATTCAAAATGCCAAGAAACATCATACTTCCCCAAATTTGGCACAAAGCAAGAGTTGTCTGTCTGCTATATCTGTGCCAAGTACGATGCTGATCCGAGGCTTAGTTTCAAAACTTACAATTCTTTTGTTTGTGGTGCCCCCATTTTAAAAATTGCTTTGGAAAACATTGTTTTGCTCTGTTGTTCAATAACATAGTCAAGCCCTGTTGATTGTTTCTAATCTTTTGGTCATTATCTTGTTCTCTATATTTGGCCTATTCTAACATAGTGGCACAATAACCCTTCAGAATCCTTCATGCATTCAGCATATGCCGCTACATTTTGAACAATGTGGGATTGGTCCTAACTGTAGCCGCTAAGGATTAATGGAATGAGACAAGTTGGCGGGTACATTAAGCACAAGCACAAAATGATCATAGTATCCACAAGGCCAAAGAGCTTGTGATTTCAGAGAAACAGTTCCCTGTCATTTAAATTTTAACAGGTCATAGTCTTAACATTACAAAGTATATACATAGCCTTACCCTATAGCTGATGCTTTTCTTGTCTTACTCCACAAGAGGGAAGATGCTACACATTCCATGAAAAATGTCTCAGCTGTGTTTCTCGTTTCTCCACTATTGATTGATATTTGTCAGATCATGTTGCCACATTCAAAATGGGAGCTCTGTGAACAGATGGCATGTTATCTCCTATAGTTATGGCCATTTCAAGCAAGCTGCAGTTGTTATTGTTGTTACATGTCATCAGGCTGCCTCCAATTTATGGCGACACTATGAATGATGACTCTCCAAAATATCCTGTCCTCAACCGCCCAGCTCTGCTCTCTTCAATTCAAGGCTGTCAAACCATCTTGTCTTTGCTCTTTCTCTTTCTGGTTGCCTTCATCTTTCTCAGCATCATTGTCTTTTCCAGAGAAGAGTTAAAGGTGGAGGGTGAGAAAAAGTTAAAGAACTAGGGGAGAAAACAGCTAGGATTGGAGTGGGGTGGAGTGGGAAGAAAGAGATGAAAAAGGGAGGAGATGAAGGGAAAGGGAAATCTGTAATGTGAGAGCAAGGAAGAAGAGCTGGAGGATTTACCTCCAGAATGGATCCTTATATTTGAAGAAGATCCTGGGACAGCGCTTTGGTCCGTTCCTTTTATCCCATTTGTATAGGTCTTCCCCTACTAGGTGAGAGTCTTGTCAAGGTGTGGGGGCTTGAGCAGCTTAACTAGGCAGTGTTGCCCATCTCTGTCAATGATGTTAGGCCAGGACTAAAACTCACAAAAGTATACTCCATTGGAACCTTTGGATAAGGTGAAAGGGGAGGACACACGTCATGGTCTGCCTAGCCAGTAGGTGTAGGGTGTTATGATATCCAAATGGCTAAGAAAACTAGCATGCAAATGGACTTGATTTCTCAAGTCCATTTGCATGTGTGGAATGTTGTCATGGAGATGTTTACCAATGCGTGGACTCCTTGCTGAAATAAGGACTCCAAGATATCCAAGGTAAGGTATAGGTCTTCATTACAGTAGAACCTTGGTTAAAGTCATTAATGCGTTCTTTTGTGCAAATCAGCGCCTGGATATAATTTTGGCCTTAACCATGTTGCACCATTAGCACCACAGGTATTTATACCTGTCCCTTGCTCATTCCCAGTAGCTGATTGACTGCTATCCTACCTGTGAGTCTTGTTCATCCAGCACTGTGTCTTGTTCATTTTGGACTGTCTCATCATATGGTAAGGAAAGTTCAGCAGGGGTTTACTGTTGGCCTCTACTGCTTCTTTTAAAACTTTTTAATTTCTGAACTGGTTTTAAATTGTTGTCTATGCTGTTGTGTTGGGAATTGCCCTGGGTCCCTTCGGGGAGGAGGGCGATAAGCAAATTTAAATAAATAAATAAAATAAATACCGCACAGTATTGTTAAAAGTTAGCATGAGCATTACCACCATTGCTTCTTCCTCTTGTGTCACATTCAGCTACTGCTACTGCCTGCCCTACTGGCTCCTTGAAGACAGTGAATGCAATTTAGTCTGGTATTTATGCTGTGACCGTTTCATTTTGGGTAATTTTTCTGTGAGTCCAGGCTCATAATAGAGTCTGGCCTCCTGACAGCATTGTTCACAGTTTCACTGACACAATCAAACCCCTTCACCACATTAAGGTGTGACAGTGGTGGGATGTCAAAAATTTTACTACTCCACTGTGATGTCATGATATTGTGGGCGGGGCCAAAGAAAAAATAGGAAAAATAATAAACAATAAAAATAACAGTAATCACACACACACATATCCACCCTCCCACCCACAACACAAACTTGTAAATAAATTAAATAAATAAATATATAAAATAAAATAAAAAATACATTAAAATACACCCACCCACCCACCCCAAACACAAATCAACCAGAGCTTTTAAACCAGAGCTTAAAGCTTATTCTGGCTAATCTTTCTCACACTAGGTCAGATGGAAGGAACTACTTAATGAACTCACCACAAGATGGCTTCATTTTGGCACTTTTTAACTTTTCAACAGTTAAAGAAGTTAGGTACTAAGTCTTTGCCTAACCAGTTCTCTAGGATAATATGCCTTAATATAAATGTAAAACAGCTGTACCTCCTTAAGGGTTATCCAATTGGAACAGCACAGGTGTAGCTTATTGATGAGGTAACTCCAAGACTTTGCTTAAAAACCCCAAGCCAGGCCGCCTGCCCTGTCCGCCGCCAGGCCTTTTTAGGAACTGTGATAGTACGTCAATATAGGTAAAGGTATTAAATACACATTAAAATACACACAGACACACCACATCCAAAGGTGAATCACTTACCCTGGGTAGCAGGCTATAGGGAGCTTCAGGCTAGCAGTTTCTCTTCCTCCTCCCCGCTTGGGAGGACAGCAAGGAGGCTGTGCATACGTGCCAAGCACTGTAGGCATGCATGCACACCAAGTGCTTGGCGTGCATGCACAGTGGGGGAACCAGTGAAAAGGTAAGACCCAAAGGTGGTTCCCCCCAAAAGCTGCTACCGGTTTTCTGGGGCACTGGGGAAAGTTACTACTGGTTCTGTCGAACTGGTGCGAACCTGTTACATCCCATCACTGGGTGTGCATCTAGAGAACAGTAAAACATGGTATCTTCATCCCAGATCCATCCACTGGTTGAACTGGCAGCAGGGAAATCTGGGATTGACAAAAGATGTGGAGTGGGTAGGGGAGTGATGTGGAACTGTGAGTAGTGAACTGAGTGTTGATGTTCCTGGAGCCTGAATGTTCCTTCACACAAAAATCAAGACTCCATGTGTCCTTCATTTCAGAAATGCATTTTAGGGTGTGTCTGAATGAGAATCATGTTACCATTCCAACTGTTAATTAGCAGTCAGCGAGAAACCCTTGTTGATCTACAAAACGTGTAAGATCATATAAGGTCCTTGTGAGAACTCACTAGGGATTACAAGTGCCAGAAGCCCTCAGCCAGTATAGTTGCCGCTGCCGCCGCCGCCACCGCCACTGCCGCCACCACCATCATCATCCATGCTGACTGGGGTATTCTGGGAGTTGTAGTTTTAAAAAGTAATGTTTTTCAACTTTTTGTACTGCATATAAATTGATGAGACCAGAATTAGAATGCTTACAAATTCTACTATGATCTTTAACTTGGGGGCTGGCACCCTACTACACAAGTCCCATGATGTTAAATTTCTGGATTTCTGGGTGGTATTTCGAGAGGCAGGCAGCCACTTCTTAACCAAGAAAAGACCAATTTATGCAGCCTGGAAAACAAAGGGTTTAAAACAAGATGGAAGACCATTTTTAAAGTGATACTGCCAGTGCTTTTTATGATTTATTTCATTGCCAAAAAACACTGGAAGATGAGAGCAAACTTAATACACATGCTTTGTAGGCAAAAGGCTGCAAGGACCACCCTAGCATCTTCAAGAAGAGCTGGGAAAGACCTACCAGTGAATTTGTGTGGTAACACTGTCTAGTTAGACCGCTCAAATTCCCAAAGTTAGAATTAAGGTGGGAATTATATATATATTTGCTTATAAACCAATAAACCCCCTACTAGGTGAGAGCCTTGTTGGGGCGTGGGGGCTTGAGTGGTCTAACTAGGCAGTGTTGCCCATCTCTTGTCAATGATGTTAGGACAGACTAAAACTCACCAAAGTGTCCTCCGTCAGATCTCTTAGGCAAGATGAAAGCAGAGGACACACATCATTGCTCACCTAGCCAGTGGGTGATGTGAAATCCAAATTTCAGTGGTGGGCTCCAACCGGTTCGCACCAGTGCTGGTGAACTGGTAGTAAAACCACCTAGACCCACACACACACACCATCACCTCCCTGCCCCAAGTAAAGCTCATGCTATTGGCACAGTTCTCCCGCTTCTCCCGCTTCTCCCCCTTCTCACAAGCCACACTGAAGGGCTCCACGCGCAAGTGCTCTATGTTGCAAGGGCAACCTTTACCTAATAAAAGATCCCTGATAGGTATTCAAATTTGCTGTGAAGTCTGGCCCTGTTTAGTTGCAAGTGGTTAGTAAAGGTAAAGCCCACCCTTACTCAAAAGCCAGTTGTATCTGACTCTAGGGTTCAGTGCTCATCTCCATTTAGAGCCAAAGAGCCAGTGGTCTATGTTTGCAGACATTTTCATGGTCATGTGGCAGGCATGACTAGATCGCCCACCCAGTCACATGACCGCACCCAGCAAGTCACATAGCCAACATCTGGCCATGCCCACAGAGTAGGCCATGCCCACAGAGTGGTAGTAAAAAATATTGAATCCCACCACTGGTTCATTTGCATGTGTGGAATGTCATCACGCAGAGGTCTACCAATGCACGGACTCCTCGCTGAATAACGACTCCAAGGTTTTCAAGGCAAATGTGGTTGGACAAATTGTCTGACATGGGACCAGGTAGCTTCCTCTGTTTAACATGTCTTTCAAACATACAATGAAAAGTCCAAATATCTGAAGCATAGTGGAATTTATTTGTTGCTGTATACTTAACACCTATGTGGCATGCGCAAGTTGTATTCACAAGAAATTCCAGTGTAACTCTTAGGTATTAACACTGGGGCGATGACGAGGGCAAAGTGCAGCCTTCTAGATGTTGCATTACATCTCCTGCTGTTCTCTCACCAGTGGATCTGCTTAGCAGTCTGCCAAGAACTGCAGCCCATGAAACCTGGAGGGTGATCAAATGCCCAACCATCCTATAACATGTCTCCGTGTCAGGGTGGAGAAACCATCTGTACTTTATATCCCAACTCAGAACATCTATGGTTGAATCACCTCCCAATATGGCCAAGGGAGAGATTATTATTTTGACAACTTTTCAAGATAAAGGCAGACACCAGAGGTTATTTATAGTACAATTGAGACCATCTGCTTCAGCTCCTCATTGGATATCTTGTTCTCTCCTTTCTCAAGGAGATATGGGGTCTTTCTGGGAATCCCCGATATGCTACTAAGGAAGAAAAACACTTATATGTGCTTGTGTTCAGGTATTCTTTTGCACCCTTCTAATTGTTCATCAAGTGGGCAATTTGGTTAGCATGAAGAGGTATTAGCATGAGACTCCAGGAAATGTCGGCCAATATGTTTATTTCACTTACTTGTTCTTGCAAGGAAAAAGGTAAACAGTTTCCTCATCAACTACATAACATCAATACAATGAGAAATAAGAGTGAATTTATCTTACAGTACTATACATGCCGTTTCAATTTGTGAAACAAGACTGAGAGATATTCCCCCTAGGATAACTCAAGGAGATTTGATGGAGATTAGGGCTGACCTTCCCAAAACAGCACTGATCAGCCAGAGATTAGAATATGGCATCAACACAAACTCAGCATCCCACCATGCCCTGGCAATTAGAAAGGGAAGAAATTGAAGCAGTGATGGACTTAACTTTTTGCAAATAATCCAATAGCAAAACAAAGTAGCAAATGTAGCAAGAGCAGTGAGCTCAGCAATAAGCAGTGAGCTGTAGCCGAGCCCCAAGTAGTAGTGAGCCCCAAGCAGTCAAGCAACAAGCAGTAGTTGAGCTTCATGCAGTAGAAGGTCTTCAAGCTGCTGTTGAGCATAAAACAGTCCTTGAGCAGTAGTTGAGCATAGAGCTGTAGTTGAGCACAAAGGCTGAAGTAACTGTGGTTGCAACCTTCCTTTTATCCACAGTATTGGCAAGCTAAAGAGACAATACAATTCACCTGCTGTCATATACTCTATGCTCTTAAAGCATCATAGCAGATATGCACGTTTACATATTATCCTGACCAACCAGTTACGCAAAGACTTATGTCCTAACAAGGCCCAAAGTTGAGAAATCGTGATGTACAGCAAAACTGCTCAAGAGTTATGATTCTGGCGTTCCACTCCATGCCTTATTCCTGATGGTATGAGGAAGCCAAGCTCTTCTACCAACAGCTCTCTTCCAAATCAAGCCTTTTTGACCTAATGAGCTCTGGTACAAACTGATAATGAGTGGAAGAGCTATCCAGGTTTTAAAAATATTCACAAACAAAAATCTGAGTTTTTCTTCCACCAGCACTGCTCTCCCCTGATCTATCTCCCCACCTATGCTAGGTAAAGAAGCATATCAATTCCCTGGCACTTCAACCCTAGAGTCAGCATTGTAACAGACTTCCAGACCTGCTTTTTGCCCTTCTTTTCTTCTGCTTGCTTTCAAACTGGAGGCTGAGCCTCTTGCTCAAATGCTCCCCACAATCTGGGACCATCAGTGATATTAAAAGTCTTCCATATAGCCCCATGTATGGCCTGAATAAATCACATTTATATACCACCCCATAGTGCTTAGTGCACTCTCCAGACAGTTTACAGGTAAATAGCATTTTGCCCCCAACATGCTGGGTACTCATTATACTGACCATGGAAGTTTGGAGGGCTGACTCAACTTTGAACTTAGCCAGGATCGACCTCGCAGTGTTCTGGCTACAGTACAGCAATTTAACCACTGTGCCACCAGCGTGCTGACATGTACAGCTGAACACTCATGAGTGAAATCATTAGCTCATCTAGAAGAACAAAGCCAGGGAACTTCTAGACCTTCAGAAGTTGCAGGATTACCACTCCTGTGATTTTTACTTCAATCCGTGATCACCCTTATTCATAGGAAAAGACTTGTTTCAGCACCCATTGCAGTAACAAAAGAAGACAGAACAACTCAAGTGATCAAGAAAAACTTTTTAAAAAATGTTGCTGGTGATTCCTAAATTTGGGTGTCCAGTTGTTTTTAGATTACTCCCAGCATTCCCCATTCTGTCCTAAGATAATAGGCACTATACTGTCTTCTTTTTCTTCTTCTGCCGTATCCAAATTTGAATATTGGTGATCCTCATGGCAATCAGCCATGAACTGTCCTGAGAATATAAAGCAGTGGCCTTTCATCTGCCTTCCGCATTGCAATGTGACACCTGTACCACTGATCTAGGTCCATGGGTCACTTTCTGATCCTGAGCCCTTTTGGCATGCAAAGGCCTTTTCAGCCCCAGACCAGTATTGATGAAACTGTTGCCCTCCATCAAGATGGATTTAAGTAGGATTTAATGCACTTGGGGACCATTACCCTTCCCTGTGGACTTCTCCAAGGCTGCTAGTCCTCAGGGTTGTCAGGTTAGTTAACCGCTGCCGGACACTTGGCATTAAGTCACTGGCAGTATGGTCTTCTACTATGTTACCATAGCAGGATAACTTGGCCAGACTTGCTTCCAAACTGTCAGAATGATTAATCCCATCAGAAGATCCAGGGTTGGGAATGATAGAGCTCAAGTGTTTGGGGCTTTCAAATTTAGACTAAGACCATTAAGGTTTGAACTACATGTTATGTGGTGAGATCTATTACAGGGTCCTCTGTCATCTCTACTATCACTTAAGAGCAGCTGTTGAAATTGGAGGATTAACTGAGTTGGAGGATTTGCATAGGTGGGGTGGGGTGGGGTGTGGGGTAGTATTTCTCTATGTACTATTACCCTAATCTAAAAGCCACTTGACTAGCCCTCCCATTAGGCAGGAGAATGAACTAGATGCCTCAGGCAGGAGATTTAAGATGTCATGAGAGGACAATAATTTGTTTATTTGTTTATACACTCTGGGTGGTGTACAACAAATTAAAAGATTTTTGTTGTTGTTCAGTCGCACAGTTGATTCTGACCCTTTGTGACCCCATGGACCACTGTCCACCAGGCACTTCTGTCCTCCACCACCCTCCTCAACTCGCTCAGTTCTGTGCCCATTGTCTCTACAATACCATCTAGCCATCTCATTTTTGGTCGCCCCCTGCTTCTTTTGCCCTCCACCCTTCCCAGCATCAAGGCTTTCTCAAGTGAATCCTCTCTTCTCATTTGATGTCCAAAGTACTTTAGCTTCATCTTTACTATTTGACCTTCTAAGGAGCAATCAGGGTTGATTTCTTCTAAGATCGACCTATTTGTTCTCCTCACTGTCCAGGGGACTCTCAAAACTCTCCTCCAACACCACATCTCAAAGGCATCTATTCTTCTGCGCTCAGCTTTCCTTATGGTCCATCTCTTACAACCATACATTGCCACCGGGAATACCATTGCTTTGACTATACGAATTTTTGTTTGCAATGTGATGTCTCTTCTTTTCACTATGTTCCCCTGGTTTCTCATTGCTTGCCTCCCAAGAACCAGTCGCCTTTTTATTTCATGGCTGCAATCACCATCTGCAGTGAACTTTAATCCTAGGAAAGTAAAATCTGTCACTGCTTCTACTTCTTCCCCATCTATTTTCCAGGGACTGATAGGGCCTGTTGCCATGATCTTGGTTTTCTTTATATTGAGTCTCAAGCCAGTTTTTGCACTTTCTTCTTTCAACCTAATCAGGAGTTTCTTTAAGTCCTCCTCAATTTCTGCCATTAGGGTGGTATCATCTGTGTACAGTATCCCAAATTGTTGATGTTTCTCCAAGCAATTTTGATCCCAAATTGTGATTTGTCCATCCCTGCATTGCGCATTATGTGCTCTGTGTATAAGTTGAATAAGCAGGGTGACAAAATGCAGCCTTATCTTACTCCTTTTCCTATTCCAAACCACTCTGTCCTCCCGTATTCTGTCCTAACTGTTGCTTCTTGATTCATGTACAGATTTCTCATGAGGTATATAAGGTGCCCTGGTATTCCCATCTCTTTAATTACTTGCCACATTTTGTTGTGGTCTACACAGTCAAAGGCCTTAGTGTAATCAATGAAACAGAAGTAGACTTGTTTCTGATATTCCTTTGTTTTTTCCATGATCCAATGTATGTTGGCAATGTGGTCTCTAGTCCCCCTGCCTCTTCAGAACCCAGCCTGCACTTCTGGTAATTCTCTCTCCACGTGCTGGTGCAGTCTATCCTGTATTATCTCGAGCATCACCTTGCTAGCGTGCGGGATGAGTGCAATTGTTCGATAATTTGAACATTCTTTGGCATTACCCTTTTTGGGGATTGGAACGTATACTGATCTTTTCAAATCCTGTGGATTTTTACAAGTACAAATATAAAATTATATATAATAATATACACAAAACTACAAACAACAAACCAAACAGTTTAAATTATGGAAAAATCCCATAAACAATAACTCCAAAGACAACACTTTAGTCTGGCCAGGTTATCCTGCTATGGTAACAGAATACGCCATACTGCCAGCAACTCAACGCTGAGTGTCAGGCAGTGGTTAACTAACCTGACAAACCTGAGGACTTACAGCCTTGGGTGGCAAAGTACAGGGAAGAGTGATGGTCCCCAAGTGGATTAAATCCCACTTTAATCCATCTTGATGGAGGGCATCAGCCTCATCTATCCTGGTCTAGGGCTGAGGAACACTTTGTGTGCCAAAAGGGCTCAGGACCAGAAAGTGACTCATGAAACTGGATCAGTGGTACAGGTGTCATGGTGCAATGGGGAAGGCAGATAAAAGGCCACTGCTTTATATTCTCAGGAGAGTCTTCGTGGCCGATTGCCATGATGATCACTTATGTTCGGATTCAGATACGGCAGAAGAAGAAGAAAGACAATATACATTGGTGATGGTGACGTATTAATTAAATTGATTTGATTTGATTTATTGGAGTTGTATGCTGCCCACTCAGCTACACGACTCGCAGATTTCGGAAAATATGTTTTTGCAGGCTTTATTTCTCAGAACTGTCTCACCAGCAGGAAGAATAACTTTCCTAATCACTGATTTCTTGTGATTTAATTACAGTCAAACCTCACATAAAGAGTGCCTCTCTTAAAGAGTAATTCGCTTAAAGAGCAGAATTTTCTCTGAATGTTCGCTTCACTTAACAAAGAAAACCAACCAAAAACTCACTTAACAAATAAATCGGAGTTTACAATCGCCCCCCACCAGAAGTCACAATTGGTCACTTACAATGATGTTTTCATTAAAGAGCAAATTCGCTTAAAGAGCAATCCTGTGGAAAACATTATGCTCTTTAAGCAAGGTACAACTGCAGTTAAAATGTATTTTTCATTTCAAGTGGTGCATGTAGTATTTCCTGCTTCATTTCCCAAACTAACCTTGTAGACTTTGGGTGTTTATTGAGGTGTTTATAAGCCTGAGTCTATATAATCATCTGGTAAAGAACTATCAGCTGACTAGCAGTTAAAGAAATAAATTTACCACCTAATTTCATCATACTGTACTTGCTTCTGTTTCTTATGGAGTACTGAGCTACCATTGGCCACCGTAATAGCCAACCAACAACAGCAATGGCAGCCCCACAGCCAGTCTTTCTTAACCTTTGCTAATCATTCTTCTCGCTTGGTGGACAAAATTCCATGTCCTGCAGCTTCTAAAGCAGGGGTTCCCAACCTAAGGCCCATGGACCGGTTCTGGCCCATGGCACCATTTCATGTGGCCCCTCACCCTTCCAAGGGCTTTCAAGAAATGAAATGGCCCCCTCTTTGAATCTGTTGGACAAAATGGCTTCCCCCATCGTTCAGGCAGGGCAAAATGGCCAACTGGCCCTCTAAACTGACTGAGAGTGTGTGACTTGACCCTCAGCTTGAAAAGGTTGGGAACCCTTGTTCTAATAAAGTTATCTGTCCCCCATGGAGGGAAACACTAGCACCAAAGCAAGAGGCAACTGGAAATCAAGTCAGATATTGTACACAAAACGATGGAGGGGACACTACCTTGACTTTCACATTAGGTATAACAATGTCTTGCGCTGGTCCCAATAAATAGCTCAAGCTTCAGAAAAAGGAGATTTCCTTACATGTGGCAGTAGTGTTTACTTGTGTACTTTAAGTTGTCAGAATCCATTAAGAGATCAGAAAGTGCCAACATGCTAAATATAGAAAGACAAGAATGACAAGAGTCACTTCACTCTTAAAGGAGAACAGGGAGAATCTTTAAACAGAGAAATGATGATGCTTATAGGAGCTCTTGTAACTTGACCTACTTATATTTTCTTGATCTAAGAATAGGGCATTCCAGGTGTCTCGCCATGGACCAGACAGCCAACACTTTAAGTCAGGGGTGCCCAAACTATGGCTTGGGGGCCGGATGTGGCCCCCAACACCAATTCATCCTGTCTGCAAAGCCCTCAATGCTCCTGGAAGCGGAAGTAAAACGTGCCCATATGGGCGTGTTTCACTTCAGCTTCCAGGAGTGATGAGGGCTTTGTGGGCCGGATGAATTGGCATCAGGGTCTGCATCCAGCCCCCGGGCCTTAGTGACTGGCACCCTGAACCACATGATTGGCCCACAGCCTGAAAAGTTTGGGCACCCCTGCTTTAAGAGAAATAAAAACTCCCACAAAGATGCATGTGTGTAGAACTTGGAATAACTTGTTACAAGCAACTGGTTTAATTAATTCCTTTTTGCAATCAGTAAGGCATAGTTACAGTAGGGGCTGTGGTGGCTCAGCAGTTAAGAAGCTCGCCTTGTAGCTGGAAGGCTGGCAGGTCAGCAGTTCAAGACCCGGGTACTGCATGACGGTTTGAGTGCCCGTCTCTGTCCCAGCTGCTGCCAACCTAGCAGTTTGAAAGCTAAACATTGCAAGTAGATAAATAGGGACCACTTCAGCAAGAAAAGATCTTGGGGACATGAAAGGGGCCCTCAGGTGTCCCCTGAGCAGAGTTTATCCAGCAAAAATCCTTTCAACCCATAATAATAATAATAATAATAATAATAATAATAATAATAATAATAATAATAATAATAATAATAATAATAATAATAATAATAATAATAATAATAATAATAATAATAATAATAGGTCTCTAAAAGGTTTGCCATCACTAAAGTAGGCCAAGAAAATGCCTCAGTCTCAAATGTGATTATAAACCCTTTTCTTTCCATTCATGAGCCACAAGAAAGTTGCACAGTTACTTTTTATATAAGGAATAACATTGGAAAGCTACTTTTAAAGTCAGTTTGAGGCATTTTGACAGGAATGTCTCAGGTTTTTATATCATTCTCTTATCAATCCTCAACAGGGAAAGTATTGTTTTGTTCGTTTGTATTTTTATAACTGTTTTCAAGGTATGATATCAGAATTAACCATTCATAGTCCCTGGAAAGTCTTGCCTTGCTCAATGGTAAAGTCAACACAATGAGGTCATATTGCACAAAGGAAGGACAACTGTGGTACTTTTGCTAACAGAGGAGTAATAACAATAATAACAACATGGCTGACTCGTTCAAAGTAATGAGTAACTAAAGGAGGTAGGGGCTGCAGTGACTCAGTGGTTAAGAAGCTTGCCTTGTTAGCTGGAAGGCTGGCAAATCGGCAGTTTGAAATCCAGGTACTGCATGATGGATTAAGCGCTTGTCTCTGTCCCAGCTCTTGGGAACATGAAAGGAGCCTCATTTGGGGGTTCCCTGAGCAGAGTTTCTTCTGCAAAAATCCTTTCAACCCAGAATAATTTCTCACACAAAATTATTATTATTACTAAAGGAGATACTTTTTTAAAAAAAATCTCAAGATCTAATATTATCCAACTATGCTGATGAGGGTAAAATTACAAGAACCCCATCTACCCACTCATATTGTAATCTGTCTAATGCTACAGATTATGAAGGGGAAAGTGACAGGTGTCACATTCTGTTAATCAAATTTATAGCCTTGGAATCTGACCTATATTCTGAAAGATTTTGCTGGAACTAGAAATATATTCCAGACTGAAAACATGGAGAACGGAAATCAAAGGGGGAAGAGGTGTCATAACAAGTATGTAGATTTACTGCAGGATGTTAATAATTCCTCAGTCAAGGGGATGACCAACCAAGTTGTAAAATGAATGAATTTAAAAAAAAGAAATCATAAAACTTATAATATGTAAAAGCAACACCACCACAATACTTTGGTCATAATTTTATATTTTTATATACTTTATTTTTTACATAATCTGACATAAAACATAAATCTATATATAAACATAATAATAAATTATAATACAATTTATGTAACACTCACACCCAAACTCCTTTGGGATCTTCAAAGCACCAATTCCTTTTTTCCTCTCCTTCCTCTCCTTTAATTGCTACACCCCATTTCTCTCCAAAAAGACATTGTTGTTGACATCTGACCTTTCCTTTTCAATAGGACAAAATCTGAAATGTGGCTACATAATTTAAAAGTCCCTCCTCAAGGATTGTTGCTTTGTCGGAGATTGAACAATTGATTAGTTTAGAATTACTGGTAATCATCCTGATTATTTAACTTATATGCAGAGTACATCATACATAATGCAGGGAAAGCAGTCTACTACTGGATTTATCACAAATTAGAATTAAGATATACTGTACGGGAAAAATACTAACAGCCTCATATATGCATATGACACCACCCTAATGGCAGAAAGTGAAGAAGATCTAAAAAGCCTCTTGATGAGGGTGAAAAAGGAGAGCATTGTATTTTACCAGCCTCAAGAAGAGACTTATAATGAAGGGTAACTATTGGTCTCCTATTTCAGTCAAAATTGACAATGCTTTCAATCAACACCAATTTTTCAATCAATATTGAAGGAAATAGTTTGTTAGTAGTTTCCTGCTAAATATTGGCAACAAACCATAATTCTTTTTTAATTATTAGTTTTTTTAAAAAAAAATCTGGAAGCACTGAAAGGATGCAAAAAAGGGATGAACTCTTATGTAGTGCACAGTTCACTACTACGACACAATTAGCTACACTCTAAAACAGTGGCGCCCAAGCTAAGGCCTGGGGGCCGGGTGCGGCACTCGACGGCAATTCACCCGGCCCGCGAAGCCCTCATCGCTCCTGGAAGCAGAAGTAAAACGTGCCCGTATGGGTGTGTTTTACTTCCAGGAGCGACGAGGGCTTTGTGGGCCGGGTGAATTATCGTTGGGGGCTGCACACAGCCCCCGGGCCTTAGTGACTGGCTCCCTGAACCATATGATCAGCCCATGGCCCAAAAAAGTTTGGGCACCCCTGCTCTAAAGGTTCTGTCTTGAATAAATGCCAAGCAAATGTAGCAGCGTATAGCCCACAATGAATAAATATGATTGATTAACAATCGTTAGCAGAGAAGCAAAATGTTGTGGAGATCTTTGATAAGTAAAAGCTCTCCAAGGATTGAATGGTGTGTGCAGGGGGAGACATCCCCTGATTTCTCCATGGGGCCAAAGTAGTGTTGAAAAGAATACTTTCAAGCAGTGTCATAAATATTTGACACACAGCTTAATTAAATATTCATGCTGTTCGTTTATAGTCTCCGGTTTGTTTACCATCCTCTGAAGCTCTTGACTCCAAGATAAGTGCTGTTCTTGCTGGTTATGAGGTGAATGGCTTTGAAAATAGTACCATGAAGTCCAGAGAAAGGAAGGCGGCTTATTAAAAAAAGGCTAAGGCAGGGGTGGCCAACCTTGGTCTCCAGGTGTTCTTTGACTTCAATTCCCAGAAGCCCAAGTCAGCACACCTGCTGATAAGAGCTTCTGGGAGTTGACATTCCAAAACACCTGAAGCACCAAGGTTGGCCACCTGAGCTAGGACGCAAAACATTTGGACCTTGCCTTACAAGACTGACCCCAACCCTCACATTTCTAAAGAGGAAGGAGAGAGAAGTCCAGAGTTTCTTCTGCCAAATTATATTTCTAATCTCAGTGACAGAAATGTACACAAATTGTTAACCTGGTCCAAATGTTTGGGCTGTGCTGTATAAATCCATCTAGGCTGCAAAGTTGTCTGAGGGGGCAGAAGCAGCAGCTGAAGGACCAGGCTTCCTCCTTGATGAACCAGCCAGCACAATCACTGAGCATTTCAGCTAGGCTACACTTTTGGGACGTTAGATCAGGCAGGCAAGAACAACCCAAAACAATATCCTAGTTCAGGTAAATAATGAGATGGTAGCCTTCCAGGATGAATCCAATGACATTGGGTGATGATAATCACGATTCTTTAATGACCCACTACTCTGCCACATCATCCCTTGTGAAAGTGACAAGGGTGAGCTCAAGAAAATTAGTTTCCTGAGATCAAAGATGCTCTACTTCATATTCTGAGCGCCCAAGCCAGCTGGAATAATAGTTGAATCTTACTCCAATACTGGCAATGAGACAATGTCATCCACAATCCCTGAGGGAAACAAGCTAGGCTAAAAGAATGGACAGGTGATTGAACGTAAAAATCTCTAGCCTCCAGTAACAGAGAATGGCTAAGGCCTAGTTAAATATGGAGAAGCTCATCAGCAGAAGGATGACTGCGGGAGGAGAAATTGTCATCTATACTGGTGCACTACCTCCACTAACAAAATCACTGATTTTTTTTTTAATTTAAAAAATTGTTATGATATACATATAAAACAGATGTGTACCATTTTGAAAGTGTTGACAATTCTGTTTACATGCAATGGGTTGTGTATGCAGTTGTGTATTTTTTATGATAAAGCTGTAACTTGATATTTGTCAAGTGTCTTTTGATCATTCAGGCAGAAGACTGTTTCTGTATTTTTAATTACTGTATTGTAAAAACAGAGTTCAGATATATTTTTGACTACAATTCCCAGAATCCCATGCTGCCTGGGGGATTCCAGGAGCAATAACACTGAAAAGGAATCTTTCAAACTATGCAGTCATTTTTAACCCTAATGTTTGAATGTGGATGTGTGCACGCGCACATTTCCAGTTGAAATAACTTACCCTACTTCCTTAAAAACAGCAATTGTGCTTCTGACCAATAGTTTCTATGTCTGTTAAAATAATGTCACTGAAATAATTTTGTGTAATGCTGCTAACCAATACCGCTGAGAAGAATGGATACGTTCATCTTAAACACTGTATCATGCAGAACTAACATTATCTAGCATAACGAAAGGTCATCATGCTCGAAATCACCAATATATGTTTTGAGCTACAAATTCCATAGAAATAAAAATCACAAATCCAGTCAGTTCAGGGCTGGTGACCCTGTATCTCCACAAGTTGATAAGAGTGGTGGGGTTAGTCTCCCTTTTTTGTGTGGTACATATGCAAAAATGAATATACTGTAATGCTTGAATAGGATTGGAAATGTAGACTCCCATCTACAGTAGTATGGAAGGTCTGTGTGACAAGGTGTGGCCAATCACACAGGTTTTTTCAACTAGGGGGGCATTTTATTGGGAGAAGACAACAGTGTGGAGAAGTCCAATCACACTCATTTCTTTGCACTATTGAGTCAGGAAACAGTCACATCTGTGTAGGGATGTGTGAAGACACATGGTGTGTGTTTTTTAAAATAAGCAATGATACTGGAATAAGTAATGATACTGGAAAAGGAGTCAGACAAGGCTGCATTTTGTCACCTTGTTTATTAAACTTATACACAGAGTACATAATGCGCAATGCAGGGATGGAGGAATCACAATTTGGGATCAAAATTGCTGGGAGGAACATCAACAATTTGAGATACGCAGATGATACCACCCTAATGGCAGGAAGTGAGGAAGACCTAATGAAGCTCCCGATTAGGTTGAAAGGAGTGCAAAAGCTGGCTTGAGACTCAACATCAAGAAAACCAAAATAATGGCCACAGGCCCTATCAGTCCCTGGAAAATAGATGGGGAAGAAGTAGAAGCAGTGACAGATTTTACTTTCTTAGGATCAAAGATCACTGCAGATGGAGATTGCAGCCATGAAATAAAAAGGCGACTGTTTGTTGGGAGACAAGCTATGAGAAACCTGGGAAACATAGTTAAAAGTAGAGACATCACATTGCAAACAAAAATTTGCAGTCAAAGCAATGGTATTCCCAGTGGTAATGTATGGTTGTGAGAGCTGGACCATTAGGAAAGCTGAGCGCAGAAGAATAGATGCCTTTGAGATGTGGTGTTGGAGGAGAGTTTTGAGAGTCCCCTGGACAGCAAGGAGAACAAATAGGTCAATCTTAGAAGAAATCAACCCTGACTGCTCCTTAGGTCAAGTAGTAAAGATGAAGCTAAAGTACTTTGGACATCACATGAGAAGATTCAGTTGAGAAAGCCTTGATGCTTGGAAATGTGGAGGGCAAAAGAAGCAGGGGGCGACCAAAAATGAGATGGCTAGATGGTATTGTAGATGCATTGGGCACAGAGCTGAGCGAGTTGAGAAGGATGGTGGAGGACAGAGGTGCCTGGAGGGCGGTGATCCATGGGGTCGCGAAGGGTCGGAATTGACTGTGCGACTGAACGACGATGACGATACTGGACCCCAAGAAGCCAAAATGGCAGGGAGTGCCATCTCTCATTGTGTACAATATTGGCTCTGTTCCTTTGTATCTGTGTAAACCAAGTGCCTGCTGATACAATAAAGGTACACCCTTTCTCTCAAGTTGTGGTTTATAAGCAAAGCAGAACCGTCAGCTAACACAGTCAGAGCTCTGTGGCATGTTTGTGTCGACAGAGTGCATCTGCAGTATTTCCGTTCCTTGGTTTTATTCAGGAAGATGGACTGCCAAGGCTGATTAATTTAATAAAGGGTTGCAAACACCATAATCACTGTGGATTTGTAAATGCTCTGCAGAGCAGTCTTAGACATGTTTGCTCAGAATTAAGTCTTCTGTATCCCCCAGTGGGGTTTACGCCCATGAACCACAATCTGCCAAGGCAGATGCTTGGCACCTGGTCCTTAGTACGTTTAAAAGGGATTGCTTTCTTCTACTTTATTTTTATTGTGGCTTTTAATTTAGAACAGACAGCACATTTTTATCTTTCCCTCATTCTTAGTTTGAGAACATATGCTTAGGTTCAACACTTTTGTTGACTGGTCATACTCTTGTGGTATAGTTTTAAAAGATTTGCAGAGACAATTGTAGTTTATTTATTTATTGCACACATACCCCACTCTTTTGGTAGAGGTCAATCTTCATTGTTCAGCAAATAAACATAAAAACATTTCAGAAATAATTAAACAGTTCAGTAATTTATATAGACAAGTCTTAAAAAACAAATACTGTATTATGAAATAGAAGTTTTTATAGCTGAAACAGAAACGTGGCTGCTGGGCTTAAGATGGCACTCCATTGGAAATACTCTAGGTTTTATGTAAGAAAATTGCATGACCTGGTCCTTAGACCAGGAAAATTATTCTATCCAAAAATGGACATGCAAGCTTAAAACTGGATAATGGAATATAGCAAAGTAGCATAGCAAAAAAGATCATGTAAACTTTGTCTAATTGCTTTTTAAAATGTCACTTTCTCTACAAGACTTTGGCTGCATTGATACCCTATTGCTCACATTTATTTTTTCATTGGAAATTTACACAGTCTCCTTGAAGATTGTCATATTTTTGAACCACAATCGGGCGTACCCTGGTAATGGCAACCTTGTATTGCTGGTTAATCTTTCTCATACTAGGTCAGGCAAAAGGAACTGCAGAATGAACTCACCAAAAGGTGCCTTCGTTTTGGCAGTTTCACGTCTGCCCTAGACATGGAAGAAGACACAGAAGAATCGGAAATTTTATTTTTCCTCTTCAAAAATTTTCAGCCTCTTCTGTCTCATATTACATCTTAGCAAAATAAGAACGCTTAATGCTGGTGATACAAATGCTCATGGAAATAAAAATATTCTCTGGGTGCCATCTAATGACGATAAGATAGTACTACAATACATTGCACACTTGTTAGATATGAGACTTCTAATGTGGTTATATAGAAAAGCAAATGTTTATACCCTTTAGCTTGTCTGCTTCAGGACAGCAAAATATTGAGAGTGATGAAGTTCATTAATGACACAGATACAATCGCTAATTGTTTATTATAGCTTTATTGAAGAGGCACGTGTCTGTAACTTATTGTCGAGAAATAGGGTAATTTTTAATTACTGTATTTGCTGGTGTATAAGATCCACTTCCCCCCTTAAAATACACTGGAAAATAGATTTTTTTAAAATAGTAGCCGTGTTAGTCTGTGGTTCAGGCATATCAGAAAACAAAAACAAAAAAGTAATAAAACAAAAACACTATAGCACTTTAAAGACTTAACTGCTATATTTTTACTGTTAGCTTTCGTGGATCAAGTCCACTTCTTCAGACAAGGAGTAAAACTTCCAGGCATGGTTTATATACACCAAATGCGGGGGTCTAGATGTTAAAGGTAGAAGGATTTGCTCAAGCAGAATGACAGACACAATACAGCTTCCTACAGCTACCAGTAATAATATATTCAGATTAATTTTAAATGTCTCCCTTTCAGTCTCAAAGGTGTGAAGTAAAGCCCTTTCTGGTTTCTGATTTAACCTCTTACTTGTTTACTGTTACTTGCTTACTTCCTGTTCTGTTCAAGTTGTAAAAGAGAATTGGCAGGAAGGTTGTATAATACACCAAAATATAATATATAAAATATATAGCAGCATATAGCAATCTGTGTATCAAATTTGATAATGTAGGAATGAAGTAATGAAAAATGGAGTGTGTCTTGTACTATATATAGCAGTGATGGCGACCCGTGGCACTCCAGATGTTCTTGAACTTCTGATCAGCAGGAGTGCTGACCTGAGCTTCTGGGAATTGAAGTCCAAGAATGTCTGGAGTGCCAAGGTTCACCATCACTGATATATAGTGACCTGTAGTGGGCTATTTTGGTAATAACAGGGTGCATCTTATACTCTGATGCATTTTATACACCAGCAAATATGGTACAGTATATGTTTTGATGAACTGCTTATGAATTTGTTTGCAGTATAATTACCTCACAAGGCTTTCGTGAGAGATAAAAAACCTCGATCCCTGTGTACATCACGTAGAAAGTAATGTGGGATAAAATACATAGATCAGAAGTCGCTCCAGATGTATTGATTTTCTTATTTGTTTTTCTGGCTTTTACACAAAACCACATAATAAATTTTATTCCCATTCTTAAAGTGCTAGGACAGAACTATATTTTAAAATTTATATTATTAAATAAGGTAATTTTCTGTATGACATATTGCTACTTCTGGCAAACCTTCCTCTCCACAACTCCCCCCCCCCCACGCCCTTTTGCAATTTTACACACAAATACTAGTGAATTATCATTTAAAGCTCTTACTATTAGTAACAAAGAGGTAGCAGAAGAATTTCAATTTTTCAAACTGGTGGAAGAGCTGACACAAGAGCAGGGAAAGCACAAAAAAGTGATGATATGGGAGCCAAAGTGAGCCAGATTTGGCCCGCAGGCCCAAGGTTTTTGATCCTCAATTTAAATATGCTAAATTTATACTCAGAGTCTCTCAATTGAGAAGAAATTTTATTGATCAGATAGGGATTACTTGTAAAGGAAATGAATTTAATTGAATATTTTTGAATATTATATGATAATTTTATTATATTATCTTTTGTATGCCTCTTATTTTATTTATATTATTCCACCTCATATTTAATCTATCATGACACAATTTTATGCAATTGTACTTTATTCAGTCCAGCTTAGTGTTATTTACTCCTTCCAACAATTGTATTTTATGCATTCCAACGTATATTTTAATTGATATGACCAACAGACTAATCAGCTAATAAAGAATTGAATTGAATTCCTAATTTAAAGCGTACCCAAAAAAAAATCTCATTGTGAGGAAGTTTCATTGGATCATTACCCAAAACAAGTCAACTATATGGTGAAATTATAACAGATAAGAAAACAAAACAAAAACAAATTAAAAAGAGAGAAATTGTTGTAGCACCTTAAAAAAGAACTGCTATATTTTAGGTGAGCTTCCACAGGTCAAGTCTATTTCTTCAGACATAAAATGGTGAAACAGATAATCTTGTGAATGAGAACTATAATGATCAACCTCATGTCCTCCCACCCATGCAAGGGAAAATGACATTATTAGGGGATCATAATATGGTGACTCAGTGGTTAAGAGGCTCGCCTTGTTAACTGGAAGGCTGGCAAGTAGGCAGTTCAAGACCCGGGTACTGCATGACGGATTGAGCACCCGTCTCTGCCTCGGCACTTGGGGACATGAAAGGAGCCTCATCTAGGCATCCCCTGAGCGGAGTTATTTCGGCAAAAATCCTTTCAAACCAGAATAATTTCTGACACGAAATTATTACAGTAAAACCTCGCATAAAGAGTGCCTCGCTTAGAGACTAACTCACTTAAAGAGCAGAATTTCTCTGAATGGGCGCCTCGCTTAACAACTAAATCAGGGTTCACAATCCCCCCTACCAGAAGTCACAATTGGTCATTTACAATGGTGTTTTGCTTAAAGAGCAAATTCGCTTAAAGAGCAATCCTGTGGAACGCATTATGCTCTTTAAGCGAGGTACCACTGGTATTATGTCAGAGGAAAGAAGATTTATATCTACAAGATATTGAGCCCCTTTTATGCTTTCAACAAGCAGTGACTGGCAAGATTGCTCTGCCCATTTCACTAAGAAAGCAGCACTTCAATACATCTCAGGGCACAGACGTACAGTCCACTGAGTTTGCTAAGACCTCCCGTTGTCTGGGACTGCAACTCAGAAAGACGATTAGAACCTGTAGTAAAGCCCCTCCAAATTAAAAGAGTTGCAGGGCAACACTAATTGGTAGAAAGCATCCCAAATAGTTTTCTATCAAAATAGATGGTCCTCTTTTAATTCTGACTATAGTTCATATTCTTCAATTGCCGTATTCCATTCAGGATATTGGCTATGATTATGCCAATATTCCTATTCTAAGTAAATCCAATTATATACCACCCAATAGCGCTTAGTGCACTCTGGGCAGTTCACAAGATAATTAGCATTTTACCCCTAACATGCTGTGTACTCATTTTATCGACCTTGGAAGGATGGAAGACTGAGCCAACCTTGTGCCTCATCAGGATCGAACTCATAATGTCACCAGAAGGTTTGGCTGCAATACAGTAGTACAACCACTGCTCCACCATACTATCTACAGTGGTACCTCGCTTAAAGAGCATAATGCGTTCCACAGGATTGCTCTTTAAGCGAGTTTGCTCTTTAAGCGAAACACCATTGTAAGTGACCAATTGTGGGGGGGGGGGAGAGAGAGGACTGCGACCCCCGATTTATTTGTTAAGCGAGTTTTTGGTTGGTTTTATTTGTTAAGCGAAGTGAACATTCAGAGAAAATTCTGCTCTTTAAGCAAGTTAATCTTTAAGCGAGGCGCTCTTTATGCGAGGTTTGACTGTATATGAAAATAGACTGCAGGATTGGGGAAAGATGTAAAATCACACTTTCAGTACTGTTGGAGAGAAAAGTCGTTGCCCAGCTAGGAAATGTTATGTTTAAAGACTATTGTAAAAGCTTCTTTTTAGTTAATTTTTTCACTACCGGTATTATCTAGGATCCCCCCTCCCTTGCTCTCCATACCAGATTCTGGAAATTATAGTCAAAATATGTTGTGTCTCCAATCTCCAAATTCAGATTCATGCTTTTGGATTTATACATACACAAACACACACAATCAGACACAGCTGTTTAACGTGAAGGAAAAGGAAGAGAGATTAAAAATCTAGCAGACTCTTCCAGTTCTGCAGAGGTAAGCAGCAGTTTTCAAAATAGCTCTTTAAATTTGGGGCCATTTGGACCTTAATATATGCAAGCAGCAATGCTTGTATTATATATTTGATTACAGTCAGTTGCAAAAGTTATAAAGATGAACCCATACCTTATTGTGGCATTAAAATGATCATTATATTTCCAAAGAAGGCTTTTCATCCACACATGAAAAATAAACACAGTTTACCTGCTGAACTCTATGCAACCAGATAAGGTAGAGTTCAAAGTACATCGGAGATGAAAACATATAATTCAAGACAAAAATATCAGTCTGAAGGTTGTAGAAAGCTCACAGTAGCTTTAATTTATGCATTGGTCATTAAATGACTCCGAAATTGGTTTATTAGCATCATTTGCCATTCCAAATGGCTGTTAATTACAATGGTCTCCAAAAGATATGGAGAAAATACGGATGAAGTTGCAGCATGGTCAATACATACCTAATACTTAAAGGTAGAATCCATTATCAAATCCATCTATTCAAAATATAGTAATACCCTGGAAAACGATTGCATCGGATAATGCTAGAATCGGATAATGATGCAAGTTTTTTGGAAAAAACTTGCATCAGATAACAATTCTTGATAACAATCTTTTAGCGTTATCCGATTCAATCGTCTGTGGGGTGGGTGGGGATTGGGTAGAAGATCTACCCAATCCACCCACCACCCATTGGGGGGTGGATTTGGTAGCCCAATTCACCCCTCCCCCAACCGCAGCGATCTCTGCGAGCGCAGTAAGGTCGGGGAAAATGCGCGCTCACGAGCACCTTTCCTCCTGACCCTACTGCGCTCACAAGAACTGTTGCGAGTGCAGTAGGGGCGGGGAAAATGCGCGCTCACGAGGGCTGGGCTGCGCTGGGGTTCGGAAGAAGCCTACTGAACCCTTAGCAAGCGCTAAGGGTCCAGTAAGGTGGGGAGAAGAGGCGCCCGCTCGCGCGCCTTGTCACACGCCAGCGGGCACCTCTTCTCCAGACCCTACTGGACCCTTCTTCCGAACCCCATCTGGGCTGTGTTTGAAGCCTCTAGGCTTCCAACACAGCCCGGATGGGGCTCAGAAGCCTAGCGCAGCCACACTGGGCTGCGCTAGGCTTCTTCCGAACCCCGTGTGGGCTGTTAGAAGCCTAGCTGTTTTGAACACAGCCCGCTCAGGCTGTGGACGAAGCCTAAGCGGCACCCAGGCTAAATAGCCTGGGCGCCGCTAGGCTTCGAACACAGCCAGATTGGGCTGCATTCGATCCAGCGCAGCAATGACTTCAGGGACAAACCGATGCCAGCCTAGGGTCCGATGCTAGCCTAGGGTCAGTTTGACTTCAAGGACAAACTGCGCGGTTTGTCCCTGACGTCAGGGCTTTTTTTTTTAGCGTTGTTCGATGCATGCATCGGACAACGCTAAAAATCAGATAACGTCATGACTTGTGGAACCAAGTCATAACGTTATCCGATGTTCTAGTGCAATGGTTCTCAACAAGGGGTACACAGCCCACTAGTGGACTTCAATTCCCAGAAGCCTCAGTCAGTACATTGGCTGATCAGTGCTTTGGGGAAATGACTTAGGCTTCTGGGAATTGAAGTCCAAAAACCAGCATTTGGGAAACACTGTTCTAGTGTATAGAATTTCTAGCCCTCATGGACCACTGGTCCAGGTGTAAGTATTCCAAGCTCTTAACAAATATTTCTATCTCTCCCTTTGCAATTCTCACATTCTCTGAGTTTAAGAGTAATATAGTGACATGTTTTGTGTCATTCTTTCGCTTTTCTTCCAAGTCTATTCTTTTGCCAGCCTGTTTCTTGAGGGGAAAACCACATTCATTGACAATCTAAACCAATGATGGTGAACCTTTTTAGAGACTAAGTACCTAAACTGCAACCCAAAACCCACTTATTTGTTGCAAACTGCCAACACAGCAACAGGGGAGGAAGGAAATGGTCCCATTGGGCTGCTGGGCAGAGGGGAGGGGCAAACTCTGTGCTGGGGGCAGGAGGAAGTGTTCCCATTGGGCTGCTGAGCAGAAGGGCGGGGCAAACTCTGTGCTGGAGCGACTGCATGAGTGCCCATAGAGAGGGCTCAGAGTGCTACCTCTGGCACGTGTATCATAGGTTCGCCACCACTGACCTAAACTTTGGAGACTGAAAACAACAACAACCTTGAAATAAGGCATTAATTAATTTCAAACAGAATTTGGTTTTCTTTAGCGCTGAGTCTTTTTTCTACATAGCACATTCTTAGTCATTCATCTAGCAGTCTCTAAACCTTTCTATTTTGCTGTCAGCTTTACAGATAGCTATTCAGTATACACACCTTAACACAGATGATTCAAACAAGGAGGTAGCCCCGCTTATCTTGCAGTGAAATATAAACTTTGGCATGAGCAGAAATTTCACTACAAATCTATCTCCAGTTTATCCACTTTAAGGGCAGCATAACATTCATTATCACTTGTTTACTGAGATTTCCAAGGTAATTTGGGCAGCTGAAAAGCTCTGCATTTCACAAGGCCGTGAATCTTGTACACTGTGTTTCCTCAGGCTGACCTTCTTCTTTGTGGTGCTCTGTAGACGAGACAATCGTGACATTTAGGTGGTTCTCGTCTATTTTTAAGGCCAGGTTGTCAAATCCTCCATTGGTGGCTGGCAGCAAGCTAGAAGAGATGGCTTCCACAGTGCGGGTTGGTGTGGAACAATACATGATGAAGCCCACCATGATGATCACGAAGGCGACCAAGTAGAGCACTGAAAACTGATCAACAGAGAGAAAGAAAAGTAGTGATTGAAAACAGCCTCTCCTGTACAGACAAATACAGAATTCTTCTTAGGAGCCATAGATAAAGGTGATCATCACCAGTTGTATCCGACTCTAGGGTTCAGTGCTCATCTATGTTTACAGCCAAAGAGCCAACACTGTCTGTGTCTGCAGAGGCTTATGTGGTCATGTGGCAGTCATGACTACATACTGGAGTGCATGGAATGCTATTACCTTCCCACCAAAGTGGTATCTATTTATCTACTTGCAATTTCTTGCTTTCGAACTGCTAGGTTGGCAGGAGCTGGGGCAGACGATGGGCGCTAATCAGGTCTTGAACTGCTGAACTTGCCAACCTTTTAGTCATCAAATTCAGCATCTTAACCACTAAGCTGCCGCAGTCCCCTGCTTTGGAGCCATAAAATTCCACATCTGATTTTGGCACCTCTTTGTTTTTTGTAAATTACCCAAGCAAGGCAGAGCTGCACCATCACGCCACACCCTTTTAATTCCATCCTATTTGCTACTGAACTAGTGAAAGCCCTGTAAATGTTGATGGGCAGGGAGAGATGGTTGGAAAGATAGAAGATTTCTGATTCTCCCCCAAACACACAAAATACGTTGTCCCCTTTCCCGCTGGTTAGCCAACCTTACCCCCCACTTTTCTCTTCATTACTGATGTCTGCAGCTGGGTTAGGGAGAAACATGACTATTTTTCCAAGCTTATTTCTTTCCCCCCTAAACCAAACCCAGATTTTGGGTCAGAGTAGAGTTAGCACAGTGCCACAGGCCTCATTGAACCCTTTAGCTAGTTAAATAGAGTGGCCCAAGGAGGTCTTGTTTATAGAGTTGATTCTGTAAAGAAGCTAGTGGTGTCAGCCATCTTGGTGGCTACTCTGGTTTAGAGTCAATGCTGAAGTCTTTATGTGACTGCTCGGGATTTGGATCTAGCAGGTCAAAATCACAAAAACTAGTCGAGGGAGGACCTCGCCAGTCATTCTCAAACACAGTCATTTTCTTTGACTCTTCCTTTCCTTCTTTGTTAGATGAGACAGGTAAACACAGCAGAAGCAGCAGTCAGCAGTCTGAGCCTAGTGAGATAATGGACAAAGTGTCCATGACATGAAAAAATAGTGCTGCTTCCAAGGTTCCAAACCCATAACAACAGATAAGATGCTATAAGATGCTATAAGATGCTATAAGATGCAGCTTGCCACCATCCTGCCTCCCCTCCCTGAGGGATGCTGTTTGCACAATTTTTGATGGGCACAAGTTCCTTCTCAGGGTTTCATCCCCTGTAGATCTATTTTCAGCCTTCGGATCCTGAGGAGACTGTCACCAAATGTGGAATTCACTCCCATCCACCCCCGTTTTGGGGAAAGGTCCTTAAGACACCAGCCACCTGCTGATCAGCTCATGGTGTGCTCAGAACAGAGCAGGAACAGCACAGTATATCATGGTTAAAGTGCTTCTCAGTGAGGGAGCTGAGTCTTGAGCAGCAAAAAGGCTTGTTGCATCTTCAAAACTGACACTTCATGCTTGGCAAAAGCTAGATGGCAAACCTATGGCACGTGTGCCAGAGGTGGCATTCAAAGCCCTCTCTGTGTGCACGCACCTGTGCGGTTGCCCCAGCACAGAGTTCGCTGTGCCTCTCTGCCCAGCAGCCCAATGGGAGCATTTCCTCCCTCCCTCAGCACAGAGTTTGTCCCACCCTTCTGCCAAGCAACCCAATGGGAGCGTTTCCTCCCTCCCCCAGCACAGAATTTGTCCCACCCTTCTGCCCAGCAGCCCAATGGGAGCGCTTCTTCCCTCCCCTGTTGCCATGTTTTTGATGTACTTTTCATATGTGATTTTGTGATGTAATACTTGTAGTTATGAAACATTGTTTTGCTGTGAGCCGCCCAGAGTCGCTATAGGCGAGTGGGGCGGCATAAAAGTCGAACAATACAATACAATATAATATCTTCAGCTCATGATGTTCCAAAACATTTTAGCTGGAACTCAACTAAAATAAGAAGCAGATTGTGAAAAGTTTGGTTTAAATGCTATTACTGGGAGAGTTGGGAGAGGGGTTGGCAGAATACTTCTAAATTGTCCATCAGAAATCCTGGTTCTCTTTGGAATGACTCTTCCCTTCCCTGCTTCTCAAGATCAGCAGGAGAAGACACATGGAAGAATCCATGAGCTCAGATGGAGTGTATACATCAGTAGCAATAGCAATTACACTTATATACTGCCCCAGTATATAAGGTTGACTCAGTCTTCCATCTTTCCAAGATCAGTAAAATGAGTACCCAGCAAGTTAGCGACAAAATGCTAATTGACCCGTGAACCGCCCAGAGCATGCACTAAGCAGTATGGGGCGGTATATAAGTGTAATTGCTATTGCTAATTCTGTTTCATGTTCTGAAAAGCTGCTGCCAGCCAGAACTGACAACACTGAGCTAAATTAAGATAATGGTTTGACTCAGGATAAGGCAGCTTCCTTCAATTTTGTGTAGACAGGCAGCATGGAAGTTTATATCTTTTGTCTGCTTGGTGGATAAAAAGTTATACAGGTGTTTCTAGATTGGTATGACCTTTGTACTAACAAAAGTGAAGTGCATGAAATTATGCCTAATCCTTGAGGAAATTTTCTCAGCAGTAAGATCTGATATCGCCAGAGTAGACGAGGTTTGAATGTTCTTTCCTAAATTAAATGTATTTTCCACAAATTATAGGAAAGTTGACCATTCCTATTAGCTTATGACTGAGGAGGGGAAAAAAGCACATTTTGACTGCTTGCTGTTTAATAATGCGTGACTGATTTACTTAGCTATCATTGCCAGCATAATTAACTTCTCTCCTTTCAGAGATAATAGTGGACTCTGCCCATAATACCACATCTGTAACAAGGCCATTGGGGCAAAATTCATGCCAGTGTGAACATCCTAATTTTATAAGGATGCAAAAAAGTACAGCGCACAATACTGAGCACTGAATTAAGTGCATCTAGGTTTGCATCCAGATGCATCACTAGATTTAATTTTACTTTTTAAAAATCAGATTTCTAAGTTGCATGCTAACAAATATATACTTGCAATAATTGAGTAATGTCTACTGATATATAGCTGGCAAAGGTAAAGGTTGCCCTTCCTCAAAAGCCAGTAGTATCCAACTGTCCGTTTACAGCCAAAGAGCCAGTACTGTCTGAATCTGCAGATGTTTCCATGGTCAAGTGGCAGGCATGACTAGACAATGAAGCACACAGTACACTGTTAAATTCCAACCAAACCATTACCTATTTATCTACACTAGTACCTTGGATAACAATGAGACTTGTTCCCACAAGTCTCGTCATTATCCGGTTTTTAACATTGTGCGATGCATTGATCGCACAACGTTAAAAAAAGACCTGTTCCCCTGGAGGCTGCAGCAAGCCAAAATGTCAGGATTTGAATCCTGACGTTTTGGCTTGCTGCAGCCTCCAAGGAGGTGGGGGAACTTTGGAAACAGCTTGGATCGAGTCCCCCAACCCCCCGGAGCATGACTCATTGCGTTCAAGCACGAATGCTAGAAATTTCAATTTGACTTACCTTGTAGCCAAAAAGGAAGAGCCCAAAGAAGAGACTGTACAGATCAGCTGTCAGGATGCCCAGGTTGACAGACGTGGCACTGGTAACTTTGATCACTACTGGCATAAAACTGTACAGTCCAAACATGCACAAGCCAAAAGCCATGAAAAGCAAGGCTGCAAGGCAAGACAATAGCTAAAACATTCAAAGATATATTGCATGCTAACACAAAAGTCTGAAAGAGAACAACACATACTCTCAAAGGCCTTTAGTTTCAAGAACATACAGTGATAGTGATACCAATTACACTTAGTGCACTCTCTGGGCAGTTCACAAGGTAATTACCATTTTGTCCCAAAGTTGCTGGGTACTAATTTTAACAAACGTGGAAAGATGAAACTAGTCTGGCCAAGTTATCCTGATATAGTAACAGAATAGACCAGGGGTTCCAAACCTACGGTCTGCAGGCCAGGTACAGCCCCCAGCACCATTTCATGTGGGCCCCCCACCCCTCCAAGGGCATTCAAGAAATAAAATGGCCACCCATTTGAAGCTGTTGGGACAAAATAGCCATCCCCATCGTGCATGCAGGGCAAAATGGCCATCCAGCCCTCGAAGCTGGCTGAGAGAGTGTGACCTGGGCCCTGGCTTGAAAAGATTGAGAACCCCTGGAGTAGACCATACTGCCAGCAACTCAACACGGAGTGTCAGGTAGCGGTTAACTAACCTGACAACCGTGAGGACTCACGACCTTGGGTGCAGAGGTCCACAGGGAAGGGTGATGGTCCCTGAGGGGATTAAATCCCACTTGAATCCATCTTGATAGAGGGCAGCAGCTTCATCAATACTGACCTAGGGCTGAGGAGGACTTTGTGTGCCAAAGGGGCTCAGGCTCAAGACCAGAAAGTGACTCACAGAACGGGATCAGTGGTATCGGTGTCATGCTGTGATGCGGAAGACAGATGAAAGGCCACTGCATTATATTTTCAGGACAGTCCTCATGGCTATTTGCCATGATGATCACCAGTTCTTCTAGCACAGTATTTCCCAGTTTGGTTTTTGGACTTCAATTCCCAGAAGCCTAAGTCAATTCCCCAAAGCACTGATCAGCCAGTGTACTTAATTAGGCTTCTGGAAATTGAAGCCCCCCTGTAGGGCATGGGCCCCACATTGGGAACCACTGCTCTAGCAGAACCCATAGCTTGTTAGGCGAAGAAAAGAAAGATGATGGCTGGATGCAGTGATTTTCTCTTTAAGCTGGTGGCTCAGGCTTTTAAAAACACTTTATCCTTCCTTGTGCTATGCTCTAAACAAGACAGACTATGTACACTTATTATTAAAGTATCATCCCTTTACATCTATTCAATGGTTACTAGCACTAGCAATGTTGGAAAAGTAGAAAGCAGGAGGAAAAGAGGAAGACTAAACACAAGACTCTCTAATGGAAGCCATAGGCTTGAGTTTATAAAAGTTGAGCAGGGTTCTGAGGACAGGACAATTTAGAAATCTCTTTCATCAAGTTGCCATAAGTCAAAGGTGACTTAACAGCAGAAAGTAACGAAAATTTCAGCATACACGTACCAATTTTCCAGTTCCACTGAATATTAGCTATGTCTTTATGTTCCAAGATGCCCCTAAAGAGAAGACAGGGAAAGACCAGAGTAAGAAAAATAAATGCTGAAATTAAAATTAGATGGCTTAATTTCCAAAAACTACTCCATTGTTAAATATTAATATTGACAGAAAAAATTAGCTTATAGCCTTTGTAAGATGAGTTGGACACGTATTCTAAATTCAGCAGAGTTTACTCCCAAGTCAGTGTGCTCTGGATTACCGCCTTGTAATCAAAATACCCAAGACAGCACAAGACTGGCACCCAAGAGGCAAAGACTTTATCATTCCAGTGCACTAGGTATGTTGGTCTATATCTGCACCCAACTGAAGTCATGGTGGTGAGGGTTAAAGTTACAGTATACACATCTGAAGTGCACCGGACTGAGAGAAAGCAGAGCAACTATTCATGAACTAGAGCCCCTTTCATTAGATTCATTCTATTCAATTTAAATATTTATATCTCATCTTTTGTTTCCTTGAGGGAGCCATGGAAATGATCAATATCATCAGTAAAATAATCAGTAAAAACAATAAAAGCAATAATCCTAAAAACAGTTATTAACAAGTGAAACATCTAGTACTGATCTATAGGTTATAACCAGCAGAGACAAAAGTTTATCAAGAAAGAACACTAAAAATGCTAGTATTCGCACCTGATTTTTAATTTTAATTTAATTTAATTTTTTTGCTTTAGAACACTTTTATTTTTTGCTTTAGGACACATTTAGTGGCAACTGCTACTTTGGTAATTGTTTAACAGTAATGTGTTACTGATATGTTCCAAGTGTGTTACTTTTATGTCTTTTGTTAAAAATTTAAGCAAAACACCCAAGCCGTCCAAAATACAAAAAATGGCAAAAAAAAAAAAACCCTCACCCCTCATAACTTTCCACCAAACATTTTAGAAAAAAAAAAGTAAACGTGACATTTCTAATTAAAAAAGAACTGACTTTACTAGCCATTACATTGTTTCACAAAACTTCACTGTGCTTTTGTTACAGTTAGTTAGGGACATAACATTGGTGGGCAGAAAAGGCTAACTTTGGCCTGTTTAAACTAATACAATGTTTAGCTCATCAGGAAATAAGTATTCTGTGAATGTTTTCATGAAATAAAGAGTTCACTATGAGAAAACTGGTAGAACAAGGATTACCAAAACTTACCAGGCCCTTCCTAGGTTCAGTTACTAATACTTCATTTGTATACAGGTTCCCCTAGTATTCTTTTTAACTGTAACCAATCCAGTAGCTGGTACAGAACATTTGAGCTTTTATGCCAAAATAAGGCAACTGCCATAGTTCTCATTGGCGAATTGCTGCAAGCTAAGAAGTTAAGGCATTTGATGTTGTGAAAGAGAGTTGTGTGACTTTGGGTACAACAGTAAATGCCTACAGCAGGAGTTATCAACCTTTTAAAGGCGGGGGCCGGGTCAGGTTCCCTCAGACAGCTTCGGGGACCTGACGGCCATTTTGCCCTTCCTCCACCACATGGCACTTCCTGGTGTGGTAGAGGCAGTGTGGGGGAGCGGGCACATGAAATGGTGCCATGGGCCACATCCAACCCATCGGCCACAGGTTAAGAATCCCTGGCTTACAATAATGTTTTAACTTGTAATTTTTTGCCAGCAAGGTTTATGTCAATTGTGTTATGGCAGCAGACCAATGTAAACAAATACTTTTAAGTAGGTTTATCTAATCAATATAATTGGTTATGTGGGATGTGCAACAAAGTGTTGTAATGTGGAATAAACTAATTAGTGAATGAGCAGGATGCTCCATTCCATGTCCTCTCCTGACAGACATGAGCATTTTAAGTTTACTTAGGATTTTCCCTACTTTGGTGGTTCCCCCCCCCCCCCCCCGGTCTTTTGAGGAGGGAAGGTTGAGGCAAATAATACTTTGTGCAGGCTTCCAGAGACACAAGTCTGTTTTTAAAGATTGTGAAGGTCCAAAACAAGCTCAGGGACTACTTAGATAAAGATTTGGGTCTACAAGCAGTTTTCAGGCCACAAAACTGCCACAGTAGTCTTCAGGCCAAACAAGTCTACATAATTGTGTTATGGATCAGCATGAAAGAGACTTCACCAATAATTAACTACAGTTTCAAATCTCTTAGAAAATTTGATTTATCACTTTATAAAAAGTCAGAAACATGTGCTTTTAACACTTGTATAACAAGTAGTCATCAATATGACAAATTCTTCCCAAAAAGGAGTTGAAGCAATAAGAAGAGTGTTTAGGTTTCTGCTTGTTATGCAATCGTAAAAGATGCCAATATGCTCCCTGTAAAAGATGTCAGTACAGTACTCTCTGTAAAAGATACCAAACCAGGCAATGATTAAGCTCACAAACTCCTTAACTCTGTGGCTAGTTTAATTAAGGCCATTGAGATTATTTGCATGAATAATCATTTACAGGATTTGGAATGCCAACAAGTAGCACAATCAGCACATATGCTAGGGAAAAAACCCAAGATGAAAGACAGTCTAAATTTTCTCTCAAGATCAGAAGTGCAAACTAAATCAAGCCAATCAGTTGCCAGTTTGTGATCCAGCAATTTCCCCTATAACTTTATGTTCTTCAGGGTACAGTACTTGAGATGCAGAGGACAAACAGGAGGAAATGAACGAGAAAAACCACAGCTACTTCAACTATCTGGTCGGATAGTAAATTTAAAAGTAAAGAAAGCATTTCTAGGTTGCAAAGTGACTACCTTACAACACCCATACTTATAAAGAGATTAACTGCAACACTACGGATGGATTAATAATACACCCACCAATTCATGGAAGGAAAGAAATCATTCTCTGGTATGGATGGGTTTCTTAAATACAATTAAAGTATGTATAATAGATCCTTACAGCTGCACACCGCTGATAATAGTCCCAAATAAGCCCACCATTCCTAGAAATTCCACTCTGCTCAGATTTTTCACAATGTATTCCTCACTCACATTCGAAACCGCATATAACGAAGCACCAATGAGGACTAAGACATCTCCAATAATTACGTTGCGTCCTGTAAAGAAAATATGAATCAATTTTAAAAACATATTGGTATTATATAAAACTTGTAGGTGGTTTTAAAGATAGTTAGTTGGGTAATATTTTCAGTTGTTTGGCCTCCTTAAGAAAAACTTGGTACTTGCCAGTAAATTTCTTTCAGTTCTGTTGACATATGTAGACTGCTTTTAATGGGAACAAGCTGAACCTTTCCCTTCTCCTTTGCTACAACTACATGGAAGAGCTTGGAAGCTTTTACTTCCATTTTTGATTACTTAAAGTTTAGTATTACTGTACATCTGGACCCATAAGTGAAGTTAAAATGAATTGTGGTTTGTGGAAACAAGCCAGCTACATGAATTAATTTAAACTGTGATTAATCTGAATTAAACTATGGTTAATCCAAACTATGCTTTGTTGGGAAATGGCAGTTTCATAAAGTATGATGTAAAATTCTCCTTATTTGTGCCATTAGGACTTCAGAAGTAGAATTTGCTTCCTATAGAAATAGGGACAAATTACCAAGGTAGAATCCAGTGTCTGTTAGAAGAAGTTCAAGATGGCTAAATCCTAAAATGGGCTCAGATTTGCAGACAGGCTTGCTTACAGCAAAATAAGGAAATGGCAGTTCACTGTGGTGGCTTAGCAGTTAAGATGCTGAATTTGATGACTGGAAGGTCAAAAGATCAACAGTTCAAGACCCAAGTGCTGTACGATTTATTTATTTAATCAAATTTCTATTGCTGCCCAACTTGGCAATGACTCTGGGTGGCTAACAACAATTAAAAACACTATCAACATATCACAATAAAACAATATCACAATGGAGTGAGCTCCCATCTCTGTCCCAGCTCCTGCCAACCTAGCAATTCGAAAGCAAGAAATTGCAAGTAGCTAAATATGTAATACTTCAGTGGGAAAGTAAAGAGCGTCGGTGTACTCTGGTGTTTAATCATGCCTGCCGCATATCCACAGAAACCTCTGCAGTCACAGTCAGGGTGGGCTCTTTGTCTATAAAGAGATGAGCACTGAGCCCTTGAGTTGGATGTGACTGGCTTTCGAGCAAGGGTGACCTTTACATTACCTTAATTAGTTAAATGCATGGGAAGGATGGAGAAATGCTAATGGGTAACAGAGAAAAGGCAGATTTGCTGAACATTTACTTTGTCTCTGTTTTCTCCTTAAGGAAAAATATGTTCAAGCAGAATAGTGGTGGTAATGGGGAGACTGTTGACCAAGGTAAGTAAAGAGTTGATACAAGAACACATAGCTTCTCTAACCAGATTCAAGTCTTCATGGCTAGATAAGCAGCATCCAAGGGTACTAAAGGAATTTTCACATGCAAGCTCAGAAAATCTATTTGTTAGCTTTAAGAATTCTTGAGAAATAGGTAAGATCTTTGAAGACTGGTGGCAGGCAGATGTTTATGAAAACACATATAGAGAGAAAACCAGGATCTAGAAAACTGCTGCATGGTCAGCTGAAATCAATACCAGGTAAGATATCAAAAAGTAGTGTTAGTCAGTCTATGAACCCTTAGAAAAGAATGTAGTGATTATTAAGAACCAGAATGATTTCCCCAGACATAGGTCATACCACACTAACCTCATCTCTTTTTTTACATGAATTTTTTTGGAATAGTAGCTGTGTTAGTCTGTGGTTCGGGCATATCACAAAACAAAATAAAATAAACAAGATGAAATAAAAATAAAATAAAAAACACTGTAACACTTTAAAGACTAACTGCTATATTTTTATTGTTAGCTTTCGTGGATCAAGTCTGAAGAAGTGGACTTGATCCATGAAAGCTAACAATAAAAATATAGCAGTTAGTCTTTAAAGTGCTACAGTGTTTTTTATTTTATTTTGTTTTCTTTTTTTACATCAACAAAATGTGTGATGAAGTTTTCTCCGATATTCTTGAGGACAAGCTGGACAAAAATGCTAATTGTTATGGTTCCTTATTATGCTAATAGTAATAATAATAATAATAATAATAATAATAATAATAATAATAATAATAATAATAATAATAATAATAATAATAATAATAATAATAATTTCATGTCAGAGATTACTCTGGATTGAAAGGATTTTTGCTGGGGAAACTCCACTCAGGGGACGCCAGAATGAGGCTCCATTCATGTCCCCAAGTGCAGCTCTAAGGTATCGAAACCCGACCTTCCAGTCTCCAGCTCAGCGTCTTAACCACTAAGCCACCAGGGGATAAGACATAACAAATAGGATGCCACAGGATCCCGTCTATGCTCAGTCCCCCCCCCCCCAAAAAAAACACCTTTATAAATATCTTGGATAAAGAAAATTAAGGCATGGTCATCCAACGAGAGTGTGTGTGTGTGTGTGTGTGTGTGTGTGTGTGTGTGTGTGTGTGTGTGTGTGTGTGTGTGTGTGTGTGTGTGTGTGTGTGTGTGTATTAATAATTTGTAATATAGAATCAGAGATAAGGATGACCTCAACATATGAGAGAACTGGGCTAAAACCAAGAAGTACAGTACATCTTGATATTTTTTTTTTTTGGGGGGGGGGAGAAAAGTCTTACATTCAGGCAGGAAAAATCAGACGCATAAATATAAGATGTGTGATACCAGGTCTGTTAGAAATATATACTTCTTAGTAGACCACAAGCCAAACAAAAGTCAACAGTATGATGTTTTTGGATCTTCGAATGATAGGACCCAAATAAATGGATCTAAACTAGAAGAACTGAGATTTCATCTAACCATTCGGACAAACTTCCTGATGATAAAACAATGTTTGACAACAGAATTGGCTACCCCAGAAAGTGACAGGCTTTCCTTCATTAGAGCTGTTAAACAAAAGTTAGATGCCATAAAATCAGTGGTGGCGAACCTATGTCACACATACCAGGAGTGGCACTCGGAGCACTCTTTGTGGTCACCTATGCAGTCACCCCAGCACAGAGTTTGCCCCACCCCTCTGCCCAGCATCCCAATGGGAGTACTTCCTCCCTCCCCCAGCACAGAGTTCACCCCTCTGCCCAGCAGTCCAATGGGAGTGCTTCCTCCCTCCCCCAGCACAGTTTGCCCCACCCCTCTACCCAGCAGCCCAATGGGAATGTTTCCTTCCTCCCATTACTATGTTGGCACTTTGTGATAAATAAGTGGGTTTTGGGTTGCAGTTTGGGCACTCAATCTCTAAAAGGTTCACCATCACTGCCATAGATTAATCCCATTTGTTAGAGATGGGTTAGCTTTGGATTCCATGCTCTGACAAGGGATAGGACTCAGATGTGTCTGGAGTTGTTCAAACCCTACAGTTCTATGATTCTAATAATTGATAGCTTAGAGAAGTCAAAATAACATGGTGCGCTGCTTCTCTTTATGACTCAGTGTTCTGGTCTCACTGCCCTCATGACAACTCTTGTGGACAGTTTGGAGGTGGGATTCTTTAGGGATCAGGTGATCCTACCTATTATAAATTACATATTTTTCTAATTTATGAACAATATGCTATCTAGATTTAGCAAAATGAGGGAAATAATGATGATGTCAGCTATTAATTGTTAGAGAAATATAGATTAAGATGTTGCTTTTAAATCTAGATGATTATTTTAAAGTGGCCTGCGGAAAGCCAATGTTAATATGTGTTATTTTTGCCAAATGTTCATGCCTAGTTAAAGAGGAACATTACCTTTCTAAAACTGGATATTTTTTTCTTTCTCACACACATTATTCCCCTAATGTATCTCTCCATCACAGTCAATACATTGATTTCTTTAAGAGCTAGACCAAATTTTGCTATTCAGAAAGCTCCTATAAATCAATACAAAGGGTATATCAGCATTTTATTCTATGTAATTTTATTTTGAGGCTGTGGAGTTCTTGTTGCAGCATAATCCAGTCAATTAAAAATTTTCAATTACAATTCAATACTTGAATTGCTGCTTTTAGGAAGGCTGCCATGTTTTTTCCCAGGCAAGGCTCCTGATCTTTTTAACAGGTGGAAACTCAGCGATTGAAGCATTCCCCAATGTAATTGCTGAGAGCAGAAGGATAAGTTACATTTCTATCCATCAGCAGCAGTTCAAGACCTTGTGAACTGATGGGGTCCATCTGGGATATAGAGTTGAAGCTTTTTATAGCCTGTTGTCTGAATTTCAATTTGAGGAGGATCTTGAGACAGTGAGGACATATTACAGCAAGTGTCAAAGCTGAAAGATCAAAGGCCCAAGCAAAGTATGAAAAGCCAGGTGTATTTTTTTTTAATCAACTTGGGTTATTTTTCTATTTTCTTATCAAACTCACCTCGTCTTTTCATGTTAAGAATAAGTCCCAGTGCAAGAGCTTCCAGATATACCAAACCAAAGCTCAATTCAACATGATTTTCAGAAGGATGTCCAAAAGCAGCAGGTTTCCAGAATGAAAACCAAAGCTCAGCCCTATGCAATAGCTTCCCAGACTGTAAACATTGGGGGCCGCATCCAGCCCCTGGGCCTTAGTGATCAGCTCCCTGAACTACGCAACCGGCCTGTGGCCTGAAAAGTTTGGGCACCACTGCTGTAAACTGTATTTTATTTGCAACTGCTAACTAGAAAGAAGGTTGTGAGGTCAGATGGGGAAGCAGAAATGGTCTGATGGGAGGAATATTCCTCAGTCCTACTCTAGGATGCAATCTCCAGCACAAGAAAAACCTGTAAACTAGAGCTTCAAAGAAAGGCCAGAAAGATGACACTAGTGTTACATGCAGCAGGATAGGAAGGAATGCCTCATCCTGCTCTGTATCAGGATACCACAATTAGACTATGCTGTATATGACAAGGATCAATTAGATAAGGACCCCAGTATTTTGTATATAAAAGGCCATTGTGGCTTAGTGGTTAAGATGCTGAACTTGACAACTGGAAGATACTGTCGACCAAGGTATCCTTCTGGGGGCGTCTCCAAGGAATAGGCATCCAGGGCAGTTTGGTCCTGGTTTTCCTCATTTCTGCAGGGCTGGACCCAGTCAGTGTGGTTGGAGGGCGAGAGGTCCAGTCCAAGGCCCCTCCAATATGGGGTGCCTCAGGGTTCGGTGCTCTCGCCTCTCTTATTTAACATCTACATGAAGCCTCTGGGTGAGACCATCCGTTTCCACGGGGTGAGGTATCATCAATATGCTGATGGTACCCAGGGTGCTGGTCATTACCTTTAAAGCCTTATATGGTAGTAGGCCAGGATACATAAGAGACCGCGTCACCCCAAGAACATCTGTCCGTCCCACCAGAGTGGACCAGAGAGGCTCTCTGGTTGTGCTAGAGGTGCATCTCTCTAGCACCAGAAGGAGGGCCTTCTCTGAGTCTGCTCCAGCCCTATGGAACCTCCTAACACCTGAGTTGTGCCTCCAGACAGAGCTGTCGGTGTACTCTGGTGTTTAATCATGCCTGCCACATATCCACAGAAACCTGGCAGGGCAGGTATGGGGTATTGGGGCGGCATATAAGTCGAAAATACAAATACAAATACAAATTGACCATACGGGCACCCCAACCTGCTGGCTCATCTGATTACTTTTAATCTTTTAAATTTTTAATCTTTTAAATTTTATGTATGGGTTTGGATTTTATAGACAAATTTTATTGGGATCGTTGTGTTTTACTGCTGTGTTAGCCACCCTGAGTCGCTTCGCGTTTTCCAGAGAGACTTGTGTGTGCAGGTGAGCATACACACATAACCTCCCTTCCATGAACCTCTTTATCTTAGGAACCAAACCAGAATTTACTTTTTATAATAGTAATTTCGTGTCAAAGATTATTCTGTGTTGAAAGGATTTTTGCAGAAGAAACTTAACTCAGGGAGCACCCAAACGAGGTTTCTTTCATGTCCCCAAGAGCTGGGACAGAGAAGGGGGCTTAATCTGTCATGTAGTACCCAGGTCTCAAACTGCCAATTTGTGAGCCTTCCAGCTAACAAAGCGAGCTTCTTAACCACTGAGCCACTGCAGCCCCACTTTTCATAATAACCTCATATTTGGCTCTTTATAATTCCTGCCTCTTTTTGTTTTCTGAACCGTGATAGCAGAGATCCTAACATCATTAGTAGTGTATAGTACAAAGGTTCTCTACAGAGATAATAGTAGTGGTACATTTTCTTTCAAACAGATTTATCAGGTGAACATACTGCACTATTGGATCTGGTTCACATCAAAGACCTCTCATGTTGAATTTAATTCATTTCTACTACACCACTTACCATTTTTTCACATTTCACTGATACATTTTGTCTTGACCTTACCTTCACCTTCTTGTCTCCCAGCTAATATATCTGCACCGACCATGGTCCCTACACCCAACAAGCAGACAGCGACAGCAATAAAATGGATCAGTTTGTATCTTGCATGGAGAATAAACCATGATAAAGCCATCAGTACAGGAATCCCAAAACAGTCTAGGAGCTGTCAGACAGAAAGAAACAGACGTAACGATGCAAAGAAGAAGAAAAACACAATTTATCTTTATCACAGCCACCACAAGTTCAGGAGGATATACAGTAAAACACTGGATAACGATTGGATCGGGTAACGCTAAAATTGCATAACGTTAAGTAATCTGGGGAGGAGAATTGGATCGAATAACGTTAAGGCCCTATGGCATCCCATAGGATAACAACCACTAAAGCCTGTGCGGTTACAATGTATCTCTATGGAGCTTTAACGTTATCTGATCCATCCCATAGGATTTTAACATGGATCGGATAACACTAAAAATTGGATAACACCAAGACTTGTGGAACCAAGTTTTAGTGTTATCCGGTGTTTTACTGTAACTGACTAGTGTAAATTTGGTGGTAGTGGCAATGTGGTGAAACTTCTGTTGCATGTAAAACAAAGCTTGTGAAATTTTAAAAGTCAACATATTGTTCAAAACTCAAAAGTTCAAAACTCATGAACCAGGGAGACATCACATGCCAAAACTGAGGGGGCAATATTCTTCCTTCCAGCTCATAAGAGAACCCACTTCTACCATCTGGAGACATTACGTTCCACTGGGGCACCGTTTGAACCACAATGGATCACTATGGCAGTTTTGTTTTACAGACTGAGCCTATACTTTGTTGACTCAGAAATTCCAGCCACTCAATTCAGCTGGGTTCATGCCCAAGAGTATGAATAAAATTACTGGTAAATTTAATTCGTGGGAAAGAGGAATATTCATTTCATTGTTAGCAGCCTCAAAAACAATACATACAGAAGACTTCCTCAAATTGAACTCGATGACAAAGACAAAAAATAGCCTTCCCTTACCCAAAGAAAAAAGCTGGAAGTCTCCTAAGATTAGGAAGTGTCCAGCTGTGGGAAATGTTTGCTGAAATAACTTTTTTTAAATGTAGTGTTCAGCACTTGGGGAAAACTTTTCTATTCATTTAAATGTTTCTAGGTAAATATGGTAAAAGACAGATTGAAAAATAAGTAGCTTTAATTTTAGGAAGGCATTTGCTGAATACAGTACTTGGAAAGTTGTTATGTTTACTCCTGACACCCACATGCAAAGAGGGGAGTTTTTAGCATTGATCCCTCTGTCCCTGATTTAATTGTGAAAACAAAACTATCTGAAAAGGAAGAGGATGCTCTGTTTGAGGGTCCTTCTCCTGGGAACAAAAACACACCAAATAGGGGTTAATATGGAGAAGCTCCTCAGATATAGCCACCACTCTACCTTCAGGCTGTTTTGTTTTCATTAGAAAAACAACAACAGAAGGAGTGGGGCTAGAGCAGTGATGGTGAACCTTTTAGAGGGGCGGGGTGAACTCTGTGCTGGGGGGAGAGAGGAAGCGCTCCCATTGGGCTGCTGGGCACAGGGGTGGGTGAACTCTGTGCTGAGTGACAGCATGCGTTCCAAAATAGAGGGCTCTGAGTGTCCCCTTCGTTATGCGTGCCATAGGTTTGCCACCACTGGGCTAGAGCATTCCCTTTATTGTGTCTAAACATGAAGTCTGGCCAGGTTGTCCTGCTACAGTAATAGAATAGACCATACTGCCAGCAACTCAACATCAAATTGACTGACAACCCTGAGGACAAATGGCCTTGGGTGATGAAGTCCACAGAGAAGGGTGATGGTCTCCAAGTGGATTAAATCCCACTTGAATCCATCTTGATCAAAAGCTTCATCAATACTGGCCTGGGGCCGATGAGGGCTTTGTGTGCCAAAAGGATCTGTGGTATGGATATCACGCTGCAATGCAGAAGGCAAATCAAAGACTATATTGTTCCCAGGACAATCTTCACAGCTTGTAAATTTATAAATTGATACCATGAAAACTCAATTTTAAGTCTGATGAAGTTGACTTGGCCCACAAAAGCTAACATTAAAGTACAGCAGTTAGTCTTTAAAGTCCCACAAGGTTTTTTGTCTTTTTGTTTACACTGATATGTTTGAAACACAGACTAACATGGCTACCATTTCAAAAATTCCAATGGTAGGTGAAGCCAAAGGGGAGGGGGAACAAGTAGGAGAGAAAAAATCGGAATGTTTTAATTTACAAACTTTACTGCTAGTAATTAAGCCTTAGGGAAGGGCAGTCAAACCTTTTAGAAAGAGGAAGAAACTGCACAAAAATGGGGAAAGGATAAAGTGCTTCCAGGAGAGACCATTTGATGACCACTCTGTGAGCTTCATGAATGAGAGAGAATCTAGACCTATTTCAATACTTCAGCCACAGTGTAAGAATGGCTTTCAGTCAGATCTTGAAAAAAATTACTTTTTGGACTTTGAAGATTTCACTCACTAGCTGCATCTCCCCAAAAAGTACCACTTTATTCTTAGTAGTTCTTGCCTACAAATGTTCGTACCATGACAGATTTAGTTAGTTTTTCAATAAGACTCTTTGTTCTTTTTACCTGGACACTGGTTATGGTTGTATACTGGTAGGCTTTCACAATAGCGTAGTTAGCTTCAACATCAGCCAGTCCAAGAAAAATATATTTCCACCACTTCCTTTTCAGGATCTGTAAGAGGTTATCACCGTCTGAAGAGAAATTAATTAAACACATATGCTTATGTTGGCATATGAATCTCTTTTCTCATTAAGCTCTTTTGTCAAACCTCTCTTTTATGTCTCATCAATGCATGAGTTGCTTTTGACTAGGATCTGAAAGAAGTTTTCCTTTGAGACTAATCTTAAGTTTAGGAATACAAGGCTGCCCTATCTTTAGTCAGAGGGAGGTGGTCAACTGGAATAGTAATAAAATGTTAATGTTGTATTTTTACTGCCAGGGAACGGAGAGAAGCACATGTATTCCCTGTCCTTGGGGTGAAAATAATTTGGCCTGCTGCAAATGTTATGCACTTCAGGGAGCTGATGGTGATGAGGAAGATTATTTGACTTGGGCAGCTGGAAAGGACTCCATGAAAAAGAGGCCAAGAATTGTTAAGTATCAAGTCTGACTCATTAGCTCAATTTTCCCTAAAAGCAATCACTTCTTTCTTTTGTTAAGCGTATTTCAGTTGTTTTTTATACTGCAAACTGCCTTTAAGTGACTATTGTTTTTCAAGACAAAAGTAAGATATCAATATTTTTGTGTAAAGCAAAATAAATTAAAAGAACTGCATGAAAAATGTTAGCCTTCATACTTTCACACTGACACAAACAAGATCCAACCACAGATAATAATGGTTTTCAGACACCATACTTTAGGGGAAAAGGCTCACTGCAAACGACATAACTCTGAGAAACATTGAGGGCAGGAAAAAAAGGAGAAGGAAAACCAGACAAAGGATGGATTGACTCAGTGAAGGAAGCCATAGCTTTTCATTTGGAAGGCCTGAGCAAGGCTGTTACAATAAAACCTTTCAGAGGCCACTAATACATAGGACCACCATAAGCCAGAAGTAACTTAACCAAACTTCAGGAAAGACTGCAAAGCTCTACCACCAAAACTCTGCTCATAAGGTAGGATGCTATAGTGATGAAAAAGCACAAAACAGGAAGCCACCACACTTCAATACCTTTCCTAAAGACCAGCATTGTTGTATAAATGAAAAGCAGCAAGCAATAATTGATGAAACTCTGTAGCATCGGCGTGTTCACACCATACTTGTCAGCTAGAAATTGGCTTGTCACTGCAGTCCCGCAAATAAACAAGGAGAGTGTTTGACCCAGGAGAAGTGTTTTCACAATATACCTGTGAATGCAAAAAGAGAGTTGTTTAGAAAACCTTGGTTTTATGCATTCATGGGTCCTTTCAAAGAATTTAACAATTTACCATTTACTCATTTACCCACTCATGCTGTCAGCCATGTTTGCCAGCTTTCCTTTAAGAAAAGCTGGAACTTCAGATACCCACTTAATCAGAGGACATTTTGATTTAGGTGGAAGTGTGAAGGATACAGCAAACCCAGCAGTAGATATCACTGTCAAGCAATTTGAGGAAACCAGCAGGGTTGGCATCATTGCTTGGCATCCTTTGATAACTGCCAGGAACTCAGAAGAGAATTTGTTGCAGTCATTTTTTGAACTACAACTCCCAGAATCACCAGAAAAAAATGACTTTTATACGCAGTGCCTGAATACTATGGCAGGGTCCATTGCTCAGGGTCTTCTATCTTTTATTTTCTTTTTTGACCAGCACTTTACACAACTAGGAACCCTGTTAATGTTTTAGGTAACGGTAAAGGTTGCCCTTGCTAGAAAGCAAGTCATATCTGACTCTAGGGTTCTGTGCTCATCTCTGTTTATAGCCGAAGAACCAGCGTTGTCTGCATTTTCAGATGTTTCCATGGACATGTGGCAGGCATGACTAGACACTGGAGTGCACAGAACGCTGTTTACCTTCCTAACGAAGTGGTACCTATTTATCTACTTGCAATTTCTTGCTTTCGAACTGCTAGGTTGGTAGGAGCTGAGACAAAGATGGGAGCTCACTCCATCATGCAGTACTCAGGTCTCGAACTGCTGACATTCCAGTCATCAAGTTCAGTGTCTTAGCCACTAAGCCACCGCAGTCCCATTAATGTTTTACAATTCCCCAAATTGACAGTTATTCTGGAACTTATGGGAAATTTAAAGGGTTGGTCCAGTTTCCTAGTACTGTTCTTAGTGTTGTACATAGTCTTAATAGCAACCACAAACAAATCAGGAGAAATGCCACCAATCTCCATCCCCTCCCCAACCTTAGAAACAGGCCAAGATATTAGCATCTATTTTGGATATATCACAACGTGTCTTTGGCTTAAATTTAAACACAGAAGAGCCGAATGGCTACTTACATTGGAATAATGCTGTTAAATTAATGTTAAGGCAGGGGACATCCTTGTCAGACTGTTCATCTAGAGCTGATATTAGAATCATAGAATTGCACAATAACTAAGTTTGTCAGGGGCCCTTTAGGCCATTGAATCTAACCCATTGCTCAATGCAGGAATTCAAATCAAAGCAGATCTGACAGATGGTTTTCTAATTCTCTCTCAAACGTTTCCAGTGTTGGAGTGCTCACCACTTACCAAGGCAGTTGGTTCCACTGTTGTTCTGCTCTAACCGTTAAAAACATTTTCCTGATATTCAGCCTATATTTGGCTTCCTTTAGTTTGTGTCTGTTATTACATGCACTCTGGGATGACAAAGAACAGACCCTGCCCCACCTCTTTTATGGCCATCTTTTAGATATTTGAAGAGTGCTATCATATCCCCTCTCAGCCTCCTTCCCTCAAGGCTAAACATGCCCAGTTCCTTCAGTCTTTCCTCATATGGCTTGTTTTCCAGCCCTCTGATCATCCTTCTTGCCCTTCTCTATACCTGCTCTAGTTTGCATCTTTCTTAAGCTGCAGTGCCCATGATTAGACGCAGTACTCTAGATGTGGTCTAACTAGTGCTGAATAGAGAGGGACTAGTACCTCACGGTTTTTGGAGACTATGTTTCTGTTAACGGAGCCTAAAACAGCATTGGCATTTTTTGCAGCCACATCACACTGTTGACTCATACTTAGCCTGTGATCTACAACAATTCCAAGATCCTTCTCACTTGTAGTATTACTTAGCCAAGTACAGTATCCCACTTAGACAAGTAGCCCACATCCCGTCCAGAACTTCACTTTCCTTTTGACAATATGATTAGCATTTCTAGATGTGAAGAGATACAGAAGCCATCTCATTTACTGGTCTGCCGATTACTGCCAGAAACATGCACCAATGAGAACTTAAGAGGCCAAGAAGGTGGCTTCATTTTGGTAGTCCAGGGTTTGATCAGGACATGAAAGAAGAAGCATTTTCAGAAAGAACACAGAGAAATGGAAATTAATGCCAAGGAGGGTTTTTTGTTTTCTTCCTTCTGTTTCACGAGAAGAAGCATAAGACAATCTACATACAAATACTGTAGCAACACATGGGGTCATGGCTTTCCAGCAGCAATTTTTATTAAACCTTTCAAATTTTGGTGCCCTAGCTCAAAGCCTTGTCACCCCACCCTAGTTATACCTCTGCATTCATTAGTGATTTCCCTACAGAAGTTTGATGCAACTACACCGCATGGACTAAGCCAGGGGTTCTCAAGGTTTTCATGCCACAGGCCAGACAACTACCCCTTCAGACAGCTGAACAGCCCAGGCATGTGGTTTTCCTCTGCCACACTGATGGCCAACCTTGGCACTCCAGGTGTTCTTGAAGTTCAATTACCAAAAGCCCAAGTCAGCAATCCTGCTGATCAGGGCTTCTGGGAATTGAAGTCCAAGAACACCAGGAGTGCCAAGGTTGGCCTTCACTGCTCTGCCACAAACACTGCTGTAAACCATGGTGTGTGTGTTTACGGCTGTCGTAAACACATCTGCTTCCACTTCTGAGGCCGTCGCCATGGAACAGCATTGGGGGCCGGGGCCAGCCTGCAGGCCATAGATTGCAAACCCCTGGGCTAAGCAAACAAGAACTGGTTTCTACTGCAGAGTTTCTCAACCTTGTGCCCCCCCCCCGGGATGTTCTTGGACTTCGATTACCAGAAGCCCTGATCAGCAAGTGTGCTGACTTGGGCTTCTGGTAATTGAAGTCCAAGAACACTTGGGGCCCAAAGTTGAGAAAACTCTGAGTTCTGGGCAGTAACAAAAGCTGGTCACAATCTGAAGATAATGATCATTTGGAAGTAGTATTGCTCAAGCAGTAATACAGTAGTACAGTACATCACTTTTTATCACCTCTGTACCTTGCATTCAGCATACTATTATATGCTGAACTACAGCTTAATTTTGGAACAAATACTTAGCTTCCACCCCATAATGTCTAGTTTGCATCAGCCTAGGCCAGGGGTCTCCAAACTTGTCTCTCCAGATGTTCTTGGACTTCAATTCCCAGAAGCCCTGATCAGCAGGTGTGCTAACTTGGGCTTCTGGTAGTTGAAGTCCAAGAACACCTGGAGAGCCAAGTTTACAGATTCCTGGCCTAGGCCCCTGGTGGTTAACCTTGGCACTCCAGCTGTTCTGGAACATCAATTTCCAGAAGCCCAAGTCAGTACTCTTCTTGGTCAGGGCTTTTGGCAATTTAAGTTCTAGAACAACTGGAGTGGCAAGGTTAGCCATCACTAGCCTAGGCGTTAGCCACCGGTGACAAAAGCACCTAGTGCAGCCTGCCCCCTTTTTCTTGAGCAGGGAGGGCATTTTCACTTTCATCATTACAGGTTAGATTAGCAGTCATTAAGGAGATAATTTTATTCATTATGCTCTGCTCCCTTTGTACCTTTATCTTTTATCACTGCTTTTATTTTAAAATAATCTGATCTGGTTTATGTCTAAATTTCCTCTTATTGTCAACTGCAACAAAGGCATGTTGTCAGGAATCCAGAAATCAAGAACTAAATACATCTAGCACCATTTATTAATGTTTTTCACAATCACTGATAACCCTTATAAGCTTTCTCATGAACACAACATACAGTGTTGTTGTGCACAACATACAGTGCCATAGGGAATACATCTGACCTATGAGAAAGGATCAATGTAGGGGTTAATTTATTTTAAATGACATGCCTATTAGACATTCTGTAGTAAAAAAAAAATCAGCAATAAAGCAAAATTATAAAAGACAAGTATGGTAAAGACCATGAGGTGTTATAAGATTGAGGACAGGTTGGGATACTGCAAGATTTCACAGAGTTTTAGAATAATGGCACAGAATTATGTAGAAATTTGACTCTGGCACACTCTCTTTGCTATGGAAACAACAGCAAATATACTTGCATAACACACATCTCCCTCTTTGCTCATCACCCTAATTGTGCTACTGGGATGGCTATTGATTACTACTATTCTTATCAATTATTTATCAGGCCATAAATAAAAGAGCAATCCTATTCCCCTCCCAGAACTCAACCACATCTCTCTGGCTCACTTTGCAACAACACTAAAGATTAATTGTTTTTGCCTCTTTCTTGGATGAGGTAATGGAAGTGACCTCAGACAGAGTTTTAGTTAGGGAACACATGATTTTGAGTTATCCAGCTGACTATAGACGCCAATATTGCTGCTCACTAATTAGCCCTCCAGATATACACCACATACACTAAATTCAGGCCAATCTGATAACCCCATTTGTGGTTTCCTTAAAAAACACATAAAATTTCCTAAAATGTCTTAGAATGTAATATGAAATGTTAAACATCCCCCCAAACCCTTGGGTTTGGAGCATAATTAACAGAGTAGAAAATCATTTTGAGTTCCTTCATGTGTGTAGAATGAACCTGGAAAAGATTTTGGATGACAGCTCCCAGAATTCCTTTGTCTTTTTGACCAGTGATGTATACAAAGGTGACCCAAAAGTCACTCTACACTCAGGATATTCAAGAACATTGAACAATGTTCTCACCAAAGGTTCCCTGAAGAAAACAAAATCATAGGGTGTAAGGACAGGTCTTCTTATGGATTGGAAGGTAATAAACAAATGAGGAACAGGAATAAATATTGGGTTCTTCCAGCAGAAAATTATAAGGACCGCTACTCAAGTACTGTACTGGTATTTGTATGAAGACTGGTGCTTTCTAATTTGCTCAGAAATGATCTACAATATGGTAGCCAACTACAATTATCTACAATTCCCTCTGTTTTCTCAATCCCAGCACTGACAATGTGAAATAAGAATAGGTTGCCCCTGCTTGAAAGCCAGTCCTACATGCGGAAGTGGGCACATTTACATCAGCCGTAAATTTGCCCACTTCCGCATTTAGGAGATGGGACAGAGACGTTTAGCATAGGATACACGGGCACATTTTACAGATGACATAAACCCACCCGCTTCCACTTCTGGGTGTGGTGGAGGCAGTGATGGGGTGGTTGGGATGGCATCGGGGGCCAGGGCTGGTCCACAGGTTGGAAACCCCTGGGATAGAGGAATGCTTTGCCTCAAAATTTCAGCAGAAGGAGGAGGAATCTCCCAACCCAGTAGCAAATGACCCTAAATTCTAACCAAGGTGCTTGATCATGCATCATCTTCCTTAGAGAAACCTCTGAAAATTTTACTGGTAATGGAACAACTAAAGTCAACAATTCCATAATCTAGTGGCTTAGTGGTTAAGACACTGAACTCGATGACTGGAAGGTTGGCAGTTCAGCAGTTCGAGACCCGAGTACTGCACAACGGAGTGAACTCCCATCTCTGTCCCAGCTCCTGCCAACCTAGCAGTTTGAAAGCAAGAAATTGCAAATAGATAAATAGGTACCACTTAGGTGGGAAGGGAAACAGCCTTCCATGTCTAGTCATGCCTGCCACATGACCATGGAAATGTTTCCAGATGCAGACAGCACTGGCTCTTTGGCTATAAATGGAGATAAGCACCGAACCCTAGAGTGGGATATGACTAGCTTTTGAGCAAGGGTGACCTTTACCTTTTAAGTTATAGAAAAACCACTTTCTCTAGGTTTGATGAAAGGCCAAACTAGAAGGCAGCCACATTGGTATTTTTGTCCCATTCACATTAAAGAGGAGGTATGATTTTTTAGATCAAGAATATGTGATTGGAAAAACTAAATGGAACATGCCTTTTGGCAGATGAGCAGTGAACCCTAGAGTGATAACTGGCTTTCAAGCAAGGGCTGCCTTTCCCTTTAATCTCCTGGATAGTCATTGCTCCAGGCAGCATAAGAAGTCAAGTACTGTATTGTAATGTACAGTACAGTATAAGATTATTTGGATCAGCTGGTGGAATTTTATTGGAAAATGAAGAGATAAGGGCATCATAGAAGATTGGCTCCTTATATTGCCAAACATTTAAGGACAAATTTATATAAAACACATAAATTGATACACAAATGAATTAGTGAAAAGGGGAAAGATGATTTGTCCCTCCCTTTCAGAGATAAAGCAGCAAGAGAGGTCTGTTACTGCTTGCTAAGATCTTTGGGTAGAAATTGGTGGCTGTGTTGTTGCTCTGTGTGTTTTAAACACCTGGGTTGCAAAAATGATTGCACATGAAATTTCTTCCTCCAAACTGGCAGCCAGGTACCTTTCTAGTATGCATTTGTTTGAAGAAACTTCCATTGCAATGTCATACAGAGTTTAGATGAATGTCTTGACAGGATGTCAGCTTCTTGCCTTGAAATGCCATCATGCTACAACAGGGCATGTCTGTGGTTGCATTATGGCAGGCAGACACTCTAGCATTGTTCAGATTGGTTTTGAAACCCAAGGCCTGTTTGTATGGCTAAACTGACATTCACAGGTTGTAGAATAACTAACTGCAACAGAGTGGTGGTTGTTTGGCTGCTTTTTTCCTGCTGTGAATTCCAAAATTCCTGCTGTGAATTCCAGTTGGAGTGACCAACATTTAATCCTAGTTGATTTCAACAGGTGGTATAACTTGTCTTTAATTTTCCTAAATCATAATCTAAGTGGTCGTTAATTTTGGTGGGATTCTGTCTGTTTTCTTTTTAAACTCGCATATCAAGAAAAAGAAGATGCTAGAAAAAAGATAAAATATGTGAAATGTTATAGCATTTTAAAGAGTCAAGTTTTATTTTAGAGTATGTATTCATGCATCAAAATCTAGTTCCTCACATTTTATATATTTATTTATTGTTCACACTTGTATGCCACCCTACTCACAGAGTGACTCAGGGCAGCTGACATAGCATCGCAGAAGAACATCAAAAACACAATAATCCAGCAATAAATTCATCAACAAAACCATGGCTAATCCAATTAAAATTAAAAGATTAAAAACTTTGAAAAGTTAAAAAAAAAGAAATCAAGAGAAAGAGGGGAATTATCAGATCAGCCAGCAGGCTGGGGTCACCGTGTTACCAGTACTCCACACCTGCCCCACCAGCCAAGTTTTTACGCCCTTCCTAAAGGGCAGCAGCTCTGTCTGGAGGTGCAACTGAGTTGGCAGGAGGTTCCATAGAGCCAGAGCGGAAACAGAGAAAGCTCTCCTTCTTGTGCTAGAGCAGGGATCAGCAAACATGGCTCTACAGATGTTCTTGGACTTCAGTTCCCAGATCAGTAGGTGTAATGGCTTGGTCTTCTGGTAGTTAAAGTCCAATAACACCTGGAGAGCCAAGTTTGGTGACCCCTGTGCTAGAGAGATGCCCCTCTCTAGCTGATGGAACAATTAGAGAGCCTCTACAGTCTGCTCTGGTGAGACGGACAGATGTTCTTAGGGTGACGCGGTCTCTTAAGTATCCTGCCCACTACCGTGTAGGGCTTTAAAGGTAATGAACAGCACCTTGAATTGCACCCAGAGGCACATTGGCAGACATAACAATATCATAGAAGGAATTTAGGATTAGCAAGAATATGGTAACAGAGGCAACCTAGGTTATTTTGTCATTCTCATGTGACAGTGTAAGAATTTACTTCCTTTTGTTGTTGTTCAGTCACACAGTCAAGTCTGACCGTTTGTGACCCCATGGACCACTGCACGCCAGGCTTCTCTGTCCTCTGACATTCCTAGAGTTTCTGGAACTGATCAAAGGACATTTACTAGTAATATTGGTACAGGTTGCCCAATATCCATGGTTCTGTTTCCATGGGTTTAAAGATATGTAACAAGTAAAAAAAAATTGAAATACTGTACAGGTTATATCTATGGTACTTTATCAGAGCTAACCACCAGAGGCCACTGTCTACATACAATATAACGTTTAAAAGGAACTGATTGTGTTAGTTATGGTGGTCATTTTCTTAGCATCTTAGGTAGAATGATGGATGCATTTGCACACACACACCGGTTCTATGACTCAGATATGTGTGCTTACATACAGGATTTGCTGTTTTATTTGGTTTCAAGTATCCATGGAAGGTTTTGGAATATATCCTCCATGGACCTAGGGGTAACCTGTACTTCTTAAATAGCTCAAAGTAATGCACAAGAATATACAAAAACATTGCTAGAAAACAGAGCCCACATGAATTGGTAAGATCGGTAACCCACTGGTAGAGGAGATATGTTTCATGCAGACGGTTGTCGGTTCAATTTCTCCAGGAAGGGTAGGAACCCTCTTTCTTGAAAGTCTTGTACACTACTGTCAGCCAGTGTCAATAATACTGGGCTAAAAGAGCCATGGTCTCCTTGGTGGCCAAAATTATACTAGTTATGCCTGTGAGCACAGGGCAAATGGTCTAACGTTTGTTGGCAATTTGTCCTAAGTTAAGAAATCAACATAGATATTATTTGTACCCACCACACAAAGTGTGGTGCATCATTTGCATTAATAATTTTAATGATGCGTTAATAATAGTTAATACTTGTGGGATACATAGAAAGAGCCTCCTTGAAGATTGTGTATTTTTGAACCACAATTGGGTGTATCCTGGTAACGGCAACCTTGTGTTGCAAGCTAATCTCTTTCACACTAGGTCAGGCAAAAGGAACTACAAATTGAACTCACTAAAAGGTGGTTTCATTTTGGCTGTTTCACGTCTGGCCTAGATACAGAAAAAGAAGAAGTTAATACTTGTGTGCCATCAAGTCACTTCTGACTTTTAGTAACCCTTTCTAGGTTTTTTTAGGTAGAGAATACACAGAAGTGGCTTACCAATTCCCTTCTTCTGGGGGTGTCCTAAGATGTTGCAGCTTTCCTAAGACCAAGCTGGCTGATATTTTTCCTTGGAGGAACAGTAGGGAATTAGCCATTGCTTTTTGTGTGGAGGAGGTGGAGGAGGGAGGGAGAGAGACACTTTAGATATGCCATGTTTCCCTCTGGAGGCTTGTGAACCGTCCCTTGTTCATGGATCTACCCTTGCAGGGGTATCAGATGATAGCATTACACTCTCTGTTATCATTTTGTGGTCTCTCTTATCTCACGAGTTAATCTATGTTTACATTTCCTTTAACACGGACCAGCATCATTTGTATGTGCATTTCTGTTCTGATGAAAAGTCATCTAGTGTTTTCATAGTTGTGTTTGGCCATCTCAGCCTGTTTGGCTATGTGTATATCATTCCTACAAGAACAATGCTCCACATTGGTGAAACATTCTACAAGTCATTGGATTGGATCAGGAGTGGCCAACCTTGGTGCTCCAGCTATTCTTGGACTTCAATTACCAGAAGCCCAAGTCGTCACACCTACTGATCAGGGTTTCTGGGAATTGAAGTCCAAGAATAGCTGGAACACCAAGGTTGACTATCCCTGGATTAGATGAACTCCATGAAGCCTTCCAAATCTTTGGTTCTTTGGTATCAACCACACAGATAAACATGTAATGTGCCTACTTCTGCTTCTGGGGCATGGTCTGACCCAGGACGCTGTCTGGTTGCATGGTCAGGCCCGTGATGGAAAAAGGTTGGCCACCCCTGCTCTGTCCCAATCTATGAGCTATCCCAGGTTAGTATCCTGATAATTTTTCAACCCATCACTTTTACTGACTGCATTGTCACAGCCCATAGCTAAAGAATATGCCTGTGAGAGATGAAAGCAACCACACATTTTTTTAAAGAATTGAATCCATTGCTGAGCCTAATTACCTTAACTTGCATAAATATGCAGTTGTTTGCTATTTAAAAAAAAGACTTGCAGACAATGTTAGAATACTGTACTGTAAATCCTTTCAAAGCTGCCAGACCAGTGCCACAATGTTTTTCCATTACATATTTATCTACAATTCCCTCTGTTTTCTCAATCCCAGCACTGACAATATGAAATAAGAATAGGTTGCCCCTGCTTGAAAGCCAGTCATATCCAACTCTAGGGTTCAGTGCTCATCTCTGTGTATAGCTAAAGAGCCAGATGCTGTCTGCATTTGCAGACATTTCTGTGGACATGTAGCAGGCATGACTAGACACTGGACACTGTTTACCTACCCGCCAAAGTGGTATCTATTTATCTACTTGCAATTTCTTGCTTTCGAACTGCTAGCTTGGCAGGAGCTGGGGACAGAGATGGGCACTCACTCCTTCATACAGTACTCGTGTCTCGAACTGCTGTCTTGCCAACCTTCCAGTCGTCAAGTTCAGCATATTAACCACTAAGCCCCCACAGTTCCTTTTTTGACAAAAAGACAGTGTTAATGCTTTCCACTCCTCTTCACCCAGATGTTTTCCAAAATAGGATGGTCTTTCCTCGTGATAGGGTCTGGTTTCAAAAGTCATAACTTTCTTCCTCTGAAATATACCCCATTGGGACAAATGTCTTCGGCAGCATGATTTTGGACCTGGAGGTGTAAGGATCCATGCTCATAAAGTCTTCTGGGTCTCAACCACCCGCTGCCACTGAATTCTACTCTCTCTTCAAACAGCATTTAAAGTTTATGAGCCTTCTTGATCATGTCTTCCCAGGGCACAAACCTGGGTTTATTAGGCAGTGGGAAAAACCTGTGTTCTCCCTCTTCTCAGAACTCCAAGCGTAGGTAGCATGCAAACAAGAACAACCACCTGGAGTATGTCCAGAGCGCCTGGAGCATGTCCTGAGTGCTTCCAGCCCCTATAGAGGCTTCTTTTTCTTCCTCATACGTGTCCGGGCCAGCCGTGAAACTGTCGATATGAAGGCACCTTTTGGTGAGTTCCTTCTGCAGTTCCTTTCGCCTGACCCAGTGTGAGAAAGATTAGCCAGTAACACAAGGTTGCCGTTATCAGGGTATGCCCGATTGTGGTTCCAAAATATCACAATCTTTGAGAGACTCTTTCTGTGTCTTCCCCCCACCCCCCCACCCCCCAAATAGAGGCTGAATCGCAAACAGCCTCTTACTCCTTTTAAGAGACAAAGTCCAAGGATTTCAGTCCCGTTCCGACCCGCTGGCACTCCAGGTGTTCTTGGACTTCAATTCCCAGAAGCCAAGGTCAGCACTCTTGCTGGTGTAGGCTTCTGGGAATTGAAGTTCCAGAACACGTGGCGTGCCAAAGTTCGCCATCACCAAAAAAAAAGCCCGTTTCCCATCGAAACTCAGCCCAAGAGAAAGACCCGTGCCAGTGCTCCGTTTCAGAAAAGCACATGCGAGACGGAGGAGGAGGTCTGCCTGCCCGGATCGAAGCCACCCCACCACCGGCCCTAGTCGTCGCCCGCCCAGGGATCCCACGGCTTGGAACTGGCTCGGAACCGGCACCGGGGCGCTCCCGAGAGGGAGCCGATGATATCCGCCGTGGCGGGGGCTAACTCGTGCCCTTCCCGCGTGGCTGCAACCCCGGGCAAAGGGCGGCGGGCCCCGGCAGGCTCCCGTGCGCTCACCAAGTGCACAGCTTCTCCTGCAGCCGGATCCGGAGGCGGCGGGCGGCGCCGAGCCGCGGCTGCGAAAGGGGACCGAGCGCTGCGGCTACCGGAGCACCCCCGCGGGCCGCCTGCGCACGGGAGGCTGCGCCGCCTTCCATGGCGCGCCGGTCGGCGGCGGGATCGGATCTGCTCCGAGGCGAGAGGAGGCGACGGCGGGCCGAGAAAGACGAGCCCCGGCGGGGAGGAAAGGGAAGGGAGAGGCGGAGTCCCTGCGCCCGCTTGGACCCCGGAGCCAATCCGGAGCGGCCCCCGGATCCCGCGCTCCCCAGGCGCTCAGGGTGGAGGTAGGCGCAGAGGCTGCCAGACGAGACCAAACAAAGACGGTCCCGCCTCTCTGCTGGCCTCGAGAAGGAGACACTGAGCTCTTGGGTGAGAAGCCAGGATTTCCCACAGCATACGCTGACTGGGAGGGGGAAGGACGTCAGCAGTTCCATTCCCGAGTACTGCAGGACGGAGTGAGCCCCCGTCTCTGTCCCAGCTCCTGCCAACCTAGCAGTTCGAAAGCAAGACATTGCAAGTAGATAAATAGGGACCACTTCGGTGGGAAGGTAAACAGCGTTCCGTGCGCTCCGGGGTCTAGTAGTCATGCCTGCCACATGAGCATGGAAAGGTCTGCAGAAGCAGACAGCGATGGCTCTTCGGCTTAGAAACAGAGATGAGCACTGACCCCCAGAGTCGGATACGACTGGCTTTCGAGCAAGGGAAACCTTTACCTGCCGCTCAGCCACAAGAAGGTGGTCCCTGTTTCGAAGGGATCGCCAGAGATTCGCCTGCGGAGAGTCTTTGCAGCGCCCTCGGAAGTCAGCTTGGAGCATTTCTTTTGCTGCTTGTGCTGCTGCTGCTGCTTCTTTCCCTTTGGGTATCAAGCGAGATACTGTAAGGTTCTTATTCTGGTACTACTTCCAGCGGCCTCCACCAGCGTTATTTGTTGTTCTTGTAATACAGTTGTGCCCAAACTTTTGGGGCTTCGGGCCAGTCATGTGGTTCAAGGGACTGGTCACTATGGCTCAGAGGCCGGATAAATTGGTGTCAGGGGCCAGATCCAGCCCCTGGGCCATAGTTTGGGCACTCCTGTTGTAATATGTCTTTCATGCTATCTCTTCACTACATGGAGTAATTTAGTTGGAAAGGGCCTGTTAGGCCATGGAGTCCAAACCCCTTTCCCTATGCAGGAATCCGAATAAAAGCAGATACAGTACAATAGATTGCTGTCCAATTCTGCCCTAAATACTTCTAGTGTTGGGGAGCTCACCGCTTCCTGAGGTGGTTGGTTCCACTGTCATACTACTGTTTACCACAGGGATTCTCAACCTACGACCCACCGGCCAGCCCCAGTCCACGGCACCACTGCCAGTGGAAACAGATGTGTTTACAACAGCCGCAGACACATTTTACGGCAGTGTTTATGGCAGGGGAAACCACCAGTCTGGCCCGCTCAGCTGTCTGAGGGGGTGCAGTCCCTGCTACGGCTTTAAAATGTTTGAGATATGAAATTAATTCGTACCTCTGATCATTTCATATTATGAAAAAAATTGTAACTCAAAACACAATGCAAAACACAACGCTTTACCAGAAGTGGCCCCTAGAGGCTACTGTATACTGTACTATGTAATTTGATAGGGAAACTTTTCGTATCTCTAAAAAATTTTGTATCTCAAAGTATTATTTTTTCCGGATTTCATTTCATATTATGAGATATTCGTAAGTCGAGTCGTTCCACTGAATATACCACCCCATAGCGCTTAGTGCACCCTCTGGGCATTTCACAAGTTAATTAGCATTATTGCCTCCAACATACTGGGTACTCATTTTACCGACCTTGGAAAACTGGATGGCTGAGTCAAGCTGGTACCCTGTCAGGATGGAACGCACAACATTTTGGCTGCACTACCAAAGTTTAACCACTGTGTCACCAGGGCTCTTATCAAGATCCCAGAGTAAATGGGACAAAGCAATGGGAGATAGGACTGATAAGTACATTCAGATCCCTATGATCCCCAGTATACTGGAGAAGGTGCAGGCTGTCTGGGGCCAGCCCATCTTAGGTCAAGTTGCCCCATGGAAAGTGGACAACATGTATAGGGTCTAGGAACCCTCAACTCTGTTTCTATCAGTCCAGATGCAGCTTAATTCAGTTGTGGTGGAAACAAATCGGCCTAGATTTAAGTTTTCTGCTGTCGTCCCTCCATTAGGTAAAGAACAGAGAAAGACAGATAACTTGGCTAAGAAGCTTTATTCTAGCGCCTCTCTGGGTATTCGTATTTAGAATTACCAGGAAACACTTGGTATGCACCAGCAGTATTTGTGGGACTGTTTAGCCTCACTTCCCTCTACCCTGGCCAAGGAGGTGGCAGCAGAGGCCTGCAGGATCCATCAGGAGGCTTCTCTGGTGGCTGACCATTTCATGCTGGCTGCGCGCTATGCTTCGGAGGTTTTCTCTCGTACTGTGGTAGTAGTCTTTCGAAGGCAGGCTTGGCTGCAGGCTTCCAGCCTTGGGGATGATACCAAGAATAAATTGGAACATATGACTTTCGATGGGTCCGGTTTGTTCCACAGCTTGGCAGATGATTCCATAGATGATTTAACTAAAAAGAGTCTGATCGCCCAACGTGTTTACCACGGCCCTAGCTCTGTGTCAGCTCCTCAGCCTCAGCAGCCCTTTCATCGACAAACATGGAGACGTCTGTACCAATACCTCCAACCTTTCTACCAACCATACCAGCCCTTGCCACTTCCTCAGGCTGCCACGTTCTCAAATCAGGCCTCCTTTCCCAGCCAATCTAGACAGGGTGGTAAGAACCAGAGGAATTCCTCCCAGAGGTCTAGGTCTCACCTGTCCTCCTTTCACAATGACAAATCAGCATCTAGGAGGTTCTGAACCTCCTTTCCCAGGAGTTGCCCAACTTTTGTTTTACCCGCCTACTCCTCTGGCACCTTATTACCGCAAGTGGCAGCGGATCTCCACGGACTCCTGGGTCCTAGAGATAGTTTTGTATGGCTATGCCATAGAGTTCCTGCAGTTACCTCCACTTGGGGAGGTGAAAGTTACTCAGCCAAACCCCATATTGGCTCAGGAGGTTCTCACCTTTCTTGCCAAGGGGGCTATTCGAGAAGTGTTCCCCCCAGATTGTCCAAGAGGTTTTTATTTCATTGTCCCAAAGAAGGACGGAGGTCTCCAGCCGATCATGGACCTGAGAGGTCTCAATTTTTTCATTGCAGTTCAAAAGTTCAGAATGGTTACTCTTCAGTTTATCCTGGCCTTTCTTTCTGTAGTCACATGGTTCACCACCATCGATCTCACAGATGTGTACTTCCACATCGCAATCAGGGAGCCGCACAGATGATACCTTCACTTTGTTCTGTCAGGACAGATGTTCGAATACACCAGGCTTCCGTTCAGTCTGTCATCAGCTCCTCGAGTCTTTACCAAGGTAGTATCGCCCATGGTGGCGCATTTGCACCTCCTGTGTCTCCATGTTTTCCCGTACCTGGACGACTGGCACATCATGTCCAGGTCAAGGTTGGAGGATCATGCCAATACTGCCACAGTCCTGTCCCTGTTACAGTCTCTAGGTCTCAGGGTGAACGTGGCCAAGTATTGCCTCACTCCCAGCCAGTCTATCCACTTTATGGGCACGGTCCTGAACTCCAAGGACCAGAAGGTCTATCTTCCTCTCAAAAGGAAGCGGGATATTTGGAGGGCAACCAACCGGGTCATCTCCCATCTCAGACCGACTGCACTCCAGGTCCAGACAATGGATGCCAGCAATGTTGGATGGGGTGCCCACTCCGGCGACCTGCATATCAATGGGACTTGGCTTCCACAAGAACGCCGCCCCTTCATGTGAATCAGTTTGAGTTCCTGGCTGTTTTCAAAGCCCTGAAAACCTTCCAAGTGCCTTTCCACAGCAATGTAGTCCAAGTTGTTTCAGACAACACAACCATAGTCTCTTACATCAACAGGCAAGGGGGGACATGCTCGCGCTGCCTTCTGGTGCTCACGATGCATCTTGGGAACTGGTGCATACCCAGGTCGATCTTCCCAATAGCCATCCATCTTGCAGGGGGTTCCAACACCCTGGCAGACTCTCTCAGTTGGACCCACTCACAGACTCACGATGGGGAGCTCAACCAGGCTGTTTTTCCCATCTAACTCGATGTTGGAGGATCCTGGCCATCAACCTCTTTGCAACACATCACAACACGAAACTCCCAGTTTTTGCCTCCAGGGAGGGTCACGATCCAGCCTCCATAGGGGATGCCTTCCTGTTGGACTGGAGCCAAGGCATGATCTACACCTTTCCACCTCTTTCCCTACTCTGCAGGGTGGTATCACTCCTACTGCATCTGCCAGTAGATGCCATTCTGATTGCCCCATGATGGCCCAGGCAGCCCTGGTTCACTGCACTTCAGAACATGTCACTGCAGTTTCAGCACCTCCCCCTATGCCACAACCTTCTGTCGCTGGGTCAGCAAGAGGTTTCCCATCCAGATGTGGAAGCCCTTCACCTGACAGCATGGAGAATTCTCCATCGCTAGCGCAAATCATCGATGATTCCATTAAGCCTTCTATGCGAAAAGCTTATGAGTGTAAATGGTCCAAATTCCAACAGTTTGCTCAGTTGTTAGATGTGGAAGCCATGTCTCCATGGCTCTCCACGGTTCTTAAATTCCTTCTCCAAATGAAACAGCTGGCACGTGTGGACCCGCCTGTGGCCCTACATCCCCACTCGATGAGAGTCATTTCTGCCTCTATCGCCTTCATGAAAGGTGTCCCCTTGCATGATATCTGCCTCGCAACCATGTGGGCTCGACCTTCCACCTTCGTGCAACATTACAGACTGGATGTTCAACAATCCCATGAGATGACTTTTGGCAGGAGGGTGCTGTCTGCAGCTCTCCAGTGATGCTCCCTCCATCCGGTGAGTATAGCTTGGTAATCACCCACTGTATGTATGCTCACGGACCACAACGGAGAAGGGTAGGTTACCTACCATAAACGTAGTTCTCCGAGTGGTCCTGTGAGCATTCATACACCCCGCCCTTCCTCCCCTCTTGCATTGTAGAGCTGCTTCTCTCTGCATCGGTGCAAATGAAACTGAGGAAAGAGGTGGGACGCTGGCGCTATTTATGTTGGGATTGGCTCCTTCAGAGCTAGCTAGGAAGAAACCAGCCATTCACGCATGCACGAACTAACCCACTGTATAAATGCTCACAGTGCCACTTGGAGAACTAAGTTTACGGTAGGTAACCTACCCTTCCCTTGGGTCTGCCTCATGCTCTTTGACCTTCTCCTCTTTCCACATATGCCCTGTATGGTATGGAATTCCAAGACATTCTCTCCAAATAGGCAAACCACTTTATTTGTTGTCTCTTTATGTAGTTTAAGTTTGGCCCTATTCCAATTATTCCCACAAATATGCCACCTGAGCCATTTGGGGTGAACCCATTGGCTTGAACCCCTTCTTAGTGTAACAAAAACGCTCTGCATTAAAAGAGCCAAAATATTAAAAGATCTCAATTAAAAACTACATAATTTAACCTCAAAATGGCTATAAAGACTAATCTGAGGCACATCTTCTATTTTTTAAAATACAGGTTTCAAGAGACAGGGGGGAAACTAGCAAATATATGTTATGGTACACCTGCTATTATTCTCAGTATTTTTTCTCTATTATCAGCATGTCTAAGCAATACAAAGCAATACAGCAAAGGCATAAGCAAAATCATGTGTACCCAAATGCCTCAGCATACCATAATCGGCTGCCCCTTTGCATGAGTTTAGCCAACACAGTTTATATAAATAATATTGTTTATATTAATAACTAGACAGCAGTCACTTTGCTGATGAGCAGGTGACCCAAGCTGACAGACCTCCAACCAGCTGAGCATGTGTTCAAGGACCCTTTGCCTATCCAACATGTCTATTAGTATTGCCAGGAGGTGGCAGGATTGTATTATAAATAGCAGTTTACAGCCTAAATATTAGTACATAAATGATTCATGTCACCTCTCTGTAAATGGAATGGATGACACTTTCATTTTTTTAAGACTAGCTTTTCTTGCGAAAACAAAATAGGGTACAAACACTTTGCTTTAAAATAGAGTTGTATCACATGGAGACATAATTCTCCTATTTTTGGAGTAAAACACATAAAAGGGTGCTGTTCTGGGGAGATGTGGGGAATCTTTGCACCTTGTTTGGGCTGCATGTTTCCTATTTCTACTATTTATAAACATAATCAACATTGCTTTGGGAATTAGCACATTTCTGCACAGACAAGAATTCAGCCCCACTGCAAAGTGTGTACACCGGATTCTAGGCTACAGTGTGATTTCTGTTACTAGTGATTTTCATGGTTTTAGTTTAGTAGTAGTAATAATAATAATAATAATAATAATAATAATAATAATTATTATTATTATTATTATTATTATTATTATTATTATTATTATTATTATTATTATTATTATTATTATTATTATTATTATTATTATTATTATTTTGTGCCAGAAATTATTCTGGGTTGAAAGGATTTTTCGGAAGAAACTTCGCTCAGGGAACGCCCAAATGAGGCTCCTTTAATGTCCCCAAGTGCTGGGACAGAGACAGGTGCTCAATCCATCATGCAGTACCCAGGTCTCGAACTGCTGACTTGCCAGCCTTCTAGCTAACAAGATAAGTTTCTTAACCACTGAGCCACCGCAGCCCCTGTTTTAGTTGATGATGCTTAGTTGATGATGTTGTCATCCATAACATTATTTATAACAATAGTGCAGTGACGATATTATGTAGCAGAGCAAATCAGCATTCACAAACTGAAGGTTGGTTTTTGATGTGCTTTTTTTTTTAAGAATTGAATCCATTCTTCAAAATTCTTCAATCCATTTGGGAGGAACAATCCATTTTTGCCACATCACCCTGATTCTTTGTATAGCCAATGACTCTTAGGCAGCAAAGCATTCTTTTTCTTTATGTGTAAATGGATCCTTTTAATTCAAGAAATACAAACAATTCAGATCTCTGGGATGCTTCTGGCAATGGGGTGGGGGGTGAGGCACAAAAGCCAACACACACACTGATGCACATAGGCATCAAGCACTAAACACATTTCCCCCCATCTCTGCACAAGTACCTATCTCAGTGTGCTCTCAATGCCCAAGCAATCTCCACTAGAAGCACCTAATAAGGGCTTTTAAAAGCCATCATCAGGGCTGTAAAGAAATACTATTGGCATTCTACTAGCTTCAGGAGTGCATAAGGTAAAGATAAAGGTTACCCTTGCTCAAAATCCAGTCATATCCGACTCTATGGTTCCGTGCTCATCTCCATTTAGAGCCAAAGAGCCAGCACTGTCTACAACTGCAGACATTTCCGTGGACATGTAGCAGGCATGACTAGACATCGGAGTGTACGGAATGCTGTTTACCTTCCCACCAAAGTGGTACCTATTTATCTACTTGCACTTTCTTGCTTTTGAATTGCTAGGTTGGCAGGAGCTGGGGACAGAGACATGAGCTCATTCTGTTGTGCAGTACTCAGGTCTTGACCTGCTGACCTTTCAGTCATCATGTTCAGCATCTTAACCACTAAGCCACCACAGGAGTGTGTGGTGAGCCGCAAAAAGCATACATGAAATCCCAAGGCTGAAAGCTATGTATGCCAAAAATTCATTGTAGGAATCGCTATGTATAAAACCTGCATTTCTTTGCTGTGGTCCCTTCCCAACTTCAGCTCAGGGATAAGCTGCAATGAGCACATTAATTAAATGAGCATTGATTCATTATGGCTACTTACATTTTATTGCTATGATGAGAACATAGAATCGCACATGCCTTTTTTTCTATTTATGATCCTGCTGCCTTTTTCATTTCTAGTGGAATTAAGTCCTACAGCAATAATTCTCATGCTCCATAGGGGGGAGTAAGAAACACAAGTGTATCGTGAAAAGGAGCTGGTAGTTTCTATGAGCCCAAAGCACATTTCTACATAGGAGGCTGCCCATTGTCACTCTGAATGATTCACTGGTAATCAAAAATCCTTTCAACCCGGAGTTATCTCAAACATGAAATTATTATTATTACTGTTCAGTATGAATGTGACTTGTTTAATGCAGCACTGACTTTCCAAACAGCTTCCATGGGTGGCGGTGGTGGAAATAATTCTGCTTCATTGTGGCATTCATAGCTACTAGGGCTACAGCTCAGTAGTAGCAATAGCAATTACACTTATATACTACCCATGGCACTTAACGTACTCCCTGGGTGGTACCCAACATGCTGGGTACTCACCTTACTGACATTGGAAGGCTGAATTTGGCCCTGTCCAGATCAAGCTCAAATCGTGAGCAGACTTTTGGTTGCAATACTGCAGCTTAACCACTATGTTCCAAGGGCTCTAGTAGAACATTTGCTTTCTGTGCAAAAGGTTCCAAGTCTCAACTACTGGAAGAGTGTTGCCACTATATAACCAAAATTAAATAGCACCACCTAATATACAACAGGGAGAGGCCAGTGATGGAGTGGGGAAGGGAAGAAGGAACTGAGATGTTTTGCAGAAAAGCAGACCAGACTGAAAGGGCTGCAGTGGCTTAGTGGCTAAGACACTGAATTTGACAACCAGAAGATCAGCAGGTTAGCAGTTTGAAACCTAAGTGCTGCTGTCATCTATCTAACTTCCTGCCAACCTAGCAGTTTGAAAGCAGGAAATTGCAAGTACATGAATAGGTACCAATTCAGCAGAAAAGGTAACAAGAGTTCAGCGTGCTCCGGCATCTAGGTATGCCTGCCACATGACCATGGAAATGCTTGCAGACCCAAACCGCGGTGGATCTTTGGTTGTAAATGGAGATGAGGACCAGCCTTTACCTTTACCTTAGACCCATGGTTCCCAATGTGGGTCACACGCCCCACAGGGGGGCAATCTGATCTTTAAGGGGAGCAATTTGAGAATGAGTTATTACCAGTAAATTATTTGGAAGCTTGTTTAGATCAAGTTAATGGCCTTTTAGGCTTCCTCCATGTGAACAGAAGCTTACTTTTTGAATAATTAAAATTATATGTCACGGGGAAAGGGGGACCATCAAGATTTTAGAGATGCTTAGGTGGGGCATGGCAAAAAAAGGTTGGGAACCACTGCCTTAGACTATACTGAAAAGAAATCAGGTAAATACTGTAACTCATTATTTTAGAGGGAAATACAAGAGTTGGAGTTTGTTGTTTTGTTTTTGTTTTGGGATGGGGTGTTGGTGAAATACTAGACAACTGTAACAGAGGAAGAATGAAATATAATGGCTGGGAATGGATGAAACAGCCATCCATACATATCAATGGGTCATGGAGAAAACTGCATTTCACTGTCTGGTTGTCTTGGCTCACAGTGGGGAAAAATATTTTTTAAAATCTGTAAGAAATCAAGAATGAAAATGAGAGATGCTTTCCAGATAAGCTTTTCATAGAAACTAGCTGGAAAACCCAATATTTGCATGAAGCTCAGCTTACCTACCAATACTGTATGTCTACTGTACTCGCTCCTGCAAAGAAAGGATAGCAGCAAAGAGAAGACTCCCTTCTGAGTGAAGAGGAAATTCTATGGTGTAACATTTTGTTGCAATCCCTCCTTACAATGATTTAAAAGCCACCCACTTCAGGGGTAACAATGCGTCTCCAGTTTTAATTCACCCATTTCAGAAACACAGCTTGCACTTAGGACAGTGATGGTGAACCTTGGCACTCCAGGTGTTCTTGAACTTAATTCCCTGAAGCCCAAGTCTCTGTGAATCCACACGAATGGGTTTACTGACACGCCAAGTGTTTTTGGACTTCAGTTCCCAGAAGTCCAGGTCTATGTGAATCCACACAAATAGGTTTACTGGACTTGGGCTTATAGGAATTGAAATCCAAGAACACCTGGAGTGCCAAGGGTTCAGTATCACTGCCTTAGGTAAGCTACTTAACATATCCCTTTCCCGAAAGATTGTGTTGCTCTCTTGACTGCCTGTGGAGAGATACCACTACGTGCAAGGAATATATGACAGCCTCTCCACCCCACCCCACCCCTGCTTTTTAAAAATTGAAATGCAATGCACGGCATGTACTTTCTATCTTTGTTTTGTCTTGTCTCCAAGAGACATAGTCCTGCCGTTCTATCTAACATAATCTTTCATTGGTACTGAAATATATTGCACTTTTTTCATTACCATTTGTCACTCCAAGTTAAATATTGCTGCTAGGGATGGCGACTGGGTAAAGGTTACATTTATCCTGGACGTGGAGCCAAAATGCATTTCTACAACACAACCTCTCCACCCTGCTATTACTGGAATTAGCAATAACCCTGAAATCTTTAATGTCTGTAGCGTATTTTCAGCACGATCTCATTGAAATGTACTGGCAGTGCCCCCATTATTTCAACTACAAGTTATTACTGATGATGCCTTGCTGATAAAGCATCTGCTCCCAATAATCTGTTCCTTTTGGGTAATTACATGGCAAGCAGCGTTATTGGTTTGTTTATTTGTAGGACCTATTTTAATCTTGACCAATCTAACTAGGCAGTGTTGCCTATCTCCTGTCAATGATGTTAGGTAAAGGTAAAGGTTGTCCTTGCTTGAAAGCCAGTCAAATCTGACTCTAGAGTTCAGTGTTCATCTTTGTTTATAGCCAAAGAGCCAGCACTGTCTGTGTCTGCAGACATTTCCATGTCATGTGGCTGTCTACAGACATTTCCATGGCCATATGGCAGACATGCCTAGACACCAGAGTGTCTACCTTCACACTCTGTGTGAAGGTAAACGCTGTTTACCTTCACACAAAAGTGGTACCTATTTATCTACTTACAATTTCTTGCTTTCGAACTGCTCGGTTGGCAAGAACTGAGACAGAGACAGGAGCTCACTCTGTCATGCAGTACTTGGGTCTGAAACTGCTGACCTGCTGACTTTCCAGTCAGTAAGTTCAGCATCTTAACCACTAAGCCACCACAGTCAGAAAACTCACCAAAGCATCCTCCGTCGGATCCCTTGGGCAAGGTGAAAGTGTAAAGCACACATCATGGTCTGCCTAGCCAGTGGGAGGCGTGATATCAAAATGGCTAGAAAATGCATGCAGATGGATTTGATTTCTCAAGTCTATTTGCATGCACAAAATGTTGTCCCAGAGACATCTACCAATGCATGGATTCCTTGCTGAATAACAATTCCAAGGTATTCAAGGTATCACAAAAATTAAAAACATGAAAATAAATGTCCATGGCCTTTTTGGGGCTGGTGTAACTTCCAGAGCTAACTGACAAAGTTCTGGGGCATGTTCCAGTTGTGAGTCTGGTCATGGGCTCAACTGCACAACTTAGGTTCATCCTGGCACCCATTAACCAAAATGAGCTCCGGCAATTTACACAATAGGGCCACAGTGGTTTCATGGTTAAGGTTCAGGAGTTCAAGACCCAAGTGCTATGAGACAGAGTGAACTCACATCATCTGTCCCAGTTGTTGCCAACCTAGCAGCTTGAAAGCAGGAAATTGCAAGTAGATAAATATGTCCCACTTCAGTGGGAAAAGTAACAGCATCCCGTGTCATGTGAAAACTATTCATGCCTGTCACATGGCCATGGAAACATCTGCAGACACAGATGGGACTGGCTCAATGGCTGTAAACAGATATGATTGGTTGGACACAACCGACTTTCAATCAAGGGAGACCATTATGTAAATTACACAAAACTTAATACCAAGATGATTCTGGCCAATAAGATAAGAAACAACAGCCAAAAATGGTTAATTGATTAATAGGAATAAAATGCCTACACTGTCTTTTAAAGCTAGAATGATGCTATGTAATTGATTTGTGGTTTATATTGATCACCAATGGTTGTATAGAGAGAATTCTAAGTGGCCAGCATAGGTCTCTTCCTCCCAACTTTATCCTCACATGATCTCTGCAAGATAGTTTAGACCTGGGGAAAGTGATTGGTGAAAGGTTAATCCATGCATTTCATAGTTCAGTGGGGTCCAAAACTTGAATCATCCATGTTCCAGTCTCACAATCTCATCATCACATCAGTACTTTAATCATACAGTTTCAGAGCTGGACTCAAGAGTACATCCAAACCACAAACGGAGTCTTCGAGGGAAATGCAAATTCATCTAACTTGCTGGAAAGTTCAGTAGTTTACCTATGGAGCCAGAAGTTGGGAATTCAGTTCCCCATGATGCCTCCTTGACTCAATAATCCACAGGGTCCCTTCCAGTTCTGTAGTTGTAAGATTATTATTAACACAGGCTGTATGCCTATTTCCCACCTGCCTTGAAAGCCAGTTGTATCCGACCCTAGGGTTCAGTGCTCATCTCTGTTTATAGCCGAAGAGCCAGCATAGTCTGCATTTGCAGATGTTTCCATGGATATGTGGCTGGCATGCCTAGACACCGAAGTCCATAGAATGCTGTTTACCTTCCCACCGAAGTGGTACCCATTTATCTACTTGGAATTTCTTGCTTTCGAACTGCTAGGTTGGCAGGAGCTGGGACAGAGACAGGCCCTAAGTTCATCATGCAGTACTTGGGTTTTGAACTGCTGATCTTCCATCTCCCTCAGTGTCTTAACCACTGCAATCCCCTTTTGACTGAACAAGAGCACATTTGTCTCATTCAAATTAAGTTTTAATTTTTGAATGCTTCCAGTCTATACCAATTTTAAATCTTGATTTAGAGCCATAACACTTCCTTGCATTTAGGTGAGGAAAAAAAGGCAAGGGTGTCGTTAACACATTTTTGTGTTCCCAGAGGTGGGAACTGAATTCCTCCTTTCCCATAGTAACATTATGGCGAACCTTGGCACTCCAAGTGTTCTTGGACCTCAATTCCCAGAAGCCCTGATCAGCAGGAGTGCTGACTTAGGCTTCTGGTAATTGAAGTCCAGAACACCTGGAGTGCCAAGGTTCGCCATCACTGGCATAGGTCAGTGATGGTGAATCTTGACACTCCAGCTGTTCTCAATTCCCAGAAGCCTAAGTCTGTGCAGTAAACCCATTCCTGGGAATTGAAGTCCAAGACTTCACCCCTACTCAGGCACTGTGCTAGGAGCATGCAGGTTTCTAGGAGCAGCTATTGGTTGTTGCAAAAAAGGGCCCAGCATATCTTTGCCCAGAACCAACTGCTTTCAAAACCTCCGATTTTGAGGACTCCTCAAAGTCAGACATTTCTGAGGTAACTAGAAATAACACATAGACTACTGTGCAGAACAGCACCTGCAGCTGTCTTGAGTGGCAACAGTCCTTCCAGGTGGATTTGACAGAACCAGCAAATTTGACGCTTTTAGGAATTCAGTACTTAAAGCAATTACTTCAACCCACCTAATGATAGGGACGGCCTTGAGCACTGCTTGTTTATAATCCAATTTGTTTCAGTGGTAAGATTAGTATACATACAAACATATTAGTGTAACAATTTTATGCATCCATATGTGCAATAGCAATTACTGTACACTTATATACCACCCCATAGCACTTAGTGCACTCTCTGGGCAGTCCACAGAGTAATTAGCATTTTATTATCATACACAGAGTAATTAGCATAGGATTATTCAATACTGTGAAATGATATTTTCAGTAAACAAGGGTAGGATTGTAGTATAGGGCTGCAGTTTCCAATGTACTTACAAGAGAGTAAGGCACCTGAGGCACCTGAGAGCAAAGAAACATTGCTTGGTTTTTTTTTTTTTAATATACAGTAATACCCCGGATAACGTTATGACTTGGTTCCACAAGTCATGACGTTATCTGATTTTTAGCGTTGTCCAATGCATGCATCGAACAACGCTAAAAAAAAAAAGCCCTGACTTCAGGGACAAACCGCTTTAAAGGCAGGCAGGGAAAGAAAGAGACCCGATCGGGTCTCTCTTTTCCTCCCTGCCTTTAAAGCCACCCCTGACCTGCAGCGGTCTCTGGCGCGTGCTTTTCCCCGACCCTATTGCAGTCGCAGAGACCGCTGCGGGTGAGGGGTGGATTGGGTAGTTCTACCCAAACCACCCCACACCTGCAGACCATTGCCTCGGATAACGCTAAGAATCATTATCCAGAATCGTTATCCGATGCAAGTTTTTTCCAAAAAACTTGCATCGTTATCCAATTCTAGCGTTATCCGATGCAATCGTTATCCGGGGTATTACTGTATCAAACTAAGAGCTGTTCCAACTCATGTAAACTCAAGCACTTTAGCTTTAGTCAAATATGGAGCTACTTCGTACTTTAAAAAGATACAATCTGAACATTTAGAGAATGATAGAGTTGGAGGCAGGCTATATAACCACACCATAATCACAAAAACAATGGGGAATTGTTCATACAGTACTTTGTGGGAGTAGTTTCTCTTGCGTGTCTATAAATTTGGCCTATGTTAAATTGGTAAGATTAGCATTAGCAAAACACCAGAACCAGTACTCTTTCTTCTTCTTCCCTGTCTAGGCCAGACGTGAAACTGCCAAAATGAAGGCATGTTTTATATTTAAATCACACTGCAACATGTACACCTGTTCCTTATACTTAACATCATAGTTGGAAGTTAGATTAGAATATCAACCCAACCATCAGTTTATTTCAATAATGAAATAATACTTATAGACAATAACCATCTATAGAGCCCTGGTGGCACAGTGGGTAAACTGCTGTACTTCAGCCAAAGCATTGTGAGTTTGATCCGGATGGGGATCAAGGTTGACTCAGCTTTCCATCCTTCTGAGGTCAGTAAAATGAGCACCCAGCATGTTTGGGGCAAAATGCTAATTAACTTGTGAACCACCCAGAGTGCACTAACCACTATGGGGTGGTATATACCATATTTGCTGGTGTACAAGATGCATCAGAGTATAAGATGCACCCCGTTATTACCAAAATAGTCCACTATAGTCCACTATATATAGTACAAGATCCACTCCATTTTTCCAGTGTATTTTAAGAGGAAAAAGTGGGTCTTGTACACCAGCAAATATGGTAAGTATAATTGCTATTGCTAATTGTCATTGCAATTGGGGGAACGAGCAGATACAAATAGGTCCAGGATCTTTCTGGCTGCTGGCTGCCAGATGCAATTCCACTAAAAAGCCTCTGAAAATCAAGGACCTCCTATGACTACCAGCCATGACTCCACAGTCTCCCTCTTCTGAAGATGTAGTGAATATTCTTGCCTCCTTCTTTTGGACAAGAGTAGTCACCAGTTTGATTTCCCTTTGTTTCCATCTCTGTAGCAAGCTCAGGATACTTAAAGTGGGGCAGATCCTTATTAATGCACAACCCATGAATGCAAAAATGGGTGTGAGGATTTTAGCTTGACACGTTATTCTTCTGCCATATCTGAATCTGAATATTGGGGATCATCATGGTGATCTGCGATGAAGACTGTCCTGAGAATATAATGCAGTGGCCTTTCATCTGTCTTCCACATCACAGTGTGACACCCATACCACTGATCCAGTTCCTGAGTCACTTTCTGGTCCTGAGCCCTTTTGGCACACAAAGTCCTCCTCAGCCCCAGGCTAGTATTGATGAAGCTGCTGCCTTCCATCAATATGGATTCAAGTGGAATTTAATCCACTTGGGGACCATCACCCTACCGTGTGGACTTCAGCACCCAAGGCCACTAGTCCTCAAGATTTTCAGGGTTGTTAACCACCACCTGACACTCAGCATTGAGTCACTAGCAGTATGGTCTGCTCTATTACCATAGCATGATAATCTGGCTGGACTCTTGATACATTGCTACTCAGTGTTAATCGAAGATATATGCTAAGCCCATGTTCTTCATTTTTAAAGAATAGCTTTAATTTAGTCTGCATGTACACAGTCATACACAGGATGTTATGTTTAAATACAGACATTTTAATATGCCTGTCCTGATTTTTTAAAAATTAGTGCTATGCTCTGTAGTTGTTCCTGCATGTTCAGGACTCTCCATGTTTTGGTCTCGGGGTGCTGAACGGACAGCTCCCCTACCTTACATTTCTGTACTACAGGCACACTCCTCATGCAATTTCCTCTTGCAGACTAGAGGAAGTGTGATTAATAAGAATGCTCCCATAAACCCTCGAATCCCATAGCTAGCATAGCTACTGCCCATGTTGGCTTCTGGATTCTTGCAGCTGTAGTTTAAAAAGAGTAATATTTCCAAGTTCTGAAGCCTACTCAATGCTTACCCAACCCTGAGAAGGCAGGAATATGTAGTAAAGGAAGACAATTAATTATGATTCCTATCTAGCCCCCATGTTACCCCAAAAATATTCTGCTCAAGAAATCTCAATACAAATGAGACAAGGAACAGACAAGGAAGTTGCACCTCTCTGAGCTAGGCGGTCAAAGGATCATTCACATTATGAGTGATATCAGGCCTTCTCAATATTTCCAAGTTGCTTTTTCATGTCATATATTGGCGGGCTCATAAAAAATTTTTTACTACCACACTGTGGGCGTGGTATGGTGGGTGTGGCCAGGGGGGAAGTCCAGCATTGCACCTGAATTAGGACTACCTTATTTCAAAACGTGGATGGGCAGGTCCAGCCAGAATTTCTGCTACCAGTTCTGACGAACTGGTGCAAACCTGCTGATGCCCAGCACTGATGTCATACATGTTTAAAGCATAAACACCAAGTGGTATAATAGAGCCAGAACTCACAGAGTCAAAGATTGCTTTTGGCAATAGGAGAATTGTGAGATCATGCTACCCCTTCAATCTTTCTTCTCTCCTCTGAGTTTAAATACAATCCTCACAGTAGCTGGAAGAGAAAAAATTCCTCAGGAACAGTAAAGTGTTACTTGTTATTCCATTCCTCAGGGTGGCTTGGTTTTGAATTGCCTAATTTGAGCTGTTAGGATTTTTGTTTTTAAAGCTGTTCCTCATTTACTAATACGGGCTGATCAATCTGCCTGCAGTCTGAGACTCCTGCATGAGTACATGCACTTCCAAGTTTACTACTAGGTAAAGGTAAAGGTTGTCCCTGCTTGAAAGCCAATCATATCTGACTCTAGGATTCAGTGTTCATCTCCATTTATAGCCAAAGAGCCAGTGTTGTCTGCATCTGCAGATGTTTCTGTGGACACATGGCAGGCATAACTGGACACAAGTGCATGGAACACTGTTTACCTTCCCACCAAAGTGGTACCTATTTACCTACTTGCAATTTCTTGCATTCGAAATGCTAGGTTGGCAGGAGCTGGGACAGAGCTGGAAGCTCACTTCATCATGCAGCTCTCAAGTCTCAAACTGCTGACCTGCTGACCTTCCAGCCATCAAGAGCAGCATCTTAACCAATAAGTCACTGCAGTCCCTTATGTTTACCACTACACCTATCTAAAAATACCAAGCTTGAAGGAGACAAACCTCAGCAACACATTTCGTGCCATCTTGAAAATTAACAAGTTTTATTTGGCATCACCTTTGCTTATGGCAGTCTTCTTCATCTAGGGAAATTGAATGAAGACCCAGATGGATTTACCTGATGAAATGGGCTGCAGTCCATGCATGTTTTTGCCAGATGAAATAGTCATCAGTCTTAAGGTGCCATAAGACTCTTTGTCATTGCAACAAGCTAACACAGCAACTTCTACATCCCGGGGAAGATGTGTCAGAAAGGTGTACCTGTTAGTGGGTCAAGACTGATGCCAGCATTTCTGTGAAGTGTATGATTAATTTCAAGTCCAGATTTGGTTCGGATTTGACATCACATGATTTAGAGAAAGCCCTAAATCCTCAAGTCTGCTCTTTATATCATTCTAAGAGGCAACTAACCATTGTAAGCTTTTTAATCTGTTGGATACAATCTAGGCATGCATTTCTTTTTTGTTTATATTATTATACAGTACTGTACTTGGATTGTCCTGTTTGATATCATAGCTTTGGATTTTTTTGTTTATTCTCTGTTGTGAGCCACCCACAATTAAACAGACAAACTCAACTTACCATCTCCTAAAGCAAGCTACAGCAAACCCCAGTTTTCTTAACTTTCCCGTAATCTACCTGGATTTAGCTACAGGGAAGGAGACCTGGGACCAGTGGTGGGCATCAGCAGGTTCGCACCAGTTCATCAGAACCAGTAGCAAAAATTCTGACTGGCCCTGCCTATCTACATTTTGAAATAAAATAGTCCTAATTTGGGTGCAAAGCAGGGCTTTCCCCCTAGCCACTCCCACCATGGCACACTCACAGTGTGGTAGTAAAATTTTTTTGGAGCCCACCACTGCCTAGGCCTCACTGTCTGTTTCCATCACCCCTAATGACCAACGTGTGTCTGAGTATGTGCAGAGGACTCTCCTCTCACCAGGAGGAGGAGCCACAACCAGCAGGGAGTTGCAACACTTCTGTTCCATAAATGAGAGATGGGGAGGGGGGCGGGAACCCGCCTCTGAGCAAACTGTTGAAAGCCTCCCAAGGTGTAAAAAATAAATGGAATTATAAAGAAATCAGATTTTAGAGAAATATTGGGAAATTTTCGTGATTATGTTTTAGCAAAGGGGAAAGGAGTAAAACCAGGACAAGACTATACAGTACAGTACATTATTCTGGGAAGTAGGAACAATTACAAGTTAAACAGGTGTGAAATAGATAGTACTGTAGATTGAGAACAATGTACATAAACGTATATATTGTCTAACGGGGTGATGGGTACACATATTAGTATAGAACCGTGATGGCAGAGGCATAGTGAGGGGGGCAAGGGGGTAACATGCCCTGGGTAGCACTTTGCAAGGGGCAGCAACACCACTGCCCCGGACTTCTTGGTGACTAGGCCGGGCGCCGGGATCCTCTGCCACCACTGGTGCCCTGGGCCCCGCCCCGGAGGGCACGGGCCCGATGGCGCAGTGGAGGCCAGGAGGCACCACTCCCCCTCCTCTGTCCCCCTCCTCCCCAGGCGCCCCGTCCTTACCGCCTGCCGGGCTGGGGCAGCATGGCGCAGCCCCAGTGGAGATCCCACCGTCTGCGTCCCAGGCGCACGGCCGCCCCGCCTCCTAGCCCGGCAGTGGTGCCCAGGAAGGCAGGAAGCGAGGTCAGTGGTCACCGTGGCCCAGTGCCAGTCAGGCAGAGGACCACCACCCTCGCAATGCGTGGCTGGTGCTGCTCCGGCTGCTGGGCTGCAACGACTGCTGGCCTCACTTCCCACCTTCCTAGGCACCACTGCTGCTGTAGGAGGTGGGGCGGCTGCGCGCCTGGGACTCTGATGGCATGGGCAAGGGTTTGGGCCGGGCCGAGCGGTGAGCCATCGTCAGCGTCCCAGGCGTGCAGCCGCCCCTCCTCCAAGCCTGGTGGCGGCAGCTCATCTGCCTTCAGTGGCAGCGGCGCCCAGAGGGGCAAGGCCAGTGGTCATTGCACCCGGAGCAGCGCCAGCCAGGCTGAGGACCTCCCCCCCACAAGGCCTGGCTGGCGCTGCCACTGGCGCTGCTCTGTGGCAACCACCTGCCTTGCTTCCCACCTTCCTGGGCCCCGCTGCCGCCAAAGGCGGATGAGCTGCCGCCACCGGGCTCAGAGGCGGGGCAGCTGCATGCCTGGGACCCTGACGGTAGGCTCCCTGCTGGGCCCATGTTGTCCCACCCCAGACCCTGGGCCTCGCCAGCGCCGTCAGGGTCCCATGTGCACAGCCACCCTGCCTCTGAGCCCGTGAAACCCAAAGGCAGAACTTTCCAACCTGGGGGACCCCGAGCCTGGGCCCTCCCAGCAAGTTTGGCCTGTGGCCCCGGGCAATTGAAACCCACCCTACACTACTGTGTGATGCCGAACCTTGGCACTCCAGATGTTCTTGGACTTCAATTCCCAGAAGCCCAAGCCCTGGTGAATCCACACAAATGGGTTTACTGTGATTCATCCGTCCCATGCCGCCTCGTTGCTCCCGGAAGCGGAAGTAAAACATGTCCGTATGGGTGCGATTCGCTTCCGGAAGCAAGGAAGGTGTTGTGGACTGGAGACTGGATGAATTGCATTAAACCCATTTGTGTGGATTCACAGGGGCTTGGACTTCTGGGAATTGAAGTCCAAGAACATCTGGAGTGCCAAGGTTTGCCATCACGGGTATAGACTATGTTGAGATCGTGTTTTTATTGAGAATGTGTGTTGTTTCCTTTCTTGTTATTTTCTGTTTTATTTTAATTTTTCTTTTTTGTAAGATAAATAAATAAGAAAGCAAGCCTGCCAAGGTAAGCGGCTCGCCCATTGGGTTCCTAAGGACCAAACCACGCCTTGCACCGCTAGTTCCATCCCCGCCAACCCCGAGGAGGAGGGGGGGGGACTGAAAAAACTATCCACCCACCCTACCGTGCTCCCCCTCCCCACTTTTCAATTCTCCGCCCCACCATCGGAGGGAACGAAAATAAAGGCTCTGGATCCTCCGGAGATCGACTCCACCTGGCCTCTGTCTTTCCCCACCAACACCCCACCTCGGTTCAATCTAGGCTCAATTCGCCCGCGGAGGCGGTAAGAGAAAGCAAGCCGAGCAAAGAGCCAGCCAGCTGCAACCCCCCCCCCCTTTTTCCCTTGCCTTGCCCGATCCGGGCTCGTCTCGGCTCCCGCCCTTCCTGGCCAGAGGCTCCCAGCTGCGGCAATGCCTGGGATCGGGGCCATCGGGGCTCGGTGCAGGCACCGCCCGAGGCGGCGTCCCAAGGAGGCCGAGGAGGGCGGCGGCCCCCAGCAGCATCACCCGGACCCCGGCGGCGGCGAGGCGGCCATGGACGCGGCCATCTGGATCTACCAGTTCCGCCTGATCGTGCTGGGCGACTCCACGGTGGGCAAGTCGTGCCTCTTGCACCGCTTCACCGAGGGCCGCTTCCCGGGCTCGATGCAGTCCGACCCCACCGTCGGGGTGGATTTCTTCTCTCGCCTGGTGGAGATCGAGCCCGGCAAGCGAGTCAAGCTGCAGCTCTGGGACACGGCGGGCCAGGAGCGCTTCAGGTACAGCCCTCGCCTGGCTTTGCCATTTCTCCCCTGCCGTCCCTTCCCTACTACTGGCATGGATTCATTCGCTAACCAAGAGCGCTCCTGAGCATGTATAGAAGGCCTCCCTTTCGCCACAGCCACCGTTCCGCGCTGGTTCGGCCCGTGGGCAACACAAACAGGGGTGTTGTTTGGAAAGTTACTTGTTTGAGTGGGGCTGCTGAGTCTCCCCCAGTCCCTCGTCCGTCACAGCCGCTGGCTAAAAGTGGGTGGAGGATTCTGGGGAGTGTAGTCCGATGAGTCCCTTTTTCCAACTAACTTTGACTTGGGAGTATTGTGGAGTCACGCCCACAGTCCCCATAGTGTCCAGGAACAGCCTAGAGGCGAGGCAAAGAAGCAGCCTGGGGCATCAGCTTGGGTGGTTTACATATGGTTAACTTCAGGAGATAGCTGGCCTGTAAGTCTCAACCTAGTACAGTACTGTATTTCAAAAGCAAGAAATTGCATGTAGATAAATAGGTACCACTTTGGTGGGGAAGGTAAAAGCGTTCCATGTGCTCTGGTGGCTAATCATGCCTGCCACATGACCACCGTAATTTCTGCAGAGACAGCACTGGCTCTTTGGTTGGAAACAGAAATGAGCTCCCCCCATCCCCCAGTGGGACATGACTGGCTTTCAAGCAAGGAAGACCTTTTAGCCTCAGTTAGGCAGGCTGGGTCAACAGTGTTTAATAGCTGGTAGTTTGAATCCCCACTGTTGTTCCAGGGAAAAGTGCCAGCCTGTGTGGCACTGCACAAGCAGTACAATCTGATGGTGCTCCAGAATGGTGAACCACTTCTGTATATTCTTTCCTTAGAAAACCCAAGGCTTGCAGTAAGTCAAAACTGACTTAACAGCATGAAATCCTCAGCGGGGCTGGATAGCTCATTGAGTTAGACATCTACCAAGTTGGAAGTCTGATTCCCCTCTGTACCTTAATCTGTACCTTAATCTCTGTACCTTAATCTACGACCCCAGCGTGGGTCATCTTGAACAAGCTGAACAGCCTCAGAAGGCTACCACAAGAATGGAATGATAAGCCCCTTGTGAGTTCTTTTTACCTAGAACACATTAGAAAGGCTTGTCCTTAAATCAGAATTAACTCCACAGCAGTTAACTAGTATTATTTCTATTCTTTAGGTAGTGCACATACAAGTAACAGTAAAGGTCTTCCTTGGTCGAAAGCCAATCGTATTTGACTCTAGGGGGCAGTGCTCATCTCCATTTAAAGCCAAAGAGCCAGCGCTGCCTGCATCTGCAGATGTTTCCATTGTCATGTGGCGGGCATGACTAGACACTGGAGTGCACAGAACACTGTTACCTTCCCATCAAAGTAGTACCTATTTATTTACTTACAATTTCTTGCTTTTGAATTGCTAGGTTGGCAGGAGCTGGGACAGAGACGGGAACTTACTCTGTCATGTAGCACTCGGGTTTTGAACTGCGATCTACTGGCCTTCCAGTCATCAATTTCAGTGCCTTAACAACTGAGCCACCATAGTCCCAGTGCACATATACATATGCATAAAAGTACTCAGGCTGAGTGATAAGGAAGTGAAAACATGGGAGCTAATAATGTCTTATGGTTATTTGTGAACATACAGTAATACCTCGCATAATGAATTTAATTCGTTATCCAAGGTTGCTCGTTATGCGAGGTTGCTCGCTATGCGAAACAAACAAAATTCCTATGGAAAAACTTGCATAACGAGCATTTCAAGGGGAAAACTCGCATAGCGAAAAAATTTGCTATGCGAGTTTTTCCCATAGAAACACTCGTTATGCGAGTTTTTCCATAGGGAAAGTCCGGTTCGCATAACGACAATTTTTGTTATGCGAGTCAGACCGCTTAGAAAAAAAACTTGCTCGTTATGCGAGTTTTTCGCTAAGCGAAACACTCATGCGAGGTTTGACTGTATCTGGATTTCATGAGGAGGGTTTTGGGCCTCAAATGCTTTTGTGACCAACAGTGCTGACCTTGCCATTGATCACTCCAGACAGCAGGTTTTGGATGTCTTGAAAAGGCAGTAAGTGATTGGTTATTTATAATAAATTATGATAACATTTTTTACGGTGAGGAGAAGCAATCATGATGTTTTCTAGTCTGGGCGCCAAGATAATGTTGGTCCAATCTTCTATGTGCTGAGATTTTGGGAGTATTGGGGTGGGGGAGGGTGTTAGCTATTTTCTGCTTTGTCTTAAGTGGAAGAATGTCATGAGATGACCTTGATACTGATAAATTTCCTTGCTCCTAAGGTACCATAAAATTATTCAGCATTTTTCATAACAAGTGGCTCTTAGTATCCCACTCCCTTCTGGAATTATACCAGTTTTTCTCTACCCAGAACCATCCACCAAGGCCTCAGTTCTCCTATAGCTGATGATGATTTCCAAGCAAGTCCCACTTGTTTTCTTTCCTTTATGCCAGTGAGGGCAAACCTTTTAGAGACCAAGTGCCCAAACAGAGGGGTGGGGTGAACTCTGTGCTGGGGAGAGGCAAAAAGAGCTCCCATTGGGCTGCTGGACAGAGGAGCAGGGCAGATTCTGTGCTGTGCTGGGATGATGGCACACATGCCAACAGAGAGGGGTCTGAGTGCCTCTTCTGGCACGCATACCATAGGTTCACCACCACTGCCTTATGCTATCCCATTATATTAGAATATACCACCATCCAGTGTGATTATTTGGTAGGAGAGTGAGGGCAGAATAGAAAACATTTTGTTACACAGCGTGTATAGTTATAAACTCTGGGATTTGCTTCTGTAAGACATAATGAAAACCACCAGCCATATGGAATTTCTTGCCATGGAGTATGGAGCTGGTCAACAACTTAAGTAGCTTTTTAAAAAATAAGATAAATTCACAGAGGAAAAAGCTATTAGTAGTTATTCTCCTTCGTGTTGTTTGGGGATGCACACTGATGGGTTCTGCGCCTGCGCTGAATCCTGAGCGGAGCTGGAAAGCTGATTGGATAAAGAGTTTTGAATGTGGGACCGCCCACCATGCCCAACCCCTTTAGGCGCCATTTCGCGCTCTCCCCTCAGTTTGCTTTTTTCCGCTGCGCAAGCAGGAGCCTGGAAAAAAAGCTGTGAGTACTTTACTGAGATTGTCTCAGAATCTTCCAATTTTTCTACCTTACAATTTTTCTCGGACTAGGGGAATTGTTCCCTTGGTCCTCGTGTGGCTGGGGCTCGCCCTCAGCCGCCGGTAAAAAACAAACAAAAAAAAAAAAAACCAGAAGGAAACAGTTCCTCCCTGCAATCTCGTGCCGGGGCCTCCCGGCCGGGATAATTTTTTCTCTTCGGCCATCTACCTCGGTGGATGGCCTCAGCAGCAGCGTTCAAGCAGTGTCCGTCCTGCAAGAGAAAGTTCCCTAGTTCGGACGGACACGTGCGCTGCCTCCGCTGCCTCGGGGAGAGTCACCAGGTCCAGACCTGCGAGGTGTGTAGAGGCTTCTCGAAGGCCGCCATCAAGAACCGCCAATACCGCCTCCAAGCCTACCTCATGGAGGCCGCCCTCGCACCACCGCCTCCCCCAGCTCCAGAGCAGGCCGCTGCCTCAACGTCTGCTCCTTCGACCTCTGCTCCTTCTTCACGGCCGTCGGCCTCTGAACTGTTTAGACGGAAGAAGGAGCAGGAGAAGAAGAAAAAAGATAAAAAAGAGAAGAAGAAGCGCCGCAGCTCTACCTCTTCTCTCCCGCCGACCCCGGGACCGGCTCACCTCTCGCCGCCACGCTCCCTAGCATCCGCCCCGGTTGCAGCCCCACCTACGCCGGGCAGGATGCAGGTCGATGTCCAGGAAACTACACCGGAGAGGGCCCCCAGCCCTCCGCCGTCGCCAGAGGCCCTTCCACCTCCACCGCCGCGACGATCTACCTCCCTTTGCGACCATTCCGTGGCTCCTGGTCTGGCTTCTGAAGCGCCACCCCAGTTGAGCCTCATCGCCCCGTTTATCGAGGCGATGGTGCGGAAGCTGCATGCCGAGCTCCAAGGCCCTCGACCGGCACCATCCGAGTTCGTGGAGCACCCTCTGCCTCCCGAACCAACCACGGAGGCACCACCGCTCCGTGACGAGGGTCCGGCACCGAAGCGGCACCGAGTGGAACAGGCGCGGTCGGAGGCCTCTCTCCCTCCGTACCAGCTGCCTCTGCCGGGGAGCGATCCGAGATCCGCCAGGCCGTACTGGTCGGACTCGGACCCCGAGGCCTACCTGCCACCGCCCAGCGTCTCGGTGCGGTCAGGAGGCTCCGACGACTCGTCGGACCAGGAGGAGGAGGATCGGCCACCACCGGTTGCGGTTGACAAGTCCCCGGACGAGAATATCGGCTCCGTCCATGGCTCCCAACCGGAGGACCAGAAAACATACACGGCCCTCCTCACCCGCCTTGGATCCACGCTGGGAATCCGAGCGGAGGCTCCCCTGGACGAATGCGAAGATGTCGTCTGCGGCCTGGCCGACCGGAAGGAGCTAGTCCCCGTCCGTCTGGGACTACTCCCGAAGATCGCCAAGGCGGCCAAGGAGATCTGGAAGAGACCCGTCTCTTCCCATTCGGTGTCCAACAGGGTGGACTCCATGTACAGACTGCTGGAAGACTCCGACTTCCTACACGTCCACCCGGCGCCGAACTCCCGAGTGGTGAAAGGCTCCCAACACCGGACACCGATTAGTAGCACCCCCGTTCCGTCGACCCAAGAAGGGAAGAAACTGGACGCACTGGGCAGGAAGGTCTACGCCAATGCCTCCCTGTCCTTCCGTGCGTCCAACTACGCGACGGCCATGGGGGGCTACCAGTGCCGACTGTGGGAACAAGCGGAGTCCTTCAAGTCGCTGTTACCGCCGGACAAACGAGCGGACTTCGAGCGGGTCTGCATGGAAGGAAACCAACTCGCTCTCCAGCAGATCCGTACGGGCCGCCACGTCACGGAATCAGAGGCGAAGAATCTGGCCTCTGCAATCCAGCTTCGTCGCCACGCCTGGCTCCGTTCCGCTGACTTGCAAGACGACGTGAAACGGCTGGTGGAAGAGCTCCCCTTCGACGGTGAGGGTCTCTTCGCCAAGGAGACCGACACCTCCTTGGGAGAGCTGAAGGGGGACTACGCCACCATCAAACAGCTCCGTCCTCCACGCCGTGGGTCCCACCGTTACCAGCAGGACCAACCGTCGACGTCCCAGGCGGGTCCTTCCTACCAACCTCGCCCACCGCAGAGGCAAGGCGACTACTCCCGGTACCAGCCCTACCGGCCACGACCACAACCCAGCCGCCCACGCTACCAGCAGCGTCCCCAAACTGGTAAACGCGCGGAACGGAAGGGCAAACAACGTGTTTGACTCTTCCGTGACCGAGACTCTACCCTACCGCCCCCTCGCCAACTACCTATCGGCCTGGTCTGCCATCACCACAGACCGATGGGTTTTAACCATCTTAGACTCTGGCTACGCGATCGAGTTCAGGAAATGCCCTACTGTCGGACGGATCCGCGTCACCGATCCGTCCCCACCGCTCCAGGAAGAACTATCAGCTCTCCTAGAGAAGGGCGCCATAGAACCGGTTGCAGTGTCGGAGTCTCACGAAGGGTTCTTCTCCCGCTACTTCCTCGTGGACAAAAAAGACGGGGGGACACGTCCAATCCTGGACCTCCGTCTCCTCAACAAGCACATCGACGCGAGGAAGTTCCGGATGGTGACTCTTCATTCCATCCTCCCACTGATCAACCACGGGGACTGGTTCACCGTCATCGACCTGAAGGATGCCTACTTCCACGTATCCATCAGAAGGGAACACCGCCGATTCCTACGCTTCCAGATCGGCGGCGACGTCTACCAGTACACCTGCCTACCCTTCGGCCTCTCCACCGCTCCGAGGGTATTCACGAAATGCATGGCGCCGGTGGCTGCTCATCTTCGGCTGCAAGGCGTCCAAGTGTTCCCGTACATAGACGACTGGCTGGTCTGCTCCCCGACCCAACAGAAAGCCAAGGACGATGTTGCCCATTGCCTGGCCCTTATGCAGAGTCTCGGTCTACGGGTCAACTACAAGAAGTCTCAGTTGACCCCCACTCAACGAATAGACTATATCGGAGCCGTATTGGACTCTCTGGCTCTGAGAGCCTACGCTCCACCCAAACGTCTGCTCGACATCCGCACGGTAGTGGCTCGGATCCAGGGCAGTCGTCGCGTCCGTGCCAGGGACGCCCTCCGCCTCCTAGGACTCATGGCGTCGACCACAGCAGTGATCTCGCACGCCAAACTCAAAATGCGGTCACTCCAGTCGTGGCTCCTAGCCTCCTTCGACAGCACCCACGACAACCTCGGGAAGTGGCTCACACCGACCCCCGAGCTGCGGGACCAGCTGAACTGGTGGACAATGGACCGCAATGTGACCGCCGGGAAGCTCTTCGCCCTCCCCGCGCCATCCGTCCAGGTCACCACCGACGCGAGCACGCACGGATGGGGTGCGTGCTGCCTCGGGTTACGGGTCCACGGCATCTGGACGCCCGCGGAAGCCGACCGCCACATCAACTTCCTCGAGCTGTTAGCGGTATGGAAGGCGATGAGGTCCTTCAGACTGTCCCTAGCAGGCCGCGTGGTGCAGATCGCTTCGGACAACACCACGACCCTAGCCTACCTCAACCGGCAAGGAGGAACCAAGTCCCTCTCCCTCCTTCACCTGACGGTCCAGATCTGGGAGTGGTGCCTGAAGGTACATGTGTTCCCCATCGGTGTCCACATCCAGGGCACGCTGAACTTAGAGGCGGACTCCCTGAGCCGCAAAGGGACAGCGATGCACGAATGGGAACTGGACGGATCGGTGTTCGACCGCCTGTGCCGACGGTGGGGCACACCGAGCCTAGATGTGTTCGCGTCACAGATCAACACCAAGTGCCGCCGATACTGCTCCCGGGCCGGGATCGGCCACGGATCGGAGGGCGATGCCTTCATGGTGCCGTGGCACCAGGAACTGCTGTACATGTTTCCTCCGATCCCTCTCATCCAACGGGTCCTGGTATGGATCCGTGCGGAGAACGCCCGGGCGATCCTGATCGCTCCGTCATGGCCGCGCCAGCCGTGGTTCCCGCTACTCCAAACCCTGGCTTGCGACCGCTTCCGCCTGCCCACCGATCCGAACCTCCTCCGCATGGAGGACGGTCGGATCCTCCACTCGGATCTGCCGAGCCTACACCTGACGGCCTGGTTTATCCGCCCGACATAGCACGGATCCTTGAACTTTCAAGGAAACCTTCCACGCGAAAGTCCTACGATGCCAAGTACCGTCGCTTCATAGACTTTCTAGCATCCAGTGACCACACCGTGGACTCGGCATCCCTGCAGGACGTCATGTCCTACCTCCTGCACCTGGCCGAGTCAGGATCTGCACACTCATCCTTAAAGGTCCACTTGGCTGCGGTGGTAGCCAAGACCCCACCCTCATCAGTTTTGTCCTCCGCTTTCAGAGACAGGACTGTTAAAAGATTCCTCCAGGGACTGCGTAATGCCTACCCTCCAGTGAAGATACCACCTCCTCAGTGGTCCCTCACTGCTGTGCTCACCGCGCTCACGAAGGCGCCCTTTGAGCCCATGGCTACAGTGGACATTAAGTTTGTTTCTTACAAAACTGCATTTCTCGTAGCCATCACCTCTGCCCGGAGGGCAGGAGAACTGGCAGCCCTGCGGTCTGACCCTCCTTTTCTCAAGTTCTACCCCGATAGGGTAGTATTGCACCCGGACTTGACCTTTCTGCCCAAAGTCCTGACTGAATTCCATCTGGCCCAGTCCATCACGCTTCCAGCTTTCTTCCTGAATCCTTCGTCTGCACAAGAGAGAGTGTGGCATTCGCTGGATGTCAGGAGGGCCTTGCTGTTCTACACACAAAGGACTGCGTCCTTCAGGAGAGCCAAACAACTGTTTGTGGCCTATGGTGGCAGGTCCAAGGGACACTCTCTGTCTGCCCAGAGACTTTCCAAATGGATCTCAAGCACCATCTACTTGGCCTATGAGATGTCATCTCTACCACCCCCGCCTCATGTCCGGGCTCACTCCACCAGGACATTGGCTTCCTCCACTGCGTTCCTCGAAGGCATCCCGATGGAGGACATCTGCAAGGCCGCTACCTGGTCCAGATCCTCCACCTTCATCACCCACTACCGGGTTGACACAAGGTCTGCTCCCGATGTCAGACGGGGCAGGTCCATCCTGACGGCTGGTCTCCGGTCCTCTTCGCTGATGACCGCCCATCCATGATGCCATCGCGCTCTCCTACATCTCAGGACGCCGGCTGCCCACCATCCAAGTAAGTGAGCTTGCTAGTCACCCATCAGTGTGCATCCCCAAACAACACGAAGGAGAAGGACAGGTTTCACTTACCAGTAACTGTCGTTCTCCGAGTATGTTGTTTGGGGATTCACACAACCCAACCCTGCCTCCCCTCAGGGCTGCCGGCCTGAGATGGCCTTATGCTTAGCGGGCAGCTTTAATATCAAACTGAGGGGAGAGCGCGAAATGGCGCCTAAAGGGGTTGGGCATGGTGGGCGGTCCCACATTCAAAACTCTTTATCCAATCAGCTTTCCAGCTCCGCTCCGGATTCAGCGCAGGCGCAGAACCCATCAGTGTGAATCCCCAAACAACATACTCGGAGAACGACAGTTACTGGTAAGTGAAACCTGTCCTTATTCATGATGGCTATTGTTTCCAATACTGTAGTCTGCTGTGTGAGAGGAGCCCTGGTTTTGTTGTTGTTCAGTCGCACAGTCAATTCCGACCCTTTGTGAACCTATGGACCACTGTCCCCCAGTCACTTCTGTCCTCCACCATCCTCCTCAGCTTGCTCAGTTCTGTGCCCATTGTCTCTACAATACCGTCTAGCCATCTCATTTTTGGCCGCCCCCTTTTTCTTTTCCCCTCCACCTTTCCCAGCATCAAGGCTTTCTCGAGTGAATCCTCTCTTCTCATTTGATGTCCAAAGTACTTTAGCTTCATCTTTACTATTTGACCTTCAAGGGAGCAGTCAGGGTTGATTTCTTCTAAGATTGACCTATTTGTTCTCCTCGCTGTCCAGGGGACTCTCAAAACTCTCCTCCAGAACCACATCTCAAAGGCATCTATTCTTCTGCGCTTAGCTTTCCTAATGGTCCAGCTCTCACAACCATACATTGCCACCGGAAATACCATTGTTTTGACTATATGAATTTTTGTTTACAATGTGATGTCTCTACTTTTCACTATGTTCCCCAGGTTTCTCATCGTTTGCCTCCCAAGAATCAGTCGCCTTTTTATTTCATGGCTGCAATCACCATCTGCAGTGAGCTTTGATCCTAGGAAAGTAAAATCTGTCACTGCTTCTACTTCTTCCCCATCTATTTTCCAGGGACTGATAGGACCTGTTGCCATGATCTTGGTTTTCTTGATGTTGAGTCTCAAGCCAGCTTTTGCACTTTCTTCTTTCAATCTAAACAGGAGCTTCTTTAAGTCCTCCTCGCTTTCTGCCATTAGGGTGGTATCATCTGTATATCTCAAGTTGTTGATGTTTCTCCCAGCAATTTTGATCCCAAATTGTGATTCCTCCATCCCTGCACTGCACATTATGTGCTCTGTGTATAAGTTGAATAAGCAGGGTGACAAAATGCAGCCTTGTCTTACTCCTTTTCCTATTCCAAACCACTCTGTCCTTCCGTATTCTGTCCTAACTGTTGCTTCTTGATTCATGTACAGATTTCTCATGAGGTATATAAGGTGCTCTGGTATTCCCATCTCTTTAATTACTTGCCACATTTTCTAAACACTTTCCCATGCAATTATGTTGTAGAATTTCAAAGCAGGTAGCTCTCCTCTAATTTTCTTAAAGCTTTGTACTGCTGGGCCAATTTGAGTCCACTTTGACATATAAGACTATTCAGTAACAGTCAACAAGGTGTAGGGGTTACAGTGTGGAGCCAGAAGATCAAGGTTTTAGTCCTCGCTCATTCTTTAATGTCACTGTGTGATTTTCCTCTGAGTGTCACTGCAGGAGAGTATACTGCTCCTATATGGGGCACATCCATACACACAAAACAAGTTGACATCGCTGTTAATGAAGCCATATGTATAGTGACAGGATGCCTCAAATGTACACCAGTTGAGAAAATATATCCTGTTGTTGGTATCGTTCCACCTAAGATAAGGAGAGAAGTATCAACGGATGCTGAGAGAACTAAGCAAGAGAATGACCCTTGACATCTTCTGAATAGATTAGAGCCTCAAGTCCAGAGGCTTAGATCTAGGAAGAGCTTTATGGCAAGAACAAACATTCTTGAGGGTATGCAAGAACAAAACCTAATTAGAAGATGGAGGAAGGAGCTTAATGGACAAGGGACAACATTAAAGGAGAATATGGCTCCCCTGTGTCACTTTATGGACCCTGAATAGGCTGAGGTTAGGAGTGCCTAAATGTAAGACCAACATGCTCAAGTGGTTACTGCTGGGTGACAACAACACACTGTATGAATGTGGAGAGATACAGAATCGGGCTAATTTACTGGTCTTCTGGTTAATTCTAGAAACATGGCTTCATTTTGACAATCCAGTGTTGGATCGGGACACGAAAGAAGATTTTCCTCGCTCTTTCTCAGTGTGACCTCCCTCCCTCACAGGAATGTTGTGAGGATAAAATGGAGAGATTTCTGTAAGCTAAGGCATTACAGTCAAACCTCGCTTAATGAGCGTTTCGCTTTGCAAAAAACTCGCATAACGAGCAGGTTTGTCAAAAAGTGATCCGACTCGCATAACGAAATTTTTCGCTAGGCGAGTCCAACTTGCATAGTGAAAATATTCGCTATGCAAGTCGAACTTTCACTATAGAAAACTCGCATAATGAGCATTTCTATGGGGAAAAAAATTCGCTATGTGATTTCCCCCCCTAAAAATACTCGTTATGCGAGTTTTTCCATAGGAATTTTCACTATGCGAGTCTGACTCGCATAGCGAAAAACTCGCACAGCGAGCAGCCTCATAGAATAAATTAAATTCGTTATGCGAGATATTACTGTATTTTCAATGGATTTCTTTCTGCAAGTTGAGTTTTCCATTACCCAAAGCATCAGTAACCCTGGGTTCCACTGTATAACTAAGAGGATTAATTCTGTTTGCTTACATTGGAATGGAGACAATAGTTATTGACTCACTACCTGTATTAATTTAATGCAGCAATGTGGGAAAGGTTGTGTTGTTGCTAATTACAGCTGGCATTTTGCTGCTTCTTTGTTCATGTCAGAAGGAGGCCAGTGGTCTTCTGTAGTGGAAAGGATCAAGCCAGCAGGATTCTGCCATTGCTCAGGGGGTGCCCAAATGTGGGTACAGTCATCACATTCTTAAATAAGACTCCTTCCGTGTCCCTCATTACTGTACAGTCAAACCTCGCATAAAGAGCATTTCGCTTAAAGAGTAATTCGCTTAAAGAGCAGAATTTTTTCTGAATGGTCACTTCGCTTAACAAATAAAACCAATCAAAAACTCGCTTAACAAATTGGGGTTCGCAATCCCCCCACAATTGGTCACTTACAAGGTGTTTCGCATAAAGAGCAAACTCGCTTAAAGAGCAATCCTGTGGAACACATTATGCTCTTTAAGCGAGGTACAACTGTACTTTGCTTATTTTAAGATTTAGTGGGAACTGTTAGAAACTGTGCTTTTTTAAAATTCATTTCATTGCCATTTGGCTCTATGCTTTACTTCTGTACTATAGCCTGATAAGTGAGAAGACATTTCATGCATCTGATGACATGAACTCTAGAAGACTATGAAAACATAGGATTCAATACATCTGTTAATCTTTTTTAAAAAACTGCAAAAAATAACATGGTTACCCCTTGAGAACTGTGAATAACAGTTTACTAAGGCCTTTGTGAGTGAACATGCACATGCACGCACACATACAGACACAGGGAAAGGAATTTGGAAAACTGAATTCAGCAAGAGGTAATATAATAGGGATTCTCAACCTGCGGCCCGTGGGATGAATGCAGCCCGCAGCACCATTTCATGTGCCTCTCCACCCCACCAGGAAGTATCGTGTGGTGGAGGAAGAGCAACATGGCCATCCGGCCCCCAAAGCTGTCTGAGGGAGTGAGACCTGGCCCCAGGCTTAAAAAGTTTGAGAACTCCTGTAGTATAATGTAGAAAATCTGTTTCTTTAAGGATGGTGGGGGAAAGTGTATTGATAGATGTCTAAATTGGTTTTCTGGCTAGTATCCAGAAGCTAGAAATGCCCAAGGAAACCTTAGAAAAAGCCACGAGGTAGGGGAGTTGGGTTTTTAATAATTAGGGGCTTATGCAAAAGCTGGGAAAACTTGCTATTGGGCAGGGATATTCTGGGAATTATAGTCAAAACAGTACCTTTTCGAGGAAAAAATATCTCTGGTTAAAACCTCATTATCCTCCATTTATCTTTTCTGAAAGTAGCAAAAGCAAAGATACATGGTGTACAGTATGGAACCACACACAACTATGTATAAGACCTGTAATTCAGAATTTGGCATTGGATGGCCCATATCTTTTTAGCATGGAGCTTAGATCATCTGCAGTCGGTATACAGTATACCCAAATTGAATAAGTGGCTATAATAACATTTTAGGAGGAGATTATGCTGAAAGTTTTTTTGTTGTACTTAATGTTCCTTATTTTGATCTCCAGAGACTTTTCATAGAAGAATGTGAGTACCCACTGAAGGATCCATTTTCTTGATTTCTTAACATTTGAATACATATTTTTTTTAAGAAGAAAACACATGGATGTGGAGAGTGCAATAATCTAGTGCAGGTACTTTGGATCTGAAATAAGAGGCAAAGTCACATTTACATCTTGAGGGGAGGGAAGTCCATTTACTCCTTGGAAGTAAATGTGAGATAGAAAAAGTAGTAGCACAGTATCCAAAATACAGGCAGTGAATTGATTTATGTCTGTGTTGTCATTGTTTTTAAATAGGGTAAAGGTAAAGTTCACTCTTGCTCAAAAGCTATTCGTATCTGACTCTAGAGTTCACTGCTCCTTTCAGTTCATAGCCAAAGAGCCAGTGCTGTCTGCGTTTTACAGATGTTTCTGTGGACACGTGGTAGGCATGCCTAAACACCGGAGTGCACGGAACACTGTTTACCTTCCCACCAAAGTGGTATCTGTTTATCTACTTGCAGTTTCTTCCTTTCAAAATGCTAGGTTGGTAGCTGCTAAGGCAGAATTCACTCCATTGTGCAGTACTCGGGTATCGAACTTCAATCTTCCAGTCTTCAAGTTCAGCATCTTAACCACTAAGCCAATGCAATCCCCTGTTTTTAAATACTAGCTTTTAAATAGTGGTGTGTATTCAAGGTGTCTTCAAATAGTAACATCTGGACAAAAAAGGAATTTACCTTGGGGGAAAGAAGCAAAAAACCCTCATCCATATGTGTACGCATATCATAGGCATGTAACATCTAACATAACATTTTTCATTGCACAAGCTGAGTTAGGAAAATTCTCTCCCCAATTATCATGAGGAATATGTGAGTATATAGGTTATGTTCATTTAGTTACAGCTGTATACCTGTAAGGAGTCTTTCAGAGGTCTATACGTGAGCTGTTTTTCATTGTTCAGGAAATTTACAAAGTTAGGAAATGCCCTAACTCAATTTGTGTAACACAAAAGGTTATGCTCTTTGAACAAATTTTGCCTCCTACCTACTTAGCTGTATTTAAAGCTAGGTCGGTTATTTTTCAAGAGAAATTAGTTTCAGTCATTGTTCCAAAAATCTCCAGAAATATGGCAGAAATAATATTTAAATGCTTTGTTTTCTAGTGTTGGATGCAGTCATGTGAGAGTCTCAGCAAAAGCAGCAACGAGTCCATTGGCACCATAAAGCCTAACAAGTTTGCTGTGGCATAAGCTTTCACCATCTGTAGCCCATCTCTTCAGATGCATTTTGCTGTTTTTGCTTTAAATGTTTGGAAATTTGAACAGGATGCAGTGAATATCCTCTTCTGTAAGTGTCATCTAGGGGGCTATAGAACCATTGGCCTAGAAAATCAAGGGATGCTATAGCCAGCAACACTTCTTGTAACCAGCAGAAGGTCAAACTGTGCCCACAATGTTCTGGTTATGAGTAGCCTGTGGTTATAGCATGCAAAATGTTTAACAAAATCTGGTCAATTCATTCTTATAACCACTCAATAAGGTTGTTTGATGTGATCCCTATTTTTCAAATAATCACAGCTTATTATGGTATGATTTCAGTTTCATAAATAAGGAACCAGAGCTTACTAACTTGCAGATATGAAAATGCTAATTCAACATTTGGTCTTCTGAACATAGTGCCAGTGCTGTGAAGGCATTTATATACACGGTACTATGCATTTAATGATTTGATATGAAGCTTGCAACAACAAAGGTTTGGAAGGGGAAACCAGGTGGACTTTTTCTTGTTCACATATCTGCTTAGGTCGAAATCTTCAAACGTCAGGCTTCATTTTGCTTCAGTCACCCTTCCGTGCCCTTTCTGTGTTACTAAGCAATTTACTGTTTCCAGTATCCTTGCAATATTTTTTACCATTTTCCTTCCATGTCTTTAACCTTCTTTACAAGGGAAGTAAAACACATCCCTGGATCCCTCCCCTCCTTTTTTTCTTAAAAAAATCTGAAAAATATCTTGCACTCTAGTGGCCGTAAAGGTAAAAAAGGTCACCCTTGCTTGAGAGCCAGTCATATCCAACTCTAGGATTCAGTGCTCATCTCTGTTTACAACCAAAGAGCCAGAGCTGTCTGTGTCTATGGACATGTGGCAGGCATGACTAGACACCGGAGTGCATGGAACGCTGTTTACCTTCCAAGCAAAGTGGTCCCTATTTATCTACTTGCAATGTCTTGCTTTCAGGCTGCTATTTTGGCAGCAGCTCGGACAGAGACAGGAGCTCATTCCATCATGCAGTACTCAGGTCTCGAACTGCTGACCTGCTGACCGTCCACTCATCAAGTTCAGTATCTTAACCACTTGAGCCACTGCAGTTCATAATTGGCCGTAAGAAATTATTTATTCATCATGGCCACTCTTGAATTGTTAAATTTCTATTGCCAAGCAGAGATCTGAACCTATGTCTTCTAAAGCCTACTACATCGGAAAATAATTTGAAAAGTTTAGCTCATTTAGTGTTTCAGAGTATAATACTACACCCATCTGACTTATTTATTTTATTTTTATTTATTACTGTATTTATATTGCCAACTCCCTCGCTGACTCGAGGTGGCTTACAACGGTATCAAAAGTTCAAAATACAAAATATCCCAATAATACAGAACTAATCAATTAAAACTTTAAAAACCATTAAAACCAGATTAAAACACTCTCCCTATAAAATTGAAAAACCCAGGCAGCTTTATATAAGCCAGGGGGGCTACCACACCAGCAGTGTCCCAAACCCACTGCGCTAACCAGGTTTTAAGGCCCTTTTTGAAGCTGGCAGCTCTGTCTGGAGGCACAACTTGGTCGGCAAGAGGTTCCACAAAGCAGATACAGAGAAGGCCCTCCTTCTAGTGCCAGAGAGACAAGCAGCCTCTCTGGCAGATGGAACCACTAGGGAGCCCCTCCGGTCTGATCTTGTAGGACGGGCAGATGATCTTGGAGTGACACGGTTTCTTAAGTATCCTGGTCCATTACCATGAAGGGCTTTAAATGTCATTACCAGCACCTTGAATTACCCCTGGAGGCATACTGCCCACCAATGCAGCTCCCACAATAGGGGTGAGGCATGGTCATAGCGACCACACCCCATCATCATGCGGGCAGCCACATTTTGCACCAGTTGTAGTCTCTGAATCGTCATCAAGGGCAGCCCCATGTAGAGCGTGTTACAATAATCTAGTCTGGAGGCAACTAGAGCATGAGTGACTGTTAGTAAGGAGTCCCGGACCAGGAGCGGGTATAATTGGCGAATAATGCAAAGTTGCACAAAAGCCCTCCTGGGCACAACTGCCACCTGCTCTTTGAGCAGGAGTTGTGAGTCCAGGAGAATGCCCAAATTACGCACTGGGTCTGTCTGGGGCAAAATAGCCCCACGCAGTACCAAAGATGGTAGCTCCCGGGACAATGCGGGCCCCTATCCCACAACCACTCAGTCTTGCCAGGATTCAGTTGTATCCCGTTGTCCCCCATCCAGACCCCTACAGCCTCCAGACACCTGGATAGGATGTCAACCGCATCACTTGGATCACCATGGGCCGAGATGTACAACTGAGTATCATCAGCATATTGATGATACTTCACCCCAAGGGAACAGATGATCTCACCCAGCGGCTTCATGTAGATATTAAATAAGAGAGGTGAGAGCACCAAGCCCTGCAGCACCCCATAATGGAGAAGCCTAGGGCTGGACCTCTCACCATCCAACAACACTGACTGGGTCCAGCCCCTGAGAAATGAGAAAAACCAGGACCACACAGTGCCCTGGATCCCCAATCCTCTGAGCCGTTCCAGAAGGATACTGTGGTCGATGGTATCAAAGGCCGCTGAGAGGTCAAGGAGAGCAAGGACTGACGTACTTTCCCCTAAGAGTGTTGGAGGAGTATTCAGGAGACCTAGGTTCAAATCCTGGCTTGACTGTGGAAAATCACGGTGGCTGGAAATGATAAACCACTCTTTCAATATATCACGTATCTAAAAAACCTTGTTAGCATCACCATAAGTGGTGGGTGGGAAGGGGGACTTGATGGCATGTGATTGGCTAAAAATGTGTTCTAACTTTTAAAAGAGATTTTGGGGGTGTCTAGGAGCTGAGGACCCTTTATATGGCCCAGGAGGACCTAAACCTCGATACTGCTTAAACTGAAGGTATCGTGAACCAGTGGAACAAGGCTCACAGGGAAAGCATACCCTTTGTCTTCCAGGGAGGAGACATGTTGAACCCCATGCAAAGGCCAGAGAAGAACAAGGTGGGGAATTTCTTTCCACTTCCAGAAAGAGCATCCATCTTCAACTGGAGTTCTCTGAGGCTGCAGAGTAGAAACAAAAATGCCCAGGATCAATTTTCTAACATTTTTCTGAATACTCTATAATCCGTTGTTCATATTAAGTTGCATTTTTAATTCCCAATTGGAAGTGTGTGTGTGCATGTTCCATAAAATATGCATTTATTTATGTTTCCTAATGGGCACATATTCTGTGTATTTTCTACACAGAGTGTATTTGTATTTATTTTCCCCTCACACACATTTTTAGCCATTTACTTTTTACAGAATGTACTCATGGTTTTGTTTTTCAGTTCCTCAGTACACTAGTACCTCGGATAACGATGAGACTTGGTTCCACAAGTCTCATCGTTATCTGGTTTTTAACGTTGTGCAATGCATTGATTGCACAATGTTTAAAAAAGCCCTGTTCCCCTGGAGGCTGCAGCAAGCCAAAACGTCAAGATTTGAATTCCGATGTTTTGGCTTGCTGCAGCCGGCAGGGAGGTGGGAGAACTTTGGAAACAGCTTGGATCGGGTCCCCTGACCCCCCGAAGCCAGCAAGGGGGGGGGGGGTCAGAGAGCCTGAAATGGGTGAAAAAACATCATTTCTTAACCCATTTTGGGCTCTCTGCCCCCCTGCCAGTTCTGGGCAGGTCAGAGGATCTGATCCAAGCTGTTTCTGGGCTTCCCCAACGTCCCTGGCCAGTGGAGCAAGCCAAAATGTCAGGATTCAAAACCTGACATTTTGGCTCGTTGCACTGTCTGAGGACGTCGGGGAAGCCCAGAAACCGCTTGGATCAGGACAGACAGGAGGGTCAGAGAGCCCGAAATGGGTAAAAAAAAGTCCATTTTTTTACCCATTTCGGGCTCTTGACCTCCCTGCTGGCTCCGGGGAGATCAGAGGACCCAATTGAAGCTGTTTCTGGGCTTTTCCCACCTCCCCGGCCAGTGCAACAAGCCAAAACGTCAGGGTTTGAACCTTCCACTGGCCGGGGACGTTGGGGAAGCCCAGAAACAGCTTGGATCGGGTCCTCTGATCTCCCAGGGATCTCCCCATGCCTCCGCAGCTGTGGGGTGACTGGGGAAGCCAACAGGGGAGCCCCTCATCAGCTTTCCAGCCACCCCACCCCTGCCTCTGCAGCTGCAGGGTGGCTGGGAAGCTGAACAGAGAACCCCATTCAGCTTTCCAGCCACCCTGCTGCTACGAAATGACTGCATCGGATAAAACTAACAGATCGTTATCCGATGCAAAATTTCTAAAGAAATTTTGCATCATTATCCGATTTTAGCGTTATCCGATGCAGTCTTTTGGAATAGTAGCCGTGTTAGTCTGTGGTTCAGGCATCTCAGAAAACAAAACAAAACAAAATAAACAAAATAAAAAAAAACAGTAGCACTTTAAAGACTAACTGTTATCCGAGGCATTATTGTATGTCCAACTCTCACAAATGGGCAAATTTCTGAAGGAAAGAGCACTTTGAAAGGATTAAAATAGGTAATTCTTGCAAGAATTCCCAAATCACCCAAATTTTCTTTCACTGTTATTACAGTTCTTCAGGCAGAATGGGAAGGTTACCTTACGGTAGACAGGAGTTACTGAGACAAGGAAGTCTCCTAGTATTTCTTTTAAGTCTTCCCTTCTTTCAGAAGCCATGGCTGTGTGAACCACACTGACCTGACATGCACACCCCTAACTGATCTCCTACCTTGAAATGGGATGCAAATTCAAATACAGTAATACCTCGGATAACGCTAAGACTTGGTTCCACAAGTCTTGGTGTTATCCGATTTTTAGTGTTATCCGATCCATGTTAAACTCCTATGGGATGGATCAGATAACATTAAAGCTCCATAGAGATACATTGTAACCACACAGGCTTTAGCGGTTGTTATCCGATCTATCCCATAGGACCTTAACATTATTCGATCCAATTCTCCTCCCCAGATTACTTAACGTTATGTGATTTTCGCGTTATCTGAGGTAAACGTTATCCGAGGTATTACTGTACCAGAGTTCAAGTAAACCATTTTAATCACAATTTCTATAAGCTGCTGCATGTTGAATTATGGGACATCTACATCTTGGTTTTACCTCAGACTGCAAAATGGCTAAGACTGGATTGGTGAAGAGCTGGAGGAAAACATGATACAGAATTTTAGCGATTTACTTTTTACAGACTGTAATTTTAACCATTTACTTTTCACAGAATGTACTCATGGTTTTGTATTTCAGTTCCACAAAATGTACTACATTTGTACATTGTATTTCAGTTCCTCACAGTGTACTACAACCCTCATAAATTGGCAAATTTCTGTAGGAATGGGCAAATTTCTGTAGGAATGGGCAAATTTCTGAAGGAATGGGCAAATTTCTGAAGAAATGGGCAAATTTTCTGAAGGAGTACTCTTGAGAGAAGTAAAATAAGTAATTTTGGCAAGAATTCCCAAGGCACCCAATTTTTCTTTCACTGCTACCACAGAGAATAGCTATGGATAGGGGATCATGAACCCTTGGACTTCATTAATTTGTGGTTTTAGGTACATGTGCATTTGTGTAAAGTACCTGTATAGTATTATGATCCTTGAGGATCATTTGAATGAAATGTCAGACTAAAACACATACAGGTATTTGTAATTTTCTATGGGCTGCACCATAGCATTTTAAGATTGTAGAGCTGGAGGGTTCCCCAGGTCAAGCCAAGTCCCTTGCTAATGCTGGAACTGTTGCTTACAATCTTTCCTGTCTGTACTGCTACCTTCCTTTCCTTTTAGATCAAGAGGCTAGAATTAAAAATTAGGAAGGTGTCAAGACTGACCACAGGTAAGAGGAGTTTACCCATGCTCTGCAGTTTGTATTAGAAAGACACATTTACAATTGGGGGTACATTATGTAGGTAAAAGTTTGCTAATCACCGAAGTAAACTAATTATTCCTTTACAATAAAAGAGGGACTTTGTTTTGTTCCAATGTGATTACTCATGTAAAAGATTTTCCTAGTCTTTCATATGTAGGTATGTAGGTATGTAGGTATGTATGTCTATCAGCACTCAGAAAATTACTATTTTTTGACTATATCTTCCAAAATTCTTTGAGCTGTGGTCTATGAAAGGTAATTTTTTACAATCCAAAAAAGAATTGGGTGAACTGCATTTCTACTGAGCTTGTCTTTCCCCTTTCAATTGACAGGTCCATCACACGCTCCTATTACCGAAATTCAGTGGGAGGTTTATTGGTGTTTGACATCACCAACCGGTCTTCTTTCGAACATGTGTATGATTGGCTGGATGAAGGCAAAATGCACACAGAGCCTTTCCAAATTGTGTTCATCTTGGTGGGTCATAAGTGCGACTTGGAAGCAGAGCGTCAGGTGGAGAGAGAGGAAGCTGAGAAACTGGCCTCTAACTGCGGCATGAAATACATAGAGACCTCGGCCAAGGAGGCCACCAACGTTGAAGAGGCCTTTACTGTTCTCACCAAAGACATCTATGAACTGGTGAAGAAAGGAGATATTTCGATACGGGATGGATGGGAAGGGGTGAAAAGTGGTTTTGTTCCAAATGTTGTCCATTCCTCAGAAGAGGCTGTTTCCCTTGGAGAGCAGTGCTTCTGCTAATCCACTTGCATGCCAAAAAATCCATAGATTGTATCTGGGCATTTGGAGAATAAGGCCAGTATATATAAAAGATTATTTATGAAGATGAATTAGATCATGGATAAGGTGATGTATGGCTTTTAAACTATTGCTTCTGAGATACCTGTGGGTCACATAGCTCCTATAAAGAGCTTGAGAATCACAGCTTTCATTTAAAGAACAAAGAAAACCTCTACTGCTGAAATATGAGATGGCAAAAATGAAAGCAAAGAGGTAGATTCAAAATAGAAGTCTAAATTCTTTGTTTCTCAACTTTTGAGAGATTTAAAAAAATTGAAGATTTTGTAAAGGCTGGCTCAGGTTTGTTTAACCTTTGTTGTAAATAACTTTTAGGAACACTGAAAGTATAAATGTTGCATGAAATGCAGCATGTTCACCACCTAAGGTTTGACAGCTACCCTACATGTGAAAATGTTATGCAAATTAGAGGAGTTGCATGTAGCCATGTCCATGCACTTCTATGAATGGCATTTGGTATACATTCAGGGAGGTCCCCAGTGCTTAACCATGTTGCATAGACCTACATAGAACATCAACTACAAGACCATAGTGGCCCACTCATATTAAAAAAGGTAGCTAAATGTTGTGCTTTGCTTATTTGTCCCACATTTTATGATGTATTCACTTACTTTCACAATGTTCCAGTTTTATGAAACACATTGAAACTGTACCTACCAAATATACACTGAAAGCTATGTTCCAAAACACTATACCAGGCTTTCTCAGTGTCTTTGGATCACAGGCTGGATCACTTTCCCTCAGATGGCCGAGTGGGTCAGTCATGTGGTTCCACATGAGTTCTTGCATGTATTTTTGCGTGTAGAGTATTCTTATGTGTTTTCAATGAGTTCTCATGTGAAAATGCTCATTTTGCCACATTTTCTGCACATTTTTGGCTCTTCCACCACTGGCAGCAGCAGTGGGAACAAGGATAGAGAGCCACATGAAATGGCTCAATGGTTCACATCCAGCCCACAGCCTATACAGTACGTGGAAATTGCAAACAAATCTTGCAGTGAATCCCCAAGCAGTAAGAAAAATGTTTCCTTTCTCTGTCCACAATGGACCCCTATAACACTAACCATGTTTTATTGGGAAACATTTCAGAGTTGTGAAGTGGGAAAAGAAAATTTCCCTTATCCTGCTGCTAAAAGGGCCTGTGCATTTCTACTACATAGCTCCAGCTACAAATCCAGTTCTGAGTCCCAATGAATCCAGAGCTCTTCAATCAACACGACTTTGTTAAATTAACACTTATATGAGCCACATTGATTCAATGAGCCTAATGTATTTGGGACCAACAAATGGATTAAGCTATAAAGTATGGCCTGCGTATATGTGTAGTTATGAGAGAGTGGAAATACATTCCTTCACCACTCTAGTTGTGCCTCCAGGACCTCTAACATAAACTGTTAGGGCAGAATGGGTTAATCCTATTTTCCTCTTCCTTGTCTTCTCTCCCTAATTTTTTTCTCAAATATCTGATGAGTGTGTTTGAAACTATGCCCCACAGATTTGACTGGTAGACTGACAGTCTGGTTTTGGATAGACCAGACTTCTAGAGCAGTGGTGCCCATGCCCCAGAGGGGGATTTTAAATCCCAGAAGCCTAAGTCACTACATTGGCTGATCACAGCTTTGGGAAATTGACTTAGGTTTCTGGGAATTGAAGTCCAAAATCCAAAGATTGGGAAACACTGTTCTTGAACCTTGCCATGTTGGCTTGGGATGATGGGAGCTGAACTCCAACACAGCTGGAAACTTGGAGGAAGCTGCTTTAGACACCCTCATCTCTGTTCCGAGTTTGTAAACATTACTTTGTTGGATTGTAGCTTTCAGAATCCCCATCTAGCATAGCCAGTGGCAATTAAGATGAGTGAAGAATGAGGGTTTTTTTTTTTTTTTTAAAGTAGGATACAGGTATAAGAATTCTGCCTCTGTTGACTCTGATGCCATCCACATTCTATAAGCTCCCTATGCCCTGTGAAATTGTTTTTGTTATAGCAGTTTTTAGATAATATTTTCTTTCAATTCACTAACTTCTGTGTATCCAGGATATCTTCCAGGTATAGTAAAGTCACTCTCCATTTTACCCGTAAAACACCACATCAATTCATTATTTGATGAAATTATATATCTCTGCACTTTTATCTGTATTCTGTGGCAGGTTGTGAACCTTAGTGATGCCTTATCTCAAAATGGTGGGAAAGATTTCTGGTCCACAAGTGACTTGTATATATCAGCAACAACAACACAGTACTGTTAAGCGGCAAATATTTTCTATAATGCTCCTATAACTTTCATATTACAGTACATATGTTTTAATCTTGTTTCAAAATTAAGATTAAAGCATGGCAAGGAATATGAATTCTGGATTGTTCCCTGCTTTTGATTCACTTGACCAACCTTTTGAGAAACAGGAGCATGTTGAGGTGGAGCCAAACTTTAGACCAAATGAGAGAAAACACCTTGAAAACAATAGGGGTTTGGAAGAATTACTTTCTGTACCATACCCCTTTTTCGTACTATAGAGACCAGAATTCCCTAGCTGGGAATCTGGGAACTGTAGTTTCAATAATAGTTTTTCTACACTCAGATTATACTTCAATGGCCCAAAATCCTGTTGCTTAGCATAGTAAACAGCACTAGACTAGACCCACAGAATCAATAGAGATTTTGTGAGTAAACATCTTTGTAAGTTCCATTGATTCAAATGGACCTACTGTAACTGATTTAGTTATGGTATGCCCATTTAAATCAATGGAAGTGACTCACCAAATCCCATCAATTCAGTTGATTTACTCAAGTGTGATTCTCTATGCGGAGCAACAGGATTTTGGCCATTGATTTAAATGAGTCTCCTTTAAACTGGACTAAGTAAGGTTCCAACTCACTGAAAAGTATTGCCTTGTTCCTTCAAACTCATGTGAGGGTCCACGGAATGTGCAGAGTTTTCCCATCTACAAGGGCTTTTTCATACTGTAGTGTAGAGCTGATTTCATGCACATATTGGGCTGTCTAGCTATATTCATATGCACATGGATGTGCCCCATATATACTGTTGCACATATAGGACTCATCAGTGTCAAATTCTCTTTTCATTCTTTTGTTTTCTCTTTTGCTCATATTGAAATAAACAATATAGCAAGCAAACAGTTGTTCCATTGGTAATTTTTATATTTTCTGTATCAATAAGTTGTATGAAAGATTTACAATGTGCAATAAACCATGTATTTCTGAATCTTAAAAAAATGCATGGAAAAAACCCTGGTAGAGAAATGGTCCTCTGTTCAACAATAGATATAAGAAAAACTAAACTGTTCTTAGATCAGATACAAAATAGATTTCCTTATTGCCAGTGGTGTAAGTAAAGCATTCAGTTTGTATAATGAGTAACAATGTAACGCTAAATCTAGTGTTAGTCCTAGCCAGTGGTGGGCAACCAAATTTTTTACTACAACACTGTGGGCGGAGCCAACATCATGGGTGGAACCAATGTCATGATGTGGGCGGAGCCAATGTAAAAAAACCATAAAAGTAAGTACACATAAAAATACAAATTTAATAGACATAAAAATACACATAAAATACACATTAAAATAAATACACATTAAATAGACATAAAAACACAAAAATACATATAAAACACATAAAAATATACATTAAAAATAAATACACATTAAAATATACCACCACACCCAAAGGTAAGTCACTTATCGGAGCAGGCTATAGGGAACTTCAGGCTAGCAGCTTCTCTTCTCTCCACGTGGGAGGACAGCAAGGAGGCCATGCATGCGCGCCAAGCGCTGTAGGCGTGCATGCACACCAAGTGCTTGGCGCGCATGCGCCGTGGGGGAACAGGCGAAAAGTAAGCCCCCAAGGTAGTTCCCCCCCAAAGCTGCTACCAGGTTCTCTGGGACACTGGGGAAAGTTACTACCGGTTCTGGTGAAACGGTGCAAACCTGTTGCTGCCCATCACTGGTCCTAGCTATAGTAAGCCCATTTTGTTCATGTAAAAAATCATTTTCATTCCACAGGTCAAGTTTAGCTGGCATTAACAACTGGGATTTAATCTGTAATTTTAAATATAAATTGCTAAATATATGTAGGAGGCAGATCATGTAATGTGGTTTAAATGCAGAAAGTAGAACTACAGGCATTACATACAACAAGCCCTAGTTACATGCTATCCTTACAGTAGTCTTGAAAACTTTAAAGAATATATAGCATAAATGCCGCAGACAGAGTAAATGGCATGGAGTGGATATGGGGGTTCTTATTCCATAACCAAATAAAACCAAACTAGCCAATTTATAAGGCAAAACACAGTGGGTCTGGAGCAGTGGGACATATATATGTTTAATTTTATTTATAACATAAACCTAAATTGATGTACACAAAATAAGCACATAATACCAAATTATTATACAAATGGTGCATCCCCCTACCCCTTCAGAACCTGGAAAATGTTTATTCATTTTGATTCACTTCATTTCCTTTACAACTCTCCTTCAATATGACAAATTTTATAAAACCTTCCCATATATCTTGAAATCTATTCACTTTCAACAACCTTTTAAAAACCTTAATCTCACATGTCAATTTATCATTAATGGCTATACTGTATTCTAAACTTCTCTATACTATTTAATAAGTTGAAATTCAAATCTCACTTTCTATTTTTTTGTTGTTATAATTGATTTCATTGCACTTTCCAACATTGTAATTAGTCATATCATTTGGACACCACCAAAGATGGACAACAATGCAATTTCTGGACAGCAATCAAGCTTCATAGACAAAATCTAATTTGTTTCAACATATTTTTGTTAGTCTGATCCATGTTGAAATGCACCTAGCAGTTTCAGTTGCTGATGTTCTTCCATGGGCTTACATCCCAAAGGGTTTTATGAAATGCATACAAGACACCCCCCACACACAAAGCCAATTTTTACTACCACAACCACCATTTGCCCTGAGATTTCTTCTCTCACCTACAGAAGTATAATTAAAATCAACCTTACTCAACAGTCAGTCATAGCTGCCTCTAGGCAGTGGTGGGGTGTCAAATTTTTTACTACCCCACCGTGATGTAATCACAGTGTGGGTGGAGCTAGCAGCATGATGTCATGACATCATGGGCGGAGCCAACATCATGATGTTGTGGGCGGGGCCAAAGAAAAAATAAAAATAAGCACACGCACACGCACACCCCTCAACCCACCCACCCACAACACAAACCTGTAAATAAATAAATAAATAAATAAAACATTAAAATACACCCACCTGCCTGCCCCAAACACAAATCAACCAGAGCTTTTAAACCAGAGCTTCAAGCTTATTCTGGCTAATCTTTCTCATACTAGGTCAGATGGAAGGAACTACATAATGAGCTCACCACAAGATGGCTTCATTTTGGCACTGTTCAACTTTTCAACAGTTAAAGAAGTTAGGTACTAAGTCTTTGCCTAACCAGTTCTCTAGGATAATATGGCTTAATGTAAATGTAAAACAGCTGTACCTCCTTAAGGGCTCTCCAATTGGAACAGCAATTGGAACAGCACAGGTGTAGCTTATTGATGAGGTAACTATAAGACTTTGCTTAATAACCCCAAGCCTTTTTAGGAACTGTGGTAGTAAGTCAATATAGTTAAAAGTATTAAATACACATTAAAATACACACAGACACACCACATCCAAAGGTGAGTCACTTACCCTGGGGAGCAGGCTATAGGGAGCTTCAGGTTAGCAGCTTTTCTTCCTCCTCCCTGCTTGGGAGAACAGTAAGGAGGCCGTGCACGTGCCAAGCACTGTAGGCATGAATGCACACCAAGTGCTTGGTGCATATGCACAGTGGAAAGGTAAGCCCCTAAGGTGGTTCCCCCCAAAAGCTGTTACTGGTTCTCTGGGACACTGGGAAAAGTTACTACCAGTTCTGGCGAAATGGTGAGAACCTGTTACATCCCATCACTGCCTCTAGGGTATGGTGCTGATCAATGTTTACAGACAAAGACCCAGCTCTTTCTGTGTCTGCAGACATTTCTGTGGTCATGTGGCAGGCATGATGACATTGGAACACAGTGAATGCTGTTACCTTTCCCATCAAAGCGGTATGTATTCATCTACTTGCAATTTTTGCTAGGTTGGCAAGTAAATTTGGCAACCTTATTTTTTCATGTAGTTGGGCTATAACTTCCACCCAGATGGCATTACTGGGTTGACTGAAGCCTATTGTGAGTTCCAGCTAGTGGGCACCATTTTTTTCCTCCCAATCTCTAAAAATGTAATCCAGTACATGTTTATTAAGAAAGACCCATATGTTCACTGAGGCCTATTTATAAGTTAAAGTGTTTATGGCTTCAGCCTAAAAGTTTTTAAGAGATAACTTATTGTTTGGAGTGACATAACATCAACCCAAATATAAAGTGAGGCTTGCTGCACATCTAGGGGCTACAGTGACTTAATGGTTAAGACCCTGAGCTTGAAGACCAGAAGGCTGGCAGGTCAGCAGTTCAAGACCTGAGTGCTGTATGACAGAGTGAGCTCCTGTCGCCTGTCCCAGTTCCTGGCAACCTAGCAATTCAAAAGGAACAAATTGCAAATTGATAAATAGGTACTGCTTTGGCAAGAAAGGTAACATCATTCTGTGCACATGACCATGGAAGCATCTGATCTTTGGCTGTAAACAAAGATGAGGACTGCCCCCTAGAGTCAGACACAATTGGCTGGAGTGCACAGAACGCTGTTACCTTTCCCACCAAAGCAGTACCTATTTACAGTATCTAGTTGCAATTTTTGCTTTCAAACTGCTAGTTTGGCAGGAGCTGGGATAGACAACAGGAGCTCACTCCGTCGTGCAGCATACAGGTCTTGAACCTGATCTCCCAACCTTCTGGTCCTCAAGCTCACCATCTTATCCACTAGGTCACCGCTTTCCTCATTTGGAAAGCTACCACTGGCCTAAAATTCCTGCCATTAGCTGCTCTTAGAAAGAGCCTCCTGGAAGATTGTGGAAATGGCAATCTTGTGCCGGCTAATCTTTCTCACACTAGGTCAGGGAAAAGGAAATGCAGAATGAATTCACCAAGAGATGGCTTCATTTTGGCAATTTTAAAATCTGAACTAGACACTGAAAGAAGAAGAGGCAGGATTCTTCCATGAGGGGAATGTTTAAAGTGGTAACCGTGTTAATGTGTGCAAGCATATCTGAGAGTAAATAAAGCAGTACAGCCAAAAAAAAAAAGACAAAAAAATGTTGTGACACCTCCTTAAAGATTAACTCTTGTATTTAACTGTGAGCTTTGGACTTGGCCCACAAAAGCTCAAAGTTAAATACAGTACAGCAGTTAGTGTTTAAGGCAGGGGTGCCCAAACTTTTTTGGCCACGGGCTGGTCATGTGGTTCAGGGGACTGGTGGTCACCATGGCCTGGGGTCCGGCTCCGGTCCCCGCCGGCACCAATTCACCCGGCCCACAAAGGCAGCCGTGCGGATGCGTTTTACGTGTACGAATCTGACTGTACAAGCGTGATTTACTTTTGCTTCTGGGAACAATAAGGGCTTCGCAGGCCAGATGAATCGGGTGCCATATCCGGCCCCCTGAGCCGTAGTTTGGCGCTACAACATTTATTTATTTATTTATTTGCTGTTCTGTTTTATTTCCTCTCAGATATTCCCGTGAGGGAAATGAAGGCTTCAACGCGGCCTCCGCCCGCTAGGGGCCGCTGGCAGTCTGATGCCGCGCCGCTCTTTCCCTTCGCGGGCGGGCGGGCCATCCGGCGCCTCGTCGCCGCATCATGTGGGCTCGCCCAGCCCCCTGCGCGGAGCCGGGCCGCCACCGATACCACCGCCACCAGTGCCCGGAGTCTCCCGCCTGTTGGGCCGGCGCTGCCATGAGGCACTGAGGGGAGGAGGAGGAGGAGGAGCAGGCCAGGGAACCACACTGCCAAGCGGGCGAAAGGCCGGAGCCCCGGCGGGGGGTGTCGAGCTGAGGCTTCCGTCCCGACGTGCGTCGCTCCCAGACCATGTAAAACGATTCCATCCCGGAGGAGCGGGAGCAGGCCCCGCCGCCCCCGCCTGGGCTTGTATGAGAGGGTTTGAGGGGGGCAACATGGCGACGTCGAATCTCTTAAAGGTGAGAGAGAAAGAAGCCAGCTGGTGCCGCCTCAGCACTGAGGAACGCGGGGGGGGGGAGGGGAAGTTGGGTGAAATATATGGGGAGGAACTTGCCTTGTAGGTCAGGAGGGGAAGGAAAGGTTAAAAAGGGAAGGAGGGGGACACGGGAGTTAACCCTAGTAGGTGGGGACTGTGGTGGGAGAGACAACGTAACGTGTGTATGTGTCTTCTTTCGTGTCCTGGTCAAACCCTGGACTGCCAAAATGAAGCCCCACTTTCTTGGCTTGGTCGTTGGCCAAACTTGAGTCCTCATCAGCGCATGTTTCTGGCAGTAACTGGTAGACTAGTAAATGAGGGGGATTTTGTATCTCTCCAAGCTCACACGGCGGGTTGTTGTCTGCCAGAAGCCCCTACTTGAGCATGTTGGTCTTACATTTAGGGACTCCGACCCTCAGCCTATTCAGGTGCCTCCTGGTGACAGAGGAGGTTGAATTCTTCAACTATATCCTCCCTTAATGATGTTCCTTCTAACATGTTTCTGTAAACCGCCCTGAGTCGGTTGTACCGAGTAGAGCGGTATATAAATCGAATTAATAATAATAATAATAATAATAATAATAATAATAATAATAATAATAATAATAATAATAATAATAATAATAGTAATAGTAATAGTAATAGTAGTAGTAGTAGTAATAATAATAATAATAATAATAATAATAATAATAATAATAATAATAATAATAATAATAATAATAATAATAATAATAATTTGGTTTTGCTCTTGCGTATCCTCAAGGGTGAGTGTGTGTGTTTATTACATTGTCCCTTGATAGTCTGGTCAATCGAGGAATTACATTTTTATATCTGGGATATACTTCCCACTTGGTAAAAGGTAAATGTCTCCCTTGCTCAAAAGCCAGTCTATCCAATTCTAGGAGGTGGTGCCACTCTCCGTTTACAGCCAAAGAGCCAGAGTTGCCTGCAAACCTTTCTATGTTCATGTGGCAGGAATGACTGGACAACAGAGCACATTGAACACCATTACCTTTCCCACCCAAGTGGTACCTGTTTATCTTCTTGCAATTTCTTGCTTTTGAACTGCTAGGTTGGGAGGAGCTGGGACGGATGACGGGAGCTCAGACCATCACTCTGTACTCGGGTCTTGAACTGCTGACCTGTCGACCTTCTGGTTGTCAAGTTCAGTGTCTTAACCACTATGCCAAGCGGTGTACAAACAATTAAAATAAACAACAGCAACACAGTACAACCAACAACAAAATAAATACCTGATGGCATCTGAGGAGCAGGCAAGCACAAATCTAACCAGCTTGATTGACCTGTCGCGTTAGAGTTTAGGGGTCAAGAATAAGTTTGGGAGGGAAAAACAGGTTCCACAGTGGGACCTTGAAGAGTGTTTAGAAAAATCGACTTAGACTCAGGTTTGAAGCTGCACTTATAAAAACCAATCTATCAGCTCCAAAACTCATCTGATCTTACCCATCTTTGTTGGCGAGGAAAGATTCTCATTCCCTCCCCAAGGGGGTTTCCTTATTATTTATTTGAGTCATTTATTAGATTTCTACACTGCCCATTTAGCAAAATCCAATGCTTTAGGTTTTAGCACAAAAATCACCTCTCCAGTCAAATTCCAAATATAAATACAGTGGAACCTCATACAACAATCGCCCTGTGTAGCAACAAAATAGCATAACAATTAGGGGTTGTTGTTTTTTTGGTGGGGGGGATGGCATCCCGCATAACAATTTTTCTTATGGAAAAAAATCTTACAACAATTTTTCAATAGGAAAAACCATTTAGCAAAAAAAAAAAAAAAAAAAAGTCATTGTATGATGCATCCCATAGGGAAAATTACTATACGGTGCATGTATCGTATAGCAATTTTTACATACAACAATGAGCCCTGTGAAGTGGATTAAAATTGTTATATGAGGTACCACTGTATATCATCCATAGCTATAAATTCAGCTTGATTAAAACAATAATATGCAATAAAATGGTGGCAACAAACTTCATAAAGTAAAGTAATATCAACAGCAGGTCAATGCATTACTTGTGAAGAATGTTTCTAAAAGTGGCTTTGAACAGCTCTATTTCAAGAGTTTTTAAAAGTCCAGAGGGGTGCAGTTACTGTGGATGGCATTCAATATGGAAGGAGGCACTAACAAGAAGGCCTGATGCCTAAATGTTCTTCAAGCTTTTTTCAGTGTGGGCACCCCAAGCTGCAAGGCCACTGCAGACTGAGTGGAATGAGCAGCAGATCTATTCATGTGGAGGAAGCCTTAGAAGGCCATTAAAACTCATTCTTGAATGTCCACCTTAAAAATCAACCACCACCCCCGTGGGGCATGTGCCCTACATTGGGAACCATGGCTTCAAGCTTTTATAATATTTGAAATGGATAGTAAAATAATCTGTTCTTCAATTCACTTTCACAGTTTAGATATTGGATAGTTATATCCAGCATAATTTAAGCAAGTATGAGGTAGCCTGTGGTCTAAGGGAATCTATGGTAAGGCACATACAGTAATACCCCGGATAATGATTGCATCGGATAACGCTATAATCGGATAACGATGCAAGTTTTTTGGAAAAAACTTGCATCGGATAACGATTTTGGATAATGATTCTTAGCGTTATCCGATGCAATGGTCTGCGGGTGTGGGGTGGTTTGGGTAGAACTACCTAATCCACCCCCTACCTGTAGCGGTCTCTGCCACTGCAGTAGGGTCAGGGAAAAGCACCCGCCTTTCCCCGACACTACTGCAGTCGCAAAGCCTCCTTGTCTCTTTTCCTCCCTGTATTTAAACTACAGGGAAGGGGGAAAGAGAGAGACGTGATTGGTTCTCTAGAGAACCAATCATATATCTCTCTTTCTCCCTCCCTGTAGTTTAAATACAGGGAGGGAAAGGGAGGGAGAGAAAGACAGAAGCAGTTCTTTTTTCCTCCCTGTATTTAAACTACAGGAAGAGAGAGGGTTGTTTTTTTCCTTCCCCTCCCTGTATTTAAAACACAAGCCACTCTCTCCCTGTAGTTTAAATACAGGGAGGAAAAAAGACGCGATCGTGTCTTTTTTCCTCCCTGTATTTAAACTACAGGGGGAGAGAGAGGCTTGTGTTTTAAATACAGGGAGGGGAAGAAAAAAACACAAGCCTCTCTCTTCCTGTAGTTTAAATTTAACCGCTGCGTGTGGGGGGTGGCTTTAAAGGCGGAGAGGAAAAGTTATTTCCCTGCCTGCCTTTAAAGCAGTTTGTCCCTGAAGTCAGGGCTTTTTTTTAAAGCGTTGTTCGATGCATGGATCGGACAACGCTAAAAATCGGATAACGTCATGACTTGTGGAACCAAGTCATAACGTTATCCGGGGTATTACTGTACATCCTGCTTTGATTATGAGCTGCTGATGGGAAGTATAGAAAAAAGTTGTACAGCATAAGTTTAGAAGATTCTGGACATAGGAACTGATTGATCAAAACAGTTGGCAGTGGGAGAATGTGTATGTATGTTTGTAGACATGCAGGAAAAGATGGCATCCTGTGGCAATGTTAGATTAGAAATGGAAAGGCTAGGGAAATGAAAAATATTTTAAGTGGTCAAAAATAGAGCAAGAGATTGGTGGGAAGAATTTGTTGGTAATAATAATAATAATTTCATGTCAGAAATTATTCTGGGTCAAAAGGATTTTTGCAGAAGAAACTCTGCTCAGGGAATGCCCAAATGAAGCGCCTTTCATGTCCCCAAGAGCTGGAACAGAGAAGGGCACTCAATCTGTCATGCAGTATCCAGGTCTTGAACTGTTGACTTGCTAGCCTTCCAGCTAACAAGGTGAGCTGCTTAACCACTGAGCCACCACAGCAATTTGTTGGTAGAGAGTTTCATTTTAATGGAATTGGACATGGTACTTAAATTATATGTGTGAAAGAATGTAGGTATGAAGTACTGTACAGTACTATTAATTGAGGTTCAAGTAGGATAAATATCCAGTACACACTTTTTTCCCGACTTATGTTCAGGGGGGCCCCTTAAATTTCATCCAGGTCTTCACATTTTGAAACTGAAATAAATAATTTAGAAATTCCTACTAGGTACTGTCACAAAAATTAAGTTAATACATTGTTTGGGTATTGTGGTCCTTTTGTCTCCTGCCTTCCTTCATAATATGTCATGTAGTATGTTTATAACGTTATGTAAGGAATGTTTTATAATATAAAACATGTAATAGAAGAAAACACTTTTTGTGGATTAAACTTAGTTTGGAAATAAACAATGAGTTGTAATACAAGATCATAGAAAACTGCCCTATGTTGAACCAGCTAGTTCAGTACTGTCTACATTGGCAGTTCATTAGTCCTTGAGACGGTTGTGGTATGCCAAGGATCTCCTGTATTGAAAGTATGTGTTCCACTAGTACAATAGCTCTTTCCCACCACTAAAAAAGGCAACATCTCTTCCATGTTTCTTTACTAATGAGATCTGCCTACTTGCAAAACAGATAAAACCTAAAAATATTTTATTTGCTAGATCATGTCACTGCTATGTTTGCATGTTGAAAGAGGGTAACAGAAAGTTCTTCAACTGAATGTTCATCAATGAGTTCATTTTAAAAAAAAAATCACTTGTTTCTTAAATCTGAGGACAAAGCATGTTCTTTGGAATGCTGACCTGTAGAACATGTTTAAACTGATAAGGATATTTATAACTGGAAGCCATTACATAAGGTTACACTGAAAGTCCTGTGGAAAACAAAATAGAGCGAGACATTGATATATATAATCAGAATGCGTATCCTTGTGTAGTTGACATTTTAGTTTTTACTAATCTCTCTATGAATTAAATCTATATGAGGAGTTAAATGTTGCCTTTATGTTGTTATAATTTAGAATTACGTACTGTATTATCAAAATCAGACTAGCCAGTGTGGTGTAGTAGATAGAGTGACAGACTAGGATTCAGGAGGCTTGGGTTCGAATCCTTGCTCAGCCATGGAAACTCACTGGGGGTGTAGAACTTGTAAAGCTATTCCTTAAATATCTCACTTATCTTGAAAGTAATATTTGATTGCAATGTCTGGGTTCTGATTTGATGCCATATTAGAACCACATAATTAAAATAAAGCCATACGTCACATGCCTCTGTGAAAGCACATTGTACTGATGAAATAATGGTCTGAAAACTTTAAAACTAAGCAAATACAAACTTGCAATAAAACAGGTTGAAGTATTTTTTATTTATTAAGAAGTGCAGCATAAGGTTTCTTTTGAAAAAAGACTTAACACAGAAATATGCAAATAAATGTTCATCAATTGTTGATACTAAATGACAAAAACCTGTACGCAGTCTTTGACGTCTTTATCTAGTTGTCAAAGTCTAGAAACCTGCCACAAGGTCTATGAGCTTGATCTACTGAAGTGTTGAGATCGGGACAGCTCTACTGCAGTGCTTGCTAGTAGTCTCACTTCTTCTTTTCATTACAAATGAAACTTTGTGTGCATTTCTTACTTTGCTGCTTTCTCATTTATATCCTCCTAAACCTAAGACTGCCAATCCAGCTCATGAAGATTTCCCCCCCCAAAAAAACACATTGTTTCTCTGTACTGTACTCACAATGATGAAAAAGACATGCATGTGATGTATTTCCCAAACTGTCTTATGGAACACTGGCAGACTTCAATTCCCAGAAGCCTAAGTCAGTACATTGGCTGATCAGTGCTTTGGGGAATTGACTTAGGCTTCTGGGAATTGAAGTCCAAAAACCAAAGGTTGGGAAACACTGTAAAACCCTACTTGACCATGTATGTGAGAAGTTGTATAGTTCAGATCCTTAGTCTAATATATGGAGTATATGGTCCCTGACAGTATAAAAGTTAGCTGGCCTGCTCAGTGGCATGCCTGACAAACAAAATGACAAACAAACCAGAATCACCAAATAACAGCCCATAGCTGCTGTTTCTACAGTCTGGTAGTATTCCAATCCTAGTATTAATGCCGTTCCAACTCTACTCCAATGATGGCATCTGGGAGTTGGAAGGACAGCAGGAGTGGAGGTGGGAAAGAGACAGAAGCTCTGTATATCCATAACTGTCATTTAACTATGAACTATTTAACTAACATGAACTATGTTCATGTTGAGCACTAGAGCTTTAGATGTTCATAAAGGCTTGAGTTTAAGCTAGTAATGCTTGTGTTATTTATAAAAGAGATTCAGTTCCCTCTTAAAAGGTGGAATGCGCTCTTACATTACTCCTCTTTCTGCAAGTTCTGTATCTTAGCTTGCTTTCCCCCATATTCATCCCCTCTCATTGTTTGTTTGCAGTTTTCTGTCTAAGTTGTTGGACTTTCAGAGGTCTTTGACAGGAGAAAAAAGGAAGTAAAAGTTTTCTAAAATGAGCTGATTTGAATTGCCTGATGGATAACATCTCCCTGTTTTTCTTCCTCTTTTGCAACCATCAAGATTTCAACATTAAAAACAGCTGCTAATGTATTTATGTTGGAGGTGAATTCAAGTAACTTTAAATTTCTCTCATGTTAAGTATTCATGTCTTAGGTTACTTGAACTATAGAACTCTGAAAAGAATGTGAAACATAACAAATACTCCTACTTTTTTATCATTACCCTTGTCAATGAACCCTGTGACCTTAGTGGAATATTTTATCATTTATTTTATCATTTACTTATTTTATTGTATTGTGGCAGTGTTCTGTTAAGTTTTACAATTGTGAACTGTTTTGGGTTTTTTAAATGAAAAATTAGTATAAAATTCAAATAAAAATAGGGAAGTTAATTTAGTGTTTAGCATGTATGGCTTCCAAAGATAACTGCAGCATACGATGTCATTATGGATATACAAGGAAAACAGTACAACCTCCTGTGCTTCTATTTTAAATATAGTAATACCCCGGACAACGTGAGTACCATATACCGTGAAAACCGCATAACGTTACAACATTTTCGGAAAAATCTTGTATCGAATAACGTGATTTTTAACGTTATCCGATACAGTCGTTCTTAGCAGCAGGGTGGCTGGAAAGCTGAACGGGGTTCTCCGTTCAGCTTCCCAGCCACCCTGCAGCTACGGAGGCAGGGGTGGGGAGGCTGGAAAGCTGACAGGGGGCTCCCCCTTCGGCTTCCCCAGCCATCCCACAGCTGCGGAGGCAAGGGCAGGTGGCTAGGGAAGCCGACAGGGAGTCCCCGTCAGCTTCCCCAGCCACCCTGCAGCTGTAGATCGGGTCCTCTGATCTCTCTGGAGCATGCAGGGGACACGATCCAAGCTGTTTCTGGGCTTCCCCGACGTCCTCAGCCAATGGAGCAAGCCAGAATGTCGGGATTCGAACCCTGACATTCTGGCTTGCTGCACTGGCTGAGGACGTCGGGGAAGCCCAGAAACAGCTTGGATCGGGTCTCCCCACCTCCCTAGACCCAGCAGGGGGGGGGTCAGAGACCCCAAAATTGGTTTAAAAATGTCCTTTTTTTTTTTTTACCAAAAAAGGTGTGGTTTTGTAGCAGAAGGGTGGCTTATCTTATCTGCAGCTTATCTTATCTCCCTAGAGCAGGCAGGGGAGCCCGAAATGAGTAAAAAAAAAGTTCCTTTTTTTTTACTCATTTCAGGATCTCTAACCTCCCTGCCTGCTTCAGGGAGATAAGCTACAGATAAGATAAGCCACCCTTCTGCTACAAAACCACACCCTGCTAGAAACTGTAACAAGCCAAAAACGTCAGGATTTGAATCCTGACGTTTTGACTCATTGTAGCTTGCAGCAGTGTGGGAGAACTTCAAAAATAGCGCGCATCGGGTCTCCCAACCTCCCTAGAGCCGATGTGCGCTATTTTTGAAGTGGAAACAGCTTATTTTTGAAGTGGAAACAGGAAACCTTTGGAAACAGCTTAGATCAGCTCCTCTGATCTCGCTGGAGTAGGCAGGGGGAATCAGAGATCCCGAAATGGGTAAAAAAAAGTCCATTTTTTTACCCATTTTGGGATCTCTAACTCCCCTGCCTGCTCCAGGGAGATAAGTCTTTTAATACTAGCATGGGGGTGGGTGGGTATTTCCCTACCACCACCACCACCCCTCACCCCCACGCTAGCATTAAAAGGAAGAAAATCCAGAAGTTCTTTGAGGCTGCAGCAAGCCAGAATGTCGGGATTCGAACCCTGACATTCTGGCTTGCTGCATTGGCTGAGGACGTCGGGGAAGCCCAGAAACAGCTTGGATCGGGTCTCCCCACCTCCCTGGACCCGGCTGGGGGGGGGGGTCAGAGACCCCAAAATTGGTAAAAAAAACAGACTTTTTTTAAAACCAATTTTGGGGTTTCTGACCCCCCTGCCGGGTCCAGGGAGGTGGGGAGACCCGATCCAAGCTGTTTCCAAAGTTCCCCCACCTCCCTGGAGGCTTCAAATCCCAACGTTCTGGCTTGCTGCAGCCTCCAGGGAAACAGAGCTTTTTTTAACATTGTGTGATCAATGTATCGCACAACGTTAAAGACCGGATAACGACGGGACTTGTGGAACCAAGTCATAACGTTATCCGGGGTACTATTGTATCCACATAGCGAAGAGCTCCATGGAACAGAGTTTTTTTGTTATGCAGGTTCTACTGTACTTGCTTCAGCTTGTAGAATTAGACAGCTCAGGTTCTCCCTGATCATGAGGTTGATCTGTGTGTCGCTTGCACCACAATCGGTCTTATTAAGTAAGGATGTTTTCCTATTTATACATAGTGCATCCCACCTTTCAATTAGTGCAAGGTTTAAGGCTGGGGGAGGGGGGCAGCCTTAGTGCTCTACCTGTTCTTGGACTTCAATTCCCAGAAGCCCTGATTAGCAGGTATGCTGACTTGAGCTTATGGTAATTGAAGTCCAAGAACAGCTGGAGCACCAAGGTTGGCCACCACTGATCTAAGGTAACTCAACATGTATGTTGCCATTAAAATTTAGAATGTAAATATTTGTGATCTAATATCAGTGTCATTTTATATCTTAAGTGTTTGTAAGCAACAAAACAATGATTTTGTGGCAAAATATCAGAAACTGAAATTAATGCAAGTTTTGTATATAAATGAATCCAGACCTCCTTTGTGAACAACTACTAGTGAATTATCAGCCTGGAAGGCATATCAATAGGTGGTCTGTATTAATTAGAGAACACAATATCTCATCTGAATGTTGTATATATCTGTTGAAGTTTGTACTTATGAATTGGTTTCAAAATATAAAATGAATTGACCAAGATTCTCACTCCAAATAAAGGAAGTTGTATAATTGCATTTATCTTTAGCAGCTTTATTATTTTGTAGTTTGTTCAATTCTGGAGCATTGTTTAAAGATTTAAGACACTGGTTCCCAGAAGCCTAAGTCAGTAAATTGGCTGATCAGTGCTTTGAGGAATTGACTTAGGCTTCTGGGAATTGAAGTCCAAAAGCCAAAGGTTGGGAAACACTGATTTAAGGTAGCAGCAGCAGCAGCTTATTCTAGGAAAGTGGGAGTTAATTTTTATATTACAAAGAATATTAAGATGGTTGATCCATAATTTTGAAGATAAGTAACCCAGGAAGAGCTCAATACATATTGTGATTCTAGCTAGGTTTGTCCCTTCAAGAATTGCACAAGATTTTACAAGTCAACTTGCAATAAATTATTTAAAAGCACTGGCCATCCAGCCAATCTGTTTCTGTAAGGTTGCATACCTGTGCAAACTATTTGAAAATAAGTCCTAATAGTTAGTTGTGAGCTGTCAAATTGGATCCAGCATAAAAAGAACCTAATCGAGCTTTCAAGGTAAGTGAGATAGTTAAGGAATGATTTCACCATTCCTTTCCCCCAGTGAGTTTCCATATCCAAGTGTGGATTTGAACCCTCGTCTCAAGCACCCTAGTCTGTCACTGTCCACTATACTATACAGTAATACCTCAGATAACGTTTACCTCGGATAACGCTAAAATCGCATAACGTTAAGTAATCTGGGGAGGAGAAAAATCGCATAACGTTAAGTAATCTGGGGAGGAGAATTGGATCGAATAACGTTAAGGTCCTATGGGATGCATCGGATAACAACCGCTAAAGCCTGTGTGGTTACAATGTATCTCTATGGAGCTTTAACGTTATCCGATCCATCCCATAGGATTTTAACATGCATCGGATAACACTAAAAATCGGATAACACCAAGACTTGTAGAACCAAGTCTTAGCGTTATCCGAGGTATTACTGTACTGGGTACTAATGGACAGGACTAGCTTCTGAATAAACATGCATAGGATTGATTTTTAAATTCAATTTTTTGACTTATATCTTTATTTATGCTCTTTTTCTTTCTTGAAAGAATAAAGGTTCACTTCAGTTTGAAGACAAATGGGATTTCATGCGCCCCATCGTTCTGAAGCTTTTACGCCAGGAATCTGTCACAAAACAGCAGTGGTTTGATCTATTTTCGTAAGTAACTTCTTTAACTTGCAGTTGTTTGATGATGGAATGGAAATATAGCTGGAATATTGTTCAGTAATCTGTTGTCAACTGTTCAGCAAATGGTCTTGCAAACAGTTTTCTTAGGAAAAGTTTTTGTTTTCAAAATTAGTAGCAATTGGCCTTTAAATAGTAATAAAGCTTCAGTTATTTGTTTGATGTTTCTCATATGATTACATTGCTATAAATTGATTTCATGTGTTACTAGTCTCCTTGCTGAAGTAATTTTACTCTAATGAACTTATTGGGTTGTAATTGTTTCATTGTATAGGCTGTTTTTTGTCAACAAGATTCTAAATTTTAGTGTGACATGTACAGAAAGTTGAAAATATTGTGAAAAGAATGAGATTGGCTGTGATTTTGCTCATTTAAATCAAGGGTGCAGCTTTTGAATATAGAAAACTCACATCCTTTAATACTTTTACATTTGTTGACAAATAAGTTGGAGGAAGCACATGACTCACAATCCTGTCATTAAGGAATCCCCATTTCTAGTAACATGCAGTCCATATTATCCTCTTCGATCCTTAGTTGTGAATAGTATTAGCATGTTGTGATTATCTTATGAGAAGTCAAGAGGTTGATCATATAGTAAAGTTTAGTATTTATTTTGACCTAATCAAAATGTATTTATTTTCTAGGGATGTACATGGAGTTTGTTTGTGGGATGATAAAGGTCCAGCAAAAATACACCAGGCTTTGAAAGAAGACATCCTTGATTTTATTAAACAAGCCCAAGCAGTAAGTTTTCATCTATCAAGAAAAATTTTTTTTTCTCATAATACCATGTTAAAATGTGAACAACTTATGTTAACTTGGGAAATATGGTCCTTTGTTGCTTCAAGTACAACTTGACACTAAGAATAGGAACACATGTGATAGATCACCGTATCTACATCTCTTCTAACAGAATAGTGTGTGCTGTGTACAGAAAAAGCAATCAAATCTCTGACTTCTACAAATTGTCCCTTGGATGCAAACCACATTAGTTACACTGAAATGAAATACCATATTTGCTGGTGTATAAGATGCATTCCTCCTCTTAAAATACACTGGAAAATGGAATGTTTATTGTGTGCCGGTAATCAAAATTATGTTGAAAATTCAGTCAGCCTACCTTTCTCACTGCAGATGGTGATTGCAGCCATGAAATAAAAAGGCAACTGATGCTTGGGAGACAAGCTATGAGAAACCTGGGGAACATAGTTAAAAGTAGAGACATTCCCTTGCAAACTAAAATTCGCATAGTCAAAGCAGTGGTATTCCCGGTGGCAATGTATGGTTATGAGAGCTGGACCATTAGGAAAACTGAGTGCAGAAGAATAGATGCCTTTGAAATGTGGTGTTGGAGGAGAATTTTGAGAGTACCCTGGACAGTGAGGTGAACAAATAGGTCAATCCTAGAAGAAATCAACCCTGACTGCTCATTAGAAGGTAAAATAGTAAAGATGAAGCTAAACTACTTTGGACATCAAATGAGGATTCACTTGAGAAAGCCTTGATGTTAGGAAAGATGGAGGGCAAAAGAAGAAGGGGGCGGCCAAAAATGAGATGGCTTGATGGTATTGTGGATGCAATGGGCACAAAGCTGGATGGGCTGAGGAGGATGGTGGAGGACAGAGGCACCTGGTAGGTAATGGTCCATAGGGTCTCAAAGGGTCAGAATCAATTGTGCGACTGAACAACAACAACCTTTCTCAGGTTTAAAAGACCCATCTCGCGCCTCCAGCTGCCACTGATTGCCATGAGCCAGGGAGAGAGGTATTTTTAAAGCTGCTCTCCCCCAGCTTGTGGCGATCAACGACAGAGAGGTGGAAATTCATTGGGAAATGTAGAAAATTATTTTTTCCCTTAATATGTGTCTCAAAACTGGGGCGCGTCTTATTCTCTGTTGAGTCTTATATGCTGCCAATTATGGTATTTTTCATGTGTTTTAAGTTACATTGGTTTTAGTGGTGCCAAAATGTGATTTTTAAAAATGGATCCAAACCTCATTGTCTTATCTGAAAATTGGGAAAATTAGAAAGTAAAGCATATGAAGCACTTTAAAGACTTAAAAAGACTGTCCCGATCAGTGGTGGTGGTATATTTTTAACATGTTTTGCTTGTGTTTGTCATTTCCTTACTGCTAGCAAAGGTTTACAATTCTTCTAAAATGGTGGGAGGCAGTGATTTAGCTTTCCTACTTTTATATGAATCGAAAGTGTTCAGAAATGTTTTTATTATTTGGGTCCTTCTCTTCTTTCAGAGAGTGCTGAGCCACCAAGATGATACTGCATTACTGAAAGCTTACATTGTGGAATGGCGTAAATTCTTTACACAGTGCGATATCCTGCCCAAGCCATTTTGTCAGTTAGAGATTACGCTCATGGGTAAACAAGGCAGCAATAAGAAATCCAATGTAGAAGACAGTATTGTACGAAAGGTAAGTGCTGTGCTTTTGATGGCGCCATCACAAAGACAAGAACTTGGAAATTGTCCAGCACCCATACTGATTTTGAAACCTGATTATAATGTGGACCAAAGCCAGTGATTATCATTCCCTTTTTTTTTCTTCCATTGTGAGGGTCAAGTCAGCTTTTTTGTGAGGGTGTGTTATTCATCCACTTTAGAGCTAGCTCTGAAGATTTAGGCTGCTTTTTATCTCAAGGTAGATGTATGTACTTAAAACTCCTTTTTAGTGGGAAATAAATACATGCCTTCCTTCCATGTAGGATGAGGAAGAGACAGTAAGTTTTAGGGTAGAGTGACTTAATGATAAGCTTTAGTTCCTGTTTTATTGCATCACTAAGAAAGGAACCATGTATCTTAATGTAGACAGTTCTAGTCATTTCTTGTTACAAAGTTGTGAACAATTTGTCCCATTTGAGAACGTTAAATTTTATTTTGTAAGTGAAGTCTGGTAGAACCTGTCAATCAAAGACTTATATTTACATGCTTTCCTTTTGAAAATCTATATGTAGCTCTCATAATATATTTTCTTCTTTTGGTATTTGTAGCTCATGTTAGACACTTGGAATGAGTCCATATTTTCAAATATAAAGACTCGTCTTCAGGACAGTGCAATGAAGTTAGTTCACGCTGAACGACTAGGGGAAGCATTTGACTCTCAACTTGTTATTGGTGTTAGAGAATCTTATGGTATGTTTTATACATGTGCCATGGCTGCAGTCTCCCCTTTTATATAGGTTTCCTCTAACTTGAAGTTTTATTGATGAAAAGATAACTACAAAATGGTTCTGAAAAGTCTGGTAATATTTTAAATCTAACAACTAGTGGTATTTTTAATTGCTTTTTAATATATCTAAATCGTAGTTTTACAGTTACAATATCCTTTCTGTGCAATGCCATGCAAAGCTGTAATTTAAAAAAATCTGCTGTTCAAAATATAAGTAAATTACAAACCTTTCATCTTATTTGACATTTAATCCTTTCATTGGCTGGTGAATAAGGAGTTGGTTCGGATGTTTTTATTAGTGTTAATCTTAAGATTTATATCATTACTCCTTTGACAGATGCAGCTACCCTCGGTACAAGGGTGGTGGGAGGGAGATCTGAAATCTCATGGAATGGGTAGCTAAGGGAAACTGAGATGGAGACTGATCCTAAAACAGAACCTTACTGTGTGACTTAAAAAAATGTAGGTCTGAAATATCTTCTGAAAATATGTTTTGTTTGTCTAAAGTTAGTTTTAGAAAAACTTCTAAGGAGTAATAATTTTATCTCCAGATCATGGTAATATTTCTATCTACCTTTGATAGTCTCATTTTTTTAAAATGAAAAGATCAAGTGTGTTTTTAATACAAAAAAAGAAAGAGCTCATTTTGGTATTTTTTTGTTACAGTTAATTTGTGTTCCAATCCAGAAGATAAACTCCAGATATATCGAGATAATTTTGAAAAAGCATACCTTGATTCAACAGAGAGATTTTATAGAACTCAAGCCCCTTCGTATTTGCAACAAAATGGTGTACAGAATTATATGAAATATGTAAGTGAAAAGGTGTCCATATGAAGCTGTCACTGCTATAAATATTAATATTTTAAGTGATGGTTGTTCTGCTTCCGCACAGGCAGATGCTAAACTAAAGGAAGAAGAGAAAAGAGCTCTACGGTATTTAGAAACCAGGCGGGAATGTAACTCGGTGGAAGCGGTAAGTGGATGTAATAGATAGATGTACAATATATTATTTATTGCCTTAGGTATGTGGAGGACAGGGGTGGCTGGAGGGCAATGCTCCATGGGGGTCACAAAGGGTCGCAATCAACTGTGCGACTGAACAACAACAAAAATAAACAAACTCATATGCTGGAAGGTTTAATAAATGAAATCACTGTCCCTCCACTTCATATTTTGGGTTTTCCCCATCTAAAATATTAATGCTAGTAGCACTTAAAGTAGATCCAGTGTCAGTAATTACAAACAGAAATTTTGCAACATCACAGATTGTTCTCTATTACAGATATTTTATATGTCAATGCAGACAGATCAGTTGTACAGAGTAAAAGACAACCAACCTATATGCCAGTCCAAATTCTGATGAGTAAATTACATCAGCATAAGGGAGATAAGGAGTTGCTAATGATTAAAATGTCAGGTCAGAAATTCTGACCTTGTACAGCTTTCTAAGAGTCGTATAGACTCTTGGAAAAATCAGAGGCCTGTGTTTATCATGGCTGACATTTACTCCAGAAATTGTTGATTCCAGTGTGAACCAAGTAACAATTTCCGATCATAACAAAATTTATCTGGATATCAAAATAAAGGTATTTTAAACCATTACTAAGTTGTTCTCTAGATATCAACATACAGTAATACCCCGGATAACGATTGCACCGGATAACGCTAAAATCGCATAACAATGACAAATTTGGGGGGGAGATTTGCACCGGATAATGCTCATTTTAGCATTATCCGATCCATCCTATTAAAGAAGGAGGCCACAGCTCCTCTCCCTGCCACTTCCCTCCTTCCTCCCCCCCCCCCCCCCCAGTTTGGGGACTCCCCACACCCAACCCCGCTGCCTGCTCGGAGAGAATCCAGCCTAGCTATACCTGCTTGTTGCTTTAGAGCTCCGACATGCAGCTGATCGCTCTTTCTCTTTCACTTCCTACTTCCTGTATTGACAATACAGGGAGGGGGAAAGAGAGCAAGGTCATTGGTTCTCTAGAGAACCAATCACATTTCTCTCTTTCCCCCTGCCCTGTAGTTAAATGTACAGGGAAGGAAATAAAGAGACAAAGAGACTTCGGACGGAAAAAAAACAAGCCTCAATCGGAGCGTGCAGGTAAGCACGGAGGGAAAAGACTGCAGTAGAATGGGGGGAAAGGTGCTTTCCCTCGATCCTACTGCAGTCACAGTGGTGGGGGGTGGCTTTAAAGGCACCCCACTGCTTGCTCGGTTTGTCCCTGAAGTCAGGGCTTTTTTTTTTAGCATTGTTCGATGCATGCATCAGACAACGCTAAAAACCAGATAACGTCATGACTTGTGGAACCAAGTCATAACGTTATCTGGGGTATTACTGCATTACATTTTCCCAGGTAGGAAAATTATTTAGGCAACATAACATATCTTCCAAGCTTTATTCATCTACATTGCTTCTGTGTTCCTTAAGTATAAAACGAAATCCAAAGTATTGAAAACATGAAACTTTTTGAGAAGTTACACATGTCAGTTACATTAGAATCAATTGAACAGCTATGAAAAATAGCTACAAATGCTTAAATAGAAATCAATTCTTGCAGCTTTAAAAAAGCTGCAGGCATGATTACCCTAAAAATTCTTAATACTACTATGGAAAGTGCAAACAGGTAATCCAAAAACGAAATTTCAGTTGTAGACCGAATTTAAATCATGCAGAAATATACATTCTGAAAACATAGTAGCTTATAACCTAAAATGGCAGAATCAAAAACTGACATATCTCTAAAATATATTAATAAAAATGAAAAGCACTATAGCTTTGAGCAATCTTTAGTACAGTAGACTTGGTTCCACGAGTTTTAACATTAAAATCCTATTGGATGAATCTCATAACATTAAGTCTCCATAGATCTACATTGTAACTGGTACAGGCTGCAGCAATCGTTATGCAATGCATCCCATAGGATTTCAAAGTTATGTGATGCAATTTTTTTCCAGCTTGCTTAACGTTACGCGGTTTTAGGATTATCTGGTGCAAACTTTTATCTGAGGTATTACTGTATATGTATCCACAGAATGAATTTACTAAATAATCTTGTAACTCAGCCCAGCTAGCCATGTGCCAGTTTGCAACCATGGAGGGAAATCCACAATGTCTGTGTGTTGTCTCCTACCTGCTTCTTGACACCTTGTGCTTGGTATCTGTGGTGTTCCTATTTGGAGCCTGTGGCCTGGAGTGTATGTTTCCTACCTCCCTATATTTAGATTTCTCTCAGTTGTTTATATTTCCCTTCAACTATAATCAATTGAATTTTGCTAGTCTAGTGAGTTACGATTTTCTGTAAATAGTCAGAAAAATTAGTTGGGATGGGATACCTGTTGCTTTTGTTAAGGTCGAAAATTCATAAGGAAGCAAATCCTTTACTTATATTTCAACTTTTTCCCTTGCACCTTCTTAATAGCAGATTGGTTCCATAATATTTTACTTGGTGAGCAATATGCCGGAAGAGTAAGCACATTTGGGAGGGTAACTATTTGTCCTACCTGCATTTGGTGCTCTAGGGGTTTAATAATCTAGGAGTTGCTTTTTATCATCTGTTTTCATGTTTAACTGTCAGCTAGCTAGGGAAGAGGTACTTTTGTGAGACAACATTGTTTTACAATTACAGTAATACATCAGATAACATTTGCATCAGATAACGCTAAAGCCACATAATGTTGAGCAATCGGGGGGGGGGTTGCATTGAATAACATTAAGATCCTGTGGGATGCATCGGATAACATTCGCTGAAGCCTGTGCGGTTACAGTGTATCTCTATGGAGTTTTAACATTATCCGATACATCCCATAGGATTTTAACATGCATTGGATAACACTAAAAATCTGATAACACTAAGACTTGTGGAACCAGTTTTTAGCGTTATTCAAGGTTTTACTGTACTTCCACATTTGGCATGCAGAATTCATTGATCCTTTTGCAGTAACCTTTTCAATACAGTTATTTTATGTCCCTGAGGTCTTCCACCCTTGTCCTAGAGCAATTCTGCAATTCCCAGATATGGCCCCTTTACCTTGCTGTTGGGTTATATTATATAAGATTAATGTCTACTTGATAGAGTAGCTAATAGGATTTTGCAGACCTAAAAATAGAACAAATAGTTTGATTTATGCAGTGCACTACCATATGCAGTAGGGTACTCTTTATGAGATAGTGTGAGGGCTCCAGAGCGCAGGACTCAGGATAGTCAGGTAAGGCTGAACAGTAACTATATCTCAGTCCAGAGTCTTAAGTCCAAGTCAAGCCAGAGATGCAGGGTTGATTCAGATGATGAAAGCATAGTCCAAACGAGCCAGAAGTTAGGTGACCAGTAAAACAGATGCAGCAGAGTACCCTCAGGGCTGGAGCAAGGCAAGGACAGAATTTCAGGGTCAAGGGCACAATAGCAGTCCACAGGGACAAAGAGCAGGGGAGAGATCTTCAACAGCAGATATCCAGGAGCCAAGCAGCTGCAATTTTGCTGATCTCTGCTGAAGGCACAACAACAGTCCACAGGAGTGAGGAACTGAGCAGAAGTCTTCAGAAGTGGGAAATCAGGATCAAGGCAGGAGATCTATCAGATACCAGGAACAAGGCAAAAGCTCTAGGAGCCTAGAAGCTGCAAGTCTGCTGATCTCTGTTGCTGAGGCAGCTTCTTGGAGGAACGACTGGTTCTTATTATAGCTAAGCCACCCAGTCTTTGAAGGTCTGGAACCTTCCCTGGGGCTCTCAGGTGAAGCTTAGCAATTGCAGCAGGGTGAGAGTCCAGTCCTGCAGGACTTGGAGCAACAATTGCAAATCCTGACAGATAGCTCCTGTAGGAAATAATTATTTGCTTTTGGTTTGAAGAGGTTGACTCTGTATGTTTGTTCAGAAGTAAATCTTATTGAAATGTATGTGGATTATTTCTGAACAATGGTAAATAAGACTGAGCTTTTAAAAATCATTTTTAAAACTTTAAATTTCTCAAAAAATGTAGACAAAAATACATCTAAAGCAGTGTTTCCCAACCTTTGGTTTTTGGACGTCAATTCCCATAAGCCTAAGTCAATTCCCCAAAACACTGATGAGCCAGTATACTGACTTAGGCTTCTGGGAATTGAAGTCCCCTTGTGGGACATGTGCCCCACATTGGGTACCACAGATCTAAAGAGAGAAGGCCAAAATGCCTTTCATACTGAGAATCTGCCTTGTACAGGGATGTAAGTTATGAGGAGAAATGTAAATCCACAGACAGATGTTAAATGAAAGAAATCTGTCAAATAATGATTTTAGTATACACTCCAAACTTAAATTAGAAAAAGTTCATTAGGCCATAATTTGTCAACTCAGGTGACAGTAACTGGTTAAGGTCTGTGGCTGAAAAGAAGAAGCAAAGTGAAAGGCAAAGTCTTGTTTCTGATCTTGCAAACAATGCTTGAAAGATAATCTGAATTAAGTAAATCCTATCTTTCAGCTTATGGAGTGCTGTGTGAATGCTCTGGTGACATCTTTTAAGGAGACAATTTTAGCTGAATGTCAAGGAATGATCAAGCGGAATGAAACAGAAAGTAAGTAAAAGCTAACAATTTTTTTCTATACAGTAGAACCCCGCATAATGAAAAAACTGTTCCACAGAGCTCTTCACTATGCAGTTTTTTCCATTATACGGTTCCCTATGGGAGATGCCCCGCATAATGGGGAAAAAATGTTCGTTAACCAGGGTTCCCATTAAGCAGGTATACACCGCTTACCAAAAAACCCGCACAACGAAAATTTTTCGTTATGCGGGATATCACCATTGGATAACGAACGCTTCATTGTGTGAATTTTTCGCTATACGATGCATTCATTATGTGAGGTACCACTGTATTAAATTGCCAATGGAACATATGCCTTGTTTTATGTACTATAATACAGTCATACCTCGCATAACGAGCATAATGCGTTCCATGCACTTGCTCGTTATACGAGTTATTTGTTAAGCAAAACACAGTTCCCTATAAACGTTGATCAATGAAGCTCTTTTAGGATGCATTTATGCTGGAATGCTGAATTGGATGATTTTGGCTTAGCTTTGATTTAACTTGAAGCGTGTATTATGATCAAGTCAGTGCTAGCACAGGGACTGTAGAATACTTTGGGAATTCACTGTGCTGAGTATAATGTGAGTCATATTTCAGCCCACCTTGCCTTGAATCTCCCCAGTGGTAGCTCAGTTATTGACCCATCAACAAAGTGAAAGGCTGTTCTAGTGCTAATTACAAATACAAAAAACAAAAACAAATCAGAGGGGGGTGGGGAGATAAAGTAATTGGAGGGGGGAGGGTTCTGCCAGTCCTGAGCATCACAACCCAACTGCTTACCTCACTGAAACATCACCTGGACATGTCCCCAGCCTTTATCGTAAGGAACACAATTGACCACATAGAAAAAGCCCCAGTCAGTAGTTCTGCATGGGGGGGGGGGTAGAAGCCCTCCCAGTGAGAGAGGTGAAAACTCCATTTGGGAGCAAAAAACCCCAGATGGATTCAATTCAGTCTTTGAATCATGCATCAGCCAAAAAAATAAAAATAAAATTGAATACATCCATCTTATAAGTGGAGCAAATCTTGGGGTGTTGATGGTATAGTTAGGTGCTTGGTTGATGATCAGGATCATATTGTTTTTGCTTGTGTAAAGCAAATATGTAAGATTCCTATTTGTTAACAAGGTGCTTGTTATGTTCCTGCACTCAATCACATGTCTAGGAACATAAGCACATTAAAAATGGCAATTTGCCACCAAGCATAAATCAGTGGTAGGATTTAAGGCAGTAGTGCCCGATGTTCTTCATTTAATGTTAGCCTAGTTTTACCTGGAAGTGCATCCCACTTTAACTTACTTATCATTATATTGCACATTTTTCTTTGTTTCATCACATTTAATTAAATGTTATCATTTAAGTTGAGCCAAGTGTTGCCATTTAGTTTAAAAGGGGAATCTTATGTAAGCCCTGTTAAATTCTGCTAATATGTTTTATGGTTACAAAAGACAAGATATCATTTTAATGTAAAAATAATAATAATAATCCATGTTCTAATTCTGAAAAAACAATCAGGTTATTTTTTCTCTCCTAATATTGCAATACATGGTAATGTTACATTAATGTACACACAAGCAGAGAAACTGAAGGACTGCTATGAAGAATTTGCTGTTTGTTCAGTATGGATTTCTAGCTTTTAGCATTTGTTGTTAAGATCTGGTTCAAAAGGCATCTGACCTTAAAACTATGCCTGGCTCCTTATCCAGATAGCAGTTGTTTGGCAGTGGTCCAGAGCTGAATATAGCAAAATACTAAACCTTGTATGAGTATAACTTTCAGCTCTCAAGGGAAATGAGGCTATATGGGAATATGTAGGTGTAAAGAGACTGATCAGTGATTCTGATGTATTACAAATAATTTCATTTCTCCAGTTCTGTAGACTCTTGGGGAGATGGGTTCATAAAGCAGCTTTGTCCACATAATTTCACTCCTGTCTGATATTCACCTTGTGAATGTTCCTCTGAAGATAGCTTCACCCAGTGAATATTCACCCATTGAATGTTCCTCTGAAGATAGCTGTGCATGATAAGAATTTGGTGGTGGATGCATAGTGAATACTTCACTGCCTTTATTTCTGAATGGTTCAGTGAATGCTTCACTAGCATGAGATTTGTGTGTGTATTTAATAGTGCTAGTGAAGGAATTTGTTGCTTCTGGGTTTCTAAGCAAACTCAACTGACCTCATGGATGAAAGTGTGATTCTAAAGACTTGAAGGTTTTCAAATGCAGTCGTCCTTTCAGTGAAATGCAGCATGATGTCATATTCTTCCCAATAGTGTTTGTGGTCCTACTTTTCATCTGTAGATAGCTTTTAAATGGAGTGGAAAAGTAAAGTCTGTAAACCATGTGGAGCCTCTGCTGACTTGCCAAACTCCAATGGATTCTGAGGGGGGGGGGATTGGCCCCTGGTATACAAATTATTCTCCACAGAGGCCACTGGAGGTGTTGATTCTCCTGTAAATGAAATTCTTCCCTTTCAAATACAGTTGTACCTCGCTTAAAGGGCATAGTGGGTTCCACAGGATAGCTCTTTAAGCGAGTTTGCTGTTTAAGCGAAACACCATTGTAAATAACCAGTTGTGGAGGGGATTGCGAACCCCGATTTATTTGTTAAGCGAGTTTTTGGTTGGTTTTATTTGTTAAGCGAAGCGAACATTCAGAGAAAATTCTGCTCTTTAAGTGAGTTACTCTTTAAGCGAAATGCTCTTTATGCGAGGTTTGACTGTACTGCAGCTTTTTAAAAAAATGGAAATGGTAAGGTGTCCGTCCACTCCTTGTTTTATAAAAGGGGTTTTTTAAAGCCTAAAACAGACCCTAGACTCCAGAAGCCCAAGTCTTTGTGAATCCACATGAATGGGTTTACTGCATGTATGCGCTCTGGTGTCTAGTCATGCCTGCAACATGATCACAGAAACATTGCAGGTGCAGACAGCACTGGCTCTTTGTCTAGGAACAGAGATGAGCACTGAACCCTAGAGTCAGATACAACTGGATTTCGAGCAAGGGCGAATTTTACCTATACATAGTGCAAGACCATGATTAATTCTCAAGAATAAAGGAATTGGTTCAAGGAGAAGACCATATGTTCAAAGAAGAAAGAACATACACTTTCAAGAATGCCTTTCAGTTTGGAAATGGTGGTTTGGAAGGAGTCAGGCTCATTGTTTAATCATCTCAGATTCATATAATTTTTCTGACCATCATAGAGAGGAGGTATTTTTGGCAATTAGTAGAATGAACAGAATATCTTTACAACTCTATAAAATTCCCAAAGTCCAGTGTATCTATGTACGACTAAAGTTTTCAACATTTTGCATTTTCAGAGTTGCATTTAATGTTTTCATTGATGGATAAAGTTCCTAATGGAATAGAGCCTATGTTAAAAGATTTGGAAGAACATATTGTTAGTGCTGGACTAGCAGATATGGTAGCAGCTGCTGAAACGATTACTACTGTAAGTAGATGTTTCTTGTCTTTTTTTCTTACACCTTAATGAGAGCTTTCTAGAAATATTGCAAAAATATTTGATAATATATAAATTATCAAACTTAACCACCATAAAGTATAAAATAAATTCCCTGCAGTAGCTAGAGATAACTGTCTGCCGGTCAATCGATCGATAGTGTGGCTAGCTACAGATAGAGGTGACTGTAGCTAGGGCTTTGGCTTCCACTTTATGGATTCAAAGCCAGGCATTTGTGTGCCACCAAAATCAGTTTGATTATAATGTTAATAAAAGTAGCCTTGAGTTTACTTGCACTCTCTCTTCTTCTGTAGCAATTTCCTATCTCCAATCCTGGTTTCAGCTGTTTGCTTCAAGTTGAAAGGGAATCTAGTTAGTGGTGGCTATGTTTAGTGTCAGTAACTAAAGCCAACAGAGAACTGAAAACAAAGATGAGTACCGCACCCTAGAATTGGATATGACCGGCTTTTGAGCAAGGGCAACCCTTACCTAGTGTTTAATCTGTACCATAGAGTGTGCTCAGTTTCTCATGTACCTAAATGGAGCAGTTCTTGCTCACAAGTTTTGTGTAAACAGAATACAGTAATACCTCGGATAGCGCTAAAACTTGGTTCCACAAGTCTTGGTGTTATCCGATTTTTAGTGTTCTCCGATTCATGTTAAAATCCTATGGAATGGATCGGATAACGTTAAAGCTCCATAGAGATACATTGTAACCGCACAGGCTTTAGCGGTTGTTATCCGATCCAACCCATAAGACCTTAACGTTATTCGATCCAATTCTCCACCCCAGATTACTTAACGTTATGCGATTTTAGCGTTATCCGAGGTAAACGTTATCCGAGGTATTACTGTACTTAAATGCACTTTTGAGAAATGTATTTTTAGCACACAGTAAAACCCCTACTTATGAAAAAAGTCCACTCCATAGGCTTTTGCTTAATTTTTTTTAATGTAACTCGAAGCAAACCCATAGGAAAAAAAATATTTTTTTACGTAACTCGAAGCAAAATTATAGGAAAAATGATTTTTTTATGTAAATCGAAGCAAACCCATAGGGAAATGAATTTTTACGTAACTTGAAGCAAACCCAGAGGAAATCGTGTAAATCGGGACATGTTTTTAGCACAAAATCATTATGTAAGTCGAATTTTATGTAACTCAAAGCATATGTAAGTCGGGGTTTTACTGTATATCTCTTTTGAGTAATAAACTCAGTAATTTAAAACATGTTCCAAAAAAACCTAATGAATATTTTATAAGCAGTAGTTTTGCTGAAGTTTTACTGTAAGTTTAAAAGTATCAGAATCATTCACAGAAAATCAACATACTGTATTTTACTAGTACTACTTATTAATGTCTACATGCTATTTTTCCTCTTACAGACTTGATTTTCCTTTTTTAAATATTGCTACTTTGCTTCCATTTTCAGGATTCTGAAAAGTATGTAGAACAATTGCTTACATTATTTAATCGTTTTAGCAAGCTTGTTAAAGAAGCTTTCCAAGATGATCCAAGATTTCTTACTGCCCGAGATAAGGTATGTTACCAAATTATTTGATCCCCTGTTTAGTTTTTGTGATATTGAACATTTTAATACACAATATCCACTCTAGGAACAATTGTTAATGCCTGTGGAACTTAAATGGTATATATAAAAAGTGCCACAATAGTAAAACCAGATGTGTTTTGGAACCACAGCACAAAGCAACTGAAACAGGAAAAAGCTAACCAATAGAACCCTAGGGTCTGGTTTTCTGGGTAGACTTTACAACTACTTACAAATGAACTGAACAATTAACACATTCCCTGATAGCAGGTTTCTGCCCTCAACGTGCTCCACTGGGTCTGCCTTAGCGAATGGAACAGGAGCACAGGCTTCAGACACAGCAGATAGGCAGGTGTCCCGAGCCATCCTCCATGTTGCTTTATTACGCTGGGGCTCCACCCTCCACCTGTGTACAGTATGATACCTCACTGTTCGAGTTGAACAGTGTGGCTGGCAGTTTCTCATATTTTATTATGTGCTTGCACTGTTCCATTCCATCAACCTCTCTTACCAGTCCATGGAAAAATTGGTCACCATGAAACCGGTCCGTGATGCAAAAAGTTGGGGACCCCTGCCTTAAAGCTCTGTAACAAACCATCATAGCAGAAGCCCTGATTGGGATTTGTTCCTGACAATGGACACAAAATGTTTGATTCTGGCTTCAATGCAACTTTATTTGAAGGCTTTGCGGTAGTAAACTAAATTCCAGCCAATACGAAATTGGTTACTGTTGCTAATAAATAAGAAGCAAGCATTTGGCAGTAATCTTAAGAGTTTTATTTATTTTAGTAATTGCAGAAAATGAAATGATTAGATGCTATTGTAGACACAATGGGCACAAAGCTGGGTGAGTTGAGGAGGATGGTGGAGGACAGGGGTGCCGGACGGGCAATGGTCCATGGGGTCACAAAGGGTTGGAATCGACTGTGTGACTGAACAACAACAAATATGATTCTAATCACATAATTGTACACAAGTACTGTTACAGTTAAAGCTGAAAAAGTTAGTTCAACAAAATAAGTTATTGTGTGCCAAAGCATGAATAACACCATTATCTCAGTTGAAAACTTCTCAGAATTACAGAAGGATAGTGGATTGAAGAGCTTAATCTTATAAATTCCATACAAAGTATCACCACCAGGTATGAAATATTGTTAGATTGAAGGCCAAATACAAAATCAGATAGCTTATAAGTCAGCTGAGAACGCTACCTACAATTTGGCTAATTCAGATGTCTTGCTTGGTTGATGTGGTATTAAGAAATGACTGTGCAGGTTCATAGCCCTCTCTTGTTCCCTTCCACCCTGTATAGATTTCCTTCTTTCCCATTGTAGCCAGTTCTTGTTGATTTTAATTATCTTTCAAACCATGTGTGCGTGTATGCGTGCACGCATAGCTAAACTGTGGTTTCACAATTAGCCCTGCATGATGTCTGAAGTGAGCTTATCTATGAAAATTTTTGCATTACTTATATAAGAACATTCTGTTGTATTAACAGACTTGATTTTGCTGGCTTTATTTTATTTTAGGCATATAAAGCAGTTGTTAATGATGCTACAATCTTTAAACTTGAATTACCGCTGAAGCAGAAGGGGTAAGTTATTGGAAGTGAATGAGATTTGATAGAGAAGCTAGTTCATTACATTTTGAATCAATAATTAGGTATAATTTAATAGAACTTAAAATGTTGCCTACTCCTATTCTGAATGATTTGATTTGATTTGATTTGATTTGATGTATTCGATTTATATGCCGCCCTACTTGGTGAAACCAACTCAGGGCGGCTCACAACATACAATCGAATACAATATAACAGTTCAATACAATATCATAATATCATAAAATACAGTACAACAAAATAAATATAAACACAATGTAATCCACAATACAATCCACAACACAGTCCACAATATAAAGCAGAGATACAATCCCAAAATACAGTCCAATATACAATATAAAAAATATAACAATATAATCAATTTTTATGGTTAATCTTGGAAGTCTGAGATGGAAACTAGTGTTCAGAGGTCTTTGGGAAGAAATGTGGAGTAATCGGTGGTTTATTTCCCCAATGGAATGAAATACATTCCTGCTTCAAAAGCCTCTTGGGTGGGGCAGCAAGGAAGTCCTGTGCCTCAGCAGTTCTTAAAGCCCCATCCAGGGTGGGTCCCAGGAGCAGGGGGAAAGTGTCCTGGGCCAAATGCAGAGGCAACCCCTTACCCTGCTGCAAAAGCCCCTTACCCTGCTGCAAAAGTCCTGCTGTATCAAACTGCTTCCACAATGGAGTATTGTGTGGTTGATTTGACATATTTGACACTAGTACAAGGAAATATACAGAATCTTCTTGGGCTATTGAGCATACACTTCTTTAGGTGTTGTCAAGCCTTTGTTGATAAGAAATCATGGTTAGCTTTGGCCCTGTCAAAGACCCTGTTCATTATTGATGGCTGCTTGCAAGCCATTATCAAAGTCACTTATCCAGCGATGTTTCCAGTGTTTTATTTTTGTTGAAGATCTTGTACTTGCTCAGCAGGACAGTTCTCAGATGGTAGAACATCTCAGCTGATCCATTAGAAGAAATTGGAATATGTTGTGATAAAAGCCAACTTAAATCCAGCCCTGCTAAAATTCAAATATATGCCTTTCACCTGAGAAATAAGCATGCATCTCAAACCGAGGATGTTTTACTTGAAAGGCTGTCCAACTAGATCATTATTTTGTCTCTAAATACCTAGATGTTATTTTGGATCATATATTGATCTACAAGACCATATATTGATCTGAAATCTTTGGGCTATTCTAAAACTCAGTCATGCCAAAAAGTGTTGGAAACCACCAGAACACAAAGTAAAAGGTTTCACGAAGAACAATAATCTTTGAAAGCTGTCAGGAATCAGGTAGGGCACACAATTATTCCAGTTAAAATTGATGGAAACCTCTTAAAATAGAGTTTGAAAAGGCTTGGACTCCTTATCACTGGGTCCTGAGCAGTGCAGCAGACTAAAGCTGTTCAGTTTATAAGCCCTATTTTGTTGCAATAGACCTGGTTTTGTTTCAACCTGCCATTTTGGTGTCTGTGGATCAAGAGTTAGATCAGGAAGGTGCCACTGACCTGGCCAGTGCTGGCAGCCCTCAAAAGGTGTTTTTTAAATTAATTCATGTACACAAATTACTGTGTTCAGTTTTAACTGTATCTGTGAAATAAAATATGGATATTTTGGATGGAAAGAAAAGGCAAACCGGTCTCTAATATGTGTTAAAATGTTTGTTTGTTTATAGTAGGATCCCCCACTAATGAATTTACAATAGCCTGTGCTTGTATAATGGCACACTTCCTGGTGTTAGGGGTTGCAATGTAAAATTTTATGAAAACAACTTTTCTCACGTTCCTCTAGTGTTGGATTGAAAACACAGCCAGAGTCCAAGTGTCCAGAGCTACTTGCTAATTATTGTGATATGTTGTTGAGGAAAACACCGTTAAGCAAAAAACTAACTTCTGAAGAGATTGAAGCAAAGCTTAAAGAAGTGGTATGTCCTTGTATTCTTAATAGCATTTTTATTTGAGATAAAATGATTTAATTTAATTTAATTTTCGCACTTGTATCCCACCCCATCAGGGAATGATGTCTGGTTTTTTCCTAGCTATTTTCTCACCCTGCCCTCAGGAACATCAACCTACTAATGTATTAATAGGAGAGCGTGGCCAATAAATTTAGAGTTCAATGCTATGTGGGTTTAGCCCTTGATGCAGTTGTTGACATGGGGGTTCAGTGTCAAAATAGGTTGTAGTCAGTTTAGCTTATTGTTCTGCACATTTAATAGTGCATTCCTATACATCAGGGGTTCTCAATCTTTTAAAGCCATGAGCCTTTTTAAGCCATCCCATCAGACAGCTGAGCGGGCCAGACTGGTGGTTTTCCCCGCCATAAACACTGCTGTAAAACACGTCTGCAGCTTCTGTAAATGTATCTGCTTCTGGTGGTGGCATGGGCTGCATGAAATGGTGCCACGGGACGTAGGCTGAGAACCACTGCTATACATGCTTACTAAGAAAGGAATCTGAGTGAATTCAGTGATACTTACATGAAATAAAGTGAAAATCATATGACACCTTTATTAGTATTTTTGTTCATTTCATTTGAAGAACATACAGCTGTCAAGGTTTTTAAATTAATATTGCCAGACATTAATTTATTCTTCCTAAACCAGTTGGATTGCTCTGGTTCCCAACAAATGTTAGCAACAGTAAGAGGTAGTGGAAGGCAAGATTACAGCTGCCTGTGTACGACGTTATGGCTGCCAGGAATTGAGTGTGGGCTTCATTACCTCAAAGAGTCCTTTTTTTATTATTATTTTACTGGCGGCTGAGGGAAATCCCCCAGCCGCACTAGGACCAAGGGGTTGCGAGTCCCCTGGTCCGAGAAAAATTGGTAAATAGAAAAAAATTCAAGGTTTTCTGAGGCAATCTCAGACAGAACACACAGCTCTTTTTCCAGGCTCCTGCTCGCGCAGTGGAAAAAAGAGAACTGAGGGAAGAGCGCGAAATGGTGCCAGAGGTGGTTGGGGATGGTGGGCGGTTCTAACTTCAAAACTTTTATCCAATCAGCTTTTCAGCTCTGCTCGGATTCAGCGCAGACGCAGAACCCATTAGTGTGCATCCCCAAACAACACGAAGGAGAACAATATTACATCTTTATTTCTGTTTTAGATTTTAAAATGCTTATTTCTGTAATAGCAGATTGCCAAAAGAAATTAAGAAAATTAACATATTTCCCCATTGCCAGTGAATATTCATAGAATCCCTTTGTGTAAAACATGATCATGTTTGGCACCTTTCATTTTTTAATTCATTAGTACATAATGTATGCTTGCCAATTTTCGGAATCCAATATGGCACAAGAAGAAGAAGAAGAATGTATGCTATCATGTTTTGTACTACTAATGTATTGTCCTTTTGCTTACCAAAATGCTGTTATGATCAAAATTAGAAGACAAAGAAGTTTTAAATTAAATGCAGAATGTGTATTATTAAAATATTTTGCTCCTCTGTGATAATTAGATAAAGATTACATTGATATATTTAGTAGTTTCTTAGAGTTTAATGGTTCCCAGCTCTGTTATGCAGTGATAGTTAATGTTCATGGCAACCAGCAGAACTTAACTATTTGTGCTTCTTAAAAACAGCTCTTGGTACTCAAGTATGTACAAAACAAGGATGTCTTCATGCGATATCATAAAGCTCATTTAACACGACGCCTTATATTGGATATTTCAGCAGACAGTGAAATAGAAGAGAACATGGTAGAATGGCTCAGAGTAAGTACATTATGTTTTCTCCTCCTTAGAAAGCAGATTCCTGAAACAAAAATCAAAATGATTTTAATTATAAATTTTATATGGGTTAGCCTTTAGTGCCTTTTCACCATTACCCAAATGGAGCTTTTGCTGCAGAAAACATAATTTGAAAAAAAAAATGAATGTTAGGGGTTATATAGTGAAAAATAATAATAGCTCTGTTTCATAATGCATTTGCACTTGATATTTAGTAAGAATGACAAGCAGTTGTAATTTAATGAATACTAACATCATGTTAACTCTGAGAATGCATATCCACTTGTGCAGGGGGCCTTATTCAGAAAATAGCTAAATTACATTATAGGATACAGGCTTAACCCATAGAACTTGTGGTTTTACTTAGGTTAAATAAAGTTTATAGCTTGGTATTGTAACAGTTTATATGGAAGAAGAATAGCTGGTAGTTCTTTGCTTTGGCTATTCCGTCCCACACCACCCTATATATGATGAAGGTTGAAAATTCCTCTGGTTCGGAATCCTGCTCCCAGACATCATCCAGACACTCTTCAGACATTGCTGGTTATGCACAGTGAGGTAGGGATAGGCTCTGCCCCAAGTGCTTCAAATGGAAAAATGTTGATTATCACCAATTGGCTTACTTAGGCATAACTGAAATTCTCAAACTTCTTGTGTTGGATTTTCAGAATTAATAGTCATGTCACATCCAGTAACTACTAAGTTACACTTGATGTTTGCTATCTTGAAGCCTGAGTATATATTATTCCATTGTACTTCAAGATCTAGATTTTTATAGTTGAGAACGGTGTTGTTGTTAACTATTGTTTTTAACTACAGTTAGACCTTTTGATTTAGTTATATCTGGGGAAGAAGCTGGGAAGAAGAAAAAGTAGTTATATAAAAGCTCCTGTTTGGCCTACCTAGGTATAATTGCTTTCTCTTTATGCAGGAAGTAGGTATGCCAGCTGATTATGTAAATAAGTTGGCAAGAATGTTCCAGGATATCAAAGTATCTGAAGATTTGAATCAAGCCTTCAAGGAAATGCACAAAAACAATAAGTTGGCACTGCCAGGTACTATTCTTTTTTAATAAACATCCTATGTCATGGGTTCCCAACCTTTTCCTGCCAGGGGCCTAACCACACCCCTTCAGTCAGCTGAGAGGCCAGTCACATGGTTCTTCCTGGCAGTGGCAACACGTGCATTTGAACCGCGTTTTTCCTATCTCTGTTGCTTCCCTTGGAGGAGGGAGGAGGGGAGGAAAATCTTCACACCATTTTGAATTTTTTGCCTTGTTTTCACAGTGTTTTGGTGTGAAAAACACGGTGATTTTGGCACTTCCAGTGATGTCGGGGCACTTCTGGCATCGGTAGCAATTCTACTTGGGCTGGATCCGGCCCATGGGCTGTAGGTTGGGAATCCCTATCCTATGCCTTTCCTTAACTCCATTGTGAAACTACATTGCCAGTTGCTTTATCTTGTGCTAACATATCAAAGCCTACTTCTGTTGTCATTTAATTCTTATTTACCAGGTTTCAGTATCATCAGATACTGGGTATTTGGGGTATTGGTTTTTAATTTAATGTTTTTATTTTTGTGCAGCTGATTCTGTGAATATTAAAATTTTAAATGCTGGGGCCTGGTCCAGAAGTTCTGAAAAAGTTTTTGTATCACTACCCACGGAATTAGAAGACCTCATCCCTGAAGTAGAGGAGTTCTACAAAAAGAATCACAGTGGCAGGAAGCTTCACTGGCATCACCTCATGTCCAACGGCATTGTACGTGTGCATACACTATTCACTACTATTCACTTCATCTCTGTGTTTATTGAATCATATACTTAGTCTCGTTGACTTTGACCATATTTGCCACATCGGAGTATAAGATGCACCATGTTTTTATACACATTTTTAAGGATAAAATAATTTCCTCCCTGGGAGAAATATCGCCTCCACCCCACCCCAAGGGCTCCCTTCACTCAGTGCCAGTTGGCTTGCAAAATCAGCTTCAGCACAATCATAAATGTGCTACTTGTCCTGGTTGAATAGACACTCTTCTCTTAGGAAAAAGTTCCTCTGCCCCCTGAATTTTGCTGCCTGCCCAGAGAAGCAATCCATGGAAAGGGTGGCTTTAAAAAGACCTCTGCGGCTCCAGCCGCTGCTGATGGCCACAATCCAGGGGGAGTGTTGGTTTAAAAAGACCCTCTGGAAAGCCCCTGTTTATGCCAAATGGACCCGTTCTTGATAATCCATCCCCCGTCCCATTGAAGACCTCACCCAAATCTCTCCAGAATCCCTGCTTTGAGGCTAGAAAGCCTCTTAAAGGTGCACTCAAAACGCCCATTCCCCCTCCCTTTCTCACGAGCCCTCAGAACTACATAATATTACCAAAATGGCCCACGAGAGGCCACTATATACAGTGAATACTGTATTTGCCAGCACACAAAACACACTCCATTTTTCTTGTGTATTTTAAGGGAGGAAGTGCGTCTTATACGCCAGCAAAAACGATAGTTTGTATTAAAGTGCAAGTCATGTTTAATTTTTGGTCAATTGACAGATAACTTTCAAGAATGAAGTTGGCCAGTATGACTTGGAAGTCACAACGTTTCAACTGGCTGTGCTCTTTGCATGGAACCAAAGACCGCGAGAGAAGATCAGCTTTGAAAACCTTAAATTGGCAACAGAACTTCCTGATGCTGAGCTTAGGAGAACTTTGTGGGTATGGCCAAGCTTTTTTAAAAAAATTGTTGCTCATACAGTCATGGGAACCAGTTCTTGAAGTTTTATATTTTTGAAGGAAAGTATAATTTTAATTCTGTTGTCTTTTTAAAAATAAAATAAAAGTGGTAGAGTCTTTGAAGTATAGTATGTAAAGTGAAAATGAGGGAAGTAAAAAAAAACACCACCTGTTCTTGGAAATTAGCATTTCAATCTTAAAGTGAAGGTCTATTTAAAAATTAGGTTTTGAATTGCATAAATATATGAATTTTTTGGAATAGCAACCATGTTAGTCTGTGTTTCAAGCATATCAGATAATAAATGAAGCAAAACAAAGACATTGTAGCACTTTGAAGACTAACTGTTATATTTTAATGATAGCTTTTGTGGATCAAGCCTACTTGAACTTGATCCATGAAAGATAACATTAAAATATAATACACTAGTACCCCGGATAATGATGAGACTTGGTTCCACAAGTCTCATCGTTATCCGGTTTTTAACGTTGTGCGATACATTGATCACACAACGTTAAAAAAATGCCTTTTTCCCTGGAGGCTGCAGCAAGCCAGAACGTCGGGAATTTTGAAGTTCCCCCACCCTCCTTGAGGTTGCAACAAACCAAAACGTCAGGATTCGAATCCTGACATTTTGGCTTGCTGCACTTGCTAAGGATGTCGGGGAAGCCCAGAAACAGCTTGGATCGAGTCTTCCCACCTCCCTGGACCCGGCAGGGGGGTCAGGGACCCCAAAATTGGTAAAACAAATGGACTTTTTTTTTATACCAATTTTGGGGTCCCTGACCCCCTTGCCGGGTCCAGAGAGGTAGGAAGACCCGATCCAAGCTGTTTCTGGGCTTCCCCGACGTCCTCAGCAAGTGCAGCAAGCCAAAACGTCAGGGTTCGAACTCTGACGTTTTGGCTTGCTCCACTGGCTGGGGACGTCGGGGAAGCCCAGTAACAGCTGTAGATCGGGTCCCCTGCCTGCTCTAGAGAGATCAGAGGACCCAATCTACAGCTGCAGGGTGGCTGGGGAAGCTGACGGGGACTCCCTGTCGGCTTCCCTAGCCACCTGCCCTTGCCTGCAGCTGTGGGGTGGCTGGGGAAGCCAATGGGGGAGCCCCCCCCAGCTTTCCAGCCACCCCACCCCTGCCTTCATAGCTGCAGGGTGGCTGGGAAGCTGAACGGAGAACCCCGTTCAGCTTTCTAGCCACCCTGCTGCTAAGAACGACTGTATCAGATAACACTAAAAAGAACGTATGCGGTTTTAGCGTTATCCGATGCAATCGTTATCCGGGGTATTACTGGAGTTAGTCTTTAAAGTGCTACAGTTTCTTTGTTTTGTTAATTATCTGAGTACAGTAATACCTTGGATAACATTGACACCACATAATGCTAAACGTTAAGGAATCTGGAAAAAAATTGCATCGCACAACGTTAAAATCCTATGGGATGTATCACATAACGTTTGCTAAAGTCTGTGCCTATTACAATGTATCACTATGAAGTTTAACGTTATGCAATTCACCCCATAGGGTTTTAACATTATGCAGTACATGTATCGCATAGCGTTAAAAATCATATAACACTAAGACTCGTGGAACCGAGTTTTAGCGTTATCTGGGGTATTACTGTACTTTTTAAATATCAAGTACTTTGGCCACCAAATGAGAAGAGAGGACTCACTTGAGAAGGTCTTGATGCTGGGAAAGATCGAAGGCAAACAGAGAAGGGGGCAGCAGAGGATGAGGTGGATGGATAGAATTGTTGATGTGATGGGCGTAGATCTGGATGGGCTACAGAGGATGGCAGAGGACAGAGGAGCCTGGTGTGTGGTGGTCCATGGGGTTGCAAAGGGTCGGACTCAATTGTGCGACTGAACAACAACAAATACATATAAATCTGACTTAATAATAAATAAATAATAATAATAAATATCTAATTCATAATTACATATGTAGAGGTTTCTCCTTGACCTACATCTTGTAGGAAGATGGTAAACCTCACTTGCTCATATTTTAAAGCCACTACCATTGTTTTCTTTTCTTTTTCCAGTCCCTTCCTCATTCCTAGCCCAAATAACTCATGGAAAGAGCTCTCCTGTTATTTGTATCTTCCACCCAGTGACCAAGAGACTTAATAAAATAGATCAAGCCCTAAAAGCCTCCCTCCCTCCTGCTCTGATGAGGAATTATTATTGTGCAGAGCAGGCACTGGTGCAAGACTTGATGCATATAAGAAATGAAGGTTTCTTATACCAGGAGGCAATGTAAGACAGTGTAGGAACTAGGCTAACAGAATAGGGCTACTCTCCTGCCACTGCTTAATAATTCTGCTTCATCAAGTCAATTCTGACTTACGTGACTCTTTCCAGTGCTTTCTAGGTAGAAAGTACACAGAAGCGACTTCCCATCCATTTCTTCTGGAGGTATCCTGGGATTGTGTAACTTGTTAAACAAGTCAAAAAAAATGTACAAGTATTATATGAGTCACATGGCCCTAAAAAACTGCCAAAGCTAAGACCCTTCACAAGTCTAACATTTGGGTCCCTGAATTACTCACAATCATGAAGCCCCCTAGTTCCTTGTTATCTGCTGCTGTAGCTGTAGGAGCGATCCAGCTGTCCAGATACCCCCTCCACTCTACTGCCAGAACAAAGTTTTCCCCAGAATGCTATTTTAAAGAGCCCTTACTTAATCTAATTGGCTAATACTTGTAAGTCGTCAACACAATCATCACTAAGGTCTTGCCAACTGCAATGTGTTAGCCCTTTTCTAAGGGCATCAGCACAGTAATTTGACTAATAGACACATTCATGATACTGCAGAAAGGCAAGGCTGCATCTGTTAGTTTGCACTTATTACAACATGTACCTTTAAGGATACACTCCTCAGACGACAACTGGAAGGTTAAATATAAAATATATTGTTTATTCTGCTTGGCAGTGCCTCCTTGGGATGTCAGGCAGTGATGTCACTCATGACTTATTTACTTTGTACAGTGTAGTACTTCCATCTTTTCATAATGGGGGTTTTCATTACTTGAGAATAACATTGTTATAATTACAGAAGGCTGAAGAATTCTCTAGTAACCAGAATTACTATAGTTATTCCAAAGTGCAAAGAGATGACGTGAAGCTAAATTGATTCCCTCAAAAACTAGACAATTGTTTTTGTTGTTCAGTTGCACAGTCGATTCCAACCCTTTGCGACCCCATGGACCACTGTCCGCCAGGCACTTCTGTCCTCCACCATCCTCCTCAACTCGCTCAGCTCTGTGCCCATTGTGTCTACAATACCATCTAGCCATCTCATTTTTGGCCGCCCCCTTCTTCTTTTGCCCTCCATCCTTCCCAGCATCAAGGCTTTCCAAAGCGAATCCTCTCTTCTCATTTGATGTCCAAAGTACTTTAGCTTCATCTTTACTATTTGACCTTCTAAGGAGCAGTCAGGGTTAATTTCTTCTAAGATTGACCTATTTGTTCTCCTCGCTGCCCAGGGGACTCTCAAAACTCTCCTCCAACACCACATCTCAAAGGCATCTATTCTTCTGCGCTCAGCTTTCCTAATGGTCCAGCTCTCACAACCATACATTGCCACCAGAAATACCATTGCTTTGACTAGACGAATTTTTGTTTGCAATGTGATGTCTCTACTTTTCACTATGTTCCCCAGGTTTCTCATCGCTTGCCTCCCAAGAATCAGTCACCTTTTTATTTCATGGCTGCATTCACCATCCGCAGTGAGCTTTGATCCTAAGAAAGTAAAATCTGTCACTGCTTCCATTTCTTCCCCATCTATTTTCCAGGGACTGATAGGGCCTGTTGCCATTATCTTGGTTTTCTTTATATTGAGTCTCAAGCCAGCTTTTTCACTTTCTTCTTTCAACCTAATCAGGAGCTTTTTAAAGTCCTCACTTTCTGCCATTAGGGTGGTATCATCTGCACATCTCAAATTGTTGATGTTTCTCCCAGCAACTTTGATCCCAAATTGTGATTCCTCCATCCCTGCATTGCGTATTATGTGCTCTGTGTATAAGTTGAATAAGCAGGGTGACAAAATGCAGGCTTGTCTTACTCCTTTTCCTATTCCAAACCACTCTGTCCTTTCATATTCTGTCCTAACTGTTGCTTCTTGATTCATGTACAGATTTCTCATGAGGCATACAAGGTGTTCTGGTATTCCCATCTCTTTAATTACTTGCCACATTTTGTTGTGGTCGACACAGTCAAAGGCCTTAGTGCAGTGTTTCCCAAATGTTGGGGTTGGGACTTCAATTCCCAGAAGCCTAAGTCAGTATATTGGCTGGTCAGTGCTTTGGGGAATTGACTTAGGCTTCTGGGTATTGAAGTCCCAAACCCAACATTTGGGAAACACTGCCTTAGTGCAATCAATTAAACAGAAGTATACTTCTTTCTGATATTCCTTTGTTTTCTCCGTTATACAACGTATGTTGGCAATGTGGTCTCTAGTCCCCCTGCCTCCTCTGAACCCCGCCTGCACTTCTGGTAATTCTCTCTCCATGTGCTGCTGCAGTCTATCCTCCCACAAAACAATTCACAAAATGTATTTTCTACTTCATATAAGCTCCTGGGATGTTCATCTTTGTGAAACTATACAGTTACATTGCACAGATATCTAAATAGCCATTAGTGGCTAAAATCCTCATACTTAATTATCTTGGTGTAGCCCCGATGGCATAACTTTAGGGGGAAATTTATCCAATTAAGAAATCAGTATAGACATTATATCAGTTATATACCGAGCTACATGACTCAGCATGCAACTTGTAATGTCTACTGATTTTTTAATTTGGGGCAATTTGCTTTCAAAAGTTACACCCTCTGTGCAACTACACAACAAGATTTTGTCTTATTGCAATATACTTACCATACATTAGTTTGCAAACTTTCATTTTGTTTCTGAAAGTTTCAGACGTGGCATTTTTAAGCATTCTGTGCAAGAATAACTCCAAGGTCCAGGCAAAAGTTCACACTGAACATTGTTCGGTGTTAATAAAAACAAGCTAGAATGAGCCTTTGGCTTACATGTGCTACTCTCTTCTTTTTGTTGCCAAAATTAAAGCAGAAAAAAAGTTGAAAAGGTGTGTCTGAAGTAGTAGATTTTGATCCATGAAAGTTCCCAAAGAAACAAATTTGGATCTTAAAGTGCCACAGTACTTTGTCCTTTCTTTTTCTCCCCTTTTCTTTTTCTCCCTTTCAGTTTGGCAATGTGCTGAGAAAGCAACTTCTTTAGAATCCTCTCTCTTCTGTCCTTTTAGTAGGGCGATGAGGTGGAGTTTGGAAAACCTTTAATTCTCTTTTAACCACTCTGCTAGCTGTTATGGCTTGTTGTTTGTCTGAACAAAAAAAAACCCCTCTGATTGACATTAACTATGTGAAACAAATCGCCTTCAAAAATGTTATAACTAGCTTGATTGTACTAACCATTGTATTAACCAGTGGAAAGGAGGCAGTGGAAAATGACTCCTAAACAGTCAAGTCTCCTGGCATTGTTTAGTGCAGGGTGCCCAAACTACAGCCTGGGGGCCGGATCTGGCCCCGATGCTAATTCATCTGTCCCATGAAGCCCTCGTCGCTCCTGGAAGCAGAAGTAAAATGCACCCATATGGGTGCATTTTACTTCAGCTTCAGGAGGGTCGAAGGCTTCTCGGGCTGGATGAATAGGTGTCAGGGGTCAGATCTGGGCCATAGTAACCAGCTCTCTAAACTACATGACTGGCCCACAACCCGAAAAATTTGGCCACCTCAGTTTAGTTTTTGTTTACTGTATTGTTTGCTAAGATAGTTAGTTAGATAAATAAGTAGGGATAGGTCAATCTATATGGTTTGTAAAAAAATTTTACTTGTCGTTTTCCAAAACTAACATTGTTTTATATTTTACAGAAATATACAGCTAGGCGGGTTCTACTTTAATAACTGGTTAAAACAAATCACCAAAGGGAGTAAATTAGATTGCATATAAGCATGATGGAATAAAGGCACCTCACCTAATTTCTATCTGACAGCTGAATTTCATGGTTTTTTTTTTATCTTTTCTTCTCAACAGTCTCTTGTAGCATTTCCAAAGTTGAAACGTCAGGTTTTGTTATATGAACCACAAGTCAATTCACCCAAAGACTTCACTGAAGGAACCCTCTTCTCTGTGAACCAAGAGTTCAGCTTAATGTAAGATTTAACCTTGATTTATTCTGTAAACATTTTATAGAGACACATTTTCATGCTTACCAATTTAGCAGTTCTTAAAGTTCATTTTGGAGATTACATTGGACGAAACATGAAGAGTTGGAGGGGTTTTTTTTTTTAAAAAATTCAGTTTTGTTTTCTGAGTTGTTTATTTTCAACAGCTATAATTGATAGTATTTGGTATTTTGTGTTCTCTATATATTCCATGTATAGTTTCAGAAACCAACAGGTTTTAGTTCTTGAAGGTTTTCATGATTTTCCTTTTTAGAGCTAATGAAAGTAATACTGTACTTAGATTTGGTTTTGAAGTAAGAATTCTCCCAAGTCCTTATGTTATATCTTCCTTTGCAGCTTAGAACTACTTTTAATTGGGCATTTGCCTAAACATATATGGGGCTAAATGGACAGTGGAGACATACTCGGGCATGTAACTCCTCCTCTAGTCTTTGAATGACCCCAAACATTACTACGTTACATTCCCAGGCCTATATGGTGTCTGTGCCCTCCAGAATTTCCATCCCTCGAGAAAATCCCAGTAATTGGAACTTCAATATTGGAATTATTAAGTATGACTCATGATTTCCACTTTTATGTGTCTCTGAGAGGGAAACAACTCTTAGCTCCAACTTTGCAGCTGTTGGCAAAGTTTTTAAGAAAGCATTAGGCAGAACTGTTGGCTTTGTCTTTGCCTTCTGCTCTACGTCAGTTTTCTTATTGGGTGCAAATTTACTCTTGAATATTGAATTTGTTAAAGGGTTTATCTTTGTTTAAGTTGTTTGAAGTATGATCCTGTAGAAATTTGAATACATCTGCAAATTTGAATTTGTTTCTTGGAAAATGATTTACAAGCCCTGAATATTGGGGGTGGGGGAAGAGATCTCATTCTTATGCGTTGAGACATATTATTTCAACCATCTCTCAGATCTGCTTTGATTTGGATTCCAGCATTGAGCAGGGGTTTGGACTTAATGGCTCCATAGGCCCTGCCCAACTCAATTATTCTGTGATGAAGTTGTAAGGCCAAGTGAAGTGGTCTCCACAGCAACTTGAGTGGATATATTTAACATTTATTTTTATTGATTTATTTATTGGTCATGGAAGTGAATGACTTTTTAGGCTTTAAATTAGGCTCCAGAATGCCTTAGGGCAGGGGTGCCCAAACTACAGGCCATGGGTCACATCTGGCCCCGGATGGCAATTCATCTGACCCATGAAGCTCTCATCGCTTCCGGAAGCAGAAGTAAAATGCGTCCATATGGCCCAAAAAGTTTAGGCACCCCTGTCTTAGGGCAGCTTGGAGAAAAATTGGGTTTAACTCAGCAAATTCTTTATTACCTCACATAGGATGAAGTTCTGTTGCACAAGTGGACTCCACCCAACAGGATTCTGGCCATAATTTAAAACCAGTGGTTCCCAACCTTTTTTTGGCCATCCCCCCCCCCACACACACACACACATTCACTGTTTATAACTCATTCTCGAATTGCCCCCCTTAAAAATCAAATTGCCCCCTTGGGGCGTGAAAGAGAGAGGGAGATGGCTCATGGGTCTTAATCTGAAAGCTAAATATAAGTCAAGCCCTTTTGTCCAGCTGTTACACATTTCCACATGGTTAGATCTTTCTTATTTTGAGTATATAAGATGGAAAAAGGTAAAGTGTGGAAAATGAGCTAACGTGTGGACACAAAGTGTTTATATGCTTTGCCTTTTTCCAGTGCCAGATATCATTCTCAGGACTGAAAAGTTGTGAATGGAATGGAAAAAACAGTGAATTCCATGTACCAAAAGATTCTGATAGCATGGTGTGTTCTAAATTTATATTAAAATTACAGTTAGGTTGGTTGTTTAATCGCATTTATATCCTGCCCATCTGGTAACAAGACCACTCTGAGTGGCTTACAAACAGTTAAAAACAACAAAGTAGTACAACGAAGATTAATAAACATTCAGATGTAATACAACAACAGGAGACCCAACAGGAGTTGCCAGCTTTGGTTCTGGATGGGGCAGTTTTGCCCCAAACAGACCCGGTGCGTAATCTGGGGGTCCTCCTGGACTCATGGCTACTGTTCAATGAGCAGGTGGCAGCCGTGGCCAGGAGGGCTTTTGCACAGCTTCATGTAATACGCCAGTTACGCCCGCTCCTCGACCGGGACGCCTTGCTTATGGTCACGCACGCTTTGGTCACCTCCAGACTTGACTACTGTAATGCGCTCTACATGGGGCTGCCCTTGGTGACTACATGCGCTCTTTGGTCACCTCCAGACTTGACTACTGTAATGCGCTCTACATGGGGCTGCCCTTGGTGACCATTCGGAGACTGCAGCTGGTCCAAAATGCGGCAGCCCGGGTAGTGATGGGACGTGGGCGTTATGCTCGGGCCTCACCACTGCTTCGGGAGCTGCACTGGTTGCCAGTTTGTCTCCGGGTGCAATTCAAGGTGCTGGTCATTACCTTTAAAGCCCTATATGGTAGTGGGCCAGGATACCTAAGAGACCACGTCACCCTAAGAACATCTGTCCGTCCCACCAGGGCGGTTCGGAGGGGCTCTCTTGTTGTGCCATCGGCTAGGGAGGCTCGCCTCGCTAGTACCAGGAAGAGGGCCTTCTCTGTGTTCGCCCCGGCCCTCTGGAACCTCCTTCCAACTGAGCTGCGCATACAGACAGAGCTCCTGTCCTTCCGGAAGAGCTTAAAGACCTGGCTGGCAGGACAAATGTGTGGTTCCAGGGATGTGGGATCCCATGTGGGGTGGTTAGTCTAGGGATATTACCCTTTTGACAACACCCCCAGATACTGTTTTAGTTTATAAATTTTAAATTTTTTATTGATGTGTTTTAATTTGGGCTGTAAGCCGCCCAGAGTCGGGCTTGCCCGATTGGGGCGGGTTAGCAAGTGTGAGATATAAATAAATAAATAAATAAGACCCAAAGTACCCCTTCTTCTTGTCCTGCTGTATCCAAATCCAAATCTTGGCAATCCTCATGGTAATGAGCCATGAAGACTATCCAGAGAATATAACGCAGTGGCCTTTCATCTGCTTTTCACATCGCAGCATTGCACCCATACCACTGATCCAGTTCCGCAAGTCACTTTCTGGTCCTGAGCCCTTTTGGCCCTCAAAGTCCTCATCGTCCCCAGGCCAGTATTGATGAAGCTGCTGCCCTCCATCAAGATGGATTCAAGTGGGATTTAATCCACTTGGGAACCATCACCCTTCCCTGTGGACTTTGGCACTCAAGGCCGTTCATCTTCAGGATTGGCATAACCACCTCCTGACACTTGGCATTGAGTCGCTGGCAGTATGGTCTACTCGCGTGATGGCGAACCTTGGCACTCCAGATATTTTTGGACTTTACTTCCCAGAAGCCCAAGCCCCCATAAATCCACACAAATGGGTTTACTGTGATTCATTTGGCCCATGCTGCCCTCGTCGGTTCTGGAAGCAGAAGTAAAACGTACTGGTGCATTTTACTTCCGCTTCCAGGAGCGAAGAGGGCGGCATGGGCCAAATGAATCACAGTAAACCCATTCGTGTGGATTCACGGGTGCTTGGGCTTCTGGGAAGTGAAGTCCAAGAACATCTGGAGTGGCAAGGTTCACCATCATGGGTCTACTCTATTACTATAGCAAGATAACCTGGCCAAACACCAGGTTACGAGGTTAAGTACCCCATCTCATCTTATTTCATGCGTCAGGAAAGTACTTAATAACAGGGTAACAGTCCATAGCAGAAATCAGCAACATTTAGGGGGAAGCCTGTTGGAACAAGTAAGTTTTCAGCATTTTGTTAAATGTCACCAATGATGGAGAGTCTCTGATTTAGCTGGCAACTTATTCCACAGGGAGAGGTCTATGGCAGAAAAAACTCTGGATCAGGTCACCACCTTTTATATCTCTTTAGGTATGACCATCCTTAAATTATTAAACAGTGCTCCGGGGTTTTTTCTTGAGGCTGATGTGCTCCCATAGATAACATGACCCCAAACCATTTAGAGCTTTATAGGTTAGAACCGTGGCAGCAAACCTTGGTGCTTCAGCTGTTCTTGGACTTCAATTCCCAGAAGTGTACTGTGTACACGCAGTAAACCCATTCGTGTGGATTCACAGAGACTTGGGCTTCTGGAAATTGAAGTCCAAAAATAGTTGGAGTGCCAGGGTTTGCCATCACAGGGGTAGTACCAACACCTTTAACTGGGCTGAGTCCAACTAACCTAAATCACACACATAGTTAAATATTTAAATCAATTGATTTTTACTAAATATAAATGTGACTTTTCTCTAAATTTTATTCATAACCTAGTATGGTTTTATTTGAATAGCCCAAATTTGCCAGGAACTGCTGACACATAGCCCTGTTGATACATATGTGGCATTTGCGCTACAGCCATCCTTATTTGGCCGCCCCCTATTATGTGCTACTGTCATTTGTGTGACTGCCCATGTATGTTTTGGTGTTACAGATGAAGAAGAGTAAATTTTCTCTTTGTTTGGATTTCACTTTTTCTGTGAAGGAAATAGATATCCATAGGCAAGCCACATGCCCCGTTGCTGGCATGAGTTCTTCGTTGACCTAGACAGTCTACTATTTTAAGATAATTATCTCAATCTTTGTTGCAAGGTGGTTATGAGAACTAAGCATATCTTCTGGCACAGTGGTTAAACTCTAGTACTGCAGCCAAAACTGTGTTCATGATAAGAGTTCAATCCTGTCAGGGATCAAGGCTGACTCAGCCTTCCATCCTTCCAAGGTTGTTAAAAATGATTACACAGCATGTTGTAAGCAAAATGCTAATTACCTTGTGAACCTCCCAGAGAGTGCTCTTAAGTGCTATGGGGGGAGTGTATACGTGTTGCTGGCCAATAGCAATTGCTATTGCTAACTAAAAATATTTTGTCTAGCTTTCTGAAAAATATCAAAGATTTGAGTTTTAAATGTGAAAATTCTGTTTGTAGCTCTGGATTGACCTAACTGCAGCACACAATACTGTCAATCATGGGATTATCCTCAATAAAATAAATAAGCTTACCAAAGGTAACAAGCTTACTAGGGTCTTTGGCAGCTTCCTTCAGAACTGGAGATTCTATGTGACAATGAATGGAAAGAACAGCAGGTGGAGGGACAAAAGAATGGTCTGCCTCAAGGAAGTGTATTGTCTCAAACACTGTATTTTTTTACACACACACACACACACACACACACACACGCACACACACACACAAAACACACACACACACACACGATCAGCCAGTTCCTGACAATACAAAACTGTTCATCTATGTGGACGACACAGCAATGGCCATTCAAGGGTCAAGCTTTGATGCGGTTGCTGGAAAATTTGAGCATTTGAAGAATGCGGACAGTATTACATCAACCATTTGAAGCTTAAACCAAGCAAGATTCAAGCATGTGCTTTCCACCTTCAAAACCGAGAGACAAGCATTAAGTTGTATGTTACATGGCAAGGGAATCGATTACTGCACTATTCAACACCAAAATATCTTGGTGTGACGCTTGGCACTCTCTTTTAAGCAACACTGCCCGAATACCAAAGCCAAAGCAATACAAGGAACAACATCATCAGGAAACTCACAAACTATAAATGGAGAACTCAACCATCCACACTGTGCACATCAGCTTTGACTCTGAGCATCTCTGTAGCAGAGAATGCTGCTCCAGCATGGAACACATCCACACATGCAAAAGAAGTTGACATTGCTGTTAATGAAGCCATGCAGATAGTGACAGGATGCATTAAACCTACACCAGTTGAGAAAATATACTCCCTTGTTGGTATTGCTCCACCTAAGAACAGGAGATAAGTAGCAGCAGATTGTTGTTGTTGTTGTTGTTCCGATTTATATGCCGCCCCAATTGCTTATAGCAACTCTGGGCAGCTCACAACAAACAATGCATCAAAATTAAATAACAAAATATCAAATAACAAAAACAAGAACATTTCAAATGCTGAGAGAACTAAGCAAGAGAATGACCCTGGACACCCTCTGAACAGATATGAGCCTCAAGTCCACTGGCTCAGATCCAGGAAGAGCTTTATGGCAAGAATAAACATTTTTGAGGGCACCCAACAGCAAAACCAAATTAGAAGATGGAGGAAGGAGCTCAATGGGAAAGGAACATCATTAAACGTGGATATAGCTGAAGATCTCAATCTCCCCTATGTCACCAGGATGACCCTGAATAGACTGAGAGTTGGAATCCCTAAATGCAAGATCAACATGCTCAAGTGGGGACTCTGATGGACAACAACACACGGTGTGAACGTGGAGAGACACAGAGTCCAGGTCATTTGCTGGTCTGCTGATTGCTACCAGAGGCATGCACCAGTAAAGACTTGTGTTTGGGCAATGACAAAGTGAAGAAAAAGGCTTCCTTTTGGCAGTCCAGGGTCTGATCAGGACACGAAAGAAGAAGCTGTGGATATTGGAACTTGGAAATAGCTTCACCCAAATTCCTTGAAAACTGCTGCCAGTGAGGGGTGGGGTTAGGGTAGGGTAGAGTGCTTCGTTTATCTTGGTTTTTTGCTTTTACTTCATATCTTGTTTGGTTTATTTATTTATTTTTAGAAAAAATGCAAAAGTTCAAAAGAGAGGTAAAATAAACCTCATTGGTAGACTGCAACTGACAACAGAGAGAATGCGGGAAGAAGAGAATGAAGGGATTGTCCAGCTAAGAATATTACGAACCCAGGTATGTTAATAATCCACAGTAATTTACTGATTTGATTGAGGCATTTTTCTAACTGCATCAATTGTACATTTTGTTTTTAAATGATCATGGCTTAATAGATATCATCTCCGGGTAACCTCTTAAAAGGTTTGGAGGTGTTTTAAAATATGTTCAATTGCCTAAAATTTCTGATTTCCCCTGTTGCTTCCTAGTGTGTCCAATTATATGAGACTGGCACTGTAGAATATGGAGATTCCTATTTAATTATCTAATTTTTGTGACAAAATTGCTCCATAATATAGACAGATGAAATCTAGTTTTACTGCAGAATTACCAAGGGTACAACGCTGAGAAGGGAGTGATCAGTAGATGAGCATTAGGGGATTTGAACACATTTTAGTCAATGCAGCATCGGAACGGGAGCAGATTTCAAAGCTGTTGTAGACTGATTAGTAGGGATATGTACACTATAGTTCAGTGACAGCAGAAATGGTGCAGAAGTAAGTCTCTGGATGACCTCTGCTGGTACTACTGCAACAGTAAAAGTAATAAAAATAAAAACAATTTGTCTTTATGGCTCCTGGGCTATTCTTGAAAGAGTGGGTTTAGATTAGTGGGTTGGAATGTCTGGAAATTGTATCAGAGCTGGAAGTTCGTATTGTACCACCTGTCAGAACTACCCAGAGTATTTATGACTGATATTATATGTCCTGCCATCAGTGCAGCCTTGAGCAAGCTGCAGGGTCCCAGAGTGTCACCAGCTGGAGGGAGTGATAAATGATCTCTTGAAAACTTTATATCTAGTAAAGGTCGCCCTTGCTCAAAAGCCAGTTGTATCGAACTCTAGGGTTCTGTTTATAGCGAAAGAGCCAGAGCAATCTGCGTCTGCAGAGGTTTCCATGGACATGTGGCAGGCATGACTAAACACCAGAGTGTGTGGAATGCTCTTACCTTCCCACCCAAGTGGTACCTATTTATTTACTTGCAATTTCTTGCTTTCTAACTGCTAGGTTGGCAAGAGCTGGGACAGAAATGGGAGCTCATTCTGTTGTGCAGCACTTGGGTCTTGAACTGTGGACCTGACAACCTTCCAGTCATCAAGTTCAGTGTGTTATACCTAGAAAAAGTATATGTTTCAAGTTTCTAGCTGATTATATCACGCACCGGGGGGGACGGGACCTTAATGTAGCTTTTTTTAAAAAAAGTAGACTTATAATGAAAAAATGAAACTAAAACCTTTTTTACAATCATTTGCCACTGCAGTTGTCATGCAACGTAGGTGGATGTCTTTAAGGATGGGATTTTCAGATTTCTTGGTCTACAAATCCCATAATTATCCATTCTGGGAGTTCCACCTGTCAGACAGACACTTTGCAGACATCTAAGTGTGGTTTGTCCAAGTGAAACACTTCTGCTGGAAGGCTCTGGGTCTTAGCTAGGCCTAGCTCCACCTGGCTCCCTGTTCAGAAAGAAAGCTCCCAGTTATCAAGGGGCAGGATTAGGAGGCTTGGGTAGAATAAGGGATTTGTAAGGTCCCAGAACTCTGAAAGTTGTGTCTCACAACTCTGCCATCAATGTTTGTTATCCCTGATGGTACAAGACCTTCAGGGTGGCTAATTATGTTGCTAAAATGGGTGAAGCAGAGCTGTTAGGTATAAGTCTAAAGAATGGGTGGGAATGTTGAGCCCAGATGAAGCACTTGGCTGCTCCAGACCCCCAACACTACTCTTAAATATTAGCGAATTTTTTTGGTTTGTGATGTACCATTTGGCCACAAAATGACTTGGGAGTGATTTTTACATGCTTTGGTGTCTCCCACCCTCGCCACACCCCAATATGTTTTAATTTATTAAAAATTGTCACTGAAGGGCACAAGGGAATTTTAGCAAAATGGTTTTTAAAAATAAAGTATTCTGAGTGAAAAAGAAGTAAAATATTTTAGAGGCAGTGATGTTGTAGGGGTTTTGGGGGTTGCCCTCTGTAGTCCTGCAGCGGCCTCCAAACCTCTGAAAGTTGTCTCCCCTAAAGAGAATCTTAATTTAAGTTGTCCTTGGAAGGAATCTGTTATCTGTACCTTTTTCATTGCTCAAATGTATGATTCCAATTTACAAAATAATTGTGCTCTGACGTATAATACAAACTGTTGCTTATGATTTGGCTGTGTGACTTCTGTACAAACTATTTATTTGTATTTGCTTTGCTATTTGTTAACAATATATATATTTAAAGAACTTTGACCCTCCTTCTCCCTCCCCCCCCCTTGCTTAGGAGGCTATAATCCAGATAATGAAAATGAGGAAGAAAATTACTAACGCTCAGCTTCAGACTGAACTAGTAGAGATATTGAAAAACATGTTTTTGCCTCAGAAGAAAATGATAAAAGAGCAGATTGAATGGCTTATAGAACATAAATATATTAGACGTGATGAATCAGATATCAACACATTTATATACATGGCATAGCATGAAGACTGTTATACGAAGATGCCAGAAAATGTGCAGTGAAGGTGGTGTGGGCAGACGAAACGACGAGAAAAGGAACGTGCCGAAAAAGGACTTGTTTGACTTGCATTACATATTTGAATCCCTGCCTTACCGTACAAAGGACTTTGTTTTGCCAACTTTTCTTTTTCAACTCGCATGATGGCATTTCCTTCATGTTGCACACTTTTAATGGCATGCTGTTTTGTGGGGGAACTTGCATTCTTGGAGAGCCCATAGTGAGATGTTTTTAGGTTTGATTTGCCACCCACCTGGGAGACAACAGATTTGGGATTTTAAGGTTAACAGTACTTGCACAAGGAAAATGTTTTCAACTATTCATGCACTGAGGATCTGCTGTTAATGTTCACATTTTTAAAACAAAAAGGCAAATAGGACTAGATGTAGCACTTCACATTTCTGAGTTTTGGATCAACAGCCTAAATGTGCTGTCCTCATTCTGATCCTTTTTTATGTATAATATTTGAGTGAGACACAAATACACCACAGCTGGAGATACATATTTATCTGTTGGCTCATACCAGTGTTTCAATGTAATGACTGGTTTTGGATACTGAAACATAAGTGATGTTAAGTAGGTTTATTGGATTTGTTACTTTTCTTTACAAAACTTGGGCAAACATTAATTGAACAGAAGATTTGTTTCAATCCCATGCTTTTCCAAGAAAAGGTGTTTCATGGGTGGGTGGGTTTATGGTGGGGGGTGGGGGAATGAAATATTAAGTGTATTTCTTTGTACATTTAATATTTGTATTCACTGTCTTGATATGCTTGCATAAATCTGAATGGATTAAACATAGCCAATGCACAAATCCTCCAAAATAGAAATTAACATTTTGACAATCCTTACATATTTCTCCCTTTGATTATTTATTTGACAGTATCTAATGTTACACTTTTAAATACAGTTCAACTTTGGAAAAACACATCTGATTGTGTGCAAGAAGACAATTCTTTAGCCTACTTAGATGAGCTTGCTGTTGCATACAGCTGAGAGATTGACACAAATCTTAACAGCCCATTCAACTCAACACTACTACAGCTAATGTCCTATTGCGCCAACAGAATGTGTAGGCGTCCCCATGGGGAGAATGCGTCAGTCCCTCTTCCCCTTTAGAAAAATGTGCCTCAGATTTAAAACAGCAAAGGAAAAGGCACAAAGACTTCAGCATAATGTTTGTTTTTACTGAGAGGTTGGGCTGTCATATGACCTATTAAAAATGTTAATGACCATGTTGCTCATCTCCCTCACCTTTTCCTAAATAATTAATTTGCTATGATAGCCAGCTGCTTGGGAAATATCAATTATAAGCTGGATTCTTGTAAGTACCCTTAGTGCAACGTGGCTTAACCTTAATGGAGAAATGTTAGTTCCATGTCCGTTGCCTAATTACCACTACTTTGAATGAGAAAGCAACTTCATTCAGCCACCTTTGACATTTTAGCAGCCGAGATCAATTGCCTTTCCCTTTTGTGATGAGTCCACATGTATACGAATTATAACAAATGCTGCTTGGTAATTGAAAAGCAAGATTAAGACAGTTTGTTACTTGGGTAAATTAATTTGGTAGTTGTCCAGCAGACATTAACTGTGTTTACACACAGGTCGTTTGGTCACTGTACCCTTCAGCACTGTTAACATGCCAGCTTTAAAGTGCAATGTATGGGGGAGTGACACAGTGTTTGCTTTGACATGCCAGAGAACAACAAATCTCCATGGATATGCAAATAGTCAGCAAATAAAAATGAGAGAATGATTTCAAAATCTCACTTCCTGTCTTCATGTGCAGTTTCTATTACAGATAAAGGACATAATATTTTTAGAAATTGTTCAGTTCATGTTTAACATGGAATTGCAGATGTTCAGCCTAAAAATGTCATCGAGTTTTTAAAAGTTCTATACAATATATAAAATATTCACTGTATGTGAAAGGAAACTACAGTTTATCCCCAAAGGTCTTTTGTACTTGCTGCAGGATTCCTAGAACTTTGTATTTGATTTGGGAATGTTTTTTTTTAGAAATGCATTTAAAAGGTAAGAGCTTTTTTTCCAAAAATGTATGAACATGTACATTTCAAAAACCTTGATGATAATGCTTTCAGATTGTATGCTTCCCGTTAATGTTGTGGAGAGAGTAGGTATAGCATATGGCCTGAAATCCAGCAGCTACATCACAACTGGAATAGGTCCAATCAATCAATCAGTGAAATTTATGGAGGAGTTGACTTATCAGATCCAATGAGCCTACTTTAGATTGAAACAAAACTTACTACTGGATTCCAGCCATTAAATAAAAAAAATGTCCTTAATACTCATATTTAATTTCTTAGTATTGCTCAAATGCTGGCTGCTTTACCTTCAGAATTGTTTCTTTTCTTATTATTTTTTAGTAGTGCAAATCCTTCTAAATATTGGAATAAGTGGCGGAGATTCAAACATGGGTGCCCATGAGCTTCATTTTGACTACAGTATTTAGAACTACAACCTCCCTTCAAACAGTTCATTTTGTCCAAAGGCAGGCAAAAGGGGCTACAGTTTTAAGGATAAATTGGGGAGAAAACAAGCATGCATCCATGGAAGCATTATAATACTACACATGGAGCTGTTTAGATTTTGTCAAAGAGAGTCTGTCTTGTTTATTTACATAGGACATGTTGAGTGCTAATTTTGTCTTTACCTCTCACAGTTACTTTATACTTTACTTGTGTTTATGGCCAGAAACATTATAATGGACAGTGTGCCTATAACATAGTTCAGTTTCTTTCTTTTCTTTTGGAATAGCAGCCGTGTTTGTGGTTCAGGCATATCAGAAAACAAAACAAAAAACACTGTAGCACTTTAAAGACTAACACCTATATTTTTATTGTTAGCTTTTGTGGATCAAATCCACTTCTTCAGACCATACTTGTAAGTTTCACTCCTTGTCTGAAGAAGTGGACTTGATCCATGAAAGCTAACAATAAAAGTACAGCAGTTAGTCTTTAAAGTGCTACAGTGTTTTTTATTTTATTTTGTTTATTTTGTTTTGTTTCCTGATCTTTCTTTCGAATGGGATGTCATGTAAACCACTGACTCGGAAAACATACCAGCAATCTCCTTACAACTGCAGAATCACATTTAGTATTTTTTGTCAGGATACCTTCAGCAAGATGCCCTTAAGACTAAGGCTATCAGGAATGGAGGGATTTATTTGTTTAAACCCAATATGCAGGAATCAGAAAACATCCAAGTTGAGAGTTGAGGATAAATAGAATTATCAGTAATTGCAATATGGTAACATGGCACTTTGGATATTTTCCTTCAAAGACTAGCATAGAGAGGTGTTGCCACAATCACTGCCATTGTGGTGTAAATTATCTAGATGTGAAAAATAATGTAGGTTGCAATGATTTTAAACAGTTATGAACATGCTTTGCCACAGCAAATGAGACTCACACTTAATTTTTTAAGTCTTCCATTTTTCCCATTAGCCCATAGGTATCTCTTTTCTACCTGTTCACTGGTTTAAATCTCTCCTTGGGAGAAAACTAGTTAAACTTAAATTTTAGTGGTGGCTTCCCCTCCTTTTTAAAAAAAGTAATGCGACCTGAGCAGTCAAACACTTTGGACTTATTTCCATTACTCTATCACAAATGGTACATTTTTTAAAAATACAGCTAGGAGAAGTATTTGATAGCTTCATGGAAAGATTTAGAATCTTGAATGCAAACCTATTTTCTATTTTCACTGAACTGGTGGGGATGCTAACTTTGTAAATTCAAGGTCATATTTGTGAAATAAATCAGTATCGAGAGCTTTGCTGTTAATAGACTATATGTAACCTGGAGTGAAGCACAAATGTGAGTTTCCTGGGTCCTAATATCTATCTACATATGGTTCTTTACAGTTTTGAATGTGTGCCACTACATACTGAGATAATGCTGTACAATTTGACTGGTAGCAGGGTTTTTCTTTCCTTGTATGGCAGTTTGGCTGAACTATTTTGATGTACTGCTTAATTTTTGGATTTTATTTTTTAAGTTGTATAATTTATTTTCTTGCAAAATAAAAATGTAATATAAAATATTTAAAACACATTTTTATGTTCTCTCCAGAGCCCTTCATAAACTGTTATGAAGCACAAGATTCTCAGAGGGCAGTGTTTGTAAAACCCAAGACCTAATGCAGCCCCACAACAGAGAGCATAGTCTTATCCCCCTAAAAGGTCACATCCAATCAGTTTCATGGGACCTGTTTTGAGTGTCATGATAGGGATATTACCACAGCTGTTTGTATGTATTTATGCCAGCTATATATAGTACAGTACTGTACATTGTATGTGAATCAGACTTGGTGGATTTGGATATACTGTATTTAATGTAATCAAAACAAATTTTCATCAATTACCAGTCCTTAATATTGAAAAGACCATTGTTAAATGCTTGCATGTCTTTTATCCATAGAGATGGCAATATGATATTTGTACAGCCTTTGAGATGAAGCCTGGTAACACCACACCCCAAATGAACTCTTAAAACATGCAGTCTTCATTTTGGGATGTCAGTAGCTGTAGATCCTATGGCTATACCACTTAGAAGACTTCTACACTGTTCTGCTTCACTTCCTATTCTAGATTTTGTACTGTTTTATATCTTGACGAAAACTTCTGAACAACTGGAAAGATCAGCTTTCTAAAGTAATTTTGTTGCCCCTGTTCTCTGATTCCATTTAGTTTTTTGACTCATTGGCTAAATTTCAGTTTTCAACTTTTTCAGTACTTTTAGGTTTTTATTGTATACATGGGATATTAAGGTTCATCACCTTTTAATAACCATTGTGAGAATGGAGTTTGGATCTCTGATTGGCTGTGGAAATTCATTGCTGCTGCCAATAGTACAATCTTGGAGGTCAATTGAATCCCAAAATCTCAAAATGGAGCAAAATAAACCCAGCTCCCACCAGCTGCATAGGCAAGGCCAAGAGTAAAGATAGTACTTACAGTTTCCCCCCAATACAGGTTGACTGTACAGCATTCAGATTTTTAAATATCCTGTCATTGAGACATACTTTCTCAGCTGATTAGGACTGCATCCCCATAAAGACTGGCTCTGGGCTGATTGTTGGGTCAAATGTCTTATTTTTTACTTTAACTGGAAACCATCTTCTCATAGCTAAATGTTCATTATAAGTGCCAATTGAAATAAAAAAGCTATCATTTGATGCATTTATTGTCCATTAAATCACACTACTCTAGCAATCTGGTGATTTTTTAAAAGTCATCTCTTAGAACTGTTATGTTACACTGAGTGTAACTAACATGATTTCAGTGATTAATATATCAAGCAAGACCTCTAATGACAGGAAGCATTAGTAATGGTCTGTATTATTTCATAACTGGCACCTTAACAATTCTCCTTTTTCATGTTTTATTTGGGATTTCTGCTGTCAGATGTAGGTGTGTTCTCTACAAACAGTCCTTTTTAATTGCAACAACAAAAATATCACTGAAAACTTATCTGTAGCTATTATATCTTGGCTGTAACAGAAATGCTCCAAAGTGTCATGGGATTTGAACCAAAGCTTCTTTTTTACATAGAATCCAGACTTTGGTCAGCTGTAGTACACTCCCAGCATCCAAAGGCAGAACAGAGAAAGTACTGTAGTTGCATTTATAGACAACTGTTGGCCACTCAGAATGATAATTAGAATGATGAAGGTAAAAGTTGCCCTTGCTCTAAAGCCAGTCATTTGACTCTAGTGTTTAGTGCTCTGCTTATAGCCAAAGAGCCAGTGCTGTCTGTGTCTGCAGACATTTCCATGGACATGTGGCAGCCATGACTAGACACCAAAGTGCACAGAATGTTGTTTACCTTCCCACTGAAATGGTACCTATTTATCTACTTGTGATTTCTTGCTTTCAAACTGCTAGGTTGGCTGGAGCTAGGACAGAGATGGGAGTTCACTCCATTGTGCAGTATTCTGGTCTCGAACTGCTGACCTGCCTACCTTCCAGTCATCAAATTCAGCATATTAACCATTAAGCTATCACAGTCCCAGAATGATAATTAGGATGTTAGTAATTCTTTGTGATATCCAGCCTAATGTGAAGACTCGGGGAAGGGACACTTGCCTTTTAAATAATATTTTAATGGTCCAAGTAGCTAACTCTGCTTTGGGCAGCTGATATTAGTGCACCTCTGTGCCTGCAATTTATGCCCCATCTTGTGTACACGGGAAGATCTAATGGCCATGCTAGCAGCACTGAAGTACCCTGGGTTGTTTTTTCTTTTGGTTTTTTTTTGGGGGGGGGGAGTAATTAATTGAGCAACACTGATACGATCAAGGAAGGGGTAAAGGAAGGGGTAAAGGATGCACCTAAAGATTTAAAGAAAGAGATGTATGTGTTTTGGTATGTTATGCAACAATAAGCACACTGAATTTTGAAAAGAAAACTTCTATTTTTTTTGTCACAAGCAAAACACCTTTCACAGTGTTCCTTTAATCTGTAGGAAATGAACTCCAGTATTCGACACCTGAGGGACTGCAGTGGCTTAGTGGTTAAGACGCTGAACTTGACTGGCAGGTTGGCAGGTCAGCAGTTTGAGACCTGAGTGCTGCACAATGGAGTGAGCTCCCACCTTTGTCCCAGCTCCTGCCAATGTAGTAGCTTGAAAGCAAGAAATTACAAGTAGACAAATGGGTACCACTTCAGTGGGAAGGTAAACAGCGTTCCATGCACTCGGATGTTCAGTCACACCTGCCTCATGTCAGTGGAAACGTCTGTAGATGCAGACAGCACTGGCTCTTTGGCTATAAAGAAAGATGAGCACTGAACGCTAGAGTTGGATATTACTGACTATCAAGCAAGGGTGACCTTTACCTTTACTATTCAACACCTGCTTCTATTCCTGAACTCTTCAAAGACAGCTTGACAGAAACTGAATTGCTGTCATTGGCATAGTTGTTACATTCATCATGGAATATAAATATCTAAACATTAATCTGGAGAGACAAATAATGTAACAAACTACTCTGAACTGTTCTCCTATGTCTCCCTGTCTGGCGAATTGGAAAGGAATGAGACCACTTCAAATTAAGGACTGGTTCTTCAGACATACTATTTTGCTAGTAATAGCAAATATCTGTCTTTATCATTCATGCGATACACTCAGCCATCTTCAGATGAAAAGATGCCACTTAGATTAAAATTGAGACGCCTAATTGCAACGAATCTAGAACATTTACTCATTATACTTGGAATAAAATGTTAGAGAATAGCTGATGATCATCCCACCCAACCCCAAACATTCCTAGCATACAGACCTATTGGTTTATTCAAACAACGTGTACCATCTACACATTGGCTTAGTTTGTAATACTGCCTCAGTAGCTCTTTATGCGAACTAAGTAAAATGGCAACTACAGCAAATGATTAAACTACCTTTGTGCTTTTCAGTCACAATGTGCTCTAGATGAAAATATACTAGAGTTCATCCTCTTTGGAACAGTTTAATTTTGTTACTATAGTCTTACAAACTTGCTAAAATAACATTTACATAGCTCCTACTTCACTTTGATTTTATTACCCAATCCGCTTTTACAACCTGTAATATACTCCTAGGATTTTGCTATGTTATCTTCTAAGCAACAGAACTGCTGTCTTACAGCAAACATGGATAATTTTTACTGATAACTCCAGTGAGTTTTGAAACAATCCCTTTGCATTCAGAGGGCTAATTCTAACAACCTTTAAAAAAAATGCTATTAAGATCAATTAAAAAACATAATACACTCATCTGATGGCATCAAAGATTATACTCCTGATATTTGACACAATGATTAATGCAATTCACTATGATCAATTTTGATTAAGATTTAGGGGTAAAAGAAGAGGAATTAATTAAAAGCAAAGCAATTACACTTATATACTGCCCCACAGCACTTATTGCACTCTGGGTAATTAGCATTTTGCCCCAAACATGCTGGGTACTCATTTTTAATGAACTCAGAAGGATGGAAGGCTGAGTCAACCTTGTAAAAATACCATCATGGAAGAAAATAAAATAATTACCTTGTATTTCTACCACAGAAATCACTTCCTGTGTTATCCTTGTGAAGATGTGGGTTTAAAAACGTGATCAGAAAGAGATACCAATTAGCAACAAGAGAAGCATTTCAATCATCTATTTATTTTGTTACAATATTTCCCTCAGAACTAATCAATTGTAGCTATAGCTCTTGCAAATGAGGAATTTAAGCTTGACAGAATATTTTGATTTCAGGTACTGTAGGCTTTGAAAGCAGATTAAGGGCAGCTCTGAAAGATTGAGCTCCATTGTATGCTGGTTTTGAAAAGGATTGTCTCATCTGCTTGGCAGGTGAGAAAGTGGGGTTTCCTTGTCGATGACAACCTGTGTGAATGTGGAGAAGAATAAACTATCTCCCATATGGTACAATGCACACAATGCTCCTCAATATGCGCTGAGGAGGACCTTATGTTGGCAAGAGGAAAGGTTGTTGATCTGGCCCAATATTGGGCAGATGTCATCTATCCCTTTTAATTCTATTTTGTTTTAGATGTGTTAATTTTAAGGTTTGTATGTTACTATATTCTGGTGGTGCATTTGACACAAAGAAGAAATCTGCCTGGCAAGACATTGCTCATTCTGATGTTTATTTCAAGCCTGTGCAAGCAGTCTTATAAAACAGTATGAACGTTTACATTGGAGTTTAATATACAGTACTACAAAACAGTGTTACACTTCTGTGCTGTCAAATCATTTCAGAGTTATAGCAACTGTCATAAGCAATTTCCTATGTTCTCATTCAAATGATGTGCACTTAGACTAGGGCCATAGCCATAGCTTCAATGCTTGCTGAGATGCTAAATATCAGGAGAACATCAACGGAAGTGTGTTAAAAACCCATTGCAGGGCCCTAAATGGACTTGGTAAATTAGTATAGGACTGCAGTGGCTTAGTGGTCAAGACGCTGAGCTTGACAACTGGAAGGTCAGCAGAAAGCAAGAAATTGCAAGTAGATAAATAAGTACTGCTTCAGTGGAAAGGTAACAGTGTTCTGTGTGCTCCAGTGTCTAGTCATGCCTGACACATGTCCAAAGAAAGGTCGGCAGACACAGACAGCTTTGGCACTGGCCCCTAGAATGGGATACAACTAGCTTTAGAGCAAGGCAGGGCAACTACCTTTACTAAACTAGCATAATAATAATAATAAATAATAATAATAATAATAATAATAATAATAATAATAATAATAATAATAATAATAATAATTTAGTGTCAGAAATTATTCTGGGTCGAAAGGTTTTTTGCTGGAGAAACTACGCCCAGGGGTCGCCTGAATAAGGCTCTTTTGATGTCCCCAAGACCTTTTCGCCAGCAAAGTGGTCCCTATTTATCTACTTGCAATTTGTTGCTTTCGAACTGCTAGGTTGGCAGGAGCTGGGGCAGTATTCGAGTCTCGAACTGCCGAATTGCCGGTCTTCCAAATAACAAGACTAGCTTTTCTTAACCACTGAGCCACCGCAGCCTACCTCACGAGCTAGGGCAGACGACGGGAGCTCACCCCGTCAGCCCTTGGGTCTCGAACTGCTGACCTGCCAACCTTCTGGCCATCAAATTTAGCGTCTTAACCACTGAGCCACCGTGCCCTCCCGTTTCCACCTACAGTGAAAAGGCTTAGGATTGACCGCCTCCCCCAAAATGGATGAAACGTCACCCTGCCGTTTAACCTTCCATCAACCAATCCCGTTTCGCCAACCAGCCACACCCTTTTTCCCACCAGGGAGGTGCTCCTTTTGCCCTTCTCTCTAGCTCCGCCCATCCTCCCGAGTTTATCCAATAGGGCCGCTTTGAACCCTTTCCCCCCCCCTGTCCCCGCCTCTCTCGGGCTCGTTTCTTTATATTGCCACGCCCCTTCGCTCGAGACGCGCTCTCTCGGGTGCCCCGCCCACTTGCGTGGCGAGGGGAGGGGTGGGCCTCGGAGCGCGAGGGCTCTCTCTCTCTCTTCCTATTGGTCGGATTGAGAGGCGGGGCAGGCGGGTGGGGTGGGCGTGTGCGCGCGCGCCGGCCTCAAGGTGACGGTGGGCCGCCGTGACGCGTTGCGCTCCGAGGAGGGTCTCTTTTTGTGGCGGCTGCCTGAGGGGGCGGTTTAGAGGCTTCGCCGCCGTTGCTGCAGAAAAGAGGGCCCCAATCCGCGCGAGGATGTTGGGCGGACGGCAGGTGCCGAAGACGCTTCGGGTGAGTGAGGAGACCTTGTTCCGTGTCAGCCCAAGGGCAGGCAGGGGGCTCTTCCTCTTGGCCTCTGCCCTCCCTTTCTCTCCTTTAATTTCCCTCAGGTAGTATAGAAGGAGGGGCTGCCAGCTCACCTGAGGAACAGCCAGGGCCATCTCTTGAGGGAGGCCCCTTCTGTCACTTTCCCACCTAAAGCAGGGGGGTGCTCAAACTACGGTCCGTGGGCCGGATCTGGGCCCCAACACCAATTCATCCGGGCCCGCACTGCCCTTACTGCTCCTGGAAGTGGAAAACATGCACCTGTAGGGGCATGTTTTACTTCCACTTCCAGGAGCAGCAAGGGCAGTGCGGGCCGGATGAATTGGTGTCAAGGGGGCTGGTTCCGGCCTGCAGGTTGTAGTTTGGGCACCCCTGCATTAAGCCAGTGGTGCCCAAACTAAGGCCCTGGGGCCGGGTGCGGCCCCCAACGCCAATTCATCCGGCCCGCGAAGCCCTCGTTGCTCCTGGAAGCGGAAGTAAAACGTGCCCATATGGGCGCGTTTTACTTCCTCTTCCAGGAGTGATGAGGGCTTTGCGGGCCGGATGATTGGCGTTGGGGGCCACACTCGGCCCCCCGGGCCTCAGTGACCAGCTTCCTGAACCACATGATCGGCCCACGGCCCAAAAAGTTTGGGCATCCCTGCATTACGCAGAGAAAATGGCAGCCTAAAAATCTATCCCATCCAGTTGCAAAGGTGCGTTTTGCTTCTGTTTCCAGCGGGAGGAACCACGTGACAGGCCTGCTGAACCACGTGACCAGCCCACGGCCCAAAAAGTTTGGGCACCCCTGACCTAAAGGATGATAAGTGGTGGGTGGGTGGGAGCGCCTCCTCAGGCGTGGTGGAAGATTCCAGCCTGAACCACTTTTGAAACGCCGGGGCGGCACCGTCGGCATGGGGCTCCATTGCTGAGTTGCTGCCCTACTTTAGAAACAACAAAGATAAGGGTCGCCCTTGCTTGAAAGCCAGTCGTATCCAACTATGGGCTTTGGTGTTCATCTCCGTTTACAGCCAAAGAGCCAGCGCCAGTGGTGGGCTCCAAAAATTTTTACTACCACACTGTGGGCATGGCCTGCTTTGTGGGTGTGGCCTACTCTGCAGGCATGGCCATGTGACTGGGTGGGTGATCTAGTCATGCCTTCCCAGTGGTGGGATTCAAAAATTTTTACTACCTACTCTGGTGGGCGTAGCCAGGGGGAAAGCCCTGCATTGCACTCCAATTAGGACACTTTACAGTAAAACCTCGGATAACGCTAAAACTTGGTTCCACAAGCCTTAGTGTTATCCGATTTTTAATGCATTGGATAATGTTAATATCCTATGGGATGCATCGGATAACGTTAAAACTCCATACAGATACATTGTAACTGGCACAGGCTTTAGCGAACGTTATCTGATGCATCCCATAGGATTTAATCTTACATGATGCAATCTTTTTCCAGATTGCTTAATGTTATGCGGTTTTAGGGTTATCTGATGCAAACTAGGTATTACTGTATTTCAAAACTTGGATGGGCGGGGCCAGCCAGAATTTCTGCTACCGGTTCTGGCGAACTGGTGCAAACCTGCTGATCCCCACCATTGGCCCAGTACTGTCTGCATCTTCAGATGTTTTCGTCGACACATGGGAGGCATGATAAGATGCCAGAGCACATGGAACACTGTTACCTTTCCCGCCAAAGTAGTACCTATTTATCTACCTGCAATTTCTTTCTATCTGCTAGATTGGCAGGAGCTGGGAGAGACAACAGGCCCTTACTCTGTCACACAGCACCTGGGTCTTGAGAGTAAAGAAAACAAGGGGGCTGAAGTGGCTTAGTGGTTAAGACACTGAGCTTGCAAACCAGAAGGTTGGTAAAACAGCAATTCGAGACCCGGGTGTGTTGCACAATGGAGAGAGCTCCTGTAATCTGTCTCACCTCCTGCCAACCTAACAGTTCAAAAGCAATAAATTGCAAGCTGACTAGCTTTTGAGCAAGGAAGACCTTTACTAAATAAAACAAAAAGGACAAAAAATAGTTGCGACACCTTAAAGACCAATTGCTGTATTTTAATGACCACTTTCGTGGATCAAGTCCACTTCCTCAGACATAAGAGTGAGACTTCATTGTGTTAGTTTCTACATATCAGGTGGGGGTACAGAGGTACACAATGGTTGATTAGTATTATAGGTAAAGTTGCAAATCAGTGTTGCTTTTTACCCCTTGTAATTACTGAAGATTCCTGATTGATACAAATTTCTGTGAAGTTCAAAAATTAGAAATAATAGGCTTCCTTAAGTTTATGCATAATGTGAGATTCTTTTTGTGGTGATTAATCTGTTCTTCATAACTGTGCTAAGCTGTTGAGACTGTTTCCTCATGCAGTTTTAGTATCTGAAACTGATAGAAGATTTTAACAAAGATAAGTTACTTTCCTGAAACATTACCGATGTCTTCATAGAAGCTGTTCTTCTTCCATGTATAGGCCAGATGTGAAACTGCCAAAATGAAGCCACCAAATGACTGGGAAATTACTCTGCTAATTTGTTAATGCTCTCAGCAATCCTCAGTGGCAAAAGACATCCAAACAAAGAGGCTAAAATAGACAGATTAAAAACTGCCCAATGTCTGGCAAAGTTCATGTTTATTAAGTCTTCTAAACTCTGTAGGATAAAGTTCATATGGTCAAAGGATAGATAAACAGCACTAAATTGTACAACAAGAAAAAAGTATTGCTTACTTGCCAAGTAATTTTAAATCTTAAGATTGTTTAGAAGTCATACTTCCAGTAAATTATTTGTAAACTTAAAAGAGTTATTTTTTCTTGCTGCTTATCATATCAGAATATATTGACATAAAAATATTTTTAGATTGCAAGGCTTTACATAAATTCTGTACCATGTTTTATTAATTCATTAAAATCCATATAATGGAAAAAATAAAGAAAATACTACTACTCTGCAGTTAATAAAGTTGGAGTTTTTTTTTCCAGGCATTAACCTATGCAAGCAGAGACTATTCATCACACCGTGGTTTAAATGTAAGTATGGAACATACTAGGATTGTAAGCATTTATTGTATAAATTCATGTTCTGTACATCAGTGTGTAAACAGGAGGTGTGTAAACAGGAGGTATGTGGCAAAGTGAAGTGTGAAATGATACAGAATATACATTTTTGCTAAGAATGATAAATGTCTTTATGTCTACATACAAATACGATAAGGTCCACAGAGTTGTTACCAAACTACATACATCTCATAAAAATGGGTACTTCTCAGAAATGCCAGGATGAATGAAATTATATATAGAAAGCTAAGTGATTTTTTGCTGTCTTACTATGTGTAAAGAAACATTTTTCTTTTGGTTGTCTAACTTGTAATGCAGCCCTTCTGCCAAGCTTTTCAAATGACTGGTGTTGATGTTATTAGTAGCAGAATGTGGTAGCAGAGTGCATGAAAGCAATGCGCAAATGGAGCGGCGTGCCTGAGGAAGGCCCACACATAGAATAACAGCTTGGTGAAACAAACAGATTTACTTTGCAGACTTGCTGTGCAGTGCTGATATATAGAGTGACCGAAAGCAAAAGTAGATACTGTATAGTCCCTTTGCAAAGGTATATACAGATGGAAATGGAACAGTCTTTGTGTTTGGATAGCCAAAACACTTTGGAGCCTTCCAAGGTCCACAGATAAGCAAAACAAAAGCTGTGGAATTTCAGCAATAGTCAGTTTGGAGATAAACAAGCAGATAGTTTACTTTTGCTCTGTGGCAATCGGCAGTCAGTTTGGACGAAATACTTTCCTTCTCGGCAGTATTTGAAAGAAGCAGGCAAAGACCTCTCTGAGTCACAGGAATTCTTGCAGCTTTGCAGTTCAGTATCTTGGGGGTCAATAAAGCATTCAGGCACTCACCAAACAAGCACTCCAGCACAAGTGCTCCCCAAAAGTGCTTATTCACAGCATGTGCAACTTCCTGGTGCTCCTCCAGATGCTCCTTCAGCACTCCTCCAAACAGGTGCTGCAGAGGTACTTTACATATAGGAAGTATCTGGCTATCAAACATGTTAGCATCAACATCTGTGCTGGCTAAAGCACAGACCCTTAAAGTTACATGCTGCCATTACATTTAGGTACAACATCCTATACAATCTCAGGGGGCAAAAATTTGCACCCAACAACTGGATTATGATTTAAATAATCCGCCTTGCAGAATCTCTTCTAAAAGACAAATAGAAAGACTCCCAGGTATACATATTGGTTGCAATCCAGGTGACACAACTCTGATGCAAACATGTTGATGATGTTATCACCTGGTGATGTTAATCTTTATTTTACTTTAATTAATAACTTCCTGTTTCAATCCTTCTGAGGTTCAGGGATCCATTCTGCTTTGAGATAACATTTGGGAGCCTCAGGATAGGGAAGGAGGCTCTAATATTGAAAAATCACCACTGGGGGTCCTGCTACTGGATTGAAACTACCAATGATCATCCAAGCGTGATTTTTTCATGATATAAAGAACCCACAGGGACCCTCAAAACCTGAAAAGGGGGGGGGGGAAGGTTAAAATGCAATAAATATTCAAGTTCCTTGGTAATGACATAACTATTTTTTCCTGATGGAGTTGCACAACAAGATTTCTGCCATTATCAGCAATGTTATATAAATTTAACTAATGTACTGTACATTATGTTTGAATAAAGAGTCTTACACTATAGAGGGAATCAACCTCAATCATTAATACTGGAAGCTTATAAAATCCAAAAAATGTGAGCAGCCAAGTCTCTGTTCTGCAATTTAAGTGAAATTAAATTTTGATGTCTTTCTTCATAAATACTGTAATTGTTGCAATAATTGTGTTTTAGGAGGTAGTCATTGTAAGTGCTGTCCGGACACCCATTGGATCTTTCCAAGGATCGCTTTTCTCACATCCTGCAACTAAACTTGGTTCCATTGCAATTAAAGGAGCCATAGAAAGAGCAGGTAAGGTATATGAGTCTGGCTTGCTTCCTGTAATCTTTGTTCCACTGACTGTTCAATCAGAGAGGGACTTTCAGCAGAAGGTGTACTTTGAGCTTGCCTCTCAACCCCAAAATATACAGGTTGGCAGTATTTTTTTTATGTTTAGCTTTGAGATTCAGGACTCAGCCAAGAGAATGGCCATCTGGCTGAGCTTTTCTATCCTTACACAAAAGCTAAGTGGATATCCTACTTGGTATATTCTTCATGCTCATATAATCCATTTTCTTTTCGTTTTTAATATGTATATTTTGAACATATTATTACTTTGCATCAGAAGTGACTTCTTTGATTGCTGTTAGGTATCCCTGCACAAGAGGTTAAAGAAGTATACATGGGCAATGTCATTCAGGCTGGACAAGGACAAGCTCCCGCAAGACAAGCAACCCTTGGCGCAGGTACTAGAACTGTGTAGTTTACTAGTCATGTTTACTTAAGGCACAGATGGGGCTCAGCCTTGGTAAGTAAAGCTACACATTATTAGAAATAAACATTTTGTAATTAGCTCAAGTAAATTGACTGTTGAATATTTAATAACTAGATGTGTGTACTGACAGAATGTTGTATACATACAACAATTAATCACGTAGAATTCCTACCTGAATAAGTGTTTTCTTCCAGAGGCCATCATCTGAACTGAAATAGTTTCTCAATTACTTGTTTCCCCTTCTTCTAGCTGTCTATCTATTTTTATACAGGGTGTGAATATGGCAGACTGTTCAACAAATATGAGGGATATATTTCTGAAATGATTTACTGAAAAGTTAAACTTGTAAGATTCAGTGAAAGAGCTGATACCTAATATTTTAGATTAATACATATCCTTGCAAAACTGATACTAGTTTGAGAATCCATCAGTTACCTGGAAGAAGAAAAGAAAATGTTTAGTAGTAGGCAATATATTGTACATCTGTGGCATGAGCTCCTCTTAACTGATGAAAAGAATGGCCCAAATCCTCTTGCATAGCTACACAAGTGGCAGAATGTTTGAAGGCAAATTACCCAAAGTTAAGAAAAAAAATGTAGCCATGCATGCTGAATCACACAATGCAGTATGCAACAATGTTGATTTTTTTTGTTAACTTGGCAAACTACCTCCAAATGTTAGGCCATTGTAACTAGGCAAGAGGATTTGAGCCACTTTGATTTGTGCCTTGTTTTCAGGCAGGATTTTCTCCTAGCTTTACTTCGAGTTCCATTGTATTCTCTAATAGTATATTCTCAGTCTGTAGGTGTGTGATGAGGACACAGACACAAGTTTCTGAGTGAATATTCCTATGCTTTACTGAATGATCATCTTCTGCATTCTTCATACATCATCTCATTCATTCATTCTACTAGGTTTACTGTTACTCTGCATTTTAAAGATAAATCTTACAGCAAGAGAGCTTTGGCAAGGTAAACAATGTCTTGGTTTTCAGATACAGTAAAACCTCAGATAACACTAAAACCTGGTTCCACAAGTCTTGGTGTTATACGATTTTTAGTGTTATCCGATGCATGTTAAAATCCTATGGGATCCATAGAGATACATTGTAACCACACAGGCTTTAGCGGTTGTTATCTGATGCATCCCATAGGATCTTAATGTTATCCGATGCAATTCTTCCCCCCAGATTGCTTAATGTTATGCGATTTTAGTGTTATTCAATACTAATGTTATCTGAGGTATTACTGTACATGATACATGAAGGCCAGAACATGTATAGAAGCATGTGTTATCAGTGAGATAAAGGGCACACAGAATATTATCTGGGTCATGAGATAGGCAAGCTGAGCATATGATGGCTTTTGAATAGAAGTATTAACTAGGTAAAAGGTGAAGGCGCATGATTAAACGCTGATCAAGTGTCAGCAATACAAAGAGCATGGATATGAATGTAATGCAATAACGTTATCAATCGATGTCCCAATTGATAGGCTACTGCATTAGATCCTCCTACAAGAATGTAATGCAATGACATTAAATGTTAATTGGCATTCCAAATAACGTATCACTGCATTTAACTCTCACTACATCAGTCTAGTAGTATCCCATTTGGGTCCTGACCAGGCATGATCCTGCTTAGCTTTCCTCTGATTGTTTTAATAGTTTACCTTAATTTGGCACAGGTTTACCAGTTTCTACTCCTTGCACTACTGTCAACAAAGTTTGTGCTTCTGGAATGAAATCTATAATGATGGCTGCACAGAGTCTGATGTGTGGGAACCAGGTAGGATAATATGTTCAAAAGATTTAGGACTTTATGAAAATATATAACATTTTGAAATAGGTCAGACTAAAATCAAGTTATTTTGCCTTATACTGATCACATATCAAATATGAATGTCCATGCAGAGCTTCTGTTGGTTTAAATAGAATATCTGAAGGATGTCATCATAATGGAACCTAGACTCCTTACGGCATTGCTATAATTTTCACTGATATTGAAATAGTTTATTTGGGCATTGACTCAAAACCCTTCATCATGTTAAAGTGTGCATCCAAGAAGGAAATGGCCCGATATCCAAAGTGTATTTGCAATATGATCTCAAGTGGCTCTTCCTTTTTAAAGACCCAACTTGAACATCTGTCTTTTTTTGCTTCATATTTGATGATATTCTTCACTGAAAAATCTTGAGCATTCCTTGGCTTGTATGGGAAACTAATGCAATACTTCTATGATAATTGCAATATTTAGTATCTCCTATCTTTTGGATAGTTGGCTGGGTAGCTCATTGAGTTCAGTATCAGGTTGTGGATCCAGAGGTTGATAGTTCAGCTTACCGCTATGCATTCCAGGACAGTCAACCTGTGTGACCCTAGGTCAGCTGCATAGTTCCAGGATGTCCCCAGAAGAATGGAATTGTAAACCACTTCTGAGTACTTTCTTCCTAGAAAACCCTGGGAAGAGTTACTAAAGTCAAAAACGACTTGAAAGCACATGATTATTATTACTCTTTTTGGTATGGAACAAATGAGACAATTCAAAAGAAAATAAGACACATGTTATCTATGAAATAGCTGGGCATCAAAATATATTTGCATAAGTGAGAAGAAAATATCTGTAAGTGATGGAAGGTTTAAAAATGTCTATCATTCTTTTAATGTTGAGTTGAGGTGCAAATTTTTGACTTAAAGGGGCAGAAAAAAGATAATTAAAATAAGTCACCATGAAGTAACTTCAGAATCTATTTGAACAGGATGTGATGGTGGCAGGTGGAATGGAAAGCATGTCTAATGTGCCTTACACGATGAGCAGGGGAGCAACACCTTATGGAGGAATAAAGCTTGAAGACCTGATTGTGAAAGATGGTTTGACTGATGTTTATAACAAAATCCATATGGTAAGTACTGTATTTAATGTCTTACAGTTTACACTTTGTAGTTGTAAAATTATAGGCAGTTCTGAATTGTGTATTTAACGTGGCTAGTCTTTGAATTGAGTTAAAGTACTGTTTTTCTTTGAAAAATTATTTTTGCAACATTTCTGAATTTGACCATTGTGTCTTGGGTAAAATTGTTATGTTATATTCCCTCCATTTGGAACTGATTTATAGTGATTTTAATAGGGCTTTTAAGGTAAGTAAGATAGTCAAGGATTAGTTTTACCAGCTCCACTTCCCATGGCCAAGTGGATGTTTGTTGAATCTTAATCCATCACTAAATCTACAACATCACACTGGATATTGTGAGGTAATGTTACTTCTAACAAAGAAAAGGAGATGGCTGAGAAAATGCCAGTCCTAGGGAGGGTTTATTCTCCTCACTCAGTGACTTCTAGGTTTACCCCACATCCTGCTATTTCCGTGGCACTTTTGACCCACTGACTACAGCTTACTTCTTCAAATGCATGATCTACTTTCTGACAAGGGGGGGGGGGAGGAGGGACCAAAAACCATCTAGGATTTTGTTGTTTTAGCACTTTACTTTTTGCCTCCTCAGCAGTAATTTTGATCTAGTATAGGACAAACACAGGTATGGATTTCATTTGGATAGCTGGAAGCTGCTCTTGCAGACAGATAATCATAGATAAAACAAGGCATATCTCTTCTACACAGATTTCAAGAATGAGGCCAGAGTTCACTTGAAAGGAGAAGGACTTTGAGCCACAGGGAAAACACTCAGGTTTTCTATATATACTCAGGAGTAAATCCCACTAAAACTAATAGGAGTTTTGAGTAGAAATGCATGGGATTGCATCATAAGTTAAGTGAACAATGCACAAGGCGCATGACTAAATTTAGTCCATCTCTTCTCTTTTTGCAGTCACACAGAATATCTATATAGAAATCTGCTCTATTCTTGAAATTATTCACAGTGTTGACATTTCTTTTCTTAAACCCCTGCTTCTTTTTCTTTTTACTACTAAGGGCAACTGTGCAGAGAATACTGCCAAAAAATTTTCTATATCACGGGAAGATCAAGATGCCTATGCCATAAGATCTTATACTAAAAGCAAGGAGACTTGGGACTCAGGACTTTTTGCAAATGAAATTGTACCTGTTGCAGTTTCTCAGAAAGGTAGTATGATTAAAAATAATTGCTTCACCTCACTATTTATGAAATGGTCCTGTGTTCAAAATTGGAAAATTAAATTTGCCTTAAATATGTTCTCTGTGTTTTGATAAGCAAGAGTTAGTCTTTAAGGTGCCACAATGGTTTTGTCTCTCTCTCTTTTTCCCCATTTTGTTTTGTTTACTCTCTGATAAACAACTTCTGTCTATGGATGAAGGCTGGATGTATTTGCTTTATAGAAATAAAGGCATACTGTTAATGTTTCAGCAGCATTAGTTGCACTGAATCCTTAAGGTCACATAGGATTGCTTGCTTGTTTATTTGTTAAACTGGTATGTTTTGGATCCCCTCTAAAAATCTAGCTGGAAACAATTTAAAGTATGGGTTTTTATAAAATGAGGTCAAATTTCCCCCTAAAAGCACAGGGTCTGAAATGAAGATGTCATCAAGAAGGTACAGCTTCTGCTTTCTCAACATACAGTCAATGAATTTAATGTGTTCTGTGAGGCTGCTCGCTATGCGAAACATTCGCTAAGCGAGTCAGACTCGCATAACGAATTTTTCGCTATGTGAGTCGGACTTTTCCCTATGGAAAAACTTACATAACGAGCGTTCATATGGGGAAAACTCGCATAGCAAAAAATTTGTTATGCGAGTCAGACTGCTTACCAAAAACCTTGTTCGTTATGCTAGTTTTTCACAAAGCGAAACGCTCGTTATGTGAGGTTTGACTGTATCTATTTCACTGATAGAAATCATGGTTCTTCTGGTCCTCTAGTAAAAAGCTTCAAATTCTTCCCAGAACTGGCTAAATTACATTGTGAAAAGCTTAAAACTACGGTAGTACAGTCAAACCTCATAAAGAGCTCCTCACTTAAAGAGTAACTCACTTAAAGAGCAGAATTTTCTCTGAATGTTTGCTTCGCTTAACAAATAAAACCAACCAAAAACTCGCTTAACAAATAAATCGGGGTTCGCAATCCCCCCCTCCCCCACAATTGGTCATTTACAATGGCGTTTCGCTTAAAGAACAAACTCGCTTAAAGAGTCATTTGCTTAAAGAGCAATCCTGTAGAACGCGTTATGCTCTTTAAGCGAGGTACAACTGTATATTGGGTAGAACTCTTTGTCACAAGGATTAGTGTTACATTTGTGACTAAATCTCTTCATATTAGCTACTTGCAGATACAGTACTGTATTCTTGCAGGACTAGATCTTGAAGAAATGTGGGGATTTTAATTTCAAAATGTTTTGACAAACATAGCATTAGGAGGATATATGCAAACCAAGGTGTATAAGTTACAGTTTGTTCAGTATTCCAAGACTGGTTAATGGTAATTTTGTACAATGCAAATAACCTGCAAAGTCAAAGCACAATCATTTTATCTGTTTATCTGTTTACAGGGTAGTAGGGACTGGTGGCTCAGTGGTTAAAAAGCTTGCCTTGGTAGGTGGTAAGCTGGCAAATTGACAGTTCGAGACCCGGGTATTGCATGATGGATTGAGTGCCTGTCTCTGTCCCAGCTCTTGGGGCATGAAGGGAGCCTCATTTGGGCATTCCCTAAGCAGTTTCTTCTGCAAAAAATCCTTTCAACCCAGAATAATTTCTGATACGAAATTATTATTACAGGGATTTAGATCTTGGTTGGTGCATCCGTATAATAAGAAATTATCTGTTCAGCACTCCAGTAGTTCACAGTTTTCCAGCCTGGAATCCCAATACTGTTTTTCACTTCAGTCTTAGGATCTTCCTTTGATCTAGTGGACACTGCAACTTTCAAGGTTATCTTCTTTCTTTCAGTAATGTTTGCTTGGGCTTAGACTTTTCAGTCTTTAAAATCTCCATATAATTTAGAAAGATAATTTTTTGTTTTTATCCAGCTTTTATCTCTAAGGTGATTCTAAGAAAATGAGCATTTCATTGTTCTATCTGAACTACTTATCCTAAGGGAGCTGACTTGGCAGAAGCTAGATGTGAAGAAGCCTCAGCAGTTTTATTTGGATAGGAGTGGACATTGCCTCCATGTTTCCAAGCATTGTTGTATTTTCAGGGAGTCTTGTCTTGTTTTGGTTAGGTAAGAAAAATAAATCTAGGCCAGTGATGGCGAACCTTGGCATGCCAGCTGTTTTTTAACTTCAATTCCCAGAAGCCCCTATGCGCAGTAAACCTAATTGTGTGGATTCACAGTGACTTGGGCTTCTGAGAATTGAAGTTCAAGAACAGCGGGCGTGCCAAGGTTTGCCATGATGGATCTAGGCTGTCCTAACAAAACATCCTTCTTCCTTAGAGTCAGTTGTGTGCAATACAAAGACAGATATTGAAAAGAGCATTTATATAATAGAGTAATAGAACAAGCAAGATAGATGCAAATAATCATTGATGTTTGTCATGTGTAGTGATCAACAGGCAAAAACCATGATAATGCAATCAACTTAAAATCAGCCTTGATGTATATACTTTATATTTTTTTGACTGAATACTTATTTTAGGAAAACCTGATACAGAAGTTAAGGAAGACGAGGAGTACAAACGTGTTGACTTTACCAAAGTGCCAAAGCTGAAGACAGTTTTTCAAAAAGAAAATGGTAAGATGTCAGATGTGGCAGGACATCCTTGTTTAGGCCTTCATTTAATTTAATTGCATTGTTTCTAATTTAAACCACCTCCTTTTTCCTGTACTGCTAAGAATATAGTTTTTGTCATACTGGGTATTTATTACTATAAGGAGTTAGCCTTTGCAATATAACCTAACACAATTATATTCATTAATGATTAATTAGCTCCTAATTTTATAAAGGGGGGGGGAGAGATAGAGCAGTCTTTGGATAATCTGTCACCGTACAGCTCTCCTGTCAGCTCATACCCAAGTACTGTATTTCCTCCATGCATGAGCCTGCTAGATTTTGAGGTCTTCTCTAAGGACTTTTTATTGTATTCAAAACCAGAAAAGTATGTGTTGGGATAATGCCATTGAATTTGATCTTCCCTATGTTGTATACTCTGGAATTGATGGCACGATGCCATTTTTCTAAAGGACAGTAACATTTTTTCCAGGAACTGTAACTGCCGCTAATGCCAGTACGCTGAATGACGGAGCAGCCGCTTTGGTTTTGATGACTTCAGAAGCAGCCCAAAGGTTGAATGCGAAACCATTGGCTAGAATAGTAGGTACGTTTCATGACTTTTTCATAAAATTTTGGGGGAAGGTTGGGGATCCCTGACAGTGGAAAAACTAACATTGTTTTATTTTGCTTTTTAAATGTTGTGCCCATGTACTTTCTTGATGAAAAGTTGTTGTCAATGTTTAAACAAAATCCTGAACTCTCAAGTAAATACTGAAGAAGCTTTTCACCATTCGCAGTGGTTCTCTGAACTTTGTGTATCTTGAATAATTTGGAAGCTCAAATTTCCTCTGTATTTGTTTTAGAGATAGCTGCAAGAACAAAACCCTAGAGTAGGATGGGCAAAGTGCAGGTTGTTTTTGGGATGTTTTTCTTAGCTGGAGAGTTGCCATTCCAGCAGATGGAAGATCGCACTTTATCCATTCCTGCTTTAAAGCTTCTTACATGAGTGCCATAGAACAGAATTTGGGAGAGTTCCTGTTTGAACTATAAATGCCAGTGGCCATGCTTGTTGGGAATTGCAATAAAAAAAGAATTTTCCCCCTGCTCTATGGAAATGTAGATTTAGCTTAAGTGTTTTTGTTTTCTTGTAGCTTTTGCAGATGCTGCTGTCGATCCTATTGATTTCCCAATTGCACCAGCTCATGCTGTTCCTAAGGTAACAATGACATAGATCTCTTCTATTTAGTGATAGTGTGATAACTTATTTACTGGCAGCACTGCCTCCTGTTCCTTTGGCAGGTCCAAAATGAATTCCCGGCTTTGAACTTCAAAGCTCTAAAAGGCTTGGGGCAAAATTACCTAAGATATTTTTCTCCTGTATATACCTACCTGGAGTTTAAAAAATCCTCTCCAGAGGCTCTGTTCAAAAGTGGAGTGAAATGAGCTAGGCAACTACCACATATAGTGACATCTACTATTTGTGGATCAGCCTTCCTGGGATTTCATCTCTGTGACTTGCCTTGATAATAATTTTTTACGCCAGAATTCTTAAATTACTTGTGTTTTTGTTACTGAGTTTTGATCTTTGTACTTGATGTTGCTTTTGATTCTGTGTTCTGTTTTATCTAAATTTCTCCTCTAAATGCTTGTTTACTGTATACTGAGAGAATTATAATATGGAGTGGAATATACATGTTGTAAGTAGGATTGAATCTGAGACAAATTAAAATACAAACCCATTCCTCCTTTGTAGCGTCTTATGAATCTGCCTCACAGATATTGAGATTTATTTTTCCCCTTCAGATACTTAATCAAACAGGACTCAAAAAAGAAGATATTAAAATGTGGGAAATCAATGAAGCATTCAGTGTTGTTGTCTTAGCCAACATTAAAATGCTGGATATTGATCCAGAGAAGGTGAATATTCACGGAGGTGCAGTCTCCTTGGGACATCCTATTGGGTAAGAGTAGTGCATGTATAATTTTCTTGGATAGCAAAGTGATTTAGGTATCTGGCTGTGGAGCCACAGGTTGAGAGTTTGATTCCTCACTGTGCCTGCTGGGAAGAGAACCTGTGAAGGGCAAACTGAAGAAGGGAATGCTAAACCACTTCTATGCATTCTCTACCTAGAAAATCCTGGCGTCACCTTAAATCTGAATTGACTTGATGGCATGCAATTATAATTTGATAGAAATTAAAGAAAGTGAAAAATATTTTATTCTTTTTATGTACTATTTTCTTCTGCCTACTTCATCCCAGCCACTTTGATTTTCTTTGCTAGTCTTTCTCTCAACATGCCTGTATTTCAAAGCATCTAGTGGTGTACTGTTCTCACAGCTCCCCGAGAGTTAAGCAAAACCATACATGCTGTAAGGCTGCTTAATTTAGCTGTGCTATGTTACTCTAAAACGGGTTCTCAACCTTCTCAAACTGTGGACCAGACTAGGCCCCATCAGACAGCTGAGCAGGCTAGATTCGTGGTTCCCCTCAGGAAATGCTGCCGTAAAACTTGTCCACAGCTGTTGTAAATGCATTTATAACAGCTGCAGGCACATTTATGGTTGTCGTAAACATGTCCACATCCACTTCCTCTTCCACATGAAATGGTGCCGTGGGCTTTAGATTGAGAACCCCTGCTCTAAAAAGTCACATTTGTAGCCTAACTAGATAATCAACACCTATATGTTTATGAAACTCAGAACTGGAATGATGAGCATTTTCTTATTTTAGGATGTCTGGAGCAAGAATTGTTGTGCACATGGCTCATGCACTAAAGCAAGGAGAATATGGCCTCGCTGGAATCTGCAATGGAGGAGGAGGAGCATCTACAGTATTAATCCAAAAGCTGTAGTCTGTAACATCAAGCCTTAAGATCCAGAGTGTTAAGTAGCTGTTACTGTTGTCTGCTGAATTACAGTATAGATACCCTAGATTGTGGTTCCCAATGGGGCCCTGGCCCCACAAGTAGACTTCAATTCCCAGAAGCCTAAGTCAGTACATTGGCTGATCAGTGTTTTGGAGAATTAAAGTCCAAAAACCAAAGGTTGGAAAAGACTGCCCTAGACTCAGTCTATCAGTATTTTCAAGAAACCCAAGGTTCTTTTTTTTACTATAGATTGCTTTCATGCAAGAAGTTTTTATACCATAAAGAATACAGAACATGTCTGTTTACCATTCAATCAAAGAGAATAAAAGCTATCTCCACCATGACTGATCACTGTGGACTATTCCTATCATACCTTACAATTTTAAACAGCAGGATTGTTGTAAATCCCACTTTAACCCAGGGATAGGCAGACTTCAGTTTTATTACATCCATTTTTGCTTCTGCTGGGACCCAAAGTTTCATCAGCCAGATACAAACAGTTATATTTGTATTACACAATGCTTCAAGCAAAGGAGTTTGTTTTTAGCATTAGAAATCACAATTCCCAGAAGTCTCAAGCAGCTGAAGTGCTGACTTGGGCTCCTGGTAATTGAAATCCAAGAACACCTGGAGAGCCAAGGTTGGCCATCACTGTCCTATAGCTTGTCATTTCTACATATGATTGAAATGGGAAAAAAATCTTAAAAGTTCTGCTGGTGATGTTAGAAAAATGGGAGCTAGACAAGCTACTTCACATCATCAGACTATTGCAAGGAGGTCTTTCCATAATTGCTGCTCATTTTTGTTCCAATTGAAAGCATCCTAGTATTGTCTTTACCTTAGAAATGCTAACATCACACTATAATTTCAAGAAAGGGTGACCGGCTGTTACCTCTACTCTTGTCTGCATCTATCAAGATAAAAGAATTGATCAAAATGAAGCTGCTGCCATATGTGCTTTTCTGTGAAATGAAATAGTGTACTGATGGACAAGCACACTATTCTCTTTCCTCAGCTGGGAAAAAAACAGCAAATATCTAGTTGTTTAACTCAGTATTTCCAATGCAGACTCTGGTGCTTAATTGAAAAGCTTGAACAAACTGAATCTTGTTATGTTGGTTGCCTGTAAGTAAAACACCGGATAACGCTAAAACTTGGTTCCACAAGTCTTGGTGTTATCTGATTTTTGGTGTTATCTGATTTTTAGTGTTATCCAATCCATGTTAAAATCCTATAGGATGGATCGGATAACGTTAAAGCTCCATAGAGATACATTGTAACCCACAGGATTTAGTGGTTGTTATCCGATCCATCCCATAGGACCTTAATGTTATTCGATCCAATTCTCCTCCACAGATTACTGAACGTTGTGTGATTTTAGCGTTATCCGATCCAATCGTTATCCGGTGTTTTACTGTACAGTAAAACCTCATATAACACTAAAACCTGGTTCCACAAGTCTTGGTGTTATATGATTTTTAGTGTTATCTGATGCATGTTAAAATCCTATGGGATCCATAGAGATACATTGTAACCACACAGGCTTTAGCGGTTGTTATCTGAAGCATCCCATAGGATCTTAATGTTATCTGATGCAATTCTTCCCCCCAGATTCCTTAATGTTATGCGATTTTAGTGTTATTCGATACTAATGTTATATGAGGTATTACTGTATTCTTTTTTTAAAACTCCAGCACATTAGGAAGAATGAACAAGCTCTTTTTCCTTTGAATACAGAGCTGCACTTCTAGACAGTGCTGTCTCATGCAGCATTAATTGAAATAGCAGACAAGTAGTGAACATATATAAGCTGTGTTGCATTAGATCAGGGATTCCCAACTTAAAGCCCGTGGCGCCATTCCATGTGGCCTCCCCACCCCTCCAAGGGCATTCGAGGGGAAAAAAAAGATCACCCCTTTGAATTGTTGGGACAAAATGACCACCCCCATTGTGGAGGCAGGGCAAAATGGCCATCCAGCCCTCAAAGCTGACTGAGAGAGCGTGACCCAGCCCCCTGCTTGAAAAGATTGGGAACTCCTGCATTAGATCAAAGGTTTATTTAATCCAGCATCCTGTTCTCCCATTGGCCAATGAGATGCCTACTGGAAATCCACAAACGGGGAAAAACCAACAGTACTCTCAGAGTTAGCCTTATCCTTCACTACTTGGACTAATTCCAGTTTAAGTGGATAGTTACTGCACATGTACAGTACAAGGAGAAAGTAAAGAATTATAAACAACAGATTATTCCCCTCCTTATACAAAACATGGACACACTGAACCTTAATTTTAACCCCAGCATGATTCAACTACTCACTCCTCTTCTTGTAGCATGTATCACTAGTGGAGTGGAAAGATTTGCAACAAATTGTACTAGTCTAGTTTTGATCCATATTTAGGGAAAGGAACCTTCTAGATGTTCAGTGGTTTTTAAAAATAAGTTTTTCATTTTTTGGAAATCAGAAAAACTCATTTCTTGTTAACCTGGTGTAGAAGTTAAGTACAAAAAGGGTTCATCCTTGTGCCATATTTTTAGTGAAGATGGGGAAATGGCTGTTGCCTGAATTTCTCTGTTTTCTAAGGTATAACTTTAATCATAACTGTTGGTTTTGCATCAACAGCTTTCCTCCTACATGGAGAATAAGCAGTATTACTCATTCTCAATTAAACAGCCCAAATCATTTCAGGCATTGAGTAGAAGATGAATACTGCCACTAATGGACCATCTTTAATAACAAAAAACCATGCAGACCTAGGAAAATGATATTTACATGTGTATTTAAAAAGTAAAATAGAACAAAAACTGCTTCTTTATAGTCTTAATTTTAAAAAGTTGAAAACCCTTTATTGTGACAGATTTGCAATTTGTGGAAAGACAAGCACGATAAATGGAGAAAAATACTCCATACAAAATGAACTGTATTAATTAGATCAGTCAACTTTAGAAGAAAACAAACTATGTCTTCAAGACTCAAGCCAGTCAGCAAGCCTTATCTTTTCAATTAAAGCCAACTAACTTTCTAAAGATTGGTTAGAATCCTGCACTACATAATCCCAAGCACAGTCATTTGAATGCAAGCTCTGCTATACGACGGAACTAACTTTTGGCATATTAAAGAGTACTGGTATTTGACACTATGAACAAGAGGTCTGAATAGTTAATATGCACATGTTGGCAGACAGCCAACACCTGGTTAACAAGAGTAATATCTTTATGTTGTACAACCCAACTATGTACAATATTTACATCACTGAACAAAACACAATTGTGCAAATTTAGTATAGGGTCAATTAAGTGTTCTCCCAAAAGGTAGCTCCACCAACTTTTTTCAGAATCGGTGTGACTTCCCTTCACACGAAGTGGAATTTCAGTGTAAAGAGAGCGTGCCACTGGATTGTCTGTTGTTATCTCCCCTTAGTATTTGCTGCAGAGCACGTAGTTTCAACTAAACATCTTATTCATCGTAATGCAAAGATAACAAGAATTTATCCACGTCCATTCCAGCAGGAAAGGCAATTGGTAGCTTCTTTTGCTGAAAAACAAAAGAAATGGTAAGTGCTTCAAAATCCCATACAAGACTCTTATTTGCACAAATTATAGTTCTGTTTAAAAAAATTGGTTACGTACTCAAGCCATATCCAGCAGGATTTTTGACATGTTATTTTTGAGAAGCAGACTGGTTCCTGTCATAACTCAAATGTGCTTTTCAAACAGTCCACCATTTCAAAAGACATTTGCCATTTAATAAAAGAGATTGATGTTTGAGAAACACAAATACCAAGATGTCATCAGGCACAGAAAGAGTTGCATAGTTCCTCACTGCTTTGTTCAAATTATCTCAGTGGTATCTAGCCATTGTTTCTTTAGACATTTATAAACATGTACAATGATTATTCTGAAATATTCTCTACATTAAAACTCAACATCGGCCCCTCCCTCTGTCAAGACATAATTTGTGTAATGAACAATGTTGGACTGTAATATTCACTGCAACAATACTTTTCTACTCTTATTCATCTCGATACAATTTTATGTAGCCTACAACAAGGCATGCAGAGGATTTTAATGGGAAGTACTGTGTGCCAAAACCTTCACAAGTATTATAAAGCTGTATCATGTAGGTCAGGGGCTAGCAAACTGTGGTCAGACACGGCCTGTAGTGGCAAATCATCCGGCCTATGGCAACGACCCCAGAAGCGGACACGTTTATGACATCAGTAAACGTGTCTGCGCCAGCCGCGGTTTATAGCAGGGAGAACCCGCGTGTCCGGCCCGCTCAGCTGTCTGAAGGGGTGTGGTCCAGCCCATGGCATAAAAAGGTTGAGAATCTCTGATACAGGTTATAAGGCAATGCAATCTGAAATCAAAAGATATTCTGGCTGTAGTGGCTCTGGTATGGGCAGAAAGAATCCTCTTGTGAAGATTGATTTTGGATCTGCTCTCGCAACTGCTACCCTGCTGGAGATGAGATAGGTAGAAGTGTCAAAAAAGGGGTGGAACTGACTTATGGAAGATCCAAATCCTGTTCCACCGACTGCTAGCACAAAAGGAAAGCTGAAGGTAGTTCTAAGTAATTTCTAATAACAGAAAGAGCCTCCTTGAGGATTATGGATACTGTTTACATTTTTGAATCACAATTTGGAATATACTGAGCAATGCCAACCTTGTTTGCCAGCTAATCTTTCTCACATCAGATCTGGACATGGAAGGAAGAGGAAGAGAAGACATCCCTAAACTAAGCTTGATTATATTTCAGCAGTTTCAGCTGACTTAGCAACAGCTCAGCCAGACCTCAACCAGCTCTGCTAGTTAGAGCTGCATCTGGACTCTGCAGTCTCTTTCAGCTACAATAGATAAATACAAAAGAGGTAATGAATATTTCTTTTCCTCTTTGAAGGCAGCTAGCAATCAAAAACAAACTTGTTTGAGCTGTCAAGAAGGCAACGCTAAGCCAAGCATGTAAAATCTTTTTCTTTCTTTTCTAACTACACAAGCAAAAAACACATAGTTGAGAAAGAAAACTTTAACGCCAATAAGCTTAAAAAACACACACAAAATAGTTATAATAAAAAATTGAATCAAAATCAAAGAATCTAAGAAAAATTACTACACAATAAATAAAAAGGTGCTCCCCCACTGGGGCCATGTGGAGAAATGACCAAATTTAACTGCATGCATGGGCATTTGCAAACATCAGCAGATTGAAAGATGACAAGTTGTGTGCAGTACAGAGACAGATTTTAATTTCCAATTTTTAATGAGTGTTTTAGGGAAAAAACATTTGGTGGGGAAACTGCAAAAAATCCTTGGAAGTAACCTTCCCCATTCTGGCATATTAAGTTGGGTACTGGGATAAATGGCTGTTAGTCTTCCATACATAGCCATTGTACTGGTACAGAAACAGTGGAACATGATTATGCTTCGAAAATTATGCTTACTAACCTTTACTTTTTTCTTTTTTAGTGGCACTGTAAAATTCTGAAGGTCTTTCTTACTGGCTGTACGAGAATTCCTTTCACAGTCAACCAAATCATCCCGCTTTCTTTTTTTTGCTGTACTTCGTGAAGGCTTTAACTGTTGCGTATTGTCTTTAAGAGGGGTGGCCGTACTAGTCCGTGCAATGGCAGCCCGTGAAAGTATCATCAAAGTGTGGGCAGCCATGCTAACACTGTTTTCACTGCTTGTTTCACTCGCTGGACTGCAAGCTGGCATGTCAGGAGTAGCGGGAGGGACCATGACCCTTGGGGTTGCGCTGTCTTCATTGTAGCGTCGACAGGTTGGTGTCCTTACTACATCGAAGGCATCCTCTGGGTGTCTATCTCCTGTTCCTGAAGGTGTGCGGGGTATTGGCAAATCCCCACATTCAGGGAGTTTACTGCTAGGGCTGTGCCTCTGAATGTCATGCAGCATTTCCACAGCTTGTTTAGTCAACGGACTGGTCAAAGAATGGGCTTGGCTGGGAGATTTTGTTTGGTCTTTTTTTGATTCCTTGGAAGGCAGAACTCCCAAGCTTTTGCTATTTGTGTTGGTCTGGAGCCCTTGTTTTTTAGTTAGCTCTTGCGCTGAGGAGCTGTTCTTCTCAATGTGAATATTTTGTGGGCCATTGGGTAGAGTTGCCCCCTCCTGATTTCTGACGGCTCTGTCAAGACGCCGTTCAAGTTCATTCTCTTTATTTGCAGTCTGCTTTCTTAACATATCTGATGCCATTCCTGGACTTGAGTTCTTTCTCTCCAGTTGGGCTTCCTTCATAGCTAAGCTTTTATTAGTAATATTAGGCTTACACAGAATCCTAGGCAAAGTCCTTTCACGTTCCCTTTTGCTGGACTGAATTTTACCTGGTGAAGACACTGCACTGGGAGAGTTTCCTGAGACTGAAGGATTTTCACTCATCTCTTTCTGTGATGCTTGTGTGCCTCCTAATGGGGTACTGGGGGTGTTGTCAAAGCAAAGGACGCGTCTGTGGCTCTCATTTTGTTTGGAACAGGAACTTGTGGTATCAATGGTAACAGAGTCTGGCTTTTTCTTCAAAGCTTCACTAGCATTTGTGTCTGAGTTTCCAATCCTGAAAGAGAAAAAGATGGGAGTCTACTTGACTACCCAATCATATCATTTTTAATTTACTTTCCCTTGCATTCTACGCCAGGGGTGGCCAAACCACGGTCCGTGAGCTGCATCTGGCCCATGCCACCCTTGTCACTCCCAGAAGCGGAAGTAAAATGTGCCTGTGCAAAACACAGCCGTAAATGCACCAGCAGCTGTTGTAAATGAGTTTATGGAAGCCACGAGTGAATTTATGGCAGTGTTTTACACATGCACGGGTGCATTTTACTTATGCTTCCGATGGGAGGAACAACGTGACCAGTCCGCAGCCTGAAAGGTTTGGCCACCCCGTTCTACACTTGTCCTCTACTGCAAGCTGCACATTAAGAAGGAAAAGGTACAAGGCATTCTGTCCATAGAAAATCAGTTATAACAGTCTTCTCATACAAGACCTGAAAAAACTATGATTAGACATTGCAGAGGCATGAGGAAAATTAGCTCTTGGGGAAAACTGGGAGCTGCTCCCAGTCCATCTCTAAGCCAAGATTTTCTTCTAAGGACCACTTCTCGAAAGTGGAACAGGCACAGAAGATACAACAGAGAGCAAAAAAGAAAGAATAAGAGACATGCATTTTCTTCCTTCTACTCATCTGGATTTATGGAGCCTAATTTAAACCAAGGATTCTCAACCTGCGGCCCGTGGGCCAAATGCAGCCCTCAGTGCCATTTCATGTGGCCCCCCCACAGCCTCCATCACACCTGGAAGTGCCATGTGGTGGAGGAAGGGCAAAATGGCCGTCCGGCCCCCAAATCTGTCTGAGGGAGCATGACCCAGCCCCTGGCTTTAAAAAGTTGAAAACTCCTGATTTGAACATTGGCCAGAATCCTATTGTATTCGTGTAAAGTTTACATAATTTGTTCTGACTGAATGCAGGTAAATGCCAAGGCGATGGGGCTCGTCTCAGATGCATTTCACATGCACAACTCTACAAGCAAGATGCATTCCTCTACCTGCTTTTTAAAAAAATATTACTTTTATTAAATATATAATCAAAAACAAAATTAAAAATTCTCAACGAATCAGAATAAATATGCACCCACCATTTAACTAGTTTTATTATTTTTACCATATTGCAATCAACCGCATTCATCTCCAAAAATGTATTATTTCTTGCATTATTTTCTTTTACCAAAACTTTTTAAACCTTATTTCATCTACCAATGTGCTATTAATCACAATATTTCAAATTGCCTTACATCACTCAAGTTGGAAATAAAAATTAACCTTCCAATGTTTAGTTATAATTAATCTTGTCATTGCGACCAATGTAAAAATCAATTATTTCCCCACCCACCACCCACTCCAGCTGCACATCACTAAAACTAAGTAATAATGCAATTTTTGGACTCATGTTTAAATAAATATATAATAATACATTCATTTTATCAAATACCATCTTCTATATTTTTGTATTGCTCTACACTCACACCATAAATGTAAGATAAGTATCAACATGTCATTTACATCCCTGTGCACAACAGAATGAAGCCCTGTCTGTCTCAGCTCCTGCCAACCTAGCGGTTTGAAAGCAAGAAACTGCAAGTAGATAAATAGGTACCACTTAAGTGGGAAGGTAAACCGCATTCCGTGCACTCCGGTGTCTAGTCATGCCTGCCACATGTCCATGGAAACATTTGCAGATGCAGACAGTCCTGGCTCTTTGGCTATAAGCAGAGATGAGCACTGAACCCTAGAGTCGGTTATGACTGGTTTTCGAGCAAGGGTGACCTTTGCTTACTTAACTGGCCATTGCAACTGCCCTTAACAATAACAAATTGTTTGCCAGAATTTCTGTGAGCTAAAAATGAAAGGCAACAGATGGATTCGTTTCCACCTACTACATGTTCCTGCTGCTACAAGCCAGGATCTCAAAGACAACACCAACAGTGAAGGAAACAAAAATGTTAAGGCCAGGTATTACTATATAAACCCCCTTGCAAGTGAAGAATATATTGTATGCCTTCAATTATCACAGTCCTATTTTGACAGAAGCTCCCAGACCTAAAGCTTAAAACCTATCCGTGTGAATTTGCAGAAAAGTTTGCGATCTGCTGGTTCATTCATTTCCTGGGAGAAGAAAGGCCATCGGCTTCTGAGGGTGGCTGGAGACTGCCACCCACCTGACCCAGGCTCCTCCCTCCCGGGGTTGGGGAGAAGAAAAGCTGATAGGGTAGGAGCCCCTGCGGCCCCTGTGGATGGATGATGACATGTTATTTGTGCTGCTACGGGACTTTAAATGAACATTTATGAATACAGTAAAACCTCGCATAAAGAGCACCTTGCTTAAAGAGCAGAATTTTCTTTAGTCGCTTCGCTTAATAACTAAAACCAACCAAAAACTCACTTAACAAATAAATTGGGGTTCGCAATCCCCTCTGCCAGAAGTCACAATTGGTCACTTACAATGGTGTTTCACTTAAAGAACAAACTCGCTTAAAGAGCAATCCTGTGGAACGCATTATGCTCTTTAAGTGAGGTACAACTGTATGGACATTTATGAATAATTTCTGAGTATTTTATGATGCTTTATGATGTGGTGATTTATATTATGATTTATTTGCTGTTGTGTGATTTATTTGCTTTTATGATTTGCATTTTTGTTAGCCACCCTGAGTCCCATAGTCGAGTGGATGGCATATAAATGTGAAAATAATAATAATAATACTAATAACAACAACAATAATTTCTATGAGTGCTTGGCCAGCGATGCTCAGAAATGATAAAAACCACATAGCCTGGAACAGGCCTGAACTAACCTTTGTACTCGAGAACCAGGACGATTCACAGGTTCGGTTCCACTTGGCATCAACCTTCCTGAATTACCAATATGAAAAACATTGTTAAGACCAAAAAAGTATACATCTGATTTTTCAGACTGCAGTATGTGAAGGAATATTTTCTGCATAACTTCATATGGAAATAAAGCATTATTTATGCTCTGTTAGTTGTTTGCTTAGAGGTTAAGATGCTGAACTTGACTACTGGAAGATCAGCAGTTCGAGACCCGAGTGTTGCATGATGGAGTGAGCTCCTGTCTCTGTCCCAGCTGTCAACCTAGCAGTTCGAAAGCAAGGCATTGCAAATAGATAAATAGGTACCACTTCAGTAGGAAGGTAAAGAACGTTCCATGCACTCAGGTGTCTAGTCATGCCTGCCACATGACCACGGAAATGTTGGCTTTAAACAGAGATGAGCAGTGAACCGTAGAGTCGGATACAGCTGACTTTTGAGCAAGGGCAACCTTTACTTCTGCAGTTGTTTTAAGATGCAGAATTTTGTCCCATTACGTCTCTGCCCCCCGGACTCTTTCCACATAAAAGGGCCGCCTATTCGAACTTTTACTAGCTTTCCCCTCCTGCTGCTCTCTTTTTTCTGTTTTATTATCTTGTGGTACTGTATTAACTTTGTAAGCCGCCCTGAGTCGCCACAACGTGGCGAGTGGGCGGCTATATAAATTTGATCTATAAAAAAATAAAAATATGAAAGTGTTTATCTACATGGAAATATTTATTTCAGGGACAAAGTGTATGGAAATTTGCTCAGCATATCACCACTTTACCTGCAGTTGACTTATTCCTTGGGACCCTTTGTACTTTAGGGGGGAGAGGTAATTTAGGAACATGTCCACTGCCTAAAGAGGGCTGCAATGGCACATGCAGAACCTTGGGAAAGTAAAACAAAGAGAAGAAAAGTGTCTTATGAGATTTGTCAGTTCATGAACTATGGTAGTTTAAAGTCATTCAATGGTAGCATTTTTACCTGCCGTGAAGGATCTGAGAATGTATTTCCATTTTGTCCCATGACAGATACTGGAATCATTCCCACCATACCTTGCAGTACGGGCTGTATAGGAGATGCAATGATAATTGTAGAACCTAAAAGTGAATTGACCTGGGTGAGCAACAGAATATTACTGCAAGGAAGTCTCAGAAATTCTAGCTACACAATCTCAATATCAGAGAATTTTGTATTCACTTGCTGTTTGTTCTTCACAGCCTGTAGCAGTTTTACTACATGTCATGAGGGACTGCAGTGGCTTAGTGGTTAAGATGCTGAACTTAATGACTGGGAGGTCTGCAGGTCAGCAGTTCGTGACCCGAGTGCTGCATGACAGAGTGAGCTCCCGTCTCTGTCTCAGCTCCTGCCAACCAGCAGTTTGAAAGCAAGAAATTGCAAGTAGATAAACAGGTACCACTTTGGTGGAAAGGTAACAGCATGCTTGCCACATAACCATGGAAACGTCTGGAGATGCAGACAGTGATGGCTCTTTGGCTATAAACAGAGATGAACATCAAAACCTAGATTGGTTACAATTAGCTTTTGAGCAAGGGAGACCTTTACCTTTAATGTCATGCCATGCTCTTCCTCAAAAGAGCTTAAATCTGGGTAGAGATGTTTTCAAGGTCATCTGCCTTTACTGTAGCTTGTAATGGCAAACCTGCTTGGCTTCAGCGCCATTCTTAATAAGTTCTTTAGGGCTGCCTCAGCTCTGATGAAGTGCTTCCACATGGAGTTCAGTCTTTCTTAAGGAGGGAGGGAGTCATGTTTGACCCAGGTTGTACCTAAGTTGGGTTGCTGGGTTTTAGCAGCAATATGTAAGGCAGGTGAAAAAGGCTATGGGGAAGTTCTCTATGGGAAGCAGAGAAACCCATGGAACTGTCCTGAGGTTGAAGCAAACACAAAAGTTCTTGCTTGTGTTACACTTCTGGAAAAAACAGGCCTCCATGATGACATCAGGTCCAAGAGGGGTTCTCTAATTTTGCTTTCTGACTATCCTGTCAAACATCTCTTTGTTAGTTCTTGCAGACTAAAGGTTGAAAAGGGTGGGTTTTGTCTCTCCCACTGTTTTAGATCTCAACTCTTAAAAAAAATACCCAAATCATCCAGCATGGCCATGTAAGATACCAGAGAGGTTGTACTCAAGGACACCTGAAGGGTCTAATTTTCCCCACCTTCGCTTCAAATATGAGTTTTTGTACTGATCTTAGATCACCTAAAAGCTGTAAATAGAAATAATTTTATATATACTTTGTCCTATTTTGGCTGCATGTTCTGTTTTATGAGCTACGGCTGTTAGCAATCACAATATTTGTAAATACCTCAGGGTGAATTTATTGAAAAGTCTTTTTCCCTTTTGTGTATACCTACACATATGCATCGTGGAGTGATCCATGCATGTAGGTATGTATGCACAAAGAATGCTTGAGTATTAAGCCTATTTGTTCAATTTCCCATTTATTGTGAGTCCAGCTTCCATGGTACTAAACTAATGCTGAATCCATGGAGCCAAGGTTCAGGAAAAAGTGCTCAAAAGGAAGTTGGCTACAGCAACAAAATCCATTTACAGCTCTCATCAATCCTGATATTGAAATTGTGGCGCAGAAGAATTCATTACAGTGCATCAGAAAAAAATAAATATTGTCTGCTAAATCAAGTGCACTGAATCCAAATCTGATGTTGGATTCTGCCTAGGATATCAGGATCTTAACTTAGCAAATCAAACCCTCTTGGTTAGGTTTTTGCGTTGATCACGTAGGGTATATCTGCCACAAATGTAGCAAAAATTGTCCGTTTTATTAACACAGCTGCACCTACTCATCTTTAACTCAAAACAAACTTACTATGGCCTAGCTGTACTATCCAGTAAGATGGTTTTGCATTAGACAAGCCCTTGATCCATCTCGCCTTATATACCTATTTCTGACATTAGCTCACTGACTTGCCCAGCCGCTGCTAGAAGATGCATGCCACCAGGGGACATGATTCAGCTGAGGCGGCAGCAGGCATAGTGGTAGCTGCAACTGTTATACAGTAAAGTTATAATGTTCACATCTAAAAATACATTACCCAATTATCAACCATTTGAACAGCTATAGCATGCCTTAAAATCTGTATGTGACAGGCAAATTCTGAGTTCAGATTTGGAATCAGCACTCTCATGTAAATCAGATGTGTTATTTGCAAGAGCAAAATTGTTGTTGTGCAGTGATTACCTTATGAGTTCCTAGTTTTTGCATGTTCTAACACATCACCATAAGTTACCCTCAAGATATAAGGTTTTAACACAAGCTTATTTAAATATTATGACTGCAAAATATTATCGAGGCCACCCAAACATCAGATGGGTTTGTTAAGCAATAGTTACCCTGTGGGAAGTTTGGAGACATCGGTGGATTCATGGCAAACAAGCTGTTAGATCTAGGAGGAGTCCGTAATTGCTGTGGTGTTGGCACTTGTGATGCAAGAGATGTTGAACTTCCAGGCAACACAACCAAATTTGATGGTGTAACCGTTGTACTCAAGGCTGTTGGTTCTGCTATGCAGGTAGCAATGTAGACACTGTTGGAGTTGCTAAAAGATGTACTCGTAGAAGGCATTAGCTGTATAAATCCCCCATCCCTGGCAACATTTGATGCTCCAGAAATAGAAAAAACAGTGCAGTTTTCCTTCTGTACATTGAGTGTACTCACAACAGAGTCCTGAGGTCTGAGGACAAGAAGATTCTGTTCCACCAAAGCTGAATCCCTAGTCCTTTCAACCTCTTCTGGAGTTATGCATTTGGATGATCCTTCCATATTGGTTGGTGCTTTTGCTGGAGAAGACAGTATTATAGTTGGCATATTGTCTCCAGTAATGCTGGATACAGCATTGCTTAGCTCAGTGTCTGATGAAATGAACGGGTCATCACTGATGATGATTTTTAGGGAAACTATATTAGAAGGATCTTCACTTATGGCTTGACTGCTCAATGAAACACTAGCACCAACTTTCCCCCCAGGACTTGATTCCCCCACCGGTTCCAGTGGAAGAGAATGGCATACCATAGAGTCGGTGCTGCTGTTCTCAGGAAGTGGCTCTGTATTTCTCTCATTGTCATAAGTCGAAAATACATGGTCAGCACCTGTTTTTATAGAAGATGGCTCCTGCATTTCCATCTGTGTTATCTCTGAATTGTCACATGTCTGTTCTTGGTGTTCTGAACAAGAGTCTTGGTGTGCAGACTGATCAGCAGAATGAACCATATTGGGGGTATCTGCAACTTCAAGCTGGAGCGCTACTGCATTTGGAGTGGATTCATTCACAAGTGGTGTTGCAGAATCTGATTCAAATTTGTCCTCGCCTAGACAACGAGAGAGAGAAGGACTCTCTATGTTTTGTTGTTCAGGTATGGGAAACACAGTTGACTGTTTGGCTCCCTGTTCCAGATCTTTATTTGATACTGCAGAAGAGTTAGAGTTGGCAGTGTCAGCTACTTTGACCATCTCAGTGTGATCAGATCTCAGGGGTGTTAGCAATTCTGCAGTGGTATTTTCAGGCAATATGTTATTTGGTAGTGAACAACACTCAACACTACTTGACAGTGATGTCTGTGGAGCACCTAATTGATCATACTGCAGATGAGATAAATTTTGAGCATCCTGACATACTAAGTCCTTATCTGAACTACAGTTTACTGTTGCTGCTCTTTGTTGGTTGTAAGATCCTATACTGCATTCACTGAACTGTGAGTCAGAAACCTGATTTTGCTCAGAATCAAAAGTATTTTTTTGTTCAGGAGTATCTCTTTCACCTCTCAATTGAGAGTCCATAGGAAATTCCCCAACTACTATAGTTTGCATCTTCAGATGTTCCTCCAAGATAAGATCACTGCCATTGCAACCTGGCTTAGGGACACATGCTTCTTTTGAAGGGTCTCCTGGGTATGACAAACATCCTTGAGAATTATCATCTATAAATGAACAAACAACAGTATCAATAAAAACTTGGCACATTTCAAAATAGCTCTAAGTTAAACAAAACAAACATTTGAATCAAGTTTGTTGCGTGGTATGCTCAGGATTGTTATATCTGCATATGAGTGCAAGACAAATATTTTCACTAGCCTACCAAAATATACTAGTACTACTAGTTTTTCCTTCCTATGTTCCAATGATCGGCAGGGCAAGAGGGCTCCTTTTAAAGCCGCCCTTCACCTGGAACACAAGATGTACCCCATTTTCCAAGTGTATTTTAGGGGGGGGGAGTGTCTTATACACCAGCAAAAATGGTATATACCGCCCCATAGCACTTAGTGTACTCTCTAGGCAGTTCACAAATTAATTAGCATTTTGCCCCAAACATGCTGGGTACTCTTACAAATATGGAAGAGTACAGAGCCCGGGACTAAACTCTGTGGTACACAAATGAAGGCACAGTTGAAGGATCAAAGAAACCAGAGACTCCAGAAAGTACTGTAGGAAATACTCACCAAGTTCTTTTGTTGTAATGTAACTTTCAAGTGCTTCCAGATTTTCTTCAGATACCAAGATTCCATTTCCCACTTCTCCACTATGTGTAGAAATTCCATGAGAAGCATTTCCACTATTTTTGGTTTTACCTATCAAATGCAACAACACAGAAACAATTTTGGAAATCGATTTCATAATGCTCAAATTTGGTAAAAGACATAAATATTACAACAGAAGGGAAGCCCAAAGGAACTATGTTTTTCTCTAAGAATGGTTCCTCCATCAGATAAATTTCCTATTTTAATTAAAATTAACCTGAAAACCACTTCAACTTGTAATGGTAAGAGAAAAATAATCAATGTCCCATATTTTTTATATGAACCATTTTAAAACCTGGTGCACTTTTTGCTGATGATAGTACACTGGAAGGTAGTGGGCAGATAAAGAGTTGTAAAATTACCAGAAATTTTGAAGCCATGGTGAAAAACTGTTTGTTTGTTTTTTTAAGAAAAAACTCAGAAATTTTCATAATTTTTTAAAAAATGCAACATTCGCCCTTTTTAAAAAACAGGTTGAAAGTCATTCTGTTATTTTATGAACATAAAATATGACTATGTACAATTTGATTTGACATAAAATTATCAAACCACTGTATTCAAACAATTGTTATAAACAGAATTTACTTTTTTTTACATTTTTATTTGAAAGGGACTAAGAATCAATGAATAGGCATGACATTTAATCAGACTCATTTTCTGAACTATACTGTACATGACTTTTTAGAAATGATTTGTAGAATATATGAACACATTGTCTTAAATATTTTTTCACCATGCTAAAATGATGGTGCCCTATATGGTAGTGGGCCAGGATACCTCAGAGACCGCGTCACCCTAAGAACGTCTGTCCGTCCCACCAGGGCGGATCGGAGGGGCTCTCTTGTTATTCCATCGGCTAGGGAGGCTCATCTCTCTAGCACTAGGAAGAGGGCCTTCTCTGTGTTCGCCCCGGCCCTGTGGAACCTCCTCACAACTGAACTGCGCCTACAAACAGAGCTCCTGCCCTTCCGGAAGGGCTTAAAAACCTGGCTGGCGGGACAACTGTGGGGACCAAGGTATGTGGGATCCCACACAGGGTGGTTGATTTAAGGGATAGCTTCCCTTGCTGTGGGTTTTATTCCGTGGGGTTGTTTGTTCCCGGTTTTTACTTCTTGTTTTTATGATCCTTTTTACAGTTTTAAAATTTTAATTATTAGTATTTATTGGATGGGGTTGGGTTTGTGATTGTGTTTTGTCTTGTAAGCCGCCCAGAGTCGGGTATACCCGATTGGGGCGGGATAATAAATGTGAACAATAAATAAATAAATAATAAATAAATAAATAAATAAATATTCTATAATCAATTTTCTTCCTTAAAAAAAAGACTTTTGGAAAAAATTGGGATAAAACATTTATCTCCTGAATCCCCCCCCCCCCCGGCCTTCACATGGTATGATAGCAAATTCTTACAAAACTGGTTAGCTAATTCTTACAAAACTGGTTAGCTATAATGAGTTGTCAAGAAAACTATGTGATTTTGACTCTTAACAGATGAACATTAACCTCCTCAGGAACATCATTTTGAAATTTTTGATTTTTGCAAAATCATTTGGAACAAGATTAATCCATAGGTAAAAACACCTAATGGTTAACTAAATTGCTCCAGCTAATTTAAATGGAAAGAATGTAGCACGTTTGGGTGAGCATTTATCACAAATCGCTTAATGGCAATGTCTCAGTAAAAGATTTGTAAGCAATTAGCTAATATTTAAGCATTTTTGTCTTTTATAGTACAGTAATACCTCGGATGTTTGCATCAGATAACACTAAAATCGCATAACGTTAAGCAATCGGGTGGGTGGGGGGGAGAATTGCATCGAATAACGTTAAGGTCCTATGGGATGGATCGGATAACAACAGCTAAAGCCTGTGCGGTTACAATGTATCTCTATGGAGCTTTAACGTTATTCGATGCATCCCAAAGGATTTTAACATGCATCGGATAACACTAAAAAACAGATAGCACCAAGACTTGTGGAACCAAGTTTTAGCGTTATCTGAGGTTTTACTGTATATTATTGTGCATGTCTATGAAGAATTGTTTCAGTACATTTAACTGAGCTTATTCCCAGGTAAATGGGCATAGGACTATCACAAGGTTAATGGTAGACAAAGCATGAGTAATTCATACCAAAATCAAATATATCAAAGAGCCCTTGAAATGCTGGATCTGACTCTGTTTGCTCCAGAATCTCATGGATCACTTCTTCAGTCATGTGAATTTCACCCTGCTAAGTATGTGCAGAAACAATAAATAAATCAGTTGAAAGATTTAGATTCTTTCTAAAAATCACCTTCACTTAAAATGCATTTTAGAAGCGAATACAAGAAATATATCACTTGCAGAAATTCATGAGTAATTTGAAAAATATTCCACCTGGAACCAACTCTAACTACATTTATTGCATCTTAATCAGTTTCAGATGATTTTGAGGAAATCCAATACATAATTACTGGACGACCACGTTCACTCTATGTGGAGCCCCCTTGAAGGCTGTTTCAAAATTAAAGCTCTATCTTGATTTTGCTTCCTAAGGATCAAAGTGTCATTTTCAGTAATTGATTGGGGAACCTTGCTTTCAGCTAATGCAGGGTTTTGAGTGGTACATAAATCACTTTCCTGATTTTTAATCAAAAAGCTATGTGAGGTATTCTAAAATAATATCATGAACAAAATTAGATTCACACCAAGTTGCACCATTACTTTTAGAGTACAGTATGTAAAACTTTTTCATCAAGTGCCCTATCCATTCCGGATATTGGCTATTATTATGGCAATAGTCTTCCTGTTTTTAACTCCTTGGAACAGTCCTTCAAGGACATTCCACACCAGTCTCTCAGGCTCTTTAGCCATGAAGTCCATCTACTTCCGTGGTTCCCAAATGTGGGACACACGTCCCACAGGGGGGAATTTGATTTTTATGGGGGTCAATTCGAGGATGAGTTATTAACAGTGAATGGCTGTTTAAGCTTCCTCTGAGTGAATAGGAGTTCACTTTTTAAAATAAGAATTATACGCTACCGGGGGGGGGGGGTCAGGATTTTAGAGATGCTTAGGTGGGGCATGGCCAAAAAGGTTGGGAAACACTGGTCTACGTCCAGGGCCTCTCCTCTCAGTGACCTTCCCAAGTCTATATTCTATATTTGATGTTGTTCCTCATGATATGCTCAATGGTCTTAAACAGTTCTTGTTCTTCCTCCATCCAGTGCAGTGGTGCCCAAACTAAGGCCTGGGGGCGGCCCCTGACGCCAATTCAACCAGCCCGCGAAGCCCTCATTGCTCCTGGAAGCGGAAGTAAAACACGCCCTTATGGGCACTTTTACTTCTGCTTCCAGGAGCGACGAGGGCTTCGCGGGCTGGATGAATTGGTGTCGGGGGCCGCACCCAGCCCCTGGGCCTTAGTGACTGGCTCCCTGAACTACGTGATCGGCCCACGGCCCAAAAAGTTTGGGCACCCCTGATCCAGTGCAACACTTCTACACAGTCACATGGTCAAATCATGATATCCTTAGCAGTTGACTGTACAGTCACATTTCAAAAGCTTTGATTCTCTTTTCAGATGCTTTAGTCAATGTCCAAGCTTCTACTCCATAAAGCAACACTTGGAATACGTAACATTTAACTATTTGGATCTTTGTAGCGAGAGTTAGATTTCTACTGCATAAAAAAGTCGCATTTTATGAATGCAGATCTTGCTTTTTCTGTTCGTATTTTAATCTCTACCAATTTAACAAAACACCAATACTGAGCACAAGCTTTCAAGGACATTTTTAAATGAAGTCCTCTGGAACTGAATCAAAGCTGTGAAAGATTTTACTTGCGTTCTTCTTCAAGGCCTACTCAGTTCTGTGAGAATCATACCAGTAAATGTCTTACTTACGCAAGCCAGCCTGCAGTATTTATAAACTTCTAAGGTGAATGCAATCTATAAAGCAATGTGTTGTGCCTTACTAGCACACATCATTACTGGAATACATGACCACATCAAGCCTGTGGTGACTGTTATACACAGCTGCTGAACTCGATAGGTTGAATGATGGGCCCTGGAACGCTATTTTAGAGATTTTTTTTTTTAAAAAATAGCTATTGTCTCCAGACATAAAGATTATATCTTTTTCGTAGATCCTTACTTGAAGGTCAAGGAATTCATCAATTGTAGATTCTTGTATTGCTGGGTCATTCTCTGCTTGTTTTGCTGTCTGAGAAATGCTGCCGTCACTGGAAAAGCACAATACAAATGTTTAGTAAAGCTCAGAAATAATCTGAAGATCTATAATAGGTTTAAAGCAAAATAAGTTACCTGCTCAAGAATTTGTTAATATTTTCAGCAAGTTTCTCCTGAAGGCATTTGTTTCTCAGAATTTTCTCTCTGGCATTTTCAATAATCATTTGCTGCAAAATAATGATGAAATGATCCAAAGTTATTTTTCCATAATACTAAAATATTAATTATACTAGTAGTTTATATTTGTAACTTGTACAATTTATATCAGAGAGTAAGCAAAACAAAACAAAAGAAAGGCAAAAAATATGGTGTGGCACCTTAAAGACTAATTCCTGTATTTTAATGTTAGCTTTCGTGGATCAAGTCCACTTCAACAGACATAAGAGTGAGTTGCATGGGATCAATTTATACATCTCAGATACAAAGGCTGGTTTGCTTAACAGATAGGTTTGCAAATCAGTGTGCTATTTACAACCAGTAATAATATAAAATAGTGTGGCTATTTACAAAACAAGGATCCAGAGGGAGACAGCAGAGTTAAAATATATACACATGCTGGACATGCATCACAAAGGTTTGAATATCAGTTAAGGGTTTCTGGGATATTATCAAATTTAAAATGCCATGACTAATAGGGTGTAATTTACCTTGCAGAACAGACTTCAAAAAATTGGAGGGGGGAGGGAACAGACAGACGGTTCTCAGGACAGTTGACAAAGCAGGGTGGGTGTTTGAGCTCTAGCTGGGTCTCACACAGCATCTTCAATTAACATATTAGCAGATGTGTAACGTCAGAATGTTAATTTCGCACCCACTAAACATTTACAGCTTAACAGAACCAAACTTCACGATAATCAAACTAATTCCAATCAGGGATCTTCTGTTATCACTATTGTAAATACAGTAATACCCTGGATAACGATTGCATCGGATAACGCTAAAACTGCATAACGACGACAAATTTGGGGGGAAGATTTGTACCGGATAACGTTCTTTTTAGCGTTATCCGATACAGTCGTTCTTAGCAGCAGGGTGGCTGGCTCCGTTCAGCTTCCCAGCCAAAACGTCAGGATTCGAACCCTGACGTTTTGGTTTGTTGCAGCCTCAAAGAGGGTGGGGGAACTTCAAAATTAGCACGCATCGGGTCTCCCGATCTCCCTAGAGCCGATGCGCGCTATTTTTGAAGTTCCCCCACCCTCTTTGAGGCTGCAGCAAGCCAGAATGTCGGGATTTGAACCCTGACGTTTTGGCTTGCTGCACTGGCTGAGGATGTCGGGGAAGCCCAGAAACAGCTTGGATCGGGTCTCCCCACCTCCCTGGACCCGGCAGGGGGGTCAGAGACCCCAAAATTGGTAAAAAAATGTCTGTTTTTTAAAAACAATTTTGGGGTCTCTGACCCCCCCTGCCGGGTCCAGGGAGGTGGGGAGACCCAATCCAAGCTGTTTCTGGGCTTCCCCGACATCCTCAGCCAGTGCAGCAAGCCAAAACGTTAGGGTTCAAATCCTGACATTCTGGCTTGCTGCAGCCTCCAGGGAAACAGGGCTTTTTTTAACGTTGTGTGATCAATGCATCGCACGACGTTAAAAACAGGATAACGACGAGACTTGTGGAACCAAGTCTCAACGTTATCCGGGGTACTAGTGTAACTGCTTCCTAAATGTCACTACTTTTTCCACTCATCTTATTTGAGAATATTATTTCTCACCAGAAACCCCTTGTTTCAATTTCATCCCATGTAGATGTAACAGCTTTGCAGCAAAATGTTAAGGTTGCCCTTGCTTGAAAGCCAGTTGTATCTGACTCTAGGGTTCAGTGCTCATCTGTTTACAGTCAAAGAGCCACCGCTGTCTGCGTCTGCAAACATTTTGGTGGACATGTGGTAGGCATGTCTCAACACCATGGAATGCTGTTTACCTTCCCATTGAAGTTGTACCTATTTATATACTGTACTTGCAATTTCTTGCTTTCAAACTGTTAGGTTGCCAGGAGCTGGGAAAGAGATGGGAGCTCACTCCATCATGAAGTACCCGGGAATCAAACTCCAATATTCCAGTCAGTGAGTTCAGCATCTTAATCACTTGAGCCACCGCAGTTCCATAGTAAAATGGTAAGGGATGATAAACTAATTTTGCAAGGTGCTGAATCTTACTCTTCAGTTTTATTCTTCTCAAGTTTGATGCATGTTTACTTACAACCTTATAGCCAGACTTTCCAGGATCACAACATTTGATACTCTGTGCATCAAATGTCATTTGAAACAACACAAAAATAAGGATAACTTTGGGGAAAGTGTTTTCAAAAACTGCTTGTTTTATATGTGCTTTTCACAGCAATATGCAAAAGAATTATAACAAAAAGAAGGTGCAAAAAGAGGAGAAAAGTGAAAGAGGGCAAAACAGTAGAAAAAAATGAAGCTTACTGGAAGACCACTCTCTAGAAGTTCTAGCTGTTCATTTTCTTCTTCCATTGACGGACTTTCTTCTTCTGTTACCAGAGATTCCCGTATGTCACTGGCAGATGGCTGTGGATCAGATGGTACAGGATTTTTCTTCTTCTGGGAGTCACTGAAATATTGTACATGTTTCAAAGAATTAGAAAAATGTAATCTTAAACCAGGGGTTCCCAACGTTTTCCCACCAGGGGCCAATTCCCGCCACCATGCTCAGCTTTGGGGGCTGGAGGTGTGTTGGTGCCCACTACTTGCATTTTCATTGTCATCAGTGGCAGTGGGAATTGCATGTTTTTTCTGGGATTTCGGACAGCCTCCACGGCTTCCCAGGGTGGTGAGAGGCTTTTCGGAGCAATTTCACTCTGATTTGGTAATTTTTCAATACTCTTCCGTTGCACTTCAGCAGCTAGAGCGGGACAGTGAACTATTTCCTGGTTCGGCACTTGGATCCCAGGTGCCTACGTCAGCTCCGCTCGGCACCAGAAATAGCTCACCGCCCTGCTCCGGCTGCCGAAGTACAGCAGGGGAGTATCGGAAAAATTACCAAACCAGAGCAAAATTGCTCAAAAAAACCTCCCACTGCCCTGGAAAGCGGCGGAGGCTGTCTAAAACCCCAGAAAAACCACACAATTTCCACCACCATAGTGACATATCACAACTTCCAGCGGTGGGGGCGGTCCTAGAAATGCCCGGGTAGCCACCGTGGGCTGGATTAATGATATGCCCGGATTAATGATATGCACAGGCTGGATTAGGCCCGTGGGTCGGGAACCTATATCTTAAACTAAGACATTCAGGGCTCATGCCATAATTTCCACATTCTGCTGGCTACTGTGTTTTAACTATTTTTTTAATGTTGGGTCGGCAGTCAGTAACTGGTGGGTTATGTGTTCCCTGTAAGCAGCCCCACAGTTAACAATACGGCTGCAGCCGTTTGGATTCACTGGATAATATTAAATGGCTAAATGTTACAATATGTCCTTTAACTGTAGTCTATAGACTCTACAAATTATGTACTAAAAAGCCTCTTAATTCCACATACAGTAAAACAACGGATAACGCTAAAACTTGGTTCCACAAGTCTTGGTGTTATCCGATCCATGTTAAAATCCTATGGAATGGATCAGATAACGTTAAAGCTCCATAGATACATTGTAACCGCACAGGCTTTAGCGATTGTTATCCGATCCATCCCATAGGACCTTAACGTTATTCCATCCAATTCTCCTCCCCAGATTACTTAACGATATGTGATTTTAACGTTACCAGATCCAATCATTATCCGTTGTTTTACTTTATTCCACAAATTATAAAGTCAGATGAAACATAAAATGAACCTTTTCCTTTTCAGAGGAGATATCACACTTGAGTGAAGCTTCTGTTCTTGAAGTGTGGAAACTAAGATGGCAGAATCTCCTGCTTTAAAACAAAGAACACACAAGTGTTAGTGCTGTTTGAGTTTTAAAAATAAGCAAATTGAAAAGACAATAGCTAACATAGTTAACGTAATAGCAAAGTGTCACTGTATCATGGAAGAACTCCATTCTTTTCTCTCTCTCATTTTCATAATGATGACAGCCACACCGATGACTATAACCTGACCAAAATCAAGTAGGTTTCTCAGTACACAAACATAACTTACCATTAATGTGGTTTTCCTGAACTTGGTCCTGATGTGTAGTTGACGAATTTGATCTTTTCTGAGCCACGTTCGGAGCTATAACTGGTTTCAGAATAACTTGTGCAGCTGTCACTGGAATAGAATTCAATTGACCTGGCTGATGAAGTACAGAGAATGTCCCTAAATTTGAAGAGGTGGGCTGTTGAAGACATTTTTTCATATCTACAATTGCACATCTCGTGCGACCTACAATGAGAAAATGAAAAATAAAATGAGCTAAGAGACCATTTTAAGACCAATTCTAAAGCTGTATCTTGTGAAGCTGTAACCAAATTAACTGTTCCTTCACCTTCAAATTTATTTGGAATCAGGAAGTGTTAGCAGATTTGCTACTGAACAAACCTGATGTCTGTTAGCAACTAACAGCCTTTGCCTTTGAATTATAATACTGACAGATTCAAAGGCAGTGATGGTACAAAAGTAGAAAGGCACTATATCTCAGGACCAGAGTCGTTGAAGGCTACTTTAAATATGTAGAAGCAGCATAGTATTTCGTTCCTTAAAAACAAGAACTTTTTTGTATCTCTTATTCCAACTAAATGGTATTGTAACAAGTTTAACTTACTAGTTTGTCTGATGGTGGTGATGTGATTACAAAATTCATTGTTTTCTTTGAATAAAATTCAAGTTATCTTCAAAGAGATGACATGAAAGGATCTGTATTTCTAAATACATACTGTGTAAATATTTAGCTCTCTTAGAGGTTACAATTAGTCCTCCAGATGTTTTGGACTACAATTCCTATAACCATCAGCTGTTGACCATAATTGATAGAGCTAATTAAAACATCTGGAGCTTTCAGCCCTGTTCTAGAGCTCCAGCCCCATTTTACAGACACATCCAAAGCCCATCTGCCTTACATAGTCCAATATTAAAGTGCTCCAATATAACTGGTTTAGAAAGATCTTATACCACATTAAGAATCAAAACCTAAGCATGCTTAAAAGAAAGCAATGACTTTCAAGTAAATATGGTTTAAGCTAGAGTTTTGACTGGTAAAATCAGAAAATATAATACAGATCACTTCTCATACATACTCCGCTGATGAGCAACAAATCCACAAGAATTCTGCATACTCCTGCAAAAAGTAAAATTACCAATTCAAGTTAGAGTACCATATACCAAAAACATAGAAAAATTACATTGCAAACAGTCATAATCTCAGGTCGATAGACAGTTACTAAGGTAACTGCATTCTTCTTTATCCTTATCTCAGATCCCAAACAGTTTAAGCTGGACAGTTAGATATATTCTCATGAGATTGTGCATTCCACAAACACCTGCAGACCAAGAAGCTTCCAGAAGCTTCCTTATGATGTAATTAGGGGGAGATCATTGCATTCCATTGAATTCTTAAGGATGGGAGACTACTCATTTTACCTATATAAACTAGAGGATTTTAGATGTAAGTTGGTTCTCTAAGGTGAGGCTATCCAACCCCTTAGCTGAACTCATATTCCCTTCGGGGAACACTTACTCATGAAAAGGAGGCATGAGCCCCTCGGGGCTAGGATGGAAATGGACTGAATGCCATGCCAATCTTATCTTGGATATCTGAGACTCTGTCGGACTCTTATCCAGTGATGGGCAGGAGCCGGTTCGCACTGGTTCGCCAGAACCGGCAGCAGCTTTTCCCGGTATCTGCGCGAACTGGTAGCGGCTTTTGGGGGAAACCATCTTGGGGGCTTACTTTTTCACCAGTTTCCCACACTGCGCATGTGTGCCTACAGCACACATGTGTGCCTACAGCATTCTCTGCCTGCTGAGCCAAGCAACCATTTGTATCATGAACTTGAGCTTTTCCTGGACAAGAGTTAGTTTGTGTTCTGGTTTGGTTGTTTTATGTGGTTGCATTTTATAATTTTATTGTACTGTTGTTGTTTTGACTGGAAGCCGCCCTGAGTCGCGAGTGGGTGGCAATAAAAATCTAAATAAATAAATAAATAAATAAATTTGCTGTTTGGAGTGTGGCAGCACAGAGCATCGGCCAGCCACGAGCAGCCACAGAGCAACTGGTGGCTGCTGCTGAGGCCCTTGGCGGCCTCCTTGGTGTCCTCCCAAGTGGGGAGGAGGAAGAGCAGCTGCTAGCCTGAAGCTCCCTACAGCCTGCTCCCCAGGGTAAGTGACACACCTTTGGGTGTGGGGTGGGTGGGTATATTTTAATGTGTATTTAATGTGTATTTATTTTTAATGCATATTTTTATGTGTTTTATGTGTGTTTAATTTATATTGTTATATCTATTTAATGTGTATTTGATGTGTATTTATTTTTAATGTGCATTTTTATGTCTATTTAATGTGTATTTATTTTTAATGTGTATTTTTATGTCTATTTAATTTGTATTTTTATGTGTACTTTTTTTTATGGCTTTTTTTACTTTGCCTCTGCCACAATGTTGGCTCCGCCCATGATGTCATGACACTGGCTCTGCCCACAACACTGGTTCCACCCACAGTGTGGTAGTAAAAAAATTGGCTGCCCACCACTGCTCTTATCTATTCTAAGGTATGCTATTATGTTTTGCTTCTATGAAAATGCTTATGGAAAAATAAAGCTCTTTGTGAGTTTTACTAACTGACTGTGTTGAAGTCTATTTAACAGGCATATCCAGGCCTATTTACTCTCTGCCTTACATGCTACCAAACTAAAGAACCACATTGTGTCTATCAGGAGGGAGCACGGCAGAACCTGGGTTCAAGAAGGAGAGGTGATATAAAGGCTGTGGAAGGGAGTTTGCAGAGTAAAGGAAAATCTAACAGCCCAGATGCTTGTACCCAACCTTTCGAACTCCAGGAAAAGCTCAAGTTCATGATACAAACAACCATTTGCTATTTTAACATAGATTTCACATTCTTTGAGCAAGACAAATGAATGTGAATACAGTCAAACCTCGCATAAAGAGTGACTCGCTTAAAGAGTAACTCGCTTAAAGAGCAGAATTTTCTCTGATTGTTCGCTTCGCTTAACAAATAAAACCAACCAAAAACTTGCTTAACAAATAAATCGGGGTTTGCAATCCCCCCCCTCCCATTGGTAATTTACAATGGTGTTTCGCTTAAAGAGCAATCCTGTGGAACGCATTATGCTCTTTAAGCGAGGTACAACTGTATTTTATAATGCATCACCTAAATCAGAATTTTATTTCAAGATTTTATTTTTGTACAGTCATGATTTGGGGAAATATGGAAAAAATAAAGACTGGGATTATAATTGCAATCATTAGAACTGTACTTTAAAAATCTTGCAAGTTAGGAGCATTCAAGAAACAAAGAGTTAGAAATGTTATCTTTTGAAAGTACAACCCCATAATTCACCCTCCAGCATGGAGGCTGGAGATCCTGAGAGGAGCAGCCCAAAAATGTGAATCTCCATTTCAATTTATACATAATCACTATTTCATTACAACTGCTCATTACATATCCTCTATAATAAAATAATAAACATAGACAGTATCCCTATGAAATGTAGGCTATTATTTGCTTTATAAAGAAACTACCTGATTTGTGAAAGTGTGTAGTCCAACTTTTTCCATAAAGATGACATCATTGCTGGAACATCGTTAGTTGCTTCTTTAAAAGAAAACATATGAAATCAGGCCCAAAAGATGCGTAAATTAAAAAAAATGATTTTGACTGCAAAGTATCTAATTAACTGAGAGCACTACCAACTAAGATGCTTCCTTCAAAATAAATTCAATGGATCTCATTTCAGCTTATTTCCTAGTACATGTGACTTATCTAGAAATACAAGTACCAAATTCATCAAATCTAGATTTGTCTCATTTACATTATTTTGCTCTTACTTTATGGAGCATTTTTAATTTTTTCTATTATAAATTAGCTCAAAAGCATTGGCCAGCAAGATGATGTATAAACCTAATTAACAAATGAATAGTTGTTGCTGCTGTTATGTGCTATCAAATGCTAGTAATATCTGTGACTTGCATATTCTGAATACTTCAACCATGCTTACCTTTTGATTTCATTGCTATGTACTCATTCAGTATGGTGATCAAGTTTTTCCCAAAAAGAGACTAAAGAAAAGAGAATAGCATTAAATGACCAGCACAAATATACCATAATGTCTGGCATATGAAAAATAAAGTAGTTGGAGTGATCAGATTCACACACACACACACACACACACACACACACACACAAACCTTTTTATGGGTAGCCCAGAGATACAATGCAGTGAAAACTAATGGAACTACAGAACTTCAATGCATTTTAAGTTCAGATATGAATCACAATGCATTTGCTGGAGACAGCAGTAAGATTCAGGGACTTATATACGCACATCCCTCATCACACAAATGTATTAGTTAGTTGTGTGGCATATCTTAATTGCTCTTTCAAGATGAATGAAATACTGTATGTGGCAAATGGTTTTACCCATTCAGCCCAACAAGTTTGAATGAACAAGTGGGGAACTGAGATCTGGTTTCATGAGTCAGAGTCCACCACTCTGTTCATGACACTGCAAATATGAATACTTACCAGTAAACAAGCTGGAACAAATCCTTCCCCAGTGCAGTGCTCTGCATATTCTTTCAAATCTGAACTTTCCAAGATAAATGATCTGCAGGTTGCTAGAAGCTTTTCTTGTTGTAAATACCCTGCAATAGATAATAATTTTTCCTGTTTTGTATATCAACGTGAATAAAGGGGTGAGGGAAGCAATAATACAACGCAGCTTATCACAAACAACATAGAGTGAGGAATTTCCCAAATGGGCAGTATAGAAATATAATAAATAAAATAATAAAATAAATAGGTATGGCTGTTTCTCAGAAGTGATCAAGACCAGGAATTCAAAAAACCAAACTCATATAAATTATTCAGAATTTGGATAGAACATGCTAAAAATAGTGCTGTTGCTCTTTTTTATCAATAAAAAAGTAAGAAAGTCTTCAAATAATTATAATACAAATGAGTTACATGTTCAACCTTTCCTTCCCATAATAATCAGTTTGTTTCTTACTTAAAACTTTACTTTTGAAAGGTCATTTTGAATCATTTTTAACTTTTAACCTTTTTAAATTTAAAAATCAATTTAAATGTCATCTGCAGGTAACATTGTCCTAAAAAGAAATGTCACTTACATCATTTACAAGTAATGATTACTTTTTAAAAACGTGAACAAGCTCAAATTTTCACTAAGATTTCCAAGTTCGATGTCCATTATACTAACGCATAGAAGCACAAGGTCTCTATATACATTTCTTGAACCATGAAACACATAATAAACTTTTACAGTTTAAGTAATAACAATAATTTTCTCAGAAATTACTCTGGGTTGAAATGATTTTTGCTGGAGAAACTCTGCTCACGGGATGCCCGAATGAGGCTCATTTCATGTCCCCAAGATCTCTTCCCACCAAAGTGGTCCCTATTTATTTACTTGCAATTTCTTGTTTTCGAATGGCTAGGTTGGCAGGAGTTGGGACAGACAGGTGCTCAAACCATCATGCAGTACCTGGGTCTCGAACTGCCAACTAGCAGGCCTTCTAACTTCTTAACCATTGAGCCACTGTGGCCCCACAGCTTAAGTAAAAACCGCTTATAATTTTGGGATGAAAAACATTTCGACTTATTTTGGCTCTAAAATAGCCCAGCATCATTTTTGTGGAATGTTGTCCCCAGTCAGCATTCTGAGACACTGTTATAATGGATCAATACCACTAAATAAACATGTATCTCAGAAAATCATTAAAAACTAAGCTGAAAATCTGACTCCACAAACAGATGACCTTCAAATAGATACATACGGAATGTGAGTAAGTGGCTAATATATGATATAAATATTAGTTTGAATGGATTCTTCATGATCTATCCCTTTATCACTTGCTATACAAGAACACTATAAACATAACATGTATCCTTCATGGCCTGTTGGCTGCCAAATATTCATTGAATGCTGTCTGAGCTATATGGACAGATTATACAGAATTGTATACCTAGATATTGGTAAAGATGCTAATGAAATTCCTATAAATCGCTAACATGCAAAATGATGAATAACTATGATCCTCACTGCTTTCCTGGTTTTTTAAAAACTGACCTAGACATGAAATAAATCCTCTATCAAACTTATACACTGTCATTAAAAAAAGCGTGATGTCTCCTTAACAAAGGGCCAATCTGAAATACCTTTTCACCTTTTCTTTATTCCACTGTCTATGCACAGGAGAGAAAGCAAAACCACTTCTTCTCAATTTGCATGCCTGTCCCAATGGAAAGTCACACCAGATCATGCTTCATAATCTATACAGTACAGTATATGTAAAATACTGTATACCCAATATACATCCTGTATAAATTATGCTATAAGAAATTTCTGTGATAACACAGCAGTCCAAAATTTTCCTTGCATTCATTATGACACACCACAACAATTGCCAAAACAGTTTAAACACAACGATTTTGCTACTGGGAATAATGCATGGTTTACATATTGAGTGTGCTGATTCCAAATCTGAACTCAGAATTTCCCTATCATGTACAGATTTTAAGTTATAGGTGTGCTATAGCTGTTCAAATGGTTGGTAACTGGGTAATGTATTTTTGCATGTGCACATTATAACAGTTGCAGCTACAACTATGTCTGCTGCCACCTCAGCTAAATCACGTCCTCTGGTGGTACGCATTTTCCAGCAGCGGCCGGGTATATCTGGGCAAGTCAGTGAGATGACCTCAGAAAAAGGTATATAAAGAGAGATGCACCATGGGTTTGTTTCTAGTGCAAAACCATCTTATTGGATAATACAGCTAGGCCATAGTGAGTCCGTTTTGAGCTAAAGATAAGTAGGGGTGGCTGTGTTAATAAACCGGACAATGTAGCTAATCGTGTACATACACAATATTAATTAAGCTCTTTATATCCTAGGCAGAATCAGACTTTAGATTTGGATTCAGCGCACTAGATTTAGTATAGGACAGACGAATTAGACCAAGTAGCATACAATCTCTCTCTCTCTCTCTGTGTGTTATTGCTTGTGATTTAGTGGCGTTCTGAAGATTGTGTTTCTCAAACTTCAGCTCCCATGTTGTTTTGGATGTTTGCTTCTTTAAGCCAGCAAATGGTCAAGGATCATGCATCCTACCATGGACAATGAGTAAGATTGTAACACGGTAGTCCAAAATCTCTGTTGGGTCCAAACTTGGGACTGTATTACTTGCGATGATGTTCTTCTAACATACACTATTTGGAATGTCAATTTTGAATGTAAAAGCAAGCTATTTATTTATTACATTTTTATACAGCCCATCTAGGATATTTCCCACTCTGGGAAGTGTACAATTAAAAATAAAAACAATATTAAACAAACAACTAAATAACTGATGGGAGTCTGAGGCTCAAATCTATACACTTATTGGCAAGGTAAAATATATTTAAATTTCCTTGAAGAGGAAGGTTTTTAACTATTTCTTAAAAATATCCAAGGATGGGGCCTGGCGCAGCTCAACTAGTAGTGCATTCCAAAGTGTCAGCGATGCCACCGAGAAGGCTCTATTAATAGTCATAGATTTCTAGCCATCCTTGGGGTTGGCACTTGGAGCTGTGCAGATTGTGATGAGCAGGTGATGCAGAGAATTCTGAGGGCGAGACGTTCTGACAGATAATAAGGTCCCAAACCATATGATAACACTAAAACCTTGTGTCTGACATGGTAGGAAGCATGAATCCAGTGCAAGCATGCCAAACTGGAGAAATATGATTGAATTTCTTTATACCCATCACCAGTCTGGCTGCTACGTTCTGGATCTGTTGCAATCTCCACTTCAGATACAAGGGCAGCCAAATGTCCAGTAGACATTTGTTATGTAAAACTTTGATGGTTTAGATTCTAGATACATTTGGTAAACATTAAATAATACATAAAATCAACACTTTTAGGTCCTAGTGCAATTGATGAATACAACAGACAGCACAAAGTGTTGCATTTTGCATCCACCCACTAACCATTTACAATTCAAAGAGAAACAAAGTTCATGGTAATAAATCAGAACCCCAAACAGGAATCTTCTGTTATTCTAGTTGTAAACAGCCACACTGTTATTATAGATTGTACATTGCTATCTGTTATGCTAGCCCAGGGATTCTCAACCTGCAGCCCGTGTCCTGTATGTGGCCTGCAGCACCATTTCATATGGCCCCACCACCACACCAGGAAGTGCTATGTGGCGGAGGAAGGGCAAAATGACTGTATGCCCCCCAAAGCTGTCTGGGGGAGCATGAACTGGCACTCGGCTTTAAAAGGTTGAGAACTCCTGTGCTAGCCAGTCATTCTGTATCTCTGTACCTGATATGTATAAAATAATGCCATGAAGTCTCACTCTAAATTTTTGAAGTGGTAGCCGTGTTAGTCTGTACAAGCATATCACAGAGAAAACAAAAAGCAAAAAAGGACAAAAAACCTGTTGCGGCACTTTAAAAACTAATTCCTATATTTTAATCTAAGCTTTCGATGGCCAAGCCCATTTCGTCAGACAGAAGTGTGACTTTCATGGTATCAATTTGTACTAATTAGGTACAGAGATACACAATGGTTGACAGACATAAGAGTGAGACTTCATGGTTTCAATTTACTGTATAGATATCAGGTATGTTGCAGAAAGTGGGCAAGTTACAGTTCATGTGTCTGTGAGTACCAAAAGCAATTCAATGGACCAAAATTAGGGAAGACTTTTATTTAGAAAGAATACTTTCGCAAAAGGCTCTCTCCCACCCTCCCTCAAGAGTGGGAAAGGAAGAAAAAGAGAGACAAAAAGATCCCAAAGGCCCAGGCACTTTTTATACCTTAAAAGAAAAAGGCAGGTCTAGAAACCATATGATTTATTGTCACCTCATTGCCAGCTCTGTCCACTGTAGCCAGCCAAATGGCAGGGCCATCGCCTTTGAAACAGAGATCAATGGAAATTTCCACTTACAAATGACTTGAGGTAAAATGATGGTAGGTGACTCTTTGGCGCATAGGCAGGAGCATGGCATGGGGAAGGGGTTGAGGGGGAACCTTTTTCCTTGGTTTCAGCCAGTTACATTTTTGTACCTGATAATGTATGTATAAATTGATACCATGAAGCCTTACTCTTATGTTTGACGAAGTGGACTTGACCCACGAAAGCTAACATTAAAATAGAGGAGTTAATCTTTAAGACGCCACAATGTTTTGTTTACTCTCTGATATATTAAAATACAAGAGTTAGTCTTTAAGGTGCCACAACGTTTTTGGTCTTTTTGTCTGTTTACTCTCTGATAAGCACAAAGTGTAACTCTGCGGAGGGGCATCGATCCTTAGGTCCAGGACAAGGGAAGCCTCAACCTTTCCCGTTGAGGAGATGATGTCGGAGAACGATCCACTCTCGGCGTGGCCTTTGCCAAAGACCTCCGTCTAAATAACCAACCGCGGGGGCCGGGCCCCCCACACCACAACCTTTCCCTCAGCCCTCCGAGCCAAGCTTACCTAGGACCAGTCGGGCCACGTCAGAGGGCAGTAACATGGTGCGGGGGGGAGATTTCCCCCCCGGGGGGCCCGAAGAGGGCCTCGACTCCCCCCCCCCCAAGCTTGTGGGTTTGGTTTCCCTTTCTCTCTCTGCCTCCCCTCCCTCCGATCGACACCAGAAAGGCGCCGAAACTTCTCCTCAGCAGCGATACATTTCTCTCTCTCTCTTCTCTCTCTCTCTTCCCCGCCCAAAACACTTCCGCCCTCGGGAACGTCAACAAGCCAGCTTCCGCTTCCGGTTCGGGGCGGAGCGGGAAAAGAAAAGTAAAAGTTAGGCTCCGGGTTCGAGCCCTGCCTGAGGCGAAGGCGTGGGGGTTGGAAGCGGAGGGGAGGGCTGAAGGGAGGGGGCGCGAGGGCATGCGCGCGCATGCGCACGAGCGGCGGCGTGAATGCGGTGGCTGGCCGGCCGGCCCGGCGCGAGCGCGAGAGAGGAACGGCCCTCGTGGCGCGGGGGTCTCTTTCAGGTCCGCAGGCGCCTTCGCGCGCCCCACCCACCCCCTTCACTCTCTTAACGGTTTCTCCCCTTTCGAATTTTCGCTCCTCACGGTTGTTTCTTACCATCTGGTCTCTTCTCTGTCCCAGATACAGTAAAACATCATATAAGACTAAAACCTGGTTCCACAAGTCTTGGTGTTATATGATTTTTAGTGTTATCTGATGCATGTTAAAATCCTATGGGATCCATAGAGATACACTGTAACCACACAGGCTTTAGCGGTTGTTATCTGAAGCATCCCATAGGATCTTAATGTTATCTGATGCAATTCTTCCCCCCAGATTCCTTAATGTTATGCGATTTTAGTGTTATTCGATACTAATGTTATATGAGGTATTACTGGTATGTGGCAGTCTCTAGCAGCCTGTTTCTATATGTAGAGAGCGGGAAGGGATGAAGTGGCAGTGGGTCCCCCGCCCCCCGGCTCCTTGGGGCTCGGCTATGCATGGGTCGGCGAAGCAGCTTGGGTGGCCTTTCAGACGATATGCCTGCTTTTATCCATTAGGAAAGCTGAGCGCAGAAGAATAGATGCCTTTGAGATGTGGTGTTGGGAGGAGAGTTTTGAGAGTCCCCTGGACAGTGAGGAGAATAGGTCAATCTTAGAAGAAATCAACCCAGAATGCTCCTTAGAAAGTCAAATTTTAAAGATGAAGCTAAAGTACTTTGGACATCAAATGAGAAGAGAGGATTCGCTTGAGAAAGCCTTGATGCTGGGAAGGGTGGAGGGAAAAAGAAAAAGGGGGCGCCCAAAAATGAGATGGCTAGATGTTATTGTGGAGACAATGGGCACAGGGCTCAGTGAGTTGAGGGGGATGGTGGAGAACAGGAGTGCCTGGCGGGCAATGGTCCATGGGGTCGCAGAGGGTCGGAATCGACTGTGCGACTGAACAACAACAAGTGGGGCGGGGGGGGGACGGACCCTCCTGAGCTAACAGCCCTCTCCCCACCCCACCCCGTGATGCCAGTGTTAGATATGCGAGTGTGACATTGTTACCCCTCCTGAAATTTTTGTGCCTCCTGGAAAAATGTTCGCCCCCCCCCAAAAAAATCTAGAATCCTGGCTACTGCCCTGTCCATCATGTTCATATATTCTCTTGGAAGGTCAAGGTGACTCCTTTCATTCTCTGCCTCAGAGTCAGCCTGGTTGAGTGAATGGTCTAATTATACATCCAAGAGAAAACAAAACAGAAAAAGTGGCTCCTTAAAGAGTAACTGCTGTATTTTATAAAACAAATCAGCTGAGTGATCCATATACAGTACAAAAACAAATGTTTAAGAAGGTGGCAATACCTATTTTTGATCACTTAAAAAATCATTGCAAGCTTTCGTGATTCAAGATCACTTCTGGCAAAGATAGGGAAGAAATGATCTTGAATCACGAAAGCTTGCTATTTTTTATGTTAGCTTTTGTGGATCGAGTCCACTTTGTCAGACATAAGAGTGAGACTTTGCGGGATCAATTTATGCACATCAGGTACAGAGGCACACAGTGGTTAGTATAACAGGTGGCCAACTTTTGTGCTCCATATGTTCTTTGACTTCAGTTCCCAGAAGCGCTGACCAGCTGGTGTGCTGGCTTGAGCTTCTGGTAACTGAAGTCCAAGAACACTTGGAGCACCAAGGTTACCCACCCCTGTTCTATACTAACTTGCTGTTAATGTTTGGAGCCCTTACTGACTTCTAGAGCAAACTTTTTCAATGCTTTCATTGAGAGTCTTTGACAGCTAAATTTCAATGTACATGATTCTTTGGCAAGCGTTCTCAATGTTTTCAGGTTGCGGGCCTGACCACACCCCCAAACAGCTGATCGGGTTTGTCACGTGGTTCCTCCCACCGAAAACAAGTAAAATGTGCCCTGTACATGCGCAGAATGCATTTATGGCAGTGTTCTACACACAGGCACGTTTTACTTCCGCTTCCCGGAGCGACGAGGGTGATGTGGGCCGGATGAATTGGTGTCAGGGGCTGGGACTGGCCCATAGATTGCTAATGCCTGTTCTATAGAAGCGATACAAATCAGTGGTCACCATCTTTATTTTGCTCATGAGCATCCAAACACTTGCTGTTTTTGGTAACATTATACTGAACTAGACTGATATGATCCAGCAAGGTGTTTTTATGCTTTCTTATAAAACTTCACCATTTCCATTCTTAGGTTTATACTGTGAGTGCAGTCCCAATTGATCTGAGCCATGAATCTTGCACTTCATGACCTGTTGGCATGCTGTCGTCAGCTTGATAGTGAGAAAGCATTGGAAAGGAAGGTAATTTTGTTTTGTTTTACAATTGTGAGAGATTTAGGATGAGACACTTGGACAGCGAACGGCAATAATTTATCTGAATACTTTTTTCCATGCTAAATATTTAGAAGGAAATTGAAAAGTTCAAGCGTCTACTGCATGACTCTGAGACAATTCAGCAACTGGACCAGAGTTCTGATTCCCGTCTTGGAAAACAACTGAACTGGGATACTGTATTCAGGTAATATATTGTAAAGTGATGTTTCTGAGCAATTGCTTCAAAATACAGTCAAACCTCGCATAAAGAGAGCCTCACATAAAGAGTGTCTCGGATTAAGAGTAACTCGCTTAAAGAGCAGAATTTTCTCTGAATGTTCGCTTTGCTTAAGAAATAAAACGGCGTTCACAATCCCCCCCCCCCCCAAGTCACAATTGGGCACTTACAATGGTGTTTCACTTAAAGAGCAAACTCGCTTAAAGAGCAATCCTGTGGAACACATTATGCTCTACAACTGTACTATTTCTTTCTTAGTAGTTACTGAGAAGCTGACTGGATAGCTCAGTGAGTTTGTTATCTGGCTGTGAAGGCAGAGATTGCAAGCTCAATTATCTATTATGCAGCTAGGAAGAATTAGACTGTATGGCCATGGGCTAGCTGCCCAGACCCACAAAGTCTCAAAAATAACAGAATGTTAAACTATTTCTGAGTACTCTCTACCTAGAAAAACCTGGAAAAAGCCACCATAAGTCTGAATTTAATTGATGGTGCACAAGTATTATTAGTAGTTACTGATAAAAACTTTTTTGTTTGAATGAGCACTTCAAAATGTAATTTAATTGCAGAAAAATGGGGTTTTAAATGTGAGGGGAAAAATCAATGTAACTTCAATGAAACTGTTCTAATAGAGAAAAATTGTTTTGAGTCAAAAAATTTGAAATGGTAGCCTTGTTAGTCTGTGCTTCGAGCATATTGAGATAAACAAAAAGACAAAAAAAGTTGAGGGACTTGAAAGATTGCTGTATTTTAATGTTAGCTTTTGTGGATCAAGAAAGTTTTACAGTAGCTTTATCATATTCTTTTTATGGAGCTTTAGCTTGTTTAATAGTTTACATAGATCATCACAGTAGAACTCAATTTCTACCATGACTGCAAAAATTCAGTAGGGTTTATTTTCCCCAATTTGTAGAAACTGGGCCAAAACTGAGGTAAGAGCCAATATTTTCTTTAGCCATCTTATCAATCTACTGAAAATACTTGTCATTTTCACAGGCCTCATATAACTGTTTCTAACTTTGGATTACATTCGTTTACACACTTGGTGTTTTGCCAAAATTACTACTACAATAATGACAAATTTTTGAATTGAAGTTCATTTTAGAAAGCTGTATTGCACTGTTTGTTGAATGTTTAAATATGACAGTTCTAGAGGGTTCATAATGTAGGTGGAGTTTAAACACTGAGCTTGTTGATTCATATCTCAGTCACTTATGTTACACTTGGTATTGTGTTTTGAAAATTAGAAGGAAAGTAATATTTCATTCTATGAACCTGCAAGTGGCTATTCAGTGCACGCTTGTTTATTCCCTGAGTCTTTTATGCTGTGTTTGCTGCTGCTTTATCATATGTGGAGCAAGAAGTGTCAGCTGTTTATACTGGATTTAGAAAAGGAAGAGACATTAGAGATCATATTGAAAGATATATTAGAATTTCAAAAGAAATTCAGTCTATTGACTCTTCTAAAAGTGTTACCTTCAGTTACTGCTGCTGCCAGTAGCTATCTTGAAGAGAGTGGATTCATCTTAGTCTGTGTTGGAGTTTCTGCATCCTTGGTGGTGTTCCTTTCACCTTCCCCTCCAGAGCCACCTAGCCCATTCATGGGGCTCAGTGGGAATGTCTGCAGGTTCATTCAGCTGCTGCTCCCCAGGCTTTGGTAGCAGTAGGGGCTGCAGGCTTCATAATCTCTACAGCTGCTGATGGTTCGTGTCAAACTGCGGGACTAAGACTTTGGCAAACTAAGAGCATGGTGACTGGGGGAGGAGATGGTTGTTAAATTGCTGTCAAACTGAAATAATTTTATGTCATGTAACAAAAGCATAGGAAATTGGCAAATTGTAGGATTAGGTTTTGATTTTATCTTCATGTGAATTTGAAGTAACTCATAGTAAGGTAGAAGAGCTTGCCTTAAAACATGGCTCATTAAGGATACCAGAAATAGTCTCTAATGCCTATTAAGTGTTCATTTTATCTTTGAAGGTTTCTGCAGAAATACATTAAGAAAGAAACTGAAACTGCCAAACTAGCAAACCCAAATGTCTCTGCCTCAACACAAGCAACAAGACAGAAAAAAATGCAAGAAATCAGTAGTTTGGTCAAGTATTTCATCAGATGTGCTAATAAAAGTGAGTGGCATTTATGTGAGTGAGGAGTTCATTGTAATGAATGCTCGCTGAGATTCAGGTCATAAGGTTTATAATAAAACTATGCCAATATTATAATCTTGTTGTTTTCTGAAAGGTATGACACTCCTTTTCTGTAAAGTACCCTATTTTGGGCAGAAGGGTTTTAGTTTATTACATAAAAAGTTTAAATGTAAACATTTGGATACATTTACAGTACATGTTCAAATTTAATTTCTTGGCAGCAAAAGATTTGGAGAACTTTTATCTGTACAGTTTGCTCTTGTCTTTCCTCTGCAGAAGATAAATTATGAAATAATGGCTTTAATGATTGTTATGAGTAGAATGCAAAATCCATTTAGCTTTGAATGAAGATCAGTAGATAAAAGTGGGTAGAAAGCTAGTTCTATAAACTAGATTTCCTAGAAAATTCACATGAATTTTGTATTATCGTCTTCCAGTACTCCTAATATTGTTTTAGACAGGAAATAAGATTATGTCTCGCATCCCTAAAATTCCATCCTTTTCACAATGAAGCAGGCAACACATTCTGAAGATTGTATTTGGTAACAATAGAATTGTGGGTATTGCAGATGGTAGGAGAGATGCTTCTGCTCTTGAGGCTGGCTTCATAATCTCTACAGCTTTGTAACATACTCAATAGAAGTGTCTGGTGAGGAATGGCTGGGGTCTTTAGCAGTCATGGAAGGAATGAGCATTGGAACGTAAAGAAGTGATTTCATGTTTCGCCCCCTAAACTCCTTCTTGTGCCATATCTGAATCCATATATTGGCAACCAGTCATAAATACCTGAGAATATAATTCAGTGACCTTTCATCTGCCTTCCACATTGCAGCATGATACCTGTGCCACTGATCCAGTTCTGCGAGTCCCTTTTGGCATGCAAAGTCCTCCTCAGCCCCAGGCCAGTATTGATGAAACTGCTGCCCTCCATCAAGATGGATTCAAGTGGGATTTAATCCACTTGGGGACCATCACTCTTCCCTGTGGACTTTGGTCCCCAAGGCCATTAGTCCTTAAGGTTTGTCAGGTTAGTTAATTGCCACCTGACACTCGGTGTTGTGTCACTGGCAATATGGTACTCTATTACCGTAGTACCGTGATGATGAACCTTGGCAGTCCAGGTGTTTTTGGACTTCAATTCCCAGAAGCCCAAGTCAGCACTTTTGCTGATCAGGGCTTTTGGGAATTGAAGTTCAAGAACAGCTGGGGTGCCAAGGTTCATCATCACTGCCATAGTAGGATAACCTGGTCAGACTGGCTCTGTAACATACTCAACTTTGTAACATACTATACTCATAATCTACAGCTTTGTAACATACTCAATAGAAGTGACTGGGAAAGAATGGCTGGGGTCTTTAGCAAGCATGGAAGGAATGGACATTGGAACACAAATAATTCTTGGTACCAGAAGTGATTTCATGATTCCCCCTAAACTCCATTGTCCTGAAATATGTATGTGTAAATAGTGCTATTCTTTCAAGATCATGATCTCTTATTTCTATCCTGTAATATTTCTTTAAATATCACTGAAACAATGGACAGCTAAAACACATTTGTACAGTCAAACCTCGCTTAACGAATGCCTCGCATTGCAAAAAACTCACATAACAAGCAGGCATTTCAAAAAACTTTCTGACTCGCATAACAAATTTTTTTCACTGCGAGTTTTTCCATAGAAATTTTCATTATGCAAGTTTTTCCATAGGAATTTTTTTTATGCAAGCAGCCTCACAGAATGAAATATTTTCGTTATGTGAGGTTTGACTGTATTCTACTTTTTCCACAGGAGCGCCAAGGTTAAACTGTCAAGAGCTTCTCATGTATATTATGGACACATTAAATGATCCATCAAGTTGTGCTACCTATGGATCTGATTGTAGCAGCATATTGCTAAAGGACATTCTTACAGTGAGGAAATATTGGTGTGAAATATCTTCTCAGCAGTGGTCAGGTTAGTAGATGTCCCTTATCTCATTAAAGATGCAGTCACATTGTACTTTAGGAAAGAACCCATAGAACCCAAGCTTCAGTCTGAGTTTGGCTGAATGCCTATTTCTAATTGCACATCTTAGTTTGCAGTCCTGTTCGTAGTTGCCTTGTGCCAAGAACAATTAAACTTACTGGAGCTTACTTTCAGTTAGAAGTACACTAGTACCCCGAATAACGTTATGACTTGGTTCCACAAGTCCCGTCGTTATCCGGTTTTTAACGTTGTGCGATACATTGAACACACAATGTTAAAAAAAACCCTGTTTCCCTGGAGGCTGCAGGAAGCGAGAACGTCGGGATTTGAATCCTGACATTTTGGCTTGCTGCTGCCTCCAGGGAGATGGGGGAACTTTGGAAACAGCTTGGAGCGGGTTTCTCCACCTCCCTGGACCCGGCGGGGGGGTCAGACACCCCAAAATTGGTAAAAAAAAAAGTCCGGTTTTTTTTACCAATTTTGGGGTTTCTGACCCCCCCGCCGGGTCCAGGGAGGTGGGCAGACCTGATCCAAGGTGTTTCTGGGCTTCCCCGACGTCCTGAGCCAGTGCAGCAAGCCAGAATGTCAGAGTTCGAATCCCGACATTCTGGCTTGCTGCACTGGCTCAGGACGTCGGGGAAGCCCAGAAACACCTTGGATCGGGTCCCCACACCTCCCTGGACCCAGTGGGGGGGGGTCAGACACCCCAAAATTGGTAAAAAAAACTGACGTTTTTTTTACCAATTTGGGGGGCTCTGACCCCCCCCCCACGGCCGGGTCCAGGGAGGTGTGGGTACCCGCTCCAAGCTGTTTCCAAAGTTCTCCCACCTCCCTGGAGGCTGCAGCAAGGCAAAATGTCAGGATTCGAATCCCGACGTTCTCGCTTCCTGCAGCATAAAAGAGGGTGGGGGAAGTTCAAAATTAGCGCGCATCAGCTCTAGGGAGGTCGGGAGACCCGATGTGCGCTAATTTTGAACTTCCCCGACCCTCTTTTATGCTGCAGCAAGCCAGAACGTCGGGATTTGAATCCTGACATTTTGCCTTGCTGCAGCCTCCAGGGAGGTGGGAGAACTTTGGAAACACCTTGGATCGGGTCCCCACACCTCCCTGGACCCGGCGGGGGGGGGGGTCAGAGACCCCAAAATTGGTAAAAAAAGGTCCGGTTTTTTTTACCAATTTTGGGGTTTCTGACCCCCCCCCCCCCGGCTGGGTCCAGGGAGGTGTGGGGACCCGATCCAAGGTGTTTCTGGGCTTCCCCGACGTCCTGAGCCAGTGCAGCAAGCCAGAATGTCGGGATTCGAACTCTGACATTCTGGCTTGCTACACTGGCTCAGGACGTCGGGGAAGCTCAGAAAAAGCTTGGATCGTGTCTGCCCACCTCCCTGGACCCGGCGGGGGGGTCAGAGCCCCCAAAATTGGTAAAAAAAAGTCCGTTTTTTTTTACCAATTTTGGGGTGTCTGACCCCCCCCCCCGCTGGGTCCAGGGAGGTGTGGGGACCCGATCCAAGGTGTTTCTGGGCTTCCCCGACGTCCTGAGCCAGTGCAGCAAGCCAGAATGTCGGGATTCGAACTCTGACATTCTGGCTTGCTGCACTGGCTCAGGACGTCGGGGAAGCCCAGAAACACCTCCAGAGAGATCAGAGGACCCGATCTACAGCTGCAGGGTGGCTGGGGAAGCTGACGGGGACTCCCTGTCGGCTTCCCTAGCCACCCGCCCATGCCTCCGCAGCTGTGGGGTGGCTGGGTAAGCCGATGGGGGAGCCCCCCGTCAGCTTTCCAGCCTCCCCACCCCTGCCTCCGTAGCTGCAGGGTGGCTGGGAAGCTGAACGGAGAACCCCGTTCAGCTTTCCAGCCACCCTGCTGCTAGTAACAACTGTATCGTATAATGTTAAAAATCACGTTATTCGATACAAGATTTTTCAGAAAATCTTGTAACGTTATGCGGTTTTCACGCTATACGGTACTCACGTTATACGGGGTATTACTGTATATGGAAATACATGGATATTTTATTTTCACAGAAATATTTTAGCTTCACTCATCAATAAAATCCCTATCCTTTTTTTTGTATCTTAACAGTATGATTTCCCACCTTTCCTGATTTCATTGTTTGGTTTAATTTCTCACCTGATATAATTCACAGGGTTTTTCTTAGGCTAATACAAAGTATTTTCAACAGTATTTTTGGTAGATCAGGGGGCCAAAAGGCCATGAAGGATACATGTTATGTGTATGCAAGTGGTGTGTCTATGGAGCTTTCTCCTTATCTGGAATGCATAGGACAGTGATGGCGAACCTTTGGACTCCAGGTGTTCTTTGACTTCAATTCCCAGAAGTTAAAGTCTCTGTGAATCCATACAAATGGGTTTACTGTGTGGATGTGTGGATTCAGAGACTTGGGCTTCTGGGAATTGAAGTCCAAGAACACCTGGAGTTCCAAGTTTCACCATCATGGACATAGGACAACTCTGTAAGCTTCTTAAGTACATAAAAATCTCCCTACTCAGAGCCTGCACCTGGCCTGGAGCTTGTTTTCTTTGTACTGTTACTGATAATTCCTTCACAGCTACAGCTTTTATAAAATGTAACCTCATTCAGATTTTACAAAATGCATGTGGCAGGAGTTCGATCTCATTTACAAGATTTTCAGAAGCTAGTATTTAATGTTTTGCTCACACATCTTCTGCTTCCCTCCCTTTAATATTTTTAATAGGGCAATTGCAAGTAGCATAGAGCTCCATGGTAAATGCAATTCCTTTGAATACACTTATACTCACTGCAGAAAACACATATGTGTTAAACACCTGATGTATACATTCCTGGCAATCAAAAATTGAGAATTTGTTTCTCTTCATTTTACATTCCTTAGTTTAGGTTGCTAGTAGGGAAAATACATGCATCAGTGTGTTTTTGCTGTGTATATCATATCAGGCTTTACTGAGATAAAATTTAAATAACTTATAGATAGAGATATAGCTGAGTGAGCATGGAGAAATATAGGAATCCCAAATTAAGTTGTCATTCTAGGACCTTGCCCACTCCTCTGGGCCTGAGGGGAGTTAGTCTGTGTTCTGGTTTGGTTGTATTTTGAGAGGTTATATTTTATAATTTTTATTGTACTGTTGCTGTTTTGACTGTAAGCTGCCCTGAGTCGCCTCAGCGAGTGGGCGGCAGTATAAATCTGAATAAATAAATAAATAAATAAATGCTTCTTATTAAACATTGCTAATAGGAGAAAGTATTACTATTTCTTTATCATACCATGGTGTGGGGGAGTTACTATATAGGCATATTTTGGTTAGCATAAAAGAATCAGCAGCTAAAAGGCAATGTTTAGATATGTTTGAGTAGTACAACTTTTGTCAATAATTTGAATTTGATTTACTCTTCTAGATCTCCAAACCCTATATTTCAAAATGTTCCTCAAACCTTCCAGAGATATTAACAGCGTGTTGGTGGCTAGAATAATTTACACTCTCGCCAAAGGACTGTACTTCCAAATTGATGGGCTAAATTCTAATATTTTCAACTTCTTCTCAAAAGCTGTGCAGTGTGCTAGGTAAATATCTTATTTTTGTATGTCAAATTTGAGTACCATATATACTTGAGTATAAACCGAGTTTTTAGCCCTAAAAATGAGGTCCAAAAATAAGACTCGTCTTATACACAGGTCAACAACCATGAGGGTCTAAAAATGAGGGTTTTTTTTTTTAGTTATTCAGCACTTTAAAAGTAAGTTTTGGGACTTCTACCACAAAAGAATCTGAGGCACAATTACACAACTGGCCACAAGAGGGTGCAAATTGCAATTTCCCATTAGAATACAGAACTGTACATTGAAAATCAAGTTCTCCTATTCTGAAGTTTGTTTTAAATTAATCCTATGGAAAACTGCAGATAAAGAAAGAAGCTCTACATTGCAATTGTGTCTCCCTTACAAACTGGTGTGGAAAAAGAAAGGATTTCACTTACTGGTACCTTCTGCATTTGTCTCTGCTCTGCCCAAGATGGAGATGAAAGCCATGCTTCTTCCTTGCAGGGGGAGCAAGAGGCTAGGCTAGAGTAACATTTCCTGCCTCAGTGCAGTTGACCTGCCGACCCACTTCACCTGCAGTACCACCACTGGTGGGTGGTGCAAATACAGTTTTTTAAAAATCACTAAAATACTTAATTTTACTGTATTTTAATTAGTGAAACTCACTAGCAGCTGCTGCATTTCTCACTCTTGTCTTATACTCATGTCAATCTATTTTCCTGGGTTTCCAGGTAAAAATTAGGTACCTTGGCTTCTATTCAGGTCAGCTTATGTTCGAGTATATACAGTAATCAGTAGATTACATTGAATACGTGAACAGGCTTTTAAATAGATTTTTAATAGTATTTTTAAACTTTTTAAATAATATTTTATAATTTTTTAAAAAAAATCTGGTTAGACAACAGGAGTATGCACAGTAAAGTAAGAGAAATTGGGTAAAGCAGGAAGGGAAGGAGGGAAAAGGAAACATTACTAATCACTTATACTGGATGTATGATGTTGATACAAAACAAAAAATGTCAGGGACATAAGCCTCGTTTATCATTTTCATTCTCTTTTCTATATATTTTTTCTGCAAGAGTTTAATATAGCAGAACATATTGTACTTTAATGTATGCTGAAATTCCAACCTACCTGCTTTGTAATATAGTTTTCTTCTAAATCACAGCACTTGTAGACTATGGTTTCTGGTTATAATTTGCAAGGTGAAGGTGGGCACTTCTTGAGGGGAAGGGGGGCAGCATATTAAATTGAATAGTGAATACAGCTTGAGACAGTGCACATATTCTAGATTAAATATAAAGCTATAATTAAGCTAGTTACTTAAATATCTAAAAATATATCATATTGTATTTCAGGCAAGAAAGAAACTTCTCAGGCCTTGAATACATTTTTGCAGCCCTGAACATATTTTTCAGTGTGTTTGCCATGAGCTACCGCATGCGGGTTTGTAAGCTTGGAGAGGAGATTTTACCAACTGTGCTTTATATATGGGCTCAATATAGACCAAAAAATTCCCTGAAGGAGCAGATCATTCAGCTAATTCATGTTCAGGTTCAGGTTCATCATCCAAATGGAGCTAAAACCCAGGAAGAAGGTGTGCACAAAATCTTTTATATCTGGTTATCAAGATAGTTGGCTGCTTTGAGGCATTGATTTTATTGAATTCTGAATGAAAAGTGTTCTATATTCCAAAATAAATTTTCACTGGTTAAAATCGTTTGCTAATGGTAGTAAATTACAACTAAAGCAAGCAAATAGAGGGGGACTGCCGGAGCTAAGTCGTTAAGATGCTGAACTTGATGACTGGAAGGTCGGCAGGTCAGCAGTTCAAGACCTAAGTGTTACATGATGGAGTGAGCTCCCATTTCTGTCCCAGCTCCTGCCAACCTAGCAGCTTAAAAGCAAAAAATTACAACTAAATGAATAGGTACCACTGGTGGGAAAGTAAACAGTATTGCATACACTGGTGTTTAGTTATACCTGTCACATGTCCAGAGAAACATCTGGAGATACAGACAGTGCTATAAACTGGGAGGAGCACCGAACCATAAAGTGAATATGACTGACTTTCAAGCAAGGGCAAACTAACTGTGCCCATAGAATCGGTAGGGGTTTGGTATGTCGGCTCTTTCATACATTCCATTTATTCAATGGGCTTATTCTGGTTGCTGCTTACTATTTGAAGTAATAGGATTGGAACTATAGTTTCTATTCATGCTTAAATATTCTGATATTTATTTGCTTTAAAGATTGTCTCTCTGTATTAGATTTATGCATACATTCACTGTTAACTTTAAAGTAGGCCTATTTTATTTTGATTTTTTGTAAAGTTACTTAAAAATTAAATTTTCTTATTCTTGTGTAAACAGGAGTTTGCGACTCAGCAAAATGGCAGAGTATTTTATACAACCTGTATGATCTGCTTGCCAATGAGATAAATCTCATTGGCAATAGAGGAAAGTATTCGTCAGGATCACGCGGTATTGCTGTAAAAGAAAACCTGGTGGAGTTAATGGCTGATATTTGTCATCAGGTAAATCATTGCACTTTCACAAACTATTCCATGTAAATATAAGACAATCTTTTCCTGTATTACAATGGCAGAATACAAGCGGAGTTCCTCTACTTGTGTGAATGAATAGGCACCAAACCTTTTGTACCAGACCAGAATACTGAATGGAATAGGAAGCATCTCCTTGGTCCAATAATTTGAACTTGAAAGGATGTGATGGCTTTTCTAATACATTGTTGATTAATTCTATTTTATATGCAAATCTATAGTATATTCTTCAGTGATTTCTTCTTTATTTGTTAAGGTCTTTACAGAAGGCACCAAAGTCCTGGAAATTAGTCAGTCATATGCTGTTACACAGCGAGAGGGAGGGGATGGAGAAGGGCCATCCAAACGCAGGAGAATAGAATTGGGTTGGGAAATAATTCGAGACAACCTGCAAAAATCACAGAAGGATTTCGATATCATACCTTGGTGAGAGAGAAAAAAATCCTTCATTCTGGTTTCTCACTGAAAAGTCCCAATTTATCACATACTTTTAATGATCTGACTATTTTTTGTATCAAGGTTGCAGATTACAACCTGTTTAGTGGCAAAGTATCCTACAAGCCTCCCCCAAGAGGAGCTGCATCTCTTACTCAATATACTTTACCAGCTACTACCTCAGCAGCGCCGAGGAGAACGGGCACCTTATGTGCTGAGATGTCTCAAGGAGTTTGCCTTGTGTCAGAGCCAAAAGACAGATTTAAAAACCTCACAGAGGTTAGACCTGCAGCGAACCTGGTCCAAAATTTGGTCTCTTGTGGTTAGAAGCCTGACTCTTCAGCATACCGAAGCAGAGAGTTTTGAACTACTCGGAGCCATGATTCAAGGGAACTTAATAACAATTGACAAAGAAATTTGGAAGATATTTCTGGGATATATGTGCAAGCCTTCAAGGTAACATAGAACCTTTTTTAACTAACAATTTTTCATGGGGTAATAGAAATCTGTTTTACAATTTTTGAACAGATTCACTTAATGATGTCTAGAACATGTACTTGTTAAACTATTATGGTTTTACTGTTGTTTATTTACTTTTTATAATCTTTTTAGCTTTGTTCTCTTGCCATCTACTAGGCATTTACCTGACATCATATAAATTGACATGTACTTTTCTTAATGTACCTTTATTTGTATTTTTTATTTTATTACATTTATACCCCGCCCTTATCCAAGGACTCAGGGTGGCTTACAATTTAAAACAATTAAAAACACATCAATTACAATAGGAATTAAAGTTAAAAGATTAAAAAGTTAAAAAACAACAGGGAGAAAGGTGGGGTATTCAAAGGAGCCAGCCGGCTGAACTGACCGTTTGGCCCGCACCCCACACATGCCCCGCCAGCCAGGTCTTCATCGCCTTCCTATTCACAATAGCTTCCTTCTGAGTAGAGATGTTAACGTTTGTGTTGTTAATCCTGTTGAATTTGGGGAGGGGCTCTGTGTGGAAAAGAAGACGTGCTAAAAATTGAATAATGACACATGACTGGAACATATGTTCATGGGAGTTGCCTTCTCCCAATTTTGAAGGAGCCACAGAGGGATCTCAGCAGTAAAGTATTTCTCTGGATCCATCTCTCTGTTTGCTGTGATGTTTAGAATGCTGTAAATAATTCTGATAGAATATTTTAGGGGGAATATAACTTTGCTACAGCACTTATGTTCAAAATTAATTTACATTACAAACAGGTAATCCCAGGTATTGGGGTACACAAAAAGAGCCGCCTCGAAAATTGTGATATTTTTGGAACACAATCGGGCGTACTCTGGTGACTGCAACCTTGTGTTGCCCAGTAATATTTCTCACACTAGGTCAGGCAAAAGGAACTACAGAATGAACTCGCCAAAAGATGCCTTTATTTGGCAGTTTCACATCTGGCCTAGACACAGAAGAAGAAAGTATTCTTCTTTTAAAAAAATAATCTTTACCTTCTACACCAGTGTTTCCTAACCTTTGGTTTTTGGACTTCAATTCACAGATGGCTAAGTCTATTCCCCAAAGCACTTATCAGCCCATGTATTGACTTAGGCTTCTGGGAATTGAAGTCCCCTTGTGAGGCATGTGCCCCAAATTGGGAAACACTGTTCTACACAAATAATGTTCCGTATCAGCAAATTGTTTTTTAGATGTACGACAGCAAAGACAATCCTTTTAATCTTTTATTTGTGGTTTAAGAGATCAGAAGGAGAATAGGTCTGGGTTTCCCCTCTCCTATTCCCTTTCTTTGACATGTACCCATTGTCCCTGCCCTTTTAAAATTCATTTTAAGTATTGATAAGACATTATGTCTGTACTGAGTTAACAGTAGAGTCCCTATTAGCCGTAGTTTGTGAACCCAATTTACAATCTGGCCAAGTTGCAATCCTGCTTTGTAAAGGGGTGAGTTGGGTGTGTAGAGATGTGCCCATATACAAACTTCAGGCCAAGCAAAAGAATATGAGGAAAATCTAATGCCAGAGATGGCAGAATATGCTTGGCTTTTTCTTATGTGGTGGGAAATTTTATGTCTACAGTGGACCTGCAAAATTCAGATCGTGTTCTTACATAAATTATCTTTTCTAGATCTGCAGTACAGTTCTTGACATTAGCAATTGCAGCTTTGGAAGTGCCAGAAACTTTGCAAAATGGGATGGTACAGAGTAACTTGGAAGCTTATACATTGAAAGAAACAATTGTCAAGTGGCTTCTGTTCTGCCATGCTGAAGAAAGTATGGAAGACAGTACAGAGCTGCCTCCTATTCTATTCAGGTAGCCAAGTGATATATGAACAGTTTTTTTATTTGAAGAAAATAACACTTGTTTATTGTTAGATTTGAGCAAAAGTTTTAATTAGAATTCTTTTTTAACTGTATGATTTATAGGTCTAATACTTCAAACTAGAGAAAAATTTGATTTTGCTAGCTTTTAAGAAACACTTGTTCTTCACACCTGTGATCTCTTAATAGTCCAAATACAAGGTTTTTCTGTTACCCTGTAGTTTGGAGTCATTCTACAGAAAGGCTGGAAATATGTTCATGAGAAAGAAACATCTCTAAATGTGCACTCTTTTGAAAAATCTATTTTGTCATAGTTTAACATGGTTTTTACATGAGATCTCATTGTAGCTATAAGAGGGCATGTTGTATTAAAGAATGTCTGCTTTTAAAACTTTTGTTTTAAACTTTTCACAGTGACTTTCCTAAACTAGAGTTGCAGAAAATCCTTGTAAGTCTCACTATGAAAAATTGTAGAGCAGCAATGAAATTTTTCTGCAACACTTCTGAATGGTATGTATATTTCAAACCTCAGTCTCAAAATTTGTTTATATTTATTTTTTAGGTCATGCATTTAGAATTAAATTTAAATTATGTGAGTTGTGAATAAAGTTTCATGAACTGGGCTTGCACGCAATGGCTAGAATCCTGTTACTTAAGATAGTAAGCTGCAGCAGTCAGGGAGTTGCTGAGACAGGTTTTCCAGAAGTGGCATTGGGCCAACTCTAGTTGCAAATTACCATACTAAGCAATAGGATTTCATCCATTGAGTATTATTCAAAGAGGGGGGATAGATTACTACTTTAAAAGTATGTAAATTAAGATCAAGAAATGCTTCATTAGTTCTATATATTCAAGAGGATTTGGATATCTTAACTTGATTATCAGTGGTTTACAGTGTACAGGAAACAACTTGCAAAAGTTATTTTCTTTTTAGCTGGTTGAAATATGATGCTAAACAATAATTCAGTGTGACTCCAGCCATCTTGGTCAAGTCCAGAGTTTGGTCCATATGTAATAACAACCTATGACCCCCAGAGGCATATTCTTCCAGTCTATTTCTTTAGTTCAGGGGTGCCCAAACTCCAGCCCATGGGCCTAATTGGCCCCCTGCGTATAATTAATGCAGCCCGCGGTGAGCACCCGGGCTTCACTGCGGAATGGCCTCCCACCAGCCCTCACCACCTGACGTCAGCAATAGTGGCGACGGAGGCAGTGACTGCGCTTTTTCCAGGCTGCTCCGAGCAACCTCTTGCTCGATCCTTCCCCCCTCAGCAGCCTGTGCTGAAGCCGATCGCTGCTTCAGGGAAATTTTCGGAGCCTCCTGTGAGTCAAAATTCACGGTGCTAAGAGATCCCCCTGGCGCGCTCAGGATGATGTCATCCCGAGCACCCCAGGGGGCTCTCTTATCGCCGCAAATTTTGACTTGCAGGGGGCTCCGAAAATTTTCCTGAAGCAGCGATCAGCTTCAGCACAGGCTGCTGAGGGGAAATGATCAAGGAAGAAGCTGCTCGGAGCAGCCTGGAAAAAGCGCAGTCACTGCCTCTTTCGCCACCACTGCTGACGTCAAAACTGTCAGCAGTGGGAGCAGCCCACCTCTGGGCCCCACAGCTGTGTGTCGGGAGCAGGACTGGCCCACAAGAAAAAAAGTTTGGGCACCACTGCTTTAGTTCCTATTTGGATTAGGATAGAAGAAGAAAATTAGGATTGAATAGTAAAATACTTGAGCCTGAGATTTGAGGTTGGTTCACACAACACTATACATTTAGGGATTTTGCTATTCATTGGGAAAAAAGGTAAACTGAAAATTAAAAACTTGTAAGGAGAAGCCAAGATTAAAGATAATTATTTGAATCCCACCTAGAACTTCTGAATTAAAAGGGATATGACTTTCTTGCAGTTTCTCCATATCTATGCGACAGTGTTTGATGTTCACAATATTTAAAGTTGGAATTGGTTGACTCAGAATGGTCTCAAATGCAGGAGTGATTAGATGCTTGATGGATTTTAAGTAAAGACTGCTTTTTATTTCATTATGCTTTTGCTTTTATATTGCTCAGAACAGAATTAAAGTGATTTTTCTATGTTATTTTAAAAAGTTGTCATGGAATATCAATTACTAATTTGTTTATATATATTATTAAGTCTACAGCATGCAAAAAACAAAGGAGCCAATCTATTAGAAATAGAAACGTTCTGTGTACAGACAATGTTTGATGAAACTGACATCTTTATAATGGCAAAAGGTATATCTAAAAACAAACCACCAGTTTCCAGGCTAATTGTCAACCAGAAGCTCAGAGAAGCCTTAGAGCATGATCTCCTGGTGATGTCTGAAAAACTTCTTGTGAGTTTCTCTCTTGAGGTAAGTTGAAAAGGAAACATGAGATCCATGTTCCTTACTTATGATGAGAAGGTTGTTCAGAATATATCCTTTCCCATTTGTGTTTGTTAGCAACCATTCATGTTTGTTGCATAATAAGTAAAATAAATGGGATATGATTTATATTATAGCCTGCATTTTCACTTAGTTCTGAAGTATGGTTTTGAAGTACAGACATTGTGGTTTGAGATCATCCCTACGTCTAGGGAAAAATTGGAGTACTATGATGATGGGATGGTATAAATCCCACTCTTTTGCAACATAGGTAATACCTCAAGTCAGATTCTTTCCATATGAAAACCCCATTGTGACAAGGCCTCATTTGGATCATGGTCTTGCAATTTTGAAGCAGAAGAAGCAAGCAGTTTGGATTTCTGCCCAAAAGAAAGCCTTGCTTCTTGTTGTAGGCTATCAGCAGGATGGAATTAAAAGGGGCTTTCTCATGCTTTTGCAGTACCACTAGTATATGAACCATGCTTCAAGAATAACTGAACAGTTACAGACTGTTTTCTATCTCTTTGAGAAAATCTTGGTGGTGCAAATCTGCACATTTTCTCAGGATTATTTATATGAATTTGGCTAATGCCCATAACACTGTGCACATTGCTTTTTGATTTCAGTATACATTTGTGTTTATATAGTTAATCACATTCCTACTTAAGGCATATGTGTCTTCAGTTCTACTTGCATCACACAAGTATTCAATAGGTCAACACCTTGCTAGGTGCTTGTAGGAAACCTCCACTGCCTACTTGGTCTTTGAATGGCCATTCCAGTTCCCTCCTTCAAGCAGCACAAACTTAAAGTACATTTTCCTTGACGTACTGAGCAGGGCTGAATTGAAGGAGGAAAAAGAGAAATATATCTCCTGGACTGTAACTACCTGGCAAGGTTTGGAGATTCTTCAGAGTAGGGTTAGGGAATGTGTGGCCCTTCATTTGTAGGGCTGCAATTCTCATCTATTAGGGTGGTGGGAGTTGTAGTCCAGTATAGTTCAGAAAGCTTCTTGTTCTCTATCCCTACTTTATATAGCTAGGTAAATCACAGAAAATCAGCATTTTTATCTAGGATTTTGAGTCCTCTTTTAAACCTAAAATGCTTCACATGATATAAATGTTAGCTCTTGAATTTATAGAAATAGTAATAAAACTTTTATAACCAGAATGTGAAAAATAGCAATTCATTAGCATTCTAGTTATGTATGGAGTTCCATCTTAATCTGTTTTTAAATGTTACAGCTTCTAAGGGTCATATTTTATGTTTAAATTAATACCTTGAAAATTTGCAGAGCTCACTGTGTCTATTCAGTTTTATGTAACACTCCTGAAATTTGTCAAAATATTCTGAAACTATGCAGATGATATATGTGTTTATCAATGAGGGATTGTTTAATGCAAAATGTTTAATATTTGATCCACTTCAAGAATACTCCAGAAATCCACTTCAAGAATACACCAGAAATTGCATTACGTTGTGCCAGTCTCCTGACTGGAGTTCTTGACTGCTATTGCTATGTTGGAATACTGACAGAAGAAGAAGCAAGGAAATCAGAGCTTTTTCATAAAGCTAAGGTAGGACCTCTGGCTTTTTCATTTGATAATTTTGACAAATTATTGGTTCTCAAGCACGAATAGCCTTGCACTAGAGAAGGTTCCAGTTTGAAGCATATTTTATGATAGAGGTCTGGCACCAGTGGCTATTTCTCTATAAGGTAGTTCATTGACAATCCCAAAACATCAGATTTATTAAATACAGTGGTACCTCGCTTAAAGAGCATAATGTGTTCCACAGAATTGCTCTTTGTGTTTGCTCTTTAAGTGAAACACCATTGTAAGTGACCAATTGTGACTTCTGGCGGAGGGGATTGCAAACCCTAATTTAGTTGTTAAGTGATTTTTTGTTTGGTTTTATTTGTTAAGCGAATCAAACATTCAGAGAAAATTCTGCTCTTTAAGCAAGTTATTCTTGAAGCGAGGCACTCTTTATGCGAGGTTTGACTGTACTTGGCAGAAGACATCTAATCTCTGTCCCCTTATTCATCCTCCAGTTATGAGGTAGGTAATAGGAGAGAAAAGGGGAAATTAAATAGGACTGATACCATAGAGACTGAATGCCCAAGGAGGAGGAGGAGGCATGCAGCAGACACCATGTGTGCCGATGACGTCACGTGATGCATGCGCATGCACCCACTTGCCATCAACGTATGGTTGCCCCTTCTCTCACCCTTGCAGGCAATCCTCCACACCCCACTATGTCCCACAGTGGGCAAGCCCCGCTCCTCCCATCCCCCCTGCAAGCCCTGCTGAGCGCAAACGCCAACCCCTGGGCTCAGCAGAGCTTGGTGCTGCTCCTGCAAGCCCTTCTGGGTGGAAACACCACCCTCATGCTTAGCAGGGCTTGGTCAAACCTACTGGCAAGTCCATCAAGGTCAAACACATCCATTAGTACGGGCAGAGCACGGCTTCCCCACACTGTCACACATGCCCACAGAGGACTCTGCATGCCATCTCTGGCACACGTCCTACAGGTTAGCCATGGCTGCCATAGGGTATGATTAGTGTCCATCCTGTCCTTTTATTCAGTGGCTAGAAAGATGATTTTGATAATACAATAGTACCTCGGATAGCCTTATGACTTGGTTCCACAAATCATAACGTTATCCGGTTTTTAATGTTGTGTGATGCATTGACAGCACAACGTTTTTTAAAAAAAATCCCTCTTTCCTTTCCAAAGAGGAAAGGGAACCAGGGGAAGGGGGGATCTGGTTTGATTAGCAAGCCAGGCCTGGGACGGGGGGGTGTTTCTGAAAAGAAGCTAGGAAAACTTTTTCCTAACTTCTTTTCAGAAACCTCCGTCTGGATTGCTAAAGGGCTTAGTGATCCAGGTTGGGGGGAGGGGTTCTTAAGAGTGACTTGGGACCATTTCCCCAGCCTTTCTAAGAAGTCCCCCCCTGGCCTGGATAGCTAAGCCCCTTAGCAAGCCAGGCCGGGGGAGGGGAATCTCTTCCCCCAACACCCCAGCTGTCCCAAGCAATTGCTTGGGACTGTCGGGGTGTTGGGGGAGAAGCTGTGCACGTGCACAATCTCTCCCCCAACACCCTGGCAGTCCCAGCTATCTCCCAGGACAGCTGGGGTGTTGGGGGAGAGATTGTGAGCGCACAATCTCTCCCCCAACACCCCGGCAGTCACAGAGATCACCTAGGAAAGGCTGGGGTGTTGGGGGAAAGATCATGCATGCACACGGTTTCTCCCCCAACACCCTGGCAGTCCCAGTGTGTGATCGGATTGCTGGTTTGGTTGGGGGGGGAGAATGGGCGTGCATGCCCTCCCCCCCAACCAAACTGCCGATCTGAGTGGAGATCTCTGCCCCAAAGCCTGCAGAGCTGATCTTTAGCCCTACGGGCTTTGGGGCAGAGACCAACGTCGGGGAATTTGAGGCAACCATTTGCATCACACAACGTTATGTTGTGTTAATGTTGTGCAATGCAAATGTTTGCCTCAAATTCCCCAACATCCGATGTTAGCATTATGTGATGCAAACACTAACCGAGGTATTACTGTATGTAATGTTTTACATTAACTTTAAGATTTAGGAACAAGTATTTTAAAGAAGAGTTTTCAGACTCGCTAAACTTTTTGGTGATGGTGTAATCCTCTTGGGCCTCCTAGAGTTAAGAAAGTTAGCAGATGTTTAGTAAGATTTGGGAACAAAATTGGAAAACACGAGGCCACTTAAGTCTACACTGCTTTAATGTTCATAATATATGACTTAGCGAGAAAGTATATTGATAAGCAGCATTTTCAAAAGATTCTTAGATTGGCTAAAATGTGTTAAATTGTAACTAACAGTCATCATTACAAAAACAAAACAAGATATATATCCAGCAGCTATATAAGAAAATTAATAAAAGAGCTGCATGTTCTGACTGTACTTTGTCAATTGATGAGCCTGTTCAGTTTGGGGGGTGGCTTTTGCATGTATGATGATGGTAATCTTGCAATAGGGCCTGCGTGGATCAAGTTTGATATATACAGATGATGTCTGCACAATCTTAAAACCTTAATTTCAATGAATAGTAGGACCAGTCATATTTACCAATACTGGCCATTGCATAGGATCTGCCATGGATACATTACACACATGCAGTTCTTGTGAACCAGCTTTGGGGACAGAAAAGAAAGCATTTATATGATTGTACAGTACATGCATTTCCTATTTTGTAAGATTGAGAGTATGTTTTCCTTTTATTTCCCAGCAACTGTAGTTTGAAAGCAGAGTTCTGTTCCTTTTTTATTTTTCCTGTTTTCTGAAATATTCAGCTCATAGTCAGTTGCACAGCATTAAGAAATAACACTAATTAATGGAGTAAACAATCCAACTATATTTAGTTGATTTTTGTAACTAAAACCCAAAAGCAGTTTTGTTTATCATATTTAAACTTGATTAGAAATGGAATATATGGACACAATATGTCTGATAATTTTTATTTTTGTTTTTGTATAGTCTCTTATCCATTACATAGGTGAAAACATTTCTCAGTTCAAAAGCAAGCTAAATGAGGAATCAAAGGTTGTGTCATTGAGGACTTTAATAGTACATTGTGCTACTTGCTTGTCTAATTGTATCCAGGTAGGAATAAAATATATGTTGAATTTTCAGTATAGCCTAAGTCAGAATCTGTCTGTTGGGTCTCATTTGAAAACAATATTCCTTACTAAGAAAATTTAAATTTTCTAAGAATTATATTTATTTATGATCAAATAAATGGACATGGAGGGACTGCAGTGGCTGAGTGGTTAAGACGCTGAACTTGACAACTGGAAGGTTGGAAGGCCAGCAGTTCAAGACCTGAGTGCTGCATGACATGAACTTCGGTTTCTGTCCCTACTCCTGCCAGCCTAGCAGTTCCAAAGCAAGAATGGCTAGATTTAATTAAGTGTTGAGGTGCAATTCCATTCCTAATGAAAATGATTAAATTCCATAGTTTGTAGTGGAATATAAATAATTGAACTGTGTGAGACAGATGATTTTAGGAACATATATTGTCCAAAATCGATGATAGCCATCTTCAAATATTTGAAGGACTGTCATGTGAAAGAGGGACTGCAGTCGCTCAAGTGGTTAAGACACTGAACTCAATGACAGGAAAATCAAAGTTCAATTCCTGAGTACTACACGACAAAGTGAGCTCTGACTCAGCTCCTGCCAACCTGGCAGTTCGAAAGCAACAATTGCAAGTAGATAAATAGGGACCACTTTGGTGGGAAGGTAAACAGTGTTCTGTGCACTCTGGTGTCTAGGACAGTGTTTCCCAAATGCTGGTGTTTGGACTTCAATTCCCAGAAGCTTAAGTCAATTCCCCAAAGCACTGATCAGTCAATATACTGGCTTAGGCTTCGGGGAACTGAAGTCCAAACACCAGCATTTGGGAAACACTGTTCTAGGACATGCCTCCAACATGTCCACGAAAAGGTCTGCAGATGTAGGCAGCACTGGCCCTTTGGCTATAAACAGAGATGAGCACTGAACCCTAGAGTTGGATATGACTGGCTTTCGAGCAAGGGTGACCTTTACCATGTGAAAGATGGAACAGTGGGAGGAACTTCTTGACAACAAGAACCATTTGCCAGTGGAATGGATTGCCTCAGAGGATGGGGGTAGCTTTTTAATTGGATATTTTTAAACAAAGGTTAGATGGCTATGTTTTACAGAAGCTTTAGATCAGTGATGGCTAACCTTGGCATTCCAGGTGTTCTTGGACTTCAATTACCAGAAGCTCGACTCAGCTTTTCTGCTGATCAGGGCTTCTGGGATTGAAGTTCCAGAACACCTCCAGTGCCAGGGTTAGCCATCACTGCGTTAAATGTATTTATTTGTTTCTTTTTTACATTTATATACCACCCATCTGGGTGTTTTCTCCACTCCGGGCAATGTAGATTTAGATGTTAATTTGTTGCTTTATCAGGAGGCTGGACTCAATGACTTATGGAGTCTCCTTCCAGTTACAGTATATTGTTTGTTTTTCTAAAGTTAAGACTTTGATATTGAATCTTATCTGCTTTCATAGTAGCAATTCAATTCAAGATATTATGGTATGTGAAGTAGCATTTGAATGAATCTTTGCAATAATATTTTCAGTCTTTTAAATTTTTAAAATGATTATTATACAGAAGAAAGCAGAAAACAATCCAAAAACAATAGGATTGTTTTTGGATTGTACACACAATTCATACATACCAGTAAACTTATAACACCAATAACATTTTGTGCGCCCAACATTTTGCTTAGTACTTTTGCATTGGAAAAAATAGTTGAAAGAAATAAAATTAGCAACTTCTACTTATGAAGACGTGAATTATTTAGTAATTATTAAACTATGTAACTGAAAGTGTAGAATTGTTTTCCATAGAAAAAGTAGAATTGAATCTATAATTGACCTTTTTTAACTATAAACATAGTCAAAATCTATCAACTTTGTAGGGAAAATTTGCTATTCACTTGCTTAGGAAAGTGTAGTATGCCTGCAAATCACATTCAGTTATTTGACGTTCATTTTTTCTACTTTATCCTGTAAGATAAGAACATTCTGTAGGATATCTTTTGATTATCAGTTTGGGTTGTTTTGACAGAACAGCTCGGGAAAGAGTCTGTCTGGCATTTTCTTGCATTTGTTAACATCAAAATTGGTGAATGATCTGGCAGATATTTGCAAACATCTGGTGAGTACTGACAGTGCTGGTACTATTCTCTCTGAAATTGAATACTTATTGCAGCTTCTACCTACATTGAATTTAAACTAGACTCCCTAGTTGCCGAGTGCACATTACGATCCTCTGTCATCTCGTTAAATCAGGGGTGCCCAAACTATGGGCTGTGGCGCCAATCCAGCCCAAGCTGCTCCCGGAAGTGGAAGTAAAGTGTGCGTGCGTGTGCACATTCTACTTCCGCTTCCAGGTGGGAGGAACCATGTGACTGGCCCGCAGACCTAAAAGTTTTATTACCCCTGCCTTTTAAATGAACAGTCAACATGTGTGGCTTCTTTCTTTCCTGGCTATTTTGCTGCCTTTCCCTCAACCTTTTCCTGTTAATGACCCACTGGTCTGTTAATGCAAAACAGTGGGTGCTGTATCCAGAATCACTTTTTTCTGACCAGAATATCACGTGCCCGGAAAAGGCTCTAGTACTTCAAGCAGAAAAGGATGTGTTGTATGCAGGTTGGGAGGCAGCACTCGATGCTTTGGTTTCTTACTGGAGCTATTATGTGCAAGTAACTATATATGACTTGCCTTATTATTATTATTATTATTATTATTATTATTATTATTATTATTATTATTATTATTATTATTATTATTATTATTATTATTATTATTATTATTATTATTATCCGCCTGCCTCTGGAAGGCCTAAAAACCTGGCTGGCAGGAATGCTGTGGGGTAGTGATGGTTTATTGACCCCCCTCCCCCCGCTGGCTTATTTAACTTCCTTCATCTACCCTCCTATTCCTACCCCCATTACTTTTATTCAGTTTTTTCAGTCTAGGGAATGAGAGGTTGTTTTTTAATTGGTTTTAATTTTTATTTTGTTCTTTTAGTGGTATATTTTATGCCGGTTGTGCTCCACCCTGAGTGGCCTGTGCGAGTAGGGCGGACTATACATTTGATTAATAAATAAGTTGTTGTTGTTGTTGTTAAATCTTTTATCTCTGGGGCTTAGTTTTTAATCTTTTAATTATGATGGGAATTAAGTGATTTTAAAAATTTTAAAATCTTGAAAATTTAAATTTTTATAGTTGGGATTCTGAAGCTCTGGGATGATGGGTTTGGATTGTATTATTATTATTATTATTATTATTATTATTGTGATGTTGTAAACCACCCTGGGTCACCCTGGTGAGGAGGGCGGTATAGAAGTATGAAAAATACTTCTATGCCACCCTACTCGGTAAAAAACGACTCAGGGCGGCTTACAGAATCCATCAATATCAAAGTTACAATACAAAAAATACAGTAGGATACAATATAACAGAGCAATAAGTACAATAGTTACCATATAATACAGGGGTGCCCAAACATTTTGGGCCGTGGGCCGACCATGTGGTTCAGGAAGCCGGTCACTAAGGCCCAGGGGCTGGGTGCAGCCCCCGACACCAATTCATCCAGCCCGCGAAGCCCTCGTCGCTCCTGGAAGCAGAAGTAAAAGTGCCCATAAGGGCGTGTTTTACTTCTGCTTCCAGGAGCGACGAGGACTTCATGGGCCGGATGAATTGGCATCAGGGGCCGTACCCGGCCACCTGGCCTTAGTTTGGGCACCACTGATATAACAGGTCAATACACATAATAGATCAATACACAATAAGGCCATACACAATAGATCAAACCATCTCATAACTATCAGTACACATCAAACCCAAGCAGGCAACCCTACAGTGTCCCCAACGGAGCTCAGGCTTGATGTTCATGACGGAGCCCGGGCTGAACATTCGTTTGCCAGTTTGAGGTGTCCGAAGGACAAAACTGACTTATTTTGAGTAAAACGTGCTGTAGGTAACCGAATGGCTAATTCAAATGGACTACAAAAAACCATTTCTTCAATTAAAACCCTTTAAGCTTATTACATTATAAGTCATAAAATTCTAATTTGTTGTGAAGAACACATTATTGGATTTATTTCCATGAGTGTTGTTAATCTATTTTTATAACAATTTATTGTCTTGCAATTTTTAGAATAACTGAGATATTTTTCACTATCTACCATACTATTAAAGACATATAGTACAATACACTGCATGTTGGTTTCTGATGTCAGTTCAGAATATTGAAATGGATCTTTAAATCTATGAGTAGATTGGGATTCAGGGAAGTGAGGGAGGCCCCCCAGGTATACATTTCCCTGTCTATTGAAATCCCAGTTTCCTTGAGTTACTAGGTTTTTCAGTACCTATTTTTTTAATGTTCCATCTTAAGAAGCAGCTGTTATTATCGCTTGAGTGATAATGAGCAAGACTTTCTCAGACAAAATTAATGTTTTTTTTTTAAATTTCATCATTTAGTGTTGTTTTCATATAGGAAAATAAGGGGCTGCAGTGGCTCAGTGGTTAAGAAGCTTGCCTTATATGAAAATGTACATTAAACATAGTGCTGTAGATTTTGTTTTCTATGGTATCTTGCATTTATTGCAAAAAATATACAATGCTCATTCTAAAATTAATCACTTTTGTCAGGTGGCATTTAATGGGAAGGAAAATGAAGGTAGAAAAATGGATTTAGTTGAAGAGGATCTTGGAGATAGTAGAATGGAAGGAGAAACACAAACAGTCTTGGATCTTTTTGATGATCAGTGCACTGAAGCAGGTGATGCAAGTGAAAGTGGAGAACTGCAGGTTTTAACAGGTATGCTTAAAGTGCTCTACACTCAAACCTCACATAAAGAGTGTTTCGCTTAAAGAGTAACTCGCTTAAAGAGCAGAATTTTCTCTAAATGTTCGCTTCGCTTAACAAATAAAACCAACCAAAAACTCGCTTAACAAATAAATCGGGGTTTGCAGTATCCCCCACAATTGATCATTTACAATGGTGTTTCGCTTAAAGAGGAAACTCGCTTAAAGAGCATTCCTGTGGAACGCATTATGCTCTTTAAGCGAGGTACCACTGCATATATAATTTTATTGCAACTGAATGGTTTAGAAATAAATATTATTTTATACACTTGAGAATGCTAGTTTCAAATACATGTACTGTACAGTACAGTAAAACCTCATATAACACTAAAACCTGGTTCCACAAGTCTTCGTGTTATATGATTTTTAGTGTTATCTGATCCTCTATGGGATCCATAGAGATACATTGTAACCACACAGGCTTTCGCGGTTGTTATCTGAAGCATCCCATAGGATCTTAATGTTATCTGATGCAATTCTTCCCCCCAGATTCCTTGATGTTATGCGATTTTCGTGTTATTCGATACTAATGTTATATGAGGTATTACTGTACTTGAAACTGACATTCTCAAAGAATATGTAAGACTTAAAAAATTGTGATGTTATGGTTTAAATCTCAATTTTTGTATAAAAGCAGTTTCCACGGTTTTCAATGTTTGAGAATAATTCTTATTTCCTTGAGGTGCTCTTAGATGTGGGGTGAAACAGACAAATTAAGCAGAGTTTAGGTGAATACAAAATAGTTTGTCATGTGGGAGAGGAAAGTATGGGAAACTTATCTACCTTTTAAAGCTGCCAGAAAGATGAGTGCATATGTAATATTCAGCAAAAGTGAACGGGTACACCAAATAATGTAGGTAGATTTAGAAATAGAAAACAGAGGGTTCTGCAACCTCCCCCTGATTGAATAGTATGGTTTTATTTGGAAATAGAATAAGTGCCTTATCTCTTTAAAGCCTTGATCCCTAATGAGATCATTTTTACTGTTTGCATGGATTTTCTTCGGCACCAGTAATGAACCTTCCATTAATAGATTCCTAATCCTATTTTAGAATTTACTCTTTATGTAGTGGCCCGGGTACCGTAATTTTATACAGCTTGAGGAGAATTTATGCATGCCTGAATAACAATATAGGTGATAGGGAACTACAGTTGTCTGTAACTTCTTCCACGTGTGCATTTTATGTTCTGAGAGAGAAAGAGAAATAATTTCATTTTTCATAAAACAGGTGCCATAAGCCCATTATCAGAAGAACATCTAACTAAACAGGACCTGCTACTTCTTGATATTTTAAAGTTCTTGTGTATAGCTGTGTCAGCTGCCCCAAGACATACAGTTTGTTTTAGAGTTTCTGAAATTCAGAGGAAGCTTTTACTGCTAATTGAGGGAAATGCATTTGATTATATGAAGCCACTGCATCTGAAAATGGTGAGTAAGACTGTGGCAAATGACTGCATTTCATAAATGTCTATATCTTAAAAGTAGTTTCAGTACCACATATTAAAGAATCTTTTTCTTAGGCTAGCAGCTCTGATAACAGTTTGCTATTCATGCATGAGTTTGAAACATTTCAAGTCTGAACCTGGTGCCTTTCCAGGTCATGGTGAACTAAATACTCCACCATCCCTAATCATTGGCCCTACTTATGGTGCTGTGGAAGTTGTAAGCCAAAATATCTGGAAAATACACTGTTGGGGGTGGTTCTATAACCATTTTATGAATCATCCAGTTTTGTAAATTTTACCACTGGATAACTTTTCAATACATATAAGAGCTAGTTTCTGTTGGGCATTAAAGCACTAATATCCTATATTACATATAAAATAATAAATTCATACCCTTATTAAGCAAACATTTATATATCAGTATGCAGCAGAAGTTCAACTGAAACTTGTGTGAGTGAACAAAACATTTTAAAAGTTATCTGCCATTTTGTTTTCAATTGTGCTTTGTTCTAGTACTTGCTCTTGTTGAAGGAACTCCCTAATGAAGAAAACCCCTTATTGGAAGATCAAGTTGTCTCACTTCTTAAGTCTCTTCTGTAAGAAAACAGTTCTTTTTAATAAAGTAATTGTGTCATTTAATATTATCTCAATCTGTTTCCTAAGATGCTCTGTCTTTTCCTATAGGGATGTCTGTTCCTTTTATCGCCGAGATCAAGAAGTTTGTTGTGCAATTCTGCATAATCTCCTTCCTATGGTGACTGCTCTGAGTACCACAGGGACAAACATTGAAGATTTCAATGAAGCCCAGGGTCAAATTTTAACGGTGGTTGGGGCATTTTGGTATGTTGAATGCATTTTCAGTGCAGTTCTAGCTTCTTTGAAGGCTGCCCACTTTTTAAGATGGGCAATAGCAATTATACAGTAATACCTCGGATAACGTTTACCTCGGATAACGCTAAAATCGCATAATGTTAAGTAATCTGGGGAGGAGAATTGGATCGAATAACGTTAAGGTCCTATGGGATGGATCGGATAACAACCGCTAAATCCTGTGCGGTTACAATGTATGTCTATGGAGCTTTAACGTTATCCGATCCATCCCATAGGATTTTATCATGCATCGGATAACACTAAAAATCAGATAACACCAAGACTTGCGGAACCTAGTCTTAGCGTTATCCGAGGTATTACTGTACTTACATACCATCCCACAGCCCCTAGTGCACTTCCAGGGCAGTTTATGAGTACCGTATTTGCTAGCATATAAGAGCACTTCCCTCCCTTAAAATACACTGGAAAAATTGAATGTGGCTTGTGTGCCAGTAATCAAAATTATCATGTTGAAAATTCAGTCAGCCTACCTCTCAGGTTTAAAAGCCCCCATGCTGCTGATCCCAACAAGCCAGGGAGAGGGCTATTTTTAAAGCCATCCTCCCCTCCCTCCAGCTGGTGGGAATTAGTGGTGGGTGGAGACAAGGAAAGTGCAGCTTCAAAAAGATTTTTTTTCCCTTTCCCTGTCTTCAGGCTCCGCTGATCCCATTCCGATTTTTCATATGATAAATCATTTTGGAAATTCATGAAGAAATGTAGAAAATTATTTCTCCCCTTTAAAATGTGTTTAAAAAGGTGATGCGTCTTATTCTCCGATGCATCTTATAAGCCAGCAAAAACAGTAATTACCATTTTGCCCCAAACATGTTACATATTCATTTTACCGACCTTGGAAGGATGGAGGGCTGAGTCAACCTTGTTTCCTCATCAGGATCAAACTCACACGTTTTGACTGCAGCACAGCAGTTTAACCACTGCGTCCCAGATGCCTCTTGTTTTCCTGTGTAGATGTACATCTGTAATTGACAGAACTCCTGGTAGTTATACACTTCTGGAGCATGCTTGAGGGAATCATGTGTCTATTAGAATCTAGATCAGGAGCCATTTAATTTCCCAGGATCTCAGATACCCCAGCTTGTATGTAATGTCCATAATTCCATCCTTCTGATTTAAATGGGGGAAGTTTTAATGTTTGAGGACCTGAAGGGCTTAAAAGGCTAGTAGCCCTGTCCCTCCTCCTCTTACCAGGGTAGACCACCATAGATGTCCACATGAGGGGAAGGGGAAGCACTTTCATAGGAATCACAAACCAGTTTGTCATTTTAATGTGCACAAATTGATGCAATGTACACAAGTGGCTCGAGCTCGTTAGCAAGGTCTAATGAATAAATGATCAAAATTTAGCAATATTGAAATCAACTGAGAAAATGCATTTTCATGTCACTTGTATATATTATTTAACAAAAATATGTTTGAACTTCTGCATAAAAAGGCTAGCAGAGAAAAACTCTTCAGAACTGTGGAATAATATAATAATAATCGTTTATAATTAAATATTAAATACTATCTATTCCAGGCACTTAGCAAATGAAGGAAAATGCACAGCTCCAGTAAGAATAGCATTAGTGAATTGTATGAAAGTCATACTCCAGGTGAGTCAAGAGCCATATATAAAACAAGTTATTTCTATAATACTGTACTTACAATAACTATATAGCAGAAGAACTGTTTCTTTAACTTACTGAACTTCTGTAAAAAGTAATACTCCCACTTTCCCCGCAGACTGATCCTTATTCAAAGTGGGCTGTGCTTAACGTTAAACAGGAAAATCTGACTGTGAGAGATGCTTTTCCACAGTTCCTTGCAGACAGCAACTTTCATGTTTGTATGGCCGCAGCTAAATCAGTAACAAGGTATTTTTCAGAATGACTTGATTCAAGAGTTAACCGTTAAAATTTACCACTTTTCTTTTCTCTCTCTTCCACCAATGACATGCAATAGTAGGAAACAATGCAGTCATCATTCAAAGCCACAGTTTCTTCTTCCCATTTAGTGAGAGATGTTTTGTAGTATCCAGGGCTTAAATTTCAGGCTGACACTACTTATGTGTCTAGTAAAATGGCCTGGAAAAACAAGGGAACAGTAAGCAAAATATGAAGTTGAGAAATTTGTGGATGACCATTAATAAACAAGTTATGAGATGGATCATGAAAACTAGACTGTTTTGCAAGAATCCATATCTTTGTGGGAGCAACTTAGTTTTGCCTGCTTTCATTAATTGCTTTGCAAGCTGAGGTCTTTGGGAAGAAATTAAAAGTATTAAAATTTTCAGCCAGTTTAATTTTCATAATGTTAGCTGTATTTTTTGCCAGTTAGTTGCAAAATTATACATTAGCGGGGTCAGGGATCCTTCAGAGTTTCTCAGAATAAAAATACATCAAAAATAGCTTTGTTTTATTTTATTTTTTTAAGTGTTCAATTAATTTACATTTATATTTTTCTCTGCAAGTTTGTTTCAGGATGAGAAAGTGAGAGATTCTAGTGGTGTACTAGAAGCTCTTCCATTGAAATTTCAGCAAAGAGCTTTTGAGAATGTGTTTATCAAAGCTCAAGAAGGAGCAAAGAAACTGGTAATGTAGTTAACTTTTAAATATGTATAGAGTTCTACTGTAACAGCTTTTTATATTCTGCAGAAGTTATTTTGAAATAAACCAATAAAGCCAGTCTTGCAGTCAAATGGCATTATAAAGGGGAAAATAATACCTGTACCTTAACTGAATTTGGCAATTTTAAATTTGGAATCTGAGTTTATTTACCGAGGAGCTGAAATAAATAGTAGCTTCACAAAACGAATGGCCAAATTGTCGTGTGCAACTTTGCCTGGCATGATTTGGATGAAGTTAAAACAATTAACTTACACTACTTAAAAGCTTCCTGCCTTTAGTATTAGATTCTGATGCTCCCTTGAGTTTCCTTTTGCCTTGGAGAAGAGTTGGGAAGCCTCAACACAGGGGAGGGGGATCTCTGCCAGTTTGGCTTTATTGGTTCTGCTTCTAGTAGTGTTTTGTTTTTAAATGCCCTTTCCCTCATTATGAGACTCCCAAAGGGTTCCCCAGGGCAGAAAGGGGTCCGAGAGAGCCTCAGAAGCTAAAACGATAGGATAGAATGCTTGCAACTGATATAAATTAAATATTCTCAGTTTCTGGGCACAAAATTGCACAATAGGATTTCGTCCAATGATTTTTTATTTAATTGCCAAGTAAAGGGACTCCTAGACTAAAGAAGCTAAGACCAAGAGAGCAAAAATCAAACACTTGCTTCAAAATCTGTTCTGACATTGTTGTCATCTAGCTGATACTTGCCACTGATTAATGCCCAAGACATGCACAATAATCTAGTTTTCCTGAGTTCATCATCAGAAAGGAAAATGTCCCAGTAAATTCTGGACAACTTTTCACCACCTCGTCACATTCCAGTGGCTGCTCAAATGGAAGAGTCACTTCCTTGTCAAGAGGGATCTAGCATGTTCTCCTCTGCTTTGGGCTTAACCCTTCAGAAGAAGCAGTTCCTCTGCGGACAAACATTGTGCCAAGCAACATCGCATACCACATTTCCTTCCTGGTCCAAAGTATCCTTCCAACACTCTACTACCAGAATTGGGTGGATGAAGATGTGGGAAGACCATTGCCCCATTTGGGTGACCAACATATGTACTCACTGATACCAGTCTCATATATCTGCTGGTCATTGGAACGAAAATACTGTCATAGAGCTACTGATTCCAAATCACCCAGTCTAAGGTGATCTCACACAACTCAGTTCCAAAGCTGCTGGAACAAACAAGATCTCACCATGCCGACCATGCATACTCAGTGTTGGAATCACCTCCACTGAAGAGGCACCAGGCCAACCAATTATGCTTGGTTTTGAGATTGCCTCCATGGAAAAGGCATCATGCCAGTGACTAAATATCACCATTGAAATTGCCTCTGAGTAGAGTATTATTATTATTATTATTATTATTATTATTATTATTATTATTATTATTATTATTATTATTATTATTATTATTATTATTATTATTATTATTATTATTATTATTATTATTATTATTATTATAATATTTGTATTTATATGCCGCTCTCCTTGCCGAAGCAACTCAGAGCGGCTTACAATGTTACAGTATCAAATATAAAAGCAACAACATATCAATATAACAAATATAATACAGTCAATGAATCAAGAAACAACAGTTAGGACAGAAAATGGAATGACGGAGTGGTTTGGAATAGGAAAAGGAGTAAGACAAGGCTGCATTTTGTCACCATGCTTATTCAATTTATACACAGAGCACATAATGCGCAATGCAGGAATGGAGGAATCACAATTTGGGATCAAAATTGCTGGAAGAAACATCAACAATTTGAGATATGCAGATGATACCACCCTCATGGCAGAAAGTGAGGAGGACCTAAAGAAGCTCCTAATTAGGTTGAAAGAAGAAAGTGAAAAAGCTGGCTTGAGACTCAATATCAAGAAAACCAAGATAATGGCAACAGGCCCTATCAGTCCCTGGAAAATAGATGGGGAAGAAGTAGAAGCAGTGACAGATTTTACTTTCTTAGGATCTAAGCTCACTGCAGATGGTGATTGCAGCCATGAAATAAAAAGGCGACTGATTCTTGGGAGGCAAGCGATGAGAAACCTGGGGAGCATAGTGAAAAGTAGAGACATCACATTGAAAACAAAAATTCGCATAGTCAAGGCAATGGTATTCCCTGTTGCAATGTATGGTTGCGAGAGTTGGACCATTAGGAAAGCTGAACGGAGAAGAATAGACGCCTTTGAGATGTGGTGTTGGAGGAGAGTTTTCAGAGTCCCATGGACAGCGAGGAGAACAAATAGGTCAATCTTAGAAGAGATCATCCCTGACTGTTCCTTAGAAGGTCAAATAATAAAGATGAGGCTAAAGTACTTTGGACATCAAATGAGAAGAGAGGATTCACTTGAGAAAGCTTTGATGCTTGGAAGGGTCGAGGGCAAAAGAAGAAGGGGACGGCCCAAGATGAGATGGCTAGATGGTATCGTGGAGACAATGGGCACAGAGCTGAGCGAGTTGAGGGGGATGGTGGAGGACAGGAGTGCCTGGCGGTCAGTGGTCCATGGGGTCGCAGAAGGTCGGAATCGACTGTGCGACTGAACAACAACAAAAAATACAGTCAATATAGTCATAAAAGCAAAAGCACAATACAATCAGAAAAATGCAATTCAATCAAAAGAAAATACATTATGGTCAAAAATATACGATACAACACAGTCTAGAAAGTCCAATCCCTAATAAATAAATAACCGGCCAGGGGAGAGGCCAGGGAAGGTCTTACAGCCACGGCGGCGGCGGCGGCGGCAGGGTCTTTTGTAGCCGCCCGGGACCCACAGGTGTTGCGCCCTTCGAGGCCGCTGGCCGAGGGAGAGTCTGGCGTGGTGGCGCCAGCAGCGAGGTCTTTTTTCGCTGCCCGGGACCTGCAGGTGTTGCTCCCTTCGAGGCCGCTGGCCGAGGGAGAGTCTGCCGTGGTGGCGGTGGCGGCGAGGTACATCATAGCTTCCACCATCACTACCACCACCATTGATTCCTTCACTTTCAGAAGATCAGTAAGGTAGATTACCATGCTAAGTGCCCACCCATCTTGACTGACCTCTAGAACCCCAGTATCAATGTCTAAGTAATGCTGCAAATCTACAACACTATGAAAAGCTAAGTACACAGCTTCTTTGTTCTTCACAAAGGATTTTGAATATGTTATAACTGTATAAGGATTTCCTTTCAGTGACACAATTGATTTCTGAAGCATTCCTGAAATGTAACATAGCATTACAACCTGAAATGTGGGATAAAAACCTGCATTTTGAATAAATATGTGACAGCATCCTTTACACATTTATTTAGGAATAAGTGTTGCTGAACTTAATGGAACCTATTTCTGAAAAGACTGTAGATTTTAATAGGATTTCCCATCATGATTTTGACAAAGCAGGTATTTTTGGTATAACCTTGTGTTAGAATGCTATTCTAATGCAATTAAGTTAGAGTACTTTAATTTAAATTGGTCATGTACTGTGTATACATAAAGGATATTAATTCTGGTATTTTTTAATATAATAAAGGTGCATGGCATTGACAACCAAGACAACCTTCCTGATGAAGAATATAATAAAAGATCAGTTCTCCTTATGTTATTAAGCATGGTTTTATGCTGCAGTCCTATATGTGAAAAACAGGCACTGTTTGCACTTTTCCAGTGTGTAAAAGAGAACGGATTAGAACCTCAGCTTGTAAGAAAGGTAGGTATTCATCTATTGCAGCGATGGCGATCCTTTTAGAGACCAAGTGCCCAAACAGAGGGACGGGACAAACTCTGTGCTGGGAGGAGGGATGAAGCATTCCCATTGGGCTGCTGGGCAGAGGGGTGGGGTAAACTCTGTGCTGGAGGAAGTGACAGCACGCATGCCAACAGAGGACTGGGAGTTCGCTCTCTGGCACGCGTGTCATAGGTTCACCACCATTGATCTAGTGTTACAGACCATTACAAGGGACCATCATGTTTAGTATCTGTTGCAAGCTCAGGTCCCCATTCCAGCCGGTAGAGTTGAGCTTCAATCTGCTCATGCTATTGTTAAATGCCTGGTTGGTCCAAAACAAATCTGAATTAATGCAGTTCAGCTGCAGTCAGGGAGATGACCAGCAAACATTGAAATTCAGTTAAATTCAACAACAACAACAAAGCTATAACACCAAAGTGATTAATTTAATGCTGCCTTCAACCAACAGCTAGAACTCTTCCGAGCTTTTCACATTGTTATAAATACTGTACAGATTCAAACATTCAAACAAAGTACAGTAAAACACCGGATAACGCTAAAACTTGGTTCCACAAGTCTTGGTGTTATCCGATTTTTAGTGTTATCCGATCCATGTTAAAATCCTATGGGATGGATCGGATAACGTTAAAGCTCCATAGAGATACATTGTAACTGCACAGGCTTTAGCAGTTGTTATCCGATCCATCCCATAGGACCTTAATGTTATTTGATCCAATTCTCCCCAGATTACTTAACGTTATGCGATATTAGCGTTATCTGATCCAATTGTTATCTGGTGTTTTACTGTATAGAAAATTGCAACAGACTGGCAGTCGATTTTAAATCTAAGATAAAGGGCATCCATTGGGAACCTGACCCATTTAATCCAGTTAAAATGAAATAATGGGTTCAGTGCACCTATTGCAAGTATGGGCCCAAAGAAAAGATGGAGGATGGTGGATGACTTACAGAGACAAGCAACATATGCTTTCATCTATAATTATGTCAGAGAAATTTATCAGATAGGATACTCCTTTGTTTACAAACCACTAGGCACTGCATATACAGTAGTACTATTTACATAAATAAGACTATAAAATACATTATTTCTTTAATTTCATGGGCTGTCTGATTTTATACTGCCTTTCCACCCAAATGCAGGTATTAAGAAAAATTTCCTGCAATTTTGGCTACAAGAGCATAGAGGATTTCATGAATACACACTTAGATTTTCTTGTTCAAGAGTGGCTGAACTGTGGCTACAACATTTCTGAATTTCCATATATTTTATTGAATTTTTCTGCTTTAAAGGAATTCTACAGGTATGTTTTTATATTAGCCTTGTTTTTCCTAGATCCAAAGGCCTAAATCTAGTCTCTAGCTCCAGTTAGGGGTGACCCATGAAATGAGTTGTTGGATAGCAGGTTGAGAAGGATGGTGGAAGACAGAGGTGCCTGGAGAGCGGTGGTCCATGGGGTCGTGAAGGGTTGGAATCGACTGCGACTGAACAACAACAAAAAAATAGTAAACAGACATTTTGGAAAACCCTATTGATTGAGTGTGTCTGCTCTGGTTAGGTCTGTTAGTTGAATTCAAACCAAAATATTTCAGAAATATGTAATAAGTGGCAAATTGTTTATTGACTGGTCTTTTGAAAAAGAGTCAAAGCATTTATTGTTACACTACTTTTAAAGCTTAGATTTTAAATCTTAATAAAACCATAATGTTTTAAAGCTTCCTTAATTGTAAACTAGCTAGTGTCTGATTAGCAGCAGGCCACTGCACACTGATGTAGCGTGGAGGGGGCGAGGAGGACGGTCCACCCCAGGCGGCACTTGGGGGGGCAACATTTCACGGGAAATGGGATGTTGCTGTCCTGGACTTCTTTGCAGCCGGGGCAGGTGAGTCTGCCCTGGGCTGGAGGGCGCGGGCCCGACAGTGCGGTGGGAACCAAGGGTCGCTTTTTCCTCCTCCACCACCTTCGTCCTCCTCTTCCTCAGGCTTCCTCTTCCTCATGGCCAGCTGAGGCACCAGGCGGTGCTGCGCAGGGCCTGAGGCCACCCTTGGTCTCAGGTTGAGACCCAGAGGCTGAGGCGGTGCGGTGCAAGCCCAGCAAAGAGCCTGCCATCAGTGTCCCAGGTGCGCAGCCGCCTCCCCTCAGAGCCCGGCACCCAGGAGGGCGGGAAGCAAGGCTGGTGGTCATTGCGTCCCAGCACCCACAGCCGGAGCAGCGCCACCCAGGCCTTGCAGGTGGGTCCTTGGCCTGGTCGGTGCTGGTCCGGCTGCGGGTGCTGGGCCGCAACGACCACCGACCTCGCTTCCCGCCATCTTGGGCACTGCCGCCAGGCTTGGAGGTGAGGCAGCTGCGTGCCTGGGATGCTGACGGAGGGCTTTTTGCTGGCCTTGTGCTGCCTCAGCCACTGGGTCTCGACCCGGGACCAAGGGCAACCCCAGGCCCTGCGCAGCACCACCCGGCGTCACGAGCTGGCCGTGAGGAAGAGGAAGCCGGAGGAAGAAAAGGATGAAGGCAGAGGAGGAGAAAAAAGTGCCCCCTGGTCCCCACTGAGGTAGGACTTTCCTCTTGATTTGAGTGCCAAGATGGGGGAATGAGCCTAGAGGGGGCGAGTTTGACCTGTGCCCCGGGCGGCTGAAGCCCGACCTACGCCACTGCCCAGACTTTTTGAGAATAATTTAATATAAGAATGCAATCATTTAATTATTTGTGTAACAAGGATTACCTGTTTTGTTTAAAAATCAATGTTTTTCAAACATTTTGTCATGATTTAACAATTTAAATGTCTTAATTATAGATCCTGTTATAAAGTTTTGATTCCACAACTGGTATTTAGAGATCAGTTTGAAGTGGTCCAATCCATTGCCGATGAAATTGAAACAGAGACACGGCAGCTTATGGCACATTGTTTCCCCAAAATCCTTGTCAATATTCTTCCTTATTTTGCCTACCAAAATTCTGAAGATAGTGAATTTGTACACAAGAGAGAGGGAGCTTCCAAAGTTTATGACAAGCTGAAAGATGGAAACTGCTTAGGAAAGGAGGTATCTTCTTTCATTTATTCTGTTTCTTTTCACACAACTTGTCTGATTAAATTCAAATCAGGAAAATATCTGCAAGCATTTTGCATGTTCAATGTGCAAAGCAAATTAGAAAATCATTTTTGTATTATGTACTATTTTTCTGTATAAACTGATTCAAGATAGCAATGCTATCACCAATGGCTATGGATGGATTTCTCTGGGATTTATTCATTCATTATGGCTTTCTCTTTATATTATCCTTGCCTTGGATGCTGTCTAATCTATGACCTTCACCAAAGTACTGGTAACAAATTACCCAATTAGATTATTTGTTACCAGAAGTGGGCTACTTCAGTGGTGCTGTCTCAGCCATATACTAGATCTTCTTTTGTACGTGTGGTGGAGCATACACTTGCTCGCACATAAATTCTGCATTGATTGAATTTCTCCACATTCCCAGAAAATTTGTCTTGTATCCAAGCAACCTCATTTTACTTGATTATTTACATGATTATTTTTTGATCTTCCTACTTCATTTCAAAGTATGAATGCCTGCCTAGGTTGGTGGTTTGTGGGTGAATCAGCAAAAGAAAGAGAATGTCTGCCTTCCTACTGAGAGGTTGTCCCTATTTTTTAAATTTCATTTCCACCTCCGAATGTAGATTAAAAATATGCAAAGAGAGGGAAATTATTATTTGGCAAATTAGTTGACAAAGGCAATTTTAAGAGTTAGTTTAGTCTCTGAATCCAATAGCATTTAAACTCGCACATGCCTGCTTTTGGATGTCCACTTTGCCATCATAGTACACTGTGGATATGATCCAAGCACATGTAAATGATTTAGCTGGTGCTTGCTTTGACAGCATGATTTTTCAAAGTACAGTAAAACCTCATATAACACTAAAACCTGGTTCCACAAGTCTTGGTGTTATATGATTTTTAGTGTTATCTGATGCATGTTAAAATCCTATGGGATCCATAGAGATACATTGTAACCACACAGGCTTTAGCGGTTATTATCTGAAGCATCCCATAGGATCTTAATGTTATCCGATGCAATTCTTCCCCCCAGATTCCTTAATGTTATGCGATTTTAGTGTTATTCGATACTAATGTTATATGAGGTATTACTGTACTGTATTCTGGAACCCTGAATTGCCATCTCATTGGATGTTGTTTTATTACACCCTGGTGAATTTTCTTATGTATCTGTTTTGTTTTTGCATTGTTTTCTCCTTTTCTGTTAGAATAGTTGTTTTAACCTTAATGGAATGAGAATCTCATTCCACAATTTGTTTTAGGCAGAGGTGGTCAGCCTCCCAAATAGTCTGGGAATTCCCCATCCTGCCTTAGAAACATCATCTCAAATCATTGATCAAGAGAAGAGACATTTTAAAGCCAGGGAAGTTGTAGTGGAGAAATAGGATCTGAATTACAGCTTAGTTGTCCATGTTTGTGGAACTGAAATATCATTTATAGGTTGAGTACCAGTGGTGGGCATCAGCAGGTTCGCACCAGTTCGCCAGAGCCGGTAGCAGAAATTCTGGCTGGCCCTGCCCATCCAAGGTTTGACATAAAGTAGTCCTAATTCAGGTGCAATGCAGAGCTTTCCCCCTGGCCACGCCCACCATACCACGCCCACAGAGTAGGTAGTAAAAAAAATGAATCCCACCACTGTTGATTACCCATGATGTTGTGAACAAATAGAAGTCAGAATTACATGTCATCAAATCTTCTGCTTTTTGCATTTTCTTGTAATGTAACATTAGTATGATATGTCATGTAGTAAGAAGTTTTTATTGTGTTTATATAAAATTCAACTTCTGTGCTTATTTTATAGTTGATAGACAATTTATTTCATGGTAGCTTGCCAGAAATTGTGATAGAGATTTTAATGACCTTGCATGAGACAGATGATATCAAGGCAGAAGAAGATCTGAAGAGATTTACCAGGTACAGTTTATTCTTCTTTATTAACTGTGTTGCAGTGTGTTTGAGTTTGTTTATATGTGAACTTGTTGCCTGAGTAAAGATTTAACAATTTAAGCAACTGTCTAAAGAAATAAGAATGTCATTGAGAGGTTTGATAGCTTTTTGAGTACACTAATACGCCTGGTAACGCTAAGACTTGGCTCCACAAGTCTTGGCCTTATCCGGTTTTTAACGTTGTGTGATGCATTGATCGCACAACGTAAAAAAAAAGCCCTGTTCCCTTTCCGAAGAGGAAAGGGAACAGGGGTGCAATCCACCTGCCTCTATGGAAAGGGCAGTGGGGATTCCATGTGTGGAATCCCTGCTGGCCTTTTCAAAGAGGCAGGTGGATCGAACCAAGTGCCAGTTGGGTTGGGGAGGCGTGCGTGCATGCCAGTTCTCTCCTCAACCCAACTGGCAGTAACAGCGTGCGATCGCCAGCTGGGTCGGAAAGAGAAACGGTGCGTGCACACGTTCTCTCCCCAACCCAGCCGGCAGTAGCAGCGTCCGATCGCCGGCTGGGTCAGGGAGAGAACCGGCATACATTCACATTCTCTCCCCAATCTAGCCGGCGATCACACGCTGCTACTACTGGTTGGGTTGGGGAGAGAACGTGTGTGTGCTGGTTCTCTCTCTGACTCAGCCGGCGATCGCACACTCAGACCACCGGTTTGGTTAGGGGGAGAACAAGTGGGCGTGCCCTTCATCCCAAACAAAACGGCTGCTCTGAGCAGAGATCTTTGCCCCAAAGCCCACAGGGATGGTCTCTAGCCCTGCAGGCTTTGGGGCAGAGATCAACATTGGGGAATTTGAGGCAAACATTTGCATCGCACAACGTTATCTTAACGTCGTGCGGTGAAAATGTTTGGCTTAAATTCCCCAACATCCAGTTTTAGCGTTGTCCAGGACAAACGTTAACCGGGGTATTACTGCAGTGTGTTTCTCTCACGACTACTTGGGAAAGTGACATGTTAGCAACAGTATTCCAAGAAATCGAACAGATCTATTAATTTTATGAATAAATGTATATTAGTGGCTCATATAATTGGCCTTTATTATTTTACATTTCTGTTTATGGGAGGATATTCTAGCAATATCTTTGTTATAACTATACTTCACTGCTATGCAGTTTTCCAGAACAGCACATGGCAGATTACACTAACTATATAACAGTATGTGCTTCCATCAAATGCAATATAAAATATAAACTGCACTTTTATTTCCTTAGATTACAATGTACTGTATAGATATATATGCACACACACATTACAGCACGTGATCATAGTTTTTTGTTGTTGTTCAGTCGCACAGTCGATTCCGACCCTTTGCAACCTCATGGACCACTGTCCGCCAGGCACTTCTGTCCTCCACCATCCTCTTCAACTTGCTCAGCTTTGTGCCCATTGTGTCTACAATACCATCTAGCCATCTCATTTTGGGCTGTCCCCTTCTTCTTTTGCCCTCCACCCTTCCCAGCATCAGGCCTTTCTCAAGTGAATCCTCTCTTCTCATTTGATGTCCAAAGTACTTTAGCTTCATCTTCACTATTTGACCTTCTAAGGAGCAGTCAGGTTTGATTTCTTCTAAGATTGACCTATTTGTTCTCCTCGCTGTCCAGGGGACTCTCAAAACTCCTCCAACACCACATCTCAAAGGCATCTATTCTTCTGCCCTCAGCTTTCCTAATGGTCCAGCTCTCACAACCATACATTGCCACCGGGAATACCATTGCTTTGACTAGACGAATTTTTGTTTGCAATGTGATGTCTCTACTTTTCACTATGTTCCCCAGGTTTCTCATCGCTTGCCTCCCAAGCATCAATCACCTTTTTATTTCATGGCTACAATCACCATCTGCAGTGATCTTGGATCCTAAGAAAGTAAAATCTGTCACTGCTTCTACTACTTTCCCATCTATTTTCCAGGGACTGATAGGGCCTGTTCCCATGATCTTGGTTTTCTTTATATTGAGTCTCAAGCCAGCTTTTTCACTTTCTTCTTTCAACCTAATCAGGAGCTTTTTAAAGTCCTCCTCACTTTCTGCCATTAGGGTGGGATCATCTGCATATCTCAAATTGTTGATGTTTCTCCCAGCAATTTGATCCCAAATTGTGATTCGTCCAACCCTGCATTGGTCATTATGTGCTCTGTGTATAAGTTGAATAAGCAGGGTGACAAAATGCAACCTTGTCTTACTCCTTTTCCTATTCCAAACCACTCTGTCCTTCCATATTCTGTCCTAACTGTTGCTTCTTGATTCATGTACAGATTTCTCATGAGGTATATAAGGTGCTCTGGTATTCCCATCTCTTTAATTACTTGCCACATTTTGTTGTGGTCCACACAGTCAAAGGCCTTAGTGTAATCAATGAAATGGAAGTAGACTTTTTTCTGACATTCCTTTGTTTCTTCCATGATCCAACGTATGTTGGCAATGTGGTCTCTAGTCCCCCTGCCTCTTCTGAACCCCGCCTGCACTTCTGGTAATTCTCTCTCCACGTGCTGCTTCAGTTTATCCTGTATTATCTTGAGCATTCACCTTGCTAGTGTGTGGGATGAGCGCAATTGTTCGATAATTTGAGCATTCTTTGGCATTACCCTTTTTGGGGATTTGAACATATACTGATCTTTTCCAATCCTGTGGCCATTGTTGTGTTTTCCAAATCTGCTGCCATATAGAATGCAATAATTTGATTCCATCATCATTTAGGGCTTTGAAAAGTTCAACTTGGATACCACCATCTCAACTGGCTTAGTTGTTTGCAGTGCTTTTTAGGACCTTTCTGACTTCACTCTCTAGGATGTGATCATAGTACTCAAACAATATGTATACAGAGTCCTTGGAGTCTTGCTTTGTACCTTTTAACAATACTGGCTCAGCAAATGTCCTTTTAATTATGTATTGATGAGCCATGTTTTGTGGAAAAAGCCCATCAAAGAGTTAAAAATGTAGACTCTTCAAAATGTCTGCTCTTACACAGTAATTGGATCTCTTTCAACAGCCTCAATCTCACAATCACAGTCTTACCATTTTTAGGGTTACTTAAATTATCTGTTCACAGAATATTTTTGTTTGTATTTTTTCTGTCCTTTCAGAGATCTGGATCCTGTTCCAAATCCCCCTTACTTTCCATCGTATGTTATCAGAGCAACATTGGATTACATTGGGAGCTGCTATAAAACCAAATCAAAAGAACTTGTAGCAATTCTTTCCAAGCACCCTGTAAGTACCATAATTTCTCTTCCCTTTTGTGACAGTGTGACAACACTCATACAGAGAACAATATTTAAGATGATTTTGTGTTGTGTTGTAAGTCCCATTTGTGTTTAACAGTGCATGTTTCTTTGACCATTTTAAAAGAAAAGTGATTAGTAATAAGTAATTAGTAAATGCACACTGTCAGGTTCAAATGTGGTGAAGAGATATGGTTGCAAATTTTGATGTCATTATGAATCACCTTGCATCCCTTCTTCTTCATCTGCTGTATCTGAATCGGAATATTGGCGATCTTCATGGCGATCAGCCAAGAAGACTATCCTGAGAATAAAATGCTCTGGGCCTTCCATTTGCTTTCCACATCGCAGCATGACACTTATACCACTAATCCAATTCTGCGAGTCGCTTTCTGGTCCTAAGCCCTTTTGGCTTGCAAAGTCCTCCTCAGTCCCAGGCCAGTATTGATGCTGCTGCTGTCCTCCTTCAAGATGGATTCAAGTGGGATTTAATCATTGTTCCCTATGGACTCTGGTTCCCAAGGCCATTAGTCCTCAGGGTGGTCAGGTTAGTTAACTGCTGCCTGACACTCAGCATTGAGTTGTTGACAGTATGGTCTTGCATCCCACTCCTGTGAAAAAAGCATCGCAGAAATGAAATATATAATAACAACAACCAGTACATTTATGGCACCATATCCAAATCTTCCCCAAAAGAGTAACTGCACCATACTTTTTTATTCCTTATCTAGGCCTTAACATTTTAAACTATTCTTCAGTTGAATGTATCAGATTAGAATACAAAACAAGAATCTCAGAATTGCCATAGAATCAAAGTAGGGGGAAAAAAACCTAACTAAAGCAATAGAACTCTAAAGAGAATAGAATATAAAAGAAGTGTTTCACCAATTTCTTACAGGACATTAGGTTCTAAATAAATTTACTGTCCCGTGTTTTGATCTATTGTGTTGTTGTTGTTTTCTTTTAAGGAGTCATTCCAGAAAATCTTACTTGCCATATGTAGGCAAGCATCTGGAACAAGCAATGTTTACAAAAAACATAGAATTCTTATGATATATCACTTTTTTGTAAATTTGTTACTAAAAGAAATAAAAGATGGTTTAGGTGGAGCATGGGCTTTTGTACTTCGAGACGTGATATATACTGTGATCCATCACATTAATAATAGGTAAGTACAAATATATATTCATGTCCTTCATTCAATATTATTTTTTTAGATTTGGGAATTATAGAACTGCCTTCTAGCTATTCATTCATCTACTCTAAACCTTTCTGCTCTGCATAATTGTGAGGAATTTTTTTGCCATTCACTTTTACTTTTACTTTTCTCAGTTGTTGACTTGTTGTATAAAAACCATGGAATCATCTACCGTATATGCCAGCGTATAAGACGACTGAGCATATAAGACAACCCCCCAACATTTCCACTCAAAATATAGAGTTTGTTATATACTCGCCGTATAAGACTACCCCCTCTTCCGCACACCTTCCACACACCAAATAAAACATAAAAGAACATCAGATTTGATTTCAACATCTCCCTGTGGCTGGCACTAGTGCACAAGTGCACATGTGCGAGCTCTGCGTAGACAAGGGGCGGGGCAGAGCACTGCTGCTTCCTGCTGAGCAGAACGGGCCAGTCATGCCGAAAAGGCTGGCACCCCTGTCTCACTGTTGATGCTCGCCGCAGCCACGCTGGATACCGCGCGATACTGGATGGTATGTAGAATGAGGTGGGTGGGCATCGGGAGGCTACTATGGGCACCAGGCGGGTATCGGGAGGCCACTATGGGCAGCTATGTCTATCCCAACTGAAGTGCACCCGGCGTATAAGACAACGAAAACCCCCCCACTTGGAGGCATGTTTTTCAGGGGGGAAAAGTAGTCTTATACGCCAGCATATACAGTAGTTGTTGGCCCGAGTTTGTTTTGAGCAACAACTCTTTGTTCATATGTATCAACAACTCAGGAATCAAGTGATTCTAAACTCATCCCGTCCAAGCTGCGCAGCAGGAACTGTGGGGAATTTGCAAGACCCAGTCTTGATCTGGACTGGCAGGATCTAATTCATGTAATACTGACTTAGGTTTATCCAAGTCAGATTCTCATGACTGAAGTTCTTAGGCTGACTATGTAAGGTGCTGTACCAGTATCTGAACCAGCAGTGCTCTACAACTGAACTTGGTATGAAAATAGAAGGCTGCCTTTTATGGTCTGTCTGTCTGTTTGTTTAAAACATTGCTTTTCTGCACTGCAGGGATACCACAGCAATTTTGAATAGAATGGAAGAATTAAACATATTTTTAAAACAGATTTTTAAAATGTTCTTTAAAAAAATCTAATCATTCTCTAATAATCAGGAATCTTTAAAAAGTCACAATCCCAGAGGTAAATGTAGCCTACATTCCCTTGGGAAAGAGTTCTGCAAAAATGCTGCTGCTATACAAAAAGCCCTGTGTCATACGCACCATTATAGCTTGAAAGGGTCGAGATTCACAAAGGAGGCTCTCTTTTGAGTGACTTAAAATCTGAACAACTACAGAGAGAAGGGATCTTTAGAAACCTGTTCCACTAGCCATTTTGGACTTTATAGATCTGATCCAGCATATAGAATTGAACTTAGAAACAAATTGCAAGGCAGCACAGTTGGTTTAAGACAACGTTTTGTGGTCTCTGTTGGACCAATGGAGATCTTGTGGCTGCATGGTATTTCATTGGATGTAGGCAACACTGTCCTACTGTAAAATTATTCTTTATTTATTTCTCATGGCCTAATAAGCAATTGTAATGAAAAGTGTGTATTCTGAATCCTTCAAACTTTCAGTGAACCTGATTCCATTTTCACTCTAGTGTGTTTTCAGTTCATTTTCCATTTGTTTATTTCAGGCCTTTACCACTCAAAGAGATATCGCTACGAAGCTTTTTGTTGTGTATTAACGTTCTTAGCCATGTTTGCCACACCGCAGTCAGATATTGTCAAGATGCATTAGGAAGTCACCTCCATGTTATTGTAGGTACACTAATCCCAATTGTTGGAGAGCAACCTGAAACCCAAGAAGAGGTAAGTTTTTAATAAGAGTCACTTGCCAAACATTACATTTCTGCACTACCAATCTGGGGGCAAGGTTTAAAGAACTACATTATTTTGTTTTAATTGCAGCCTGCCTTTCTTCATTAGGTTAACCAAGACAGCTAACAATATGGCTTAAAATTATATAACATTAAAACAAAATATAGCATATAATGAGGATGGCTTGCTCAGTTTTCAACCCTTTAAAAAGATTCATGCAATATTACAAACATATTTTGAGAAGCCATTGGATTGTATGTTTCATGTGTTCTACGATTTGCTGTATACTAAAAGCTGTAAATCCCTTATTTAGAATGAATTATATGATTTTTTTTAGAACTCATTGTCTCCATGCATGTAGGGGCTTATTTAATAATTTCACCTTTAGTGTCTCAGGGAGTCACAGATTATGGATTGCTTTTCTAAGCATCTCAGAATTTATGGTCACAACCATTCTTCCTCTTGTGCCATATCTGATTCCAAATATTGGTGATCATGCCAATCAGCCATGAAGACTATGCTGTGAATATACCATGGCTTTTCATCTGCCTTCCACATCACAGCATGACCCCCGTACAACTGACCAGCTCCGCATGTCACTTTCTGGTGCTGAGCCCTTTTGGCATACAATGTCCTCATCAACCTCAGGCCAGTATTGATGAAACTGCTGCCCTCTATCAAGATGGATTCAAGTGGGATTTAATCTGCTTGAGGACCAAGGCTATTAGTCCTCAGGGTTGTCAGATTAGTTAACTGCTCTCAGACGATTCAATATCTTGTCCCTTTCCCTGGCTCTCTCTCACGTTCACCTAGGATCCCCCAGTTCCATTACTAAGGCAATCCTTTGAACTACCAGGACTGTGGGGACTAAAGAATGAGCCTGTCAAAACCTGCCTTTCTCCCGGCAGACACTTGCTCTGGATTCAGCAAGCACCGGAGCACTTAATTAAAGTGACTCTGATCAGAGACAGGTAGAGATAATATTTATGTTGGTAGTTTCGAGGCTTCTCCGTGGCATTGACTCTATTCTTCCACCCTCTTAAAAGAATCAGACTTAGTCATAAAAAGAACTTTGGTTTATTGTAGATTTGCCAGTACAGTACAGTCCATTTCTTCAGTTATAGGTTACTTTGTTCAGTCGGACAGTCGATTCCGACCCTTTGCGACCCCATGCACCACTGTCCGCCAGGCACTTCTGTCCTTCACCATCCTCCTCAACTCGTTACTCAACTCAACTCAACAGGTTACTAAGCAGGACTAATCAAAACAAAATTAGCAACACTCATCAGAAGTCCACTTTCCTTCCGCCCTGTACATTCTATTCTATCTTTTCTTTTTTCTCCTTCCTTTTCCCCCTCCTGAAACAGAAATCTATCCTCCTTTTTATATCCTATTTCTTGTTCCAGAGTAACAATGTTTCCCCTCTCATCACTGGTGGTAGCCAATGAAATGGGACCTAGCCTCAGGCCCTTTGTAAAGGCCTCAACCAACCATGGTCTGTTCCCACCTAGTGACAAAACAGACTAGAATTGTTACTTTGTCCCTCCATTTTTGGCCACCTAGTGGTTTAACCTGATAAAGCTTTGTCATGACCTAATCATGACCCTGTAACCATCTATTCTAGCATAAGAACAAGGTGTTTTTAATTCATTTATACTGTTAATTCAACTCCTACAAATTTCTCAAATTAAACTCTGCATTCTTTGAGGCTTCGACGCTACCCTCTTACAAACATTCCCTTCTGGATATTGATAATCTAGCAGTAAGAACAGTCTTTATGCAAAAGTACACACACGCACAGACAGGTTTCTAGCTGAAGAAACTCCATTTTGGGACTAAACTAAATTCAGGGTATAATCAATACCCTGACAACCACCGCCTGAGGCTTGGTATCGAGTTGCTGGCAGTATGGCCTACTCCAGGAGTTCTCAACCTTTTAAAGCCAGGGGCCAGGTCACGCTCCCTCAGACAGCTTCAGGGGCCGGATGGCCATTTTGCCCTTCCTCCACCACATGGTACTTCCAGGCGTGGTGGAGGGCCACATGAAATGGTGCCATAGGCCGCATCAGACCGGTCAGCTGCAGGTTGAGAATCCCTGGTCTACTGTATTACCATAGCAGGAAGCCTGGCCAGACTTGTTCACAACCTCTCCTCCCCCCTCACACACACACACACACACAAAGTAATGAATTCTTATTCTTGTACCAAATTAGACAAAACCATGCTCCTTTCCAAAGCTTAGGAGAAGTTCTGAGTTCTGACCATGGTTTCTGTCACATTGAAAGCCCATGACTAATCCACCTACACCCAGCACAGTTGTGAGAATGATACATCTTGTATCAACTTTTCTCCAAATTGAAGAGAAATATTGAGTCTTAAGAAACATACTGGATGTGTCTGAAACACTCAGCATGGAGAGTGGAATGAAAAAACCCTGTTAAAATTTACATTGAAGCTGTGAAGCAAAGCAAAGCAATCACTTATATACCGCCTCCCTCCCCCCTCCCATAGCTCTTACTGTACTCTGTGGACGGTTCACAAGATTATTAGCAATCCCCCCTCCCCCAAACATGCTGGGAACTCATTTTACTGACCTTGGAAGGATGGAAGGCTGAGTCAACCTTGATCCCTGCTCAGGATCAAACTCAGAACCTTTTGGTTGCAGTACAGCAGTTAAACCACTGCACCATCAGTGAAGGCAAGAATAATGCAAACATCAGAATAAATGAGCTCAATAAAATCTGTGAAGTTAGAAAAATGGTCTTTTCATTAACAGGTATTAACTGCAAGAAAAAATTTGACCTCTGCTAAGATTATACGCTCAGTAGCTGCTTATTGGAAAACCAGCATGTGTGCCCTGCAATATTGCCTTGTCGATTCTGAGTATCCATTTCAAAATGCAACACTTGTATCTTCAAATTATAAATATAATTTTAATTACTTGAAATGGCAATGTGTCTTTTTCGAAACAGGGTACTTACCATTAAGCATTTTAAAGAATATGTTTAAGTTTCCATCAGGCACCTAGAGAAGTCCCAAAGCTGAAGTAATTACTACTTTTAATTATTTTCTGTACTTGTGCTCATAAGCCATGCAGACAGGTCAAGAGATACAGTGCAGGAGAGAGAAGAGATTTATGAATGTTCTTGTCATTCTTTCCTTTCCTTTCCTTTTCCCATCCCATATTGGAATCCCTAATTAATACCACAAATCTCTATGTGTTTACTCAGAACTAAGTCCTACTGTCTTCAGTGTGGCTTATTCTCTGGTCAGCATGTTTAGGATTGAAGCCTGATCTAAATTTTCATAGTATGGAAGGATAAGAAAGAATATCCTTTTGATAAATTCAGGATCTCCTGTTTCAGTATAACTTTGCAGGCAGTGAGGGTTCAGAGAACTCAAATTTCTGGTTTGCTTCTAAGTCTCTGTATGTGCAGTGTTATGGGGAAGTTAATATGTAAGTAACCAGTACAATAGAACCCCGGATAACGTTATGATTGGTTCCACAAGTCCCGTCGTTATCCGGTTTTTAACGTTGTGCGATACATTGATCACAAAATGTTTTAAAAAGCCCTGTTTCCCTGGAGGCTGCAGGAAGCCAGAACGTCGGGATTCGAACCCTGACATTCTGGCTTGCTGCACTGGCTCAGGACGTCGGGGAAGCCCAGAAACAGCTTGGATCGTGTCCCCTGCCTGCTCCAGAGAGATCAGAGGACCCGATCTACAGCTGCAGGGTGGCTGGGGAAGCTGATGGGGACTCCCTGTCGGCTTCCCTAGCCACCCGCCCTTGCCTCCGCAGCTGTGGGGTGGCTGGGAAGCTGAACGGAGAACCCCGTTCAGCTTTCCACCTACCCTGCTACTAAGAACGACACTATCGGATAACGTTAACATCGCATTATTCGATACAAGATTTTTCCGAAAATCTTGTAATGTTATGTGGTTTTAGCGCTATATGATACTTGCGTTATACGGGGTATTACTGTATACAGATTACATTGTTGTGTATTTATTTTTTTCATGCAAATGTGTACTTCCTTAAAACTATTCTGTTTACTATTCTATTCTATTCCTTTACTTTTTATTTTTTTAAGGTCCTGAATTTGTTGAGATATCTGGTGATAGAGAACAAAGACAATGAAAATCTATATGAAGCAGTCAGATATCTGGATCCATTTCCTGACCATCCTGCTTTTCAAGAACTGCGTGCCACTCAGCAAAAAATAAAATACAGTAAAGGAGAGTTTTCTCTTCTGGAGGTAATTATACACAATTATCCTGTAAAATTGTAATGTGATGGAAAAGTTTTGATCAAAATCACATCAAAAACACAGACTCTATAAGGATTCTCTTTGTTTTCACTGTCTTAGAAAACTTATCGCCTCCCTCTCTCCTGGGATACTATTTCTCTTCTCTGCCTTCCTCTCGTCATCTTTCATGCTATTGTTTATTCTCTCTCAGTCTAGTAAACCTTTGGCCTCTTCTGGCTTTACCTGTATTAGAAATGTCTTAGCCCAGTGGTGGCGAACCTGTGGCACACATACCAGAGGGGGCACTCAGAGCCCTCTTTGTGGGCATGCATGCTGTTGCCCCAGCAAATAGTTCACCCCGCCTATCTGCCCAGCAGCCCAATGGGAGTGCTTTCTCTCTCCCTCGAGCACAGAGTTCCCTCTGCTCGACAGCCCAATGGGAGCACTTGCTTCCTAGTGGCTCAAAGTTGTACCGGAATTTACATGCCAGTTTTAATTAACTAGAATTAATGTACAGTATTTGAAAAATGGCATAACAACCACAAAATACCTATAGAGATCACTTTGAATCCAAGTGTCAAGTGTCTAGGTTTTACAGTCTTGGAACTACTAAAGCCAAGCAGACACTTTCTGTTGTAGATGTATTTGCCAGTGATACTGAATACTCATCTTATATCTGTCAGCCATGCTGTAATAAGAGTTCAATCTCTGACTGTCTTAGATATTCGAAGTCTGTAAGTGTTTGTAAGTAATGAATATAATGTCAGTGTATAACAACATTTAATTCTATTACTTCATAGACAAAAAGCTGTAAATTATGTAAGAATATAATAATTGTGTGCCATCAAGTCAATTCTGACTTATGGGGATTCTTTCCAGGGTTATCTAGATAGAGAATACATAGCAGTGGTTTGCTATTTGGTTCTGGGTGCACCCTGGGACTCCATGATGTCAAATCCCCTATCCCCATGATGGCGAACCTTGGCACTCCAAATGTTCTTGGACTTCAATTCCCAGAAGCCCAATCCCTGTGTGAATTCACACGAACGGGTTTACTTTGATTCATCCTGCCTGTGCTGCCCTCGTGCGAGCACATTTTACTTCTGCTTCTGGGAGCGACAAGGGCAGTGCGGGCCGGATGAATCACAGTAAACCCATTCGTGTGGATTCACAGGGGGCTTGGGCTCCTGGGAATTGAAGTCCAAGAACATCTGGAGTGCCAAGGTTCGCCATCATGGCCCTACCCTAAGCCTTGAGCTATCCAGTCACTTTTAAAATTGTATACTTACTATAAAATACATTTTAATCTTGCAGGAGATTAACCATTTCCTTTCCATAAATAACTCTGATTCACTACCATTAACAAGAGTTGAAGGTTTGAATGATTTGTGCAAACAACTTGGAGATCATAAAGAAGAAATTAAGTACCTTATGACAGAATTGCAGGGTGAGGATTTGAGAGTTTTTTAAAAAAATTGGCATGCTCTGTATTAAGTCAATTATTTTGTTACCTGTTCATAAACTGTGTCATTATCAATGGTTTCAGAGGCTTTCTGCATTCCAGTGTATTATAAATGTGTATTTATTTCTGAACATTTGCTAATATTATTACAAAACAAAACCTTACAATGTAATTTGTAAAATAAATTATTGTTATCATTATTTTTGATCCAAGTTTCTAAAAACTATCCTGTATTATTTAAATTCTATAATATATAGTAATTTTTGCTCTAGATTGGTATAAGATCCTAATATAATTCCTTATAATTCACCACATGTCTTCAATTCATGTTGATATACATGTATAAATCATTCAAAAACACCTAAAATATACACCAGTGAGGTAGAAAACTGATGATCAGCAGCATTTCAGCAAAGAAAGTAAGATGAGTAGTAAGTTAGAACTCACCAAAGTCTTTAGAAATTTCTAAATAATATTGAAAAGCAAATATTTTATACAGATGATATCATTTACCGTATTTTTTTAACAAATTTATTACCTGCTTCTATCCTCAAGAAGACCCAAGGAAGCCTACAATGTTAAAAACAAATGACACTAATAATTTGAATTTTAAAAACACCAAAGCAGCATGCTTTAAGAATCCCTTCTTAGGTAGTCAGTTACTGAGAAAAAGCCTACCTTAAGAGAAAGATCTCTGTCTACTTGTAGAAGAAGGATCCAGCCTGGCTTCCTATGGAAAGAAATGTACTATCCTTTCTTTGTTACTAAGAAGTTGACAAAACATTATTAGGAAAGACAAAGGCAGTGAAGATATGGTGCAGGCCTAATGGGTGTTATAATCTATAGTTTAATCTCTAGTTCATACCAGATAGCAAGAAATGTATTGCTGATTTATACTTGTATGACTAAAATGACTCGTACAACAAGTTGGTTTTCATTTAATCAAATGCTGATCAGACACATTTCCAAGATCACAGCCAATACCTCATTTATAAGCGCAAATTGTTCCCAAGACTGAAGTGGTTTTCCTTACACAGGTGTAATTCAGCAATAGGATTCAAGAAATGTAATTAAGCAAATCTAATTGGTACACTATATTTACCTCAGTACTTTTTCTTTCAAATTGAAGAGAACCCGAAGGACTGTGCAATAGTGAAGCTGATTGTGTGTCTTTTGCAACTTTCAAAAACTGCTGTGAATTCTACTGATAAAGTCCTAGGTAAGTCATTGACCATTCAAACCATACATTTTTAACAGTAATTGTAAAAATCAGGTTATATTTTACATTTGTATTTCTAATGTGAGAAACATTCAACCTATGGTTGCTGCTTGTTTTTTTTAATCATGATCTTTGTGCCACATGTGAGTCATAGTACCTGCATGAGACCTTGTTTGGAAGCTTCCAGAATCAGAAACATTTTTGTCCAGCTCCATCCTCTCCCATACCCCACCGTCTTCATGGTTAACTACTCAGTTCTTTTGTGTTATAAAAACAGCACCAAAGAGTTTCTCAGATGAAAGCAGGCTCACCTATCTACCTCTTGTTTTTCTCTCTTGTTTGTTCTTCATGTATTCTCCATCGAAAAAGGAATTTCATTTGTCCCTACTCCCTCACTCTCTCTCCAGCCTTTAATGGTTGCGCTGAGCCTCGGCCTTTTGGCTAAAATCAAGTGTGTAAAAAATCACATGTCTGCAGCCAGAAGATTTTCCCACTGGTGACTGTGAGAAGTGTCTGTACTGCTTTAAGACAGGGCCATAAGATCATTCAGTGTCCTATCCTGCTGGGGATGCACTAAAATAGAACTCCAATACAGAGTTTCTAAATTAACACTCTTCCTCTGGAAGCAGTCCTTCAGACTGCTAACTCAGTCTCCCAGGAGTCAGTGATATCTTTGAGCCTGATTTATGAAACCCCATATGCACCCTGTGGCAGTATGATCTTCTCAACATTGAATAACTTGAATGAGTTAATACCAACAACCGTACCAGGGAGCAATATCAAGGGATTTGGCCAAACGCAAGTGATGGGTGACTATTTACATCCTCTCTAGTTATGTATTTTTTTCAACCACCCCAACCCATTGTCATGGCAGAAATTGATATGTCTTATGTGTGCTGGAGAGTCCCACCACCTGGTCTTCAAAATGCAGGCTAGATGATCCTTTTAAGGGCATCATAATGCATAAGTCTCCTTGAGCTTCTTGCCATCCACAAAGCCTTCACACCTCTCCTAATTGATCAAGTTGTGCAAGTAGCCACAAACTATGGTTTCAAGCTACTATTCTGCACATCATCATTGTTGTTGTTTTTGTTGTTACTAACTCCTATAGTGAAATCTGTGACACTATGAATGTGGTTGTTGTCGTTGTTGTAAAAAGACTGGGAGAGCTGATAAATTTTCTACATTGTATTTTAATATGCCTAGTATCTCTGAATTTATATTTATTACATTTGCAGAAGCAGTTGGAAGTTGTCTAGGAGAAATTGGGCCTATCAATTTTTCTACCACAGCTTTACAACACAATAAAAATGTGTTCTGCTTAAGTGCAGCTGATCTCTTTGATGACAGAGAACTTCAGTGGGTCTTCATAATGTTAACTCTAATAAATAATGCTTTAATCGATCAGTGGTAAGTGTACAGTTGATAATTGATAAAAGTATGTTGATGTCATTTTTAAGTAAATGTTTATAATGATGTCACTATTCAAATTTGAAAAATATTGTTTTTGCAGTATTGAAGTTCGATCAGCTGCTGCCGCTTGCTTGAAAAATATTCTAGCCACCCACACTGGTCATACATTTTGGGAGATTTACAAAGTGAAAGCAGATCCTATGTTGATTTATCTCCATCCTTTCAGGGGGTCCAAGAAAAAGGTATTATATTTTCTAGCATGCACAGAAGCCTAACTAACCTTTATAGATCTCCCGGTCCAGAAATTCATTTGCAATGAAAAATTTCAACTACAGCTGCTTCCCAGTTTCTTGACTCTGTAGCCATCAGAAAAGATCTCATGACTCTCTAATTCTTGCTCTTTTCCCATCTTTGTCACTTAGTAAAGACAAAAATATACTGAACATGGAAAGCTTAAGGAAGCAACATATTGCTCTAATGGTGAGGAATACTGTCATTAAAAAGGAACTTCATAGCTCCTGGAGAAGGCTGACAGCAGATAGAAACATATACTCTGCATCAAATACATAATCTGAGAGTCTCCAGAATATGGCACGATAAAGTATGACACTATAAAATTTAACATTATACATTGGCCCAAGTGGTTTTTAAGTACGGAGCCCTAACAAATGACGCATAAACAAAGCCAGCCATGTGATCCATAAATAAAACATTTGTAGAAGTAGAAGGTGATATCTTTTCTGGATCACTAAATTAAAAAACCATTGTGAGCTTTCGTGATTCATGATCACTTCTTTAGGCATGCATTCAAATGCTCATGGCATGATGGCTTGCCAGGCTCAATCCTTAAAAGCAGCAAATGATGATAATAGTAGGCACTTGAGTAGCCAGGCATAGATTCTGTGCTTATACAAGAGTGTCTTGGAAATTCAGACCTTCAGTTGTGAGAGCTGACATTTGCAGACTATACGAACCTGCAAAGATATGTCTGAAAGCCTTCCTCCACTGTATTCTAAAAATCATTATCTGAACACTGTTCATTAAACAACCTGAATGAAGCTTGTGATCCCTTTACCCTTCAGAGCCCTTAAAATATTAGTTTACTTATCTAATTTGTTCTGTATATAGTTCTGGTAAAGAACATATAATAATAACCTGATTTCTTTCTTAACATTGCGTTTAGTTCTTGGAGCTGACAAATAAAGTGAAAGAGATTCATTCAGAAAATCTGGACAATACTAATCTGTGGATCCCTCAGAAAGAAAGCCATGATCTTTGGATCAAGAACTTGACTTGCATGTTATTGGATAGTGGAGGGGTAAAGAATGAAACCCTTCAATTACTGAAGCCCTTGTGTGAGGTAAAATTATGATGGTGTCAGTACTATCTGCTACAACCATGCCTTTTTTTAAATTTTACTGCATTTCTTTTTAAAACCAGCTGAGTTGAAGATTTATGTATAAACATTGTATGGACTGCCTCTATATGTTCATTTGTTATAAGAGCACAGGTGAACACAAGAGGCAGACTGCACATTCTGTAATTTATTTTGCTTATTTTCTAGGTTCAGACAGATTTTTGCCAGATTGTCCTTCCATACTTGATTCATGACATCCTGCTTCACGACTCAAATGAACCTGGGCAAATTCTTTTATCCACACACATTCAAAAGTTTTTCACCTCTTGTTGCAAATTTGTTTTGTCTCCCAGTAGATCATCTACGCCTGCGTTTTCAGATCCAGGTAAAACAATAAAGCTTGTACCAGTGTTAAAATTATTTCAGGATCTGAAACAATTTGTTTCTTTTATGCTTATAATGTTAATTCTTAAACATAGGTTGGGTTCCAAGAGGACTAAGAACCATTGGCATAAATCCTGTTACTTAGTGTAGTAAGTCATGATACAGAGGAGTTGGTTCACTGATCCTCACTAATTCAGTGGGCCTACTCACAATTTATTATAGCAAGCAATAGGTCAAACTCTTCCTCTGAACCTCTATTGTAGTATCCTGTTGTTCATTATATTATATTAGACTTGAGTAGGCCTATTTAATCAACAAATTTGGTAAGCTGACTCTATATGTTCCATTGATGCAAATGGGCCAACTCTATGCCTTACTAGAAATAAGGACTGAGAATTCTGACATTTCTTGTTAATATGTCTCTGATTATCTTTGTTGTGAAATTTAAAATAATTGATAAAATTTTAAATATCAGTAAGGCAGCACATATGGATTGCACACCAATAATTTACCAATCTAATTGAAAATCTCCTTCAATATAGATTCAGAAACCCTTCCTAATGGAAATGTGGATAAAATATCTCAAAGAACAATGCTTACTATTGTTGACTACTTAAGACGGCAAAAGAAGTGAGTTTAATGTACTGTACTATATTTTTATCTTAAAACTGTGATAAGTGTAGATACAGGGTGGATACATATAATTTATGTAATATATAGCTTTTAGATGTTATAAAAGAAAAAATAGTATAGACCAGTGGTGGAGAACCAGAGGGGGCACTTAGGGCTCTCTCTGTGGGTCCGTGCACCTCCGCCCCAGCACAGAGTTTGCCCTGCCCCTCTGCCAAGCATCCAAATGGGAGTGCTTCCTCCCTCCCCCAGCACAAAGTTTGCCCCACCCCTCAGCCAATCAGTCCAATGGGAACACTTCCTCACCTTTCTGGGGAAAAGTGGATGGCTCACATGTGGCATGAGGGTGTGATGCGGACAGCATCCTGTTGAGTCTGGTGAAGGTGAGTTGTTTTTTCTAAACTAAAACCTCAATACAGTCAAACCTCGCATAAAGAGCACCTCGCTTAAAGAGTAACTCACCTACAGGGCAGAATTTTCTCTGAATGTTCGCTTTGTTTAACAAATAAAACCAACCAAAAACTCGCTTAGCAAATAAATTAGGGTTCACAATCTCCCCCCCTCCCCCCAGAAGTCACAATTGATCACTTACAATGGTGTTTCGCTTACAGAGCAAACTCGCTTAAAGAGCAATCCTGTGGAACGCATTATGCTCTTTAAGTGAGGTACAACTGTATTTGGGTTGAATTCCTGTATTAGCACTTTGCAATAAATATGTGGGTTTTGGCTTGCAGTTTGGGTACTCACTCTCTAAAACGTTTGCCATTACGGGTATAGACTGAAAATAGACATTAATAATGACTTTGCATTTAGCTCAGAATTGTATTTCTTGATTAAGCGTAGTCAGTTAGTTAATCTAGTAAACAGATATTTATAAAGATGTAGAATAATTCTTAATTAGATAATTGGTAGTGATTTTTACAGGTCTTACAAAAGCTTGTCAGGAAATTATGCTTTTCCTGTGTAATATCATCTCTTTCAATCTGTACCAGTTTTTTAAAATTAAGTTGCATGTATTTGTATTAAATATGTTTTCCAGGAATCCTTCGAGTACTGTGTTTGATGACAGCTTTTGGTTGGATCTCAACTATATTGAGGTTGCCATGGTAGCCCAGTCATGTGCTGCTCACTTCACAGCTTTGCTCTATGCAGAAATCTATGCCGACAAGATAAACTCAGTCAAGCAGCAAAAAAGGTATGAATATTAATGGTGTCATATTCTCTTTCATAGGTAAAGGTAAAGGTCACCCTTGCTTGAAATCCAGTTGTATCTGACTTTAAGGTCTGGTGCTCATCTCCGTTTATAGCCAAAGAGACAACACTGTCTGTGTCTGCAGACATTTCCATGGACATGTGGCAGGCAGGCACAGAACGCTGTTTACCTACTCACTAAAGTGGTACCTATGTATCTACTTGCAATTTCTTGCTTTCAAACTTTAGGTTGACAGGAGCTGGGACAGAGACGGGAGCTCACTTCATCATGCAGTACCTGGATCTTGAACTGCTTACCTGCCAACCTTCCAATTGTCAAGTTCAGCATCTTAACCACTAAGCCAATAATACATTTTGTCAATATGTAGAGCTGGCCCTACTGTTAGACAAAGTGAGATGGTTACCTGACTAGCAGATGCTGACTAGCAGATGCTGAGTGTAGAATGGAGCAGCATTGGCAGTCCTTCCCTGGTGCTCTTTCTGAGGTAACTGCTTTTTTTAATCGTGTCAGAAGCACACAAAGATGCTTACTGGGTTGAAAGAGTTTTTGGTGGAGGAACTTTATTTATTTATTTATTTATTTATTTGCTCAGGAGGTGCCCGAATGAGGCTCCTCCTTTCATTTCCCCAAGATCTTTTCCCACCGAAGGGGTCCCTATTTATCTACTTGCAATTTCTTGCTTTTGAACTGCTAGGTTAGCAAGAGGTGGGACAGAGATGGGAGCTCACTCCATCATGCAGCACTCGGGTCTCAAACTGCCGACTTGCTGACCTTCCATTTAACAAGACAAGCTTCTTAACCCCTGAGCCAGCACAGTCATTTTAATCATTGAGCCACCACTGCTTGATAAGGATGAAGCTATGTATGCCACATGGCTTCTTTAGACCACAACCTGGCTTGCTGCTCCTAGTCGTATTACTGTATTTGTTTAAAGTAAGATTGGATCTTCTTTTTCTGTGCATGAAATGGAGGTGAACATATTGTCTTGACCTTTGCTTCTGCAGCACAATTTCATGGGCCAGTTTTTTAAAAAGTCCTGTTCCCTTTCCACCCAACCCCAAGGCTGATCCCAAGCTGACATTGGCACTGGGGTTGGGGGAAAGAACAGGCTTAGCGATCCAGGCTGGGGGGGGGGGGCATTCTGAAGAGAAGCTGGGGGCCCTTTTCCCACCCTCTCTTCAGAACCGCATGCGTGAACTAACCCACAATATGAATGTTTACAGGACCACTCGCAGAACTACGTTTACAGTAGGCAACCTATTCTTTCCATTAGGATGATAATGGGACATGCTTTATTAAGGACAACCAACTAATTAGTCCAAGAAATTAGGTATTGATAGGATTTTCATAGCTTCAGTGTCAACAACATTTTGATGAAAATTGTTCCTTAAAGGAAAAAACAAAATATATCCAACTTTGGCAGTTTAAAAAAAATATTTTTGTCTTTAGGTCTACTTCCAAAGCAGCCAGACATCTAATATTTCAGGAAGAAAGTCAGAATTCAACATTAACTTCTTTGAGCATCAAGAGTAAAGAAGAAACTGGTATAAGTTTGCAGGTATGGTTTGCATTCAGCACAAAGAAACTATACTGTTTCAAGACTACCAGCATGTACAGTAATACCTTGGATAACACTAAGACTTTGTTCCACAACTCTTGGTGTTATCCGATTTTTAGTGTTATCCGATGCATGTTAAAATCCTATGGGATGGATTGGATAACGTTAAAGCTCCATTGAGATACATTGTAACCGCACAGGCTTTAGCGGTTGTTACCAATCCATCCCATAGGACCTCAATGTTATTCGATCCAATTCTCCTCCCCAGATTACTTAGCGTTATCCGAGGTAAACGTTATCCGAGGTATTACTGTAATTTGTAATCAACATGCTATGACCCCACTGACTTCTGTAAACTAAACTTTTGACTTTGAGAAGGCCCTATAATTCACCTTCGTATAGTCTTTGAATCCCCACTTTTTGGGGTTCTGCGCCTGCGCGGAGCTGTGACCGGAGCCTTCAAGCTGATTGGATAAAAGTTTGAATGTTAGGACTGCCCACCGTACTGCCCACCCTTAGGCGCCATTTTGCCATTTTTTCTCGGAAAAGGCCTTTTTTCAAGTCAATTTTTCTGGTGATCTTGTCCTCTGGGCATGATCACCCCGTCCTTGACTGTTCCCTTTGCAGGGAGCAGTTTCCAGAATTTTTTTACCTCAGGGTTGTTTCCTCTTCGCACGGGAAGCAACCATCTCAATTTTTCAGGCGCTCGTCCCTCACGGGTCGGGCGTCAATTCTCCAGTTTTTCTGCCTGTGTCAGCTCCTTTTCATGAGGGAGCCGGCACCACAGCCAATTGTTTCTCCACAGACATTTGGTCGTAATTTATTCGCTGGGTGTCCCTTTGATGGCCTCAGCTGCCTTCAAGTGTTGCGTCGACTGCAACAAGAAGGTTCCATTTTCTGACGGCCACAATACATGCCTGCTGTTCCTTGGCGAAGCTCACCAGACTCAGACCTGTGTGCACTGTAAGAAATTTACCTATCTTGTGGTGCAAAGCAGGAGCAATCGTCTAAAGGCACATCTTATTGAAATGGCGCTGGCTCCTTCTTCAGCTGAAGCACCTCAGTTTCCTGCCGAAACTGCTGCAGCTAAGATGGCGTCGGGAGATGAAGGAGGCTCCAAGATGGCGGAGCCAAGGAAGGATAAGAATGGGGAGAAGAAAAAGAAATCCAAGAAGGCAGGTCACCTTCTACTCCTCGACCTCTACGCTCACCGCATCTCTCGTCCTCATTCTCCTCTTCATGTGCAATTCTTCCTCGTCGGGTGTCCATGGAGTCGTCTATTGGTGAAGGTTTTTCCTCTTCAGGATCTCCAGCTAAGACGATCCATACGACTGGCTCTTCTTTTCCTCCGCCACCGTGTCCACTTTGGCACTCACCATCCCCTCTTCTGCCTCGTGGATGATCTCTGCTTCGCCGAGTCTCCGTCTTTCCACCAGCTCAACAGGCTCCAGTTACCGTTTTGTGGTCCATTTCACCACAGTGCGCAAGTGCCTCCACTGTGCCGTTTCCTCCACAGCTTCTCCAACTGGACTTTCTCAAGCCGCTGTTAGAAACTGTGGCGCAGTCTCTTGGAGACCAACTGGCAGCTGCCACTGCACTACTGCCTTGGGCTTCTGCTCCCCCCCTTCAATGCTCTTAAGAGTCAGATGACACAGTGCCCCCTAGCCAAAATTTGGCCATTGCTCCACCACTTTCCAGGGCATCAAGCGTTCGTTCCGTCAACCCGCCCAGGCCGGACTGGCGCAGCACTGACATCGAGGCGAAGATCCATCCACTATCCGGATGAGTGTGACTCCTCTTCTGAGGAAGAGGATGTGGAGGTTGAGGTGGACATGACACCCGATACCCATATCAGAGCTGCTGATCTGCCTTGTGGAGATGACCAGAAGTCATTTACGGCCATTCTGACCCACCTTGGCACAGCGTTGAGTCTCCAGGCCAACCATCCTCCATTGCCAGCGGAGGATCAGGTCACCACGAAGTTGGACGGGAAAGCCATCCAACCTGTCCATATTGCCATGATGCCTTCACTGCTGAGCTCTGAAAAAGCAGTTTGGAAGAAGCCCGTTTCATCCCACATGATTTCGACGAAAGTTGACGGCTTCTACCGTGTGTTGAGCGACGACATGGATGGCGTTCCTGCAGGCCCATCCTCTGCTGGACTCCATGGTCGTCAATGCTTCGCAGAACAAGAGGGCAGTCAGCAGTTTCCCTCTTCCATCTTCTCCCAAGGATAAGAAGCTGGACGCACTTGGGCAGAAATTGTACGCCACCGCCTCATTGTCCCTTCGGTCCACCAACTACTTGACAGCAATGGAACTGTACAACTCCCATCTATGGGAAACAGGCAAAGGCTTTTGCCATGAAGTTGCCTGCTGACCTCCACGCAGAGTTCAACTCCCTCTGTGATGAGGGTGACTATGCGGCTGAGCAGCAGATGAGAACAGCATGTCACATTAATGACTCCATCGCTAAGGACATGTCCACATCCATCCTGCTCCGTAGACATGCCTGGCTGTGCTCGACCGAGCTGGAGGAGCCAACGAAAAAACTGATTGAGGACTTGCCTTTTGATGGCAATGGTCTGTTTGCCCAGGACACGGATGAAGTCTTAAATGAACTGAGGCAAACGAAGACCACGGCAAAGTTCTTCGGTTTGGTGTCCTCCGGCCCCTCCACTTCTAAGCTGAGGGTTCAGCCTTTCTCCACGGGGTAGCAGGCCACTTCCTACCAGCCACTGCTAAAGCCGCAGCTTGAGGTGCAGTGATCTACTTTCTATCGATCCCGCCGTCAGCACAATCGATCGTGTTATCAGCCTTACCAACAACAAGGCAAGCGCTCAGAGAGGAAGTGCGTTTGACTTCCTTCTGACTGAGACTCTCCCCTCTCCTCTGCCATACGTTCATCTCCGGAATTTTTTCAACGCATGGACGGGCGTCACAAGCGACCAGTGGGTCTTGAAGATCTTATCCACTGGATACACCATCGAGTTCTAATGGGTCCCTCTGGTAGGCAAGCTACGTCGTACTCCTCCCTCATCCCATCTACAGGGGGAGGTCTCCACTCTGCTCTCCAAAGGGGTGAAAGAGATCGTGCCCCGATAAAAATGGAGCGACGACTTTTACTCAAGGTACATACTTCATAGTACAGAAAAGGGATGGAGGTCTTCGTCCCATCCTCAACTTGCGACGTCTGAACAAGCACATCCACACAAGAAAATTCTGGATGGTTTCGCTCCACACCGTTCTCCCCCTCCTAAACAAAGGGGATTGGTTCACAGTGATAGACCTGAAAGATGCCTACATTCACATCAATATCTGCGAGGAGCACAAGAAATTCCTTCGTTTCCAGATAGGAAACCAAGTTTACCAATACTGATGTCTTCCATTTGGCCTGTCGACAGTGCCCCGCGTCTTCATGAAATGCGTGGCACCGGTGGCAGCTTTTCTTCATCAGAAGGGGATCAGGGTCTTCCCCTATGACAATTGTTGATATCCTCCACCAAATTGAGGGCTATCAAGGATGTTGGATACACGGTACGGCTTATGTAGAGTCTCAGTCTACGGATCAACTTCACCAAATCGAAGCTCATTCCTTCTCAACGCATTGTGTACATTGAGGCAATACTCAACTCCCTCTCCCTCAGGGCTTATGCCTCTCCGAAACACCTTAAGGACATTGTCAATATGGTCAATGTCTTTAGGCACAGGACTCATGTTTGGGCAAAGAAGGCTCAACGACTGCTCGGGCTCATGGCTTCAACCACGGCCGTGGTCCCTCACGCAAAACTCAAGCTTCGCTCTTTCCAGTCTTGGCTGCTTCACGAGTTCGACCCGCTATTGGACAGCCAATCCAAACACCTGCCCACCCCAGAACTAGTAGACTAGTTGACCTGGTGGACTCTAACTCAAAACGTGGCTACGGGGAAACACTTTTACTCCCCTCAACCCACTCTACAGATCCTGACCGACGTGAGCAATCTCAGATGGGGAGCTGCTTGAGGGTCTCTCATGATAAACAACCTGTGGACTCCAATGGAGGCAGTTGCTCATATCAACTACCTGGAACTGCTTGCCATTTGGAAGGCTCTGAGATCTTTCAAAATGGTAGTGTTTGGCAAGTTCAGATAGCATCAGACAATACCTCCGCAATAGCCTATCTGAACAAGCAAGGAGGCACGAAATTGACAACGCTTCTTTACCTCACTGTTCAGCTTTGGAAATGGTGCCTAGAAAGACACATTTTTCCCTTCGGTGTCCACATGCAGGGCAAGCTAAATGTTCTGGCTGACGAGCTCAGCCGACTGAGCTCCACGACCCATGAGTGGGAACTGGACGATCAAGTGTTCCACTCCGTTTGCCATCAATGGGGGACTCCGGAGCTCGATCTCTTTGCCTCTGAGACAAACCACAAGTGTCCGAGTTACTGTTCCAGAGTGGGGATCGGACTAGCCTCAGAGGGTGATGCCTTCATGAAATGATGGGACTTGGACTATCTCTATGCATTCCTTCCGTTTCCACTCATCCAGAAGGTCCTGATCCGGATGCTCCAGCATCGAGCTCAAGCGATTGTCATCGAATCAGTGTTGGCTGAGACAGCTGTGGTACCTTCTTCTGCTGCAGCTGTCCTCGCGATCCCTCACACTGCCAAACTCTCCATCGCTTCTCCAGATGGAGGATGGTTGAATTCTCCGCTCCAATCTGCCATGCCTGCATCTCGTGGCATAGAGGATAATCCTAAACTGGCAAGGATACTCGACATGAGCAGGTCTTCCACTAGGAAATCCTATGCCTCAAAGTACAAATGGTTCTACTCTTTTCTTGTCTCCAAGCACTTGAGCCTGAACCACGACAGTCTCCAGGACATTAAGGAGCACCTACTCCACTTGGCAGAGACTGGCTTAGGACTTGCGTCCATACGGGTCCATGGACTACAGGTTCCAATGCCTCCACAGCATTCAAGGACCAAAATGTGAAATGGTTTCTAAAGAGCCTCTGTAATGCTTTTCCTCCGGTAAAGACTCCAGCAGCACAGTGGGCCTTATCCACCATTCTGACTGCGCTCACCAAGGCTCCATTTGAACCGTTAGCCACTACAGACATTCGTCTCCTCACATGGAAAACAGCTTTTCTCATGGCTATCACATCTGCCAGAAGGGCCAGCAAACTCACAGCTCTTTGCGCAGATGCACCTTTTACCAAGTTCTTCATTGATCGAGTGGTCCTTCACCCAGACATCACCTTCCTCCCTAAGGTTGTCTCTCCATTTCATCTGGGACAATTGATATCGTTGCCTACTTTCTTTCCTAACTCTACTTCTAATCAAGAAAGGGCATGGCACATGCTGGATGTAAAACTGATTTTATTGTTTTACATCAGCAGAACAAGGGAGTTCAGAAAGTCTCAACACCTCTTTGTGGTTTATGGTGGAAAGTCCAAAGGTGAGCCCATAACATCACAGAGGTTCTCCAAGTGGGTCTCCTCCATCATCTACCTTGCCTATGAGGCTGCATCTCTGCCTCTTCCACTTCATGTCAGGGCACATTCTACAAGGGCTGTTGCCACATCTATTGCCTTCTTGGAACATACTTCAATCGAAGACATATGTAAGGCGGCCACATGGTCCAGACCTTCTACATTTGTCAAGCACTACCGGATGGACACCAGAGCCACTACGGACGCCAGACTTGGTTAAGTTGTCCTTCCCAGAGGGCTCCATGCTCCGAGCCCATGAGGGTCCATCCTGTCTGCCTGACGTGGTCATCTGTGAATTCATCTCATCCGGCTGCCCGCCTACCATTTAAGTGTGAGCTTGCTAATCTCCCAAAAGTGGGGATTCACAGACTATAAGAAGGAGAAAATTAAGTTGTACTTACCAATAGTAACTTTTGTTCTTCGAGTATATAGTCTGTGAATTCACACTTTCTCACCCTTCCTTCCCACTTGAGCTGCACAGATGACATAGTTTATTTTATCCTGTGTACAACTTAAGTATTAACTGAGGAAATAGCACAAAATGGCGCCTAAGGGTGGGCGGTACAGTTGGCAGCCCTAACATTCAAACTTTTATCCAATCATCTTGAAAGCTCCGGTCATGGCTCCACACAGGTGCAGAACCCCAAAAGTGTGAATTCACAGACTATATACTCAAAGAACAAAAGTTACTACTGGTAAGTACAACTTAACTTTTCAGAGTGCTTGAAAATATGGCCTCAGATTCCATTGTGATTCATAAGAAAGGTGATGTTTTGAACTCTTATGTTGGGGGGGGGGATTCCTCTAGGAGTGAAAAAATATTTTAGTCTTTAGCCTTCTGCATTTTATAATTACGTATCTACCCATGCTAACTGTAATATTTACTGAGATTACTGTAAGGTGTTTGGGCATTCTACAATTTTGGAATTTCCTTATTTGGACAACAGACGTTTATACCATCAGAACAGGCTTTTGAAACTCTATCACTCTTGAAAATAGTTTGCCAGGTAACATAAGTTGTAATTCACAACAGATGGATCTTGGCCTTTGTGCATTAAAAAGAGATGTTATATTTGACCCTAAGTATAACCTGTATACACTTTGTAGGTGGAGATCCTGCACCTACAAAAATACAGGTTTTGCTCAACTCAATTATGCTGTAAAATTAGGAAACAACATGCAACCCATAAATCTCCACTTGTAATCTAGCGCCATTGCTCCCACTACTGTACTACTATTTACAGAGGGTTTTTAGATACCCTTTTCCTTCTCATTCTCTGCAAATATCTTGTTTTTATTGGAGATTGTGCTTCCCTGTTGGTTATGTTGAGAAAAAAGTAGATTTTTTTTTCCAGCTCTTTTGCTACCATGAGGTGAACAGGATCTTTGCTCACCCATTCTATAAGCCAGCTGTATCTTAGAAAATGTTATAATGTAGCTAAGGACCAGTATTTATTACATACAATCTACTGATGTCTGCAGTGCATTTGAATATTCATATTATACATAATAGACGATTGCCACTTAACTATTTTCTGTTGTGTTTAGGATCTTCTCATGGATATATACAGAAGTATAGGAGAACCAGATAGTATCTATGGCTGTGGTGGAGGAAGAGTGCTGCAACCATTAGCTAGGTATTAATTTAATTTTAAAATCAGCAATTATATCTAAACAATATGTTAGAAATGGTAATGTTATCTTTTCTGTAACAGAATAAGAACATACGAACATGAAGCATTATGGGGGAAAGCGTTGGTAACCTATGACTTAGAAACAAGTCTTCCTCAGTTAACCCGGCAAGCAGGAATAATAGAGGTAATTCTCATTGCAAAACAAGAGTTATTGTGAACTTGCAGTTGTCATCCATTCCATTTTAAAAAGTGGCATGGAATCATTTACACAGTCATTTTGAAGTTGTAACCTGTTATTTGTAATAAATGCTATCACCTGGACAAGTCAAAGCATGTCAGCGCATCCATTAACTGACCCAGTACCTACTTGCAGAGCCCCAATTTATCAGTTGAGAAATTTAAAACAGTTTTTTTTAGAAAGGACCTTAATTGTTATATAAACCATCCCACCCTAAACCCAAACAAAAAGAAGGCATAGGGTCATACCACTGATAACACCATGCAGCTGACAGTCAGTCAGGTAGCTATGCCTTTGCTATGTTTTTTGTTATGCTTAAACTTACTGATAAAGAACATTAAAAGAACTGAAAACAGTAGCAGCTGTGTTTAAAGTGTGCCTTTTAACACACACATCCCAAGCCTGTACTTTGAAACTATAGAAGATGTGCCTTAATCTAGTTCTTCTAGCAATAGCAATTACACTTATATACCACACCATAGTGCTTAGAAACCTCTCTGGGCAGTTCACAAGGTAATTAGCATTTTTATCCCCAATATAATAGGTACTCATTTTACCAACCATGGAAGTATGGGAGGCCGAGTCAGTCTTGAAATCTGTCAAGATTGAAATCATGATATCAGCAATTATCCTTTGTGTATTCTGTGAATCCCCACTTTTGGGTTCTGTGCCTGCGCGGAGCCATTACCAGAGCTTTCAAGATGATTGGATAAGTTTGAATGTTAAGGCTGTCCACCATACCGCCTACCCTTTGGCGCCATTTTGCACTCTTTCCTCAGTTCTCTTCTTTCCGCCTCAGCAGCAGGAGACTGTTGAGAGCTCTCTTTTAATTTTTCTGTTGATTCTTCGGAAAAGACTTGCTTTATTCTCAATTTTTTGCTTGGTGATCTTGTCCTTAGGGCAGAATCACCTACTTCGGAGCTGTTCCTCCTCACGGGGGAGCAGTTCCTGGCATTTTCTTCAATTTATACCTCAGGGCTGCTTCTTCCTTGCAGGGGAAGCAGCTATTTTGGGAGCAGTTTCTGCCATTGTCTTCAATTTTTACCTCAGGGTTGCTTCTTCCTTGCGGGGGAAGCAGCCATTTCCCTTTGGGAACAACCAAAAATTTTTTTCAGTCGCTCGTCCCTTGCAGGTCAGGCAATGTATATCTACAGTTTTCCTTGCTTGTCGGTCTTTTCTCCAGGAAGGACCAGCACCCCAACCATTTGCTTGCTTTGCTGTAGGCATTTGCGCTGTTTCTCCTTTACCGTGAGGTAATTTTTGATGGCATCAGCTGCCTATAACCATTGCACTGTCTACAACAAGAAGTTTCCCTCATCAGATGGGCCTGTGTCCTGGAGAATCCCATCAAACCTAGACATGTGTTCACTGCAAGAAATTCACTTGTCTTGTGGTTCAAAATAGAAATAATCATCTCAGGGCTTATCTAATGGAGATGATGCTTTCTCCAGCCGCGACTTCTCAGGCCTCTCAGTTTCCCGCCAAAACTTCAGCACCCAAGATGGCTGCTGTAGAGGGAGAGGGCTCAAAGATGGCTTAGGTGACGCAGAAGTCTAAGAAGGCGGGGCACCATTCTCTTTCACCGCCACCGCCTTGAGGGATGTCTCTGCTCCACCGGGTGTCCATCTTGCCACCAGCTCGACACGCCTGGGCTACTGTTTCGGTGTCCCTTTTGCCAGCTGTGACTACCATTTCGTATCTGCCGGCTCCATCTCAGGCAGTTTAGCTAACAAACATTGGCTGCTGCAACTCAAGCTCGGCAACCTGGTCCCGTGAGTACAGTTCCTCTTCCTCCTTCACAGGACCCTGAACAGACTGTCACTCCAGGACAAGGAATGGACATTGCTCCACCACCTTCTAGGGCGTTGAGCACCTGATCCATCGAACAGCCCAGGCCGTACTGGTGCAGTTCTGACGTGGAAGCGAGGATCCCTCCACCGTCTATGGACGAGTCCCGAGTCCTCTGGAAGAGGAGGATGTAGACATTGCTCTGTCACCCTCGGGGGCATTGAGCACCCACTCTGTCGAACAGCCCAGGCCGTACTGGTGCAGTTCCAACGTGGAAGCGAGGATCCCTCCACCATCTAAGGACGAGTCTGAATCCTCTTCGGAGGAGGAGGATGTGGACGTGGACGTTGCTCCACCACCTTTGAGGACGTCGAGCACCCGCTCTGTCGAACAGCCCAGGGCTTACTGGTACAGTTCCTATGTGGAAGCGAGGATCCCTCCACCGTCTACGGACGAGTCCAAGTCCTCTTCAGAGAAGGAGGATGTGGAGGTTGAAGCAGACAAGACACTCAATCCTATTATCGGAGCTGCTTATCCTCCCTGTGGTGAGGACCAGAAGTCCTTTACGGCCATGCTGACTCATCTTGAGACTGCATTAAGCCTCCTATATCGCCATGTTGCCATTTCTTCTCAGCTCCGCTAAGGCCATGTGAAAGAAGCCCATTTCGTCCCAAACAGTTCTAACAAGAGTCGACGGTTTGTACAGACTCCCGGATGATGAAGAGGAGTTTCTGCAGGCCCATCCCCTGCCAAACTCCATGGTTGTCCAGGCGTCACAGAGTAAGACGGCAGTCAGCAGTTTCCCCATGTCGTCTTCATCCGAGGTCAGGAAGCTTGGTGCATTGGGGGGGGGGAATATACTCCACCACGTCATTGTCACTCTGTGCAGCTAACTGTTCTACAGCAATGGGGCTTTACAAGTCCCATCTCTGGGAGCGGGCAAAGTCCTTCACGGTCAGGTTGCCCGCTGACCTTTACACGCAGTTAAAATCCCTTTGTGACAAGGGCAATTACCTCTCTGAGCAACAGATGAGGACAGCCCAGCACATGAATGATGCAATGACAAAGGACATGTACACGTCCATTCTGTTGCGTCAGCATGCCTGGCTTCGCTCTACCAAGCTAATCAAAGATCTGCCTTCTGATGGCCAAGGTTTGTTCGCCCAAGACACAGACAAGGCCCTAAACAAACTGTGGCAAACCAAGACCACAGCAAAGTTCTTCGGTTTGGGCTTGCTTTGACAATCCACATCCAGACCACGGTACGGGTTTCTTGAGTCATCAAGCTCCATCGCAGGCTTCCATCCTCTCACCTGTAAGAGGAAGTAGCAATGCTACTGTCGAGCCATAGAAACCGTACCACCGTCAAAATGGAGCGATGGTTTCTACTTGAGATACTTTGTGGTAGAAAAGAAGGCCATTTGGGACATCGCTTACATGATACGACTCATGGAGAGTCTCGGTCTACAGATCATCTTCGACAAGTTGAAGCTGGATTCATCTCAGCGCATCGAGTACTCAGCTCACTCAATGTCAGAGCCTATGCCTCTCCAAAGTGCTTACAGGACATCACCAAAGCATTTTTACTCCCCTTAACCATCAGTACAGATCTTGACTGACTCAGGCAATCTTGGATGGGGAGCTGCTTGGGGGTCTTACTGTGAACAACTTGTGGACATAGGAGGAAGCAGTTTTTCATGTAAACTACCTGGAACACCTCACGATTTGGAAGGCTCAGAGGTCCTTCGAAATGGTGCTGTCAAGCAAGGTTGTCCAAATTGCATCAGACAATACCACTGCAATAGACTGTTTCAACAAGCAGGGAGGCACGAAATCAATGACACTCCTCTAACTGGCAGTGGAACTGGTGCCTGGAGATACACATTTTCCCCATTCGTATCCACATTCAAGGTAAACTGAATGTCTTCACTGAGCAGGGTGAACTCCACGACTCACAAATGGGAACTGGACAACCAAGTGTTCCAGTCCATTTGTCATCAGCAGGGGGTTCTGGATCTCGACCTCTTCACTTCAGAAACAAACCATAAATACCTGAGATACTGCTCCAGAGCAGGAATTGGGCTAGCCTCCAAGGGCGATGCCTTCATGAAACGGTGGGACTTGAACTATCTTTACACATTCCCTCTGTTTCCATTCATCCAGAAAGTCCTAATCCGTGTGCTCCATCATTGAGCTCAAGCGATTCTAATCATGCCGGTGTGGCCGAGACAGCCATGGTATCTTCTACTTCAGCTGTGTTCACAATCGCTTACAGTACCGGATTCTCCGTTGCTGCTCCAAATGGAGAATGGTCGACTCCTCCATTCCGACTTGCCCAGCCTGTATCTCACGGCGTGGATGATAACCCCAGATTGGCAAGAATACTCAACATGAGTAGGAAGCCCTCCACACGGAGGTCCTGTGCATCTAAATACAAACGGTTTCATGCCTTCCTCGACTCCAAACAGGTGAGCCCGAACTGTGACTGCCTCCAGGACATTGTGGGGTATTTATTCCATTTGGCAGAGACTGGCTTAGGAATTGCATCCATCAGAATCCATTTGGCAACCATTGTGACTCTCCAATGGGCTCCATAGCTTCCACAGCATTCAGGGACCAAATGGTGAAAAGGTTTCTAAAAGGCCTCCGTAACGCTTTTCCACCTGTAAGGTCTCCAGCCGCACAGTGGTCATCCACTGTTCTGACTACGCTTACCAAAGCTCCATTTGTGCCTCTGGTTACTGCCAACCTTCGTCTTCTGACATGGAAAGCTGCCTTTCTGGTGGCCATCACATCTGCCAGAAGAACATGTGAACTTACCGCACTTTGTGCGGATTCACTGTTCACCAAATTCTTTAATGACTGGGTGGTTCTCCATCCAGACATTACCTTTCTCCCTAAGGTTGTCTCTGAGTTCCATTTGGGACAATCTGTTTCCCTGCCAACTTCCTTTCCAAAGCCAACCTCGGACCAAGAAAGCGCATGGCACACGTTTGATGTAAAAAAAAAAGGTACTTTATTGTTTTGCATCAGAATTTAGGGAAGACACAATGCCTTTTTGTGGCACATGGAGGAAAGTCCAAGGGAGAACCCATCACATCACAGAGGTTCTCCAAATGGGTCTCATCTGTCATCCTTCTCGTTTAAGAGATTGCTTCTCTGCCGCCGCCGCCTCACATCAAAGCACATTCTACCAGGGCTGTTGCCACCTGCACTGTCTTTCTGGAGGCCATGCCAGTTGAAGACATTTGTAAGACTGCCACCTGGTCAAGACCTTCTACATTTGTCAAACATTACCAGATTGACACCAGAGCCACTGCTGACACCAGACTTGGTCATGTCGTCCTTGCCAGAGGGCTCCAGGCTCCACACCCATGATGGTCCATCCTGCCTACCTGATGTGACCGTGGGTGTGTGACTTTGGATTCATCTCATCTGGCTGCCCGCCTACCATTTAAGTGTGAGCTTGCTAATCTTCCAAAAGTAGGGATTCACAGAATACACGAAGGAGAAAGTTAAGTTGTACTTACCAGTAATAGCTTTACCAGTAATAACTTTTGTTCTTCGAGTATGTATTCTGTGAATTTACACTTTCCCATCCTTCTGCCCCACTTGAGCTACACGGATGAGATAACTTATTTTTATCCTGTGCTTGGTTTAAGTATTAACTGAGGAAAGAGCGCAAAATGGTGCCAAAGGGTGGGTGGTATGGTGGGCGGCCCTAACATTCAAACTTTTATCCAATCAACTTAAAAGGTCTGGTAATGGCTCCGCGGAGGCGCAGAACCCGAAAGTGTGAATTCACAATACATACTCAAGGAATGAAAGTTATTACTGGTAAGTACAACTTAACTTTTTGTTTGCAGTACTACAGTTTAACCAATGTGCTAGAAGGGCTCCTTTTAACCATTTTGAAGTTAAATGACATGGATTTTAATTTTTCACCTTTTATACTTTTTACTGATTAAATGCAATGTCCTTCATCAGTCTTAGAAGACTGTATGTATGTGCTAAGCACAGTTATGCTTTAAAAATTAAGAACATTTCCTTCGGAAATGTCACTTACTTACAAGTAAACAAACAAACAGAGATGAGTATCCACAAAGAGGAACCAAACAAACAGATAGTTTTGCAAGTGTACTAGTATTTCAAAACCTCTTAAACTTTGTTTTGTAGTCTTTGTCATACTAGGACAGACCTAGAAAGGGTGGTGGGGACAAAGTTTTGTGATTGTTTCTTTCAGGGACACATTTCATTTCCCTATCCCTGCATTTTAGGCCTGGCACAGTAAATGATTTTAATGAGGATTTTATCATTCCGATTATTAGTTACTGACTTCTCATTTATTCCAGAAACAGTACATAGAAATATTGTTAAATTTGTGGCCACTCAACTTTTTTTGAATACAATTACTGTATTAGAAACAGTTTTTATTGAAATACTTGACTTTCTGGTTGCCTCCTCAGAAAGATTTTCTTTTAAGCAGAAGTAATGATAATGTCATATGAACTTCTTGCCTATTTCTCAGAGGTAATACTATTGATAATGAATAGTCAGGTAGAATTCAATACATCTTTCATCACTGGGAGTACGCTAATGTCTGTGGTTGGAAGTAGTAGATGCAGGAGGGAAGTAGTAGACGCAGGAGTTCTCAACCTTTTCAAGCCAGGGGCCGGTCACACTCCCTCGGATAGTTTCAGGGGGTGGACGACCATTTTGTCCTTCCTCTACCACATGGCTCTTCCTGGTGTGGTGGAGGTGGTGGTGGGCCACATGAAATGGTGCCATGGGCTGCATCAAGGCCACAGTCACAGGTTGAGAATCCCTGAAGGAACCTACAGGTATGAATAATCATGTTAGTCTGTGCTGTGCTGAAGTGATTTTATCAATGGCACTATGAAGAGTTTATGATCTCAGTTATATTTTCCCCTGTGCTAAACTTGTTAACATAAAGTTAAAGCCACTAGGATTGCAATTTCTAGTAAATATGTTCCTGTTTGTAAAATAAGTATTTTCATAAATCAAACCAAAGTGTTCAGATATTAATTTAATCTTGTATTGATCTTTAGGCCTTGCAGAATTTTGCTTTATGTGATATACTCTCAATCTACTTAAAAGGACTAGAACAGGAGAATCAAGAATATTCAATGGAATTAGAAGAAATTCGTTATCAGGCATCATGGAGGAATATGCAATGGGATCAGAATTTTTCTGCCAAGTAATTAAAATTATTCTTTCATATTTCAGTTATAATATTTTAAAATTATATTCCAATTTGAGTATGTTATATATTTCTAGCTTTTTACTCAAGAAAGATATACTTTATAATAGCTGACAATCTTCATTTTATTGGGAACCAATGATCTTTTTGTCTAATGTAGAGTGGTTAAATCAATGTTTAAGTTCAAATATAATGTTATTGTCTTTGAAGAGATGAAATGGGAGGAAAAGGCTACCATGAATCATTGTATGATGCTCTACAGTGTTTAAAGGACAAAGAAGTCTCCACATTTTATGAAAGAGTGAAATGTGCAAGGTAAATATTAAGACCATATTTTTTTTACCAAATTCTTTGCATGTTTTGTTAACTAAATATTAATGTGGTAGTAAGTTCTCTACAATTTTGCCATTTTACTGTATGAACAAATTCTTCTTATTCTGTGTCCCAATCAAACCCTGGCCTGCCAAAATGATTCAACTTCCTTGGCTTTGTCGTTGCCCAAACCTAAGTCCTCATCGGTGCATGTTTCTGGCAGGAATCTGCAGACCAGTAAATAATAATAATCAGTGCATCATATCTGGAAATACCTGTGCAGCCTCTGATGAACAGAACTTAAGATATGATGAATCTTGAAAGATAAGAATCTGGGATATTAGAGATATGTTGCTGAACTTAAAAATGAAAGAAATTTGACAAATGGTATAGTCCACCACCCCTCTTTAAGTTTAAGAAGATTTTTTTCTCACTGAGCATCTGTTCATCCCTTCTCATATAATGTGATGTGCAACTTGATGTTTATTTTTTTAATGTTCTTTATTACTTTTCACAGAGGTATTTGTGCCTAGGTGTTCTCTTTAAATATATATATATATATATATATATATATATATATATATATTGCTTAAACATGATTTGTTGCACTAACTTTATAATTTCTGAACATGGTTTTGTTGGAATTATAGAGAGTAATAATTGTTCATGATCACGTACGCTCTGGTCACCTCCAGACTTGATTACTGTAATACGCTCTACATGGGGCTGCCCTTGACAACCATTCGGAGGCTTCAACTGGTCCAGAATGTGGCTGCCTGGGTGGTGATGGGATGTGGGTGGTATGCACATGCCTCACCGCTGTTTCGGGAGTTGCACTAGTTGCCAGTATGTCTCCAGGTGCAATTCAAGGTGCTGGTTATTACCTTTAAAGCCCTACATGGTAGTGGGCCAGGATACTTAAGAGACCGCCTCACCCCAAGAACATCTATCTGTCCCACCAGAGCGGACCGGAGAGGCTCTCTAGTTGTTTCATTGGCCAGAGAGGAGGATCTCTCTGGCACTAGAAGGAGGGCCTTCTCTGTGTCTGCTCCTGCCCTATGGAACCTCCTGCCAATGGAGCTATGTCTCCAGACGGAGCTGTTGCCCTTTAGGAAGAATCTAAAAACATGGCTGGCGGGGCAGCTTGCTGGATGATCTGAGCCCCTCTCTCCCTCTACTTTTTTTAATTAGTAAGATGTAGCATTTGGTGTGCTTTTAATCTTTTTTAAATTTTAATTTTAAATTCTAATTTTAACAATTTTGAGGTTTTTAGGTAGTGTTTGTGTTTTATTATCAGGTTTTTTTATTACTTGTAAACTGCCCTGAGTTACTTTGGTGAGAAGGTTGGTGGAGAAATACGAATAAATAAAAATAAATAAATAAAATAAATAATGTCTCTTTTGTTTCATTCATAGAGTCAAGGAAGTGGAAGAGCTTTCCAAAGGTAGCCTTGAGTCTGTATATTCATTGCTACCTACATTGGGCAGACTACAGACCATCAGAGAGCTGGAGTGTGTAGGACAGCTTTTCTCTGGGTATCTTATTCTTTCTTCCAATTCTGCATCTTTAATTGTTCTTTGTTTATTTCTTTGCTCCTGCTTATATACTGCCCCATAGTCCAAGCACTCACTGGGTGGTTTGCAACAAATTTATATCATTTTCTTGGCCAGTCTAAATTTTTCTCTCTCTGTGTCTGCCACAACAAAATTATAATATTGCAGGTTAGACATAATATGGTGTTTTGTGAAACTATGTAAGCATAGTTCTTCAGAAGTTTCATGGGAGTCTGGTCCCTGAGGGTCATGCATTGGGGAAGGGATATTTCTATTACAACTTGTCAGCTATAGAAGATTCTAAATAAACACCTTGTAGAGGTACAAAACCAGTATGTGAGAATACATAAGTTACCTCTTGAACTCCTTAGTACAGGAGTTTTCAAACTTTTAAAGCCAGTGGCTGGGTCACGCTCCCTCAGATAGCTTTGAGGGGCGGATGGCCATTTTGCCCTTCCTACACCACATGTCACTTCCTGGTGTGGTGGAGGCAGTGGGGGCCCTCATAAAATGGCGCCATAGGCCTCATCCGGCCTATGCAGGTTGAGAATCCCTGTCTTAGTATCATGTTCTTCTGTGCCTCCAGTCTTAGGACTGGGTTTTTTTCTATGCCTCCCATCTTAGAACAAAGTGATAATCTTAACTATGACAACTTTTTTAATTGCAGCTATTCAAAACTGAATATGAATAATTAAGGAATCTTAATTGAGTTTGTCATACTAACTGGAGATTGGACAAAATCTTGTGGATATTCTGTGATTATTTTTTTTTTGTCAGCCGCCCAGAGTGCAAGTAGGGCGGGATACAAGTTGAACAATTAAATTAAAAATTTGGGTAAACATTTTCCTGGCCATGCACCCAATAGCAAAACCTCCATATTGGATCTGACCATGGTATGTGGGCAAAAGTATGGTGCCACAAATCATAACCCTGTGCTGTATTTTTATGTACATGTGAAAGAGAGATGTCTTCATTTTGGTTCTGTTTTTATTTTTTGAGAGTAAGACAACATACCACTCCTGTCTAGTTATTGCCGTAGTGATTGCCTTTTTATCAAATTCATATTTCTCTTGCTTTAAGATCTGCTACTAGCAGCCAACTGAATGGCATGTATCTGAAGTGGCAGAGGCAGTCTCAGCTTCTGCAGGATAGTGACTTCAGTTTCCAGGAGCCGATCATGGCTCTGCGAACAGTCATCCTGAACCTTCTACTGGGAAAAGAAACTGAAAATGCCCAAAGGGAATGTGTTAAAGACATCCTTAATAAACATCTTGTGGAGCTGTCCAGATTGGCTCGGATGGCAAAAAATACACAGGTTAGACATTCTGAATGTTGCTTCAAAATGCGCTACCTTAAATGTTTGTTTACAGATATCAGTAAACTTTTATTGTGTAGTCACAGAGCCAATATAATTCATAAAAACATTTCACAAATAATTAAAACCAGATAAATTACATAGTCATGACTCAAGTATTATGAAACAAAGAAAAGAACCATATTGCATTTTCTTTGAGCTTACAAATATATTTTAGTTAGCTTGCTAATATTAGATGTAGCTTTATAGTTTATTTTAATTAGATATCCAGAAATATCCCTATGATATGCAATGAAATTATAATACTGAAGTCTTTCAAGTAGTGAAGGGATCATGGAGATTTCATTCTCAGAACAGATAGTGCTGTGATGGAGAACCTTGGCACTCCAGGCGTTCTTGGACTTCAATTTCCAGAAGATCAAATCTTTGTGAACCCATTCATGTGGATTCAGAGAGACTTGGGCTTCTGGGAATTGAAGTCCAGGAATATCTGGAGTACCAAGGTTTTCCATCCCTGACTTAGTGGGTCACACATTACCAGTCCTTAGATAAAGGAGTTTTCAATTCAGGTCAGCAGAAGGACTTATGAGCTGGATCCATGAAGTTGTCCTTGGAGGCATTCATAAACACTGAATTCTTTTTGGTACATTATAATTGGCTTCAACTGGTAGTGGATTCCAGATATATGAAGGTTCAAATAACTTTTCAAAAGCAGGAGTAATATATGAACTCTTACTTTGTTTGCCTACTTTTCTGTTTCTCAGCTTTCAGAACGAGCTATATTTCAAATTAAGCAATACAGCGCAACTGGACATGGAGTATCGGCTTGGCAGCTAGAGGAAGCTCAGGTTTTCTGGGCTAAAAAAGAGGAAAGTTTAGCACTAAGTATTCTAAAGGAAATGATTAAGAATTTGGATGATGATTGGTTCAAGGTAATGTCACTTCTAATTTTCTTTTCATTCAATAAGGAACCAACCATGTTTAAACATTTCTTCTACTCTGAAGAAACAAGTGCAAGAGTATATGTTGTAAAATAGTATTATTTAAAGACCAAAGCTAATTTAAATATCACACACAGTGAAAACAGAAAATAAAGAGGGAATATATTTGATGAGTAGATACTTTGCATATTGTTTAAAAATGTCTGACCTGTATGAAATAATTTATTGTTTTTCAAAGGTTGAGAAAGATCCAAGTTTGAGATTAATTTATACAGAATGTCTGAGATTATGTGGATGCTGGCTAGCAGAGACCTGTTTAGAGAATCCTACAGTCATTATGCAGAATTACTTAGAAAAAGTAAGTACCTTTGGATCAACTATACAGTTTTTTTGTAGAGGAAATTCTGTTGGTCTTTTTATTTCTTTAAGTGTTAAAGAATTGTTTAAAGATGGGAAAGCCCATTATCATTTTTATAGCATGCTTGTAACTTTGATTGTAGGCTGTAGAAGTTGCTGAGAACCAAGCTGTTAACAGCAGCAATGAACTAAAGAATGCAAAGATGAAAGCTTTTCTGTCCTTGGCTCGTTTTTCGGACACCCAGTATCAAAGAGTTGAGAACTATATGAAATCGTCAGAGTTTGAGAACAAGCAAGCTTTGCTGAAGAAAGCCAAGGAGGAAGTTGGCCTTTTAAGAGAGCATAATGTTCAGACAAACAGGTAGGCCTCTTAGTAGTGCTCCTTAAGGTAAGTCTAGTTACTGGGGACTGCAGTGGCTCAAGTGGTTAAGATGTTGAATTTGACAATTGGAAGGTCAGCAGGTCAAGACCTGAGTACTGTACAACGGAGTGAGTTCCTATCTCTGTCGCAGCTCCTGCCAACTTAGCAGTTTGAAAGCAAGAAATTGCAAATAGATAAAGAGGTGCTACTTCAGTGGGAAGGTAAACAGGGTTCCATGCACTCTAGTGTCAAGGCATGCCTGCTTCGTGTCCACAGAAACGTCTGCAGACACAGACAGTGCTGGCTCTTTGGCTAAAATGAGCACTGAACCCTAGAGTTGGATACAACTGGCTTTCGAGCAAGGGCAACCTTTACCTAGTTACTGATAGACAAACTTACTGGCCATCTGGCTATAGTTTGTTGAATGTTTTCTTAGTAAAAAATGAAGAATTAATTTCAGATCTTTGTTTTTTTGACTTCTATTAGCAGAGTTGTTTAATTTTATTGTGTAGTCCAGAAAACTGAAATCAGTTATAGAACATGCATTTGTCATGGCACAGTAAACCAAAGACAATTTTTTAAAAGAAGAAACTATTTACTTTAAACACATAATGTTATTTCTAATTTTCTTTTGCAAAGATACACTGTCAAAGTTCAACGGGAACTGGAACTTGATGAATGTGCAATTCGTGCATTGGGAAAAGATCGCAAACGCTTCTTGTGTAAAGCCATTGAGAACTATGTCAGCTGTTTACTAAGTGGGGAAGAACATGACATGTGGATCTTCCGGCTCTGCTCCCTCTGGCTTGAGAACTCTGGAATCGCTGAAGTTAATGCCATAATTCAGGTTAGTCTTACTGCAGCTTTACTACATCTGTATTTCTATAGCAAAACCAGGTTCCTTCCTGGCTTTTGGTGAAGTAGAAATTAGAGCTAGTTATCAGTTGGAGTTAAAAACTCTTATACAGTTGTACCTCGCTTAAAGAGCATAATGCGTTCCACAGGATTGCTCTTTAAGCGAGTTTGCTCTTTAAGCGAAACACCATTGTAAGTGACCACTTGTGGGGGGGATTCCGAACCCCGATTTATTTGTTAAGCAAGTTTTTGGTTGGTTTTATTTGTTAAGCGAAGCGAACATTGAGAGAAAATTCTGCTCTTTAAGCGAGGCGTTCTTTATGCGATGTTTAACTGTACATGTTCACTCCTTCCAGCTATCTGAGAGTGACATGATACAGTATACTGTAACGAAATAATAGACACTTGTGTCTGACAATCTTAATGCCTAGAAAAATATCTTGCAATGTAACCATATCTGCACCTACATGTAGTTTGTTAAACTACTAAATGCTCTTTGACTACTTTGTTTCCCATCTTTATTACCTGCAGAAGGAAGCGAGGAAAATACCATCCTACAAGTTCTTGCCTCTGATGTATCAGCTGGCTGCTCGAATGGGAACCAAGACAACTGGATTTCACCCAATTTTGAACAGTGTAATTTTTCTTTGTATAAAACACCTCTTCACTTAATGTAAAAATATGTTTATATGTTCTGAATGACAAACCGGATTTATATGGATATGGTTAGTCTAGAGGCGATTATACTCTTTTTGTGTGACCTTATATTTTACGTAATCTTTTGCTGCTGGTTTATAGCTGATCTAGGATCATCTCAGAAACTTGGCTACTGTACCAAAAGCTTTTTTCAAAATCAGACATAAAGAGGTTGGGACTTCAATACAATGCTTCCTGCCATGTATGTTCATTGCCTGAGGTGGTGACTAAAGGGGCAGCTCACTGACTTGCCCAGACATGCCCGGCTGCTGCTGGAACATGCATGCCACCAAGGGGCATTATTCAGCTAAGGCAGCAACAGGGACAGTAGTAGCTGCAACTGTTATAATATTAAATATATTACCCAATTACTGACCATTTGTATAGCTATAGTAGGCCTATTAATTAGTATGTAATAGGCAAATTCTGAGTTCAGATTTGAAATCGGCCCACTCGATATCATGTAAATCACATGTGTTATTCCCAGTAGCAAAATTGTTGTGCAGTGAAGGCTGATGGCAAAAGAACATTTTCAGAAATGCTGTTAGTTTTATAAACAAAATATATCCACAATCCATGCAATTCATTTTCATTGGAAATATCAGGTGGGAGTGGAGGAGGAAGAGACACAGAAACAGCTGGGAGATGATGAATAGTGTCCAATGTTTCACATCGCTATCTTAGCAGAATTGCATCTCTACTCAACCCCCCCCCCTTCTTAGTTTTCTCACTAATTTCTCCATTGCTTGTTGAGCCTCCGCCGCCTTCTCTGATTCTCATCTTGACTCCTGCTTTCTCTCCCCACCTTGTGACTTCCTACTTTTGTCCCATCCTGAGCTTTGCTCATCCTTCCCCAGGTCCATTGCTAGCTGTTCTACTACTCATCCCACTTTTATTTGCACCTTTATCTTGGCCCTTGGCTCTCCTAGTTTCTGAGGGGATAGAACCGCCCACAATTACCTGTCTATGAATGCGAGCTCTTGGCTTTATGCTGAGGAAATGCAGATTTATTTATTTATTTATTAGTTCAAATTTATATTGCCGCCCACTCGCCGTGGCGAATCAGGGCGGCTTACAGACAATACATTACATTACAATACAATATGTTGGGGTGGGCACGGGGGTAGGTAGATGGACAAGAAACCTAAGGTCATGCATATGTCATCCTAAGAAACTCACTCGGGTCAATGTGGCATAGAAAACAGACTAATGAGGAACTAAACCATACTGACCACTGCTGTTGAACTTTTGGTGTTTGCTTTATTCAGCTATGAATTTATTCAGCTATGAATTTTAGCAATATTTTAAAACAATGTTTCTAATCTCCTTATCTTAATAGCTTATCGCTAGAATTTCCCTAGACCATCCACATCATACTCTGTTTATAATCCTGGCATTGGCAAATGCCAATAAAGACGAACTCCTGACAATATCAGAAGTAGCTGGAACAAGCAGTTTAACCAGAAACACGATGAAAGAAGCTTCACTCCTTGATATGGTATCTGCCTTATTTACATTTAGTGTAATTTTTTTGACTGTGAAAAAAGTTTTGTTTCTATTGTCATAGTTGGTGAGCCTGTTTTTCCATATTGAATTTGTCCACTGCAGTTTGTCCAGTTTCCCTTTGTTTTCAGTATGTGACTTATTGTAATTCAAAATATGTAGAATTAGATGTTTAAACAGTTTTTATCTTCCCTCCTTTTAAAAAATATATCTTTAGGATCGAATGGAGGCTGCTAGCAATATAATTAACATTATAAAAAAGAAAAGGGCTGACATGGTTGCGAATATTGAAACCCTTTGTGATGCGTATATCATTTTAGCAAACATGGATGCGAATCCCTGGAAATCACACAGAAGTAAGAGTTTGGGGAGTAGGGATTGTTGCAGTGGGAGCTTGTAATTAACAGGACCATTCATTTATGCCTGTGATGTTGAATTTTGGCACTCCAGGTGTTCTTGTACAGTACAGTACTTCAATTCCCAAAAGCCCAAGTCCCGATGAATCCACAGGAATGGTTTTACTACGTGTACATGCAGTAAACCCATTTGTGTGGATTCACAGAGACTTGGGCTTCTGGGAACTGAAGTCCAAGAACACCTGGAGTGCCAAGGTTTGCCATCACAGATCTAGGCCAAGTTAAAGCTATAATCTAATGTGTGGAAATTATTATTTTCCTTGTTCGCAGAGTTTTATTTAGAACATAATCTTTTTGAAGATTAAATGCTATAGAGGTTGGCAAAAGAAAAGGAAAGAAAAAGCAGCAAAATATTGTGGCATTTCAAACACTAATAGTTATACTTCAGTGTGAGACTGATTAGAATCCACAAAAAAGTGCATATTTATACCTGATATATACCTGTCTGGCGAGGTTATCTAACCTGACAACCTAAGGACTAACAGCCTTGGGTGCCAGAGTCTACAGGGAAGGGTAATGGTCCCCAAGTGGATTAAATCCCACTTGAATCCAACTTGATGGAGGGTAGCAGCTTCATCAATACTGGCCTGGAGGACTTTGCATTTCCAAAAGGGCTCAGGACCAGATCTGGATCCGTGATACGGGAGTCATGCTGCGATGCAGAAGGCAGATGAAAAGCCACTGCGTTATATTCTTAGGACAGTCTTTATGGCTGATCGTCATTAGGATCTTCAATATTCGGATATGGCAGAAGAAGAAATGAGGACACAGATAAAAGGCAAAGTGTCCGTGTTTCATTAGCATGTAATATTCACTACTCCATTTAGCATTTCCTGGTCAAGGAGCCAAAGGCAGGAAGAATACCTGACAAATCTAGATGCCAGTTGTGCTCATTTATCTACACTGACAGCACTATTAAAGGTCCCAGCAATGTTAGCCACAACATCAGGTGTCAATTCATTTGCACCTTCTCCAATGTGATATGTCATCTTCTGGCAATAGAATTTCCACCCAACCCTGCTTTCTATGTAAGGCAAACAGAACAATTTTTGTGCAAAAAAAAAAAGAATAGCACCAAATCTGACACTCGTAACGGTAAAACAGAGAAATTAGTTTCAGAACACTTTAATTTCCCAAGACAAACTTTTATAACTTTCCAAGTGGTTATGGCACAAAAAAAGGAATTATGAAGAGAGACTCAAGCAAGAAACAATTAGCAACACAAACCAATGTCTAAGGGCCTCAATAGAGATCAAGTCTTCTTAGCTAATTACATCTGGTCATGAGGTTTTATATCAATATAGAGGGCAATAGTATGTGGATTATTTGTGCCTGAAGAAAGGAATTCTGATCTTCAAAAGTTCACACTGAAGGGTTAGGTAAAGTTAAGATAAAGGTCGGCCTTGCTCGAAAGCCAGTCGTATCCAACTCTAGGGTTCAGCGCTCATCTCTGTTTATAACCAAAGATCTGCATCTGCAAACACTATCTGCATCTGTAAACACTTCAGTGGTTATGTGGCAGGCATGACTAGGCATGGAACGCTGTTTACCTTTCCAGAGAAGTGGTCCCTATTTATCTACTTGCAATTTCTTGCTTTCAAACTGCTAGGTTGGCAGGAGCTGGGACAAAGATGGGAGCTCACTCCATTGTGTAGCACTCAGGTCTTGAACTGCTGACCTGCCAACCTTCCAGTCATCAAGTTCAGCCTCTTAACCACTAAGCCACTGCAGTCCCACTAGTCCTTAAAGTGCTACAATATTGTCTTCCCCTCTCATTTTCTTTTGCTCTGCCAATCTGCTGAGACAACTAAAGTACAGTAATAGTTCGGATAATGTCTGCATTGTATAACGCTAAAATAGGATAACGCTATCTGTTAGCATTATCTGATGCAGTCGTTCGTAGCAGCAGGGTGGCTGGAAAGCTGAACAGGGTTCTCCATTCAGCTTCCCAGCCACCCCACAGCTGTGGAGGCAGTGGCGGGTGGTGAGTCCCCGTCGGCTTCCCCAACCACCCCACAGCTGTGGATCGGGTCCCCCGACCCCCTGGAGCCAGCATGGAATCCCCACTGCCCTTTCCAAAGAGGCAGGCTGATCACCCCCCTCTTCCCTTTTTGGAAAGGGAACAGGGCTTTTTAAAAAGTTGTGCGATCAATGCATCGCATAACATTAAAAACCAGATAACGACGAGACTTGTGGAACCAAGTCTCATCATTATCCTAGGTACTAGTGTACTAAGGTTATTTCTTTTGGAAATGTTATGAAAGTGTTTGTTTTGCAGTTAATTATGCCCAGTTTATATAGATAGACTGAATCAGCTGAGGAAATTCATTTTAAAAGGGACTAATGGATAAATAGTATTTCAGATCTATGAAATATGATCAGTTATACAGAGAAATGGTAGAAACAACTTATTGATAAATTAATGCCTTGTATGTTTGCTGGACATCAAAGTGAGTGGAAAGGTTTGTGCAGGAGTGTGTGTTTAATATTAGTATTTTAAAGAATAATTTATTGTTTTTGCAGAAGCCATACACATCCCTTCTAGTCAACCTATTACAAAGATGAAGAACCTTGATAATGTTGTTGTTCCGACTATGGAAATTAAGGTAAACAAAACTGATTCCTTATCTCGGTAATATGTATACAGTCATTTCAAGGGCTTTAATGTACCTTGAACAAGAGCATCAAAAAAACTATGGTAGCAGGTAGTATTGATTTTAATAAAACAGCATGAAGTTTATTTTTGGTTACAGGTGGATCCAAGTGGAAAATATGAAAATTTGGTTACAGTAAAATCATTTAATCCAGAATTTCGCCTAGCAGGAGGAGTTAATCTACCAAAAATAATAGATTGTGTAGGATCAGATGGGAGAGCGAGGAGGCAACTTGTCAAGGTGAGTTATTTATGTTGCAGATTCAGTCAAACCTCAGATAACGTTATGACTTGGTTCCACAAGTCATGACGTTATCCAATTTTTAGTGTTGTCTGATGCATGCATCGAACAATGCTTAAAAAAAAAAGTCCTGACTTCAGGGACAAACCGCGCGGTTTGTCCCCGAAGTCAAGCTGACCCTAGGCTAGCAATCGCTAGCCTAGGGTCAGTTTAACTTCAGGGACAAACCGCGCGGTTTGTCCCTGAAGTCATTGCTGCGGTTGGGGGATGGATTGGGCTACCCAATCCACCCCCCAACCACAGCGATGGATTGTTGCAGTTGGAGGTTGGATTAGGTAGCCCAATCCAAATCCCAACCATAGCGATTGCTAAGAGTGCAGGAGGGTCGGGGGGAAAGGCATTCATTCACGCGCCTTTCCCCCCGACCCTCGTGCACTCTTAGTGATCGCTAAGAGTGCAGGAGGGCTGGGGGGGAAGACACTCACTCACGCACCTTTTCTCGCGCACGCAAGCGCCTTTCCCCCCGACCCTACTGCACTCTTAGCGATCACTAAGAGTGCACGAGGGTCGGGGGAAAGGCGCTCCCCCGATTGGGTAGATGTTCTACCCAATCCACCCCCACCCCCAGATGATTGCCTCGGATAACGCTAAAGAATCATTATCCAGAATTGTTATCCGATGCAAGTTTTTTCCAATCATTATCCGAGGTATTACTGTACAGTCAAACCTCTACATACGAATTTAATTCTTTCCTCGGGGATTTATTTATTTATTTATTCAGATTTATATTGCCGCCTACTCGCCGAGACAACTTAGGGCATCTTACATTCAAAACAAGGTTTATCTCAAAAAAAATCTTATCTTGAATTTCCCATAGGAATGTATTGAATGCAATTTACCAACAGAATGCATTGAATTTCTTATCTTTAAAAAATCATATTAAAAATTCTTATCTCAAACTTGATTTTTTCTGAGATTTCTCGATGTATCTTGTGTTTTTCTTAAGTTGAACCGTTCTTATCTTGAGGTTTGACTGTAGTAACATTTTACGAACTACAAGAAATTGTCCAGCTGAATGGAGAAGAAAAAATCTGTACTGCAGTTGTTATTTTGGTAGGCTTGTTTCAAGTATCACTTTGTCGGTTTGAGAAATCATGGTTTTAAACACTGAATAAGACCTTAGATAATGTTCAGACATATTATTCTGTTTTTCTAATACAGTAAAACCCCGACTTACATATGCCTCGAGTTACGTAAAATTCAACTTACATAATAATTTTGTGCTAAAACAATGTCCCAATTTACACGATTTCTATGGGTTTGGTTCAAGTTGTGTAAAAATTCATTTCCCTATGGGTTTGCTTTGATTTACATAAACATTTCATTTTTCCTATGGGTTTGCTTCGAGTTACATAAAAAAAAAATTCTTATGGGTTTCGAGTTACATAAAAAAACGATTTAAGCAAAACCGTACGGAACAGACTTTTTTCATAAGTAGGCGTTTAACTGTATTGTACATTATTTTTCAATAATTTTATTTCATGACATTGTGGTCCAAGATACCTAGTGTTTTTTGTTGTTGTTCAGTCGCACAGTCGATTCCGACCCTTTGCGACCCCATGGACCACTGTCCACCAGGCACTTCTGTCCTCCACCATCCCCCTCAACTTGCTCAGCTCTGTGCCCATTGCGTCCACAATACCATCTAGCAATCTCATTTTTGGCCGCCCCTTCTTTTGCCCTCCACCCTTCCCAGCATCAAGGCCTTCTCAAGTGAATCTTCTCTTCTCATTTGATGTCCAAAGTACTTTAGCTTCATCTTTACAATTTGACCTTCTAAGGAGCAGTCAGGGTTGATTTCTTCTAAGATTGACCTATTTGTTCTCCTCGTTGTCCAGGGGACTCTCAAAACTCTCCTCCAACACCACATCTCAAAGGCATCTATTCTTCTGCACTCAGCTTTCCTAATGGTCCAGCTCTCACAACCATACATTGCCACAGGGAATACCATTGCTTTGACTATGTGGATTTTTGTTTCCAATGTGATGTCTCTACTTTTCACTATGCTCCCCAGGTTTCTGATCGCTTGCCTCCCAAGAATCAGTCACCTTCTTCTTCGAGACGTCTGTGAAATACACACAATTGGGTTTGCGCCTGCGCAGAACTCCATTCGGAACGTACCAGAGCTTTTGAAAAAAGGAGGGAAAGATCTGTCAAATTAGGCCCCGCCCCCTTCCCATATAAGCCTGGCGTCGGCCGTTTCCCGCTCAGTCTTTTCTTTTCCGCTGCGGTAGACTCTACCTCGGCTGCCAGAGCTTGTGCGCCTCTCGTCGTGTATGGCCTCGTTGGGCCCTTTTAAGCCTTGCTCTGTCTGCTCCGCGAAAATTCCTCTGTCAGACGGGCACGATCGCTGTCTTCTCTGCCTGGGGGAGGCGCACCAGATCCAGGCTTGTGCTTTCTGTAAAAAATTTACGAGAACTGCGTTAAAAAACAGGGCTTCCAGACTACGTTCCTTTCTCTGGGAACGCTCTCTCTCAGCAGTTACTGTCATGGAGCCCATTGCTGATCCTCCGGTTCTTTCTCCCGCCCAGGAAGGGGAACAGGGCCCTCGACCCTCCCCTCCCGTAGCCTCTAAAAAGGACTTAAAAAAGCGGAAGAGTAAGGAGGACCCCTCGGCTGAGCCGAAGAAAAAGAAATCGGCAAAAAAGCTTGTTCCCGTCAAACCGCCTCCAGCCCTGTTAAGCCTCTCTCCTGTCAGATCTCTCTCTGACAGCGACGCCATCTTGTCACCAGAGATAGATGACAATGCGGGGGATTCTGTCTCTGTAGTTGAGATTCCGGGCACTTCCATGGATCAACCGTCCCAGGGCCAGATTCCTATGTCACCCAGGTCGGAGTTTTCGGAGGCTCACTCGCGCTTCTCGCGCAACATGCTCGTGTGCCCCCCCTGCTTCCCGCATCAGGAGTGGGCATATCCTCATGGAGGTTTCTACGGTCACTACCCTCATTGCTGCAGGGGAGCGCCATGGCCCTCTCCAGGATCTCAGGGGTACCATGCCCCGGACCCCCTATCTCACGGACGCCGAGAGGAAGCTCCGGGGGGGGAGCGTGCGTCCACCCGGCGGACTGCCTATGCTGCCCAAGGGGGAGACGCTGATCAGCCTTGCCGCCGTCGCCCGCGTTCACCCGTGGCGTCCGGCAGGCTGGGATCCTCGGTTGCGGTTAGGGCAGACCAGGCGCCTCGTTCCAGATCGCCAGCCCGCCGCACGGATCCGACAAGGGAAGGAAGCTCGAAGCCGCGCCCTGCCGATCACCGCCGGGTCCGCTCAGCTTCTCCGGTCCCATCGCGGGCAACCTCCAGGGCCAGCGTTCGCTCTGCCCAGAGCGGGAGGCGTGAAAGAGGAGAGGTTGCTTCGCGCTCTGCCTCCCCTGCCAGATCACTATCGCCGGCTGGGTCAGCCTCCGATGCCGAGTCGTCGGTAGAAGCTACGCCCGGATCCGACGCCTCTGCCACGAAGTCCCCCCATCCACCTGAGGACTCTCGTGCTTACTCAGCCCTTGTTGCCCGCATGGCGCTAGCTCTGGAGCTCGAATTCGAGCAGCCTCCAGCTCCGCGCTCTGACAAGGTTTTTCAACGTCTTCAAAAGGACGCTATCCGGCCAACATCGGTTGGGATGCTTCCTTCTTTGATCGATCTCGGGAAGGAGATCTGGCGTCGCCCCTCATCGGCCCAAACTGTGTCCCGACGAGTGGACGCCTATTACAAGGTGTGCGACCAGGAGTCCGGCTTCCTCTTGAAGCACCCCACTTCCAACTCGATTGTTGTCGAGACGGCTCAGGGGAAGACGGGCGGCAGCGAAGTCACCACCCCTGCATCCAAGGAGGGCAGGAAACTTGACCAGATGGGTCGCCGGGTTTATTCCTCGGCATCTTTGGCTATCCGAGTGGCCAATTATCAGGCCATGATGGGGGCATATCAGGCCCACCTATGGGAGAAAGTAGAACCGATCCTCGCTTCCATCCCAGAGGAGGCTCGGACTCAGTTGGCCGCGATAGCCCAGGAGGGTGCCCAGCTTGCGTCACAACAAATTCGGTCGGCTAGCCACGCCATGGACTGTTCTGCCAGGGCCATGGCTTCTGCAATTGTCCTGCGCCGCTACTCTTGGCTTCGGTCTGCGGGACTCACTGACGATGCTCGTCGCCGTATTGAGGATCTGCCCTTTGATGGGGAGGGTCTCTTTAACGACACCACTGACGACGTTATGGAGAACCTTCAAAAGAAAAAGAACACTGCCAAACGACTGGGTCTGAACCAACCGCCCCAGAACAAACCACAGCCTTTTCAACCTCGGCAGTTCCCGTCATTCATACCACAACAACCAGCTTCCGACAGGAGCAAGCCCCGCTCCTCTTACCAACCTAGGCAGGGCACTTCGCGCCAGCCTTTTCGCTCCTCTCAACCTCAACGCAAGTGGGACAAGAAACAAAAGCATCGTCCCTGACTTGGAGGGGCCCCCGATCGGCCTTTCTACTGTTCTGGGCCCGCAGTCCCCCTCCGCTTCTCCACTGCCTCTCCCTGTTTGGCATTCCATCACTACGGACAAGTGGGTACTCAAAATCGTGCGGGTGGGCTACGCCATCGAATTCGAGCGTCTTCCTCCCACGGGACACCTCCGTGTGACCCAACCGTCTCCGGTTCTCCTAGAAGAGATGTCCTCACTCCTTGCCAAGAATGCCATAGAACAGGTGCGACCTTCCAAGGTTCACAGGGGTTTCTTTTCCCGCTATTTTACGGTGGAGAAGAAGGACGGCGGACTGCGTCCTATCCTCGATCTTCGCAAATTGAACCAGTACGTGACCAGGAAAAGGTTCCGGATGGTCACGCTTCAGAACACCCTTCCCCTCCTTCGAGAGGGCGACTGGTTTTCCATCATAGACCTTCGAGACGCTTACTTCCATGTTCCAATTCGGAAGGATCATCGTCGGTTCCTCATGTTTGCTTTGGGAAACGAGTTTTTTCAGTTCAAGGCACTACCCTTTGGGCTCGCCACGGCCCCAAGAGTGTTTACAAAGTTCCTAGCGCCTGTTGCGGCTTTTCTTCGTTCAAAAGACGTTGTTGTTTTTCCCTACATCGACGACTGGTTATTGGTCTCCCAGTCACTTCCTCAGGCACTTCTCGACGTCCAGTTCACAACCTGTCTCATGTCCAACCTTGGCCTCAAAATAAACTTCGACAAGTCAATTCTTACGCCTCAGCGCAGGGTAACATATATCGGCGCCGTCCTAGACTCCGGGACGGCGAGAGCATTCCTCCCTGCGCAGCGGATACAGAAGATACGCAAACTGCTACATCTCTTCTCCGCCGGGAGCAGGGTGTCCGCCTTTGTTGTCCAGAAGCTTCTTGGCCTCATGGCTTCCACCATCGCCGTGGTCCGCTTCGCAAGGTTGCGGATGCGTCCCCTGCAGGCGTGGTTTCTCAGGACTTTCTCCCCTTCCGTGGACCCCCAGTCAATGAAGCTGACCGTCCCCTCCGGGGTTGCACGTTCTCTGCGTTGGTGGGCGGACGCTCACCATCTGGACCAGGGGGTTCCCTTTCAAGCGCCGGGCCCGTCCATCCAGGTGGTCTCCGATGCCAGCCTCGGTGGCTGGGGTGCCCACTGTGGCACCGGCAGAGTACACGATGTTTGGTCCCGCAGGGAACAGGCCATGCATATCAACGAACTCGAACTCTTGGCGATATGGAAGGCCCTCAGGGCTTTCGCCCCGACGCTGGAAGGCAGAGTAGTACAAGTACTCACCGACAACACCACTGCCGCCTCGTATGTCAACAAGCAGGGCGGCACAAGGTCCCTCAGACTTCTCCGAACGTCGATGAGCCTGTGGGAGTGGTGCATCGCTCATCGGATAGAACCGGTTGTGGTTCACATCCAGGGGAACAACAACGTGCTTGCAGACCAGCTCAGCCGTCAGGATTCTGCCATGCACGAGTGGCAGCTCAACCAAGGGGTCTTCGACCTCCTCTGCCAAAGGTGGGGGTCCCCAAAGATAGATGTGTTCGCCTCCAGGGAGAACACGAAATGCCACCTCTTCTGCTCCAGAGCGGGGAAGGACCGGACCTCTCTCGGGGACGCGTTCATGTTCCAATGGACAGGGCCACTGCTTTACCTTTATCCTCCCATCCCCCTGATAACTCGAACCATAGTCAAGGTCAGGGAGGATGCCTCCGACGTCATTCTGATCACTCCGTGGTGGCAGAGGCAACCTTGGTTTCCCATTCTCAAGAGGCTGTCCTCGGACTTTCTGGTACTTCCCCTGTTACCGGACCTGATTCACCAAGACGACGGCAAGGTTCTCCACCCAGACCTCCAGATGCTGCGGCTGACTGCGTGGAGGATAACCCTGTGATTGCTCGGATCCTTACTGCCAGCAGAAGGGATTCTACCAACAGACTTTACCACTATAAATACAAGTCTTTTCTCTCCTTTCTGGCTCAGCAGGGCCGCACGCCTGATGACTTTGATGTCCTCACGGTGCTTCGGTACCTCCTCTGCTTAGCGGAGTCTGGTAAGGCGTACTCTTCTATCAAGGTGGCTTTGGCCGCTGTCGTTGCCCATCAACGGCCTTCCTCCACTCACGCCTCGCTCTTCCGCAATGCTACCGTTAAAAGGTTTCTTCGGGGGCTACGGAACGCCTTTCCCCGCCCCAGGCTTCCGGTGCCGCAGTGGTCCCTTCGCCTCGTGCTGCAACGTCTGCGGTATCCTCCCTTCGAACCGATGTTCTCTGCCGGCATCCGACTAGTGACTTTGAAAACTGTCTTCCTGCTGGCCATTACGTCTGCACGCAGGGCATCCGAGCTGGCTGCCCTACGACATGACCCGCCTTTCCTCCAATTCTTCGCCAACAAGGTCGTTCTGCATCCGGACTTGGCATTCCTACCCAAGGTCGTCTCAGATTTCCACCTTTCTCAACCTCTATGTCTGCCGGTTTATTTTCCCGAGCCTTCATCTCCTATCGAGCAGTCCCTACACACGTTAGATGTACGTCGGGCTCTCCTCTTCTACTTGGACAAGACCAAGCCCTTTCGGCGCTCCGATAGACTATTCGTCGCTTACGGAGGCCCAAGGAAAGGAGCTGCGATTTCGTCGCAGCGCATTTCTAAATGGATCGTTGCCACTATCCAACTGGCCTATCAACTGGCCCAGGTTCCTCTCCCTGCTCAAGTCAGGGCTCACTCTACAAGGGCTGTTTCCTCCTCCACGGCTTTCCTGAAGGGGGTGCCGCTTGAAGACATCTGCCGGTCTGCTACGTGGTCACAGCCACTGACGTTTGTGCAGCACTACAGACTGGATACGAGGGCTTTCCAGGACACACGCTTCGGACGGGCTGTCCTGGCGACCACTCTGTAGCATTACTTCCTCCGGACCCAGACGTGGACCCTCCATCCGGTAAGAAGCTTGCTACTCACCCAATTGTGTGTATTTCACAGACGTCTCGAAGAAGAAGAACGGGTTACTTACCTGTAACTTTGGTTCTTCGAGTTACGTCTGTGAAATTCACACGTAACCCGCCCTCCTCCCCTCTCTCTCTCACGTCTGTGAGTTACCTGGCGTTAGCTTGTAATCGACTGAGCGGGAAACGGCCGACGCCAGGCTTATATGGGAAGGGGGCGGGGCCTAATTTGACAGATCTTTCCCTCCTTTTTTCAAAAGCTCTGGTACGTTCCGAATGGAGTTCTGCGCAGGCGCAAACCCAATTGTGTGAATTTCACAGACGTAACTCGAAGAACCAAAGTTACAGGTAAGTAACCCGTTCTTTTTATTTCATGGCTGCAATCACCATCTGCAGTGAGCTTTGATCCTAAGAAAGTAAAATCTGTCACTGCTTCTACTTCTTCCCCATCTATTTTCCAGGGACTGATAGGACCTGTTGCTATAATCTTGGTTTTCTTTATATTGAGTCTCAAGCCAGCTTTTTCACTCTCTTCTTTCAACCTAATCAGGAGCTTCTTTAGTTCCTCCTCACTTTCTGCCATTAGGGTGGTATCATCTGAATTGATGCAGTGATGATTTCAAGGAAATTTTAAAGCATTTTTATTGTTATTTTATTTATAAGACATTCTAAGTATTTCCAAGCTTTGATTTGCTCTAAAATGAAAGGCATAAGCAATAACAGACCTGTTTGGATAATGTGATAGCTTTGTCTTGGATGCAATATTTTGTGGAGGACTTCGTTGTTTAAAGCTTTTATCTTTACTCCAGTTGTCTCTGAATAAGCATATTTAGCTTCAGGCTGTGTGAGTTGCTATTTTGTAAGTTAAAAAAAAGGCAGAGAACACTTTTTGTATTAATTTTTTTAAAAAGATGGGTAATATCTTCATTACTAGTATAGAAAACATGTGAGCTTCTGAGTCATGCAGACTCTGTTTTGGACTTTTCGATTCCCAGCTTCCTTTACAATCTCTACAGTGTTCAGCTTAAAAAAGACTATTGCAATATTCAAACATTCACTTGTGTTTGATATTTTAGTTGTTTAATGAAGATATTATCCACAGATGTTCTTGGATTTTATTTTATTACCACAAAGCTTTTTTTGTCTTCTTTATTTTTGTTAAAAGCTCAAATGATGTAATAACTGACATTTCTCATATCTTTTACAGGGTCGTGATGACCTGAGACAGGATGCTGTCATGCAGCAGGTTTTCCAGATGTGCAATACTCTGTTACAGGAAAATAGTGAAACTAGGAAGAGAAAATTAACTATCCGTAGATACAAGGCAAGCTTTCCTATCTGTGCACCAAAGTACAGTTGTACCTCACTTAAAGAGCATAATGCGTTTCACAGGATTGCTCTTTAAGCGAAACACCATTGTAAATGACCAATTGTGGGGGGGATTGCGAACCCTGATTTATTTGTTAAGTGAGTTTTTGGTTAGTTTTATTTGTTAAGCGAAGCAAACATTCAGAGAAAAATCTGCTCTTTAAGCGAAACGCTCTTTAAGCGAAACGCTCTTTATGCGAGGTTTGACTGTATCCTGGTACAGACATCTTAGGAGCTCCTTTAGTGTGTAATGTTGCTGTCTTATAAAGACTTGAACTGTTGATCCAGCCATCTTAGTACTGTCAATTCATAGCTGGCAGAGACTCTTAGACCTTTCTGCTAGTAGTCCTTTTAACTGGAAATGACAGGAATTGAATCTTGACCTTATTACAGTGGAACCCCAACATACAAATGGTTTGTCTTACAAAAACATCGACATACAAATAGAAATTTTGGCTAAAAAAATTGATACAGTCATACCTAGTATAACGAATTTAATTCGTTCTGCAAGGTTGCTCGCTATGCGAAAAATTCACTATGCGAGTGACTCGCATAACGAATTTTTCGCTATGCGAGTTGGACTTTTCCCTATGGAAAAACTCGCATAACAAGCTGTCTATGGGGAAAACTCACGTAGCGAAAAAATTTGTTATGCGAGTTTTCCCCATAGAAACGCTTGTTATGCGAGTTTTTCCATAGGGAAAAGTCCGACTCACATAGCGAAAAATTCGTTATGCGAGTCAGACCGCTTAGCAAAAAACTTGCTCGTTAATGCCCGCATAATGGATAAAAACTTCCGTTCTGCAGAGCCTTTCACTATGCAGTTTTTTCATTATGTGAACCAAATAGGCAATACCTCGCATAACAAAAAAAGTTCGTTATACGGGGTTTCATTAAGTGCGGTACACCTTACTTCGAAACCCCCATATAACGAAAAATTTTCGTTATGCGGGGTATCGCAAACAGCACACGAATGCTTCGTTGTACAATTTTTTTTGACATACAAATAACCTTGTGGAACGGGGGGAAACATATGTAGAGATTTTACTGTACAGTGGAACAAAATCGTATAACAATTAGTTTTTTGGTGGGAAATGGGATCCCGCATAACAATGTTCCCTATGGGAAAAAAATCGTACAACAATTTTTCAATGGGAAAAACCACTTAGCAAAAAAAATCATTGTACGATGCAGCCCATAGGGAAAATTGCTATACAGTTGTACCTCGCTTAAAAAGCATAATGCGCTCCACAGGATTGCTCTTTAAGCAAGTTTGCTCTTTAAGCAAAACACCATTGTAAGTGACCAACTGGGGGGGGGGATTGTGAACCCCAATTTGTTTGTTAAGCGAGTTTTTGGTTGGTTTTATTTGTTAAGTGAAGCGAACTTTCAGAGAAAATTCTGCTCTTTAAGCGAGTTACTCTTTAAGTGAGGTGCTCTTTATGCGAGGTTTGACTGTACGGTGCATGTATTGTATAGCAATTGTTTCGTACAACAGTGAGCCCCATGGAACGGATTAAAATCGTTGTATGAGGTACCACTGTACAGTATTTGCAAAACATATTTTCTGCCCCTACATTTTTATCCTTTTCTTCCATCATGTGAAACTGATCCATATGGTCAAAATATTGGTCTGCCAGCATATTATGTTTGTGCTTGACTAGCTAGCAGTAGCCCTTTAAAATCTAAAAGCCTTTCACTACATCTGTTTCTTGAGATATTTCTAAGGGTTTAATCTGGCCCCTTCTGCATGCAATAGCTATGTTCTTCCATGGAGCTGATAATTTGTCCTTTCCTTGCAATCCACGGTTTTAGAACTTGAGTGAGTGTCATGAAAACATGCTTTTCTCTCCTAGAAAAAATTTCTTCCCTAGATCTGTTTTTGTGAAAATATGTCTCCCCATAATCATTTCCTCTAGCACAAACTTAATCATGCTGACTGACGTATATCTGGTTACTACTTAGGTGGTTCCCCTCTCTCAAAGAAGTGGTGTCTTAGAATGGTGTACAGGAACAATTCCTCTGGGTGAATTCCTCATCAATCCAGATAACGCTGCTCATAAACGTTATAGGCCAAAAGACTATAGCAGCTTAGACTGCCAGAGGAAAATGTTGGTGAGTCAGAAGAAAATGAATAATTTGTTAATGTTTTAATATTTAATGTAATGTTTCTCTGTGTATGTATGTAGAAAACCTGTCGTATCATGCAGCCAGGCAGATGAACAGAATTTGGTTCATCATCACAAGAGGCAATAAACTCTTCAAAGATCCATGCTTAGTATTTATTTATTTCTTCATTCAGCTCCTTTTTTATAAATACTGAAAGACATGCAAGTTCACTGTCAGCTTTTCTTTTAACACACCAAACTATTAGAAAAGCAACTAAAGAACCTCAGTCATATAGGTCCTAAAGGATTTTCTCAGACACAAATGTTCATAATCACGATATCTAACATCACAGTAAGCTTTTTAAAGAAATGTTATAAATGCGGTATTGCCTTTTCAAGTGTAATGCTGGCTAAATGACAGTTCACTGGCCTTTCCAGTGATCCAACAAATGAGAAAAGCAAAAAAAATGATAACAAAAGCACATATTGTTATACAGTAATACCTCGGATAACGTTTACCTCGGATAATGCTAAAATCGCATAACGTTAAGTAATCTGGGGAGGAGAATTGGATCGAATAATGTTAAGGTCCTATGGGATGGATCGGATAACAACCGATAAAGCCTGTGCGGTTACAATGTATCTCTATGGAGCTTTAACGTTATCCGATCCATCCCATAGAATTTTAACATGCATCGGATAACACTAAAAATCGGATAACACCAAGACTTGTGGAACCAAGTCTTAGCGTTATCTGAGGTATTACTGTACTGTATTTACATTTTGGGATTATATTGTTAATACTGTTATTTGGATGTTGTTAGCTGCCCTGAGTAATATTTATACTAACTAGAGGCGAGAGATAAATAGATAACATAAATAAATACTAACTAAAAAGCAAGCAAATGGATTACTATCAACATCATGTAGCACATTTAAGATTCAGCTATTTTCTGTAGTATGAACTTTTGTTAAATCTGCTAAAACACTTTGAAAAATAGAAAAGGAAATTGAAGGGTATCACAGAAAGAACTTACAATTTAATGATCCCATACTCAGAATTGAACAAAAAGGTGGCAGAAAAGGCCTGGCTTGTTTCTTTGGAGTCTATAAAATGACCTATTTTCAAGTTTTGTGAACTCTGATACTAAGTCAGCTGTATCAGAAAACAATGATGGCAGCAGCTGTATTTATATTCTCTCTTTTCTTTAATGATAGGTAGGTTCTTTGTGAGATAGATTAGAATGAAGTAATGTTACTCGGTGAGCGTCTTGACTGAAGAAGAGCTGGAATCCTGGGCTGAGGTTTGATGGTATACTTTCTTGCTACCATCAGAATCGCCACCCCTCATCCCCACAAATCCTATATGACATAAAAACCTGCTCTCTAGTGCTTGGAATCTAATCGGATCAGATTTTGATGCCACATGTAACTGTGGTTCTTTATTTGCCTTTCAAGTTAATTTCTCTTGTGAATAATTTCAGATCATTTCTAGTTACTCAGATAGAATGTTGTTGTAACAGGGGAAGGCAGATGTAGTTCTGTTGGAAGGGCTTCAATTAATATTTCATAGTCTACCCACTGAACCAGTGGTCAATATCCTGTTCCATAGTTCCAGTGGTGAAGCTTGGATGACATCATTAACAGTGGCAGATTTCCACTGATTAAGAGTTCCTACTTTGATTTGGAGTTCCATGCAACTAACACACAGTGAGACGAAGTCATGTACAGATAGAAATTAAAGCAGGCACTCTTTAAGGAGTGGCAGTCTGCTCCTGAAGGTGACATTATTTCTGCTTTGACATTGGACATATGTGGGACTGCACTGGCTCAGTGGTTAAGAAGCTTGCCTTCTTAGCTAGAAGTTCGGCAAGTCGGCAGTTCAAGACCTGGGTACTGCATGACAGAATGAGCACTTGTGTCTGTCCTAGCTCTTGCCAACCTAGCAGATTGAAAGCAAGAAATTGAAAGTAGATAGATAGGGACCACTTTGGTGATCTTGGGGACATGAAAGGAGCCTCATTCAGGTGTCCCCTGAGCAGAGTTTCTCTAGCAAAAATCCTTTCAACCCAGAATAATTTCTGACACAAAATTATTATTAGTGAACTTATGCAATGAGATACTGGCCAACATTTCACCACTGTATTTCCGCTACACACATTGTTTGTGTACCTATTGACATTTTTAAGAGGAAAGGATTTTAGTGTTTTTATGTTGCATTTAGTCTATTTGTTGTAAGTAAAGCTGTACATAAAAATAAAATGTTTTTCATACCATCTCAAAGCTTGATTTTCTCCAGTGCATAAAGTTTTTTTGCATGGACAAAGAAAGCTAACTAGGAGGAAAATGTTGGTTCTAAATTATTTGTGCTTCACTTCAAAGGAGGCACAAAAAACAAGTTTTGAAGAGAAACATGCCATCTTTATGGACATATGCCAGAATTTTCAACCTGTGTTTCGCTATTTTTGCATGGAAAAGTTTCTCGATCCGGCAGTGTGGTTTGAGAAAAGGTTGGCATATACACGAAGTGTTGCTACTTCATCAATAGGTAATATACAACATGGCTAACCATTTTTGGTAGTCTTTTGTTAGCCTTGCTTTTCCAGATCTAATTTTGTGGTAATCTTCATTAAATTAAAGTATATCTACCCATGCTATGGTAGCCATCAACTCTAGCAGTGCTTAATGTATTTGTCAAGCAGTTTAAGCAAACGTGAGCCATTTTATACTTCATGTGTTCATCAACAGTACTAATGCCATGTATTCCATGCACCCCACTTTCTCATTTTTCTGCTCTAGGTGCACTTAAATCATGATAAAGAAACTTACGTCCTCAGTATAAATTTGCTGTGTTGAACTCTTATTTGCAGTATTCTTTGGGGGAGGGGCTATTAGATTGTTGGGGTATATTGCTCTCTGACTTATGTATATTATTTGCTATTGGTCTTCCCTCTAGTGTTAATATTATGAAATCTAATATAGCCTACCGGTAGATGTTTTGGGGTTACTGTTTACCTAGGGATTTAACTAGGTAGTAGTTATGATGGAAATTTCAATATCAACACTGGGCATAATCCTCTTGCATAGCTACACAAATGGCATAACTTTTGCAGTTAAGGAACCAATGTAGACAGTGTTAATTGCAATATGTAGCTCATAACATCTATTGAGATTTCCTAATGTAAGGCAATTATCTTCCAAACGTTCTGCTGTTTCTGTTATGTTGACGCAACTAGGCAAGAGAATTTTGGCCATTGTGTTTTCTCTTATAAACAAGAGTCGTTTTGAAATAAATAACTTCAGTTTAAGACTTAAAAGGGATCTTTTATACCCAAGTACTAATTGATAACTGCTGCCTATAAGAGGACTCTCCAGAGTTGAGTTTGATGTGGTACAAGCCCAGGCCAGGAATCTCATTTTCTCAACATACTTACAGAGGAACACCTAGCTCCCCCTCCCCTTGTCACTTTGCTTCGTTATCGTCAACGAGTCTGGGAAGGAGAGGTTCTTGCTCATATGGACACTGTTCAGATGAGTGAGAATCTAGAAAGTAGAGTTGAAAAGCAGATTTAATTGTATTTGATACATTTAAAAAAGGATGGGCTTTGTACATCAACCCAAGACTTTAGAATCCCAAACAGTTGTTAAATGAATTTCTGTAAGCTATTTTAGATATGTTGTATTGTAGATCTTGCATGTTTAAAAGACGTATTTTAAAGAAACAGTGGAGTGAAGTGTAGATATTGTAACTTGGGCACCTTATTTTTTCAGTTGGTTACATTCTTGGTCTTGGAGACAGACATGTGCAGAATATTCTGTTAGATGAACAAAGTGCGGAACTTGTACACATTGATTTAGGTATGTATAAAAGCAAAGGATCACATTCTCAGATTTTATTTACTTTGCCTATATCAGTGGTCTTAAAATTATTTCTCTCTCTCCTTTGTTAGGTGTTGCTTTTGAGCAGGGCAAAATTCTTCCTACTCCAGAGACTGTCCCTTTCCGGCTTACAAGAGATATTGTAGACGGGATGGGTATCACTGGTGTGGAGGGAGTCTTCAGGAGGTAAAGTATGCACTATACAACTGTTTCTCTTTTCTAAGCATTTCTGTAGATCCAGCTGTTCACATTTGAGAAAATGCTCATTATTTACATGATGAACATTGTTAGCAACCTATGTTGCCCATTGAGAACGAACCATGAAGTGTACTGTTATATGACATTCTTTATGTTGAAATTGTTAGTGAAAATAGTTTGGGAAATGGTATTTGTTTGAAAATATCTTGTAGATGCTGTGAAAAAACAATGGAAGTTATGAGAAATTCCCAAGAAGCTTTGCTGACTATTGTCGAGGTAAGTGTTTTTTCATGATTGCAAATGTAAAACTGAAGGCAATTCATTGTATCTTTTTTTAAAATTCCATAAACTTAGGTGTTCTTTAATATTAAACCATTCAAAAATCAAAAAAGGGCAACATTCTTGACTATAGAAAAAGCCTCCTTGAAGATTGTTGCATTCTTGAACCACAATCGGGCGTACCCAATGCAACTGCCACCTTGTGCTGGCTAATCTTTCTCACAGTAGGACAGGCAAAAGGAACTGCAGAATGAACTCAGCAAAAGGCAGCTTCATCTTGGCAATTTTACCTCTGGCCTAGACACGGAAGAACTGAAGTGAGCATTGAATTGATCATTAAGAAATATATGGCTGTCTTGCAATATATCCAGGTGCTTCTGTATGACCCTCTTTTCGATTGGACTATGAACCCTTTAAAAGCCTTGTATCTCCAGCAAAGGCCTGAGGATGAAGGTGATATCAGCTCCAGCCTCGGTGCTCATAATCAAGAAAGTGACCAAAAAGCAAAGTAAGTGATCTCTCTCTACTTTCTATTACACTGCATCACAAAAAAATAAAAAAGTCTGCTACTTGGTCTAATCCATGTGTCTCCATACTAAATCAAGTATGCTGCATCGTCAGGTTCTTAAGTAAGCAAATCTCATCCTCTTGGTTAGCTTCTTGCATTGATCATGTGGAGTATATTTGCCACAAATGTAGCAAAAATTCTCTGGTTTATTAACACATCTGTGCCTAATCATCTTTAGCTCAAAACAGTCTCACTGTGGCATTGCTGTACTATCCAATAAGATGGTTTTGCACTAGAGACAAGCCCTTGATCCATCTCGCCTTATATCCCTATTTCTGATGTCAACTCACTGACTTGCCCAGACATGCCCAGCAGCTGCTGGAACATCCATGCCACCAGGGGACATGATTCAGCTGAGGGGGAGCAGGCATAGTGGTAGCTGCAATGTTATAATGTTTCCATGTTAAAATACATTACCCAATACCATTTGAACAGCTATAGCATACCTATCACTTAAAATCTGTACGTGATAGGCAAATTCTGAGTTCAGATGTGTAACCAGTACAGTCGATATCATGTAAATCTGATGTGTTATTCCAAATAGCAAAATCGTTGTTGTGGAGTCTGTCTGTCGGTCAAATTTACCTCTGCAGAGCTTGTTGATTTGTTTTTCTTTCTTGTTCTCAGTGGTGATAGCCAGACATTTAATAAAGTGGCAGAGCGTGTCCTTATGCGGCTTCAGGAGAAACTGAAAGGCGTTGAAGAGGGAACAGTGCTCAGCGTGGGAGGCCAGGTTAACCTTCTCATACAGCAAGCCATGGACCCAAAGAACCTGAGCCGCCTGTTTCCAGGGTGGAAAGCATGGGTGTGAAAATCTGCCTAGGAGTAAAAGTACAAATATATCTACAAGAAAAAAAAAGATCTTGGTTTTGAAACCAAAATGTGTCTAGAATTTCATATTTAATGGTTTTTTGGAAAATGAAGGCCAAACTCCAGTATCACACTGATGCACTGAACTTTCTTCCATCCTCATCCCCCTTGCAGTCCAGATGTTTCCCAGCTTGCTAGAGCATAATTTGGTGATGTAGCACATTGAGGGGATAGAATGGGATCATCCTCTCCTAATTCTGCTAAGGCAGTTCTGTCACCAGATGTAGCCTGTTAGATTTTGGGCAGATGTTAAGCATTTCATTTAAACTGTTGAACCACAAAGATCATCATGTGAATGTTTTAAAATATGTTGTTAATGCTTTCCTTTTTTTTAATGCTGGGGTTTGGGAAGGGTCTGTTTTCTACTTACAGTGGAGTGCTGGATAGATGTTTCTCAAAAGAGAAGAAAAGCCACATCAATTCAGAAAGATAATGTTGGTACAACATGTAACAAAAGTGCCTTTCAATAAAGCCCACTTGTTTTATAGTTCAGGAATGTTGCCATGTTTAAAAACAGTGTTTACCTTGTCTTACTATTGTGCTATGTGTTTCAGTAAGAGGATACCACAGGACTGATGAATTTGCACCAGGAACTATTCTAGAAAGGAAGTGCCAACTTGGCACAGTAATGATATCATACATCATAGCTGAAATGTACCTGGGAGCTTGATTTATATATCCACAGAAGTTGTACATCAAATTATTCTTGCTTTAAAACTGAGGGGAAACTGAAATTTATATGTATCACACATAAAGCTGACATGTAGTACAAGGCCCTGAAAGAGGCTCCATTTTAATACTGGGAAAGAAAAATCTGTGTAAGAATATAAAGTTACATGTAAACCTTCTTTATACTGTTAACATATGTGGGTACGGTTTTCTTTACATAAAAATTCAAATAGAATTTTAAAAATAAGCTGCATATTTTCAATATTTGCAAAACTTTATGCTTGTTCAATACCACGGAAATAGTAGCTATACCATATATATCATTATTATTTTTTTAAAAAAAAATTGAATTCAATTTTAAATATTTTTTCAAATATGCAAGTTAGTCATTCTGTTTGCCTTCACTGATCATGCATGTTGGAGTTGAACTGATATGCTGTGAAACAAATGGGGACACTCTTTGAACCTCTAGATATGCTAGGCTACAACTACCATATCTTACCATTGGATATGCTAGACCAGTGATGGCGAACCTTGGCACTCTTGAGTGTTCTTGGATTTAAATTCCCAGAAGCCCTGATCAACAGGAGTGCTAAGTTGGACTTCTGGAAATTGAAGTCCAAGAACACCTGGAGTGCCAAAGTTCACCACCACTGTGCTAGACAGAGCTGCTGGGAACTGAAATTAATTATGAAATACGTACAAAGCTATTATGTCTGATGAATTTTAGCCATGGAGTTTAAAGGCAAGTAACAACTTCTTTTGTGTTAAAGCAAAATTCTTTTATATAAACATTTCCAAACAATGTTTGTCATTATTTCTCCTGCAGTACAGAAATAAAGCTACAGATTAAGTTGAAAGAACTTGGCTTGTTCATTTTTATTTTGGCATTAGAAGGGTATTTGCCATATTTAATCTGACAACATAATTGTAGGAACTACGGTATGCTGTTGTCTATTACCTGAGATGCCAAGGATGGTTTATTGGGGAAGAGGGATGGACTAAGGCCATGGTGGCGAACCTTGGCACTCCAGATGTTCTTGGACTTCAATTCCCAGAAGCCCAAGCACCCTGTAAAGCCACACGAATGGGTTTACTGCGATTCATCCGGCCCATGCTGCCCTCGTACGGGCGTGTTTTACTTCCGCTTCAGGGAGCAACGAGGGCAGCGTGGGCCAGATGAATCACAGTAAACCCATTTGTATGGATTCACAGGGTGCTTGGGCTTCTGGGAATTGAAGTCCAAGAACATCTGGAGTGCCAAGGCTCACCATCATGGGACTAAAAAATCCAGGGTTTCAATCCACGCTCAACTATGGAAACTCACTGGGGGTAAAATCCACTCCTTAAACATCTCACCTTGAAAACCCTATAAGAGTTGCTTATAGATATCCCAAGTTGAGATAAGCATCATTGAGCCAAGAAGTAAGTTCAGGCAATCAGGAATATAAATTTGTTGTTCCCTAACTATTCCTTATTGAATTATTGCATCAGTGAGCAACAGTTGATTTATTCATTTCTTCCAGCATATGGAGAAAGTATTCCCATAGATTCTTGGTTCCACAAGTCATGACGTTATCCGATTTTTAGCGTTGTCCGATGCATGCATCGAACAACGCTAAAAAAAAAAGCCCCGACTTCAGGCACAAACCGCTTTAAAGGCAGGCAGGTAAAGAAAGAGACCCGATCTGGTCTCTTTCTTTTCCTCTCTGCCTTTAAAGCCACCCCCCCACCCGCAGCGGTCTCTGCAACTGCACTAGAGAACCAATCACGTCTCTCTTTCCCCCTCCCTGTAGTTTAACTACAGGAAGGGAAAGAGACACAAGCAGTCTCTGCGACTGCAGTAGGGTCGGGGGAAAGACGCGTGCTTTTCCCCGACCCTACTGCAGTCGCAGAGACTGCTGTGGGTAGGGGTGGATTGGGTAGTTCTACCCAAACCACCCCACACCCGCAGACCATTGCCTCGGATAACGCAAAGAATCATTACCCAGAATCGTTATCCGATGCAAGTTTTTTCCAAAAAACTTGCATCGTTATCCGATTCTAGCGTTATCTGATGCAATCGTTATCCGGGGTATTACTGTATGCCAAAATAATTTCCACTCCAATTTTGTGTGAATCTATGTAGAAGGAAGTCCTATTGAATGTAGAGGTGCTTATTTTCAGGTTTACATGGTACTGTAGCTTAGAGCTTTAAGTAACAAAAAGTAAATTCTTTCATTATTAATTTGTATTGTGAGATGTTAACATATCTGTTTTTAAGAGCCAGAAAATTTAATCCTTCAAAATACCTGCTGGTTTATGTTTGTGAAGTATTGCTTCATTTATAACTCAGAAACACCAGGAAATTGCCTGCATTACCTCCCAGGAAAAGAAATACCAGGTTTTACATAATAAAGGCCACTCTGAACTTTGAAATATCAGCAGTCAAGATGATCTACACGATCCCCTCTTGTGGTCCAGTTTCATTTGAAATTTCATTGAGTTGCTTAATGTTCCTATGCTATTTCTTGTATAGATCATTCAGCCTTTCTGAGAAAAGACAATTGATTACAGAGGACAGGCCTTCTCTATACAGTACTGTTGCTACTTTTGAGAACTAAAATTAAGAAATTACATTTATTTTATTAACTGTATGTCCACTTACATATAAACATTACACTGTATTATACATCTGTCCAAAAACAATTCTTTTTATTCATAATTCATCATGACAATTTTCAAATGAGAGCAGATTTCAAGCTCACTGAAATTGTTTTTTAATGTGAAAAGAATAGAAACTATTAATATATCTGTCTACATTACTTTTTGTTCTCCAGAATTTTTTTTAAAACATACTTCAGTTGATGCTTTTACTGTCAATAGGAACTTTTTTTCCCAACAGCAATTTCTCAGCAACGATCAAAGGTGAATACTTATGCTTGATCTCCCTCTTTCCTCTCAGCAATGTGAGATTGTACTATTTCCTGCATCTTCTGTGATAGCTCAGAAAAATCATATGGTTCTTCACAAAACCGGAAACCTAAAGATTAGAAAAGGGAAAGTGGTATCTGTATAGGTAACTTATATACAGTAAAACCTCAAGTTATGAATAAACTCAGTTCCAGGGCAATGCAGCTGTGAAAGGAAAGCATACATAAGCAAAAACGCTGTCCCTTACCTTAAAGAAGCTTTGAAAATGGACAGAAAACTAGCAATAAATTGCAACTGGCAGCCATTTTGGCGCTGAAACTCCGGACAAAGAACTCCTCTCTAAGCACTCTACTCCCACCTACAGGGCTATGAAAGGCTGCATGTGTATAAAATATCAACCCATAGGGGAAATTGCGTTTTTTACTTCACTGGAGGCAACACAGGGGAAAAAATTCATTCATAAATCAGGGCATGTTTGTAACTCGAAGCATGGATTTCAGTGCAGAACCAATTCGTAAGTTGAATTATTCATAAGTAGGGGCATTCGTAAGTAGGGGTTTTACTATGTATATATAGTGGTGGTTTATGATATAAGACACTTGACAACTGTACATTCGGCAAGTTAGCAGTTCAAGATCTGAGAAATGCATGACAGAGTGAGCTCAGATTTCACTGCGAGCTCCTGCCAACCTGGCACTTCAAAAGCAAGAAATTGCAAGTACAGTGGTACCTCGAGTTACAAATTTAAAGCGTTCCAAGGCTTTTTTTAAAAAAATTGTAACTCAAATGTCCCATAGGAATGCATTGAAAACATAAATTCATTACTTGAAACATGGTTTCCCATAGGAATGCATTGAAAACCAATTAATCTGTTCCGGAAAAATTTGTAACTCGAGCCATTATTGTCAATTGATTTTCATTCGTATTGTGGAAATTTTGTAACTCGAATCATTTGTAACTCGAGGTACCACTGTAGATAAATGGGTACTGCTTCAGCAGGAAGGTAACAGTGTTTTTGTTGCCTGTACGAGTTTTGAGAGTCCCCTGGACAGCAAGGAGAACAAATAGGTCAATCTTAGAAGAAATCAAACCTGACTGCTCCTTAGAAGGTCAAATAGTGAAGATGAAGCTAAAGTACTTTGGAGATCAAATGAGAAGAGAGGATTCGCTTGAGAAAGCCCTGATGCTGGGAAGGGTGGAGGGCAAAAGAAGAAGGGGGCAGCCCAAAATGAGATGGCTAGATGGTATTGTAGACACAATGGGCACAGAGCTGAGCGAGTTGAGGAGGATGGTGGAGGACAGAAGTGCCCGGCGGACAGTGGTCCATGGGATTGCAAAGGGTCGGAATCGACTGTGCGACTGAACAACAAAACAAATCCTGCATCTCTGGCTTCATTTGGAGGTGGACTCTAGACTGAGGTTTGGTTACTGTTCAACCTGTTACTTGGTTGTTCTAGGTCCTGCCAGTTCTGGGTGTTGCCTACCTGTTGGCCACACCCTGGACCCTGATAACCACAATCCAAAGTCTATAGCCCTATATCAGGAGTTTGCAACCTACGGCCCGCGGACCAGCCCCCAACACCAATCCATCCAGCCCTCAGCGATGACACTAGAAGTGGAAACGTTTATAACAGCCATAAATGTGTCCATGCATGCGCAAACGCAATTGCATTTGCAACAGGTAGGACCACGTGTCTGGCCCACTCAGCTCTGAGGGAGAGTGGTCCGGCCTGTGCCATGAAAACCTTAAGAACCCCTGCCCTATATTATTTTGGAGAAAAATAAATATTTGTATATAATTGAATGGATCCTATACCTAAGTAGCCTTCAGAAGCCTTGCTTGTTCCAATTTCTTTCCATTCTTTGACATACCTAGGCACAATAACAGACAAACATTTGTTTAAAAATGAAATATAGTCAATAATAATAATTTCATGTCAGAAATTGGTCTGGGTTGAAAGGATTTTTGCAGGAGAAACTGCTCAGGGAATGCCCTAATGAGGCTCCTTTCATGTCTCCAAGAGTTTGGACAGAGACAGGCGCTCAATCTGTTATGCAGTACAGTACCTGGGTCTCGAACTGCCAGCTTGCCAACCTTCCAGCTAACAAGGCGAGCTACTTAACCAGTGAGCCACTGCAGCCCCTAGATAGTCAATAAGAGGAATTATTGTAATCAGCCAACACATTGATTTGATTCAATGTACTGTAGTCTGTTCTAACTAGGATTAACAAGTGGGTTTAGTCATTAGCAGGCGAACGCCGCAGACATGAGACTAAGCGACAAACACAAAAGTTTCATCAAACTCAACTACGCCCTCCACCATCTATTCAGTGTAATCAGTAGTGGGCAGGGCATAGGCCCGTTTGCCCTGGTTCTATCGAACCGGTAGAGCGGATCCTGGATGGTCTCCTGGGGGGCGGGGGAATAACCTCCCTGAGAAACCACCCAGGTGGTTGCCCTTTTTCTGAGGCGACCGGTTTGGTTGCCTCACCGGCTGCCCCTCTCTCCAGCCCAAAATGGTGGCTGGTGAGCATGCATGCGTGAAAATAGCAATTGACGCATGCGTGCCTTTAGTACTGAGAGTGCGTTCATCAATTGCTTTTTTCACGCATATGCACTCACCAGCTGCCATTTTGGGCTGGAGAGTTGGTCAGCCGGGGAGGCCCTCAGCATCCTCGGAGGTGCTGCGGTGGCCCTCGCTTGAGTGGCGCCACTGTGTAGCGGCGGTGCCACTCACCACTGCCGACAGTCACCTGGCCCAACCTGGCAGTGCGCCCTCGCCTGGCATTGGCAGCAACCATTGGCAGCAGTGAGTGGCGGTGGTGGCCCTCCCTCAAGTCGCCCAGCGCTGCAGTGCTGCGCAGCGCCGCCACCACTCACTGCTGCCGACAGTCACCGCCGGCGCACCACTGGGTCAGGCCCTGCGACCGTTGGCAGCGGTGAGTGGTGGTGGCGGCACGGGGTGGGGCAACTCGAGTGAGGGCCGCCATCACCACTGCTGACAGTCGCCGCCAATGCCATGCCAGTTTGCAGCACACCACTGAATCAGGCCAGGTGAACGTCAGCAGCGGTGAGTGGCGGCAGCAGCGGCGCAGGGCAACTCGAGTGAGGTCTGCTGCAACTCACTGCTGCCGACGGTCACCGCCGAGTCAGGCCAGGCCGCACCATTGCCACCCCAGGCCATGCTACTGTGCCAGGCCAGGCTGCCGTGACCCAGGCCAAGCTGCCGGGTCAGGCTGCACCACCAGGCCGTGCCAGGCCACACTGCCATGCCAGGCCAAGCCACACCATCGCTCTTGTCGCCTGCTCCCCAGCCACGTAAGTCACTCATGTTTGGGTTTGGGGTGGGTGGGTAGGTGGAATGTGTGTTTTATGCGTATTTTGATCTGTATTTTAATGTGTTTTTATGTGTATTTTAATGTGTATTTTTATGTTTATTTTAATGTGTTTTTATGTGTATTTAATTTGTATTTTAATGTGTAGTTTTATGTTTTATGTGCGTTTTTATGTGTATTTAATTTGTATTTTTATGTGTTTTTATGTGTATTTTTATGTGTACTGTATTTTTATTTATTTATTTATTCCTTGGCTCCGCCCATGTCATTGGCTCCACCCATGATGTCATGATGTTGGCTCCGCCCATGACATCAGCTCCGCCCACAGTGTGGTAGCAGAATTTTTGGCTGCCCATCACTGAGCGTAATGTGTGTGGTCACATGTTGCATGCCAGGATCAGTTTATTGAGTCACCAGAGACACATCCATCAACTGAGAAAATGACTTCCAGGAAAAATGTATGCTCGGATACAAGTAGCAGACAATGACGACTACAGTCTGTTCTAACTAGGATTAACAACTGGGTTTATTCATTAGCAGGGACTGTGGTGGCTTAGTGGTTAAGACAATAAACTTGAAGACTGGAAGGTCAGAGTTCAATACCCAAGTACTGCATGATAGAATGAGCTCCCATCTCTATCCCAGCTCCTGCCAACCTAGCAGTTCGAAAGCAAGAAATTGCAAGTAGTTAAATAGAGACCACGTCAGTGGGAAGGTAAACTGTTCTGTGCACTCAGGTGTCTAGGCATGCCTGCCACATGTCCATGGAAACATCTAAATGCAGATAGAACTAGCTTTTTGGCTATAAACAGATGAGCACTGAACCCTAGAGCCGGATATGACTGGCTTTCGAGCAAGGGTGACCTTTACCTTAGTCATTAGCTGATGTAGAGAGGGTTAAATTCTGGATGAATCTTTTCAACTATAATTCACATTTACAATGATAAATTATTTAAAAAAATTACGTTTCATAGTTGAGTGCATTTGTCCATTTTAACATTTCATCTACTTCCCATTCCATCACTTTATCTATTCCTTCACATTCCAGACATCTCATTAACCCTTCTGTTGCTCTTTGAATTAATATTTTTGCATTTGGGTCCAGAGTTTTCACTTGAAGGTTTTCTCCATAATACCTAGGCAACAAGAACATTTGCATTTTCATTCTTCATTGACCCTGTGTTATTTTAAATATGTTTTATCAGTCTGATACCAATGTAAAATAATAAACACTGGAAAACAATAAAGCAAAAGGAGGACATTCTATTGTATTATGTATTGGATGATATGATTTCTGTAAAACTTTGTAACTCTTGTATGCTGCCCAGAGTGGGAGAAAATTCTATACAACTTCTAATTTTGCAGCTGGGGTACCCAGAAAAAAAACCTCCTTGAAGATTGTGGTGTTTTTGAACCACAATTGGGCATACCCTGGTAATGGCAACCTTGTGTTGGAGGTGGGAAATTGCTGCTGGATTGCCACCATATGTGTAACGACAAAAAATATTCCTCTTTGGGAGTCCCAGGAGAGCAACCTTTGTAGAGCTGGATCTCCCATTCGAAGTCCTGGCTGGTGATTTAGATACCACTCCAGCCATTCACCACAAAACAGTAAAGCTAAATCTAGTAAAACTAAATTAAACCTTCTGAACAGAAATTTAACTAAACTAATCTCTTCTTCATACTCAGCCCTGAAGTTTCACTGAGCTCACATAAACGAATGAAAGCCTATTTTCTGGCATCTTCACTTGAAGTTGTAGATCTTCCGTGTAGCTTCTAAATTGTTCTTTTATTATTTAAACCCATGGCTAAACCTGAACTAGATGACTGGGCAATAGATATTGCAGCTGTTCATTCTTTTGTTTTTGCCTTTAATGAATTAATTTCGGCAGCCCAGTCCTGTCTTAGGAGGTATAACTGCTCTATTATTATTATTTTTGCCACCTTCTGTCTTTTTGCCTATGCTGCTTTCTGAGTTCTCTAGGCTCATTTTAGAGATGGTCTTAAGTTGTAATATGTTATTTTCATGCTGCAGTAGCCTGGTGTATGATTTCTTCCTTATTTCTATATACAGTATTTGTTTCGTGGGTTGGTTGGTTGTTTCACATTTGTCAAGACATAGTTTTGATCTTGCAAAGGGGTCAAAGTCTGAGTTAAGCAGCCACATGATTCATAGCTGGCTCTGCTCTCCTATGTTTACATTACACATAGCAAAATAGTAGTGTTTCACCACAACTCACTTTTACAGCCAACTGCAGACACAATTTTATGGTGCAGAACTGTTGTGGTGCCTAGTCTAAACTGCTTGTTAGCTCTTTAAAAGTTTACTACTTTAAAATGAACAGTTGACCAAATCCTTAACAGCATCAACTATAAATGCACAAAATATGCAAGCTTTTGAGCTTCATAGAATTCTTCATCAAGCTAGATTAGGGATTCTCAACTGTGGCCTGTGGGTTGGATGTGGCCCATGGCACCATTTAATGTGCTCCATGTACTTTCTGGAGAATGACATGGAGTCCTTTATAATGAATACATGAATAATTTAAATCACTCAGGAGATAATATGGAAATAGTCTTCTGTTATGTACAACTTTCAAATAATTGATAACTCACATTTTTTTCAGCCACTCAATTTTCCTTCTTTTTTTTTTCTTTTCCAGCTCCTGTCTTCTCACTACCGTGGAATATTGGAATTCTTTTCTTCTGATATTATCCTTAGCAGTTATGGAATCTAAGGTTTTCCAAAACTGAAATATATTAGACCGATAGATCAGGTAAAAACTAAACTTCCTGTTCCAAGAACATTTTGGTTTCAATCATTAACAGCTGTATGAAGTTTCTTACATAAGATCACCTCTCTCAAGGGAATTAATCATATTTGTAGTGTACAGTATCCTAACACACCCAAAGGCTAATGTCTGAAGAAGTGATCTGCGCTGTTGTAACAAATTTCAAAATAAAATTATGGAAAAATGCAAGGCCCTAAATTGGCTTAGGAAACTGGTTTGTCTGATGAAATGGACTTGGTCCATGAAAGCTCACATTTAAATACAGGGGTTAGTCTTTAAGGTGCCACAACATTTTTGTCTTTTTTTGTTCTTTTCTCTCTCTCAGATATGGTTTAACTATAAAAATTCCAGAAGACAAACTAAACCAATATGGACCTTCTTTTCTATAAACATGTAATAGGTTACAGAATTAGAGGAGAATTTGGAGGTTATGTGGTCTCATGCCATGCTCAGTGTTGAATCTGTGATGCAAAATGCATTTTAGCAACCTTAACAGATGATTAGCCTGCTTCCACCTCTAACACAGTACAGCACGTCAGTGGTGGGCAGTAACAGGTTCTCAAATTGGGTGGCCTTCGGGCAGGAGATGAGTGTAGTGAAATTGGGTGGCCACGCCCACCTCCTTGCCCTGCCCAGACTAACACAGCTACCATTTAAAAAGTTTTATTCTGTGCAAGTATATCAGAGAATAAACAAAACAAAAAGACAAAAACATTGTGGCACCTTAAAGACTAACTGCTGTATTTTAATGTGAGCTTTTGTGGATCAAGTCCACTGGTTCTTTGGCTATAAAAAGAGATGAGCACTGAACCCTAGAATTGGTAACGACTGGCTTTTGAGCAAGGGCAACCTTTACCTAATAACAGAAGATCCCTGATTGGTATTCAAATTTGACATCAGGGTTTGTCCCTGCAAGTGGTTCAAGTTCTCCCTTGCTCAAAAGCCAGTCATATCTGACTCTAGGGTGCAGTGCTCATCTCCATTTACAGCCAAAGAGCCAGTGCTGCCTGCATTTGCAGATGTATACATGGCCATATGGCAGGCATGACTAGATCGCCCATGACGTAGGTTCTGCCCACGACATAGGCTCCGTCTATGACATGGGCTCCGACCATGGTGTAGTGAAAATTTTTGCTGCCAACCACTGCATCACGTCCTAAGGCAATCTATACCACTGTTGAACAGTGCATGCTGTTAAGAAGTTTCTCCTAATGATCAAACCAAATCCACTTCTTTGTAGTATATAGCCATAGGTTCTTGTACTCTCTGTAGAACTGTTTTACTATCTTCCGCACAGCATCCTGTCAGGTATCTGATGGATTCAATTTTCCCTTAATTTTTTTTGTTCTCCAGCCAAAATATATCCAATTCCGTCAAATGTTCCTCATAGAATTTGGTTTCCAGACTTAACACCCTCTTACTTCCTGCCCTTCTCTGAACACATTTCAGTTTGTCAGTCTCTTAAAATGTGGCCTTTAGAACTGAGCACTACTTTTCCACTTCTTCTTTACTTCCTCTTTTACCCTGTTGGGTGTCGAAGGAGATACAAGATTCTTGTTCTGGCACTTCTAGCAGCCTTCACCGTCATTATTTGGTGTTCTTGTAATATTTCTTTGATGTTCTCTCTCTACCTTCCTCTGGGCCTGCCTCATGGTCTTTGTCTGTCTCCTCTTTCTACATATGCCTTGTATAGTATGGAATCCCAAGACATTCTCTCCAAATGGGCAAACCACTTTATTTGTTGTCTCTGTATGTAGTTTTAAGGTTGGTTCTATTCCAATTCTTTTCTTTATAATCTCATTCCTGATTTTATCCCATCTAGTCACTTCAGCAGCCTTCCCTGGACATCTCATTTCTGTGCTGACCAACTTTCACTTGTGTTTTGTTGTAAGTGTCCATGTTTGGCACTGGTAACATAATGTTACATTCTATTGTATTGTTATACAGTCAAACCTTACATAACGCACATTTTGCTTAGCAAAAAACTTGCATAATAAGCGAGATTTCACTAAGTGGTCTGACTCACATAACGAAACTTTTCACTATGCGAGTCGGACTTTCCCTATGGAAAAACTCGCACAACGATTGTTTCTATCAGGAAAATTTGCATAGCGAAAATTTTTTGCTATGCGAGTTTTCCCCCTTGAAACGCTTGTTATGCGAGTTTCCCCATAGAAATTTTCGCTATGCGAGTTTGTTTTGCATAGCAAAAAACTCGCATAGCGAGCAGCTTCGCAGAATGAATTAAATTTATTATGCAAAGTATGACTGTATTTTATTGTACTGTAATGTTTGATATGTTGTGATTTTTGTGAGCCGCCCTGAATGCTGTGGGAGGCATACAAATCAAATCAATCAATCAATCAATCAATGTGGGAATTAATGTACTTTGTATGAGGTGTCTCTCAAAGTCTAACCCAGTGTCCACACCGTGAGAGGTGGTAACAGGCCAAAGAAGGGATTGGGCAAAGTCTGGTGTGGCTGTGTGGTACAGAACTGCTATAGTAGCCATGAAGGCCATCCTGGATCTCCTTGAAATGATCTGGCCAAAGGGGCTCTAGTGAAGTTTTGATAGGCCCAGCAAGCTGGCAATCAAATCTATCACCATAGAAATCCAAACATTCCCACGAGGGGGCGCTAATCCACCTCAGCATTCTATCAGTTTGGAAATGAAAACATACTCAACCACATAAGATCCACTTCACCATACTTTAGACCAGAATTTCTCAAACTTTGTAAGACGGGGCCCGGGTCATGCTCCCTCAGACAGCCATTTTGCCCTTCCTCCAGCACATGGCACTTCTAGGTGTGGTGGAGGCCTGGATGAAAAGGCTTCAGGGGCCACATCCAGCCCACAGGCCACAGGTTGAGAATCCCTGCTTTAGACTACAGAGATTTTGATGATGTTCAGTTGCAGTCAATTCCGACTCTCCACGACTCCATGGACCACCGCACGCCAGGCACACCATCCTCCACCATCCTCCTCAACTTGCCAAACTCTGTGCCCATTTCTCAACAATACCTTCTAGCCATGTCATTCTCTGCTGACCCCTTCTTCTTTTGCCCTCCACCTTTCCCAGCATCAAGGCTTTCTCAAGTTAATCCTCTCTTCTCATTTGATGTCCAAAGTACTTTAGCTTCATCTTCAATATTTGACCTTCCAAGAAGCAGTTGGTATTGATTTCTTTTAAGACCGACCTATTTGTTCTCCTCACTGTCCAGTGAACTCTCAAAGTTCTTCTTCAACACCACATTTCAAAGGCATCTATTCTTCTGCGCTCAGCTTTCCTTACGGTCCAGGTCTCACAACTGTACATTACTACCAGGAATACCATTACTTGGACTATGCAGACTTTTGTTTACAAGGTGATGTCCCTACATTTAATTGTGTTCTCCAGGTTTCTCATAGATACATCATCATTTACTGTTTATTTGTGAAGTTAAAAGGCACACATTAAGAAACAAACAAATGACTTAGCAAGAACCTGTCATCTTAAAAAATGTTGATGTAAGTGGAGTCCATAGAGATAGTGGGAAGGTGTTAAGAAACCAGAAATCAAAGTGATCATTTCGTATTAATTAATTCTATGGTTTAGAAATGGAATATTGAGCTGCAATTTAAAACTTTCCCAATGAAGAAAGGACTGACTTGTTGAAGCTCCAATCGATTTATAATAAATATCCTAAATCAAGCCTTTACTTTCTTCTCTAAATGTTTGCTTCATCCTGTTGCCCTATTATATAATACTCACATTTGGGTCAGAAGGCACAGTCTGATAAAAATTCTAACTGAACAAAAACTTCTCCCAACATGATTTAATCTAGACTGCTTTTGCTAAAATTTTATTTTATTTGATAGCTGATGATACACGAACAACAGCATGGCAAACAGAAATGCTTTGATTTTCTCACCCTAAAAGAAAGAAGCCTCCAGCCATTATTCTCTATGCGTTTGTACCAGTCTCTGTGATCTTCAGGATTCTCTCCCTGGCTTCTTCCTGGCACCCGGCTTTGGATTGTCAACTTTGTATAATCTTTAGGACTAAATGCACACAGATCCACAATAGGTCTGTGGGTAAATATTTTGTAATATATACATGGAGGAAACTTCACCTGTAGGGAAATATTCAGTTAAAAAAATACCAAACAAAGAATTCAACTGGAATTGATTGAGACAAACATTACATTCAGAGAAGAGCAATTCCTTCCTAAAACACACTGCGGATAGACCTGTTTTTCCTAAAGCATACCTAAGAGAAGTTATTATTCTCATTTAAAATTAATTATTTGCCATCATGTTGATTCCAACATATGGCAACCCTTGCCAGGGTTTCTTGGTACAAATCATTCAGAAGTGGTTTACTACCACCCCATTCTTCTAGGGCCATGATGAGAAACTTTGGCACTCCAGGTGTTCTTGGATTTGGATTTGGATTTTCGACTTATATGCCGCCTCACTCGCAGAGCGACTCTGGGCGGCTTACAGAAGAAACAGTTACAATTACACAGCAATTACAGATATCACATAGTAATTATAAATATCGCATATACAGTATATATATCTCCAATAGCAGTTGCAATTTCAGTAATCAGAAGCCCATGTCTGCACTCCAGCCAATCAGGGCTTCTGGGAATTGAAGTTCAAAACCATCTGGAGTGCCAAGTTTGGCCATCACAGTTCTAGGGATAAATAAATGAACAAATAGTAGTGTGCAGCTTGCTTAAGGCTACTCAGGCTGGCTCTTCTACTGGAAGAAATGGTAAGGAATTGAACTCTTGATCCTGTATGCAATGGCGGAGGATAATAGGAACTGCAGTCCCAAAATATCTGGAATGCTACGGCTGCCCAACCTGATGGAGAGGAAAGTTTCTTTGCAGAAGGTGATATTAAAATATTCACTGCTTGGAAACTGAAGCAAAACACATAAGGGTTTATTATGTTATTATTATAACTTTTGGGTATTAAATTAGGTGGGGAATCAGACCTACCAGCTGTGACTCTAGCATGGGACTTAAGTATATGCAGTTCCACTGCATATGAAGCTGTGTATGCAGAATCACATGATAGATGCATACTGACATGAAGAGTTACAGCCAAATGGAAACCTTTTTACAGAAAACAATGACAAAACAGATGTGTACCGTTGGCATTTATGAAATGCTCCTGAAACAGATATATACTGAACCTTATATACTTGCTTTGACCCCCAATTTATTAATAAACTTGCTAGACAGCATTAAGGCAAGCCTTAATCCCTTAATTAGCCTAGGGATGAAAACACTGTTACTTCAATGTTTTCTTTACAATAGGCTATGTATATTTTCAACAATGTATAAAATGGATTATACTTTAAATGACTATAGAGTCTAAACTACAATAACCAAGTCTCTTTATGAATTTTGAAGCCAACTGTACATAATATACCTCAAAACATACAACATAAAATAAAATGCAACTCTTAAAAAATGCATTTCTCCATTTTATACTACTGCAGATTATACTTACCCCACCTAGTCTGAATCTGATATGAACACCTGCTGCAGCATCTAAAAATTCTGCCTATAATCAAAGGGGAAAGTATTATTCTGTTATCGATGTTACATTCTAAAAAAACCCAATTATGACAGATCCTACTTTGGGTTGTAGATTATTGCTAACCTACCTGTCCTTTTAAAATCTAGATTAGTGTTTTTAATTTTTGTGTTCTGGTCATAAAAAATGATTAGTTCTACTCTCGAATAAAGTATTTCTCCACACATTGCTATATATCAGTGGTGGCTAACCTATGGCACACATGCCGGGGGGGCACTCAGAGCCCTTTTTCTGGGCACCTGCACCATCACCCCAGCACAGAGTTCACTCTGCCCCTTTGCCCAGCAGCCCAATGGGAACACTTCCTCCCCCTAGCACAGAGTTTATCCCACCCCTCTGCTCAGCAGACGAATGGGAGCAATTCCTCTTTCCCCCAACACAGAGTTCACCCTGCCCCTCTGCGGCGTGGACAGGAGCATGTTGAATTTGAGCGCTCAGTCTATAAAATAGGGGTTCCCAACCTAAGGCCTGTGGGCTGGATCTGGCCAATTGTGCCATTTCATGTGGCCTCCTACCCCTCCAAAGGGCATTTGAGAAACAAAATGACTACATCTTTGAAGCTGTTGGGACAAAGTGGCCACCCCCATCATGCAGACAGGGCAAAATGGCCATCCGGCCCTTGAAGCTGACTGAGAGAATGTGACCCAGCCCCCAGCTTGAAAAAGGTTGGGAAAGACTACTCTAACAGGTTCACCACCACTGCTATATTGCATACTGTATTTAATAACAGAAGGCTAGAAAGAAGGAAGATGGACAGATAAGCAAACACTTTTTAAATACAGTACTTATATATGAAACTCATTGATAGCGTATCAAAGTATATTAAAAAGTCCAGTGGTGTTAATATAAGAATGTAATGTAACTGGCTTAGTTAATATTAGATTTGTCTTTAATAAATGTTAGTGCAATGAGTTAAACCACACTTTCTTTAGCAATACCATCAAATATCCTTAATTTAATTCTTACCTCTTTAGGTTCTATGTACTTCATGAGACGGGAAGGTTCCCCACATTTCTTAAAGCCTATTACTTCTTTATAATAATCAAACACACCAATATCCTGGCCAAAAGAGGTGAACAAAATTCAATTATTGCTATGATCCTCCCTGCCATATTAATGGAGCAATAAATCATACTTGAGATAAAGATAAATTCAGATTAAAGAAGATTATGCAATAAAAAGGGAGGGAACATTTATACAATCAGAAGGAAGTTCAAATGAGAAAATTATTGTGTGTAGGAATAAAGTTTGTGAATAATTATTTTTAAAACTTGTTCATAGACCAGTACATCTGAATGAGACTCGCCCAACTCCAATCTGCATAGATATTTTCCACCCACTCACCCACCCAGACTGAAAGTAAACACTGAGCAATTTGTAATAATTTTTTTAAAAGCTGTTCTAAAATTGGAGCAGTTTCTATAGAAAAAACAGTAGTGAAAAAATTATGCTTGATTCGCCTATGATTAATGAAATTTCATGGGGCTAGAAAGATGGTCTAAAATGGAAGAACTGTTTCCATATCCGCTTGTCTGCTGAGGAATACGTGCCCTTCTGCAAAACTTCAGTTTTCTATACTGCAAAAAATAATTCTAAGACATGTTTGAGGATGTACTGTCAGTTCACACATCAGGGGCTTGGAATACAGTAATAGGATTCTGAAGTCCCCTTTCTATACTGCGTGTGCACCTTGGGAAATGTCCAACATTTGGCCATGATGACATATTGCATCCAAAGATGTTTCAGATAAATGTTAATATCACTGGCGTCAGCAGTATGTGCTTTTCTTGGACTAATGTTGGAGCCCAAATAGGTAGCAGCTACTCTCCTGCTACCTGTTCCCTTCTGATGGCCACATACCACTAAGTCCTCCCCAATGCTTGCTACATAATACTACTGAGATAGGGGGATGAGCAGAATACAGTAGCAACACTAGGAGTATGGATCCTGCCCACTATTATTGGTTAAGGCCCTCTGCCCCCTGTATAGTCCATTTATAAAATTTAGCTTTTGTTCTTTAATGTAGAGAGAGAAGTGTAGGACAAAAGTTTAAGAATTAGGTGGGGCCAGAGATGGGTGATTGTGCAATGGGATTCCTAAACCCTAAGGGCCCCCTAAAGCCAGATGGTATATAAAAAGATGGTTTTCCACCAAAACTAGGTGGAGAACCTCCTAATTATCCAGGAAATTTTAAGGTTCCCAGCAGAAGTCAAGTCTGAACGCCACTGGTAAAACACCTTTTAGCCCTTACACACAGGTATCCACTCCCTAGACCTAGGTTAAAGCAAACTGCATGTATTGTATATTTTACATTAGGGGTTCCCAACCTTTTCAAGTAGCAGGCTGGACCACACCTCCCAGACAGCTGAGCTGGCCAGTGATGTGGTTCCTTCTGCCATAAACACTGCCATAAAATGCATCCATGGCTGTTGTAAACACGTTTACGACAACTACAGGTGCGTTTATAGCAGCCATGGGCGCTTTTACACAGGTGTGGGCACATTTTACAGCAGTCGTAAATGTGTCCACTTCCGGTAGCTGTAGGGGTGGCAGCGGGCCACATGAAATGGTGTTGTGGGCCGTAAGTTGACCGCCCCATTTTACATCAACCGTTTCTAACAGTCTACATTCAACTATAAATAATAACTATGTGCCATAAAGTCAAGTCTAATTGATGGCAACCCTTTCCAGGGTTTTCTATAGAGAGAGTATTCAGAACTGGGGTATCATTTTCTCCTTCTTGGGTTGTCCTGGGACTGTGCAGCTTCCCTGGGGCTACACAGACTGGCTTTTCTCCCAGGAGGCACAGTGGTCAATCAAATCCCCAACCTCTGGCTCTGGAGCTGGATACCTAAACCGCAGAGCTATCCAGCCAGCTGCAACTGCAAATAGCTACCAAAAATTTCTTTTTATATACCATCTGGAACTTTTAGAGACAGTGTTTTTAATGTACTTAGTGGTTAACAAGCTTCATCATGGATGAGTTGTTGCAAAAACTCTCTTGTGTCAAGTAGCAAGGGCTACAGTCCAACCAAAGTTCACAAAAGGTTTCTATAATCTGTCACAGCTAAATTTGGCTAATTTTTGAGATGCTGAGGCATGTCTTGGTTGCATGTCTTGGTTGCCCTGACATCTCAAGTTATAGGAACATTACATTAACACCTATAAAATTCTGACCAATGGTTAATACTCTTAAAAGACAGCTAAAATCTTGGTGTGTTTTTTTTAAACATGATATTACTTACCAGCCATCTTTTCCATGATCTTTGAATGACAGTTGCTGCATGATTTTGTTTTTCCAATTTCTCATTAGAATACAATTCCACAATAGCACCCACATCACGCATACGTTTTCTGTATTTCCTTTAAATAATATATCACAAATACCATTCATAGCTATTACCAAATAACTGGTTTCACAACCATTTTGCTTTATTAGTTGTATTACAAATTATGTAAGATTAAGTTTGGCTATCTTCCCTTCTACCAGAACTGTTACCAGGGGAGAGGGATGTCAACATTTTAGCTAATTCAGGAGGGCTATTATATACTATAAGAGACGCAGTGGCTTAGTATTTAAGATACTGAGCTTGACGACCAGAATGTTGGCAGGTCAGCAGTTCAAGACCCGAGTACCATGTGATGGAGTTAGTCTCCATCATCTGTCCCAGCTCCTACAACCTAGCAGCTCAAAAGCAAGAAATTGCAAGTAGAGAAAAGGTAACAGCATTCCATACACTTTGACATATAGTCATGCCTGCCATATGACCGTGTAAACAAGTGTAGACGCAGCAGTGGCTCTTTGGCCGTAAACTGAGATGAACACCACCCCTAGTCAAACATGACTGGTTTTCGAGCAAGGGAGGTTTGTGGATAACATTTATGGAACACAGCAGAACCTACCTGAGTATACATATACAAAATCAAGGTCTTATATTTATAAACTATGTTAATCTTCCCATTATTCTCTTACCCATGTTTATGCAAGGCTTTCTTGGGTGTGTCTTCCATTGTAGAAATACACTGGATTAACCTGTACAGGACCCAACAGTTTGGATTATTGTGACTGTTCAAGACCCAAATAAGTGTTAGTTCTCAATTTTGCTTATTTGACAGGTTTATTGAAACAAATTACACATACAAAACAAAAAGGCAAGCTAACAGTAAGAAATAGTGGTTGCTTTCTATACTGTACTGATTTATGTTCACACAAGTACAGTACAGTATACAGTATATAACTTACTGGACGTCATCTTCTTACTTCTTCTTTTACTGGACAATGTCATAATAAAAGGTTGTTGTTGTTTTTTCTTCAAAGAAGAAAATGAACATAAAGATACAGATTGAGTGTACAGTATACAGTCACTTGGTGTTTTTCACAGATTTCGACAAATTCTCTATAAAGGCTGAAGAAGTAGCATAGAGTCTGTGCCACTTCTTCAGCCTTTCTTTATTAAATTTCTACACCACCCATCTGGGATATTCTATTTAGATAAACTATATTTTCTATGTTTCCATATACAGTATTTTATATAGTTTAGAAACCACAGCCCTCCATCAAAGAAGGGAACAAAAAAGTAATGAGAAGAGATGATTCACTTGAGATAGCCTTGATGCTGGAAAAGGTCAAGAGCAAAAGAAAAAAGGAACAGCAGAGAATGAGATGGCTAGATGGCATTGTTGATGCAATGGGCACAAAGCTGGGTGGGTTGAGGAGAATGGTGAAGGATAAGGGTGCCTGGTCCATTGGGTCACGAAGGGTCAGAATCGACTGTGCGACTGAACAACAAAAACCTACAGAGTTTAGAAACAATTGCAAATTTTGTCCAGATGTAAATAAAGACAAGCTGGGAGACATCATGCCTGTCAGGTTATCTCTTAAATACTTAATACAGTAATTTAATTTAATCTGGAAATTATTCTGCAAAACCATGCTTCATGGTTTTGAACTGGTTTCAGATTGCATTAGTAAACAAGTGGAATAGTAAATATTTAAGTGAAACCAGTTTGGAAAGGGGTCAAAGGGAATTTGAGGAATTGGTATTAAAGATAAGAAAGGAAGAAACAGGAATTAAGGGTCTGGTGAATAAGAGAAGATCTTAAATATAGAAGGTAGACCACAAGAAATATTGAGAAAAATTTGGGAACAAGATTTCAATGTTAAAATTACAGAAATAGTTGGCGGGGGAGTGGAAGAAAAGGATTATGAGAACTATGTCTGTTTGAGTAAAGGAACATAATTACAAAATGTTGTGGAGATGGTACTTGACCCCAGTTAGGATGAATCAGATGGACAAAAATAAAAATACAATGTGTTGGAGATGTAAGAATACACTGGGAGCGTATGAGCATATGTGGTGGAGTTGCAATATGGTAAAAGATTTCTTGGGGAAAATTGAGGAAGAAACTTCAAGAATTATGGGGGTGAGACTTAAATTGGGGTCGAGTACAGTTTTGCTGACAGAAACGGATAATATAAATATAGATGAGAATAAAAAAGAGTTATTATCTATAAAGTTGACATCAGGTAGACAATGTATCGCAAGAAATTGGAAAAATGATGTTTTAAAATTGAAGATTGGTACAAAGAAATGTGGGAACTTGCTTTGAATGATAAATTAACATGGGAATTGAATTTTTTTTATATTAAAAAAGGTATTATTAATGAAAACAGATTTTAGAAAATTTGGTGACCATTTGTGAAATCTACATTGATTAGAGGTGAAGGTATAAGGCCAGCACCAGATCAAATGAGTTTTTTGAAATAATGGAAGATTACTGTGCTATGGCACAGTGTCCAAGGCAATGCGTATTTCACATGGGTGTGTATTATGAGTTATATATTATATTGAATATTGATTAATTTTAAAATAAAGCAAAATGTTTATGATGTGTTACAATGTGATTAGAATGTAATAGATTATCAAATATGTACTTTGTCTGTATTTTTTTCTTGATTTGTATATGTCTTTTTTTATTTGTATTTTTACTTTGAAATTTTAATTTAAAAATATTTTTTTAAAAACCAACAACAATGCTTTATTTGATTTCTACAGGGGAGACTGGCTTGTGGAAACGGTTTAGGAAATCCAGCCGGTCACTCAAGACAAGTGCTTGAAAACTGCTGGCAGTCTCAGTTTCTCTTCTGGAGTTTCTGCCTGGATTTGTTTCTAGTTAAGGGGAAAAGCAAGGATCAATTTTGAGGTGGAAAAACAAATGCAAGCTCGCTTTTATTCATGGCTCCCACGCAGAGGGAAAAGGTGAAGTCTGCTATGAGCCCGTTGTCAGAAGGATGTTAGGAGCAGAAGCGTAGCGTGCCTTGGCGGGGCCCAGTATAAAAATTTGTTTGGGGGCCCTTAGGAAGGGTAAAGATTTCTCACAAAAGAAAAAAATGCATAAAATTAAAAGAAATATTTATTCATCATAATTATCTATCAATAAACACTGCTCTCCGTCCGTGGTTTATCATCGTATCATCGTATCGTATGTACATCGATTATTGTGGGATTCCCCCGTTGAAGTAAATGACTTAAACGGGGAAATCCTGCAGCCCGCGATAACCGATGTAGGGTGTTGCCAACTTTTGAACGCACGCTTTACGTGGGAAAAAAGAAATTGCTTTTTTTGACTGTTGTCATTTGTGAAATAAAAAAAATTTGGGAAGTTTTTATTAATTTTTGCTTACGCACGTTGGGGGCCCCCGTGGCCCGGGGGCCCCGTATAATTGATACGGCAGATACGGCGGTAGCTACACCCCTGGTTAGGAGCAAATTTTTAAGGGAAAAAAACCCTCCTATACTAGAGTCTACAGTTAAACTTTTTAGACTCTAAACCAGGTGTTCTCAATCTTTTAAAGCCGGGGCTAGGTCACACTTCCTCAGGCAGCTTTGGGGGCCAGACGGCCAATCCGTCCTTCCTCCACCACATGGCACTTCCTGGTGTGGTGGAGGCAATGGAGCCCACATGAAATGGTGCCACGGGTAGCAGGTTGAGAATCCCTGCTCTAAAGAATACAAGTTACACGTATCATATCTGAATGAAAAACCTTTGCTTTCCTGCTTTCTCTGACACATCAAGCATTAGGTGTTTGGGGGACATTTGTGTCTCAGGAAGTCTGCCACAAACCATGAAAGCTCCCACTGAAATAAATCTTTGAAATTTTAAAAGTAGTAGCCATGTTAGTCTGTGTTTCAAGCATATCAGAGAGACAAAAAAGGTTGTGGCACCTTAAAGGGCTAACTCCTGTATTTTAATGTTAGCTTTCATGGATCAAGTCTATTTCATCAGACATAAAGAAGTGAGACTTAAGAGTGACACTTGTCCTAAGTCTGAGCAAGGCCGTAGCCAGGATTCTAGATTTTTTTTTTTGGGGGGGGGTGTCAGGAGGGGCAAAAAAAAAATTCAGGAGAGACAACAATGTCACACTCACATATATAACATTCAGTGATGGAATGTAACAGGTTCTCACCAGTTCGCCAGAACCGTTAGTAATTTTTCCCCAGTGTCCCGGAGAACTGGTAGCAGCTTTTGGGGGGAACCACCTTCAGGGCTTACCTTTTCACTGGTTCCCCCACTGCGCATGCGCACCAAGCACTTGGTGTGCGTGGGTGGGTGTATTTTAATGTAATTTCTATTTTTTTTATTTAATTTATTTACAGGTTTGTGTTGTGGGTGGGTGGGTTGAGGTGTGTGTGTGCTTATTGAACAACAAACATTATTATTATTATTTTCTTTGGCCCCGCCCATGATGTCATGACATCATGATGTTAGCTCCGCCCACACTGTGATGACATCACGGTGGGGTAGTAAATTTTTTGACATCACACCGCTGATAACATTGGCATCACGGGGTGGGGTGTCAGGAGGGGCAAAAAAAATTCAGGAGAGACAACAATGTCACACTCACATATATAACACTGGCATCACGGGGTGGGGTGGGGCGCAGGCTGTTCGCTCAGGAGGGTTTTTGCCCCCCCCCCGACCCTGAGTCTGACAAAGTGGACTGGATCCACGGAAGCAACGTATTCTTTTTATTTATCCTGCTATGGTAATAGAGTAGACCATACTGCCAGCGGCTCAACGCTGAGTGTCAGGTGAAATCCACAGGGAAGGGTGATGGTCCCCAAGTGGATTAAATCCCACTTGAATCCATCTTGATGGAGGGCAGCAGTTTCATCAATACTGGCCTGGGGCTGAGGAGGACTTTGGGTGCCAAAAGTTCTCAAGACCAGAAAGTGACTGGTGGCACTGGATCAGTGGTACGGGTGTCATGCTGCAATGCAGAAGGCAGATGAAAGGCCACTGCATTCTATTCTCAGGACAGTCTTCATGGCTGATCACCATGAGGATCGCCAATATTCGGATTCGGATACGGCAGAAGAAGAACGTATTCTTTAGAAAGGAGCTGGGGAAGAAAACTTTAAACTGGGTGTGCGAATATGATTGACCTTCAACCGTCGCAGCTCGTACGTGTGAATAGGTGTATGCAACGGTCTTTCCCACCCTCCGCAAGCGTCCCGTCCCGGAGCCTGTAGTTCTCATCCTCCCCTGCCACCCACCTCAGCTCCCTCCTATGTCATGGCTGAGCAGGATACCACCACCCGCTCTCCGTCGCCACGGTTTTATTTATACCTTTTTTAAAAGAGAAGACGGAGACAAGTTTTCCAGGCCGCCAATTTGTCCCTGTTGCCTTGGAAACCCTGAAGGCTTCCGCCTAGCTTTTCCCTGGCGAGGAGCCCAGGGAGGGGTGGGTGGGTGAGGGCCAGTGATGGGATGTAACAGGTTCTCACCAGTTCTCCAGAACCGGTAGTAACTTTCCCCAGTGTCCCGGAGAACCAGTAGCAGCTTTTGGGGGGAACCACCTTCGAGGCTTACCTTTTCACTGGTTCCCCCACTGGCTGGCTTGGGGTTTTTAAGTAAAGTCTTGGAGTTACCTCATCAATAAGCTACACCTGTGCTGTTCCAATTGCTGTTCCAATTGGAGAACCCTTAAGGAGGTACAGCTGTTTTACATTTACATTAAGGCATATTATCCTAGAGAACTGGTTAGGCAAAGACTTAGTACCTAACTTTAACTGTTGAAAAGTTGAAAAGTACCAAAATGAAGCCATCTTGTGGTGAGTTCATTCTGTAATTCCTTCCATCTGCCCTAGTGTGAGAAAGATTAGCCAGAATAAGCTTTAAGCTCTGGTTTAAAAGCTCTGGTTGATTTGTGTTTGGGTGGGTGGGTGGGTGGGTGTATTTTAATGTATTTTTTATTTTATTCATTTATTTAATTAATTTAATTAATTTATTTACGGGTTTGTGCTGTGTGTGTGTGGTTGGGTGGTTGGGTTGAGGGCTATGTGTGTGTGCTTATTTTTATTTTGTTTTATTTTATAATTTTTTATTTTATTTTATTTCCTTTGGCCCCACCCACAACATCATGACGTTGGCTCTGCCCACAATGTCATTATGTTAGCTCCGCCCACACTGTGATGATGTCACAGTGGGGTAGTAAAATGTTTGACATCCCACCACTGGTGAGGGCTGATGAGGAAGAAGGCTTTACTGTAATTAAAATCATGATAACCATTTTGGCACCTGTCAGAGGGACAGATTTATTTCATAGTAGGAAACAAAAGTGACAACAACACCCCCACCCCCAACATTGTGGTATCTTAAAGACTGGCTTCAGTATTTCAAAAGATAATGGCAGCCATCCATACATAAAACAAAACAACTGCAGGAGGAAGACAATAGCTTTTGTTGGCTTACAGTTGTTCTGTATTTCAGTGTGAGCTTTTGTGGATCGAGTCCACTTCTTCAGACATAAGGCAAACCTCACTCTTAAGTCACTCTTATGTCTCATTTTTAAGTCACACTCTTAGGTCTGATGAAGAGGACTTGATCCACGAAAGCTAACATTAAAATACAGGAGTTATTATTATTATTATTATTATTATTATTATTATTATTATTATTATTATTATTATTATTATTATTATTATTATTATTATTATTTAGACTTGTATGCCGCTCTACTCAGTAAAGACTGACTCAGAGCGGCTCACAGCATTCATAAATAACAATATTACAGTGCAAACCAAAATACACTAGCATATAACAAAACAATTAAATACAGTAAATACTATACAGATCAATACACCTACAATATTATAGTGTAATCAAAATACAATAAATAAATATTATCACAGCACAATCCCCAATATACAATAAACAATTCAACAGTGTACAATATACAATACAGGAAAGAGCAAACAAAAAGTAAACCCTATTAATTCCAAACACGGCTGTAAAGAAGGCCTACAGCCCACGCAACATCTACAGGGGTTAGTCTTTAAGGTGCCACAGTTACCTGAAAAAAGTTGCTATCTCTTTTTTTCTGTTGTAGGTCTAAACAGCTATAGCCCTGCGAACCACCCAGATGCCTAATTTAATTCAAAAAATTCTTCAACTGGCAAACCCCCCAGGAACCACAGAGGCTTGGATTTCAGGAATAAAGGTTTTATTGAAATGCATTTAATCAACAGTGGCTATCTGTTGGTCAACACCACAACATTTTTTGCCTTTTTGTTTTGTTTATTGTCTGATATACTAGAAACACAGACTAACACAGCTACCACTTCAAAAATGTCAAAGATTTATTTCAGAGGGAGCTCTCAGGGTTTGCAGAGGACTTCCTGAGACACAATGTCCCCCAAACACCTAATACTCAATGTGTCTGAGAAAACAGATTATAACCCACCACAATTTACAGTGAACTGACTCTCTTTAACCGTGTTTCAGATTTGGATTTTGTTTTACTTGCTGCCACCGCTTCCGTGACCAGGTCACACTTAAACTGCCAAAATGAAGCAACTTTTTTTGTGAATTTGTAATTCCTTTCACACGACCTAGTGTGAGAAAGATTAGTCAGCACAATAAGATTGCCATTGCCTGGGGTATGCCCAACTGTGATTTTTAAAAATATACCACGCTCTTCAAGCAGGCTCTGTATATTTTCTTGATGAAACAGACTATCATTGTTGCATGCCATTAAGAAACATGTATCAATGAGGACTTAACTTTGGCCAACAACAAAGTCAAGAGTTTGATAAGGACATGAAAGACAACTCATGGTGACACTATGAAAAAGTGTTCTCCTAAATGTTTCTGTTCTCAGCAGTGCTGTGCAGCTCATGCAAACTCAAAACTGTAGTTGCAGTAAAACCTTGCATAAAGAATGCCTTGCTTAGAGACTAACTCACTTAAAGAGCAAAATTTTCTCTGAATGGTCACCTCACTTAACAACTAAAACCAACCAAAAACTCACTTAACAACTAAATTGGGGTTTGCAAACCCCCCCCCCATTCACAATTGGTCACATACAATGGTGTTTTGCTTAAAGAGCAAACTCACTTAAAGAGCAATCCTGTGGAACGCATTATGCTCTTTAAGTGAGGTACCACTGAATTGTGCTTAAGTGCCATCAGCTTTCACTCCTTTATCTGAATCTAGTCCATCTTTCTGTGTGATAGATTGTGGATACAGATTGAACAGATAGGGTGATAAAATACTTGTCTGACATCTTTGCAATAGGAAATCATTCTGTCTCTCCATATTCTGTCCTAACAGTAGCTTTATATCCACAACACAGGTTTTACATCACCATACCAGGTATGCTGTGCAACCTATATTATGTATTTATCTGGGAATACGTCGTAGTGGGCAAATTCAGAATAATGTCTGTATAAATATATTCAGAAACACATTGCATAATTTTTTTTAAAAAGCCCATTTTAATGATAGGTTATTAATTGGGTTTATAACTGAATAACATTACAGTATTGTAGACAGCATGCTTTAGAGAAAGGCATGCTTGTGAATTACTGGATTAATGTAATTATTTGTAAAGGAAAGAATATATTCATTTTCTCTAGATGAAGCTAAATCACAGAGAACAAGAGCCACTAGCATTTCTCTTGAATACTGAGAAGTAAATACGGGTGTTCAAGCCATATGACCTTGTTGAAGTGCCATGATGTGATCATAATCATAGCCCTGGGCTATGAAAAATCCCTGTAATAGAGCAGTCTTGGTAGTGGCAGAGGTTGCCTGTTTCCTCAAACAAAATTAAAATAATCAAACTGTTCTGAGCTCTTTTGAGGGGAAGAATAAGACAAAGAGCCTAAATAGAGAAAAATTCAAGCAGAACCAAAAGACAGTACAGAAATTTAGAGTTCTGTTCTTCATGTTAGTGTTGTTCATGTGAGCTGAACCACAGAAAACAGGTCAAGACTGAATTTCAAGTGGAGATAAACTACACATCCAGCAGTTCCTTCTTAGGATGTGTTCTGGTTTCATGAAAGCACATAATTCCAGTTAATCGAAATGGGCTGTTGCTTGAGTCTTGAGAAAACTTACTACCATTAAACTATAGGAAGTGTTTCATTTCAATGTTTCATATTAATATGAATCATATGTATACAACCTCACAATAAAGATGAATGGGTAGCAATTCCTGTCTTGTCTTCTATGCTCTTTCCCTTTTCTTGTTAATCTGGTCACCTTGACCCAGGGTCAATGTTTGTTGTCTAGGCACCATTTCCCCATTTGCAGAATTGTTTGGCAGCTGCACCAGTTACTTCCATATGAAACTGGATGAGACAGAGGGTGGGGAATTCTGTTAGAGTGATGACAAACCTTTCAGAGACCGAGTGCCCAAACTGCAACCCAAAACCCACTTATTTATCACAAAGTGCCAACACAACAGCAGGGGACGAAAGAAATGCTCCCATTGGTCTGCTTTGCAGAGGGGCAGGGTGAACTCTGTGCTGGGGGAGGGAGGAAGCACTCCCATTGGGCTGCTGGGCAGAGGGGAGGGGAAAACTCTGTGCTGTGGTGACTGCATGGGTGCCCACAGGGGGCTCAGAGTGCCACTTCTGGCATGTATCCCATAGGTTCGCCACCACTGTGTTAAACATCTCTAGATTGGCAGGGGGGATAGAAATGCTATTCTCCAAAGTCTCTGGGAGCAACAGTTCCCTAGAGTAAGATATACCTTCCAAGTTCATACTAGAGGACATTGTTTGTTTGTTTATAGCATTTATACCCTGCTCTTCTGGTGCATGCACCACTCAGAGCGACTTACAAACATCATAAGCAACAGCTGCCAGAGACTGTGAGGAATAGCCTTTCTTATTTTTGACCTGAAATATAAGATGGATCCACGGAGGCCACATATGAACCATAGGATCTATATCAGACCTGCAAGCCACCAAGTAAAATACAGCCACCAGGTAACCCACTAGGATTTTGATTGAATGACTCCTGTTTTCTTTAATTTGGGTAATGCAATAGGCAGATGTTTATCCTCTACGCCCCAAGGTTTTTCTGCTGAGTCTAATGATACTTGATGTGCTTGTTTTGCTTGTTGAGTCACAAACTGTGCAAACCTGCTCTGGACTGAGTTTGCACAAGGGTTCTTTTCCCCCCTCCAATGTTTGTACTATGCAACACTTTTATTATGTCACTTAGGAATAGAGAAAGAAACCACAGAGTATTAAAAACATTCTCCTGAATAATTTATTTCAGAACATCTGAACAGTTACAGCAGGAAAATAAGTAACCATAAAAACAGATCAAGAAAACTAGAAAAGGTCAGGGCTGCATAGATTCTTGTTCAACTGTGAAGATCTCAGAGACCTTTGAAGTCGACCACAAATAGACCAAGCATGAGAGGCATACAGTATTGAAAAAGTAAACTGTTATTAGTGTCAACATTTCTCACTGATTGCAAGCAAAAGAAACACATAGCAAATGCAACATAGTTGTCTGAAATGAGCCCATGTTATTTTTTATAAACTCTTTTTTATGCTGGGTCTCTGCTGGTGATACTATTGGTTCAAAAATGGGAAATTGAACATATATGGAGCTTCAGTTTGTAATGACTCCAACATATGAGATTTATGCTGCTGTCCAGAACACAATAGGCAGGCAATCTGTAAAGGTATGAGAGCTGCACACAAACATCTTTGGACCTTGGAAGTATGCTTGCATTCCTTAAAACTCAAAACATTATTTTCTTACCAAAATGTAGTGGCAGGATTTAAAAACTGGAAATACTTTCTTGCTCCCTTTAGTTGCAGATATTTTTTAATTGAGGCACATCAGGACCTAGGGGTGCTAAGAGAATTTCAAAAATGGTCCAATGGGAATTTCAGAGCCTATTTGCTTTCAATTGCTTTTAAAAATAGGTCCATATTATTATTAAATAGTGCTAAATTAAGTCACTGTTAGAGCAGGTCCATCTGAATAAATGAAACTTACAAAAGTAATTAGAAGTCACTAAATCTCCATTGATTCAACTGGTCTACTTTAGTGTAATTTACTTGCTAATCTGTGAGAGCTGGACCATAAGGAAGGCTGGACACAGAAGAATAGACACCCTTGATCTGTGGTGCTGGAGAATACTCTTGAGAGTCCCCTGGACTGCAAAGAGATCAAATCAGTAAATCCTAAAGGAAATAAATCCTGACTGCTCCCCGGAAGGACAAATACTGAAGCTGAAGCTCAAGTATTTTGGCCACCATATGAGAAGAGAGGACTCACTGGAGAACCCCCTGATGCTAGGAAAGATCAAAGGCAAAAGGAGAAGGGGGCAGCAGAGGATGAGATTCCCAGATGGCATCATTGATGCAGTGGGCATAGATCTGGGCAAACTACAGAGGATGGCAGATGACAGAGGAGTAACTAATTAACGTAACACTTCCCAGAAGTATCTATGGTAGTAGGACATTACTTGGTACTATTGAATAACCACTGGTATTATAGTTTGATTTTTTTCCCTCCCATTTCTAGGCCAGATGTAAAACTGCCAAAATGAAGGCACCTTTTGGTGACGTCATTCTGCAGTTCCTTTCTCTTGACCTAGTATGAGAAAGATTAGCCGGCAACACAAGGTTGCCCTTACCAGGGTATGTCTGATTGTGGTTCACAAATACCACAATCTTCGAGGAGACTCTTTCTTTGTACCCTGTTCAGTTTGATGATTCAGTTCCATCTTTTGGTGAATTAATATGAATTTTCATTTCCTGCTAATAGAAAAATGGAACGACCTTGCAGTAACCTCAAAAGAGATCCTTTGCACAGTAATTTTGTTTAAAGATCCTGTTAAGCAACATTTTGGTAGACATGTTTTGGAATCAAGATGCAACTTGTTCATGAACTAACAGACAAGTTTAGACATGTAAATTTAACTATAATTACTCAGTAAAACTTTGATTTCACCTGCATACCAGATTGTATACAGTGGACACAAGTTTCATTTGGTTTGAATTGTCTATAAAACATACCTGGTATAAATATAATAACTAGCTATGGAGCTAGTTGCTTCAGGTTAAGATCAATAACTCATCAAGCTCTGTACTGCAATAAAACTAAAAAGCAACTAGCAGTTTCACAGTTCTGGCAGAACTCTTTTATAATCCCTTAGTTAAGTAGAAACTGAATTTAGGCTATAATTATATGGACAGGTACCTTATATTCTCTCATACCAGCCCATCTTTTTTATATTAGCACAACACATGCATAGAACAGGAATCTTTGTAAGAGTCAAGCAATGCAATTAGTAGCCTTGTATGAGTTCCTACTAATAGATGATATTACTTCAGGGTCTAGGATGGAGAGGATAAAATGCTAGAATTCCTTGTCTCTGCATAAAATTCCTTATGTACACAAACTAAGTGACAGGAAGGCAGTTTTAGCTTTGCTTTCTTTAAAACAATTTTAAGCCAGGAAAAAGGTTTCTATATGTATATGAACATTTTTATCTGCTTTCTTAATTTACTATTGTTATAAAACACTTTTGGATTTGAAAAGGCTTTCTCAATTGTCAAACCAAAGCCAGAATTACAACTGGTAACCAAATAATTGAAGAGGTCTACAAGTTTACCTAGCATCATGATCACCAATGGAAGAACCAAAGATGTAACACTGGACTGGAAAGGCAGCAGCTATATTTTAACAAATGAATCATATTTCCAATTTTGGAGCACTCACTACTTTTTGAGGCAGTTTGTTCTGCTGTTGTACTGCTCTAACCATTAAGAGGTTTTTCTTGATATTAGCCTATATCTGACTTCCTTTAGTTTGAGCCCATTATTATGCATACTGCATTCTGGGATGACTGAGAACAGACCTCATCCATCTTCTTTAAGACCATCTTTTAGGTATAGTAAAACCCTGTATAATGATTTTAATTCATTCCACGGGTCTGGTAGCTATGTGATTTTGTCATTGTATGATTTTTTCCTATGGGAAAAAATTGTATAATGATTTATTTTTTGCTAAGCAGTTTTTCCCATTGAAAATTTGTTGTATGATTTTTTTCCATAGGAAAAATAGTTATGCAGGGCACCATTTTCTTTAAAACTTCGTTATGCTATTTAATTGCTTTCGGGGGCATTCGTTATACAAGGTTCCACTGTATTTGAAGAATGCTATCATATCGCCCCTCAGTCTCCTTTTCTCAAGACTAAACATGCCCAGTTCCTTCCGTCTTTCCTGGTTTAGTTTCCAGTCCTCTGATCATCCTTGTTGCCCTTCTCTGTACTTGCTCTAGTTTGTTTGCATCTTTCTTAAAGTGTGGTGCCCAGAATTGGATACAGTACTCTAGATGTTGGTCTAAGTAGTGCTGAATACAGGAGGGCTAGTACCTCACAGGTTTTGCATTGCACTTCTGTTAATGCATCATCGTAAAACAGCTTTGGCCTTTTTTACAACCATGTTACAATGTTGAGCCATATTTAGCCTATGATCCATGTAATAGGAAGTATGTATCTCTGAATTCAAAGGGATTTATTTTTAACTAAATGTGCATAGAATTGCAATAATGTTGGATTAAACATATCCCACCAGTTCTTATGTTATGATTTTTAGATAGTTTTCTGAACTAACTGCAGTAATGTAAACACCTTGTACATGTACATACACTCATGCTAGTAGGAGTGTGTTCTTGCTGCTCTCAAGTGCACAAGGCCACGTTTAACAGGCTGGACCTGTTCTCAGCATTTTGCTAGCCACATTAGATCAGAAATTCTCAATCTTTTTAAGCCAGGGGCTGAGTCATGCTCCCTCAGACAGCTTTGGGGGCCAAACGGCCATTTTGCCCTTCCTCCACCACATGGCACTTCCTGGTGTGGTGGAGCCGGGGGGGGGGGGGGCAAATGAGATGGTGTTGTGGGCTCCATCTGGCCCCTGGGCCCCAGGTTGAGAATCCCTGCACTAGATCATGTCAAATCTTGCTGCCAGGAATCTTGGTTGGGATAACAGTTTGGATGCAGACCTATATATACTTTGCAGTTACTTATTTTTATAAAACAGAAATTCTGTACCATGTCAACAAGTGCTAAAAGGGTGAGGTTAAACTGAAAACAAAAATATCTCCTTACATATGAAAACAAAACAGATGAGAGGGAAAGACAAGATGGATCCTTGTGATACTCTGGTTCATATAGGTGTCCGTCCACCAATGTGAGGACATAAAAAATGCAACTCCCCCACCTTCAGATAAAAATGGTAGAGTCCAAAGGCAGATTTTTTGATACTGCTAAATGTATAAACTACCTCTGTGTTTGGTCCTGTTAACTCTATATGGCCTACAATGATTTAAACGAGCTCTACACAATTTCAGGTGGAATGTCTGCCAGCCCTGTTGGGAGACATCTACAATTAAACCTGGGATTTTTTGCATTGAGAGATGGCGTGGGCAACCTCAAAGAATTAACTGTTCCTATTCAAGCCTCCCATCCCTTGTTTTTTTTTTTTTTAAAGATGTAGGCTTTTCCAATGTGGTAAAAACTGAGACAGGGAAGAATGAGAAACTATAAACAAATCTATATGTCATTCAACAACAGTATAGATCAAACTTTTCCAGAGAAAGTAATCCAGATCAGATGTAAGAAACCATACAAAGAAGCCATACCAATCTCCAGACTCCCCTGCTCCTTTTTTTGTTCTTATGATAGTGAGAGACTTGTAATTCTGATTTTTATTTGCCTGTGACGTCCAAATTTGGAGGACTACCATTTGTTTAATTTAAGGTCAGTAAGAATAAGCAATGATCCAGTTTGACTTCATATCTCAGTTTGTTCAGTAATCAGATTTTAAATAGTACTGTAAGTTCAGATGTCATGGGTAAATGTGGATAACTTAAAATTGTATGCAGATGTTTCCAGTCATTTCTTCTGGCATACAAAGCAAAAGAAGACGGTGACTTACAATCCTAAGCCTTGGTGTATCATGTTCATGTGCCTGAAAAAAATTATCATTTCGTGTTCTATCTGAAAAAAGCCCGCTATAGAATTAATTAGTCAAGGTCCAATGAAAACTGAGCATGAAACAATGTACAGTTAGTTAACACTAACAGCTAGAGTTTTCCAACCATTAGTTTTTGGACTTCAATTCCCAGAAGCCTAACTCAATTCGTCAAAGCAATGATCAGCCAATGTATTGACTTAGGCTTCTGGGAATTGAAGTCCTCCTGTGGGGAACCACTGAGTTAGACTGAAGCTTGGACTAACTAACCTATAAAACTTGGAAATACAGTACAGGTAATAGCAATAAAGCTGGTGTGACTGCAAAAGTTGTCTTGCAGCTGTTGCCCTTACTTGGCAATTTTTAAAACAACATCATCATTTTTTCTGAGAAGTGGAAAAGACATATCAAACATAAAAATATATGAAAGAAGAATACAGAAATTTTACTCTTTTCTGATCTGATTGTGCTTTTCCAAAGTAGAGACAACACCCTGCTATCAAAAGTCCACATAGTCAAAGCAATGATATTCCCAGTAGTAATGTATGGCTATGAGAGCTGGACCCTAAGGAACGCTGAACACAGAAGAATAGACACCTTTGAACTGTGGTGCTGGAGGAGACTCTTGAGAGTCCCTTGGACTGCAAAGAGATCAAATCAGTCAATCCTAAAGGAAATAAAACCTGATTGCTCCCTGGAAGGACATATACTGAAGCTGAAGTAATCTGGCCACCAAATGAGAAGAGAGGACTCACTGGAGAAGGCCCTGATGCTAGGAAAGATCAAAGGCAAAAGGAGAGGGGGCGGCAGAGGATGAGATGGCTAGATGACCACCATTGATGTGGTGGGCATAGATCTGGGCAGACTATGAAGGATGGTGGACGACAGAGGAGCCTGGCTTGTGGTGATCCATGGGGTCGTGATGGATCAGACTTGACTGTGTGATTGAACAACAACAACATAGTATAGTTATTATTCCTGGTTTTATAATATATTTAAAAATCAGAAATTTTATTTACAGTGCGTAGGACAGAAGAGTTAGCATGCTCCTTGTCTCCTCACATAGACACTGACAAAAGGAAAGGTTGAAAGATTTTTGTATACAGTGGTACCTCGCTTAAAGAGCATAATGTGTTCCTCAGGATTGCTCTTTAAGCAAGTTTGCTCTTTAAGTCAAACACCATTGTAAGTGACCAATTGTGACTTCTGGCATGGAGTATTGTGAACACTGATTTAGTTGTTAAGTGAGTTTTGGTTGGTTTTAGTTGTTAAGCGAGGTGACCATTCAGAGAAAATTCTGCTCTTTATGCGAGTTAGTCTCTAAGCAAGGTTTTACTGTACTTCTAATAGGAAAAATACTGTCACACAATTCCATCCTGTCACACACCATACCTAAAGCACTAAGCTATTGTGCAATGAGACTGATGTCATAGTCAATGGCAGATTGCTGCTGATTAAAACTTCCTTTTTTTAGTTATAGGGTTCACATAGCTTCCATGCAATGAGACATGGTCATGTGCTCCCTAAAAGCTGAAAATGTAAGTTGTTCTTCACCAGCAGTCTGTCACTGACAGTTACTTCATTCCCAGTGTGCAGACAGAACCTGGCCAGGTTATCCTGCTATGATAATAGAATAGACCATACTGCTGAGTGTCAGGCGGTGGTTACCTAACCTGAGCATCCTCAGGACTAACGGTGTTTGGTGCTGAAGTCCACAGGGAAGGGTGATGGTCCCCAGGTTGATTAAATCCCACTTGAATCCATCTTGATGGAGGGCAACAGCTTCATCAATACTTGCCTAGGGCTGATGAGGACTTTGCGTGGCAAAAAGGTTCAGGACCAGAAAGTGACTTGTGGAACTGAATTAGTGGTACAGGTGTCATGTTGCAAGGCAGATGAAAGGCCACGGCATTATATTCTCAGGATAGTCTTCATGCCTGATCTCCGCAAGGGTTGCCAATATTCGGATTTGGATATGGCAGAAGAAGACAGAACCTGTTCAACAGGATTTTGACCAATATTTATTAGCAAAAGCATAAACACACTGTATGTCAGATACTTGGATCCTATTTATCATTCCTCATCTTGATCAGCTGGAGAAATTTACATGTGAAACCAGTATTTCTTCTTGCATCATTTCCCTCTTGCTTTACTCAGAACTTAAACTGGATACACATCTGAAAGGGATGGGCTTTGTTTTCACTAGAAGGCATACTTGGATGTGTATTAAAATACACATTCAAATTCTGGGGGTGTGCACACCTGATTTATCACCATACTTGTCATGGCTTCAACATTGCTATGAAAGGCAAGTACTGTATCTGTTATACCTTCTGTGCTATGTGCTAAAGACAGTAACATTTAATCTGAAAATATTTTGAATTCTGTGTACTTCCCCAAGGACTGACGGTAAATGCAATTTCTTCTTCTTCCATATCTAGATCAGACATGATAACTGCGTAATTTATGCATTCTCCAGGTTTCTTACATCAAAAATCACTATAACAGAATTTCCCATAGGAATGGATTAAATGTAATTTTCCATAGGAATGCATTGAAAACCAAAATACGTTAACCGAAACGTGGTTTCCCATCAGAATGCATTGAAAACCAATTAATCCATCCTGAAAAATTTCGGTAAACTGAGCCACTGTTTTCTATTTCCTTTTGTTATGAGATCTTTATGTTAACCGAGCCATTTAACTGAGGTTCCACTGTATTATTTAAAATAAATCAGTAAGCACCTGCTGTAGTTTGATAAAATATGCAGCTTCCTCCTTCTGAAGAGCAAATCAGTCTGTCCTAGCCAATATTAAAAAATAAAGTTACTCACTGTGTAATAATTTTATTGTCTTGTATACAGTATTACTACTTTGTTTTACTAGCATGCAGCTACATCATGATGAGTAGCTACTAATAAATTCATCCTCCATGAAATGGTTTTATCCTCTTGAATGCCATCTAACCCAGCGTCAGTCATTATATCTGGTAACAATGAATTATAGTAATTAACCATGCATACCTTCTTTTGCCTGTCCCAACTCTACAAGCAATCACCTTCCCTGAATAAACCCAAGTTTCAAGCTGAAGAGAGATTCATTGAAACAGGCCTCAGTAGAACAGTCTCTTGTAAAAAAAAAAAAAGAGTAACTTCTCCAAGTTCTATTTTTCAGAACTTTTTCACTGTTGATAGTGACTATTCTTAGTGAAGATTTATTAAAATATTTGAAATGTCAAAATTATGTTCTCAAGTCCTTTCAATTAAGCCGTTACCCTTTAAGCAAAAGTCAAATCTCTTTTAATATTGTCTATTCAAAATGAAGCCATGTGTGTTCATGTGCCTAACAATGAGTGAAATACATTCAAAGCTAGATGCATTCTTTGATTTCAGGCAAGAGCAGAAAAGCCACAGGATGTGCTAATAAATAATAATTGCATACTATCAAGTCAATTCTGACTTATTGTAACTCTATCCAGAATCTGTAGGCAAGAGAATACATAGAAGTGTCAGAAAACAAAACAAACAAAATAAAAATAAAATAAAAAACACTGCCACAGTGCTTTTTATTTTATATTTATATTTATTTTATTTAGTTTTCTGATATGCCTGAACCACAGACTAACATGGTTACTATTGGAAAAAAATTCAAGTACTGTACATAGAAATGATTTAAAATTCCCTTCTTCTGGAGGTGTCCTGTGGAACTATGCAACTGGTTCTTTCCCAGGAAGCACAGTGCCAAACTGAACTCCCAACCATACCTAAAACACTGTGCTATTGGCTATAAAATGAAGGAATCTGTGCTTTCACCATGTAAGAAGGAAATCAATACAATAAAGGCAGTCTTGGGCATGAGCAGGATTGGACCAGTACGCGTGTACCAGTAGTAAAAATGGCTGCCCCCGCCTCCTCCCTGCCCTGTCCCTTCCTCATAGAAGAGGCTTTGGAGGGGCTGGCTCCATTTCCTCTTTGTCCAAGGCTTTTCCTGGGCTCCATTTCACCCCAAAGCGCATCCCCAGCCACTCCGGACTGGTTGGGGAGGCACTTTGGGGTGAAACAGAGCTCTGGAAAAGCCTTGGACGAAGGGGAAATGGCTTCAGAGGGGGTTCTTCACTACAGCGCTATGAAAATAGAAGCTTCTTCTATTTCATCACTCTAAAGCGAACCTCTGTTTTCATAGCTCCATACTGAAGAGCAGTCACATGGCCAACAGGCCATGCCCACCCGGTCACATGGCCACGCCCACAGTGTGGTAGGAATTTTTAAATAATGCCCACCACTGAATAAAGGCCTAAGGCACGGGTGCCCAGACTTTTCAGGCCGTGGGCCAGTCACGTAGTTCAGCGGGCCAGTCATGTGGTTCCAACAGGAAGAGATAGATTTTAGGCTGCAATTTTCTCTGCTTAAACCAGGGATGTTCAAACTACGACCCGTGGGCTGGATCCAGCCCCTGATGCCAATTCATCTGGCCCACGTCACCCTCATCGCTCCCAGAAGTGGAAGTAAAATGTGCACCCCTTTCCTAAGGAGTCTCCTCAGGCTATGCTATTCTGTTATTTCAATGTAAACAGAGTAAGCATAGTTTTGCAGAAGAGATATGAATACTTGCAGTTGGGCTGATGAACACACAGAAGCTGCCTGGAGCAAAAGAATTTTAAATTTAGTTGCAAGTTAAGTTTTGCATGGCCAGTACCGATAAGGATCAGGAAGCTATTTTGAATGAATGAGGCGATTGATCTTCTGGGCGGAAGCACTGTACTGTAATGAGATGGGTTAACACATAAATCTTGCAGCTGAAAAATGACAAAATACCAACAGGAACACAGAAATTACACATTGACGCACATACAAGTACAGACCTGCCAGTTAGCCACCAATGATGTGTAAATACTCAATAATGTTGGGGTAGGACACATGTGGCTGTGGATGAAAACTATTCTTAGCACAGCTAATAAGAGGTATCCCACATCCTTCTGCAGTTTACTGCTTGGGTGGCCTTGTAATAAACTTTCAAAATCCATCTGCAAGTCAGGGCTATTTTGTTTGCTCCCCTTCCTTGGAAGATACATCATGTTGCCTACCAAAGTGTCAGGTTGTTAGCTTGCATGCCATTTCCAGTTCTCATTGCTTTGATTTTAAAGGGTATGAAGGATGTTGCTCCTATTTTGCTGTTGACCAGCCATCTTTTTCATCATTTTATTTTACTCTTGCTGTCCTTACTTGCAGCTGCTTATATGCTACCTATCAAGCTTGACTTTAATTCTTTGAAAACAGCTTTGCCAGTCCTGGACACTGTTAAGTGCTGTCACTTCTGCTAGACATAGGATGTATGCTAGATGAACAGACATTAAGTTTTAAAAAGTGGAAAGAAAGCAAAATCAGATACAACACATGTACCATTAACATATAAAGCAATGTCGTTTTTGTCCCAGCTTTGTCATAGCTCCTGCCAACCTAGCAGTTTGGAAGCAAAAAATTGCAAGTAGATAAATAGAGATCACTTCACTGGGAAGGTAAACAGCACTTCGTGTGCTCTGGTGTCTAGTCATGCCTGCCACATGACCATGGAAACGTTTGCAAAAACAGACAGTGCTGGTTCTTCTGCTTTGAAACAGAGATGAGCACTGAGTCCTAGAGTCAGATATGACTGACTTTCGGGCAAGGGTGAACTTTACCTAGTTTTATTTTAACAGTAAAAGGAATAAATGATGGAAGAAAAGTGAGCCCTTTTAATTATACCTAATTCTACAAAGTATTTTACTCCAGCCATTTCTTTGTTTCTATATCAAACACTGTGGCATAGAAACATGTCTAAGATAACACATTCCAGAGAAAATGAAATCACTATGTGGAGACAGACACAAAAAACCCACAAGGATTTAACTACCTATTGTGCCTCCTTCACAGGGGCTGGACTCAATCATAGGGTCACTTCCATCTCTATAGGTCTAAAATGATGATGATGGTGATGATTAAAGAATGTGAAACAGCCAAAATAAACAAAATTATAAAACTCTTGAGTGGAAAACAGGTACAAATTTTAACCAAAAACTAACACTTAAACATTGTTGTAGGACATATGCTATTTCTAATATTTCCATCCCCCTCCCAACTCTGATGGTGCCATTCAACAAATGTGCAGTGTTATGGTATTTTATGAAATTATTCAGCATTGTTCCCAATGCCCTATTGACTGTTGGGGCTGTTTCATAAGTGCCAAATTTCAAAAAAATTCCATGAATTGAAGATTGTTGGGAATGGAATAGATCTGCACAAGAAACTAAGTGTGAGGAGGAAGAGGTAAACAGTAAAAATGAAAGTGAAACCATTTGAGCTTTTATGAAGAAAATAATGATTTAAATCTAGTTTTATTGACTAATTATTTAAATCATGATTTAAAACAATTTTATTTAAATCTATCCTGCCTGAAATTATGACAAGTTGTCCTTCACAATTTTAGAATGTACCTGTGTTGCTCTCCTATGCATATTTACTCAGATGGCTTGCTATGGCCCCACATTTTATTCCCAGGGATGCATACATAAGACTGTGGCGATAGAATGGGAATAGGCCTAGGTGTATCTCCAAATTTTGCTGGACCCCCCCCCCCCCCCCGTCATGCATCACTGGCTATGCTATGACTCATGACAGTTCTAGTCTATGAACATCTTAAGGGCCATATATTTCCAACCCCTGTGATAGAACAACATATGATCAATCCAAGAAAACTTTTCACCACCTCTATAGTTTCTTCTAGTTTGCCTTAATTTACATTTCTCATTGGCATAATTTTTTTTATATTTGAGGATGAGGGTTTGAACATAGAAACTAAATCATTTATTAACAAGGATTGTAGAAACGGCTGCCAAAATCTGCTCAACTGTAACAGTTTCTCTTAAAGTTTACAGGCAGCAATGTTTAGCTCCACTGAACCAAATGCAGAGTTGGTGTTGTAGGTCAGGTTGAACTGGGAACAGGTTCAAACCTTCACTCAACCATGAAGCTAGTATGGCAACTTTTTGCTTTTTCAGATCTCTTAGAGAAAACTTATCTTGCCAGATGGTTGTGATACACCAAACTATGAAATAATACAAAAACAGAGTAAAGATATAAATATATTTAACCTAATCTCCACTCCAGAAATTTTAAAATGGGAGAAAAGTCCCACTCCACCAGCTTCAAATATTTTGGCTTGTGAGACAGGGAACATCTTAAAAGTTTATAGCATTCATGCAGGTAAAAGGGCCCGAAACAGGATGCCTTGGTAAACAAGGGAGGAAAGCTTTGAATTTGAGTCTGGCCAGGTTATCCTGCCATGGTAATAAGAGTAGACCATACTGCCAGTGGTTAACTAACCTAACCATCCTGAGGACTAATGGTCTTGGGTGTCAAAGTCCACAGGGAAGGGTGATGATACCCAAGTGGAGTATATCTCACTTGAATCCATCTTGACGGTCCCTGGAAAAATCACTGTTCAAGCAATCAGCCATGCTGGGCTGAGGCCTGTCCTGGGCCTGGAAGTGGTCTGCAAGCACCATGCCAGTTTTACAAGCCTTGTGGGTGCAAATACCTGGTGGGGAGCTCATCAAGGATATGTGCGTGAGGGAAGACAGAACAACAGCCATTTCAGGCTTCCTCTCATTTGAACTTAATAAACTAATCACCCTTCTTTTCTGTGTGGAGAGAGGCTTAATTCGAGTGGGAGAAGTGATACTCAATTTTAAAAGAGCTCAACACCACCTCCTCTAATCACAGCCTAGAACTGAAGACTGAAATCAATCTGCAAGGGCACTTCTTGGGTGTTTATTCACGTACATCCTAAAGAGTTGCACCATAAATTTGCTGACAAGGAAAATGACCCAACGGTCCTTTCTAGGACCACCCAAAATGGTAATTTCTGTTAATATAGGAGGACACCTCTTCAATCAAAGAGAAACTCGTGGCTTCACTTTGTCCCTGAAGGGAAATGTGAAATCCTTTGTATCCAAGAAACTCACAATAGAAGTGCTCAGCTTTGACCAAAGGTTCCGGGGATGAGTCTAGAGACCCCACAAACAATACAGAAGTGCCATTTTTATAAGATCAGGCATTATATACTTTTCTCAAGTCCTACCTAAAAGGACATCATAGAAATCTTGATAGTCAAACTGGCTGTGTGTATAGTAACATGGATTTATAAACTACCTACCGTGTTTCCCATAAGACATACCCATAAAATAAGCCGCAGCAGGATTTCTCAGCAGTTGCACAATGAAAGCCATACCCCGAAAATAAGACATAGTGATAGGCGTGGCTATGCAGCGTCCCGATGCGGAGCAGTAAAAAAGATGGGCAGCCATAGTGATAGGTGTGGCTATGCAGCATCCCGGCGCAGAGCCAGTGACATAATAAAAATAAGACACCCCCGGAAAATAAGCCATAGTCTGTCTTCTTGAGGAAAAATAAATATAAGATGGTGTCTTATTTTCGGGAAAACACGGTAGTATATCATCCTGCTTTTAAGAAGCCATCTAAAATGGAAAATCAAAACATTTTCCCGTTGGAGAAACAACAGCCATAGCAACATTAGGGTCTATTAACATAGTAACGGCAATTACACTTATAAATGCCCCCAAAGCACTTAATACACTCTCTGGGTCGTTCCTAAGGTAATGCTGGGCCCTTATTTTACCAACCTTGGAAGGTTGAGTCAACCTTGTTCATTTGGGATTGAATTCAGAACATGAGCAAAGTTTTGGCTGCATTACTGCAGCTTAACCACTGCACTACAGGGGCCATTTGTTATTTCTTATTATATGCAAATAAGACCTGCAAGAAAAAGTATGGAGTGGTTTTCTTTAGGCATCTAGTTAGCCAAATATTCTATTCCCCAACAGCCAGTATTCCAATCATGATTACAACTCAAAGCAATGTTTTGGGTCTTCTCTCCAGGAAGAAAGCTTCTCCCCATGAAGATTGTTGCATATTTATAAACCATCAGGTACCCCAATTTTGCCTAATACAATGATTTCAGCTATACATCTACATTCTTCACAGCACTGTTTTATGTCTGACTCCCCTCACCATCGCAGAGCCATTTTAAAAATTATGTTTTCTACTGGAAGCCCTGGGGCTTTGTTATCAGTATGATACCAAATATTTCTGGTTTGGTATAAGTGTTAAAGGTTTCCCTCGCTCAAAAGCCAGTTGTATCCGACTCTAAGGTTCAGTGCTCATCTCTGTTTCAAAGCCGAAGAGCCAGTGCTGTCTGCTTCTGAGATGTTTCCATGGTCATGTGGCAGGCATGACTAGACACTGGAGTGCATGGAACACTGTTTACCTTCCCACCGAAGTGGTCCCTATTTATCTACTTGCATTTTCTTGCTTTCAAAGTATTACAAATACAATAGGAATATATGTGCATCTTTGAAAATAAATGTTTGACTCATGAAGAACATACACAAATAAGACACTCCCCTGCTATTTTAATACAAATATGCAGTTTATTTAAAAATAGTATTAGACAATATTCATAGCTTATTTTAAATAAAATGTCTCCCGTCTCCTTTGACTGCACAATACAGGCAGCCAACATGCACTACAGAAACTATATGGCACAAAATGTTGGCAAATATGGAAAAAGAAATAGGAAGGCCTACAAGACTGCTTGTAGCTTAGTCAAATTATGTTTTCTACTGGAAGCCCTGGGGCTTTGTTATCAGTATGATACCAAATATTTCTGGTTTGGTATAAGTGTTAAAGGTTTCCCTCGCTCAAAAGCCAGTTGTATCCGACTCTAAGGTTCAGTGCTCATCTCTGTTTCAAAGCCGAAGAGCCAGTGCTGTCTGCTTCTGAGATGTTTCCATGGTCATGTGGCAGGCATGACTAGACACTGGAGTGCATGGAACACTGTTTACCTTCCCACCGAAGTGGTCCCTATTTATCTACTTGCATTTTCTTGCTTTCAAAGTATTACAAATACAATAGGAATATATGTGCATCTTTGAAAATAAATGTTTGACTCATGAAGAACATACACAAATAAGACACTCCCCTGCTATTTTAATACAAATATGCAGTTTATTTAAAAATAGTATTAGACAATATTCATAGCTTATTTTAAATAAAATGTCTCCCGTCTCCTTTGACTGCACAATACAGGCAGCCAACATGCACTACAGAAACTATATGGCACAAAATGTTGGCAAATATGGAAAAAGAAATAGGAAGGCCTACAAGACTGCTTGTAGCTTAGTCAAATTTACTCTTCATCTCTTTCACCTCATATATGCTGTAACCTATAAGCAAATCCACATCAAGATACACTGTTGAACATACAGTGTGAAGATAGCATAGTGGCTTTCTCCTATATTTTGGACTTAATTTATGGCTCACTTTGAAGTAGCCTGTGGGTTGGTGATTCATGAAAAACTGGTTGGAGATTGTGCCCAAGCATGCAAATCCAGCATTTCAGATCTACTTCAAAGCTTACGTAACATTCATGTACATTGAAGAGTTTCTCCTGCTCATTTTGTAAGTCAGCAAACCTCTGCAGACTATGGAATGTACACAGGAATTTATTTCATTCAACTAACAGAGTAAGTGTTGCATCTAGAAAACTGTTACTTGTGCTTTAGCGTTTCAACAGCTACAAGCAATTACAAATTGTTTGTAGAGGGAATTTAATAATGAGTGGCATGTCTTTTTCTATCTTTTGTGTGAGAAGCACAAGTCAAAGACTTCTGTGCAATTTCCATCAGAGATTTCCAGTGTTAGAGTTTACTGTCTTCCGATTTTGAAACGCTCATAGAAGCCATCAATACTCAAAGAGTATAGATTAATACATGGACCTGCTTTAAAACAGACTAAATGGACAGGAATTTAGAAACTGGTCAGAATCCCAATTGCTTGTTACACGGGCATAAGTGGAATGGCATCAACTGCAACAGTGAACGGTTGCTAGGACAGAACTGATCATCCAAGGTATGTTGGCTAAAGGACTGAAGATGAATGACTGATGAATGACTGAAGAATAATTTTTGTAGCAAACACTGGGAAGAAGAGGGGAGTTGAAGGTAGCCAGAGTATACAAACCTAGGCTGTAAAGTTGCCACTGGTATCTCTCATTCCACACTTACATTGCGACTTAGTGATACCAAGACTAAACAATTAACTAAAGAATGATATTCTTCTCTTGAGTGTAATTATATTTAGCATTTTCTTTGCATACGTATGTGTGTAAAGCATTTTGAAAAGACACTCTTCTAAGCACGAAGAACCAGAATTTCCTTTTTAATCCAAAAAGAAAATATTTATAAAATACAAAACAGCACATAGAAAGAATGTACAGTCCAAAGCACAAAAGGAAAAATACAGTTAAAGAACTATGGACTATCCCTGTAAACATTTGTCTGAAGAAAAACTTACCAAACAGACTTCTCATCTCATTTACAAATTTTGACCAAACAACTTTAACATATTATACAGTACTTCCTTTATCCAATTATGTATAGTCAACAAAATAATTTGCAAGTAAAACATCTCTCTCTCTTTCTCTCACTCACACATACATTCATATACTGTACAGTATATGCCCTTTCCATCAATATATACAACTCTCTAATCCTACTTAAAGCTGCATGGACTAACAGTATAAATAGGCTTATTACTTATGTCAAGTATAACACTTCTTCAACGAAGTATTCAATATAACAATTTCACATAACATTTTATAAATGTTGGTACCTAATGGTTAAAAAATAAGGCACAGATCAGTTAATACACAATAATTTAAAGTCCTATTGATTTCAATGGCAAAAGCTCTCACACAATTTCAATGGAATTTGGAATCTGTTTAATTTTGATTTGCTTGTGTTTTAAGAAATTAATCTATCAAACACTATTTCAGTACACAGAATTAGGTGAGCTGCATGAATTATGCACTGTTGGTAAATATATTAAATATTTGATTCCTTAATTAAAATACAGTAAAACCTCGCATAAAGAGTGCCTCGCTTAGAGTACTTGCTTAAGAGCAGAATTTTCTCTGAATGGTTGCTTCACTTAACAACTAAAACCAACCAAAAACTTGTTTAACAAATAAATCGGGGTTCTCCATCCCCCCCCCCCCGAAGTCACAATTGCTCACTTACAATGGTGTTTCGCTTAAAGAGCAAACTCGCTTAAAGAGCAATCCTGTGGAACGCTTTATGCTCTTTAAGTGAGGTACAATTGTACAATAACATATTAAATATATGTATATATATATTCAACATATTTACATTACCCCTAATTCCTCATGATTTGGAGCAAATGGATTCCAAACTATGACAAGTTGGGAATAATGGACTAAGAGTCTATAAATACTTTGCTAAGTGCAAAGCCGCCATTTCTGACATATGAAACACTGATCCAGATATCTCTATATTCAGAGTGAGATATCCAGCATTGGGTGGTGGGGTAGGGGCTCCTTTGTATCATTCATGAGCATAAATCCAGCAGATAAAAATTCTCTCCACCCATCAATTATTGGATCTCCATGCCAGGAACTTTCAGATGGTTTGTTGTTATATAACTGTCAACAGCACAAGAGCCTTTATGAGGGTAGATATATTGAAGGAGGTGGAAAACTTATTTGAGAATCCTTAGCACATTTTACCAATACAAATGTCTGAATATTGTTTGTTTAAATATTTTGTGGAGGTGATCTGCTTTTTCATTGGAAAAATAAGCTTTTGAGGTTTTGTGACATGTCAAAGGCAATGAGGTATTTAGGACTGAAGGCACTTGTGGAAACCTAGTCAAAGTTCTCAGTAATCCATGTTTTATAGACTGCCTAGGAACTAACAATACAACATTTACATAAAAGTTTTCTTCTTCTTGTCTGCCCATCACAATTCTGACTCTTTATCATTCTGATTTAGATAGTATTCATCATCTGTCGTGGTATCAGAATCTGATTCAGAATAATCTCCTTGGGCCTCTGTATGGATTTGTGGAGATGCACCTTCCACTGATACTTTTCTCTCAGCAAAACCTGAGCTCAACTGCCCTGATCTGCTCAAGGAAATAACCTCTTCCTTTCTCAGAGAATGGCGGCTGTTTAGAAAAGAGGGTCTCCACAATCGTCCTTCTGTGAGGGACCTCTTTATGTTATCTAAGAAAGCTTGTTGTTGTTCTTTCCCAAAAATGCCAAATTCAATTGATGGATACATTACCCGCCTGGACCCCAAAGTCCTGTAGTTATCATCATGAGCATCCCAGGTCTCATTTTCATCACATGACAACAATTCAGATTGGGATTTAAACTTCCGTTTGTATCTACTACCAGAGTGTATTATGTTGCTTCCAGAGGCCAGGGGATCACGGAGGACTTGTGTATAAGAACTCTCAGAGAAATGTCGTTCACGTGCAGCTTTACTGGGATTTAACACTGGCTCAACACAGGAAATATTGGGATTTCTTAACCTATCTGAGTGCTTGGTATGCTGATAATGGTCAGCTTCTGTTGGAGATATCACCTCTTGAGATGGACTGCTAGCTGCATTGGAATAATTTGCAATAAAAATATTAGAGTTTTTATCAAATGCAACTGGGAGAACAGGATCACCAACCTTACTGTCACTTTCCAACTTTTGATTTCGATGTGCGTCTTTAATTCTAGAGGTGGACTGATTGTTATTTTCTAACCCTTTACTATTTAGCTTGGGCATAATTTCTTTTGAAAGCAAAGCTGTAGAATTTGGTTTATCCCCAGTTTTTTTATCACTTTGTCCGGGACTAGGACTTTCATGCTTCTGATTGCATAAATTGGCAAACGGCCTTCTGATTTCATTGGTGATCAGTGAAGAGCCTTCATTAGTTTGTAATTTCTTATTATCAGGTTTGTTGAGCGTTGTGTGGTCAAATTCATCAGCCAAAGGGTTCCGATTCTGGTTCTCACTCTCTTTTTCCAAACATAACTGTGGCATATCAGATGAATTGGCCTCAGAAAAGGGAGCATCATTTTGTGAAAATATGTTACTTATGTGTGGTTTTGTAGTTAAGCTTTTCTTACTAGAAAACTTTCGACTTGTTTTATAAATGGCTGCAAGTTTGTTTTTAATTGATAGCCTATTTTTTCTTTTTTCTATGTCACTAATTTTGTCTTTAGTGTAATCTGGCATATGCTTATTTACAGATGCTGAATTATCAGATAGATCCTGAGAGGTATTTACAACCTGCTCTTTAGAATTTGGATTTTGGCCATCTGTAGAGTTTTTCATCGACCTTTGTGAAGTTTCGCAAACTTTAGATGCAACAGAATTTTGCGGCTTGCACTCTTGTGCAAGTTTTCTGTACTCTGAAACACTCTTGTTTGGTGGAAATATGGAATTCACTGTGAAAGCGACATCCACCAGTGGATTTTGTTTCTGGAAATCTGAACACATCTTAGTCTCTGAAGTTAATGCTTCATGTTTGCCACTTTTTACATTTTTGTTTACCTGCAACTCATCTGCCTTTTGGGAATTATTGTGATATTTTTCTTTGACCTCTGTTTCTTGCCTGATGTTATCTTTCATATTGTTTTTTGTGGTATCGATTTCTGAACCTGCAATATTCTTTCCTTCCTTATTACTAACAACCAAAAGGGAGGACGGAATACTTGCTACTGGTTCCGTTGACTCTTTTTTTTCAGTATTCATTGCAAAAGAAGGTGCCACAAGAGTTCCTGAAGAGGTTTTATTATCTGTTGAGTCAGACAAGTTGGAAGTTAAAGGTTTGTCCTTTTTTGACCCTTTCTTCAATGGATACCTGTCAATACGTTGGTTGCTCAGTGTCTCAGTAAGAGTAATGGGAGAATCACCCATTGTTTTACTGGGTTTGGGATCACTCAATAAACCAAGCGATGCTGTCCTATTAGAAAATAAAAATTCTGGTTCTTCTGTTGAAGCTATTACTACTTCATCTTTATTATGCATCATACTTTGTGGCAGAGAAGTAGCAGCATTCTCCACTGTGTTATTTAGAATGAGGGTACCTTCCTTATTAGCATTACCTATCATCTTTGAATTGTGCTGCACACCAGAAACAGCTGCCACTTTGCAAAGAGAATCATTTTTATCTTCTTTTTCTGAACTGGAAGGAAATGCCACAGTTGCTAAATTACTTTGTTGGGGTAGAGATTTTCTTGTGGGAGAAACAGAGCCTGCATCCTTCTTAGCATCATCTAGAAAGAGGTTGAACAATGTTCTTGAACATTTTCGTGGCAAGGTATAATAAACTGAAATCAACTCATGGTATTTTACGTTATCTTCCTCTACGCTCACTGTAAGGGTGCTGGTTGTTTTGTATTGCTTTAAATTGTTTCTTGAATCTGTTTCCTCACATTCAGAAAACACTGACATTTCGGATTTGTCTGGGTCACATAAGATCTGTTTTTCCAGTTTGTTGGAAACTATATTACCATCGAAGGAATGCTTTGAATCTTGAGTTAACTGCAAATGATATTCTTTATTTTCTGAAACTTCATTGTGGGTGATGTCTTTAGATGAAGAACATAAGGACGAGTGGACTGGACTTAACAAGGTAATTTTATCTTTCTTATTTGAATACATATTTTCAATTTTATTTGATCTAAGTGCTTCTAAATCATCTCCAACATTTATCTTGTTTCTGTATGGGATCTGTCTGGTAGGGTGGAACTGAGAGACAGGTTTCTCAGATAAAACACTTCCATCAATACTGGCCGATTTTCTAGGCAAGATGTAATTTGTTGTAGGAGATTTCGGGGGACTGTTACTGGGAGAACCAGTAATACTGTTACTAGTTACATGTTTAACAAATCTATCATGCTTATGGATGTCTTCAGTGCAAGAATCTGATAGCCTGTCATGCGCAAATGCTTCAGGGCCTTTGCTGAAAACAGCTGAACAAGTATTCTGATTTGTCTTGTTACGTACAAAACCTCCTAAAGTTTCTGACTGATGTCTCTCTTGTTGCAAGTTTTGATTCATTGCTCTTGTGCTCTTAGCAGTTAAATGCAAAGGGTGCATTTGGTTGAGAGATCTGTTTACAACAAAATTGTCTTGATTTCTTGGTCTTTCTCTTTTGTGAATATTTGATAAATACATATTTTCAATGTTTCTTACTGAAGTCAATTTAGTTGGCTTTCTCAGTGAGTGCTGTAGGGAAACTGAAGATGATTTTATAGGAGACATATGAGTTTCTGTTGCATTGTTTATATCTATTTGCTCAGATACCAGTCTTACTTTCCCTCCTTTAAAACTTTCATTCTCCATTCTACGTGGTAGATGACAGTCAGGAATCCTCATCTCCTCTGAGGCATGTGTTTGGAAGTTTGTATTGGTTTGAAAATGGTTCACAAAACTCTTTGAGGTGCTCTGGCCAGCTCCAGCAAGTATATTTTGTTGCATTGCATGGTTTGCTTGGCCATATGCTGTATGTCTCTGAATGCCATCTGGATACTTTGAAAATAATCTGTCTCTTACACCTTCTGGATGATCTATGCCCCATATACTGTCATGCTCCCATGTTGGTAAATAACTTTCTTTTGTATAGGCATTTGGCCAGTTGTTCATGTTACTTGGAATCCTTTCAACGTCAGCATCAGAAACAAGAAAGACTTCATCGCTATAATACTGTTGGCTGTCAGGCCTAAAAAACTGCTCCTTTGTTCTTCCAGAAGGAAAACTATTGTGGGGCAGGTTTGCCCTACGACGAAATAAGGGATATCTGTAAGGGGACTTTATATTGCTCCTTTCCATCTGATGCAATAAATAATTTTCCCGATTGTCAAGATACAAAGGGTCTACATGTTGGTCAGGCAATACGGAATGAGTCGTATTTGGCACTGCTCTTCTGTAATTCGCTTCTGATCTGTAAAATTCATAACTTGTATTCTCCTGTGGAGAATAAGGCTGTGTATCTTCATATGTTGGGCCAAACTCCATCAATGATCTTGTTCTGAGAAGCCGATCTTTATATGAATTTTCAGAAGATTGAGGTGTATTCCATACAATGGACGATAAGGGAGTCCGCTTGGTTTGTTGGTAATAATTCCTTTGTATGATGCCTTTGTTGTTTTCCAAAGGAGAGCGCAGAGTAGCATTGGAAAGCTGGTCAATGGATGCCAAGGACTGGCCCCTTGCAAGACAGGACAAAGAACAGCTTCTATTACCTGGATTCTTGAGTGTGAAGGTCGTGTGTCCAAATCCGCTGTTGTATGGTCCTGAATGAAGCTGCAAGCTACCTTCTGAGGAATGTCCAAGAGAACGAGATGAATATCCTTGCCGAAGGACTGGAGACCTTCTCTCATGTGTATCCCCATATACATAGCCTTCTGAAGGGTGTCTTTTCATGTATGTATCATAGAACACCCTTGGCCTGGAGAAAGTCCTGCGTTCATCCTGGGCTCTCAGTGTCCTTGTTCCATCTGAAAAAAACATGCCCTGGCCATTCTTTTGTACTTCTCCATGGACACTATGGGGAGTAAAAGTAGGATAATGTTTGAGTTCTGTTGCTCTAGAGTCATAGTGAACTGGAGTCCTCTTAGTCGTAGCTTCTTGAGATTGTTCTCGTGCCAGCTCATCATCCAAACTACCCAGAACTGAAAAAGCAAAACATAAAAACAGAGCGACATTTATTTATTTATTGCAGAAATTGGTCTGCTATTGGCACTATCAAATTCTTCTGTAATCTATGCCACATATCAAATTAAATGGACCATTCCAAATATTTGAGGAAAACTGAGCTAAGTGCTAAGACAAATGAATCACATGTAATAATAATCATTTGGACAGGGATTGCTCAGTGGTTAAGAAGCTTGCCTTTTTTAGTTGGAAGGCCGGCAAGTCGGCAGTTCAAGACTTGAGTAATGCATGACGGAATGAGTGCCCGTCTCTTTCCCTGCTCCTGGCAACTTAGCAGATCGAAAGCAAGAAATTGCAAGTAGATAAATAGGGACCACATTGGTGGGAAAAAATCTTGGGTTCATGAAAGAAGCCTTATCCGGGCGTCCCCTGAGTGGAGTTTCTCCAGCAAAAATTATTTCAACTCAGAATAATTTCTGGCACAAAATTATTATTATTATCATTTTGAACAAATCTTTTCTTTTAGGACCTGCTAGAAACATACTACTTCTTTCAGGTACAGTAATAGGGTTGGGGATGCCCAGGGGCTGAATCCAGACTACCTAGGATCATGATATGCCCTCTACAGTTCTCTATAAGGCTATGTGCCTTTCTCCATGATGCTGCTGATTTCTTCTTAGGGTTAGAATAAAAAGACAGACTTTGCACTATCTGGCTCATGACAAAAACATTCTGCCTATTAAATTGTATTTTCACTCAAGCAGCTGCTGTTTCACAAGCATCCTATCTCCCCTCTCAGTGTTCTGCCAGTGTTCACCTTACTTCATATGTCTTTACCCATCCCTAGCTGGCATCTTTATCCTCCTCCCTGCTTCCAGTATCTTATTTTATTTAATTTCTCTTTTCTGAGAAGACCGCAGCCATGCTTCCCTTCTATTTACCTCAGTACAAAACTTATAAGGAAGATGGAAGAGAAACATGGCCAAATCAAGGGCCTCTGAAGGTAAATGCAGAGAATAGCAATAGCAATTACAGTTACTGTGTTTCCTTGAAAATAAGACAGTGTCTTATATTTATTTTTCCCCAAGAAGACACACTATGGGTTATTTTCAGGGGGTGTCTTATTTTTATTATGTCACTGGCTCCGCGCCGGGAATCTGCATAGCCACGCCTATCAGTATGTCTTATTTTTGGGGTATGGCTTATATTGTGCAACTGCTGAGAAATCCTGCTACGGCTTATTTTATGGGTACAATAATACCTCGGATAACGTTTACCTCCGATAACGCTAAAATCACATAACGTTAAGTAATCGGGGGGGGGGGGGAGAGAATTGCATCGAATAACATTAAGATCCTATGGGATGCATCGGATAACAACTGCTAAAGCCTGTGCGGTTACAATGTATCTCTATGGAACTTTAACATTATCCAATGCATCCTGTAGGATTTTAACATGCATCAGATAACACCAAGACTTGTGGAACCAAGTTTTAGCATTATCCGAGGTTTTACTGTATGTCTTATTTTTGGGGAAACACAGTATATATAGTTAAACCTCGCATAAAGAGCATCTCGCTTAAAGAGTAACTAGCTTAAAGAGCAGAATTTTCTCTGAATGTTTGCTTCGGTTAACAAATAAAACCAAACAAAAACTCGCTTAACAAATAAATCGGGGTTTGCAATCCCCCCCACAACTGGTCACTTACAATGGTGTTTCGCTTAAACAGCAAACTCGCTTAAAGAGCAATCCTGTGGAACGCATTATGCTCTTTAAGCAAGGTACAACTGTATACCATCCCATAGCCCTGGTGGTGCAGTGGTTAAACTGCTGTCCTGCAACCAAAAGGTTGTGAGTTCGATCCTGACCAGGGATCAAGGTTTACTCAGTCTTCCATCCTTCTGAGGTCAGTAAAATGAGTTGGGGGCAAAATGCTAATCAACTTGTGAACCGCCCAGAGAGTGAGTGAATTAAGCACTATAGGACACTATAAAAGTGTAATCGCTTTGATTGCTTTGCTTAGTGCACTATATTTTTCTTTTAACTATAACTACCGATGGTAACTGCAAGTAAATATAACTTTTTCTACTTTAAATGCTTCCAGAGTGATTTTTATCTTATGAAGTGCTAGTTTGTGAGCAAAACCAGAAAGGGCATTGATGAGACTGGGTTGATCTATGTTTCTGTTGTTTTATACCTTATACTCAGCTAATGAAAGGAATAACCAAATTCATTGAAACCGCACTGCTAACTAATGCTGATTTGGTTTAGATGCAACATTATTGGTACTATGTCAGAGATTCTCAACCTGTGTCCCGCAGTGCCATTTCATGTGGCCCCGTACTGCCTCCACCACACCTGGAAGTTCCATGTGGTGGAGGAAGGGCAAAATGGCTATCCAGCCCCTGAAGTTGTCTGAGGGAGCATGACCCGGCTCCCAGCTTAAAAAGGTTGAGAACTCCTGTATTATGTGAATGATCCCCTATATCACATACATATTCTCTTTATCCTTTCCCTGGCTGCACCATGTCCTCATACATTTCCAGTCTTGCAACAAACCAGTTTGTTGCTGCATCCAAAATATTTGTTTTCTTTTCAAAATTTTGATGTTGTCTGTTTGGTATGTTTTATTGTTGTAAACCGCGTAGAGTGGTATGATCTCCAAGAAAGGTGGTATATAAATAAAATGAAATAAATAAATAGATGAACCATGGTTGCTGAGGGCTAGTTTTCCTGTCAGGTCAAATTTCATCCAGATGTACAGTATTAGAAAATTCCAGTTTCCCAGTAAGTCAGAAGCAGAAGAAATCAGTGTGTGCAAAGAAGAAACAGTACATAACAACTCCTTACTCAGTCAGAGCCAAACTCTGGTTTGGCATTATGGATGGGCCAACCCAGTGATTTTGAGACAAGATTCATTCTATGCCTCAGTGGATCACTACTAATAAGTTAAAAATACTGTATGTCTTATTCTGCAATGATTTATCTTCATTGTTTAGCAACAAAACAGCCCCGGTTTTGTCTTTTGATGTGAAGATAACTAAAGAATCTTTCCATAAAGAAGTCAACATGCCAGAATCTAAAGATAAACATGGTGACTGTTTGAGAGACTAGCCTAATCCATATGAGAAAAAAAAAGGCCCTACCCTACATATAACAACAAAACCATTCAGTCATTATAAATTAAGCTAGAGGAGCACAATAGAAGTACTGTATAGTAGTACCAGCCTGCAAGATATTAAAGGAAACATTCTGTGTAACTAGATTTTTTGCTTCACTGGCATCAGTAGGGTGCAAGAAGACTTACCTCGTAAAAGCTCTTTTTCTAGTTGTTCATTCCATGTACAAGTGTTGTCCTCCACTGCCTCAGCTTGGTTTGCATCAAAGCACTTTGTTGTTGGTTCAGAGGGCAAAGAGGAGTTACATGTGTCTGTCTGCAGAAGCATTTCCAATAAAAAATTCAAAGAAATGGGACAAGAGTCAAGAGCCAGTATTTTGCCAGTGATTATGTTTCTTCTTCTGTAGTCTTTATAACATAGAAGATGAAAACCTAACTATGGTTAAATATACTTCCTTCCCACTCCTCCCTTTCCAAGTTCTTACCTCCGGATCATAGGACAGCCAAAGTATGGCAGGGTGGTTATTTGGCAGAGAGGTTGAAGAAAACCCTTGAAAGGATTTGGACACTTGTCTGTTGAGATTGGATTCAAATGACCACTGAGGAAAATTAGCTTGCCATTTTAGATGGCAAGCAGGTAGATGCCCTCATTGCCATACAATCAGGTGAACCTGCCATTTCACCCAGTGGAACAAGATGTCCTTAGTCTGACCTGTTCCTCCTGACCAAGTTCCTTTTAGCCTTCTGGAGGGTTCTTTGCATTTTTGCTTTGGCCCACTAAACCAGGGGTGGCCAAACTTTTTGGACCATGGGTTGGTCACGTGGTTCCTTCCACCGGAAGCAGAAATAAAACGTGCATGCGCAAAACGCTGTCATAAATGCAACCGCAGCAGTCGTAAACGCGTTTATATTTAACTTCTGCTTACAGGAGTAGCGTGAGCTGTGTGGGCCAGATTATTAAGTGCCACAGGCTGAATCCACCCCACAGGCTGTAGTTTGGGAACCCCTGCACTAAACAGCCAGACTGACCTCACTTATCAAAGGTGTGTTTAGCCTTTTATTTATTCAGCATTCTTAGCTGATGTCTTGTCACAATATTGCCACTTTTCTTTATATTTCCTTTATATTTTGAGAACTTAATAACAGCAAGACACACAGAGAGACTAACTATGGTTAAGTTTCACTTTTTACAAAATTCACCAACAGTTAAAGCGTTTAGTGCAACTGTGGAAAATAACATGAAGTCACTATTCCTACTTATTTATTACATTTGTGTCTTGCCTTTTTGGAAACAAATTGCATTCAAGGAAGCATATGCTGACAGAGAGAGAAGGTGGAAATCAGTATGTGAGACTTCCTTGGCTCTAATAGGCACGGAGTGGGGAATCCATCTAGCACTACTGCATACTTTTTTCAACTCCAAAAGCATCTACTCCAAGTATCAGTAAAAATTCCCATCACTATCTTTCTACTTCAGGGGTTCTCAACCTTTTCATGCCATGGGCCAGACAACCCCTACTCAGACACATGCCTCCCTTTCATCAAACACTGCCGTAAACTGTGGCAGGCATATGTGCACAGCTGTCATAAACTCGTCCGCTTCCAGGGGTGTCATCATGGGCCGGATGATCTGCTGCCAGCCCACGGGGGCATAGGTGGGACCCCCTGTTCTACTTCATCATATCCTTCTGTCAATACACTCTGCATTTTTCCATTTGTGACAGCTGGTGAGATGAAATGGAGAGAACCTGATCATACAAGGTCATTAAGACTATATTTCATTGTCTTTTCATTTAATTTATCTTTGCCTTTCTCTTTAACCCAAAGGATTCCCAGAGGTCACCCAAAAGGATAAGAACAATTTTGGAACCATCCTAGTATGGTACACAGATAATAAAATGGACAATAAAACACACTGTAAAGAATAGAACTGTGCTTGGTGCACAATTATTTGTCCAAACACCACATTAAAAACTAAATAAATACAAGCTTGGGAGAATAAAAAGGGCACCATACAAACATCCCTGGTTCTCTAGTGTTAGAGAGAAGAGAGGAACTTGACATAGAGTTGTCATTTAATCTTTAAAGGAAGCTTTGAGCATGAAAGGACAGTGCTGCATAATGAGACAAGCAAATCTCTTTTGGACTGCATCTACTGAGAAGATGTGATGTGTGGTAGTGACAATTCCAAACGACACATGATGAAAGTGATTCCATGAGAGCCCTCAAAACTTTTGGCAGAAGTGGTAATCTGAAATATTCTAATTCCCAAAAGTTGTCACAGCTGATGATGTCATCAGTCTAAAGCAGGGCAGCTGTTTGAACAGGATTTTAGTCAGCGATTAAGGCAAGTTATAACAGAACCAAGAACAGCATTATCATCAAAGAACAAAAAGTATCACACTAGCACATAAAGCCAAAGTAAAATGAGCAATAAAATAAGAGCGCTAAGACCAATAATCAGTTTTTCATGCTTCTCTTCCCACCCTGAATGAGTGATCACCAGCTTCTAAAAGAACTGTCAGCCCATCTGTCTAATTTTTAGGCAAGGGAGTGTGAATATTAAATGAATTATGCAGAATGACTCACCTTCGCCATCTCTTCTGATTTAGAAAATGAATAGGCATCTGTAGCAAAGTGGTCATATCTGTAAAGAAATTAAATATTTCTTAAACAATTGTTTTGAAAGGAAAAAGGAAAAACATTTTCCAGTAAAAAATGCTGATAGGGGTGCAAGAATAATTTGGGTGTGGTCCTGTGCCCAGAGAATAATTGAGTTGAAAGGTGCCTATGAGGCTATCAAATCCAACCCCTTGCTCAAAGCAGGAGTCCAAACAAAGTAGATCTGACAAATGGTTGTTCAATTTTCTCTTGAATGCCTCCAACAATGAAGCACTTGGCATCTCCTGAGGTTTTGCTGTCTTGTTGCTCTAACACAACCCTCGTCGCTCCCTGAAGCAGAAGTAAAAGTGACCATACGGGCGCATTTTACTTCCACTTCCGGAAGCAACGAGGGCTTCATGGGCTGGATGAATTGGTGTTGGGGGCCAGATCCGGCCCTAGGCCATAGTTACTAACCCTCTGAACCACATGACCGGCCCATGACCCAAAAAGTTTGGGTACCCCTGCTCTAACAGTTAAGAAGATTTTCCCCAATATCCAGCCTATATCTAGCTTTTTGTAACTTAAGCCCTACACTACATGTCCTGAACTCTGAAATGACTGAGAACAGATCCTGCCCCTCCTCTTTACAACTACCTTTTGGGTATTGGAAAGGTGCCATCAGTCCTTCAGTCTTCTTTCCTCAAGGCTAAACAGGCCTAGTTCCTTCAGTCTTTCCTCGTAAGGTTTCGTTTCCAGTCCCCTGATCATTCCTGTTATCCTTCTCTGAAGTTGTTTGTCTGTTTTCATATTTCTTAAAGTGCAATATCCAGACAAGGCTGCGTTTTGTAACCCTGCTTATTCAACTTATACAAAGAACACATAATGCGCAATGCAGCGTTGGACGAATCACAAGTTGGGATCAAAATTGCTGGGAGAAACACCAACAATTTGAGATACACAGATGATACCACCCTAATGACAGAAAGTGAGGAAAGCCTAAAGGAGCTGCTGCTTGGGTTGAAAGAAGAGAGTGCAAAAGCTGGCTTGAGACTCAACATCAAGAAAACCAAGATCATGGCAGCAGGCCCTATCAGTCCCTGGAAAATAGATGGGGAAGAAGTGGAAGCAGTGACAGGTTTTACTTTCTTAGGATCAAAGATCACTGCAGATGGTGATTGCAGCCATGAAATAAAAAGGCAACTGACTCTTGGGAGGCAAGCTATGAGAAACCTGGGGAACATAGTGAAAAGTAGAGAGATCACATTGCAAACAAAAATTCGCATAGTCAAAGCAATGGTATTCCCAGTGGTAATGTATGGTTGTGAGACCTGGACCATTGGAAAAGCTGAGCACAGAAGAATAGATGCCTTTGAAATGTGGTGTTAGAGGATAGTTTTGAGAGTCCCCTGGACAGCGAGAACAAGTAAGTCGATCCTCTAGAAATTGTTGGAGTACATTTCCTATCAGCCCTAACCAACAGTAAAAGATGATGTAATCTGCAGTTCAATGGAATTTGGAGAGTGCACATTTCCAAACCTTGTTCTAAAATTAATGCACAGAAATCTCATTAACTTGCTCCTACTGAACATTAATTTACCTCCCCAGTGTCAATATTTTCATGTTTACAATATTCCTGCTCATAGCAAAATGAACTACAGCAGTTTGTCACACTGGATGCCAAATGAGTGGACCATCAGGAACCATGATTTCTCAGTTTTTAAGCAATTAGTAAAAACAGAATTATTGAAAGCCACTTTTTATTAGTGCTTTCTACTGAGATGTTCAAAGGTGTTCTAATTTGTAAATTCTCTTTAAAGACAGGTTTTGCTTATTTTACGATATTTATTGTATATTTTATTTATATGAGTCAATTAATTTAGTGTGCTGATTTAGTGTGTTGTGAATGAACCATCAAGCATGATATACACATTTGAAATACGCACACGTCTACTAACGATGCCCCCAGTAGAATACCTTCACAATATGGATGGCATCACCATAATCTATCCACATGTACAGTATCTCACTTCCAAAAGCCATTCCATATTGAGATGCCTCCACTTTCAAAGTCCACATGTAAACAAGCAAAAATCTAACCTCATCCCTGGTTCCAAGGCTCCCAAAGGCTTCTCTGGGGCAGAAGGGAACCCTTAGGGAGACTTAGAATCTAAAAAGAAGAGGGTAAAAGCTTTTAATTGCAGTATTTTAAAGCCAAATCAAGTTTTGATGGTAGAAAGTTAAGCAACAGGATTTTGCCCAATGAAAACTGAGATTTTCTATTTCATAGACTGGCTGAAAAGTCATATTCCAATTTAGTTTGCTGTTGATGCTTCAATGAGACAAAACATTTTATGCCAACATAAGGTATTTTTTGGCACTTTGATATGATAAGCTTAAATCAAAATATGGAAATGTTACTTTCTTGGAATACTAATTCTAGAATCATCCAAGAGTAAAGTCTAAGAGCAAGTTGCTAGAAGGATTTTGGGAATTTTCTTGTTGTTGTTGTTCAGTAGCAAAGTCGATTCTGACCCTTTGTGACCCCGTGGACCACCGCCCTCCAGGCACCTCTGTCCTCCACCATCCTCCTCAATCTGCCCAGCTTTGTGCCTACTGCATATACAATACAATCTAGCCATCTCATTCTTGGCCACCCCCTTTCTCTTTTGCCCTCCACTTTCCCCAGCATCAAGGCTTTTTCAAGTGAGTCCTCTCTTCTCATTTGGTGTCCAAAGTACTTCAGCTTCAGGTTCACTATTTGGCCTTCTAATGAGCAGTCAGGATTGATTTCTTCTAAGGTCGACCTATTTGTTCTCGCTGTCCAGGGGACTCTCAAAACTCTCCCCCAACACCACATCTCAAATGCATCTATTCTTCTGCGCTTAGCTTTTCTAATGGTCCAGCTCTCACAGCCATACAATACCACTGGGAATATCATTGCTTTGATTATGCGAATTTTGGTTTGCTAGGTGATGTCTTTACTTTTCTCTATGTTCCTCAGGTTTCTCATAGCTTGTCTCCCAAGAATCAGTCACTTTTTTTATTTTATGGCTGCAGTCACCATCTGCAGTGAGTTTTGATCCCAAGAAAGTAAAATCTGTCACGGCTTCTACTTCTTTCCCATCTATTTTCCAGGGACTGATAGGGCCTGTTGCCATTATCTTTGTTTTCTTGATATTGAGTCTCAAGCCAGCTTTTTCACTTTCTTCTTTCAACCGAATCAGGAGCTTCTTTAGGTCCTCCTCACTTTCTGCCATTAGGGTGGTATCATCTGCATATCTCAAATTGTTGATGTTTCTCCCAGCAATTTTGATCCCAAATTGTGATTCCTCCATCCCTGCATTGCGCATTATGTGCTCTGTGTATAAGTTGAATAAGCAGGGTGACAAAATGCAGCCTTGTCTTACTCCTTTTCCTATTCCAAACCACTCTGTCATTCCGTATTCTGTCCTAACTGTTGCTTCTTGCTTCATGTACAAATTTCTCATGAGGCATATAAGGTGTTCTGGGATTCCCATCTCTTTAATTACTTGCCACATTTTGTTGTGGTCGACACAGTCAAAAGCCTTAGTGTAATCAATTAAACAGAAGTAGACTTGTTTCTGATATTCCTTTGTTTTCTCCCTGATCCAATGTGTGTTGGCAATATGGTCTCTTGTTCCCCTGCCTCTTAGGAATCCCGCCTATACTTCTGTTAATTCTCTCTCCACATGCTGCTGCAGTCTATTCTGTATTATCTTGAGCATAACCTTGCTAGTGTGTGGAATAAGTGCAATTGTTCGTTCAATAATTTGAACATTCTTTGGCATTACCCTTTTTTTGGGACTGGAACATACACTGATCTTTTCCAATCCTGTGGCCATTGTTTTGTTGTCTAAATCTGCTGATATATAGAATGCAATACTTTGATTCCATCATCTTTTAGGGCTTTGAATAATTCAACTTGGATACCATCATCCCCACTAGCTGGGAATACTTGTCCCCTAAAAAAAAATACTTGTCCCCTAACTGGATGGGCAAAATATAGATTGTTGGATATCAGATGGCAACTCCCCTAGTCCTAGTCATCCTACTAAATGGTAAGGAATGCTAGAGCACTGCAGAGAAGCAGTGTTGTTTCCATCTGCAGACGCTTCTGTGGTCATGTGGCAGGCATGACTAGACTCCAGAGTGCCCGGAGTGCACCTGTTAATCTACCTTCAAGCTTATGCTTTCAAACTGCTAGGTTGGCATGAGTTGGGACAGATTATGGAGGCTCACTCCATTATGCAGCAATCAGGTCTCAAAGTTCTGATCTGCTGACCTGCCGGTCATCAAACTCAGTGTCTTAACCACTAAGCCACTGCAGCCCTTTAAAAGTTCAAATACTAAACTTTAACGTGTATATAAAGACTTTGATGCTTTTCATTATACAGTACTTAATCACAGAGTAGACCAAATAAAGTCATTGGAACTTAGATTGCTCATGAGAAACAAATCCTATTATTTTCAATTAGTCTGACAGAAGGATGAGTAAGTTTGGATCCAACCCCGAAACTGTAAAAAAATACATTCACATAATTGTAAGGACAGCCCTATTGAATCGAGGCATTATTCCATCTGCTCCATAACTTTCCCAGATTGGCCAAATGCTTCTAGAAAGTGCCCATATGCGTGTTTCATGTAACTTGGAAGTTATTTTGCCAGACCATTACTCCCAAAATCTCCAAGGCAATAATGGTGAAGGTTAATCTCTTAAAAATAACTTTTCCAAGACCAGAGACTTGAAAGAACAGCTATTTCAAGGTCTTGTAAGGGCTTTGATAGACAAGAAGAAAGTTCAGTGTTTTGTTTTGGCTCGTCATGCTGCTGTTCAGGGATGGGGCACCTTTAGGATGTAAGGAAGAATATTTTTAGCATCCAGATGCTGGCAACCTACTATACACTTGGCCCGTTACCACTGGCCAGACTGTCTGGGGATGATGCCAACAGAAATTCATCAAGATCTGAAGTGCCACAAATTTCCAAGACGAGCTTTATTAGTTACTTCATTATTTTTGTTGTTCAGTTGCACAGTCGATTCTAACCCTTTGCAACCCTATGGACTTCATTATTAGTACTGTATTTACATATTATCACTGATCTAAATGTGTGCCACATGTTCACGGAAACGTCTGCAACGCAGATAGCACTGGTTCTTTGGCTAGAAACAGAGATGAGCACTGAACCCTAGATTCGGATACGACTGGCTTTTGAGCAAGGGCGACCTTTACCAATAAGTACAAGACACTGACAGATTGTAGTTTTTAACTAAAAGCTTTATAGTATACCTCACTTAACTTTAAATAATCCAGGCAGAGTGAACAGGCTGAGACCATTTCTGTTGTAAATTCAATTAAATCAATTGAAACCCAAGTACTGTACCTTTATTATCGGGTCAGGCTGATTAAATCTAATTATTCCTTTACTTTGGCAGTCTTCATCCATTCAATTAGGATGGAATAAAAGCATTTCATTAACAGGCTCAGCATGTCCCCTCAGCTTTCAACCACAATAATTTTCGGTAGTAACCCCCCCCCCCGCCCCCAACAACAATCTGTGGTCAATTGTCAAGGAGAGCAGCCACTGACAAAATCTCTTGAGCAAGTGTTGATATGACTTCGGCTGCTGAGTTTCCTGTAGGTGTTAATTATCAACCCAAAACAATGCTGCTGGACTGATCCAGCATTTCCATACCTAACTAGTTTTATTAAAATTTACCAAGCATGTAACTAGAGTTGCCTCTCTTCCCTCTAGTACAGGGGTGGCCAAACTTTTTGCACTGCGTGCCTGACCATGCCCCCTGGACAGTTGATTGGGCAGGTCACAGGGTTCCTCCTACTGGAAGCGGAAGTAAAATGTGCCCGCACATGAGCAAAACACTACAGCAAAAAAACCTGTTTACAACAGCGGTTGGTGTATTTTACAGCAGCGTTTGCGCATGCGCAAGGTCTGTCCGCTTCCGGTAATGGAGAGGGCACTGTGGGCTGGATGATTTGGCGCCACAGGCTGGATCCAGCCCCCCAGCCGTAGTTTGGCCACCCCCACTCCAGTAGTTGAATTCCTTTCCTTTTATAAACATCCCAAAAAGCAAGACAGGAAGGGGGAATTAAACATCATTATGTGACTGCAATCAGAAATGGCAAAAGTTCCTTTCTTGAGCTAAAACTTTCAGATTATCTCAGTTCCTAGTCATTCGGAGAGCTGTAGTCTCAAAAGGTAATATTTCCTGTTTCCGGAAGCACTCACGGAGAATGAATATCCTGCATAATTCCTGCTTGTCATATATCTGCTAGGCAGCTAGAGAGACACACAAGAGATATACTGGGAGTGTAAGAAGCCAAAGCAAAGACCGTGTATTCTCTTTGCACAGAATGATTCCCCGATCAATTTCATCTGACAGCAAACGAAACAAAATAAAAAGGCATACCTGAGCACACTTGAACAGGTAAACACACAAACCAAGTTTAAAAATAGACATTGTGAAATCAGCTAAATGCCACTCTCTCCACTACAGCGTTGTGGCGGTGTTTTTCTGCAGAAGAAATCCTTCAGCAACCCCAAACCCCCGCAAGTTTAAAGTAATTTTGCTTACCACACCGTTACGTCTCCACTTTAATAGTTTTGGTTCAGTTTTTCTTACTTTCTGATTTCTTTTACTTGTGGCTTGCAGTAAGCGTGTTAAAAACACTTCTCCGCTACACATACTCTCTTTCCATGACCTGGCACGGTTTCCCTGGTCTCCCGACCTGCTGGCTTGTGTATTCATGCACACTCACTTTACTCTGCCCCAGTAGCAAGTATAAACTGGCTCACTGGCTTGCTTTGGGTGGCTGAAGGAGTCTTCCCTCCCAGAACGCTTTGTCATTTATTTGTAATGCGCTCCCAGGCAGGGAAGAACAAGTTGAAAGGTACAAGTGCCTAGACTGCCTTCCTTTTGTTGTTGCTGTTTCTTCTTCTTCTCTTTCTTTTTGCTGCAAAGGACAGGCAGCTCGAAAGATCTAGATAGGAACCATTTTCTCCTGCTCCATTATTTTATTTGGGGATGGGGATAGAGACTCCTGCTGCATTTAAAAGAGTATTTCCATTTCTAAAGGCTAAGACCCCTTTCAACAAATATAAACACCCATGAACCTCCTTAAAACTGCCTGCCCCAACAACAACTCTTATTTTAATTTCAAAACCTAACAATTAAAAACAAATAAAAGCATTTGTAAATTTAGGGGATAAATTATTCTAATCTTCATTTTGAAAATGTAGCCAAGTGTAAACAAAACAACACAGAAAAATAGACAAAAAAACTTGTGGTATCTTAAAGACTAACTCCTGTATTTAAATGTGAGCTTTCATGGATCAAATCCACTTTATTAGACATAAGATTTGAAACTTAAAAGTTTACATTTAAATACAGGAGATAACCTTTAAGGTGCTACAACATTTTTTTGTCTTTTTTTTTTGTTTATTCTCTGATATGCTTGCACAGACTAACATGGCTACCACTTCAAACATTTTTAAAATGTTAATTCAAGTACACTATTGCATGTTGTAATGCGGTCAACAAGCTGCAGAAAATAAAAGCAAAAAGTATACCTCATTCCCGTCCATCTTTCAAATAAAACAACAAAAAATATCACCAGACAGCACAGAACTGGACACACAGGAATAGGAACATTTTCACCAAATACCGTTCATTTGAAGACATATAACCCTAGCTGTCCACTGGGTTCCTACTTCCTAGAAGCAAAATACATATTATTGAAAATATCTTTGTGAAAGCTAAAATAAAAGGGTCTTGGCTCTGGAGATAGAACGAACTATTTAGGGGAGAAATGTGAAATTCATGGGATGAAATAAAAGACAAATGAAAAGACCAGCTAAGGAAAGTGAGCAGGTAGGTTAGGGGATTATAATTCAAATATACAACTTGTATTTAACTGCTGTAAAACAATGGCAATTCCCAACAGGAAAGATTTTGGTGAACAGATAAGGAGAAAAATTAAAGACCCTGGAGAGCTGAATCCAGAGAAGACCATAGTGGGCCAGATAGGAAAGAAAAGTCTCACCTGACTAAGTTCTGGCTCATGTTCCACAGAAAACTCAAGTGTTTTCCAAGGGGAAAGGACTATCCTTCCTGTAGGGCCCCTACATTTGTATAAGGAGTAGGAAGCATGAGATACAATTTCCCTGCAAGTTCCAAGATTCCTTATCAGTGGCTGTTTTAGCAAAACTAAATTAGAAGATGGAGGAAGGAGCTCACTGGACAAGGAACATCATTAATGGAGGATATAGCTGAGGAACTCAACCTCCCCTACATCATTTGGAGGACCCTTAATAGGCTGAGGGTCGGAGTCCCTAAATGTAAGACCACCATGCTTAAGTGGGGCTGCTGGCGGACAACAACACACAATGTGAATGGGGAGATACAGAATCTGGTCCGTTTACTGGTCTGCCGATTACTGCCAGAAACATGCACCGATGAGGACTTAAGTTTGCCCAATGACAAAGCCAAGAAGATGGGCTTCATTTTGGCAGTCCAAGGTTTGATCTGGACATGAAAGAGGAAGGAGTGGCTGTTTTGTCTAGGGTTGGTGGAAATTGTCACTTCATAGCAGGGGTTCTTAATCTATAGCCTGCGGCCTGCAACACGATTTCATGTGGCCCCCCACCGCCTCTGCAACAGGGCAAAATGGCCTTCCAGCTCCGAAAGCTGTCTGAGGGAGTGTGACTGGGCCCGTGGCTTGAAAAGGTTGAGAACCCCTCCTCCACAGCATTCAGAGAGCTAAAATTGCCTATCCTTGCAAATATTTTTTATTGTGACTGATGCTGGCTAAGAAATTCTGGGAGCTATGCTCCAAAACTTCATTTTTCCAAGCCCTGTAATTTTCTTATTCCCTAAGTGATTGTATCTGCTGGTTAAAAAGAAACTTCAGTACTTTCATCAAACAAAGCTCTGGGATATTTGTAGGCTCCAATCCTACATTCACGCACCTTTCCCTCTAACAACAAATTGAGGTGGTGGGTGAAAAAGAAACAAAACCATCCAAGGCACTTGAGAAACAACATAATGTCATCTCTACTCTCAGAGGTACCTCAAAGTTTGGGAAAGCATGTAAAGTCTATTTTAAAAGGAGGAATAAACTAGAATGGATACAAAGTACTAATTAATGGTGTAAAAGTAAGAGTTAAACGAATTAAATCAGATGTTTGAAATGATTATTTATTTATTTATTCGTATTTGTATACCACCCTCCTCACTGAGGCGACCCAGGGTGTTTTATTGCTAAAACACTTTTTGCTTTGAAAAACTCTACATCATGATAATTTGAGTCTAAAATGTGTAGCAGTGCAAAGTTCTCAGTATGGAATACAGATTATAAAATCTAATTCCATATAAGTTCTTAAAATATTTTATTTTTTTACAAATAGGATCCAAAAATTCTTATATTGGAGTCCCAAATTTATGGGGTTCTATAGGCTTCTGTGTAATTACTGTATTTAGAATACTCTATCTCATCACGTACTCAGTCTAGTACTCAGCTGAGACGTTAACAGTGGTGGGATTCAGCAGGTTGGCCCCCATTTGCCAGAACCAGTAGCAGAAATTCTGGCTGGCCCCACCCATCCAAGTTTTGAAATAAAGTACAGTAATACCTCGGATAACGTTTACCTCGGATAACGCTAAAATCGCATAACGTTAAGTAATCTGGGGAGGAGAATTGGATTGAATAACGTTAAGGTCCTATGGGATGTATCGGATAACAACCGCTAAAGCCTGTGCGGTTACAATGTATCTCTATGGAGATTTAACGTTATCCGATACATCCCATAGGATTTTAACAGGCATCGGATAACACTAAAAATCGGATAACACCAAGACTTGTGGAACCAAGTCTTAGCGTTATCCGAGGTACTACTGTAGTCCTGATTCAGGTGCACCACAGGGCTTTCCCCTTGGCCATGCCGACCACACCACAACCACAGAGTAGGTAGTAAAATTTTTGAATCCCATCACTGGATGTTAGCTGGCGTTCCTGAAACATGTTTGTATTTCCAGGCACACATGCCTCTTATCTGATGTATATATTCAGTGGAAAAATCATAGAATCAATCAACTCATTCCCCAACTATGACTGAAGTTACTCCAGTAACTTGGAACTTTTCCCCACCTTCACTTATCATAGAACGGCAAACCACTACTGAATACTCTCTATGTAAAGGTAAATAAAGGTCTCCCTTGCTTGAAAGCCAGTTGTGTTCAACTCTAGGAGGTGGCACTCATTTCCATTTACAGCCAAAGAACCAGCACTGTTTCATCTGCAGATGTTTCAGTGGTCATGTGGCAGGCATGACTAGACACCAGAGCGCAAAGAATGCTGTTACCTTTCCTGCCAAAACACTACCTATTTGTATACTTGCAATTTCTTGCTTTCAAACTGCTAGGTTGGCAGGAGTTGGAACAGATAATGGGCGCTTACTCAGTTGTGTAGCACTTGGGTTTCAAAAGGGTGACCTGCCGATCTTTTGGTGATCAAGCTCAGCAACGTAACCACTAAGCCTCCGTGGCCCCTTTACTCTCTATGTAGGAAACCTTTAAAAATGATTCACTATAAGTCTGAATTAGCTTGATAATACACTATTATTGTTGTTGTTCTTATTGTATCCAAGATTATTTCCAAAAGTTTTCTTGACTGATGCTGAACCCTTCAGAACAGGGATTTTCAACCTGCAGCCCATGGGCTGGATGCGGCCCACGGTGCAATTTCATGTGCCCCCCTGCCTCCACCAGACCAGGAAGTGCCATGTGGTGGAGGAAGGGTAAAATTGCCGTCAGCCCCTGAAGCTGTCTCAGGGAGTGTGACCCGGCCCCCAGCTTTAAAAGGTTGAGTATTCCTGCTTTAGAATAAGTCCTAGCTCTGTTTCACTGTAACTTCTGTGTAGACAAAATCAAGCCCCTAAATTCCCTGGGGATTTTTATCTAGAACTATCATGAATATCAGTTTCAATTACTTGTCCTAACTAAATTAATAATACATTTTCTGCTTTAACCACAGGGCTAATCTGAATGCTTTTCAAAATAAATTGCTTTTTAAAAAAATGTACAGTGTGGGTTTTCTAAATATAAAACCTGCATCTCTCAATTTTGAAAATTACAGATTAAAGTTCTGACAAGCAAAAGTGCAAGATTGCACAATTTATGGAATAGGTCATATAATTTAATTGCATCTTTCTGAGCAGTGATTTAAATTGTGATTTAAATTAATTTGATTTAAATTAAATCCGCCCTGATGTAAACGGAAGAAAATGAAATGCAAAATGTGGCCCCTTTGGGAACTGTGGCTACTCAGCAACCACAGAAAGATGAGTCTCAGTACGAAAATAAGAAAAAGGGGGAAAGACAAGGATTTAACACTTTCATGGAGGGAGGCTATTGAGGAGCAACAACGCCACGAAAAACAAAGATCAAAGACAAGAAATATTTTATTTTTACACTGCAACTTCTGCGGCACCACCCTGTCAGCACGGCCAGTTGCTTGACTGGTTGTGAGCAGTAGTCTAAGAAAATGTTTCCAGGCTTTAGAGAAAACGCACTTACACACCCTATAAAACCTGTCTAAAATTTGTCCCAGTAAAGTAAAGACCATCCTTGCTCGAAAGCCAGTCACATCTGATTCTAGGGTTCAGTGATCATCTCTGTTTATAGCCAAAGAGGAAACACTATGTCTGCAGACATTTTTATGGACATATGGCAGGCCTAGACGCCAGAGTGCATGAAACACTGTTTACCTTCCCACCAAAGTGGTACCTATTTATCTACTTGCAATTTCTTGGTTTTGCACTGCTAAGTTGGCAGGAGCTGGAACAGAGACGGAAGCTTACTCCATCATGCAGCACTCAGGTCTCGAACTGCTAACGTGCTGACCTTCCAGTCATCAAGTTCAGCATCTTAACTACTAAGCCACCACAGTCCCTTTTGTCCTAGTACCACTCCTCAAAAGCTTGGAATCTTCTTGCTATGTCCTTCTCATTTCCAAAGAACCTAATTCAGTGTATGCCATTTCAGTCCATCAAATCCTGGACCTCTGTCTATTAAATTGGTCCTTTATTTAAATCTGTCTTCTTCTGTCTGTTAAAGTGGTCATTTATTTGAAGCTGACTTTTTCTTCCCCTCCTCCTCCTCCCCTTCTTCTTCTTTACTCCATCGGGGGTTGAGGGAGATGCAAAGTTCTTGTTCTGGCATTTCTAGCCGCTTTCACTGGTGTTATTATAATATTTATTTGATGTTATATTTCCCTCCCTCTTTGTCCTTCTCCTCTTTCCATATATGTCTTGTATGGTATGGACTTCCAAGACATTCTAGCCAAATGGGAAAACCACTTTATTTCTTGTCTCTGTATGTCATTTTAAGATTGGTTTTGTTCCAATTCTTTCCCTTGTAATCTCATTCCTGATTTTATCACTTCTAGTTACTCCAGCAGCCTTCCTAAGAGGAAAAAAAGTACAACCCAACAGCAAGATTAATCCCTTCAACAAATTAGTAGTAATTACACATTAAATATTGGACTACAGCCAGTGATAGGATGTAACAGGTTCGCACCCGCTCGCCAGAACCGGTAGCAACTTTCCCCAGTGTCCCGGAGAACCGGTAGCAGCTTTTGGGGGGAACCACCTTCAGGGCGTACCTTTCCACTGGTTCTCCCACTGCGCATGCGCGCCAAGCACTTGGTGTGCATGCACGCCTACAGTGCTTGGCGCATATGCACAGCCTCCTTGCTGTCCTCCCAAGTGGGGAGGAGGAAGAGAAGCTGCTAGCCTGAAGCTCCCTATATCCTGCTCCCCAGGGTAAGTGACTCACCTTTGGATGTGGTGTGTCTGTGTGTATTTTAATGTGTATTTAATACCTTTACCTATATTGACGTACTACCACAGTTCCTAAAAAGGCCTGTCAGCCGGCAGGCCTGGCGGCCTGGCTTGGGGTTTTTAAGCATAGACTTGGAGTTACCTCATCAATAAGCTACACCTGTGCTCTTCCAATTGCTGTTCCAATTGGAGAACCCTTAAGGAGGTACAGCTGTTTTACATTTACATTAAGGCATATTATCCTAGAGAACCGGTACAATGACCATATCCATCTTGCAACATGGTGCTGCCCAGGCACTTATACTAACAGGTGACAGGTTTATGTTTGGGGTGGGTGGGCAAGTGTTTGGGTGGGTGGGTGTATTTTAATGTAATTTTTATTTTATTTATTTATTTAATTAAATTTATTTACGGATTTGTGTTGTGGGTGGGTAGGTGGATTGAGCGGTGTGTGTGTGTGTTTATTTTTATTTTATTTCTTAGGCCCTGTCACCAACATCATGATGTCATGATGTTAGCTCCGCCCACACTGTAATGACATCACGGTGGGGTAGTAAAAGTTTTGACATCCTACCACTGACTACAGCACATATAGTTCGATTCCAGGTAGAGAGCAGAACTAAGCTTTCATAGCCTGGTGCCTTCTATATGTGAATGACTTCAATTTTTATACTCCCCAGACAGTCATGCTGCCTCGTTTAAGACAACACATCTAGAGTCTAACAGGTTGAGGTAAAAGGTCAGTAGTACTGGAAATGCAAAACAAACTGCAGAGTGGCTAGGGCACTGATATTTATAGATGGATGATCAGGTTGACTGCATATGCATGGAGACAGTGAGGCCAAGATACCTTAAGGTGACCATAGACAAAACAGAGTGAGTAAGTGCATAAACATTAACACATACAACACTTGCCTTTTAACATGGTTAGTCAGAACTATCTTTATAGATCCGATTTCATCACCAAAAGAATAACACGCTGTCAATTAGGGCACAGGGATAAGCAAAATATGCTGCAAGAGAGGGGGTGGCAATTAAGCAAGGAAGGAAATGGCTACAATTGACTTGGGAATCTGAAAGGCATAATCTCTTAATGTTCTGCCTTATGCAGTTGTTAAAGATCACCTGTCTAAACAGAAGTCTATGCACTTTTATGGAGTAGTAGATCTTGCTCTGCTAGGAAAGATTGAAGGCAAAAGGAGAAGAGGCGGCAAAGGACGAGATTGTTGGGTGAGCGTGGATCTTGGCAGGCTCCAGAGGATGGCAGATGACATGGGGTCCTTGGGGTTGCAAAGGGTTGGATTCAACTGTGCAACTGAACAACAGCAAGGTCTTGCTCATTTTAATGGCACTTTCTCTCAATCTGAGTATGAAATGATAATACAAAGCCAGACTCCGTTTATCTGACTATTGGTCTTTTGGGGCATTTAGATCACGAACCCTTTGGCCAAATGACAACGGCACTTGTCAAATGACAATTTTGGTCCTTTAACTCAACTGCTAGCTCCAACTGGTGGTGCAATGGTTAAACTGCCGTATTGCAGCCAAAATGTTGAGCTTGATCCTGACTTGGCTCAAGGTTGACTCAGCCTTCCAAGGTCAATAAAATGAGTACTCAGCATGTGGGTGGGTGGTAATGTTAAATAACTTGTGAACCACCTAGGGAGTGTAATAAGCACTGTGGCGCAGTATATAAGTGTAACTGCAACTGCCAAATTCAATATTTATAGCCAGTGCCAAGAATCCACCACATTTAGTGATTACAACGATTCCCTGCATTATCCTTTGCGACAAGTATGTTAAATGAATCACACAGAATATCTTTAATCCTGCATGTACAGCTTTCTTCTTCTGTTTGTGCATGTTTCCTTTTGGAACCACAGAGATAACCTCCTTACTTCCTTGATGGATCTTTAAACAAGAAACACAACTTAGCTGTCTTGCCCAGTTAGAAGCAGCACAATAACACTGCAGGTGTCAGTTGCTCCACCTCCCAGCTACACTGCTTCTCCACACCCTCTGAATGGCATGCAGTTAGTTAGCCTTTTGAAACGCAATCCTGTTTACCAGAGAGCGCATGCTTAATTACTAGAGAATCCAGCACTAATCCTACTCACCATTTTGCTTTGGGGCGTGCCATATTATTACTGGGATCTCCCCTGCCTCCCTTCACAGGGTTTGGCAGTTGAATCACAGAGTGGGAAAATTACGTTTTTAGACAGACACACACACACACACAACACCCAGACAACATGGCTACCACCATACTGGCTGGGAACAGGAGTTCAAAAAGGCAACTTTTCCAAAGCTCAAACTGGGTACAGGCCACCAACTGGCCAAGTCTTCTCTCCGCCTGTCTCATACAACCTGCCTATCCCGGCCTCTTTATCAGGGATCTGACATGAGGAAGTTGGCAAGTGAGAAATCTCCTCAACAAAGCAAATATTAAATGAGATCACCTGGTAACTGTTGGTATTAAAGTGAACAACACCAACAACAAAATAACAACAAAAGGACAAAAACATTGTGTCACCATTAAGACTAATTGCTTACAGAAAGAGCCTCCTCGAAGGTTGTGGTATTTTTGAACCACAATCAGACATACCTTTGTAATAGCAACCTTGTGTTACTGGCTAATCTTTCTCACACTAGGTCAGGAGAAAGGAACTACAGAATGAACTCACCAAAAGATGCCTTCATTTTGGCATATCAGAAAACAAAAAAGTAATAAAACAAAAATACTGTAGCACTTTAAAGACTAACTGCTATATTTTTATATTTCCAAAAAAATAAATAAATCATTTTGGCAGTTTCACATCTGGCCTAGACATGGAAGAAGTATGAGTTTTCACAGATCAAGTCTATTTCTTCAGACATAACAGTGAGATGACATGGCAACTGTTTATATGGCTTTAAGATAAAGAGACAGTGATTGACTGGACAACGTTGTAGACTGTACCCTTGTGATGACATAAGATCCCTATTTGAAATTCAGTCTTTTTCCAATGGGGATTAGTTCAGTAACAATGGTAGGTGAGTGCAGGAACCTCAGACTATGAATAACAACACAAATGCAGAACTGAGTGAGTCAATGTGGATTTTCCCACCTAGCAATACTGTATCTGAAAACACTAGTATGATTTTTATTCCCCTCCCCCCAATCAGAAACTTTCTGCCTGGTGATGACATAAGGTCCTGTTTCATATTCAGTATTAATGGTAGGTAGGTACAGGAACCAAAGGCTATAGATAACAAGACATATTGAAACAGTCCCACTCTTATGTCTAAAGAAGTGGATTTGATCCATGAAACATGGCAGTTACTCCTTAAGGTGTTATAATGTTTTTGTCTTGATTTTATTTTTACTTTTCTATCTGATATGCCTGTACAGGCTAATGCCGCTACCTCTCTGGAAACTAACTGGGTCTCTGTTTTTCAACTGTTTGCCAATTCTTACTTCATCTTTCTTTAGTAGAGCTTCACTACATAGCTTTAAGAGCTGTGTGATAAGCAGCAGTTCAGGAGGTGACACTATGGAGCAGGGGTGCCCAAACTATGGTCCATGGGCCAGATCTAGCCCCCCCCTCCCAACGCCAATTCATCCAGCCCACAAAGCTCTCGTCGCTCCCGGAAGCTGAAGTAAAACACACCCACACATTTTACTTTTGCTGCTCACCACACAGCTCTTAAAGCTATGGGTGTGGATCGGGCCCATGGGCCATAGTGACTAGCCCCCCCTGAACCACATGACCAGCCAGTGGCCCGAAAAGTTTGGGCACCCCTGCTTCTGCCAAAAACTTCACCAGTTTGTAATACAGCTGTTAAAAGGGTAGAAGTCCAAGAAGGGGGAAAGACAGGAAGCCTACATCTTGTCCTACCTAGGGGCTCTGATGTACAAACCTCCTACATACCTTCCACCAAAGCATTAAGTTTTGAAAACTCTGTCTAATAATAATTTCATGTCAGAAATTATTCTGGGTTGAAAGGATTTTTGCTGGAGAAACTCCACTCAGGGGAGGCCCGAATGAGGCTCCTTTCATGTCCCCAAAATCTTTTCCCACCAAAATGGTCCCCATTTATCTACTTGCAATGTCTTGCTTTCAATCTGCTAGGTTGGCAGGAGCTGGGACAGAGATGGGCACTCAAACCGTCATGCAGTACCCCGGTCTCGAACTGCTGACTTGCTGGCCTTTGAACTAACAAGGCGAGCTTCTTAACCACTGAGCCACTGTCTAAAAAAAGTTACCTTTTCAGCAACGGCTCTGGTAGGAGGCACAAATGCAGCCTTCAACAACTGCTCCAGTGACAGTTTTCTTTGTTTATACTTTGCATAGCACTCTACCCACTTCTGTGGGATTGTCCCAAGCACACCCTCCTGAGCAGGCATGCTGTTCATCACTGGAGGCCCAGAGAAGGTAAACAGCAACCCAATCCAACCCATGCAATAAGAGGGGAAGCCTTATTCTGGCTGGTCTAAACCCACAGCAGAGAGAATAATGCAAAAGAGGGATAAAGAGAAGACAAAAGAAAACAAAGTGAAAATCAGAGAATGGTTTTTAAAAGCACGGTGAACACAAAGAGTTCTGCCTCTGGATCTATACATTCCATTGATCCATTGTGGACTACTTCCCCCAAATTGATCTAATCTACTTTCGATAAGCTGTCATCAGTGCTAGGGAGGTGCACATCTCTCAGCTCTGAGCCTATGCGTTTTTCTCCTTTTGCCAAATCCTTGTCCAGTCCATGTGTATTTTCATCACTGGGTGTTTTTTTAACAGAGTGAAATGTCCCTTTTGAACCACATACCTCTGGAAAATATGTGTTTTTCTAAAAACATACATGTTTGCTTATAAGCCATGAATCTGAAAGGAACATATTTCTATGAATTATGTACATTTCAATACTGGAAATGTTTTTAATGCAATTCCAACGGCCCCCTAGCTCTGATTTCCATGCTCAGATGCATCTATACAATTCTGGTAATGTGCAGATTCTAGAACACACATAATCAGCATGGAAAAGTACAATCCAATCCAGATTGTGGTATTTTGACCTCTCCCAACCTCTCATACAGGCCATAAGTCACAACTAGGCAAAATAGACCTTTAAATTAGAATACAGTAGAACCCTGCATAACAAAAAAACTCTGTCCAACGGAGCTCTTTGCTATGCGTTTTTTTTGTTATGTGGTTCCCTATGGGAGATACCCAGAATAACGAAACAAAATGTTCATTAACCAGGGTTCCCATTAAGCGGGTATACCCCGCTTACCAAAAACCCAGTTCGTTATGCAATGGCAATACCCCGCATAACAAATTTTCCCCCGTTATGAGGGGTATCGCCATTGCATAATGAACGCTTCGTTGTGCAAATTTTTCGCTATACAATGCATTCATTATGTGAGGTACTAGAAATGGAAAGGCAAGATGACCTAGCCAGGGCACCTACTGTCCTGGCTCCAGGGTTTTGCCCTGGCCCCGTACCTGCTCCAACTTGATACACCAAGAGCATTTACGCTAGCCCACCTGTAACATTACTGATCTATGTACTAATTTTACTACTCCTTAACTCTGAGCAGAAATGCTCATTTTAACTTTTGTCTCTTGATATATTTTATGTACCCTCATTTTAACGTTTCTTCCCTTTGCTATTCTATATTGGTCTTAGACTGTAATAAAGATTTGATTTGATTCTAGAACACAAAACATGCCTGACCTACTTTATGTTCAGGTAATGTGGACCAGAGAAATTCTTTATAAAAAGTTACATTGGAATATCTATAATCACATCATCTTCTGGCAGCAAACTCTGAGACAGAGGCAGAAAAAAAACATTTCTGTATCCTTTATTCATCACTATGGTGTTACTGATGAGATTATGACCAGTGCCTAAATCCAGTTTTAATCCTAATTAGAATATGCTCACTGTAATGAATGAGATCTGTTAATCAACAACAAGTCCCACTGATCTCAATGGAACTATTCTAGCTGGGATTTAACTGGATTTAACCCTAATATCCCACTGTTATAGAACAAAACATTCGAATGTAGTCAGAAAGATACACAATTAAACAAACTGGACGTGCAAAATTGCAGCAAAGAGTGCTTTTGTTCATGCCTTTAGCAGCATGCCACGATATTCTCCATGATAAAATTTGGTTGCTTAGTGAAATAAATCACACTAGAGTAGGTCACTCAATGGGGATTTGATGACACGAATTCTCTAAACTCCACTGATTCAAAAATGCCTAGGTAAAGGTAAAGGTCACCCTTGCTTGAAGGTCAGTAGTATCTGACTCTAGGGGATAATCTCTATTTTTAAAAAAATTTCAACATCAAGTTTTAAGATGATTTATATTTTAATCTGTAAGCTGCTCAGAGTCGGGTTTGCCCGATTGGAGCGGGGTAGCAAATACGAGCAATAAATAATAAATAAATAAATTTGCAGATAAAGAGCCAGCAGTGACTGTGTGTGCAGATGTTTCTGTGGTCATGTGGCAGGCACTAGAGCACATGGAACGCTGTTACCCTTCCTGCCAAAGTGGTACTATTCATCTACATGCAATTCTTGCTTTTGAAACGTTAGGTTGGCAGGGGCTGGGACAGATGGAAGCTCACTCGGGTCTGAAACTGCTGCTTAGTCTTAAACACTAAGCCACCAAAGCCCTCTTATAGGCCTATTCTAGTGCAATTGACTATGCTACACAACAGGATTTTGGCCAGTGATTCTATTTCCAAAGCAAGCCTTAAAATCAATAGCTCATGAAACCATTCAAAGGCTGTTAAAATAAGAATGCATTAATTGAGGACATAAAATAATACATAGTATTCAGAAGTACTAGAGTCGCCAAACAAAAAAACATCCGGCTTCATGAGCTGTTAAACCCAATGAGACAACACCCTAGAGTATCAGAGGCCTTCCATCTTGCAGCTCCATTATATGAATGGATTTGCATGTACGCAGATACCTCTTTTTAATGTTAATCGGAGCAATGCACCCAGCAAGTGGTGACATGTTTCCGCACTTACAAATTTGCATCCACTTTATCATATGTCTCTGTCAGCCAGTTCTGACAATGCAGAAGAGTGATGTCAGAATAATTTTGCCAGGAGCAGCTCCTATTCTACATGCAGACAGTCCTGGTACAGTCCTTTGCATCTCCAGGTAGCGATCGGAAACACCGCTGTTTGAAACTCCAGAGACTCCTATTCTACATGCAGACAGTCATGGTACAGTCCTTCGCATCTCCAGGTAGCGATCGGAAACACCGCTGTTTGAAACTCCAGAGACTCCCTGCCCAGACACTATAGACCAGTGGTGGTGAATCTATGGCATGCATACCCGAGGGGGCACTCAGAGCCATCTCTGTGGGCATGCATGCCATCACTCCAGCACTTCTGCCCAGCAGCCCAATGGGAAAGCTTCCTCCCTCCCCTGTCTGAGGTAAGGCGGGTGCAACGTGAGGTTCACGTGCAACGTGAGGGTGCGGTCCGGACGACAGCCTGTTGAGTCTGTGGCAAAGGTGAGTTTGGGCACTCCATCTCTAAAAGGTTTGCCATCACTACTATAGACAAGGAGTGACTTTTCAGATTGCCACTGAACTGTATCTCCCAGCCTCCCTAATCTGTAGGGCCAATTATTTGACACACAATACTAAGATTGATGGCTGAAGGGAATCTCAATCAACAGTCCTACCATAGCTTGGGAAACTTAATATTAAGATATCCCAGAATCCCCCAACCACTGGCCACACCTGGGGATTCTTGCAAAAGTAACATTTCCAAAATTTGAGTCTATCTATTAAGAAATTTCTGTGTTCCTACGCCAGGGGGCATTATTAGTGTTTGAAACAAATCCTTTAAAGCTACTCACATTTCTGCTTCTTCCACTGAAATAATTCTATTTTTTTAAAAATCCCCTGTAAATCATGTACCCTGAAGCATCACCCGAATGTTCCTCATGGGATATACACTTTCACCATGTCCCCAGAGATGCAGCTGGCCTTTGAAACATTAAAGAAAAGATGCATTCGGCCAAGAGTTACAGTGGAAACAATTTCAACATATATAATGCCGCCTGCTGAGAAATCCTCCGAGCCAAAGGCAGATGACAGAGAAATAATTTGATCTCTAAGGACAACCTTGTGGAAGCGGCCCCAGCAATCGAATAAGCACAGATGGATTTTTCTAGCTCACCTTGAGTTGCATTCCTGTGCCTTCTGCTGAGGCTTTGGATGTTGTTGCCTCTTGGATTTTCTGAAGGAGGAGAAGAGAGAAGCAAAAGGGGTTCGCAGCCCTCCCAGGATAGACGCCGGTGAAGCCAAGGCATGTTTTGGGAGGCTTGCAGGTTTTGTACTTGGAGAATCTGAAGAAGAAAGTAAAAATATGGGAAGACTTACTTCCAATTCTTTTGAAATGCAAAAGCTTTGGGTTTAAATCAAAATGCCTACACATGTCCGCTTTGCTGAATCTCTAGAGTTGTGTCGAGAGTTATCAGTCCTCATTTCCAGCAAGAAATAACAAGTAGTCATGTTTGCCTAGAGCATGCTAATTTTGGGGACAGATAATACAGAGTCAATACAATTATTTTTGCCCCAAAACATGTTTGCTTATAAAATTAATGTTTAGTTTTTATACATTTATATATATTTTTCTTTTTGTTATATGTTGACTCAATGTGTACAAGTGCCATATGCTAAATAAATAAATAAATGCCCCAAAACAAAAGAAGAAGGAAGCTGGCTACAATGGCATATGATCAAATTAAAGATTATATTTTTTCATTACATGTAAAATTTTATTTCTAAGTCACTTTATCATCATCATCATCATCATCATGATATTTCTGTTTATTTGTTTATCTACAAATGGTGCTGGTCCTTGATTGCCATTGTAATCTATTACTCCTTTAACGCAGAGAAGACACATTCCTCTTAATAGGGAAAGGAAAATAGAATACAGTAATACCTCGGATAACGCTAAGACTTGGTTCCACAAGTCTTGGTGTTATCCGATTTTTAGTGTTATCCGATCCATGTTAAAATCCTATGGGATGCATCGGATAACGTTAAAGCTCCATAGAGATACATTGTAACTGCACAGGCTTTAGCGGTTGTTATCCAATTCATCCCATAGGACCTTAACGTTATTCGATCCAATTCTCCTCCCCAGATTACTTAACTTTATGCAATTTTAGCGTTATCCGAGGTAAACATTATCCGAGGTATTACTGTATCTATCTTACTACTTTTTAAAAACTAATTCCAAATGTTCTGTGTGTCACTCAGGAGCTTCTAGAATCAAAAGAGAATGGAGAATGTACAGCAAGCAACTGAGGTCTGGAATTGAGACATTTCAATAAGGTTTTCCAGAACTGTACTTCTGTCTAGCAAAATACTGCATTGGTAGGAATCCTATTAGTGTTACTGTAAGATTTGTATAACCTTCCTTGGCTAATTGCAAGTCACCAATGAGGTGAATAATTTACTTGGGTTCAGTGAGATGAGAACCACAACCACATGAGCATCAAAACATTCACCCAAAATCTTCTACAGTCAAACCTCGCTTAATGAGTGACTCGATCAGTGAAAAACTCACATAACGAGTGGGCTTTTCAAAAAGCAATACGGCTCACATAATGAAAATTTTCGCTATGCGAGTCGGACTTTCCCTATGGAAAAATGATTTTTTCCGCTATGCGAGTTTTTGCATAGTAATTTTTGGTATGCAAGTTTTTCCATAGGAATTTTCACTCTGCAAAAAAAATGAATTATTTTCATTATGCGAGGTTTGACTGTATATAGGATGCATTTTGATGTAGCTCTCTAATAACGGAGGGCAGAAAAGTTCCTTTTGTCTCTTTTATTTTTAAGATTACAGAACTGGGTACCAGACTGAGGCTGGAACTAGACAAAAAGAAAAGAACCGATCAGAAGAATTATAACTAAAGAAAATTACATATGAAGAAATTTCTTTTGAGAAAAATAGGAAAAGTTTTTATAAGTATAACCATTAACTTCTTTTATGTCTTGAAATAACTGTGTCTTACTGCTTTCAAAAAATAACTTGTAAGCTCTGTGAATGACAAGATGGGCAGCAGAAAGGGCGGGAGACTCTCTGGGGATTCAATGGCCACATGGAGTGGCTATGTGGGGTGAACCTGGTCTCTGGGTAACCTGGAAAAACACAAATCCTATAAGTGTTTCACCATGGTTATTAGTTGTACACAATACCATAGGAGTTAATAATTGTATTGACTCAGAATAAAAGTGTTGCAAGATAGCAAAGATGATTAGAAAATTAATCAACTGTACTTGTTGTAAGCAATCTTTCAACACTGACATCAGTGTCAAGCAAGAAAGGAGATGAGCTCAATCTTCCTGTCCCCATATTCTGATTACATTGTCACTTGCATACTTGCTGATTTCCCTCTCATCTGTCACTGCTCCATTTATGCATTTTGTTTCTCTAAATTGAGTTTTAATCCTTTAACAGGCAGATACAAGACATGTGTTATCTACAAACTGATTCATCTAAACTGCTCTTACCTTTCTCAGCCTCCTGCAGAAAGACTAGACTGCTTGAGCACAATAACTAGATTATTGCATTACATTTTTCTTGCAGCATATGTTTATTTTTCTCTCCTTAAATGTGCTTCATGCTCTAAAACCTGACAGTGCAGCAATTTCATCAGAAAACACGGGCTGTCACAATCTGATTACCATCAGAGCAGCAGTTCTCTCAAGCATAAAGAAAACAAAGCGCAAATTGAAAATTGCCTTTTAGTTCATGGCCCTTTAATGGAATATTATTTCCCACTGGAAAAATCTGATAACCTTTGCTTTTATTTATTTACTTATTTATTTATTTATTTATTTAAAAACGATGTTGGTGGAAAATGGCATTCTTCTGCTGACTGTAGAAAAATATGTGTCAACTCACCGTTTCCTATGCCTTTTCTCAGCTTGTGAGCTAATGGTTGTTTGAACATCTTGCTGACATCAGTATCATTCTGAAATTTTCTCTTTTGTATTTCCTCAAACCATTGTCCGGTCACTCTGGGAAGCTCTGTTGCATCTTCCTTTTTCTTGTTAAGTTTACTAAAAAAGATTATTAAAAAAATTAACTGTATCAACAGTTCTAAAAGGTAATGCTACCAATAATGAGCTCAACAGGAATGGTGTTACCACAGGTGTCTTGTTACTGGGAGGGGTACTTCCGGGTAATTTGGGACTGAGATGTCTCCTGGCTCAATCAATGAACACCCCATTAATCACTACTCATAATATCTATTTCTTTAGGTCACACTATGAAAGAAAAATTCTATTGTGTTAAGCACGTATTAATCTACCGGAACTTCATAATTTGGACATAATTTTAACCTGTGATGTAGCAGAGCCTTCTTTAATCTGGTGTACAGTAATACCTCGGTTAACGCTAAGACTTGGTTCCACAAGTCTTGGTGTCATCCGATTTTTAGTGTTATCTGACCCATGTTAAAATCCTATGGGATGGATCGGATAACGTTAAAGCTCCATAGAGATACATTGTAACTGCATAGGCTTTAGCGGTTGTTCTCTGATCCATCCCATAGGACCTTAATGTTATTCGATCCAATTCTCCTCCCCAGATTACTTAACATTATGAAATTTTAGCGTTATCCGAGGTAAATATTATCCGAGATATTACTGTACTCTAGGTGTTTTAGTCATCAAGCCAATAGTGAGGGATAATGGTAGTTGTAGTTTGAAAGGATGGCAAAGGCTGATTTGCTGCAATGTGAACAAACCTGCAAAAACACCACACAAGACCCCCTTTCCTCCAGAGGAGGAAGCATCTCATTATAAATTTAAATGAGACATGGTTTGTTGTTGCTTCTTAAAAGATAAATCATAGTTTCCTTAATCTATTGGAATAAAGCAAAATAAATTCTTAGTTTCTGAGACTAGGTTGATCCAAGAAACCACAGTTTGAACTATCTGTAGAGTTTATTTCTGTCAGAACAATAAACTCAAATTAGTTTAAATTAAGAAATAAAAACTTGAATAGGCTCATTTGCAGTGGTGGGATCCAATTTTTTACTACCTACTCTGTGGGCATGGTCAGGTGACTGGGTGGGTGTGGCCATGTGACAGGGTGGGCGATCTAGTCGTGCCTGCCACACGACCATGAAAATGTCTGCAAAAACAGACAGCACTGGTTTTTTGGCTGTAAATGGAGATGAGCACTGCACCCTAGAGTCATATATGACTGGCTTTTGAGCAAGGGTGACCACTTGCAACTAAACAGGGCAAAACTTCACAGCAAATTTGAATACCAATCAGGGATCTTCTGTTATTAGATAATGGTAAAGGTTGCCCTTGATCGAAAGCCAGTTGTATCTGACTCTAGGGTTCAGTGCTAATCTCTGTTTATAGTCAAAGAGCCAGTGCTGTTTTCTGTGGTCATCTGGCAGGGATGACTAGACACCAGAGTGCACTGAACACTGTTTACCTTCCCACCGAAGTGGTCCCTATTTATCTAGTTGCAATTTCTTGCTTTTGAACTGCTAGGTTGGCAGGAGCTGGGACAGAGATGGGAGCTCATTTGGTCACGCAGTACTCGGGTACTGCTAACCTGTTGCCTTCCAGTCAGCATCTTAGCCACTTGAGCCACTGCAAAACCCCTCTAAATCCAGCTGGATGAGTGAAGAAGGCAAAAAGAGGGTGTTTTATTTTCCCCCTCCTACTTCTCGGGACTCTTTTTCTCCAGCCTTGCAGGAATCGGGGGTCCGTTGGGGAAGAAGCAGTGGTGGGCATGGGCCGGTTCACCCCGGTTCGTCTGAACCAGTAGTAACAATGCCAGGTGGTCTCCCGGAGGGGGGGGAGTAACTTTTCCAGGAGACCATTGGGGGTTTTACAATTTTTTTTAGGCGGCCAGTTCAGTTGCCTCTCTGCCCACCCGACAGTGCAGTACAAAACGGCTCGCCTGGCCAGAGGAGGTCTGAGGGGTGGCATGGGTTGGAAACGCTGCCACCTTCAGAGCGCTCCCAACCCTCCCCTGCCACCGCCAGATGCGTGAGCGCAATAGCACACATGCATGATAGTGTGCATGCACTATGGTGTAGGGAGGGGAAATGGGTGTGATCAGTGGGAAATTTTACTGCCGGTTCACCCAAATTGGTGTGAACCGGTATGATCCCATCACTGCTCATTTGTGTAGTGACAAGGTGGATTTGATTTGGATTTCTCCCTCCAGAAATTTATTCTGGTTTGCTATAATCATAATACAATAATTTTGCATTTACAGGCATCTCCAGTGGCCAAAGTGTGAACTTTCAGAGACAGATGTAAAGGCTAACTTTGGTTACAGAGTTGCAGAAAGACATCAGCAAGGGATGCTACTCGATAGGAATCAATATCACTTGAGGAAACTTTTGAAATTAATTCTGAAGATTTTAATAGGCCTTCCAAGAACTTCAAACATTATAAAACATCAGTAGAAAAAAACTCCAAGACTGGAATAACTTTAGTCAGAGTAAGAAAATGTGCCAGCCCAGGCCTGTTATTTCCTCTCCCCATAAACAGCTATTTAAACCAAAAGCACTTTACCACTGAAAATAATTTGATAACAAGCTGAGATCACAGAGCATCAAATAGAGGCTTTAGGTTAGTATGGGATAAATATAACATTACAGCATTTTCAGTGTAGAGTTATAATGGGATCGGCTGCCAACCAAGTTTTAAGAGATGACCTCCTATCACCCTCTACACAGGGAAAGATCATTCATTAGCAAGCTGAATATAGGAGTCCTAAATGCACCCCTGTTTCTTCTTGTTGTTGTGCTGTACCTGATTCTGAATACTGGCAATCATCATGGCAAACAGCCATGAAGATTGTCCTGAGAATATAAAGCAGTTGCCTTTTATTTGCCATCTGCATTGCAGGCATGACCCCCATACCAGTTCTGTGAGCCACTTTCTGGTCCTGAGTCCTTTTGGAATACAAAGTCCTCCTCAGTCCCAGGCTAGTAGTGATGAAGTTGCTGCCCTCCATCAAGGTGGATTCAAGTTGGATTTAGTCTACTTGGGGACCATCACCTTTCCCTGTGGACTTTGTCACCCAAGGCAGCTAGTCCTCCGGGTTGTCAGGTTAGTTAATTGCCACCTGATCATTGGCATTGAGTTGCTGGCAGTATGGTCTACTCTATTACCATAGCTGGATAACCTGACCAGATAACCCTGGTTTAATGCCCCTATTTGTGGTAATCTCATCAGACAATTCATCCTGAAAGTTGCAACAGACCTGTCCACTAGCTTCAGCATGTGACCTTCAAATAAGGGGGGGGGGGAGCGGCAGGTAGAGTCTAAGGACACTACTGTCAGGGATGTAGTTTGTGAATTCGATGTGTTGTACTATTCTCATTAGTTCATTTATTTCTTTTGTTTCATTCAGATCAAAAGAAATAAATGAAATAATGAGCATAATTAAACACATCAAATTCACAAACTAAATCCCTGACAGTAGTGTCCTTACTCTACCTGCCGCTTTTTAAAGTTCTTGTTCACCTCTTCACTGCCGGGTGGGTCCTGATTCCCCCCTCACTTTTTCTCTTATCTTCCTTCCTTCATGAAATGAACACGTTAACAGCCTGTTTATTTCCACATCCAGAAGGCGAGAGTTGGAGAGATTTTTTTTTGAAGGAAGGTTAGAAACAAAGTGGGTTTTTTTAAACCTTCATAGAAAATGTTTCTGAAGTCCGATCCAAATTGTATAAGTGTCAAAAGAAAGGTTATTATGTCCTCTATCAATCGCACTTTGGATCACTTTGATCGGTTTGGTCGCTGGCTCACTGCCAACCGACCACCCCTGAAAATGTAATTTTTACGAGTCACGTTTTTCCTTAATATTGTTGTTGTTGATTCCTGCTTTGCTGTCATTATTCTCCATATGTTGTATTCAAACTGTATCCACCTTGGGAAGTTGTCATATTCAGTTTCTAACACATTTTCCCTTTTATTTTTGCATTTTTGTGACCTCATTTGAGTGATTTTTGTAAAACACTTCAGTTTTCCCCCCGAAGTCCGATTTCAAATGTAATAGTGTCATCACAAGGGTTATTCTTTCCTCTTTCAAACTCACTTTGGGTCACCTGTATCGGTTGTGTGTTTTGGTTCCTGGGCCACCAAAAACCAACCCCCCCCCAAAATTGCATTTTTTCAAGGCAAATTTCAGAAGCAATGTCATCATCATTTTGTATTTTTGGCCAATGGCTCTTTACATTTCTGAAAGACGCCAAGATGAGCTTTCAGTCGATGTAACCATTATTTTCGTGAGTGCTTTAGTTTTGTGGTGGCAGCTCATCAAAAGTACATGATTTTCATTATATCACAAACGCTGCCAGACCACCCAACCGAAACATAAGATGTTCATCAAATTCACGTCAAAAAACTCCTCTTCAGAGAAGTACAGTCAAACCTCGCTTAAAGAGCAGAATTTTCTCTGAATGTTCACTTCATTTAACAAAAAAAGCTGACTAAAAACTTGTTTAACAAATAAATTGGGTTTTGCAATCCCCCCCCACCAGAAGTCACAATTAGTCACTTACAATGGTGTTTCGCTTAAAGAGCAAACTCACTTAAAGAGCAATCCTGTGGAACACATTATGCTCTTTAAGTGAGGTACAACTGTATTATCCAATGTAACAATATTTTCCTAAGAAGAGAGTCCAAAGCCTCTGTAAAACAAAAATAGTTGAAACCAGTTTGCTTCTACCCAGTTTCTTTATTTCTCTGGCAAACCAACAAGAAAAACATAGTAGTACAAACATGGACTTGTTAGGACAAAAGCAATGTTTCACACCTACTCACTGGTTGACTAAATGTCCACAATGGACAAGTTTATTATAATTAGATCAGAAGTTCTCAATCTTTTAAAGCCAGGGGCCAGGTCACACTCCCTCAGACAGCTTCGGGGCCTGGACGTCCATTTTGCCCTTCCTCCACCATATTTATTATTATTATTATTATTATTATTATTATTATTATTATTATTATTATTATTATTATTATTATTATTATTATTATTATTATTATTATTATTATTATTATTATTATTATTAATTTCAATTTATATGGCGCCCCTTGCATAAAACGCAAGTCTAGGCGGCTCCACTACACTTCCTGGTGTGGTGAACACAGTGGGAGGCCAGATGAAATGGTTCCGGGGGTTGCATCTGGGCCGCAGGTTGAGAATCCCTGAATTAAATGGCAATTTCTTGGTTTGGTGAGGATCTCCTTCTAAAAAACTGGCACTATTACGATTTAGTCCATAATTCAGGTATCCCTTTAGTTTTATCTACGACAGTAAAGGCAGGATCTAAGCAAGAAGTCCCCCATGCAAAAAGATTGTTTTAGCAATTTGGTTGGGAGCCCATCACTGGCAAGTTGGCAGTTCAAGACTCAGGGACTGCATGATGAATTGAGCGCCCGTCTCTGTCCCAGCTCTTGGGGTCCTGAAAGGAGCCTCATTTGGGCATCCCCTGAGCAGAGTTTCTCCCGCAAAAATCCTTTCAACCCAGAATAGTTTCTGACACAAAATTGTTATTATTATTACAGCCTCATGCCTTCCTAATTTTATTCTGGTTTGTGGGAATCCACTGTGACAAATCTAAGAGCACACAATTTGTGAGCTCAGCAGTAAAGACTGATGGGACATTATTATTTTTAAACTATTCCTGTCATGCCTGCATAGGTGCAACACAGTTAAGAGAACCAGTCTGGCAAGACATGGTATCAGTCAGCAGGGTCCTATTTTGTCTATTATTATTAACGAAGCATTTATCAATATATCACATCTTTCTTTTTTGCCTTTTGCTTTTCTTACCACCAAAACCAGGTGACTGGTATGCAGTGACTGTTTCTTCCTGTTGTGAGCGCTCTTGCTCTTAGCCCTCCTGGCTGTTACCACTGTCATGACTGTGTTGTAGAAAACCAGCTAATCAAGGAACATACGCATCAGCAGCTAGCCATGTCTCTTGTAGCTTCAGGGGAAGCCTTTATTCCCCTTCCCACCCTTTTAGTTCTTAGATGACCGTTGTAGGAATTTCAGGTTAAAAAAAAAATCCATGTACTGTATAAGGATCAACTGTACTCCCATTTGAATTGGTGCACTGAACCAGGTTGTGGAGCCATGTGTACAGTTTATTTTTTATGAAGCAATGGAAATGCTACCTTGATATTTGTCCCAGCTCCTGGCAAACTAGCAGTTTGAAAGCAAAAATTGCAAGTAGATAAATAGGGACCACTTCGGTGGGAAGGTAACAGTGTTCCATGCGCTCCAGTGTCTAGTCATGCCTGCCACATGACCATGGAAACGTCTGCAGAAGCAGACAGCGCTGGCTCTTCGGCTTTGAAACAGAGATGAGCACTGACCCCTAGAGTCAGATACAACTGGCTTTCAAGCAAAGGAAACCTTTACCTTTACCTTACTGAGATCCTACAGGTGATTAGAAAGCAGGCCTTGCTTGTATGTTCTTACCATTTTCCTGGCCACAAACGCAACTTAGTAAGGAGGTCAACCAAGATCACCTGAGATGTATGTGGCTGGTGAAGTGAATTGTCTTGCCACCACTACATGTCCCAGAGGAGCACAAAAAGACCGATTGATGAACTACCTCTGAGTATTTTATACTTAAGAGATGCTTGAGAGGCTCACTGTGGGTCAGAATCAACTTGATGACACATAATTATATTTATTTATTTATTTTTCAATTTGTATCACTACCCCACTTGTATCACCCCTCACTGCATAACAATGATTTTGCTAATGGAAATAACACATGTGATTTACATGATATCAAGTGTGCTGATTCCAAATCTGAACTCAGAATTTGCCTATCATGTACAGATTTTAAGGCACGCTATAGCTGTTCAAATGGTCAGCAACTGGATAATGTATTTTTACATGGGAACATTATAATAGTTACAGCTACCACTATGCCTGCTGCCGCTTCAGCTGAATCATGTCCCCTGGTGGCATGCATGTGCCAGGAGTGGCTGGACATGTCTGGGCAAGTCAGTGAGCTTATGTCAGAAATAGATATATAAAGCAAGATGGACCAAGGGCTTGTCTCTAGTGCAAAGCCATCTTATTGGGTAGTACAGCTAGGCCATAGTGAGTCTGTTTTGAGCTAAATGAGTAGGCACAGCTGTGATAATAAACTGGACAATTTTTGCTACTACATTTGTGGCAAATATACCTAACCAAGAGGGTGAGATTTGCTAACTTAAGATCCTGATGTCCTAGGCAGAATCAGACTTCAGATTTGGATTCAGCACACTTGATTTAGCATACGACAAATAGATTAGGCAAAGTAGAAGACAATATTTATTTTTTTATGATGCAGTGATCAATCTTTTCATTCATCAGGAATGAAATAACTGACCAAAGTAAACCAGGAGACTTTTGTGGCCTGCATAAAATCCTTCTGATCTCCCAGATTGGTTGGCCCTGTTTACTTGTTTAATTCATCATCCTTTGCTAGTCTTTACTTTAGTCAAATACTGTATACTACATTTGCAGGTCTCCATTTCTCATTTGTGCAGATCTTAGGAAAACATATGTACCGGTAACAAATTCAATGCATAGCATGCCCTCTAGAGGCCAAAAAAATTAAGGGCATAATTTCAGAAAATTTAAATACTGTACTGTACTGTAACACCACCTATTCCAGGTTGAGAATACTGTACTACAGTACTGTATATGATTCTTGACCCATTGGTGGACACCAATGACAAGAAGTGACAATGGGAGTAAAGGTTAAGATCCGGGAAACCCAATTCTGCAAATTCAAGATACCTGTACTGGATTAAAAGAAGATATTTGATCTATTCTGATGGTGCAACACTGAAGATAAATATTAAAAATTAAGCAGAAACCAAAACAAAACACTCCTCAAGCTAAAAATGCCACCATTGGAAGAGTAAATCAGAGGTATAATTGTGAGTAGGGCAATTAATTCATCAACTAATTGATTGATTTTTGATTTAATTAAGAAGCAAATCATAAATTATATTTTAGGGACATTCACATAATACCAGATATTCAATATGCAAAGTTTTCCTGGATTTACATCTGAATAAACATGCCTAGGTTAGGTCTGTTAATCTATATCAGGCATCTTTTCACTTTGCATGCTTTTGTCTTAATTCTTTCTCTGTTGGTGACATACTGTACTTAATTTGGAATGCAGGGATAGCTGTGGCAAAACTTCTAAGATCTTCAATAAATGGTTTGTTTTTATTTAAGGCAATAGCAAATTAAACAAAACATGAGGCCTGCCCTCTGGTGTACAGAAACTGTACAGTTTTTAATTTCCATAATTGTGTGTAGTTTCCCCTCTATCAATGGTAGAAGGAATAATTAATTGTATAAAACTAGAGTGGGTAATCCAATAGCAATTACACATATATACCACCCCTTAGTGATTACTGCACTCTCTGGGCGGTTCACAAGTTAATTGGCATTTTGCCCACAATGTTGCTGGGTACTCATTTTACTGACCTCGGAAGGATGAAAGGCTGAGTCAACCTTGATCCCAATCAGGATTGAACTCATTCGTTTTGCCCAAATTACAGCAGTTTAGCCACTGAGGCACCAGGGCTCATAAAACATAGCTTCCAAGCTTCGTTGATCCCCATTTTGGAACCTTTACACCTTTCCATTGCTGCTGAATTTTGATGGTACAGTGGGAACAGGAAAAAAGTATCACATTCTAGCTTTTGAGGAAAGATACATGGATATGTACACCTAGCATTCAAGTTGTCCAGTACTCCTGGAGGATGTGTAAAACTTCCCATTTATTTATTTAGTTTTTTAATTTATATATAGCTCAGGTGACTAAATCATCACTCTGGACCGGGCTAGCCAACCTTTTTTCGCTGAGGGCCTGATCATGCCCCCGGACAGCTGAGTGGGCCAGACCACACCTCCTGGAAGCAGGCACATTTACTGCTGACGTAAACATGCCCACTTCCACATTTACAACAGTCGTGGGCATGTTTGCACATGTGCGTTTTACAAATGATGTAAACACACCGGCTTCAACTTCCAGGTGCAGCGGAGGCAGCGATGGGCCAGATAGGATGGCCCATCTTTTCTCAAAGCCAGAATGTGACACTTTGTTCCTATTTCCACTATTCTGGACAGTCTACATAGTAACAAACACAAAATAACATAAAAAAAGACCTCCACCCCTGTTTTTAAATCAAACTACTATATCCAAAACACAGTGGCAGCACATCAAAACAGATGTAGCATTTAAAAAAACACTCCCAAAACTAAAACTAAGTACAAGCGACAGGTGGCTGGTCAGTAGGTTGATAGGGGTTGTATTACTATGTATGTTGAGGTTTTAACTACGGTATGTAAACTGCCTAGAGTGGGAATATCTCCCAAGTGAGTTGTATAGAAGTCAAATCAATCAACCAATCAATCCCAATGCTTTCCCAATATTGTAAATGCAAATCTCCCAAAGCAAAAAGCCACAGCAGGTACTCCCTGCAATGAATATGAAAATGGCCTGTCAGAGAAATGGAAAAAGGACTACGGTAAATTCTTTCTTCCATCTCCTTCAGATTACCAATGAAAGCCGTATTCAAGAATTATGGAATCACATGTACTTATTTATTTATCATATGATGAACTTCAGTTGTCAGCATTAATGTTGATATATACAGTAAGCACAAATTGTCCATCTCAAGTTCCTAGCTAGAGTTCCATGTCCATGTTTGAAAGCCATTGAACAGCTTCATCTGTGGCGCTATGTAAGCCCTCCAATGTGCCTCCAAATGCACGTAAAGGACACCTAAATATAATATGGTCCATGGTTTGGTCTTCTTCTTCAGTCACACTGGGGAGAGGACTTCCATCTCCATGTGAACAGAGTGGCTTCATATCTACCACAGCCAGTCCTCACTCTGTTCAGCATCTTCCACTGCCATATTGGAAGGGAAAATCCAGCAGGCCATTTGAAGGGATTCTTGAATACGTGATGATGGGGAATCGGAGAGAGATGTTGCCAGAGTTCCATCCAGGCGTCTGAGATATTAAAATGGCTATTCTGTAGTTTGATTGAGGTGCACCAAGCAGGGTGTCTAGATTTTAATCGTTGTGCTGAGGGAGCAATTATAATGGCATGGATTGGGAGGAGGGGATCATTTACTATTTTTATCCATAGGTTTAATAATGCCAGGGATCTTCTTGTGGCAGTGGCGGAATATGGCTCAAGACGGGGAGCCAGTGGATGTTTATTGGTCAAATACAGCCTGTGATGATACACATTGCCTGATTCAGCTGTCTGTCTATTAGTCCTGTGTGCGCAATATTAAGCCAAGATGAACAACAATATTCAGAGACAGAACATGATAATGTTAGGGTGGTGCATCTAAGAACTTGAGCACTGGCATCCATCATGAAGTACTCGGGTCTTGAACTGCTGACCTGCCAACCTTCTGGTCATCAAGCTCAGCATCTTAACCACTAAGCCAAACTGCTGTACTACAGCCAAAACTGCTGACATTGTAAGATTGATCCTGATGGGTTTCAAGGTTGACTTAGCCTTCCTTCTTTCAGAGGGCAGTAAAACAAGTCCCCAGGATTCTAATCACCTTGGGAACTGTCCAGGGAGTGCACTAAGCACTATGTGGTGATAAACAAGTGTAATTGTTTACTTCCGAATTTCAATTTATTTATTTATTTTAAAAAATTGAGATAATACATTGAATGGATTCTACTCCCACACCTGCATTATAATTATAACCCTATTGATCAAATTGGTAGGGTTGGGAAGTTGGATATAAATAGGTCAATAAATGAAAGATAACACAGCATCGTATTCTGAAGCTGCAACACAAAAGGAACTTCTATTTTAATGACGTTCAGACTATAAAAGCAAGGCGTGAACCAGCAGAATCCATGAATTCACATTATATGCCTACTTTATTTCCTCCGGCTATAAGCCAGTAATAAGATTACTTTCCTAAAATATAAATGCCTTTGGTTCTGCCTGGCACCTACGGAGCTGCATCCCTTGTGATTCCTCAGACAGCATTTATTGTATTTATTTACCCCAGAGCTAGGATTCAATTCTTTGTTAGATCTGGTGAAGCCTCCCCCCCCCTGCTATTATTCTCTAAACTAACATTTTCTCCACATTAAATTCTGATGTTTTATCTCCCCTGTCAACGTTTGTGAATCCACCTCCAGGCAGAAGCATAGGCTGATATGACTTTGTGTGTGTTTTTTTTTAATATAGTGCAACCCTATGAAACTTTCTAACTTTCCAAATGGCAACTCTCTAATATAAGACAACCTGATCCCTATAGTTTTTCTGCACACTAACTGCCCAACTGCAGCTGCTTCCTGATTAAGCCTTCATGGATTAAAGGAGGACAAGAATTCCTACCGTGACATCTTGTCCAATCTAGAATGCACATCTTTAGAAACCAGCACTGTAATTGTTAGAAAAATATTTGTGTTCAAAATGTAAATTGCTGATTTTCTTTCTGTTGCATTATTATTAAAGCCACAAAAGACTGATGAAGCAAAAGTAGCAACCCTGGTGTGTAGGGTTTTTTTTTAAATTTTTGAACAGACAAAATCATACATTCCAGATTTTCAAAAAAACAACCAAAATGGTAAGGATTTATAAACTGGAGACAGATATGTTTAATCTGGATGAAACAGAGAATGAATTATATAGATATCTTCAAGTATTTGAAGGGTTCTCTTGTGGAATGCAGAGCAAGCTTGTGATAATTAACTACTAAAATTTACACTAGCATAGATAAGGGTCTCCTTTGCTCTAAAGCAAGTCATGTCTGACTCTGTGGTGCAGTGTTCATCTCTGTTTACAGCCAAAGAGCCAGCGATGTCTGTGTCCAAACTTGTATTATAAAATATTTGCCCACAGACAGACTTATCCTATGTGTGTATGCAGTCCGAGTGATTCAGCCCACAGTGGCTTAGTGGTTAAAATGCTGTGCTAGATGACTAGAAGGTTGGCAGTTCAGCAGGTCGATACCTGAGCGCTGTGTGACTTGAGTCAGCTCTCATCATCTGTCCTAGCTCCGGTCAACCTAGCAGTTTGAAAGCAAGAAATTGCAAGTAGATAAATACGTACCACTTTGGTGGGGAAGGTAACAGTGTTCTGTGTGCTTCGGCATCTAGTCATGATCATGAATGCATCTGCAGACACAGACAGGGCTGGTCCTTTGGCTGTAAACGGAGATGAGCACTGCCTTCTAGAGTTAGATACAATTGGCTTTCAAGCAAGGGAGACCTTTACCTTTACTCCCAAAAATTACACAAAGATTGCAGTCAAAAGAGGACTGCTAGGAAAGCAACAAGAAGAGAATTCTGAAGACCTGAGTCCCATTCACCATCATTCTTTCTGGGAGAAAAGCCAGCTTGTGTAGCCTTGGGGTTAGTTGTTCAGTTCCACACCACCCCCAGAAGAAAGCAGTAGTAAAGCACTTCCGAGTACTGCATACCTAGGAAACCTGGGAAAGGACCAAGATAAATTGGCACTGACATGAAAACACATAATTACTGTTCACATTTCTTACATGACAGCAAAACATTTGTAATGAAAAATCACCAGGATAATATAACCAACCCTTTAATTAATGTTAATTACAAAGTGTGCAAAAGTTACATTAGCTGATGGATGTGCTATCTTTTTACTGTATTTACTTTAGTTTCAATGAATAAGTACCCAAACTTGTTAGTTACTTTTAAAATAATATTCATTTGTCTACCTCAGGGGTTCCCAACCTAAGGCCCATGGGCAGGATCCGGCCCATGGCACCATTTCATGTGGCCCCCCATCCCTCCAAGGGCATTTGAGAAATAAAATGGCCACCCATTTGAAGCTGTTGGGACAAAATGGCCACCCCCATCATGCAGGCAGGACAAAATGGCTGTCTGGCCCTCAAAGCTGACTGAGAGAACGTGACCTGGCCCCCGGCTTGAAAAGGCTGGGAACCCTTGATCTACCTTAATATAGTACAGTACAGTAATACCCCGTATAACGTGAGTACCGTATAGCGTGAAAACCGCATAATGTTACAAGATTTTCGGAAAAATCTTGTATCGAATAACGTGATTTTTAACGTTATACGATACAGTTGTTACTAGCAGCAGGGTGGCTGGAAAGCTGAACGGGGTACTCCATTCAGCTTCCCAGCCACCCTGCAGCTACGGAGGCAGGGGTGGGGAGGCTGGAAAGCTGACGGGGGGCTCCCCCATCGGCTTCCCCAGCCACCCCACAGCTGCGGAGGCATGGGCGGGTGGCTAGGGAAGCCGACAGGGAGTCCCCGTCAGCTTCCCCAGCCACCCTGCAGCTGTAGATCGGGTCCTCTGATCTCTCTGGAGGTGTTTCTGGGCTTCTCCGACGTCCCGACCTCCCTAGAGCTGATGCGCGCTAATTTTGAACTTCCCCCACCCTCTTTTATGCTGCAGCAAGCCAGAATGTCGGGATTCGAATCCTGACATTTTGCCTTGCTGCAGCCTCCAGGGAGGTGGGAGAACTTTGGAAACCGCTTGGAGCGGGTCCCCACACCTCCCTGGACCCGGCGGGGGGGGGGGGGTCAGAGACCCCAAAATTGGTAAAAAAAACGTCCATTTTTTTTACCAATTTTGGGGTGTCTGACCCCCCCGCTGGGTCCAGGGAGGTGTGGGGACCCGATCCAAGGTGTTTCTGGGCTTCCCCGACGTCCTGAGCCAGTGCAGCAAGCCAGAATGTCGGGATTCGAACTCTGACATTCTGGCTTGCTGCACTGGCTCAGGACGTCGGGGAAGCCCAGAAACACCTTGGATCAGGTCTGCCCACCTCCCTGGACCCGGCGGGGGGGTCAGAAACCCCAAAATTGGTAAAAAAAAAACAGATGTTTTTTTTACCAATTTTGGGGTCTCTGACCCCCCCCCCCCACGCCGGGTCCAGGGAGGTGGGGAAACCCGCTCCAAGCTGTTTCCAAAGTTCCCCCACCTCCCTGGAGGCAGCAGCAAGCCAAAATGTCAGGATTCAAATCCCGACATTCTCGCTTCCTGCAGCCTCCAGGGAAACAGGGCTTTTTTTAACACTGTGTGTTCAATGTATCGCACAACGTTAAAAACCGGATAACGACGGGACTTGTGGAACCAAGTCATAACGTTATTCGGGGTACTAGTGTACTTGATATTTTCTAAACTGGGAGCTAAACATCCCCACAGAAAGGCCTATTTTCCTAAACAAACATAACTGGATAATTATAAATAAATGGTTGTTTGAAAAAATCATGATTTGAATGCAACAGGAATAGCATGTGCTGATATTCTTAAAGTGTTTTCCAACCAACTTGCTTTCTTTTTCATAAGAGGAGAGGATGAAAAACTAGTAAATATAATGTATGCAAGTATTGTAATCGCAATCTCTTTGCCTCTACTCAATGGCGTAGTGTGGGGGACAGCGGGGGAGGGCTGCCCCGGGCAGCACGTGTGCCAGGAGGTGGGCAGCTGAAGTGGCACGTGCACAAACACCCACCCATGTGCAGAGAAAACATGCGTGCGCGCTCACAAGCAGGGCCACCACCGTCGGGGACTCTCCTTGCCCTGGGTCCGGGCCCCGGGGATGGTGAACCTAGATGGGGGTGGCGAGCCTAGATGGGGGGGCAGCAAGTCTGGCCTGTCCCCGGGTGGCTGAAACCCATGCTACACAACTGCCTCTACTATACATTTACTAATTGCATTTTTAAAATTGCATTGAAAACCAATTAATTGGTTCAAACAAAATATTGTTAACTGAGACACTATTTTCTATGGATTTCCTTTTGTTATGCAATTTTTGTGTTAAGCGAGCCATTTATTAAGCGAGGTTCCACTGTAGTGGTTAAGACACTCAACTTGATGACCAGAAGGTCGGCAGGTCAGCAGCTCAAGACTCGAGTGTTGCACAATAAAGTGAGCTCCCGTCTCTGTCTCAGCTCCTGCCTGCCTAGCAATTCGAAAGCAAGAAATTGCAAGTAATAAATAGGTACCACTTCAGTGGGAAAGGCAACAGCGTTTTGTGCGCTCTGGTGTATAGTCATGCCTGTCACATGACCGTGGAAACATCTTTGGATGCAGACAGCGCTGGCTCTTTGGCTATAATCAGAGATAAGCACTGCACCCTAGTCAGATACGACTGGCTTTCGAGCAAGGGTGACCTTTACCTTTAGCATAACAAGTGAAACTTATGTATTACAAAGCAAATATGGTAACTGTGTCAAAACTACATTATACAGTATAAGATAATTTTAAAATCTTTTGTGGTGTTGAATCTTTTGAGTTGGCATCAGTGCACATCAGTGAATGAGTATTAGCAGTCTGTCTCTGCCTGTCCTTAGAAAATATCACTGAAGTTAAAATATTAAATAAAAAAAGTCTTGTTTTGTGCCAAAGGTATGAGAGAGGTGGTGGAGACAACCTGCCTCATAATCTCAGCACTAGCAACCGGCTGCTAACTGGAGGCAACTGTCATTTAAGTTATCTTTCTTCTATCTTTTTCCTCTCTATAGCTTCTGGAGAGAAGGCCCAGCCTGTGAATCCCAGGGTAGGCTGCATTCTCCCAGGGTTCTCCAAGAAGAAACAACCAGTAAACCACTTCTAAGTATTTTGCACCTAGAAAACCCTGGGAAGAGTATCTATAAGTCTTTATGGTATACAGAATGAAGGACGGACAACAAAATGAAAAAATTAACTCAGTCTAGCATGTTACTAAAAATGGGAATGCTTTATAAGCTGATAGCAATTACTTCAGGAAATCAAAAGGATTATTATTTAGGAAAAAATGAAATGTGAAAATGCATTTCTAAGGCAATCATTTAGTGTTCTTATTCTGCCGTATCTGAATCTTGGCAATCAGCCATGATGACTGTCCTGAGAATATAATGCAGTGGCCTCTCATCTGCGTTATGCATCGCAGCATGACACCCGTACTGCTGATGCATCTCCCGAGTCACTCTCTGGTTCTGAAAGTCTTCATCAGCCCCAGGCCAGGATTTGATGAAGCTTCTGCCCTCCATCATGAAGGATTCAAGTGGGATTTAATCCACTTGGGGACCATTACCCTTCCCTGTGGACCTCAGCACCCAAGAGCGTGAGTCCTCAGGGTTTTCAAGCAGTATGGCCTATGCGCAGTAAACCCATTCGTGCGGATTCACAGAGACTTGGGCTTCTGAGAATTGCAGTCCAAGAACACCTGGAGTGCCAAGGTTTGCCATCACTGCCCTAAACCAGTGATGGCGAACCTTGGCACGCTAGGTGTTCTTGGACTGCAATTACCAGAAGCATAAGACAGCACTCCTGGTGATCAGGGCTTAAGGGACTTGAAGTTCCAGAACACATGGAGTGCCAAGGTTTGCCATCAGCGGGATAACCTGGCCAGTTTTAGGGTTAAAATATCCTGACTTTCCTTTCTTTCACCTCCTGCCAACTCTCACCCTGAACTTCGGTAAAGTTTGTGATAAAAGGTTTCCTTGCAGCTTGTTTTTGTCTGAGCAAAAAATGAACCAGTTAAAATTACAAAAGGTTGGCTCTGAACAATTCTAATCATGAGCTTTGAAAAACAAGCCTCCATGTCTCCTCTGAAACAAACCACTGGGGGACAAATCTTTGTTAGGAGGCAACAGGAATTACTTGCATTCACTGAGGAATTCATTTATGGCTCTAGAAGCTTGGCTGTATTCATTTACCAGGTATGGCCCCCAGGGTTTTGCTTTCAGAGAGGATGTGTACAAGCAAAATACAGTACACTTTTATTCTCTCATCCTAGCCTTTTATCTTTATTGCAAAGAACACTCTGTCGAGGAACAGAGGAAAGAAAGAAAGAAAGAGGCTGGAAATACTTTTCCTTCTTTTCAAACAAGCAAGCAAACAAACAAATGTTAAGGTCTTTAGCCTTCTCAGGACCTCCTTAGTGTAGTTTCCTATTGATTATTTTTACTCATGCTGTCATCAAAACATCAAATACTGTACTATCAAACTTTAGAACCTGAGCAAAAGAAACATTTGCACCACGTATGTTTTATTTTTCACCTGCAATAATTTTTGGCAATTCTTACTATGATTTTAAGGCACTTTTCCTGGAACTGAAGTTACCTTCTATTATTTATGGTTAAACATATACTGTATTTACAGAGACATAATTTCCCCTTTTGGGTTTCAATTAAAATTACTCCTTATTTCAAAGACATTCTCTTGCTGTCTATCATCTCTGAAAGGCAGAAAGCTTTCCCTCATCTCTCCATTCTAGCACTGTCATTTGAGTAAAGAAATCTTATTAATTATAATAATGAATCATTAAATTATTACATGTGTACAGGGCTTGTTTAATTAGAAATAAAGATTGGCATACTGTACTTTATTAGAACCTGACTCACCAACTGAAATTGAATGTCTGGAAAACCTGGACCAAATTTTTCTCTACACAGCCTATTTTTTGAACTGTGGGATTGGTTACTGATACCCAACTCTCCTTGGGTTTGAAAAATCAACTGCCAACTGGGATGAACTGTTAGGATGGGGACAATATGAAGAATGCCACTCACTGGCAAGGCATGCAAAATCTAATTTATTTGACCATTTCAACACAACGCATAATTGCATTTGCCTCTTTTACAGAGTCCCTTATTTCTGGTTCTTCTTAGCACCACAGTGGCATAAAGCAAAGAGACCTTACAAAACTTTGCAAGGCTAACATTCTAATTAAGGAGTAATTCTAATCAGTGGTGGCAAACCTATGACACACATTTTATGGCTGTTTATGTTGCTTCCGGCAGCCTTAGTTTGGGCACCACTGTTTTAGACATACAGTACACAAAAATTTGAACCTCCTCAAGTGCCACTTACACTTGTGTGTCTCTCCCTACATGGAAATGCATGGGAGCATAAGCATGTCCTGCCCCTGGGACTGCAGCCATTGCACTGAAATCTGGAAGTCCTAATTTTTAGCCAGGCTACTGTAAACAAAACTAAGGAACAATGGGTGCTGGTGGGAAACAAGCTTGAAAACATCCTCTTAATACAGTATTTGGTGTCATAGAAGGTGCTGACTAATCAAATAAGCATCTTCTTGTTCATTATAGAACTTCTGTAAAAAGGAGGCAGCAAAATCAGTATACAGTATTTACATTCTTGTGGTTACAGATAAGACAACATTCTTCGGACAGTGTGTCAACATACACCACAACATTGTTCTGACTCTCTCTCTCTCTCTCTCTCATATGTAATCAGTAGGATAACATGATCTTTCAACAGGTTTACATGACTCAAAATAGCATTATCCCTTACTTTAATGTAGCGGGTAATAGCATGAGATGATCAAATCTCACCTGTACCGAAAATACAGTAGCTGCCCAGAGGTGAGTCATAGTCTCACATACTTAACCTATGTGTTCTAATTATCTGCATCGGTTACAACAAAGTCATGACCTTGATTTTTTTTAAAAAGGCCAGACTGCTAAAATGCGGTATAAATGCCTCAAAACTGGGGAAGGTTAATCTGAAGCAACTTTACCTGGGAATAAAATTAAGATGGACTAAAGAAATAGAAACAAATACAGATCTACTTGCTTGTTCAATGTATGGAAACCGACTAAAAAGAAAAGTTTCAATTATAGTCAATAAAAAAATTATAAGGCACAAAAACAAATTGCTGTACAAGAAGTAATAAAGAAGGGAGAGAGCCAGGACTGGGGAGAGTGAGGTAACAGGAGAGAGAGAAAAGAAAAATGGGAGAAGGAAAAAGCAGGATAGGGAAATGTAGATGTGTATATAATAGAGAGAAGGTGGGCTGATAGGATAGGTCCTATCAGGTCACTGGTATTAAAACAGTATTTGTGGGCAGGTTTCACTCTGTAGTCCCCTAAAGAACTCAATAAGATTAAGTGCCAATATCTTTTGAGCACCATTCTTTAGGAGAATAGTGGTCTTATATCAAAGGATAATTACAACTGGCTCAGTTCTCTGTGGCCATCTCATCATCCAGGGGGAGAACACATGTTTCCTTCAACTGGTGTAAAGGAAGTCACAACAGCAAGGAAACATGTATTCCATCCATAGATGGTGAGTAGGGGTAAGAGTTAAGGATCATGGGAGCTGTAGGCCAACTGTCTGAGGGAAAATGAGCCAGCCTCCAGCCTTAAAAGGTTGGCAGCCCTTGGGATAGATTGTCCAATGAAGGAGACCTAGTTTCAAATCTCCACTTCCATGAAAACTCACTGGACAGGTGGCATTGGTAAAATCACTCTTTAATTTATCTCAGGCTATTTAAAGATCTCACCTATAGGAACACTATAATCACACTTATATACTGCTCCATAGCGCTTAATGCACTCTCTGGGCGATTCACAAGTTAATTAGCACTTTGCCCTCAACAGGCTGGGTACTCATTTTACTGACCTCGGAAAAATGAAAAGCTTAGTCAACCTTGAGCCCTGTTCAAGATTGAATGCACAACCCTTTGGTTGCAGTACAGCAGTTTAACCACTGCACCACCAGGGTTCTATAAGATTGAACCAACTAACTGCCACATAACACCAATACAGTAGTTCTCAATATGTCATGTAAGTGTGGTATGATGCTGCATGTGGGTGTGTTGTGATGGTGCCTTTATTACCCTATATTCCATTCTACCAACGAAAACAAACAGAGACTGTTGAACAACCCTAGCCAAATAATCCTATTTAGAATTTGCCTGAGGATGTTGCCACAAATTAAAATCCTAGACTGAGTCAACTATGTCTTCAAAAACAAGGGAAAAATCTGAAGGTGACAAGAACATTTTGTAACACACGTGCCTTAAGAAATATTCCTTAAGTGAATGCGGTTATTATTAAAATGTTACAGAGCATGATCTATTCAGTGCCTATGTGCATGATCTATTCAGTGCCTGTGTGCTCAATCAAGAAATAATATTCAGCTACAAAAAAGTAACTAGAGTAAAACCTCACATAAAGAGCGCCTTGCTTAGAGACTAACTCACTTAAAGAGCAAAATTTTCTCTGAATGTTCACCTCGCTTAACAACTAAAACCAACCAAAAACTCACTTAACAACTAAATTGGGGTTCGCAACCCCCCACCAGATGTCACAATTGGTCACTTACAATGAATGGTGTTTCGCTTAAAGAGCAAACTCGCTTAAAGAGCAACCTGTGGAATGCATTATGCGCTTTAAGCGAGGTACCACTGTACTTTTACTGTATTGTTCACACCAACTTTCTAATGCTGAGGACTGAAACTTGTGGCTTAGTGGTTAAGACACTGAACTTGACAACTGGAAGGTCGGCAGGTCAGTTGTTCGAGACTCAAGTGCTGCACAATGGAGCAAGCTGCCGTCATGTACCCCAGCTCCTGCCAAACTAGAAGTTCAAAATCAAGAAACTGCAATTACATAAACAGGTACCGCTTTGGTGGAAAGGTAAACAGTATTCCATGCACTCCAGTGTCTAGGCATGCCTGCCACATGTCCACAGAAACGTCTGCAGATGTAAACATCACTGGCTCTTGGGTTATAAATAGAGCTGAGCAATGAACCCTAGAGTCAGATACAACTGGCTTTCAAGCAAGAGTGACCTTGACCTTTACCTCGCACCAACTTTTTAATTCTGAGGCTCTGTGCTTTGTCATAGATTGTGTGACGACACGCAGGCAGTTGGTCAAGTCCGCTAAAAGAGATTGTGGAGAAAGAAGTAGCACTTGGAATAGTCAAGCTTTTGGACTACAATTCCCAGAATTCCCAATAGCCAGCTTGGCCAGTTCTTTTTGGGAATTCTGGAATTTGTATTTGAATAAAGTATCTTTTCTATGCTCTCCAAATAGGCAGTATATATTTCTGATGATCTGCAGTAGATCAGCAAGGGTTTCTACTTCCAAAAATGTATTTTCCCCATTAAGATTTTCTAGCCACAGAAAGCTTGGAGTAACTATGGGTGAACTTTTTTGAGAAAAGAATTGGAATCACAGAACTTCAGATTTGGAAGGGGCTACTTCTGTCAGACACCATGTAGTCAATCCCTTACTAGTTTAGGAAATTTCAGATAACGCATTCATGATGGATAGTCATTCAACCTGTATAAAGCCCGCAATGAAGGAAAATCCATCCACCTTCTGAGGAAGTCTGTTCCACTACTGAATTAATCTTATCACCAGGAAAGGTCCTCCTAATGCTTAGCTGAAAAATCCTTTCTTTTGTCTGAATCCATCTGAATGAACTAACTCCTTCTGCAGCAGCAGAAAAAAAGCTTGCAATATATACCACGCACAGAATTTTACCTATTTGAAGATTACTATCATATCACTTCTCAACTATCCTTCTCCGGGATAAACATGCCCAGTCCTTTCTGATCATTCTGATAAAAAAACACAGTTCACTTCTGGTACCAAACGTGCTGAACAGTTTTGCTTGGTGGATTTGGATATTAATAGAAAAATAAAAAGCAGGTTTGATAAGCCTGGAGTCTATCACACTACCTCACTCTAGAGAAGGGTTGCATGAATATCCATTTTGTTCCCTTCAAAACACCACTCTGGATTACTATACAAGTGGTACCTTAAAAAGCATAATGCATTCCACGGGATTGCTCTTTAAGCAACTTTGCTCTTTAAGTGAAACATCATTGTAAGTGACCAATTGTGACATCTGACTGGTGGGATTGCAAACCCCAATTTAGTTGTTAAGTGAGTTTTTGGTTGGTTTTAGTTGTTAAGCGAGGCAACCATTCAGAGAAAATTCTGCTCTTCAAGCGAGTTAGTCTAAGCGAGGTGCTCTTTATGCAAGGTTTTTACTGTATTTTCTAATCAAAATAAAGAAGTTCATTGCCCAACTCCACTCCAAGTGAAAATCCCATCCAGAAAGAGAAGCAACACATTACATCCCAAATACCAATGGCACAACTTACTAACGCCCTCTGTGTTATGCAAGTTTTATAGGGCAAAGTCCTTTAGAAAGAAAAACAGTGATCTTAGGAGCAAGCTTAAAATAGCAACTAAACTCAGGAAATGGTGTTAACATTAGCCAGGTACAATATGCAAGGTCATGAAAAAAAAAACACGTTCTCACTGGCCACTAAACTCCTAATGTGCCAAGTAGTGTTGATTTTATTTTTAAAGGCTATCCCATGAGAGTTCAAATGTACAAAGTATATATGATATATGGGGAGGGGATCAAATGCGTAGCTTATCACCCCATCAGTAAAAGATCTAACAGTCTAACTATGCTAATTTTGCAACAAACTTCATCAAGTAATTGGGACTAGTTTTTAAGGAACTGTGGAAGGTTCAGATCTTAATTACACACCTTGTGCAATGGTAAGCTTGCTTACCCAGTAGCAAGTTGCACTGAACTGGAGTACTGTACTGTAATTCCAAGTAGGTATATACAGGACTGCATTGTGGACTCGATCCACGAAAGCTAACAATAAAAATATAGCAGTTAGTCTTTAAAGTGCTACAGTGTTTTTTTGTTTTCTGATATGCCTGAACCACAGACTAACATGGCTACTATTCCAAAAAATTGTCAAAGCTGAGTCTTTGAAAATTGAAGGAATTACCTTGTCATCCACCTGTTCCAGCCCAAATTAAGTGGAATGTCTGCTTTCATCTCACAGCACGAGATTAGGTTCTGACACTGACATTTACAATTATTTCCCATGGCATGCCAAGGTCAAATTCCGTGCATGCCAGTTTGTTTCACATACAGTACTTTGCTCATAATTAGATGAAAGTGCTGGAAGTTAGCAGAACCAATGATTTCTCTTCTGAAGTACAGTGCAGCATCTGAATTGCCCTATCTTGGAAGGAAAGCTTTCTCATCTTCCAACATTCCTTCCAGAGGCATGTATATTCCAAGCAACACAAAAAACCCACATAATCCCACACTAGTGTACTCAGAACTATATCCCACTGTGTTCAATGGGTGTAAACTCAGAATTTCCTCCAAGATTTATTCCAGGACATTTTTAAAAAATAGTTATTTCAGATCACAATTTGTCTGATGAAGTGAAAATGCTCACATTTAAATAAAGGAGTTACCATAGTCTTTAAAGTGCCACAACGTTTTTTGTCTTTTTTGCTGTTTTGTTTACTCTCTGATAAATTTTCACCAAGTTTCTCAGCTAGCTGGTTGGGCATAACAGTCATATACTGTATAGTCCAACTCATCCGAAAAGGAGTAGGTTACAGAAAGTTGCTATCAATACCCTGTTGTTTTCCAATCCAGACTGCACTACACTTGGAACTTGTTTTGCATTCCAGGCTCCAGCCCTGGAATTAATGAAATAATAACTGAAAATAAAAATCAGCGTCCCTCTGAGTGTAAGAAAAACTTTCACACACACACACACACATATCCCCTGGTTAAATTTCAGCATAGCTGCTGCAAGATCAAGGCATTGTTTTCTTGTAAAAAGACTTGTCTTGCAAAAAGAAATTAACCCTAGTTGAGAAATCAGCTTCCATTAAAAACCCCAATGGAGCCCTCAAAAGTCCAAGTGGACCTACAGCACGGGGAATAAACGTAGCTGCAGGCGCAGGAATAAAGTCGGATCCACTCACTCCTTGGGATCAAAGCGAGAGCAAAACGGGTTGTTACTATTATCACACAGTGATCTAGATTGTATCTTTGTCTTTTTCCCTCCACGTGTCCTCCTAAACTTTGCACCGCCTCGGAAATACCTTTGGCAGCGGCAGGGATCTTCTTCTTGCAGCACCTAAAGAAGGGAGAAGAATGCAAAAAAGTGGAGGGTGAAAAAAACGGGGTACCTGATCCTCTCTTTTTCCGCCCTCTTGAGGTGCGCGTCCCGCTCCAAGACTTGGAAAATCTGCTTGGCTTCCTCCTCGTTTAGGAAACTCAAGTCTACCCCGCCACGAGGGACTCGATTCATTGTGGACCGGGCGCAAAGGAAGCCAGGCGGGGCCGGATTGGGCCCTTGTTGGACTGCTCAGGTTGCGACAGAGGCATCGCCTAAAACTCCCAAGTCCGCCAAGCTCTGCTGGCCTCGCTCGCCAACAATGCCGAGATCCCAGAGTTTAAGCTTGCAAGGGTGTTTTCCTTCTTTCTTCCTCGTCTTTTTCCCAGACGGGGTAGCAAGGCAGAAGAGGGCAGGTTAAAAAAGAGGAGCGCAACTCCCAAAGCACAGCCCGCACCTGGGACGAGAGGCGCGGCATAGTCAAGGCGAGGGTGCCCCAGGCTGGGAGGAGGGAGTGTGCCAATCCCTTGCTTGCCAAGAGGCGGGACCTCGCTTTTCTCTCCAGGTGGCTGATGGGGAGCAGGGTGTGTGTGTGTGTGTGTGTTGTTATAGGACTAGGTTGATGTTTTGCACTAAAGCAGTGGTCAGCAAACTTGGCTCTCCAGCTGTTCTTGGACTTCAGTTCCCAGTAGCCTTGATCAGCAGGAGTGCTGACTTGGGCTTCTGGGAATTGAAGTCCAAGAACACCTGGAGAGCCAAGTTTGCAGACCCCTGCACTAAAGTAACTCAACTTTCGAACTGCTGGGACAGAGACGAGCCCACTTCGCCTGTCGCGCAGCACTCGGGTCTTGAACTACTGACCTGCCGACCTTCCAGTCGTCAAGTTCAGCGAAAGCAAGAAATTGCAAGTAGATAGATAGGTGCCTCTTCGGTGGGAAGGTAACGGTGTTCCCTGCGCTTCAGCGTCTAGCCATGCATGCCACATGACCATGGAAAGTTTTGCAGACGCAGACAGCGCTGACTCTTTGGCTGTAAATGGAGATGAACATCACTCCCTAGAGTTGGACTTCCGAGCAAGGGAGACTTTTAACTTTACCTCAGCTTTCAGGGACTGCCGTAGCTTAGTGGTTAAGACGCTGGACCAGAAGGTAGGCAGGTCAATAGTTCGAGACCTGACTGTTGCATGAAGATGGACCTGTCTCTGTCCCAGCTCCTGCTAACCTACCAGTTCCAAAGAAAGAAATTGTAAGTAGATAAATAGGTGCCACTTCACAGGGAAAGGTAACAGCGTTCCATGTGCTTTGGCGTCTAGTCATGCCTGCCACACGACCACAGAATTATCTGCAGATGCAAATAGCACTGGCTCTTTCGCTGTAAATGAAGATGAGTACCACTCCCCTGGCCTGTTTTTTGTGCAAGGGAGACTTTAGCTTTTGGCCACACAATCAAGCCCTGCAGCTTCCCCCCCCCCCCGGATCAAATATTTACTTTAAAAGTCTCTGGGGAAGAAAACGTTGGTTTTGACCATTGCCAACTGCAGTTTCAAAGCTATGGGAAATGGGATATACAACGGGTGTCAACGTACACACTTGAAAAAAATGAAAAATACTATTAGAGCTGCAATACTCAATACTGCATATACCAATAACAAAAAGATGAATACAAGTCATGTTTGATTCCTGCAATTACAACAGCTAGTTTCATTTTCATATCTGCCCCACAGGCATGTCCTGCAATGTCTATAAGTACTGTATAATGGTCTCCCTTGCTCAAAAGCCAGTCGTATCTGACTCTTAAGATTCGGTGCTCATCTCCATTTACAGCCAAAGAGCTAGTGCTCTGTGTCTGTAGAGGTTTTGCGGTCATGTGAGAGGCATGACTAAACCAGAGTGCATGGAATGCTGTTACCTTTCCTGTTAAAGCAATGACTATTTATCTGCTAGCAATAGGAATTACACTTATATACCGCCCCATAGTGCTTTAGTGCACTTTCTGGGTGGTTTACATGTAATTGTCATTTGCCCCAAACATGCTGGGTACAGTATTTGCAATTTCTTGGTTTCAAACTGCTAGGTTGGCTGGAGCAGGGACAGATGGCAGGTGCACAGTCTCTTGCATAGCACTCAGGTCTCAAACTGCTGACCTTCCAGTCAAGCTCAGTGTTTTAACCACTAAGTCACTGTGGCCCCCCAATTAAACAAAATAGAGGGGGAAATCATGGGGAAAAACAGCCCAGTGAGGATTTATGCTCAACTGCACCCCGGAGAGGATATGGAATGGATGTGATCAAAACCTATACCTGCCACAAGGAGAGGCTGGCTAGAATGCTGAACAGGAATACAGTACTCATAATTAGGAGGTGGCATACACTGCAACATTTTGTTGTTACTGTTACATCCTATCAGGATGCCCCCACTCTGTGAATGAGTGATTTCCAAAAAATCATTAACCTTGCTCTGCTTGTGCAGACTCAGGCCTGTAGCTGCTTTTATGGAGCTAATCCATCCAATATTTTGTTTTCTTTTATTTCATCCTGTTATTTCGGGCAGTGCTGCTTAAAACATCCCGGGACTGTGCAGCTTGCTCATGGCTATACAAACTGGCTCTTCTCCCAGAGGCACAATGGGGAATCAAATTCTGATTCCGCAACCAGATACCCTATGGGAAATAATTCTATTTCTCCATATTCTGCCCTAATTCTAGTTTCTTATCAGAATTCTATGCATTAGGACAATCAAGTGTTTAAGCACACCCATTTCTTTTAGAATGATCTATAGCTTTTCATGATCAAGGCAGCCAAAGGCTTTGCTGCAGTTTTTAAAGCAGAGACTGCTTTTCTGAAATTCTTTGGCATGCTCCAGTAGCCAATGTATGTTTGCAATTTGATCTCTAATGTCTCTATTACTGGGGCCTCTTGCTTCAGTATCAGATATTTGCTATTCCATGTACAGTAAAAGTCTTTGGTGCAACAATTTGAACTGCACTTTTTTGCATGGGAAATTGAATGATGGTGAACCTTGGCACTCCATGTGTTCTTGGACTTCAATTACCAGAAGCCTAAGTAGGCACTTCTGTTGATCAGGGCTTCTGGGAATTGAAGTTCAAGAACACCTGGAGAGCCAAGGTTTGCCATCACTGCGATGAGTTACTTTATTTCTTGAGATCTCTTTTCTTGAAGATTGGAATGTATATTGAACATTTCCACTCTGTAGATTATTGTTTTGATTTCTATATTTGTTGGTATAGTCTTATTAGGCTTTTTACAGATTCAGTCTTTGTCGCTTGAAATAGTCTTCTGGTCTGATTTACATTATTTATTTAAAAAGCTTTTAAAACAAACAGTCAACAAACCATGAATGTCAGTGTGGTATACTGTATAATAATTAGGGCTATAAATAGAATTCAAATACAGAAACATGCTATCTGATTCTTAGAACTAACATGAGGCAGTAACAATAGGGTGTGTTGGTGCACCGTAATGAGAGTTAACAATGAAAATACATTCCGAAGGTGTACATCTCTGACCGTTAACACCTTTGACAGACATCTCAGAGAAAGACTAATATACAGTATCCTGTAAGTGGGCACAACAGTGCGTAGATATTCCTATGTCCAATTCCTTTTAGAGATATGGATAAATAAAACATTCTCTATTTGCATAATACTGAGGTCATAATGGTAGGTAATTATTTTTATAAGCAGAGCAAGCCTGAACTGTAGAACTTGCTTCCCCAAGATGTGATGGTGCAGGACAGCTTTAGAAGAAGAGTAAATACATTTATGGAGGATAAATTTAGGGTTTTGGATTGTTGCAATGGCTTTATTCTGCCTCATAATATCAGTTGCTTGTGTCATGTCCTGCTATGGGACCATGGATATCTGACTGACCCAAGTTATAAACAGAATGCCAAAATAGATATATCTTTCATCTGATCCAGCAGGGATCTTCTTACATCTTTAATATGTGGATTGGAGATGTAGCCCTGCACATTAGCCAATCAACTTGATTTTTGTCTCAAAAAATTATCAGGATAAATGTATTTGTAAAACTTTGCTCTTAAAAAGAATCACAGTTCATTCTACAGCTAGGTATGAAATTGCTTATCAACAGCATTACAGTATTTGCATATCACACTATACCTCACAATGAAAATAATAAAAATATGAGCATAATAAAATCATCATACATTTTTGAAAACTCATGTAGACATATTGCAAAATTTTCCAGCAATTAGCCTAGAGGTACTGAAGAACTGCTAAATCAAGTCTGTTCTGTTTGAATTAATTGCTATATGAGATAAATGTGAAGAACAGAATGTAGGGTGCTAGACAAATTTAATTAAAGCCAGGTATTATATTATAAGGGGAAAGTCACATTGTGGCATAAATGTAATTATGACATACTACTTCTTACTGTAGATTGTGGGTCTTTTTTCCCTTTTGTTTTTGACACAGTTGATAATAGAGTTTTCCAAGTCCTAACTCCTGGCAGCAGAAAAATAAGAAATGTAATTTTGTCTCAATAGGATGCCTTAACTGAATGTTCAGATTGTGGGGAGAAATACTGTATGAGACAATTTTTATATTACTAGTCTATCCCAGTTACTTCCAGTTGAAGCTAAATAATAACTCTTGTAATTGGAAGGCCTGGGGGAAAACTCCTCAGTCTTTTTTTTTTTTTACATTGAAGGGTAAAACTGAGACAACCACCACCACAGATTTACATGTTATGCCCCTGAAGCCTATCACATGTCCTTTTTCATTCTTTCTTGCCAACACAAAATATAATTAAAACTGCCTTGATAAAATCACAGTAATGGCCGTACAAGGATCAAGCTTTGAGAGGTAGCTGGAAAATTGACTGGAGCACTTGAAGAATTAGGATATTACAGCATCAACAATTTGAAGCCTAATCCACGAAAGACTCAAGTGTGTGCTTTCCACCTTAGAAACCAAATGGCAGGAATTGAACTGGATGTTAAATGCCTAGGGTACATCAGCTTAAACCCTAAGCATCTCTGCACCAGAGTATGCTGCTCTAGTATGGAGCGCATCCACACACACAAAACAAATTGACGTTGCTGTTAATGAAGACATGTGTATAGTGACAGGATGCCTCAAACCTACACCAGTTGAAAAAATATATCCTCTTGTTGGTATTGCCTCACCTAAGATAAGGAAAAAAGTAGCAGGAGACACAGTGTGTATATGGAGAGATATAGAATCTGGTTCATTTACTGGTCTGCCAATTACTGCCAGAGACATGCATTGATGAGGACAAAGCCAAGAAAGTGGTTTCATTTTGGCAGTCCAGGGTTTGATTGGGACACGAAAGAATAAGAATACTGTAATATAAAAGCACCAAAATCTATTGCTTTTGTCTACCATTTGAAGTACTGTTCACTCCACTTCTGAGTTCAAGAGCACAAAATGTATCAATAGAGAACAGGGACCTTGAATTTCACCCTTCAGGTAGCACCTGGGCAACAGACTCCGTGACTATGTCTGTCAGGGTACAGCCCTCCATACATGAGTAAAAAATTTATAGTTTTGTTTAAATTCATTTATAAATGTTACTTCTCTATCTCTAAATAAACATTAGCAATTTTATGTACATGAATGTTCTCCTTTGATCTCCTTTTTGATGATGCATAAACAGCCCTTTTGTTTCTTTTCAGAATAATGTAACATAATAACCAGAAGGTAAGCAACAACCATTTACAGTGGATGCATTTAGTACAGAATTGAAACTGAAAAGCTAAATTGAGAACAACAAGCGTATCATAAAACCTCATGAACCAACAGCAGCAGAATATAGGATTTTGTACACGTTGCTCCATATCCTGTGTTTAACTATCAGTAGTTCATGAGATTTTATGATGTGTTTGCTATTATTGATTCAGCTTTTCGGTTTCAATTCTGTATTAAATGAGTTCACAGTATTGCTTCCCTCCCTGCCCAAAAACTAGTCTCTGAGCTTCTTTAATTTGCTTTCTCTGAAATGAGTGTTGGAGCAGAAAACTGGATTTTGAATTCTTGTTTTGTCTTTTAGAGTATTGCCCTCTGTCTATTATACTGCACTAGATTAAAGAAAGAGCTGCCCAATTCTGCACCTTATGCCCCCAGAAATGTGTATCTTTCTTGTTTCCATCTAAGAAGAAGGGAGGAAAATGAAACCAGATGTCACATGTTATGTAATCAGACAAACAGCAAATAAACAAAACAAAAATGAGACAAACTCAGCCCCTGAGCCACTTAGAATTGGAAAGAATCTTCTGCTGACTCCCGTCAACCCTCTCCAAATTGGGTGAAGTTTGCAGTTAAGTGGATCAAGTTACAGCTCCCCAAATCACCCATTGAATTCTCCCCAAACCAGCTGGGGATAGCCTAAAGCAAGGGTGCCCAAACTTTTCGGCCCGGGGGCCGGATAACATTTTATCAGAGGCTCCGAGGGCCGAACTATCTCTCCATGGTACATACATCCACCCAGCCTTGCCGCCGCCTCCTCCGCCGCCACCACTAACGCCTTTGCCGCCGGCTCCTCTTTCACCGGCTCCTCCTTCGCCGCCTTCGCGGTGTCCTTTAAAAATGTCCTTTTAAAAAAATATGACAGATCCTAGAAACTCACATCCAGCTTGGTCATTGTGGCATCCAAGGATCTGTTGTTGTGTTCCAAAGCTTCAGGTAGGTGGGATTTTAATTAGCAATGAAAAGTCATTAGCCTTAGAAAAGATCCGCTTCCTGACATGATGTCAGGAAGCGGATCTTTTCTAAGGCTAATGACTTTTCATTGCCAATTAAAACCCCACATACCTGGAACTTTGGATTTTAATTAGCAATGAAAAGTCATTAGCCTTAGAAAAGATCCGCTTCTGACATCATGTCAGGAAGCAGATCTTTTATAAGGCTAATGACTTTTCATTGCCAATTAAAACCCCACATACCTGGAACTCTGGATTTTAATTAGCAATGAAAAGTCATTAGCCTTAGAAAAGATCTGCTTCCTGACATCATGTCCTGCCTGGCTTCCTGCAGCCTCAGAGGGTGGGGGAACTTCAAAATTAGCGCGCATTGGGTCTCCCAATCAATTTAAAATCAGGAATTACACAATGCACAGCCATAATACTGTAAATCAATTTTGACTTCCAACTTATACCAATACAGTAATACCCCGTATAACGTGAGTATCATATAGCGCTAAAACCGTATAACGTTACAAGATTTTTGGAAAAATCTTGTATCGAATAACACGATTTTAACGTTATCCGATACAGTCGTTCTTAGCAGCAGGGTGGGTGGAAAGCTGAACGGGGTTCTCCGTTCAGCTTCCCAGCCACCCTGCAGCTACGGAGGCAAGGGCGGGTGGCTAGGGAAGCCGACAGGGAGTCCCCGTCAGCTTTCCCAGCCACCCTGCAGCTGTAGATTGGGTCCTCTGATCTCTCTGGAGCAGGCAGGGGACACGATCCAAGCTGTTTCTGGGATTCCCCGACGTCCTGAGCCAGTGCAGCAAGCCAGAATGTCAGGGTTCGAATCCCGACATTCTGGCTTGCTGCACTGGTTGAGGACGTCGGGATGCCCACAAACAGCTTGTATCGGGTCCCCACACCTCCCTGGACCCAGCGGGGGGTGTGTGTGTCAGAACCCCCAAAATTGGTAAAAAAAACGGACTTTTTTTTAACCAATTTTGGGGTTTCTGACCCCCCACCCCCCGGCGGGTCCAGGGAGGTGGGCAGACACGATCCAAGCTGTTTCTGGGCTTCCCCGACGTCCTGAGCCAGTGCAGCAAGCCAGAATGTCAGAGTTCGAATCCCAACATTCTGGCTTGCTGCTCTGGCTCAGGACGTCGGGGAAGCCCAGAAACAGCTTGGATCGGGTCCCCACACCTCCCTGGACCCGGCGGGGGGGTCAGAGACCCCAAAATTGGTAAAAAAAGGTCCGATTTTTTTAACCAATTTTGGGGTTTCTGACCCCCCCGGCCGGGTCCAGGGAGGTGTGGGGACCCGATCCAAGCTGTTGCCAAAGTTCTCCCACCTCCCTGGAGGCTGCAGCAAGGCAAAATGTCAGGATTCGAATCCCGACGTTCTGGCTTGCTGCAGCATAAAAGAGGGTGGGGGAAGTTCAAAAGTAGCGCGCATCAGCTCTAGGGAGGTCGGGAGACACACACACACACACACACACACACACACACACACACACACACACACACACACCTCTTTCTCTCCCCCCCACACACCTCTTTCTCTCCCCCCCCCCACACCTCTTTCTCCCTCTCCCAGAAGAAACTGCTTGTAATCCTGGACACACACACACACACATCTCTTTCTCTCTCTCTCTCTCTCTCTCTCTCTCTCACACACACACACACACACACACACACATACACACACACACACACCTCTTTCTCCCTCTCCCAGAAGAAACCATTCTCCCCCCCCCCCCAGCCCTGAATAAGCGGAAGGCTAAGACAAAATGGTGGACGCTTACTTTTAGCTCCCGGATGGCCTCAGGCTCAGTCTCTCTCTCCACTCTTAACAGCCAAATCAGCTATGCGGAGGGATTCAGCAATTATAAATTAGATTCGGCAGAAGTCCTAGTACTAAGCAGCAGAAGGAAGGAACTAGGCACTGATTTGTGATCCCTCCGCAAAAAAAAAAAGTCCGCAAAAAATTTTTTTTAAAAAATAAAATAAAATAATAAGAGTTCCTATGTCGGGGGCCGGATAAAATGGCCTGGTGGGCCGGATGCGGCCCGCGGGCCGTAGTTTGGGCATGCCTGGCCTAAAGCATTTTTGCAGTAAGGTCTACCTTGCTCGGACGCCAGTCGTATCTGACTCTAGAGGGCAGTGCTCATCTCCGTTTACAGCTATAGAGCCAGTATTGTCAGTGTTTGCAGATGTTTTCATGGCCATGTGATAGGCATGACTAGACGTCAGAGCGCATGGAATGCTGTTACCTTTCCTATTTACTTATTAATTTGCAATTTGCTTTCGCACTGCTAGGTTGGCAGGAGATGGGACAGAGATGGAAGCTTACTCCATTGTGCAGTACTCGGGTTTCGAACTGCTGACCTTTCAACCCTCGAGTCATCAAGTTCAGCATCTTAACCACTGAGCCACTGCAGTAGCCCTTAATATTTACTTCTGCCAATTACAGTCAAACCTCGCATAACGCGCACCTTGCTTAAAGAGTAACTCGCTTAAAGAGCAGAATTTTCTCTGAATGTTCACTTCGCTTAACAAATAAAACCAACCAAAAACTCACTTAACAAATAAATTGGGGTTTCCAATCCCCTCCCCCACAATTAGTCATTTACAATGGTGTTTCGCTTAAAGAGCAAACTCGTTTAAAGAGCAATCCTGTGGAACGCATTATGCTCTTTAAGCGAGGTACCACTGTATACTGTTGAAGTACAGTCATGTGATAACTTTCCTATGCCAAAACTGACAATACAGTCGTTTTACCTATACTGTACATACAAATATTTGACCTACTGATCAGTTGTGGGTGTTGAGAGCTAGTGAAGCAAACAGGAAAGGTATGGTTTACAATAGTATCTCCCATTCTTGTTTGTTAAAGGTAGTACTGTACTGTTTAAATGGTAGTGAGAAGTCAAATTCTGCTTCTGTTCCATAGAGATATTTGTCTGAAGAAATAATAACATAATTAATTAACCTGAAGCAGATAATGAGAGTAGAATAATAAGCAATATTTCTTCATCACTTTCAAAATTATCTTTTGTGTTTAATCTTATAGACTTTTGTCTCTGATACTTTGCCCATCCATAAAACCCACTATTATCTCATCCTGGATAAAATTCTACAATGTAGTAACTTGAATTGATTTTATTTATACTGACATATCCTCCCTGGAATTCTGAGCACTGCTTTTCAGGGAGAGTGTTGAAATTCTTAATGAGAGCTTTAATCCTCCTTAAGAGAACTACCACTTCCAGAACTCCCTGGGGAATAGGATGTACATAAACCAGTTCTAGTTTCTAATCTGGATATGTACCTGCATTTCTCCCCCATTTATTTTTCCTCCCTCACCATTCTTTTGACATTACAGCTGTTGTCTGCCTTATCTAGTACTTCCTGGTTTCCCTTGGTATGTCACATCTAGGGAGTTGCACCTGTTTGAAGGAGATAAAAATAATTGTTGAGCAATACCTGCACAGTTGAAAGGGAATGTATTGGAGAAACAGGAAATGCAATATGACAAGTTGGATCTGGATTAAAGCCACAATTATATACTCAGCACTTGGGAGTAACTGTGCAATTTTGTTTGTGTATATTGCCTTTTGTTGTCAGCTTAATACTCACTGCATTCAGTGGACTTTCTCAGCAAATGTGCATAGATTGCATTGCAAGTTAATTTTGCTTAATTTATTTTGAAATCAGTGTGTAATGATGACAAAGTGGCTGTCTACGCTCATATAGCCTGCTTTTTGGGGTATTTGAGGGCTGTCAGAGGACTCTACTAAATTGCTACACTTTATTTTATCCCATTCCCAGTATGTGTGCATGCTGGCAATGGGATAAAAGAGGGTGAAGAAATTACTTCCTATCTAAACTTCCAGATCTTGCAGAGGCTTATTAGCTGCTACAGATGAAGAAACTAACACTTCCCCAGATTGTCTGGGGACAGTCAGGGGAAGTGTAATTCCCCCCTTAAGTTAGATAGATGGTCACTGTTGGCGATTGCTAACAGCAAAGATCTATCAAACTTAAAAATAAATTAAAAAAATATTTGTTAGATTATCACTGTTTTAATGCAACACTTTTATCCCCTGTCTAAGCAATGTATCAGCACAGTGATTATCTACTGAGTGTAAAAAAGTGACAGGGAAGTGTTAAATTTGCTCATATTGTGAAGCAAATTCTTAGCTCCTCCACCCATTCTTAAATGACCTAGAAATCCGGACACAGCCTCCACTGTGAGAACCAGTATTGACAGTCTCAAACTTTCCCTGTTGATTTAAATTAGGGGTGCCCAAACTACGGCTTGTGGGCTGGATCTGGTCCCCGATGCCAGTTCATACAGCCTGCACTGCCCGCTCCTCTCCCAGAAGCAGAAGTAAAATACATCCACACATGCACAGAATGCTGCCATAAATGCATCCGCGGCTGTCATAAATGTGTTTACAACAGCCATTGGTGCACTCACGACAGCGTTCTGCACACGCGCAGGTGCATTTTACTTCTGCTTCCTGTGGGAATAACCATGTGACCAGCCCACTGAACCATGTGATTCAGCCCACAGTCCATAAAGTTTGGGCACCCCTGATTTAAATGAAAATGAAGTTAACATAATTCATTATTTATTTATTTAGACATATCGCTGTGGAGGTATTAGAAACTGGTATTATGCCTGTAAAACAAATAGAATATCATGTTTTACTTAGATCAGTGTTTCTTAAAAGATCCCTATCTTGTTCTCATGACACTGCTCTACCCGTGTCATTCCCCACATAGGCAGACAGAGAATGTACCCATTTCGGAACATGCCTGTTCCATATGTGAGGCCCCAAGGCTACTGCCTTTTTGAAAAGGCTTGTTTGTATATAATCTAATATCTAACTTTGTTGAAAAACACAAAAGGCAGGTCAGAGCCAGGATAACTCGACCACTTGCTATAATAACAACCTTCTCCAAAACATTCTGAAAGTACATCTACTTGTAAAATATTTAGCATTTTTATCTGAAAAAAGCAAAGGTAAAGGTAAAGGTTTCCCTTGCTCAAAAGCCAGTCATATCTGACTGTAGAGTTCAGTGCTCATCTCTGTTTCAAAGCTGAAGAGCCAGTGCTGTCTGCTTCTGCAGATGTTTCTGTGGTCATGTGGCAGGCATGACTAGACACCAGAGCACACAGAACACTGTTTACCTTCCCACCAAAGTGGTTCCTATTTATCTACTTGCAATTTCTTGCTTTAGAACTGCAAGGTTGGCAGGAGCTGGGACAAAGACAGGAGCTCATTCCATCCTGCAGTACTCGAGAATTGAACTGCTGACCTCCTGCCTTCTAGTCAGCGTCTTAGCCACTTGAGCCTCTGCATTCTAAATAAAAGGAGACTCCAAATTGTCTACCAATGAAAAATCAAAATAAAAGCAAAATATAATCAAAATAAATAAAAACAGTAAAGCCAGCTGCTTTGGGGTAAATTCAGTGAGTGATTTGTGGGTCCATAACATTGATGCTCTAACTCCAAACTTCACCCAAGTTATGACACCCCAAATCACTCATTGAAAATTCTCCTGAATGTGGTTCTCGGGGACCAGTCTCCTCAAAAACCTTAATGGCAAGATAGATTTGTAAGGGAAAAGGTGGTACTGTATTTCAAAGTGTAGTTGGAAATCTCATAGGACATTTTAGCAGCATCCACTAAAATCTCTAAGAATTCATGAGGACAGGAAATTACAGTGAAACTAGTTAAAATGACTATCACAGCTAGCCTCAAAGTAGGCATCTGAAGAACCTCAGCTTTTGCCAATATTCTTGTTGATACTGGCTCTCTTGCCATAGTTGGCTGGACAACTCAGTGAGATAGAGCAGTGATCTGCCAACCCAGAGGGTGAGGATTTGATGATCTAGTGTGCCTCATAGGAAAAGAGCCAGTCTGCATGGTCCCAGGTGAGTATACAGTCCTGGAGTGCCCCCAGAAGAAGGATATGGTAAGTAATTTCCGAGTACTTTGTACCTGAGGCACTCTAAACAAATTCACAAACATTGGAATCAATTTAATGGTATGTAATTATTATTATTTTGGCACAGCTAGATAACTTTTTGAAGATTTCCCAACACTCTTTAGTGACTTTAGTAGCTCCAGAACAACAATTTGGAGGAGTATGTCAGTGTGAACAAAATGAAATTTATGTATAAGTTACTTTTTGTGCACAAAACTATTGTGGTATTTCCTTTGTGAAGCTAAGTACAACACACACCATATCAATATAATTGATTACAAAGATGCAAATCAAATTTGATTTGATTTGATACAAAGATGCAAACATCTTATGTAGTGCTATATCCTTTACTTACCGTACTAGTTCACACAACAAGAACAAAACCATTACCCTCATTGGAGAACAGTGTAAGTTAAACACACATCCTGAAGTATAGATAAACATTGGTGAGTCTTGAGAAAATAAATGCATCCCAATGGAAAAATATTCACTTCCCAGCAAGAAAATCTAATTTTCAAAGCTGAAATGGAAGAGGTGGTCAGAAAAGACTTCCACTATTACATGCAAGAGTTGTTGCCAGTTAAAGTAGCAATACTAAGCTAAAATTGATTAATGGTCTAACTTTGAAAGCAGACTCATATACATCAGCTGAAGTGTCAAAATAGTTTTAAATATAAGTCAAAGCAGAATGATTTGATTTGATTGCTGGATCTATTAGTCACAGAAATATATAATCTACTATGACTGCTACCTTTGCTAATACTTCAACAAGTCTTTATTTTAGGATCCAAAAACACTCTTTTTATATGGTGTTTCTTCAGCCTAGAGAGAAAAATGACCTTGCATTCTAAGACCCACCAAATTGAAACCAGATAACTTTCATTCTGATTAATACATCAGAAAAGCGGGTGTAAAAAACTTTATCTGTACCTTTCTACGAGCTGTCAAGACAAGTCTTGGATCCAGTAATCAAGACCGTATGCCGGGTCTTCTCTGTATCTCTGTTCCCATCAGAAAGACATTTTTAGATCAGTGTGTAACACATCTGTTACTGAAATATTCTTGTCAGTTCAACTCTTCTTGAATTAGGAGTTATAACTTCTGGATTAGAAAGGCTCGCCAAAAAGATGTTTAATTTCCACAGGCTTAGCCCTATTAGTCTGTTGAAGTCTAATTAAGAGACTGGAAGGAAAAAGACAAAAGGGGTGGAGCAATAATTAGATAAAATCAAAATAGGTCATCTTAAAGGATGACAATGAAGTGGTGAAGCAAGGGCCTGGCTTTTGTTATTTGGCAAAAAGGAAATTAAGGAAATTGATTTGTCTTTTGATAGGTTGCCCCATAGTAGTTTGTTGTGGTTCCTGACCTTGAGAAAACAAATTAAGTAGTAGGCAGTTGTTTCAGGTTAGTCCAGTGTTTCCTAACCTTCAACTCTTGGACTTCAATTCCCAGAAGCCTAAGTCAATTCCCCAAGGCACTGATTAGCCAATGTACTGATTTAGGCTTCTGGGAATTGAAGCCCCCCTGTGGAGCATCGCCCCCATGTTTGGAACCACTGGGTTAGTTCATCTTTTTCTATGTTCATTATTTTTGCTCCTTTCAAGTTTTTTATGCAATTCATGTAATATAATTCTTTAAGGTTTTCCTAAATGCATGAAGCAACTTCTGAGGATTAAATCATTCTGAATAATATTTAAGCTGATCCCAGCCTTCAGGCTGAAGTTGAGGTAAAGCTTTTTTGCTAGAAATAGGTGACTGAGACTTGAAAGGGCAGGTGAAGGTGTGATCGCATGGAAGGTTATCTTAGTTTGATGTGAATTTCTCTATACCGCACCCTGATGTTTAAATTGCTGTAAATGTTTCCACAGAAAAATTTAATCACCATCTATTTATTTATTGCTCAAACTTATAAAGCCGCCCTGCTCATGAGAAAATATTGAGAAAATATTTTTTCTAGTGTCCACACAACTCACAGCTCCTGTTTCCTCTCATTATTCTCTGTCGTTATCTCCATCTCTTATTTATCCCTTTTGGTGACATTTCTAATTCATTTTTTAAAAAAATGCTTAGCATGTGAAATAGTGCTGCATTGACAAAACATGGTAAGTACAGTATCTGAACTTCTGTTGTACAGTATTAGTTTAGCACTATAGTCTGATGTTTAGTCATGCCTGCCACATGACCACGGAAACGCCTGCAGATGCAGACAGCACTGGCTCTTCGGCTTTGAAACAGAGATGAGCACTGAACCCTAAAGACGGATATGACTGGCTTTTGAGCAAGGAAAACCTTTACTATAGTCCTAAACAGAGATGAGCACTGAACCCTAAAGACGGATATGACTGGCTTTTGAGCAAGGAAAACCTTTACTATAGTCCTAAACAGAGATGAGCACTGAACCCTAAAGACGGATATGACTGGCTTTCGAGCAAGGATAACCTTTACTATAGTCCTAGAGGAAAATACTCGTGTGTGTGTGTGTGTGTGTGTGTGTGTGTGTGTGTACATATATATATATATATATAAGACAAAGATTTTTTTTACAGTCAAGTCCTTACCAGTGTGAGCAAAAGGTAAGCAAAGGGATTAGAATTCATCTTGTAATGTAATGTAATGTATTGTATTGTCTGTAATGTATTGTAATGTATTGTCTGTAAGCCGCCTTGAGTTGCCACAGCGAGTGGGCAGCAATATAAATTTGAACTAATAAATAAATAAATAATAAATCTTCAAGCCATGCTCCACTCATCAAAATATCTTCTGAAGTTAACACACCTAACATGTGCCCTTTAAGTCTGATGCAGGTACTGTACTCACACAAGCCAAATGCAAGAGAAAATAGTATTTGTGGAAATGCTATGAAAGTACTGTATAGTAAAGGTAAAGCTCGCCCTTGCTTGAAAGCCAGTTGTATCCAACTCTAGGGTTCAGTGCTCATCTCTGTTTATTTATAGCCAAAGAGCCAGCATTGAGTTAGTCTTTTAAGGTGCCACAGATATTTTTTTTTGGGCTCTTTTTGTTTAATCTTAGTTTTCGCGGATCAAGTCCACTTCCTCAGACGTAAGAGGGAAGCTGTTCTCTCTCCAGGTGGACTCCACCCTGACCCACCCCTTTCCTTTTCTCCAGGGCTGGGGGGGGGGGGGGCTGTTTGGGGGCGGGGCGATGGTGCGGTGACGCCACCAGTGTGCGCCTGGCCACACTTCCCACCGTCGCGTTTCCACTCCCGGAAGCGTGCTTGGCGGTGCCCATGCCGGCTGCCATCTGAGCGCGCTCGGGGGGTGGGGGCCAAAAAAAAAGGCACCATGGAGAAGAAGAGCGAAGGGTTTCTTGGGGTGGCGACCCCCGACCCGGTGCGCAGCTTCGAGCGCTGGAAGAAGAAGTACGCCAAGCGGAAGAACAAACTGCGGCAGCAGCGCAAAGAGAAGAAGCGGCCCGAGTGGGAAGTGGAGCGGGAGAAGATCGGCAGCTTGGTTCAGCGCTACTCCGAGGTAGGGGATCCTCTCTCTGTGGCCCTGGTCCCAGCCACGGGGTCGTCTATGGCAGGGGTCAGCAAACTTGGCTCTCTAGGTGTTCTTGGACTTCAGTTCCCAGAAGCCTTGATCAGCAGGCATCCTGACTTGGGCTTCTGGGAATTGAAGTCCAAGAACACCTGGAGAGCCAAGTTTGCAGACCCCTGGTCTATGGAATGGAGGAAGGGGCGATGCTGCCCTTGAGCATGTGCAGAGTGCATTCGCCTCGCTGTCCATGGACTGCTGGAAAGGTGTCATAGTAGAGCTTGTCATGGGGCTCGCAAGTTACACCAAAAGTACTTAAAAGCCCATATGATAGTTGGGCTTTTGTTATACAGTAATACCTCATATAACATTAGTATCGAATAACACGAAAATCGCATAACATCAAGGAATCTGGGGGGAAGAATTGCATCAGATAACATTAAGATCCTATGGGATGCTTCAGATAACAACCGCGAAAGCCTGTGTGGTTACAATGTATCTCTATGGATCCCATAAAGGATCAGATAACACGAAAAATCATATAACACGAAGACTTGTGGAACCAGGTTTTAGCGTTATATGAGGTTTTACTGTACTGTCAAATCTCGCATAAAGAGTGCCTCGCTTAAAGAGTAACTCACTTAAAGAGCAAAATTTTCTCTGAATCTTCGCTTCACTTAGCAAATAAAACCAAACAAAAACTCGCTCAACAAATACACCGGGGTTCGCAATCCCCCCCACAATTGGTCATTTACAATGATGTTTCGCTTAAAGAGCAAACTCGCTTAAAGTGCAATCCTGTGGAATGCATTATGCTCTTTAAGCGAGGTACAACTGTATCTCCTTATGTACATAACAGAGAGGAAAGATACTGGACCGCTGATACCCTGTCCTCACTGTCAAGGGAACAGAAGCTGCCTCTTGCAGCTGCAGATAAATTCTGAAGGTTTAACAATGAATACTTTTGTGGCATTAGGTTTTTTGTGTCCGGCTAGTCCGCTTCGTCACCTGCACGATAGTATCTTATTTATTATTTCTTCCAATTTGCTATCCCACCCCAATCAGGCAAGCCCAACTCTGGGCGGCTTACAATGTTGACTAGAAATCACTAAGATACACATATATTAATACAAAGAATACATAACTAATACTTAAAACTCTAAAACTAATGCTTAAAACTTAAAAACTGATGCTTAAAACAGAGCAAGAGATAAAACTGAGAAGAGATAAAAACCGGAAAGGGTGGCTGTCCACTAAATCAGCCACCCTACATAGGATCCCGCATTCCCGGATCCCCACACTTGCCCTACCAGCCAGGTTTTTAAGCCTTTCCGAAAGGGCAGGAGCTCTGTCTGAAGACGCAACTCAGTTGGGAGGAGATTCCAAAGGGCCGGGGCGAACACAGAGAAGGCCCTCCTCCTAGTGCCAGAGAGGTGAGCCTCTCTGGCCGATGGAACAACAAGAGAGCCCCTCCAATCCGCCCTGGTGGGACGGACAGATGTTCTTAGGGTGATGCGGTTTCTTAGGTATCCTTCCCCTTTTGGGTCAGTACTTTGAGTATGTTCAAGGAAAGCAGCCAAACACTTGTTGGCTTTGAGCTTGGTATTCTTGAGATGGTTGGAGGTAAGCAGACTATATATGTAACGAAGAAATAATAAGCTTGTTAGCTTTGAGATTATTTATTTATTTATTTAATCAGACTTTTATGCTGCCCTCCTCAAAGAGACCCAGGGCGGCTAACAAAGCTTCAAAAGAGACATAAAACATAATATAAAATCCTGTCTAAAATTAATATTAAAAGTGATTAAAACTAAGCAAAGTTAAAAGATTAAAAATTCATGCATTGAGAGAGGGAGGGGTCAGATGAGTCAGCAAGCCGACACAACTGTCTGACCCAAACCCCATACTTGTCCCGCTAACCAGGTCTGCAAAAGTTTTGGTCAACGTTTGCTGCAACTGACTAATGTGGCTATTCCTGGAATTTATTAAATAGCAGAGGCTTGGAATTTCCTGGTTGATTGGAACATTTTGGTCATATACACATACAGACAATCCTTTAGGATAAATGTAATGGGAAACTACCTTAAGCATCATTGGCATATGTGTGGAGGTAGTAGTATTTGTTGATTTTGGTCACTTACTGAATGTACTGAGAGACTTCTAAGATACGCCTCTGTGTTTGGAAGATGTTCAGTAGAGGACAAGTACAAATAGTACTGTTGTTAATAGAACAATTAGATTAAAGCTGAAAGGATGTCTAGTATTGCACAACTTGGTGTGACCAAATGAAGTGGGCTGGAATAGTACATCCAATCAGACAATTGGAAATGGTTTTTCTTGTGCACTATCAAACTAAGAAATGAAGTGATTTTGAGGCAAAATGTTGCATGTGCAGTTAAAGGCTATAATGCAAAATCTGATCAAATAGTATTAGATTTCTTGTAAGACTTATCAACACAACCATCATTTAAATCTTTGCTCCAAATGCAAATACTGAGGAATGAAAAATCAAAAGACTACAAGCATCCAAGAGGAAAACTAATTACATATTAAAGCAAGATACACAAATAATCACAAAATAGGAAACGAAACAGTACTAAACGTTGGAAAATTTGGCTTAGGCATCAGAAATGAAGCAGGAGAACCATTCATAGAATTATCTGAAATCAACAGTCTGTTTGTAGCCATTATAAAAACCTAATTGGCTACCTAATGGATAGAAGCTGTAATCTTTTTGGCATTGGAAGACCAGGATCAGATTATAGTGCTGATTATGAACTGTTAATTTTAAACATTAGAGTAAAGCTGAACAAGAACATTAAAATAATCATAGTTTCAGAATACAATTTAAATAAAATATCTTATGAATATAAAGTCTGTACAAAGAATTGATTTGCATCACTAAACTCAATTGGCCATGAACTAGATACTAGAAGAACTATGGATAGAAACCAGAAATATCAGAAACGAATGCAAAAAGACAATTTAGTCTACATGTGGAACATGTAACTAGTCCTTCTACAGTATCAAAAGCACATTCATTCCACAAAAGTGACCCAAGTAATTTTTTAGCTCTTGATAGACTTCTTATTATGTGCAATGACAGTGGTGTGGGAATTGCCCATTCTTTTGTGAGACTTCATAATTCATTTTACACTTAAATAACTAATAGATAAAATATAGACTACAATAAGAATCTCTTTGTTCTATTTGTAGACCAAGAGAAAGCATTTGACAGAGTTGACAAGAAATTGTTGTGGCAAATATTGACCCAATTTGGAGTAAGTTAACATCTTATTAGGTTATGTAAAAGCTTATATAGCAATTTCAGAAGTGTAGTTAGAACAGATCAAGGACTAGCGGGACCCTTCACAGTAACTTCTGGAGTGAGGCAGGGATGCATGCTATCACCATTATTATTTATTACCTACATAGATAGCATACTGATAAAAGACCGCAGGCGACGAAAGGACACTCCCGCCCTCCCTCCAAGCCCCGCCATCTCACCCGGAGGAGGTGAAGACTGCCGGCAGCTAAGGGGGGGGGTGAGGCGACGCTCCCACCCCCTCTGGGCCCCGTCATCTTGGCCCAGAGGCCGCTAAAAGACCGTGGGCTGCAGGCGGTGAAAGGACGCTCCCGCCCTCCCTCTGGGCCCCGCCATCTCACCCGGAGGAGGTGAAGACTGCCAGCAGCTGCGGGCGGTGAGGCGATGCTCCCACCCCCTTCCGGGCCCCATCATCTTGGCCCAGAGGCCAATAAAATACCCCAGGCTGTGGTCAGTGAAAGGACGCTCCCGCCCTCCCTCCAGGCCCCGCCATCTCGCCTGGAGGAGGTGAAGACTGCCAGCAGCTGTGGACGGTGAGGCAATGCTCCCGCCCTCCCTCAGGGCCCCGCCATCTCGCCTGGAAGAGAAGACTACCGTTAGTTAAAGGACATTGTATCTATGACATTTGATTATATTGTTTGTACTGCTGGATTGAATTTTATTGTCATTATATTGTCATATTGTTATATTGTATGCTATATTGTATTTTGGGATTGTATCTCTACATTGTATTGTTGAATTGTACAGTTATATTGTTGCTTGATTGCATTGCCACATTGTTGCTGTTTTGCTATGTGGTGTTCTATCAAAGCATTGCTTGCCTTATTGTTGTATTCTATTTGTTTTGTACACCACCCTGAGTTGGTTGCACCAAATAGGGTGGTAAAGAAATCCAATAAATAAATAAATAAATAAATAAAATTTGTATGCCTTGTTTCAGTCATCAGTCCGAAGGGAGACTGCTGCCAAGAAATCACAAGTAGACTGAGCCTTGGAAGGGCATCTGTGAAGGAACTAGACAAGATAGTCAAATGTAAATATGTGTCCACAAGATCATCCAGACTATTTTTGCTATCAATTAATATATATGGATGTGAAACTGAACAGTTATGAGAATCATATGTAAGTGGGAAGAAGTCATCCATTGAAGCTGAAGGGTAAGAGACCCAGGACAGAGGAAAAGAAGTACTATACTGTGCAGTGGAACCTCATACAACAATCGCCCCGTATAGCAATGAAATTGTATAACAATTAGGTTTTGGGGGGAAATGGCGTCCCACATAACAATTTTCCCTATGGAAAAAATTGTACAACAGTTTTTCAATGGGAAAAACCACTTTGCGAAAAAATCGTTGTACAATGCATCCCGTAGGGAAAATCACTATACGATGCATGCATCATATAGTAATTGTTTCATACAACAATTAGCCCTATGGAACAGATTAAAATAATTGTATGAGGTGCCACTGTACTTAGTTCACATAGGTTATAGGGATGTGAGGGTGATTTGGCTGCAGCATCTGTCACTCCATTGATCGCCAGAGTTGATTCTGCTGATCTGGCTGGCTAGGCAGGTGTCCCCTTCCTCCCCCACCGATCCATGTGCTAAGGTGCTTAGGTGGCCACCACGGAAGATGGCTTTAACAGCGAATTAAGTAGAGAGAACGCCATTGGTAATGAGCAGCCAGGTTCTTCTATTTTGCTTCCTCTTTTCCCTCTTCAGATGTTGAGGGAAGTTCTTGCTCTGGCACTTCTAGTGGCCTCCCCCAGTGTTATTTGGTGTTCTTGTAATGTTTCTTTGATGTTATCTCTCCATCTTTCTCTGGGTCTGCCTCGTGGTCTTTGTCCTCCTCCTCTTTCCGCATATGCCTTGTTCGGTATGGAATTCCAAAGCATTCTCTCCAAATGTCTGTACATAGTTTAAGATTGGTTCTATTTCAATTTTTCCCTTATAATCTCATTCCTGATTTTATCCCTTCTAGTCACTCCAGCAGCCTTCCTCAGACATCTCATTTCTGTAGTAACTTTCATTTATATTTTGTTGCAAGTATCTTTGTTTGGTGCTGGTAACATAAGGAGGGAATTAACATGCTTTGTATGAGGTGTTTCTTTGTGCTGGTCAGTATTGCCTTCTGTTGTAAGAGTGGAGCTAACCGTCCCAATATTTGGTTTGCCTTACTGCACCATATGTTAATCTCTTTGTCCATTTTCACATCTTCAATAAAGGTTGTTCCTAGGTATATGAGCTCTGATACTTGTTCCCTCTATTTCAGTATTTAAAGTACAGTGGAACCTTGATTAACAAATGGCTTGGTTAACATAAAAAATGCATAATAAAAGAAAAGCCATAGAAAATAGTGGCTTGGTTTGTAGATTTTTTTGAACAGATTAATTGGTGTTCAATGCATTCCTATGGGAAAACGTGTTCTGGTTAAAGTGTTTTGGTTTTCAATGTGTTGCTATGGGAAATTGCATATAATGCATTCCTATGGGAAATTTGTTTAAAGTAATTTTTGCTGTAAAAAACGTCCCAGAGAATGCGTTAATTACATTAACCAAGGTTCCACTGTATGCTGTTTCCTTCCAATTGCCATTACTTCAGTCTTCTCTTTATTGATTCTAATTTATCTTTCATTCTTAGTTCATGGACATAAGGTGTTGCTGTAATTCCTTAGCTGTACTTGCTAGCAATACCTGCCAGGTGTACTTGCTATCCAATACCTGTGGTGCCTCAGTGGTTAAGAAGCTGTCTTGTTATCTGGAAGGCTGGCAAGTCAGCAGTTCGAGACCTCAGTACTGCTTGATGGTTTGAGGACCTGTCTCCGTCCCAGTTCCTGCCAGCCTAGCAGTTTGAAAGCAAGAAATTGCAAGTAGATAAATAGGGACCACTTTGGTAGAAAAAGATCTTGGGAACATGAAATGAGCCTCATTCGGACATCCCCTGAGCAGAGTTCCTCCAGCAAAAATCCTTTCAACCCAGCATGATTTCTGACATGAAATTATTATTTACTGCAAAGGGTTCCGATATTCTTTGACTCTGACTACACTTCTGCATAAGCTTTTACATAATCTTATAAGATGCTCAGTTACACTCTATATTGGGACAATGTTTGCCATAGCAGTTTCCTGTCAACCAGGTTAAAGTCACATATTACCTTTAGTAAGGGACTGCAGTGGCTCAGTGGTGAAGAAGCTCGCCAATTAGCTGGAAGGCTGGCAAACCAGCAGTTCTAGACCAGGGTCCTGCATAACAGATTGACCGCCTGTCTCTGTCCCAGCTCTTGGGGACATGAAAGGAGCCTCATTTGGGTGCTCCCTGCATGGAGTTTCTTCTGCAAAAATCCTTCCAACCCAGAATAATTTCTCAGATGAAATTATTATTATTATCTTCAGTACCAGAGGTAGTATGTTGGGGAGCATAAGCAAATGGATGCTATTTCATTCATGTCTTCTTTCTCGGCTTCCCAGACTCATCTATTGGCTATGTTGGGAACAGAATGTTGGACTAAACACTTCCTTGGTGTGATCCAGCTGGGCTCTTGTGCCCTTATCTGACTGAACACAGTGAGGACATGATGCTGAATTAGATGGCCATTGGTTCTGATCCAGTGTTTTTATACCCTGTGCACCTGGCACCATTGGCAACCATGTTTGCATGGCAGAAGTGTTTGCCAATCAGTATGCCAATTGGCTGACATTTGAAAATGCTTCCTCATAATTTATGCAATGTTTGCTGTTTACCACAATTCCTTTTGTTTAAAGGAAAGTCAGGCTGGTATAAATGTAGTTTTCCTCAGTCCATAAAAACTGCTGAAGTCCTTGAACTGTTGTACAGTAAAATCTCGCATAAAGAGCACCTCACTTAGAGACTAACTTGCTTAAAGAGCAGAATTTTCTCTTAGTGGTCCCCTTGCTTAACAACTAAAACCAACCAAAAACTCACTTAACAATTAAATCGGGGTTCACAGTCCCCCCAAGTCAGAAGTCACAATTGGTCACTTACAATGGTGTTTCACTTAAAGAGCAAACTCGCTTAAAGAGCAATCCCATGGAACATGCTCTTTAAGTGAGGTGCCACTGTATATTGTTTACAGTGATTTAGTACTTCTTTTACTCAAAATAGCATTGCATTACATTTTATGAATTGCCTTATGGCTCTGTATTAGAGGCCATGAAAGTGATTGCATTTTTCTTCAAAAATTACTTTTCTGACATTGCCAGTCAACTCTTTCCTCTATCTTCTAATTTGGTTTTGCTCTTGCCTGACAACCTAGCAGTTCGAAAGCAAGAAATTGCAAGTAGATGAATAGGGACCACTTTGGTGGGAAGGTAAACAGCATTCCGTGCACTCTGGTGTCTAGGTATGTCTGCCACATGTCCACTGAAACGTCTGCAAACGCAGAACTGGCTCTTTGACTATAAACAGAAATGAGCACTGAACCCTACAGTCAGATATGACTGGCTTTCAAGCAAGGGTGACCTTTACCATTATCCTAAAGAATGTTTGTTCTTGCCATAAAGTTCTTCCTGGATCTTTAACTTATTGTAAAATATGTTGCGACTAGAGTAGGCCCATTTGAACCAATAGAAGTTATGAGGAGTTGATGCACCAACTCCCCACTGATTCTGAGGGCCTATTTCTAGTGTAACTTGATGTTTCTAGTAAAACATCAAGCAACACGGCATACTTTTACTCTGGGAATGAAATTCAAGGGAACTAGCTTCTGAATTCTTCTTTCATGTCCTGATCAAACCCTGGACTGCCAAAATGAAGCCTCTTTCTTTGCTTTGTCATTGGTCGAACTTAAGTCCTCATTTGTGCATGTTTGTGGCAGCAACTGGCAGATCAGTAAATGAGCTGGATTCTGTGTTTCCACATTCAACAGAGCATATTGATATCTTCCAGCAGCTCCCACTTGAACATGTTGGTCTTACATTTAGGCACTCCAACCCTCAGCCTATTCAGGGTCCTTCATGTGACGTAGGGGAGGTTGAGTTCCTCAGCTATATCCCTCATTAATGTTGTTCCTTGTCCCGTGAACTCCTTGAGGTTCATATCCATTCAGAGGATGTCGAGGGTCAATTTCTTGCTTAGTTTTCTCAGTGTCTGCTGCTGCTTCTCTCTTTATCTTAGGTTGAGAGATACCAACAATAAGGGTATATTTTCTCAACTGGTGTAGGTTTGAGGCATCCTGTCCCTTTACCCATGGCTTCATTAATGCAATGCCAACTTGTTGTACATGTGTGGATGCTTTTGAATAAACTTGTTTGAAGGAAACCACTTATCTCAGCTTGTATCCTCTTGTACACAGGTTTGATACTTGAGGTGCACAGTTGCATATGAAATAGTGGTAATAACTCAAGATCTCGTATTCCATCCAATTCAAAAGTAGGAGACAAGAATGTAGTTAAAGAACTCTCGTTTAAAACTAACCTACTGTACTTAAATATTAGTACCATGTTAGTTCCTTCTGATGCTGTGTGGCACCTGTTTCCACCACTACAGCACATCGAGCAATGAGTCTCCTTTATGTTTCTTTAGCAATAAGGTTTTATGGGGCTGGGGTGCTATCCTGACACTCAACCCTCATCCTTTCTCATCCAGGCTTGACTTATAGACTTTAAACATTATGAAATATTTTTTGTGTTTTGATTTTTTTATTTAACAAGCTGTTTTCTTTCCCTATTTTCAGATCAATGTAAATGACATTGTGCGATTTTCTGATTTTCCTCTATCGAGGAAGACACTCCAAGGTAAGCATTGCACATTTATTTACCATATAGTTTGATTAGTGACTTTTTCCTCCATTGATCTCAAAGTGTCCCATTGGCACTTTCTTTTGGTTCTTTCTTTTGCAAGTGGTGCTTGCACCAAAAGAGCGGGATATAAACGTAAGTCAGTCAGTCAGTCAGTCAGTCAGTCAGTCAGTCAGTCTGTCTGTCTGTCTGTCTGTCTGTCTGTCTGTCTATCTATCTATCTATCTTCATGGTATCCTCTGCAAGACGTGATTAGCCCCTTTCTCTATACTGTCTTGTGTTAATAATTAATATTCCAGCAGCTCTCTTCTTTATCATCTTTTAAGTGTTCTTCACTTAATTATCTTTAGATGATTTTTCCTGACCTCTAAAGAACAAATCAAATTGTAAAGATGATTCTCAAATCTGCTTGATTAACTGGTTAAATCTATATTATAAGTGGCAAAATAATAAAGGTTGTTCTAATCCAAAATGAAATTTCTATTACAGAAATCACTATTACATGTGGTCTTAATTCAGGGGTGCCCAAACATTTTGAGCCGTGGGCCGATCATGTGGTTCAGGGAGCCGGTCACTAAGCCTTGGGCCCGGGTGCGGCCCCCGACGCCAGAATTTAGGTCTTCAGGAGCATGCCTAGGCTTCAGCTACATTCATTCAAGCAGTAGGCATCATAAGGGAGGACTTGCTCAGCTTTTATCAAGCAGTGACTTTCCCCATGTTCTAAGCACCTGTTCTCTTCTAGGCAAGATGATAGTGCTATCTTATCCTCAGCCCATGGGATAGAACTCCCTGTCTTTTGGGGATTTCTCACTTTTCCTCCTCAAAGACCCAAAATCATATCGGGCAATCTATTTTTATATGTTTTTCATGACTTAGAAAAGTTACTTTTGAATTTTTTGAGAGCTACTTCCAGATTTTCTGAAATATATCATACAGTTGCACCTCGCTTAAAGACCATAATGTGTTCCACAGGATTGCTCTTTAAGCGAGTTTGCTCTTTAAGCGAAACACCATTGTAAGTGACCAATTGTGGGGGGGATTGCGAACCCCGATTTATTTGTTAAGCAAGTTTTGGGTTGGTTTTATTTGTTAAGCGAAGCGAACATTCAGAGAAAATTCTGCTCTTTAAGCGAGGTGCTCTTTATGTGAGGCGCTCTTTATGCGAGGTTTGACTGTAATAGCAAAACAAAGCAATCACACTTATATACCGCTTCGTAGTGCTTAGAGACTCTCTGGGTGGTTCACAAGTTAATTAGCATTTTGCCCCCAAGGTGCTTGGTACTCATTTTACGGCCCTCGAAAGGATGGAAGGCTGAGTCAACTTTGAGCCCTGGGTCAGGATCGAACTCACAATCTTTTGGTTGCAGTACAGCAGTTTTTTATCTCTTTTCAGCTTTACCTCTTGCTCTGTTTTAAGCATCAGTTTTAAGTTTTAAGCATCAGTTTTAAAGTTTTAAGTATTAGTTTAAGTATTCTTTGTATTATTATATGTGTATCCTAGTGATTTTTAGTCAATATTGTAAGCCGCCCAGAGTCGGGTTTGCCCGATTGGGGCGGAATAGCAAATAAGAATAAATAAATAAATAAATAATAACCACTGCGCCATCAGAGCTCCTTGATCCCCTTGCGTCCCCATTTGTATGTCAATAAATGCCTCCCTCTCATAGGTAACTGATTAGTTACAGGCATGTCAAGCTGTTGATACTGTCCCCTATGCATCAGGTTTGCAGGCAGCTCAGTATCGTATGGCTACGGAAATCCAAAAGCAGACCATAGGTTTGGCACTGCAAGGTAAAGATGTACTCGGAGCTGCAAAGACTGGTTCAGGCAAAACCCTGGCTTTCATTGTACCTGTAAGTAAAGATTGTCACTATGTATCATACTGTGTACATTAATATTTATTGTCTTAATTAATATTTGAACTGACCAAACACAGAGTTTGCATGTAGAGCACATTCCTACTTGGGTGTCTCATAATATTTATATTTGATATTCTGATTGAGTGCACTCTGGACCCTATAGCTGTCCAGATAGTTTGCAGGTGCTGTGCTGTTGGCCAAAACATCTGGAGAACTAAAGAAACCTCTCTTCTAACACACTCCTTTGCTGTAACTAGAGAAAGTATTGATAAAACATTTGTATCGATGGTGACACTGCTGACCAAACATGTCATCTTCTTGGTCTCACTTAGTCTTATGAACCAAGTCACACAAATTATTGAATATTGTGCTGGGCTTTGCTTGGATTATACTCTTGTATAACAGTCTGTTAGAATGTCCCTTCTTTGCAACACTAAAAGAAAAAGTACACAGAACGGCAGCTTGTTTAGAAGGGCTCTAAAAGTGTAATCTCAAGAAGAATTGGAAAACAGAGTGTGATAGGATGGACAGCTCATGGGGTTGTTTCTACTTGCTATCTCCCCATCATATAAACTGTGTTCTCGAACTTACTGCTTAGTTGTTCCAATTGGCTTGGGGAGGGTCAAGATGTTTCAGAAGGATGGGTCACAGGAATGGTTGGCTAAGAATATCTGGATTACAGTCATTTGGGGGGCCTTGAAGATAAACATGCTGGATAAATACATGCAGATCAAGATTTAACTCTGTTCTTAGGATTTTGGATCAAAAAAGCTGTCCAGGAAGCTTCTAAATTCTGCTTTTCAAAAATACCTCTTTCTAAAATCTTCCAGGAAGACTGTTTGACCACGAATGTACCTTACTTCATCTGATTTTGGAAGCTAAATAAGATTGGGCCAGGCTAATACTTGGATAGGGTTGGTGTTGCATAATGGTTAAGATGCTGAGCTTGGTGACTGGAAAGTCGGCTGGACAGTTTGGGAACCAAGGGCTGTGTGATGGTGTGAGCACCTGTTGTCTATCCCACATCTTGCCAACCTAGCAGTTTAAAAGCAAGAAATTGCAAGTAGAGAAAGGTAACAGCATTCCATCTCTAGTGCCTGCCACATGATCATGGAAATGTCTGTAGATGCAGATAGTGCTAGCTCTTTGGCTATAAACGGAGATGAGCACCGAACCCTAGAGTCAGCCATGACTGGCTTTCGAGCAAGGGTTGATAGTCCAGGATAAGGCAGATTGTTGAATACAGTGAAAACAAAGATGGTCAACAGTCCTTTTGGGCCTCTTCGGGACAATGAGTCACACATCTAATGAACATTTTGCATCCCATTCCAACCATGACCTTAAGTTCAAACATTTTCATTATTTCTAGTTACGTAGCAGTCCTGTCCTTTGGACAGACTAGAATATTAATTGAGGTTATAAGAGTGTTTACCAACCATGGGTCTCCAGATGTTCTCAGACTTAAATTCTAAGAAGTCTTGATCATCAGGGGTATAAACTTGGGAAACACTTGGATATAATGTGAATATTGTATGTTCAAATAGAAAGAGTGTTAGGACAAAATATTGCTCAGAATCCTGTTGTTCTTTGCTTAATGGTATTTTTGGTTTCTATGACAGTTTGTGACAAGGATGCATCTTGGCTATGTAGTTGTGCTTGTGGCCAGGCTTGTGACTGGGACATGACTCACCACCATGTCAGCTTAGCCACAATTTGTGATGCAAGTTGTTCAAACCTTAGACAAATACTAATAGGGTTGTGGCCATTATAGAAGAATGTTCTATAAAGGAATTTCCTTGGGTTTCTAATCAGTACATTCCAACTATTCAGGCCCTGGAACTCTTATACCGTCAACAATGGACATCTGTGGATGGATTGGGAGTTTTGATCATTTCACCTACCAGAGAGTTAGCTTACCAAACGTTTGAGGTTCTGCGTAAAGTGGGGAAGAACCATGATTTTTCGGCTGGCCTTATCATTGGTGGAAAGGTTTGTTCCTCCATTTATGAAACATTATTTTGTCAAATAATAAGTATTTTGGTTTTCCTTATGTTTTGCCTATTCCTAGGGCTTGTTGTGGACATTGAGGGGTCTGGGGGAGGAAGATTGTACATTCCTGATGAAGGACATCACTTATAAAATGAACATAAAGAATTTATTTTTTTAAAAAAAGTTAAAATAGACTCTACACTCTTATCACAAAGCCTCCAATTCTAGATGTTTCTGGAAATAAAGGGTGACTTTTTCCAGATTTTTTCTTTACCAGGGAGAAATGGGGGGTGCAAAAATGACACCTCTGATGTGAAGAAACTTGATGTGGGACAAGGCATGATGTTGTATCTACCAAAAATTGTCCATTGGGGATGGCTGTTTAATCTTGAAAGTTGTCTGTGTGATGTAGCTTGTAGAATGATTTTTTTCCACCACAAGGCAGACATATGTAAGGGCAAAAAAGTCAGATCTGTGCTGAGAACTTCTGGCTTAATGTTATAAATTTTTTTACTAAGCTATTCAAGAGGCTTACAGTTGAAATTATGCACCCTGACCCCGGATCTTTTTGTTATTCCAGGATTTGAAAGAAGAATCGAATCGGATACACAATATAAACATACTTATATGTACTCCTGGTCGGCTTCTGCAGCACATGGATGAGACATCTTATTTCCATGTCTCTGAGCTGCAAATGTTGAGTAAGTAGAACATATTGGCTTTATTTTTTTTCCTTTTCCTAGATGGATATAAAGTGAATTCATACAGAGACTTTGGTTCAAAACATTGTAGGTGAGTGCCATTGACTTGATGCTTCATGAAAGTTTTGACACAAATGTGGTCCAGTACAAGTTGCAGTCGTTTCAGTGTTAGAAAATAAATAAATAAATCTCATTTTCTCTGGAACCTTTCCCTGGAATTAAGGATGTCTGTTTGCTCATGTGGGTTGGTTAGTTTGTTTCCATTTCAGTAGCTTTGTAGGCTGGACATTTTGAATATCTTTTTTGTTTTGCCTTTTAAAGCACTGAAGCTGAAAAAAAGCTCTTTACTCATATGGGAGGATGTTCAGTGTATGAGCCAGAACAGAAATTAGTGCTCTGTTTACAGTTCTGTTGTGATGTATTTGGGAATCACAAAGAATGTCTATTTATATTGCAGCCAGCAGTTTGGGTCCAGGCTAAAGTAGTTGAATTTAGCTCTCATAAATTTAACTGGGACCAGAGCTCTATTAACGTAGGCTGTTATCCTCTTTGCTTACTATAGACCAGTGTTTCCCAACATGGGGCCCACACCGCACCCGGGGAGGCGGGGGCTTCAATTCCCATAAGCCTGTCAATACATTGACTGATCAGTGCTTTGTGGAATTGACTTAGGCTTCTGGGAATTGAAGTCTGAAAACCAAAGGTTGGGAAACACTGCTGTCGACACGGTCCTTCTCTGTGGCTGTTTCCAGGTTGTTGAATGCTGCCCCACAGAAGCTTAATTTACCCTCCTCATTTTTAACCTTCTGCTAATAGTTGAAGACCTATTTCTTAAGATGGGCTTTTAATAACTGACTGAGTCACCGAGTGAGCTTGTTTTTAAAGTTTTACAGTTCATGCATTTTAATTGTTATAGTTTTGAATGGGTAATTTGTTGTATTTTAAATTTTACTTGTCTTATTATTATAAGCAATCTTGAATCTCCTCATTGGGAGAAAGATGGTCTACAGTCACTGACTGAACGAACAATGAATGAATGTTGATTGTGGGTTAGATTTCCAAGGTGCTGCTTGCCCACATCAATAGGACGATTCCTCCTTGGCTGGCCGTACAGGAAAACATAAGGGTTTTGGATTCTTCAGAGTTGAAACACTGTGGGAGCTGTGACAGAAAACCTAACTTTGGTCACTATTCCCATGGTGTTGCCACCTTAAAACCTCTCTGAAAAGTGGCAGACCTTTCAAGACTTTCCTCACTGAGACACAGGAAATCAACCAGAGTTGAAGATTTATTTTTATTCATGCATGCATGAGGTGGCCAGTGGAGTGGGGAATCAACCCAAGAGTTTCAGCTTATCTTTTATAACCAGAGAAAAACAAGGTCCACTTGGCGTTGCATGGTAAACTAGAAACAGCATTTTCTATAGTTCTTTTCACACAATGTCTGCAGTTTTTAAATTACTCTCACAGTGCTTTGACCTTAACGACTTCCAAAGCCAGGCTTTATGGAAGAACCAGCTGCACCATGTAAATAGGTAGACAGACAGTGGTTCAAGGAAAGCAGGTAATGCTGTCTTCCTCTCCCCTTTCTTTTTCCTTCTTTGTTTCTCTGTGACTAATGCTATGTGGTGCCAGAGGAAGGAGGTTAAAAGGATTTTGCTAGCAAATATATCTTAACCGCAAATTGTTAAAAACTTAACAGTTGTGAATACTGTATTAGTTTGGATCCAAGACAATTCATTCAGCATTCAGTGAAAGATATGATGTTGATTGTATCTTGACACATTGTTGGAAGTTTGTGCTTCCAGTGGCATAAAGACCTTTGTCTAGGAGCTGGATATGATCTAGAACAGAGTTAAGAGAAGCTGTTTTTTTTGTCTACAACTTTAAATAGGGCTTGTAGCATGGTTATGGGGAGTTGTAGTTCAAATGTCTGGAAGTTGTAGTCTAATTTTTTTTAAAGAGCCCTGATAATATCCAGTTTAACAACACATTCCTTATGTATTGGTTGAAATGATGTGTTTCATGTAAAAAAAATAATCCCCATATATCAGTGTGGAAATTAGCCCTGTTTTCTTTCAGAAAGTTAGAAGCTTTGTTTCAAAAATCCATTCTCCAGCTGGATTTTTCTCATTCCAGTACTTGATGAAGCTGACAGAATCCTGGACATGGGCTTTGCTGATACAATGAATGCGATCATAGAAAATCTTCCCAAGAAACGCCAGACACTTCTTTTCTCAGCCACACAGACCAAATCTGTGAAAGATCTGGCTCGACTAAGCTTGAAAGACCCTGAGTATGTCTGGGTTCATGAAAAAGCAAAGTTCAGGTAAGAAAAATTCTGTCTTTTTTTAACTGTAAAGGAATAAAAGTGTTTTTCTTCATTCTGTACCTGTCTGTACTAAATACTCTCTTACCCAGCCTGAGGGCTTGCGATAAAGCAAGTCAAAAAAAATGGAGTAAGCATAACACAAATAAAAAAATAATCTGGCCAAGTTGAAGAGTGGTTGTAAAATTCTTTGTGCTAACTTCCACTTTGTCATTGTACTGCCTATATTGCAAATCACTTTGATATATAATATTTTTCAAGCAGGGAGGTGTCAGCTAAAGTAGATGGATAAAGTGGCCAATTTGAAATAGATCAAAGTAGCTTAACTGTGTGATTGTTGAAAATTGGCCCAAGTAATTTCTGGTTTAAATTAGGCCTCCCCTTCTAAAGGGCCTTCTGCATGTGCCAGTGAAAGTACATGTACAAGATTTCTCACTAAAAACATAATAATTATCAGGTATGCATGTTTTTATTGGGCTGTTGCAAAACATTTGACTTTCTAAAACAGAGCACTCCCCCCTCTCCACTGCATAATTTACAGTAAATGCTGGAAATAACCAATGGCAACTGTTCCATTAGAACAAATGGGATACTGCCTCTCCAAGCTTAGTCTGTCCCAAGTAAGTAACCACCAGTGGTGATATAATATCATTAATTACCGTATATAAGCTGATTTTTTCAGCACCAAAAATGTGCCTCTCCTGTTAGAAATGGATCTGGGACCAAAACAAAAACACCAGTCATACGAGGCTGGTTTATTTTGATTATTGAAGCTCATTAGTAGCTGCTGAATTTCCCACCCTAGGCTTATACTCGAATCAGTCAGTTGTCCTGGTTTCTCAGGTAAAATTAGGTACCTCAGCTTATATTTGGATTAGCTTATACTTGAGTATATACGGTAAACTGTGAAACCTTGGGTCCAAAGACAGACAAAAATACAGGGAAGATTAATCATTATGGGGAGAGATTTCCTTGTATGGTTCCCTGCATAGCTCTGGTTTTAGACATTTTAAAAACATGTCTAGGGAGGGAGCCTGGTTGAACTCCACAGGTAAATCATTCCATAAAATAGGGAAGGTTCTCTTCCTAGTTACAACTTTCTTTGCCATTCTCAGTTTTGGGCCCTTTAGGGCAGTGTTTCCCAAATGCTGGTTTTGGACTTCAATTCCCAGAAGCCTAAGTCATTTCCCCAAAGCACTGATCAGCCAATGTACTGACTGAGGCTTCTGGGAATTGAAGTCCACTAGTGGGCTGTGTACCCCTTGTTGGGAACCACTGCTTTAGGGGAAAGGTGTAATTGTCTGCTGCTCAGTTGAGTTGTGGAGGAGCTGAATGAAATGAGATAATATCTGAGATAATGTCTACTTCTGTTTCATTGACTACACCAAGGCCTTTGACTGTGCAGACCACAACAAAATGTGGCAAGTAATTAAAGAGATGGGAATACCAGAACACCTTACATGCCTCATGAGAAATCTGTACATGAGTCAAGAGGCAACAGTTTGAGAGTTTGGAGATTGTAGCCATGAAATAAAAAAAGCGACTGATTCTTGGAAGATGAGAAACCTGGGGAACATAGTTAAAAATAGAGACATCACCTTGATAACAAAAATACGCATAGTCAAAGCAATGGTATTCCCGGTGGTAATGTATGGTTGTGAGAGCTGGACCAATAGGAAAGCTGAGCGCAGAAGAATAGATGCCTTTGAAATGTGGTGTTGGAGGAGAGTTTTGAGAGTCCTCTGGACTGTGAGGAGAACAAATAGGTCAATCTTAGAAGAAATCAACCCTGACTTCTCCCTAGAAGGTCAAATAGTAAAGATGAAGCTAAAGTACTTTGGACACCAAATGAGAAGAGAGGATTCACTTGAGAAAGCCTTGATGCTGGGAAAGGTGGAGGGCAAAAGAAGGGGGCGGCCAAAAATGAGATGGCTAGCTGGTATTGTAGATGCAATTGGCACAAAGCTGGGCGGGCTGTGTAGGATGGTGGAAGACAGAGGTGCCTGGCGGGAGGGCAGTGGTCCATGGGGTTGCAAAAGGTCGGAACTGTGGGATTGAACAACAACAAAATGTTTGCTTACTTCTGGGTGTTTGTATGTGAATATTTGTGTACCAATCTGTGCATGTCTGTCTGTTATGAATACTCAGTTTTGTCCCTGGTTTTGTACACGATCAGTTGCTGTGCCTTCTACTTGAAGCAATGGGAACAAGACACTCTTTAGTAGCACCCATGTATATGCATGCTATTTTCTCAGATGATGCAGAAAATCCCTCAGGTGCCCCTCCTTATGAATAAAAATAAACTAATATGTGATGTGAGTATGTTGCCCTTTCCCTGACACTCAAAATGACCTTTAGGTAGTCACCTCATTCTGCTTAATGGTAGGCATAAATAGGAATGCAGCCTTAATACATTGTGTTTTAAAATAAGAAGTCTTGTGTCTAAATGCCTCCCCTCACTTTGTCCCTTATGGTATCTTCAGCCCCCGCTTTGCTATTAACTCATTTTTTCTGTGTTGTCTGTGTTCGTTGCAAAGTGGTACAGCTAGTGTGTCTCAAAGGATTAAGGCTGAATATTTTGAAATGCAAGCCCACCTTTTGTGCCTTCTTAGTTTCTATTGTACAAATGCTCAGCACAGTTTTAGCAGAAATAAATAAAAAGAACTTTTACTTGTCATACTTGTGTTCAAACAAAGTTGTTAGTTCAATGGCAACAATATAGTACAATAGCTTGCGTTATCTGGGTTGGAACAAAAGAAAAAAGAATAATCTCTCAAGTAATTGAGGGTTGCAAAAGGACACCGAAGTCGTGGCTTTCCAAGACTAAAAACATTTTGGGTCAGACAACTGAAGTAGGCACACAGACAGACTAAACTAAATTAGAAGTAGCAGTATTTAACACGCACATAGAGCTTAGAGTGTAAAAGCAATTACATTTGGAAAGAAGAAACATTCAGCCTGCTGATAGGCTGTTCTGGATCATGCCCATCAAATGCTGGCCCTTTCCTTCGCCAGTGTACAACACAAACTCAAAGCATAATGGTTTTGCCTACTGCTAGCTCAATAGTCCATGATTCTCAAGTGTGGGATAGGGCTTTTTGCTCACTTCAGTTCCCTATATCAAACTCAGTTTCTTCTATGGGTGAAAATATTGCTGATCTACAAGATTTTCTCATGTTTATGTAAGCTCTATTGTATTGGTCTTTTTTGAAGACTGTCAGAATTATTGGGAACAAAGAATTGATTAAATAATTCTCCCATACTGTACTTGTTTTCTTGCCTTGACACCTCTTTTGCAGCGATATCGAGTTTTGCTCAAAGCCTTCTTGTAAGGATTGTAGCATTTGAAGTGCTGATACTACTAGAAATAATATATGGTTCTTCCTTACGAAGAGAAGGACAACTTCTGCAACAAATGTACTTGTTTCTTTGCTTGTAATATACTGATCCAACTTTTATTTTACTTCGATTAAGCTTGGAAGGGTGGTTGAGAGAAGAGAAGATTGCATCTCATGTCTCTATTTTTTTTTCATTCCTAAAAATAACACAGAGCACAGTTCTTGAAGATCTAATTTCTCTTTGTGATAAGAGAAGAATCTCTTTGTAATAACACTTCTTCTTGTTTAGAAATATTGTAGTAGCTTGAATTAGTCAATAGAATGGAGAAAAATAAATGGGAGTTTATATTTACTACCTTGAGAAGCAGTTATTCTATAGGTGTATCAGAGAGGGAAATGGTTTCAAACAACATTAGTACAAGACTAGAGCAGTGGTTCCCAACACGGGGTATACAGCCCACTAGTGGACTTCAATTCCCAGAAGCCTCAGTCAGTACATTGGCTGATCAGTGCTTTGGGGAAATGACTTAGGCTTCTGGGAATTGAAGTCCAAAAACCAGCATTTGGGAAACACTGGACTAGAGTGTTAGTTGTATAACTTACTGTAGTGGGCTGAATCAAGTCATTACAGTGACCCATTAGATCCCTTCCAGTTGTGTGAAAACGACGATGATGTGTAAAGGCAGATATAAAATGAAGTTCAGTAACAGTGGTTGGTGGGTATAGGAACCTCAAACTGTAGAAAGCAACACAGTTGCAAATTGTGTGGGAATGTTAAATCATTATGTCATATAATTAATGAGAAATGTTTAATAATTTGTAATTGTTACCTGTTTTTTATGTGATTTTTAAAAGTACTCCAGCGACCTTGGAACAGAACTATATTGTTTGTGAGCTGTATCAGAAAATCAATATGTTGTATTCCTTCTTGAGAAGTCACCTGAATAAGAAGAGCATCGTGTTTTTTGCAAGCTGTAAAGAGGTATTTGTCTATTTTTATTCCTGTCTTAACATTTATAAATATTGTGTTTGTTTAAGAACAAAAGTAAATTAATATTATTCTTGTCTCATGCTGTAGAGAGTGAAACACAGCTTTTGTGCTGTTGTTTCCAAAGTTGTAGAAATATTCTTTGAGTTGTAATCTGCAGAAAAAGACTCCCAGGTCACCACAGAATTATTTCATCTGTGTGTGTTTGGTGGGACAAAATGACAGGCCCTGTGGGAGGAGGACTGATTTTTCTGCTTGGCTTGGTGTGTGGCTGGATAGATTTATGATGTTATTGTATAAACCCATGATGTTATGGGCCAAGCATCTCTGTAGCAGATTAGATAACTTGTTTTCTTTCTTTTTCCTAAGGGAAGTAAGTTGTGTATCTTAGATGATTTCTCTCGTGGTGGAGAATACTTAAGCAATATCCAGAGGGCTGTTTTTGCGTGCATGGTTCAAGATCTGCAATCTCCTTCTTGATTTTCCTTTGCTTGTTGTATAGGATGCTGATTAGTTTCAATTTTTGAAGTGGTCGCCATGTTAGTCTGTGCAAGGATATCAAAGTAAACAAAACAAGAAAAAAAGACAAAAAAGTTGTGGCACCTTAAAGCAGGGGTGCCCAAACTTTTTGGGCTGTGGGCCGATCATGTGGTTCAGGGGGCTGGTCACTATAGCCCGTGGGCTGGATCTGGCCCCTGATGCCAATTCATCTGGCCCACAAAGCCCTTGTCACTACTGGAAGCAGAAGTAAACCGTGCCCGTACAGATTTTCCTTTGCATGTTGTATAGGATGCTGATTAGTTTTAATTTTTGAAGTGGTTGCTTTACTTCCACTTCTGGGAGCGACAAAGGCTTCGTGGGCCTGATAACTTGGTGTTAGGGGCCGGATCTGGCCCATGGGCTGTAGTTTGGGCACCATTGCTTTAAAGACTAACTCCTGTATTTAAATGTCAACTTTTGGGGATCAAGTGGACTTGATCCATAAAAGCTCGCATTTAAATACAAGAGTTAGTTTTTAAGGTGCCTCACCTTTTTTGTTTTGTTTACTCTCATTAGTTTTGTTTTGTTGACATCATTAGTTTCAGTACTTTTGTATTGCGTGGTCTTTACCTGTAGTCCGTGTGGTATTTGGATTGTAAAGGGCTTCTGACTGTAAGTCCTTTTACTGTATATACTCGAGTATAAGTTTAGTTTTTTAGCCTCCCAAATGAGGTCCAAAAAAGGGACTCGACTTATACTCGGGTCAACAACTCCGAGCATTCCAAAATGAGGTGGTATAAATTCAAACATACATTTTTTAAAAAGCACAAACACTACCATAAAAACTTAAAAACAAACCACACAAATGTTTAAATTAATTCATTTTAACCTATATTTTCATGTATTTTAATTATTGAAACTCACTAGCAGCTGCTGCATTTTCCACCCTGACTTATACTCCGGTCAATCTACTTCCTAATTTTAGAGGTCCAAATTATGTAGCTCGACTTATATTCAGAATGACTTATAGTCGAGTATATACTGCACAATGCAGCCTCATTGTTTACATTTAGTGAAGGACATGGTGTCTAAATCTGTACAAATCTCCTGCTGAGGTTAATAGACTTCCACTGTGCATGGCTGAAACCAATGCCTTCCATTGTTGTTGTTTTCAAAGTGGTAGCCATGTTACTCTGTGCAGGCATATAAGGCAAGAAACAAAACAATAGTAAAATTAACACCAGCAAAAGAAGAAGACAATTTTTAATGGCACCTTAAAAATTAAGAGCTATATTTTAATGTGAGCTTTTGTAGATCAAGTCCACTTCCTCAGACATAAGAGTGGGGATACATGGCAATCATTTATACATGACCTCAAGATAAAGAGTCAGTGATGGGTTGCAAATTGTGTGAAGTGTCATCCTCAGTACCTGTCTGCCAGCTTCGATGTGTGGAAGTCCATACTACCAGAGACCTTTAGAGCAGGGGTTTGCAATGTTTTCCCACTAGGGGTTGGACCCACCCCAACACACAGCTGTGCGGGCTGGAGGCATGGTTCTTTCCACCACTTCCAGTGCTTCTGGGTTCTGTGTGTCATTTTTTGGCTGCTTTTTCAGCCTCCACCACTTTCCAGGACAGTGGGAGGATGTGCAGAGCATTGTTGCTCAGTTGTTGTAATTTTTTGCTGTGTTTTCACTACATTTTTGCAGCAAAAACACAGTGTTCGGGCACTTCTGGGTTCTGTGGTGGCAGCAACGGTGGTTGTGTGTATAATTGTGTCATTTTTGGGTGCTTTTGCAGCCTCTGCCATTCCCCATGGCGGTGGAAGGGTGTGTGGAGCATTTTTGATCTATTTTTGCATTTTTTTGCCACATTTTCCGTGGTGGCAGCATTTTGGGCACTTCCAGAGGTGGCGGGGAGATTCCAGCAGTGCCTAAGTACTCACCATGGGCCAGATTAGGCTGCAAATGCCTGCTGTAGAGCAATATAGAAAAAAAGAGGAACCAAGGTTTTTTTTTAAATTAATGAGACAAAATGTTCTAGTGGGTTAATCTAACAGAATAATTGATGGTATAAGACAGCACTGTTTGGGAGTATTAAGAAAAAATTAGAGTGAACAAATTGTATTAAAGTAATTTTATAATATTGTATATTAAGACCGTTGCTGTTTCTTGATAGCTTTAGTTTTCCCCTTGTGGCGAACGTGCATGCCAGCTTTGGCAAGAGTGATGAGGTTGGGGGAAATGGTAGATTATTGCAAAAGAAATGGACATCTTTCTGCCCCATCTGTTATTTCTACTGATCCAATCTAGACCTTTCTGTAATGTAAAAGAGCTTATGGTAACGTAAAAGATAAAAATAGTGGGCTATTGAGGCAGAGTCTCCTTTGTAATGTCTATTTGGGCCTCATATGCATCTGATAATTGCAGCTACACCTTTTAATTCTGTGCCTCAAGTGAACGGGGCACTTTGTACACAAGGCTACTTTCTGCTCCACAGAACGTAATATTCTAAATTGTAATTTGCTTCTAGGTCCAGTATTTGTTTAGAGTATTCTGCCGCCTTCGGCCTGGCCTTCCCATACTGGCTCTTCATGGCAAACAACAGCAGCTGAAACGAATGGAAGTCTACAATGATTTTGTGCACAAGAAATCCGCTGTTCTTTTTGCAACTGATCTTGCAGCTCGAGGGCTGGGTAAGCCATCTTAATTAATTCCATGTTCATAGTTCATATAAAGCAACTCAGTTGATGTTTTGGAGTACATCTCTCTGAAAGTCTTGCCACCATGGCTATTGGCGAGAGATTATTAGACTTGTATTCCAAACCATCTGGAGGGCAGAAGAGTTTCACATTCTGATCTGCTTAAACACTATAAGTCCAGCCTTTCCCAATTTTGGATCCATAGATATTGTGAGACTATAGTTTCTACCATTCTCAACAAGCATGACTGGTAGTTGGGAATCATAGGAGCTATAGTACAATATGAAAACTGAGAAAGGCTGGATTATACTGAGCTTTTTTTCCCTGTTTCAGTTGTTTAAATTATGTGCTTCCTTCTAGCTTTTTGCTTGTATGTGAATGCACCTTTTACAACCTACTTCTTTTGCCTAATAAGTCCTAACGGTCAAATAAATGGCAAGAAATGGATACAAGAGATAGATATAAGGAAGGTTTTAAAATTTATTGGCAAGTGTAGAAACCCATGTCTTTAAAATCAGTTGTGTTACTACAAGAAGTCTGTGGAAACATGTCAGATGTGATGTGTAGAAAGGAGGGAAAGAAAAAAACAGGAAGAACATATAAATATAGGTAAAAAATAATAAACATCAACAACTTGAGATACACAGATGATAGTACCCTAATGGCAGAAAGTGAGGAAGACCTAAAGAAGCTGCCACTTGGGTTGAAAGAAGAGAGTGGAAAAGCTGGCTTGAGACTCAACTTCAAGAAAACCAAGATAATGGAACAGGCCCTATCAGTCCCTGGAAAATAGATGGGGAAGAAGTAGAAGCAGTGACAGATTTTACTTTCTTAGGATCAAAGATCACTGCAGATGGTGATTGCAGCCATGAAATAAAAAAGCGACTGATGCTTGGGAACATAGTTAAAAGTAGAGACATCACCTTGCAAACAAAAATTCACATAGTCAAAGCAATGGTATTCCTGGTGGTAATGTATGGTTGTGAGAGCTGGACCATTAGGAAAGCTGAGTGCAGAAGAATAGATGCCTTTGAAATGTGGTGTTGGAGGAGAGTTTTGAGAGTCCCCTGGACAGCGAGAAGAACAAATAAGTTGATCCTAAAAGAAATCCACCCTAACTGCCCCTTAGAAGGTCAAATAGTAAAGATGAAGCTAAAGTACTTTGGACACCAAATGAGAAGAGAGGATTCACTTGAGAAAGCCTTGATGCTGGGAAAGGTGGGGGGCAAAAGAAGGGGGCGGGCAAAAATGAGATGGCTAGATGGTATTGTAGATACAGTGGGCACAAAGCTGGGCGGGCTGAGGAAGATGGTGGAGGACAGAGGTGCCTGGCAGGCAATGGTCCATAGGGTCGCAAACGGTCGGAATCGACTGTGCTACTGAACAACAAAAATAATATGCTAGATATTTTTCAAAAATGTGTCTCATTTAGGTTGAAGATGGATTCTGGTTGTAGGAGACTTAAGTCGTGAAAGATTAACTTTGCCTTTGGATTTGTAAAATACACATTGTTTTTCCACCTCAAGTGTAAAATTACACTCCATTTCTCTGTCGTTACTTAACAAATGATGCTATTATTGTTTGTTCCCTCTGAGAGACAGATGAAGCTTATGTGAGTAATTTTACTTTGTGAGCAGTTTCTTTGAATACAGTGTCTGTAGAATAGATCTGAGTTGTAGAATTTGCAATGAATTATACTGACCAGATGAGAAACATAAGCATTGGTTTCCTTTATGATAAAAAACAACAACAACCTTATCTCCTCCCTGCTACTTTCACAGATTTCCCTGCTGTGAACTGGGTCATTCAGTTTGACTGTCCAGAAGATGCAAATACATACATCCATAGAGTTGGGAGAACAGCAAGGTATGTTTTTCAATTAAATTAGATTTATTTTTTAGCTTTTAAAACAACATTGGGAGTCTTTCTCTTCTGTCACATCCAAATATTGGTGATCATCATGGCGATCAGCCATGAAGACTGTCCTGAGAATATAATGCAGTGGCTTTCCATCTGCCTTCCACATTGTAGCGTGACACCTGAACCACTGATCCAGTTCCATGAATCACTTTCTGGTCCTGAGCCCTTTTTGCACACAAAGTCCTCACCGGCCCCAAGTCAGTATCGATGAAGCTGCTGCCCTCCATCAAGATGGATTCAAGTGGGATTTAATCTACTTGGGGACCATTACCCTTCCCTGTGGACTTCATCAACCAAGCCTGTTAGTCCTCAGGGTTATCAGGTTAGTCGCTGGCAGTATGGTCTACTCTGTTACCATAGCAGGATAACCTGGCCAGACCTTTAACATTAGGAGTCACTATTAATTTATATCAGGTTAGATTGTCTTTCTCAAATATTCTGTTCAGATTTGTTGGACTCCCATCATATCTTTTGATTACAAATCCCATCACATACCCTGAGCCATGCTGTCTGAATAGTCTGGGATTTGTAATCCAATGTATCTGAAAGGTGTTTGGTTAGTAAAGTTTAAATTAAATGTAATGTTCTGTCATTTTTAAATGTCAGCTTGTCTTGCATTGTCTCCAATATGCTATTATGTGCATTGTGACTGTCTCCTTTAATGTTGACCTCAATTCAGTATTATGTTAGCAGAAGAAAACTGTGGTGTTCTGTGGGTTTTCCATTTGCATAGTGGCACATTTGTGTTTGTGGTTCATGAATATGCAGCCAGTTGTGCAACCAGAAGCAGTTGGATACCTTCCTTTCATATTGTTTAGAACTAGATGTCTCTCAAAGAACATGGTTTGTGCTGCTATAATGACATCATTGGATAACAGCCATAGCATATTAGGAGCAGCCTGGAGTATATTTTGTTCGTGTTGTAAAATATTTATTCCATGTATACATTACTGCTCAATAGGAACCCTTGCATCCAGATTACTGATCAGATTCATGCTTCTGCAGGTTCTGTAATACTGCAGTATCTGTCTTTGTACCATATGCTTGGCCTTTTTTAGGGGGATGTACTTTGCATACACGTTTGCCGTCAATTGTTGTTGCAAATTTTATTGATGTAATCAGATTTTTACTGGGGGATGTCTAAGAAAGCAAGATATTTCTGATGCAGTTGCTTGTTAGGAAAGTAAGAATCTTGTATTTAATTTATAGAGCTTTAAGTGCTTATGAGAACAGAGCACAGTGACAACAAAAAGTCTCTAGAGATTTAGAAAACTAGAATAGAGAGATTATTTTATTAAAGGCATCCTTATAGTACTGCTATTTTTTTAAAAAAGCAAATGTTCACTATAAACAGAAGTAGATTTACTTGCCCCTCTGTATCAATTGGTTTTGCTATTTGGGCTTTATATGTTAAATAGACATATTCTTAGACTTGTGCAGTTTACATGAGATAATGGTAGAGAATCTGTCAAATTCTTCTCTACGTTATAATTCATGAGCTTTATTAATCATATAATTCATTTTTCATTCTCCTAGAAGAGGTCCAGTAGGTTCATGTTATAGAATTGCTTCTTCTTTTTAACATTCTTATTAATGACTTTGCTGCTGGTGATGACCAGTGCCTGAATCAGGCCTGAAAAGTAATTAGCAATCAGTGCAGGCTAAAAGATAATTCATTTTATAGTATTTGAATATCTGTTCCATTTAAAAAATTAAAAATAAATTATTTGTAGATTACAAGTCAGTGCTAAAATCTGACTGCTAAATGCAAAGATAGAAAGCAAAATAAAGGAGTCAATGTCTGCTGAAATATCTTATACAGTAAATGTAATCAATGAGGCCTCTGGGCAGTTTTCCCTTGGGAGGATGTTTCACTGAAGGAAAACTCTATTAGGAAGATTCTTTCCCTTTTCATTGTGTTTGTTGCACAAATGTTGCTTAGACTGTTGGAATCTTCAATCGGAAAATGAATATTATGGTTTTTAGTATTTGATAGCTTCTTAAAAAATAGTATCGTCGGCTGCAACTAGTATCCGAGAATACATTTTTTTTCCTGAAGCAGGAAAAATGCCATTGGTGTGAATTTGTTTAAGGTGGATCTCAGCTTGCCATGAAGTGACTCACACCCTATGCTCACGGAGCCATCTCCTGTGGCATTTATGAAATGAGGCATGCAGGATTTAACACCAGGACTGCAGTGGACTGCCGCAGCCTTGAGGTTATTATCAAGGTGTGTCTTCACAGCCAGTCCATCTGGCATGGCCTCTTCCGCTTCCATGACTGTTGGGAATCAGAATTCCTCCTCCGCTCATTTTGCCGTTGTGCTCAATATGATGGTTTCCAGTGGCATTTCCTCCACTGAGAGGGACCATCACCCCACCTAAAGGGGCTCATTCGCCTTTAGCTGTTGGCCCCTTTAGGGAGTCAAGTTATTTACCGCTGCTCAACATTAGCCATTTAGTCGCTAGCTGTAAGGTCTACTCCATTATCGTAGTGAGATGTCCGGCCAGACATGAAAGCAGAATAGTATATTAGGTGGTTAATAAATTCATTTGCTATACACACCATCATTTCAACCATTAAGATTTCTATGTTGTCTTTTTCTGTATACAGTAGTTTGTTATAATACTTGGTCGTACAAAAATTGCACTACTATAATGTTTCTGGGGCATCTCAGCAACTAGACTCATACAAGAAATCTTTGGTCAACACTAATCTGAGAATTTCTTGAACACGGAGAACATCATATTCTCTTTATGGCAAAGTGTTCTTCTTTGGATAAAGAGATGCCCTCTGTACTAATAGAAATTATTATCATTTGTTGTCCTAAATGTGACTGTCATTTCCTTTTCAAGAAATTTAAGGTACAGTGTTTCATGATAGGAAGAATTAACAACAGCAACAACAGCAGCAGCAACAACAACAACTTTTGTGTCAGAAATTCTTCTAGGTTGAAAAGATTTTTGCTGGAGAAACTCCACTCTGAGGATGCCCAAATGAGGCTCCTTTCATGCCCCCAAGATCTTTTTTCCACTGAAGGGGTCCCTATTTATATACTTGCAATTTCTTGCTTTTAAACTGCTAGGTTGGCAGGAGCAGGGACAGACGCGGACGCTCATTGTGTTATGCAGTATCCAGGTCTCGGAACTGCCGACTTGCCGGCCTTCCAGCTAACAAGGCGAGCTTCTTAACCACTGAAGCACCTCATTTGTAGTTATAATGATTTCCACCCTTTGGGGATGCTCCTTCTATGTCCCTCACATTAAAATTGAACCAACAGTTTTAGTAGTCATTGGTGAGCTTGGAACTAATTAGAAAATTTCATGGACTGTGAGAGTGTGTAACTGGAGAGAAGGAAAGCTAGATTAAAAACCTATCATAATTAGTATCTATGTTATCTGTAATTAAAATTGGGATGACTACTGTTATTTTAAATCTGAAATCAGATGATTACCCTTGTGTGCAAATGTGATTAAAATAGAAACTTTGTGAGCATTTGAGGATCGGGAGTGGTATGAGCAATTTGAGATTGAATAGTATTGACAAACACTCCTGTTTTACTAATGCCCTCAAATTCGTCTCTCAAATTGCATGGCTTTAAGAGATTGATTGATTGAAATTTCACATCTGCTGATAGTTAAGAACCTCAACTATTGGTTTAGCCCTATGGTGTTATATTTGGGTTAAGAACTGAATGTCTGCTACTATTTTCCTGGTACAGTGGTACCTCGCTTAAAAAGCATAATGCGTTCCACAGGATTGCTCTTCAAGCAAGTTTGCTCTTTAAGCGAAACACCATTGTAAATGACTAATTGTGGGGGGATTGCGAACCCCAATTTATTTGTTAAGCGAGTTTTTGGTTGGTTTTATTTGTTAAGTGAAGCGAACATTCAGAGAAAATTCTGCTCTTTAAGCAAGTTACTCTTTAAGCGAAATGCTCTTTATGCTAGGTTTGACTGTACTCAACTTCATAAGTTCATTTAAGTAGCCTTGGAGGCAAAGCAGTGATAGGATCTGTGCTTGAAGAGGTGGGTTGTAATAATTAAAGCTCACACTGCAGTAAACATGGTTGTCTGAAGGTACCACCATAAAAATAAATATTGTTACTGAAGCAGATTAAGATGTCTTAACTCTTCTGAAAATGTCAGGGTCTGTATCCTATCAATTTGGACACCAGCAATCTGGTTGAAACTATGATTTTCAAAACTTATTTTCTGATCTGAGTATTGCAGGTCAACTGTAAACCATGATTGACATCCTGAACTGTGATTTGTTGTGATGTCTGATCTAAAGTGATTCCCAGTGTTCTTTTCTGTAGCTGGATAAATCTTCACTCATTAAAATCTGCTCACTGTGAAGAACTGGTAAAATTGAAGATTTGTACTTTTCAAAAATGTATGCATGCTTGCTTTATCTTTCAAATGAACTCACTGACCCCAAAATTGGAAAAGCTGTCTCATAACTTCAGTGATTGGAGGATTATTCTGCTTTATCAAATGATAGCAAAGGATGAGGTTGAATTATGACATTTTCAAGAAGGAGAGAATACCAGATATGGTTTAAAAATAAAATGCTGCAAAAAGGTTTCCATTGGGTTCTTATAAATATTCAATCTTAGGGACCATTTTCTCTCAGACAAGTTCCCATTAACATTCTATTGACCTCTGTTTCAGTCAAGGAATAATAACGATTGAAAAGTAGAACTGGAGTGCAGGAATATTTTTTAAAAAGAAAAATTATGTAGCTTTTTCCCCCCCAAATCTAGTTTGTTTTGCTCATTTGGGTTGATGAATGTTTTTAGTTTATCATGTTTTGAATAGTAGAGCACAATGCCACTAGAGGACAGCAGTTAGTAGAGTTCATATTTGGAAAGCCATATTAAAATATTATTTGTAAAATTATCTTTTTACTTTAAAAATCTTAAGTGTAAATCTAAATGCATGTGAGAGCAACAGCCTAATACAGTATTTGAAAATTCATCTGTCCTAAACTGTATAGTGAAGTACAGTATGTGTTTGTATGCGAAGCATTTGAATCAGTGCTGGGCATGGGCTGGTTCACTCCGGTTCGGTAGAACTGGTAGTAACAATCCCAGGAGACCACTCAGGGTGGTTACTTAAAGCTGAATGGTGGTTACCCCCATTCAGCTTTCCAGCTAATCTGCTGCTATGAATGATTGCATTGGATAATGCTAACAGATCGTTATCCAATGCATTTTTTTAAAAAATGTTTTGCATCGGTATGGGATTTAAGTGTTATCTGATGCAATCGTTATCCGAGGTATTACTGTATGTTTATGTGTTTTTAATGTGTATTTAATTTGTATTTTAATGTGTTTTTTATGTGTGTGTTTTTACTTTGGCTCCGCCCACAACATCGGCTCTGCCCTTGACGTCATGACGTTGGTTCCGCTCATGACATGTCATGATGTTGGCTCTGCTCACGACGTCGGCTCCACCCACAATGTGGTAGTAAAAATTTGGCTGCCCATCACTGTCTTTAAGCGAGTTAATCTCTAAGTGAGGCACTCTTTATGTGAGGTTTTACTGTAGTTTGCTTCGCAAGTACAGTGGTACCTCGCTTAAAGAGCATAATGCGTTCCACAGGATTGCTCTTTAAGTGAGTTTGCTCTTTAAGAGAAACACCATTGTAAGTGACCAATTGTGACTTCTGGGTTTTTTTTTTTTTTGCAAACCTCAATTTAGTTGTTAAACGAGTTGGTTTTAGTTGTTAAGCAAGGCAACCATTCAGAAAATTCTGCTCTTTAAGCGAGTTACTCTCTAAGCGAGGCACTCTTTATGTGAGGTTTTACTGTACATTGATAGCTTCTTACTGCTACATAAGTTATGCTGATGTGCTTAAAACTACAGTAATACCTCGGATAATGTTTGCATCAGATAACACTAAAACTGCATAACGTTAAGCAATCTGGAAAAAAATTACATCATATAATGTTAAAATCCTATGGGATGCATCGGATAATGTTCACTAAAGCCTGTGCCGGTTACAATGTACTGTATCTCTATGGAGTTTTAATGTTATGCGATGCATCCCATAGGATTTTAACATTATCCAATGCATGCATTGGATAACATTAAAAATCAGATAACTCTAAGACTTATGGAACTAAGTTTTAGCGTTATCTGAGGTTTTACTGTAATTGCTTGATTTGTAAACTCTTGTTCTAGAGTCCCACTGTTCTACAAATACATATTTGGCTGCTGTAATTGGCAGGAGGGTAACATGATGTCAGTATTCCAAATGGATACCTGTTAGAATGGGAATGTGACTTACTTTACAAAGGAGAGTTTTTTACTTGAAAGTATCTACCCTTGGAAGATGCTGTGTCTACTCCAAGTCTAAGTTATCATTGAAAGGGCTGCCCAAATGGAAAGGAGGTGGTGTTGAAGTTCCCCATCAACAACACTGAGACAGCACATCCAGCAGGTCAGCTCATCACAGTCTTCCCTATTTTGGTGAAAAATGTTGCCATTTCATTTCAGTTACACTAAATATTTCTAAAAGTGCATCTTTGCCATCAGTGTTTCCCAGGGGACTGTGGTGGCTCAGTGGTTAAGCAGCTTACCTTGTTAGCTGGAAGGTAGGCAAATCGACAGTTCAAGACCCGAGTACAGTACTGCATGACAGAATGAGTGCTCGTCTCTATCCCAGCTCCTGCCAACCTAGCAGTTCAAAAGCAAGAACTTGCAAGTAGATAAATAGGACCACTTCAGTGGGGAAAAGATCTTGGAGATATGAAAGGAGCCTCATTTGTGCATCCCCTGAGTGGAGTTTCCCAGCAAAAATACTTTCAACTCAGAAAGCACCTTTGTGTGCTTCTGACATGATAAATAATAATAGTACAGTAACAATAATAAAATACAACCTCACAAAACTACCAAAGCAGAACACAGGCTAACTCCCCTCTGGCCATTGGTGTGGGCCCGGAGGAGAGAGCGATGTTCTCAGCCGCCTGCCAGGCCATGGCGTCTTCTCCCTCAGGCTGTTGACGTGGGCCCAGAGGAGGGGGCGATGTTCTCAGCTGCCTGCCAGGCCATGGTGTCTTCTCCATCAGGCCATTGGTGTGGGCCCAGAGGAGGGGGGATGTTCTCAGCCGTGGCCATGGTGTCTTCTTCCTCAGGCCGTTGGTGTGGGCCCAGAGGAGGGGGTGATGTTCTCAGCCACCTGCCAGGCCATGGCGTCTTCTCCCTCAGGCTGTTGGTGTGGACCTTCCTGCTAATTCTCCTTAGCAAAACAGGAAGCAACCAGGTAAAGTAACCAGGTAACCAGGAGGTTGATCAGAGACCAGAATGGGCTTTCTCTGTAACTTTGAGATTGAAAGGGAGACATTTAGAGCAAATCTGAACAATGTGCTTGCTTGTCTGTCATCCTGCTTGAGCAGGCCCTTCTCCCTTTGACGCCTGAATTTGGTGTAATATAAACCATGCCTGTAAGTTTCACTCCTTGTCTGAAGAAGTGGAATTGATCCACGAAAGCTAACAATAAAAATATAGCAGTTAGTCATTAAAGTGCTACAGTGTTTTTTTATTTTTTATTTTGTTTTCTGATATGCTTGAACTACAGACTAACACGGCTACTATTCCAAAAAATTGTAAATTATTGGAACTCTTTGTCCTGTTTTGTCCTTGTTAGTTTGTTTGGCATTTCCTTTTTGTTGGCAAAGAGCAAGTGGCCACCCTAAATCTAGCATGTTAAGGAGAAGGCTAAGTTTGAGCTCTTCTGCCCCCCCCCCCCCATCTAGTTGTTTATGTTGAAGCCAATGCTTTAATTGAGAACTGGTAATTACATCTTTGAGCCAAGGTACTGAAATATATAGGGCAGGAAAATATTGTATTGACTTCTGGAAACTGGCCTGTTAGTATTTGCTGCTGTAAGAGTATGAAGCATTCCCTCCAGTGGCAGGCAGCAACAGGTTTGCACCCCCCAGGTGGGGAGGGGGAAAAGCGAAATTGGGTGGCCTTCGGGCAGGGGGGTAGTGAAATTGGATGCCCATGCCTACCTTCCTACCCTATCCCATCAGGTTTTGTCCATGCAAGTGGTTCAAGGTCTCCCTTGCTCAAAAGCCAGTCATATCTGACTCTAAGGTGCAGTGCTCATCTCCATTTGCAGCCAAAGAGCCAGTGCTGCCTGTGTTTGCAGATATATACATGGCCATATAGCAGGCATGACTAGATCGCCCATGACTTAGGCTCCACCCACGACATAGGCTTTGCCCATGGTGTGGTAGCTGCCCACCACTGATTTGAATGTTTAGCTTCATTCTTACATAGAGTAAGTTGAATTTTAATCTCAAATGGAGTAGTAGACCGACTGTGGCATGAATAAGGCATAGCCTATTAGTTTCAGAATGTGGACAGGGTACTTAGATACATTGTTATGTAATGTTAAATGCTTTGTGGAACCAAAGTTAATGAAGTCCCATGTTGAAAAGCTGTGCTCAGAGTGAGAATTGGCTGTTGTCAGTTCTGATGATATATCCACAGTGCACAGTTATAATAGTCTGTGTTTGGCCAGGTTATCCTGCTATGGTAATAGAGTTGACCATACTGCCAGTGACTCAATGCCAAGTGTCAGGCGGTGGTTCACTAACCTGACAACCCAAGAACTAACAGTCTTGGGTGCCGAAGTCCACAGGGAAGGGTGATGGTCCCCAAGTGGATTAAATCCCACTTGAATCCATCTTAATGAAGGGCAACAGCTTTACTGGCCTGGGGCTGATGAGGACTTTGGGTGCCAAAAGTGCTCAGGACCAGAAGTGACTCACAGAACTGGATCATGCTATGATGCAGAAGGCAGATGAAAGGCTGCTGCATTATATTCTCTAGACAGTCTTCATGGTACAGGTACACAGAAAGAGTCTCCTCAAAGATTGTGTTATTTTTGAACCACAATCAGGCATACCCTGGTAACGGTAACTACAGAATGGACTCCCCAAAAGGTGGCTTCATTTTGGCAGTTTCATGTCTGGCCTAGACACGGAAGGAAAAAACAGTTATAACAGTTTGCCATTACTTTCTTTGCCATGGCTCCATCTTCCCTAATCCTTGAGTTTGTAGTTTGATAAACACTTTAGAATTTCCTGCTAAAAAGGACTGTAATGTACTCCATCAACTAGAGTAGATATTTCTGAGTAAAGGGCTCTTCATCCACAGAAGTGCATTTAAGGTGCTATACCAGTGTAGTATAGATCATCCGGTATATAGATAGTTATAGCAGTTTGAAAAACCACTTTAATTGTCATGGCTCCTTGCTATCAATTTCTAAGATATGTTGTTAGGAGAGATACTTTGAATCAGCTGCTATGATTCATAGGAGTGCACCAGAACGATCTAATAGGGAATTTTAAACCTCTCACCAGATTACAATCACAGGATTCTACAGGTTGAAGCAGTATCATATTTCTGCAACTGTAGTGTTTGTGTAATTTATGACTCCCTAGAAACAGATATGCTGTTTATATCCAACATTTCTTTCAAAGAAGCAACGTAGTCTTTATTTCCATTAGTGTCCTCACAACTAAAATTTGGTTGAGAAACTAGTTGATAACAAGTTATCCAGGGAGCTTGATGGCTGATTTGAACCTGAATTTCTCCAGTCGTAGCTGAACATACATTATTATGCTGTATTGACTCTGTTGGTATGTATGCTTAAATTGAGGAAGGAGCTTTTAATTACAGTATTTTACCCAGAGTAGTTGTGAAACATAATACCTTACCACTCTTATGTCTGATGAAGTGGACTTGATCCATGAAAACTAGCATTAAAATACAGGAGTTAGTTTTTAAGGTGCTACAACATTTTTTGTCTTTCGTTTGTTTGTTTTCTCTCTGACATGCTTGCACAGAGTAACACGGCTACCATTTCTAAAATTTCCTTGCCAGTAGTTTGAACTATGGCAAACAATTTCAATCCTCAGGATTCTGCCATCTCATTCTGTAGCTTGTGTAGGATAGGTCTCAGATAGAGGGTCTCAGTATCTCTTTCGGTAGAGTATACCTTGGGTCAAATGTTTAGGTCATTGTGGGAACCACAAGGCAGTAAACAGAAATGGTTTGCTTAGGAATGTTTTTAAGTGGCATGGTGAGATGCAACTTTGCACTTAATATGCAGATTAAAAAAAACACTAACAGCTGTAAGGATGTCTGTAATTTAATTATTATTATTATTTGTTGCTAGAAGAAAGTCTCTCTTTTGAAGGGGATATTTGTGTTTTAAACCACATATATGCACATCAATGCAGTCTGGTTTGTATTTGCTTGACCATGTGAAGATCTCATTGGGATCTTATTATTCTTCTCTTCCTATTTGTATTCCTTGCTTAGGTACAAAGAAGGTGGGGAGGCTTTGCTTGTACTGCTCCCTTCGGAAGAGGATGGCATGATTCAGCAGTTGGTGCAGAAGAAAGTTCCTGTCAATCAGATCAAGTAAATACTTTTGCATTTTCCACATAATGCAGTGGATCCCTACCCCATCCTCTTTCAGTTTTTTAGTGTTCAGATTTGGACTCCTGTATGATTATTCATTTCTTATGTTTATATCCTGCTAGTTTTCCAGGGAGTTGAAGGTCGCACCTGTGGTTTTTCCCTGTACCCATGTTCATTTCCAAAAAACCTTGCAAGCCAGTTTAAGCTGTGATAATGAATTGCCCCAGATTGTACAGTGCAATGTGATGGTTCAGTCCTAGCTCATGCACTCTGACAGCTTTACTGCTTTTCTGGGAAAGCTGTACAGTGGTACCTCGCTTAAAGAGCATAATGCGTTCCACAGGATTGCTCTTTAAGCAAAACACCATTATAAATGACCAATTGTGGGGGGATTGCGAACCCCGATTTATTTGTTAAGCAAGTTTCTGGTTGGTTTTATTTGTTAAGCGAAGCGAACATTCAGAGAAAATTCTGCTCTTTAAGCGAGTTACTCTTTAAGTGAGGCGCTCTTTATGGGAGGTTTAACTGTACATGTAAACTGTAGGAGCTGAATACTACTTTATCTGTGATGGTTTCATTACATAGAATGGGGGGTCTGTTTAGGGAGGTGTAACAACAGGAGCCTTACTCTTGAGTAGGCCCCATTGTTCTTCTGAGTTGCGGCTTCCTGGCTGGACAACCCAGGCTTTAGATATGTGTAGAAAAGGTAGCATTAAACCAAATAACCACTCCATCTCTTCAGGTATTTTAGAATTATATTGAAAGCATAGCAAGATTCAGGATACAGTCCATCAAAAGATCAGAAAACATTTCAAACAGAAATAAAGAAGCTGCTTGGTTTGAGGGAAAGCCCATAGGTCCCCTCCTTTCTCAAGGCTCACATTTTGTAGAATGAATGCACAACATTCCAGAGAATGCCTGTGTGTGTGTCTGCGTCTCTGGGTTACACCTCTGGCCCTCCCCTTTAAGGATTCCAGCCAATGATCTTACAGCAAGGCATGTCAATCACATATTAAGTTCAATTTCTCCAATTCCATGAGGCACATACTGTTTACATTCTTCTTCCTCCCTCATATCTGGAATCACCATTTTGAAATTACTAAAACATATTTAGGTAGGTAAAAATATAATGAAAAAAGCACCGTTTAAAATGGGGCTTATTTTATTACAAGGTACTTTTGATTTTCTGCTATAGTACCTTATCAGACTACAAATCCCAGAATTAGGAGAGTAGCTACTGCATAACTCAATTGTTCTGCATAACTCAATTACTATTTTTCTTATCGCTGTCAGCTATGGACTGAATATTTTCTCAATTCCAGTGTCAGGTACGAGTGGAGAGTTCTACCAGCATGGAAGAATTGCTCACTCTCACAGAATACTTAATATTGTTTTGCTTTAGAAGTGTTTGCCTTAGGCTTGTCCCATCCATTTAAGAAACAACCAAGAAGCTGGCATATACAGAGTTGAGAATTGGTGCTTTTAGCATTAATCTCTACATTGATTATAAATTGTCTCCAAGCTTCCTGGCCATGGAGATCTTCTTCTTTACTTCCTCTTCTACCCCATCTACAAAGGATTAAACCTAAAACCTTTGCATGGAAAACACAAGTAAAGCAGTGGAAACTGATTTGGGAGGAAACTAACATCTTATTTAAAAGGGTGTGTATAAGGGTCAACCTGACAATCATAGTGATGAGAACTTTAAACTGGAGCTGGACATCCTGGAGAGTGAAGTCAGAAAAGCCCTAAAAAGTACTGCTAATAAAGCTAGTGGAGATAATGGTATTCCAGTTGAATTATTCAAAGCCCTAAAAAGATGATGGAATTAAAGCATTGTGTTCTGTATGCCAGCAGATTTGGAAATCACAACAATGGCCACAGGATTGGAAAAGATCAGTACAGTATACGTTCCAATTCCAAGAAAGGGCAATAACAAAGAATGCTCAAATTATCAAACCATTGCGCTCTTTCCATACACTAGTAAGGTCATGCTCAAGATAATACAGGACAGGCATCAGCAGCACGTGAAAAGAGAACTACCAGAAGTACAGGTTGGGTTCAGAAGAGGCAGAGGAACTAGAGACCAAATTGCCAACATATGTTGGATCATGGAGAAAACAAAGGAATACCAGAAACGAGTCTACTTTTGTTTCATTGACTACACCAAGGCCTTTGAGTGTGTGGACCACAATAAAATGTGACAGGTAATTAAAGAGATGAGAATACCAGGACAATTTATATGTCTCATGAGAAATCTGTACATGAGTCAAGAAGCAACAGTTAGGACAGGCTACGGAATGACGGATTGGTTTGGAATAGGAAAAGGAGTAAGACATGGCTGCATTTTGTTACCCTGCTTATTCTACTTATATACAGAGCACGTAACGCACAACACAGGGCTGGATGAATCAAAAGTTGGAATTAAAATCACTGGAAGAAACATAAGCAATTTGAGATATGCAAATGACACTACCCTAATGGCAGAAAGTGAAAGAGACCTAAAGACGTTCTTGCTTAGGTTGAAGGAGGAGAGTGCAAAAGTTGGCTTGAGACTTAATATCAAGAAAACCAAGATAATAGCAACAGGCCCTATCACTCCCTTTTCTTGTTCTACTGAAAAATCAATGGATTTTCTATCCTTCCGACCTTTTTGGGTCCATCTGTTCAAGGACAGAGAGAAAATGTCACCATGCCACAAGCATACTTCTAGATTAATTTCAGGATAAAAAGTCTTGCAAGGTAACCAGACAGTTGAGAAAGACCGCCATAATATGCAGGCAGGCAGAGAGCATCTATGTTTCAATCTAAAACTGCAGTATGGCCATATTAAGTCTGAAGTGTTACACCTCTCTTTAGCCCTTTTCCTCTGAGGACAAGTTGGTTGAGTGCGATTGTGCTCTCCTTTCTTTCTTCATGCATAATAATTACAGTTTTATACCTTACCGAATTAGCATTTGGTGTCTAATATCTTAGTCACTCAGTAGACACTGAAATGTGTCCGTAAGCTGTGCTGAAGTAGCTGGTAGCTTCCTGTAATGCTGTTTACTGTACCGTTGTAAATCCCGGGTGGTATAGTGAGGATGCAATAAAGCTTGCAAATCCAACTAAATGGATTCTTTTTCTGTAACAGGATATAATGACTTGCAGGGGTTTTGTTTAAATGGTAGCTTCATCGTTTATTATAGAAAATAGCCAAATTTTGTAGTAGATTTAATGATCCAAAGCAAGCTATTTTTACACTTTAAAGCAGGGGTGCCCAAACTACAGCCCGTGGGCCGGATCTGGCTCCCGACGCCAATTCATCCGGCCCACACCGCCCTCTTCGCTCCTGGAAGCAGAAGTAAAATGTGCCCATAAAACACATTTTATTTCCACTTTCAGGAACAACGAAGGCGGCACAGTCTGGATGAATTGGAGCCGGCCCACGGGTCATAGCTTGGGCACCCCTGCTTTAAAGTAACATATCTAATTCTTTAGTCAGAGCCTCCATACAGTGTTCACTCTTTTATTCTGTACATTAATTAAATGGATTAGTAGGCTGAAGTTTGGATAAATTTAGTATTTTGCTCTTTGCAGTAAAACCCCCCCCACCAATTTGAAAATATTCTTCATGTTAGGACACATAACAAACACATCTTCCAGACAAAGACAGATTTTGCCTAAGACCAAAGTTGCAGATGATATGTCCCCTCTGTGGAAGAAAATCCCTCAAATACATCTTCCGGTCTCTTAGCAGTATAAATAGAGTACAGTAATACCTCATATAACATTAGTATCGAATAACACGAAAATCGCATAACATCAAGGAATCTGGGGGGAAGAATTGCATCAGATAACATTAAGATCCTATGGGATGCTTCAGATAACAACCGCTAAAGCCTGTGTGGTTACAATGTATCTCTATGGATCCCATAGAGGATCAGATAACACGAAAAATCATATAACACGAAGACTTGTGGAACCAGGTTTTAGTGTTATATGAGGTTTTACTGTATTAGCATATTGTGTAAATGATGATTTGGGGCCCAATATGATGGTTTCAGTGGCATTTCCTTCACCATTGCAGTCCTGGTGTTAAATCCTGCATGGCTCATTTCATATGTGTTGCAGGAGCTTGCTCTGCGGTCATAGCGTGTGGGTCACTTCATGGCAAGCTGGGATCCAACTTAAACAAATTCACGTTAATGGCATTTTTCTTGCTTCAGGAGACAAATGCATTCTCGGATACAAGTTGCAGCTGATGATGATTGTGTAAATAACATTTTTAATTTTTTTTAATGAAGGTGTCAGCCATGACAACCAGAGTACAAGTTATGAATTTGTGAAAACTGTTCTCTGAAACTTTTTGCTTGACACAGCACAAAATTTTGCCATACAGAAGGAAGTGGCTACATTCTATTCTGAGAGAAGATGGAGAGCATAAAGTGCATTCCATCACCCACTGAATTATAGTAGAAATTATTCAACAAGTATTTTTCTTTATTGCCATAAAAAGGCAGTAGATAAGAAAGTGGCTTTTTGATTCAACCTCTACAGAATCACAGAAGTACCTATGCTGAATGTAAGGATTTTTCTATCCTTTCATCTAGAATGGTAGATAAGAGTATGCTTAAGAGGCCCAGAGTGATGTGGAACCAAAAGTATATGGAATTAGTTTGCAAGTTTGTAGGGTGGAAGAGCTCTACCAGTGAGAGTGTTATTTGAATTTGATTATTATCCTGGAGTATATTGTTTGAGAACTGCTCTTGCTGACTCTTATCCCAAAGGGATAAGCCATATTGCTGGAGTTTTCTGGGTGATGGCTAGTATTAGCCATCTTGCATAGCTAAGGGAATGAGGCTTGTTGGGAAGAAAATTAACTTCAGCTAGAGAAGGAAGATGGCTAACCAAACTCTGATGTCAGCTTTTAAAAATCCTGCTTGCAGCTGAAGAGTAATGTTTGAGATCCAGTGAAGTATCTTTACATGGCTCTCAGAAGTTTGGACCAAACTGCTTGGAGCTGGATTGAGCAGCATATTGAAGCAAGTGTGTGATTTGGACTCAAATAGCTTTAGGGCAGCAAGGACCTTCTGCAACCCGCTCTTGGTGTAGAAGAAGGACCATACCACCAGCATAAAGTAGTGCTGTTGTGATGTGTGAACCTAGCCTAGGAGGATGGAATTCCACAAAGCTGACAGTTTAAGCATTGGGTAAATTCTTCTTGCTTAGTATGGTAAGATGAAACTAGAGTGGGCTCGTTGACTCAGTGGGGATTTTGTGAATCCGCTCTAAGTTCCATTGATTCAAATGTGACTACTTTTATTGTAAGCTAGTATGCTAAGCAGCAGGATTTCAGCCCTTGAGTTCTTGTTAGAGGACTTCTCGGGTAACTGAATTTCCATCACCTGCTTTCTGGCTTTTTTCCAAATACTGAAAACTATGAGAAACCTGGGAAACATAGTTAAAAGTAGAGACATCACCTTGCAAATAAAAATTTTCAATGGTATTCCCAGTGGTAATGTATGGTTGTGAGAGCTGGACCATAAGGAAAGCTGAGCAAGGAAGAATAGATGCCTTTGAGATGTGGTGTTGGAGGAGAGTTTTGAGAATACCCTAGGCAGCAAGGAGAACAAATAGGTCGATTCTAGAAGAAATCAACCCTGACTGCTCCTTAGAAGGTCAAATAGTAAAGACGAAGCTCAAGTACTTTGGACATCAAATGAGAAGAGAAGATTCACTTGAGAAAGCCTTGATGTTGGGAAAGGTGAAGGGCAAAAGAAGAAGGGGGCGGCCAAAATGAGATGGCTAGATGGTATTGTAGATGCAATGGACACAAAGCTGGGTGGGCTGAAGAGGATGGTAGAAGACAGAGGTGCCTGGTGGGCAATGGTCCATAGGGTCGCAAAGGATCAGAATCGACTGTGTGACTGAACAACAAAAAGGCAGCACACAAATTTTTTCTTTTAAATTTCCAGAGGGTTGACATTACAGTCTCTGTGTCTGCATTGGAACCACTTTTCTGCATTTCTTTAGCTTGTAATTACTGTTGGGAGATACTGAGATCCCAGAACTCAGAACAGCATTTCAATTGAGTCTTGTGAATGGAGTTGTGTTCCAGGCCTTGTCAACTATTGTTCAGATGATAAAGCCTAAAAATGGTGTTGGCCTTTCCAAATAGAGCATCACGTTGTTGATTTTTTTCTTGTTTTGTTTACACAGAACCTTCTGATTTTTTTTGAACGCTAGCCAGTAAGCTCTCCTCTTCTGTATTTTTGGGACTTTTATATTCAATAAACTCACCTTTATTCAATTTTATTGTGGGTTGGCATTCTCCCAGTTCTTCAGCTGAAAGCACACTCTAGTAAATAACAAGGCCACCCAAAACACAAGTTTTGACTCCTATAGAAGTCTGTTCCTTCTGTAGAACACATTGAAAGGAGAGATTTATCTTACGTTTTTTATCTTCATTTCTGGAAGGATTAGCATTATTTCTTATAATTTAATTAGGCATACACTCTGCTCTTTTTGCCATGGAGGTCATGAGGGTAGGGTTATGTTTAAGTTTCCAAATACAGTAAAACCTCATATAACACTAAAACCTGGTTCCACAAGTCTTCGTGTTATATGATTTTTCGTGTTATCTGATCCTCTATGGGATCCATAGAGATACATTGTAACCACACAGGCTTTCGCGGTTGTTATCTGAAGCATCCCATAGGATCTTAATGTTATCTGATGCAATTCTTCCCCCCAGATTCCTTGATGTTATGCGATTTTAGTGTTATTCGATACTAATGTTATATGAGGTATTACTGTAGTTCACATCCATGCAGCTGATGAAGACAAGCTTCTGGCTTGTGTTTGAAGATGCTCAACATAGTCAGAAGGTGTTGGGTGGTCAGATTTTGACTGTGGTAGGTTAGAAAGACAAAGCCACAGAAGGCAAGAGAACCTATAAAAGTCAGTTTTTACTGAGTAGAGCGGCATACAAGTCTATATAATAATAATAATAATAATAATAATAATAATAATAATAATAATAATAATAATAATAATAATAATAATAATAATAATAATAATAATAATAATAATAATAATAATAATAATAATATCTTTTTACCATGAGTGGGAAATCTCCCAAATGGGGAGTATAAAAATGGAATAAATAAATAAATTTGTCCAATCATGCAGAATTCTGGAATTTGTCATTTGTGAGGGGAGAACCATAGAAGTTAAAGGGATATCAGGCATGGATAACTGTGTACCACGAATACAGTTGTATGGATATTTAGTATTGTGACTTTCAAATTGAGGAGTAGGCAGGAAATGTGATGGTTCTGTGAGGCTTAGGATGCCTGTTCTGGTCTGTGGAATGTCTGGTCGGACATCCCACTACGGTAATGGAGTAGACTCTACAGCCGAGTGTTGGGTGGTGGTAAATAACCTGACTCCCTAAAGGGGCCAATGACTATGGGCGGATCAGCCCCTTTAGGTGGGGTGATGGTCCCCTCAGTGGAGGAAATGCTACTGGAAACCATCATATTGGGCCCAACTGCAAAACAAGCCGAGGAAGAACTCTGATTCCCAATGGTCAGGGTGGTGAAGAGGACATGCTTGATGGACTGACTGTCAAGGTGTACCTTATCTATATCTTTAAAGCTGAGGCAGTCCATTGCAGTCCTGGTGTTAAATCCTGCATGTCTCATTTCATATGTGCCGCAGGAGATGTCTTCGAGATCATAATATGTGGGTTACTTCATAGCAAACTGGGATCCACCTTAAACAAATTCATGCCAATGGCATTTTTCCTGCTTGCCTCAGAGGGTGAAGGTGGCCCAGAACCAGCTGGTCTCCAAAATAGTTCTCCCAGTGCTCTGGGGAAGGATAAAAGTTATACTCGGATTGAGTTGTGGCCGATGACAACTAAGGATAAAATTACAACCTAATAAGCTCTAATGCCTAAACCATCTGGTTTGCTCAAGATCCTCTGTGCCTGCAAGAAGGTAAGGAGCAGAAATCTGAGTACTTGATGCTCTTCAGGCCAGGTTTCCTGTTTGCTTCCGATCTATTCTTTGCCCTAAATAGCCTTCATCAACTCCAGGGTTTCTCAACCTTGAGCCCCTAGGTGTTCTTGGACTTCAGTTCGCAGAAGCCCAAGTCAGTACACCTGCTGATTGAGGCTTCTGGTAATTGAAGTCCAAGAACATCTGGTGGCCAAAGGTTGAGAAATCCTGTTCTAAATAGTTTGAAGTTGCTTCTTTTTGCATAGTTCAGTGAAAGCTTGATAGCAACTCTGTGTACAAGAAGCAGTGTACAGTGGTACCCCATACAATGATTTTAATTCGTTCCTTGGTGCAAGTCATTGTATGATTTTCTCATTGTACAGGACCACTGGCCATGCACATGCTTGATAGGGGGGCTTCTGAACCAAGTTCCCAATGCGTACAGTATTGGGTTCCCAATGCGTGCAGCATTGGGTTCCCCCAGCTCTGGCCACAACCCGATGAGTGCAGCACCAGTCCAAGCAGCTAAATGAGGCTTCATTTCGCTACGTTGACTGTTGCTGCCTGTGTTTCCAGGCAAGCAGACCTCTGTAGAATCCTTCTCCAAACACAGTGGGGCTGCCTTTTCCCTGGAAATATGCTTCCCAGGGGAAAGGCAGCCCCGCTCTGCCTGTTCAAGGGAGCTTTGGGGTGGTGGGGGAAAGGCCTCCCTGCCCTGAAAGCCACCCAGCTGCTGAGATTATGGACACGCTGTCAAATCAGCTGGGAGGGGGGAGATTCTTTTAGCTGGCAGAAATCTTTCCCCCAGTTGTTTTGAACCCAAAACCTCCCAGGCGCCATGCAACCTGGGGAAAACACGTCGTTGTACGATTTAGTTGTTGTATAAAACATTTGTTGTACGGGGTTTTACTGTATGTTGATTGTCTTTAGGACAGCATTTTTACCATGAGTTGTTCAAAGACTAAGAAGAGCCATGTAAGCCAATATTGCTTATAAAGCTATGATAAAGCATCCTGCTGTTGACACAGAAGTATAACAGGTCTGTTCTACAATCTTGTGGTGGTGGCAGGCAACTTAACCACTGCATCTCTGTGTGAGATTGATAGATTTCCACTCCGTTCTGCTAAATCCAGTGTGTTTTATCTATTCTTATTGGTCAATCCATAGTTCTGTCAGTTTTCCTCAGGCCGTGGAATTTCCCAAGGAGAGTGTTATTTAAATGCTAATATCTGTGGCTATGTTTTTGTCAGAGTTAAGTTCAGTGGGATCTCCAGGAGCATTTTATAGCTACCATGCTTCCCAGACGCAATAGTAATTTTTTTTGGAAGAAACACCTTTTGTCTTCTTTTTTTTAGAGTTTTCTGTAAGCCTTTGCCTTCACGTGAGATATGTTGGTGGCTTTTTTTTAGTCCCCAATGAACAAGAAATGCAGATACTTGTGGTTTTGATTTTAAAAAGTATTATTTGACATTTCAAGTCATGGTGTGTCCCAAGAGGCTGGAGGTAATAATTTGGTCCTCAAACCTGGTCAATTGTCAATCTTCTTTACACAGTTCTCACATGAGTGTTGTGAAGAATTGTTGCTGTATATTTCCCCCCTTGTCAGCATGAGCTCACTTTTCTACCTTTTTATAAGCCAAATAAGTGGTGTAGTATTAATTGAAAAATCATTGTTACTTTGAAAAATCATTGCTTTGTTCCAGCCTAAATTGTAATGTGGTTAAAAGGCTTGAGCTTCTTTTTGTTTTTCTTGCATTATTCATTTCAGAAGAACAAATTCCATGCCTGACATAATTTAAGCTGAAATCTTGTTCAGAATGACAGTAGCTTTTGTTCCTTTAAAAACCATATAGGGGAAATGTAACGCAGAAGATCATGTGAGATCTTACAAACGACTTTGTAGCCTTTTAGAAGAAGATTGGAATGAATCACTGTGGCTTTTTTTGTTGTTCCCTCCATCCACCCTTCCAGAATCAACCCTGAGAAGCTTGTAGAAGTTCAGAAAAAGTTGCAGTCCTTCTTGGCTCAAGATCAAGAATTGAAGGAGAGAGCGCAGCGGGTAAGTTGTCTAAAGGAAGAGCTCTAGCAGCAAAGCAGTTGATTGCATACAAAACTTGGTATGCACAAGTTGTGAGATTTTTGTGTTCTGTTTCGAAGTGTTTTTTCGAAGTGTTCCTGAAATGTTTTATGTCTTGATTTTGTAATTGTGATAGGGGATTTCTTGAAATGTTTTTGGTATGTGATATTTTGATATGTTTTTGGTATGTGATATTTTGATAAGTTTTTGATATGTAATATGTGATATTTTGTGATATGATATTTGTAGTTTCTGAGACATTGTATTGCTGTGAGCCGCCCAGAGTCGCTATAAGCGAGTGGGGCAGTGTATAAGTTGAACAATACAATACAATACAATACAATACAGTTGCACCTCGCTTAAAGAGCATAATGTGTTCTACAGGATTGCTCTTTAAGCGAGTTTGCTCTTTAAGTGAAGCACCATTGTAAGTGACCAATTGTGACTCCTGGGGGGGGGGGAATTGCAAACCCCGATTTATTTGTTAAGCGAGTTTTTGATTGGTTTTATTTGTTAAGCGAAGTGAACATTCAGAGAAAATTCTGCTCTTTAAGCGAGTTACTCTTTAAGCGAGACACTCTTTATGCGAGGTTTGACTGAGTTGTACCTCGTTTAAAGAGCACAATGTGTTCCACAGGATTGCTCTTTAAGCGAGTTTGCTCTTTAAGCGAAACACCATTGTAAGTGACGTCTTCCCACATTGTGACTTCTGGTGGTGGTGGTGGTGGAATTATAAACCCCGATTTATTTGTTAAGTGAGTTTTTAGTTGGTTTTATTTGTTAAGTGAAGCGAACATTCAGAAAATTTATTCTCTTTAAGTGAGTTACTCTTTAAGCGAGGCACTCTTTATGCGAGGTTTGACTGTACACTATACTTATAGGTTTCCTGTAGACATCTTGTTGGAATAGAATGAGACTGTGGTTTGTTCTATGATTTTGAATCAGCTGGAGCTTCTGTACCAGTGTTTTCCAACCTTTTTTTTGGCCATGTCCCCCACCTAAGCATCTCTAAAATCCTGACGCCATCCCCCTCCCATGACATATAATTCTTATTATTCCAAAGGTGAACTCCTATTCATTCACTGTTAATAACTCATTCTCGGGACACCGCCCCCTCCCCCCCCCAGGATGTGTGCATCCCAAGTTGGGAACAACGGTTCTGTACCATCTTCAAAATTAGCCCCATGTATCTCTGTTTTGTCCCAGGCACCTACTTTTTAGGTATGCACACTTGAAACCAGCAAACTGTGGACAAGGCATCTCATGAGGGGGCTAGAATCACAATGGGCTACAGCAGCTTGGCCTCACCTTTCTGTGAGTTAGCAACTGTTAGTCCTGGCGCTTGCTGTTTGGATTGGATTTTTTACCTTTATTTGTAACATGGTAAAGGCATTGTGAAGCCGTACTCGCCTGTCACCATCTATTGATAAATATTTTTGTTTTGTATGTCCTGTCTCGTGATGAAAGACTAAATTGTCTAGATAGGATAGTGAATTGTTTTAGCATTCTTCACCAGCATACCTCACTGGCCACCTAAAGATGATGCAGATTGTCTTGAGGTGTAGTAGCAGACAGACATTCCGAGAGTTAAAATGAGCAGTTTTTGCTTACCAGTCTTAGAAAACCAAACTAACTAGAATAATGATGATGATATTTGGGATTCAGAAACATTAGTCAGGGTCACGACAGTTTATACATGTAAAATAACAATGCAGTAGAAGATATTTTCTTGGTGTCAAGTGCCAGATTGTTCATCGGATGGAAAGTCTTCTGTTTATGGCCTTACAATTTAAGAAGGGTAACAGGTGCTTCATTCACAAGACAGCCTATCTGAGGTTCAGTTCCAGCCAAGACTGCTTTGAATTAGTACATATTATATTAGCTTGCTATTGCCTTTGGTTGATTTTTTTTGCCATCTCTTTTGAACGACTTAGGTTTGGAGAGTTGCAGCAGGAAGAAGAGTAAAGGAAGTTAATAGAATGGATTAATTTGGCTCATAGTACAATGAAATGAACTCCCTGTTTTCTTGGCCACCATTTTCTAATAGCCTTTTTGCAATGGATTCTTTTTTTAAAAAATGTCCTTTAAAGAGAAAGATAAAATTTAATTGAGTCGGGTGAAATTATCTTGCAGTTTCAGGATAGTGATGGAATGAGCTTTTGCTGCAGCTGACAGATCTATTGATAAACCTTCCCTGTAAATTCAATTTTTATTGTTATATTTAAAACCTTTTTAGTACAGCATAATACCACTATGAGATCCCCACATGCTTTTCATTTTTATTGAGTAATGCTTGTCATCAGTTTCCAAAGTGCTTGCATTATAGAAATTGGGTGTGTGTGTGGAGTATGATTTTCTAGCTTGAGGATCAATCTGGATGAAGTCTGCTCAGCTTTTATTTCTTCAATGGCTTCTTCTATTTCATAGCTGTAAGAGCATATCCAACCCTCCTCACTTCCTTCTCCTTAACTCTAACTTTCTAAAAAAATATATGCATCCAGTTGAAAGGTTGCGGTGGCTTAGTGGTTAAGATGTTGAGCTTGATAACCGAAAGGCTGGCAGGTCAGCAGTTCAAGACCTGAATGCTGCACATCAGAGTGGGCTCCCATTTTCTCTCCCAGCTCTCCCAACCTTGCAGTTTGAAAACAAAAATTGCCAGTAGATAAATAAGTAGTGCTTCTGCAGAAAAGGGAAGGATGACAGTTCAGACATACCATTCTCTTCTGGCTTGTCCAGTGCCTCTGGGAATTTATGAAAAGTCTCAAAGCTCTGGGGCAGCTGGCAAGAAATTCTGTGCAGCCCTGCACTTTCTAGGGGTCACAGTGGGAACAACCATTCAGTCTTGTTCCATATCAGTCCCATAGTTGCACATTTTGTGTAGATGCAGCAGCCTTAATCAAATGAAGCACTGACATTTTGTTGATTGGTTGATTGTGCACAACATGGCTGTGTATTTCCCACTTTTTTTCTAACCCAGAAAAGCTGTCTGGTCAAGTTATCCTGCTACAGTAATAGAGTAGTCCGAGATAACAAAACTTTTTGAGCCACGGGCTGGTCATGTGGTTTCTCCCACCAGAAGCGGAAGTTAAACATGCACGTACATGTGCAAAATGCTACCGTAAATGCACCCATGGCTGTCGTAAACGTGGATCGGATTATTAGGTGCTACAGGCCATAGTTTTGGTACCCCTGGAGTAGACGATACTGCCAGCGACTCAACGCCGCGTGTCATGTGGTGGTTAACTAAGCTGACCACCCTGAGGACTACCTGCTTGGGTATCAAAGTTCACAGGGAAGGGTGATGGTCCCCAAGTGGATTAAATCCACTTGAATTCATCTTGATGGAGGGCAGCAGCTTGATCAATACTGGCCTGGGGTGATGAGGAATTTGCATGCCAAAAGGGTTCAGGACCAGAAGGTGATTCATGGAACTGGATCAGTGGTACAGGTGTCATGCTGCAATGCGGAAGGCAGATGAAAGCCCACTGCACTATATTCTCATGACAGTCTTCATGGTTGATCGCCATGAGGATCACAAATATTCAGATTTGGATATGGTAGAACAAGAATGAGAAGAAAAGCTGCAGGATGGAGAATGGACTGCTGTTCCTGCTGTTCCATGTGTTATATCTGTGCTGGGAAGGGAGTGGAGAGTACATGAACCCATAACACTGTGTCATTGGTGCACACCTTTGGTGACCCACAGATTGTTTGCATGCCCAAGGAGCACTAATTGTGCCCCTCTCAAATGGTATAAATTTCCTCACAAAGTTTCCTTCTCACCTCAGTTCCTCCTGCTTGTCCCCAACAAGCTGGATACTCATTTTTACTGACCTTGGAATGAAGTACCTGCCAGGATCAAACTTAGATCATAAGCAAAGTTTTGGCTGAGGTTTTTGCAGCTAAACCACTGCACCAAGAAGACTCTTACAGAATGCTGTACTTCAAAGCATGTCAATTATAAAGCAGACTCTGATGGATGGATGTTGTAGCTTTAAATTGGGGACAGTTTTATTTTGTATGCCTGAATTCCATTTGGTCCTGAAGTAGGCTTTTTTTTTGCCAACTGGATTTTTGAATTCGTTGAAAAATTCTGATTTAGCAAATAATGTAGCAGAGGTGAATCTGTTTTATTATGTTTGTGGTTGGTGAGAAGTTTTTTTAAAATAACTATGCTTTTTTTATGCTAGGGGGAAGATGCAGAGAGGAAATCTAGCAGTTTGTGATGTTGTTTGCTTTCTGACAGTTACAGCTAAAAGAGGTCTAGCTTTTAAATCTTTGCTATTTGGCAGAGGAGTAAACTGTGTTATGTTGATCAAATTTTCTTTCTGTATTTGAATATTACTGCCAGTTCTGGATCTGCTATGTTTAGGAAGCCTTTGATATTAAAGTTGCATGTATCCATCACTGTCATAGAGCCCTGAGGCAGTGTTAGAGATATTGCAATGGAGTAGCTAAATATAGTTTTGAATTCAATCAAGTTTTATTGCTTCAACTTTTTATTATAGCATGCACATTAAAAAAAACAAATTGTTATGCATTTAAATAAAGCAGAGATGGGAAGAGATGACTTTTTGACTACTTTCCTCTAGAACAGGGGTGGCCAAACAATGGCCCATGGGCCATATCTGGCCCGTGTCACCAAATCATCTGGCCCATGCCACCTTCGCAGTTCCCGGAAGTGGAAGTAAAACCATGCATCCACAAAACGCTGCTGTAAATGCACTGTGGCTGTTGTAAATATCTTTATGGCAGCCATGGGTGCATTTGCAGCAGTGTTTTGCGCATGCACAGGCACATTTAACTTCTGTTTCCAGTGGGAGGAACCATGTTGAACCATGTTCAACCATGTGACTGGCCCTCGGCATGAAAAGTTTGAGAACCCCTGCTCTAGCATGCAGTGGATCTGGGGTCTGACCTTCCTCATAAACATTTTCCCAATCTATGAAACAAAGGCCAACATCCAATTGCTTAGTATAGCAAATCACACTGAATCAATGGAGATTGGGTGAGTCAGCTTCTCCATAAATTGCCTGAATTTAAATAGACTTTAGCAGAGTAAGCCACAAATAGAGTAGCCCATTTAAATCAGTGTACAATGCAGAAGAATTGGTTCACTGGGCAGTGTATAGTACAATTTGCTACACTAAGCAATAGGATTTTGGCCAATGAATCTTCAGCATCACACACACTGTGAAACGGGTTGACAACCTTTTAAAATTGGGGGCTGGGTCATGCTCCCTCAGATAATTGAGGGGGGGGACTGGTGGGCCCCCCACTGTGAAAGCTGTTGTAAAACATGTCTGCAACAGCCGTAAATGTGTTTACGACAGCTGTAAATAAGTAAAAACGTGTTTAGGACAGCTGCGTCTGCATTTGAAGCACAAGGTTGCCGTTGCCAGTGTTACACCCAAAGACAACAGCCCATTCCTCCATATAAAGGTTTACGATAGCTGCGGACATGTTTATGACAGTTTCCATCGCTTCTGGCAGCAGCGGGAGCGCGGGCGGCAGGCCAGATGATTTGGTGCCACGGGCTGTAGGCTGCCTACACCTGCCGTAGAATCATAAATATTTATGTTTGTTTAATAGCTCCGGGTATAGAGTCCACAATATCAAACAACTAAATAGGTTACATATCTAATAGCACTTTTAAAACCAATGTTAAAAGCTTACTGTAACAGTTTGTTTTCAAATACAATAAAACCTTGCATAAAAAGCACCTCGCTTAGAGACTAACTCGCTTAAAGAGCAGAAATTTTCCTGAATGGTCACCTCGCTTAACAACTAAAACCAACCCAAAACTTGCTTAACAACTGAATCTGGGTTTGGAACCCAGAAGTCACAATTGTTCACTTACAATGGTGTTTCGCTTAAAGAGCAAACTCGCTTAAAGAGCAATCCCATGGAACATATTATGCCACTGTATAAGCCTGGCTATTTATATGGAGGTACGGGCTGTTGTCTCTGGGCATACCCTGGGCAACGGCCACTTTGTGCCAGCTAATGTTTCTCACACTAGGTTGTGACAATCCACTTACTCTCAAGTAGGACTCGGGCCTCCTGGCGATAGGATTGCGCTTGAACCTGCTTCCTCGGTCCAGATCCAGCCCCTGACACCAATTTATCCGGCCTGCGAAGCCCTCGTTGCTCCCAGGAGCGACAAGAGCTTTGTGGGCTGGATGAATTGGTGTCAGGGGCTGGATTTGAGCCCCGGGCCTTACTTTGGGGACCTAAGGGATTGCAACCAATGATGTTACAGGATGACTTGTCAATCATATATTAGGCTCCATCTCTTCCAACTCACTTGGGCAACATTGTTTACATTCCAAACCTGGTATGAAGTGACTCCTCCACATTAAAATCTCTATCTTGGATTATACTAAAACATATAGTAATTTGGTGGACAAAAAGATAATAAAAAGGCACAGTTTAAAACGGGGCTTATTTCATGACATAGGTCAGGTGAAAAGAACTACAGAATGAAGTCACCAAAAAGTGGCTTCATTTTGGCAGTTACATGTGTGGCCTACACACAGAGGAAGAAGCAGCAGTGTTAGGACATTTTCCTTTTGTGGGGTATTGTACAAAGATTGCTGCCCAGTGGAATAGTACAACTTTAAGGCCCTGCAAGTGTTCTATACACAGGTGTTCATAATAGAGCCACAGACTGATTGCCCGGCTGTGCATGCCTTGTCTATGTGCTCCTGAAACAGTCCAGCTGTGGCTGATTAGAGAATCTGCCCAGCAACACCAGGGTATAAATGTGGCCCTCTGGGAAGGGTCTACGGAGGAGGTTATCATTTGGAGGAGGCTGTCATACTGAAGAGAAGGACTGAACTACTGAGAGACTACAGAGAGAGACTGTTGAAGGAGGTTGTGCTGTTGATGAGAGTTTCCTTCAACTGAGAAGGAAGAACTGCTGAAGATTACCAGGACTCTGTGCATGCTCTTGGGATTGGAGCCAACAGAGGAATCCAAGCTGTGTACCAACTGTGGGGCTTGGAGAGAGAGAGAGAGACTGGTGTTATTGTATATAGACCTGTGTATGTCTGTCTTCCCCTCACTGTTAAGTAAAGCGCACCTTTTCACTGAAGGCATATGTGTGTGTGTTGTTGCACCTAAAAGCTTTTGCTGCGTAACAGCTTAGAGTGCTACTCCGCTATCGAGACACACATATCGCTAGGGGAATCCCTGACAAGCGGCATTTGTTGTCTCTGAAGCCAAGCTCCATCTCTTTGCATCAGTTCAGATTCTCAGAAATAGGTTTTTTAGGTCCCACCCCAACATGTTAATGGAAATATCAGGGGATGAAGAAGGCACATTTGTTCAAACATCTCTGTTCATCCTTTTTAGAGGATAGGCAAGGTGCAGGAATACTTCCTAATCAGCACAGAAGAAAGTCATGAATTGAATGAGGACATACAATTTCATTTTTGTTTTTAGTTCCTTTTTTTAAAATTTAGCAATAGTAATTACACTTAAATACCTCCCCATCCACTCTCTTGGGTGGCTCACAGAGAAATTAGCATTTTGCTGTCAACATGCTGTGTCCTTATTTTACCGACCTCAGAAGGATGCAAGGCTGACTTTGATCCACATCAGGACTGAACTCACAACATTTTGGCTGCAGTAAAGCAGTTTAATCACTGCATCACAAAGGTTCTTATACCCTGTCTTTTTTTCTAAAGAGCATGCGTGATGCTACTTATTTTGACTTACCTTAAATTAGCCTTGTATTTTAACAGTGTGCCTGGTCCCCATGATCAGGAATTCTGCACAGGAATTCTGTGTGGGTAAGAGAGCAGGCTAGGGAAACACTCCTTCAATCCATCTCCAGTTTCTGGGTAGCTATTGCTCTGTTACAGTTGGAGAAACTTAATGGGCTGGAAGAGATAATATAAATAGTTCTAATGATTCAGAACAATTCATTTATCAGTTTGTTGCAAGGCATTTTTGGTTTCCGCTAGGCTTTCTTTGCTGGATGCAAAAGACGGTTTTGTGACTTGGGACATCTGTAGCCAATCCTTTAAGTGCATCTGAGGAATTTTGCCAGGTTACCCAGGTGATGCAGTTTGGTTACGCTGAGACATATTCTCTGATACTGTTTTTTTTTCTCAAGTAAATTTAATGCACTCTTGCCCAACCTGCTGAGCACTAGATATGCATTTCCTGTTCTTCCCACTCTGGCAAGGGCAATGGTGGATATAATGGGCTCCTGCAATCTAGTACATATGAGGGGGAAAGGGTGTGCACATACTTATTTCTTTTACCTAGAGTTAACATCTTTCAATAAATCTTTGGTTGATCAACCTACCACCTTGGAAAAACAAGTAGGGAAGTTTTATACCAAGTAGGGTCATGTTTGTAAGTAGTGAACATTGGCAAGCTAAATAAAATATAAATTAAATTAAAATATTTTAAAAATGCAGACTGGTTGCTTTTCTGAGCTTGTTGACTACACTTAAAATCATTTTTCTGACATAATGGAATGCTGCTGAGGTACTTGTACTTAGAAAAACTGTTTGACCACCCATTGGGCAGTCAAATTTTCAGTGCCACTCATTATATACTATACAGTAGCCTCCCTTGAACCTGATAGGTTCCAAGATCTTCCGTGGGTACTTGGAACTGCAGAAACCAGTGAACCCTGCATTAAATTGTGTGTCTCTCTGTGTGTCTATTGGCAAATGCCTCTGTCTCTCTGCTGTAAACCAGAAGCCAGATTAAACCATTTTGCTGTGCAGGCAAAAATCTTTCAAGTGTGCACATGAATTGGCTCCTCTGGAGATACTGTTCATTAAAACATCATTCTTTCTCTGCAGAAATGCTCCGTATGTTACATGTGTCTTGAAAATATGTATAACATCTTTCAAAGATTTTTTTTCACTGAATATTTTTGGGCAAATGAATAGCTGAAACTGAGTACTGAACCCCCAGATGTGGGGAGTTTATTTTATTATCTAACGTATCAGGCAACCAATTCCTATAGAGGTTGTGCTCTTAATCTATATTAATAAATTTTTTTGCTGATGCAAGAAATGCTCACATGCACATTAAAATTAAAATTCAATGGTTGTTGAATATCTTTCTTGCTATTTGCCCAGATCCCAATGATTATATAAAATCAGAACTGCACAATTTAACTGGACCACTGTAATGCCAAACAGAACGGTCATTTTGCTGCAGGATTTCAGCATGAGTTAGATTAAGATAGGCAAGTTTATGAGTGTAGATGTTTATATGAGAAAGAATGAGATTGAATATACAAAAGCTAGCGAGCTATTGTACATAATTTAATCAAACTCTAGAGTGTTTTTAAGATTGAAAAACATAATGAATGGTAATAGATCTTGTGGATAGCTGAAGCCCAAGTGAGAATTCAATACATAAACCAGTAAATGTATCTGTAAAACTATTTCCCTTCTCTCTATTCTAAACCAAAAATACAGAACCATACTGTGAAAAGATGAAACAGTATGATTTAATGAATTATATACTTGAGTTACTGGCCAAACGAAAGGGCATGCTGGAGGCAGCGGGTTATTCAGTTTTATAGAAGTGATTTTCCAGTGTTTTATTGGCACCAGGACAACATGAAACTACAAGAAAAATCTGTTACTGCAGTTTTTGTTGCTGTTGCCTTAAGAATGTTTCTTAATGGCAAAAGTGCCCTGTGTCACAAGTTCTGTTAGTAGTTTAAAATAGTTTTCAAGGATGGAACAAAAACCTTCAATTTTTGTTAAAGAATAGAAGACAATGAAGGTTATTTTTGAAAGCCAAGAGAAGACAAGTGTTATAGGACCAGTGGGTGTAAGTGAGAGGAGGATGGCAGCATAAAATGACTAGATTCACTATGAAATAATACTAGAATTCCAAAAATACATAATAGTAGCAGCATATTTGTGGGAATTACATTCTGTAGATTTACTTGTGGTTTACTCCCAAGTAAGCATACAGGTTTGCAGCCAGTTAACAATTTGATTGGATCTTATCTCTATTTGATTAATTCTGTTGTATATAATGGCTCTCGTTTTCCATTATAAAATGAGTTCCTTTCTGCTTTGAGTATTTTTTACTAAAGTCAGGACAGTATAAACTAGAAAGAGGTGGAAAAGAACCATAATTCAATTGATTGTCTAGAAAGGCTTGTGTGTGGTCATATTTCAGTCTAGATCTTGAAGGTATCTTGTCTGGCCATGCGTGGTCTAGAAATCTTCCAAAGTCTGGACAGTTTTAGCCAGAGAGAACCTTCTAATAGTTAAGCTTTTGCTGTTTATAGTAGGGCTAGAGCTTCATTTGCTGCTTCTGAAAGTCATAATAGCCATCCTTAGAACAGACTTTTCAAACCAGTTGAATTTGTCATAACTAACATTTAGTTATGTTGATTTCAGTGTGTCTGTTCTAAATAAAGTTAGCCCAGAATGTCTGAAGGCATAGAGAAGACAAGGAGACAGTTGAGCTCTGTCTATTTGGCCTTGAATTCCCCACCACCTCCATATACAACAGAATTTTTGACTTTCTCTCCCCTTTACCCTGGAATTTGGTCTGAACTCTAGAAAATCAAAATTTTCATTGCAACCTTATTTTACACAAATCTTAAGCATTCCAGAAACTTGAGATTTTTGTTGGATGAAGATACAGCGGGTGCCAAAAAGTATACACATTTTAAGAAAAGTTATTTATGTATAACTTTTTGAAGTTAATTTAATTTATTCATTTATTATGTTTATTATATTCATACCCCACCCATCTAGGAAATTTTCCTACTCTGGGTGACTTGACTTCAGCAAAGTATTTAACAAAGTACCCCATAGTAATAGTTGTTGTTATTCAGTTGCACGGTCGGTTCCGACCCTTTGCAACCTCATGGACCACCGCACGCCAGGCACCCATAGTAGTTACATGATCATAAAGTGAGGTAAGATTACTCTGGCATGATTTGTTCTTAACAAATCAAAATATCCTTTCTTAGAATCTGTACACATATTTTGGTACCCTACCTTCATCCCTTTTATATTTAAGTATGTCTATAAATTTTTTGAGAGAACTTGAAAAATTTATCTCCTCTTACAAGCTCAAAATAGATTAAAAGTGGAATTTTTAAAAAACAGTCTCTTGACTTTGGGACTCATTATCACAAAAGATTGCATGATTGATCTACTTTTTGTGACTAATTAGTTTTAGTTGAAATGCAACCCATAGATTTCTGTTGTTTAATGTTCTGGTTTCACTTTTAAATTTAAAGATAGGAGTTTTCTACTGTTCAAGCCAGGTTCTTTTTTGCCTTTCTAGTGTTTTGTTTCCTATCTGCGTTCTGTCTACTTAATGAAGAACAAAGAAGTGTTTGATGTACTCAAGTTACCCATAGCTGAATATTCCCTGTAAGTACCATTAGCTTTAATAATTACAAAGAGTAGAAATACTAAAAATCTGAACCTATATTTCTTATAATCTCTTTTGTAAAATAGTTTTTATGTTATCTTCTTTAAATGAATGGTGGAAACTGCTTTTTCAAAAAGAATTGGTCTGCATTTTGTTACTGCTGTTATACTTTGATGCTAAAATTATGCCTTTCAGTCCTGTCACCTCTTAAAAATCTGAAATCTCATGTTTTACCTAAGTGGATAACATGAGGGGGCAATTATGTGCTGAAAATGTTGGTTTCCTACCCCATTGGATGGAACAGGTTTTTGCTGGTATACATCTGATCCTGGAACATGCTTCTTTATGGAAAACGTTGAGCATCATATAAGCTTTTTATGGGGATGGGGCTGATTTGTGACTTATCACCTTTTAGTATGCATGACCTGCTTCTGAGAGGCTTAAATGGCATATATAGCAGAGACAAAAATGTGTTTCTTTCAGTGTGCTTTCACAGAGCCCTTTTTCCTCAAATGAGAACAAATCTAGATTTCTTAGTGAGCATAAATTTAGATCTGCAGGTTTCCTATTTGCCAAGGTTTTGTCAAAATTGCTTCTTCTTTCAAAATTTTCTGCCTACAGTGCGTATTAAAAGAAGAAGCAGCTTACATTCAGCTTTTAAGCCCTGCGGTGCCATTCCTGAATATTAACGTGCATTTTTTTTTATCCTTACAGTGCCATAATTGCATTTGCATTTTGGCCATGAATTGAAGGATTGGAAGAGTGAAATTATTTTAGTAGTTGCTAAGAACATTTGTTTAATGTTTATGAGACAGACTGGTGGTGGGTCTGTGAAGTGCCAGAAAGAAAAGAAAATATGGGTGTCCAAATTATGGCCTGTGGGCCACATCTGGCCCACACACCAAATAATATGGCCCACACTGCCCACACCATTCCCAGAAGCGAAGTTAAACATGCTCATGCATGCGCAAAATGTCATAAATGCACCACGGCTGTTGTAAATGCTTTTATGACAGCCGGGGTGGTGCGTGTGCACGGCAGCATTATGTGCATGTGCAAACACGTTTTACTTCTGCTTTTGATGGGAGGAACCATATGACCAGCCCACGGTGCAAAATGTTTGGGTACCCCTGCTGTAAAGAAACAATTTCTCCTTAGAAAGTGAGATTAAATTTTGTCATTGAAAAAAAATGTTTTCTTGTCAATTCTTCATCTGTTATGGAAGCTCAGAGTGGGTGGGTTTCCAATGACACGTCAGTTACAACTTTGAAAAGCAAAGCTGTTTCAGGAACAGGTTTCAGGAACAGATTTCAGATGTATCTGTTGCTATTGTTTGATGGTATGTAATATTTTCATAAACAAAACTCAACTTTTAATGGTGGAATCCATCTCCCTGTGATATGCACTGGTCTAAATTAGTGTTTCCCAATCTTTGTTTTTTTTTTTTAAACTTCAATCAAAAGCCTAAGTCAATTCCCCAGAGCACTGATCAGCCAATTACTGACTTAGTCTTCTGGAAATCAGTGCCTGGTTTCCTGGTGCTGAATCAGGAAGTATCCAAGAGCTGGGAAACCAGGCACTGCCATCAGTGCCACGTGCCAATGGAAGTTTCCAAGTGCTGTGGATTAGCTGCTGGGACCAAGTGAGGAAGTAGTGGAAATATTTCAAAACAGTCCTAGAAGTGACCAGCTGGCCACTGTAGGCTGGATTAATGATATGCACGGGCCAGATGAGGCCCGTGGGCTGGGGCTTGCAAGTGTCTGGTCTAAATAATCATTAGTGACAAGATCTGGCGGGGACAGGGTGAGCTTGAATATCATCAAGCAGGTCAAAGCTAAAAGCAATGTGGAAAGTTGTGACTTGTATTATAAAAGAAACTTTGACAACTTGTTTCTGTATACTGTGCTGGATAGAATTTTAAGCTGCAAATCTGTTCTTATTAAACCCATTTCTGATTTTCAGCTCCCTTGGTCTTGCAGTGGCTCCTCGTGTAAGGTTTCTTCAGAAGGTGCAGAAGAAATTACTTGCGAATGAGCCTGAAAAGAAATACATTTTAGGGAGGAAAGATCAACCTAAAGAGACAAATTTTTCTTCAAACAATGAAGGTACAGGAAAGTGTGGGCCACTCCTCAGTGAAACAGTAACGTTGAGAGAAGAAGAGATGAAAAAGCTTTCCATCAAAGGAAATGGAATTGAAGATGATGTGTCACAGGGTGAATCTGAGATAGAGGATGAGTCTGTAGCGGTTAAAGACTCAAAAGCAGAATTCCTGAAGTTCATTGAGGAAGATCATAGTGATGATGATGACGATGACGACGACACAAAGGATCTTGACATGTTGACTGTAAAACGACGGAATGTCTTTGGCTTGGAACCAGCACCTGTAACAGAGGTATATTTTTAAAATGTAAAAGTCTTTTTTTTAGCAGAATTCACACATGACAAACCTTTATAACAGTTCATAATCAAAGCTGCTGACCTTTCTGTGTTTTTCAAGAACAAGGGTTCCCTTTAATTCCACTATTTTCTTCCTTTCTATTTAGAGCCCACTTTGCTACTTATCTATTGACACCTTCTTGGTTGAGAGCCATTTGGGTGATTGGACCTGTATGTGGTTGCAGGGCTCTAATGTATTCTTCTAGTTCAGGGGTGCCCAAACTTTTCGGGTCGTGGGCCAGTCACATGGTTCAGAGAGCTGTTCACTATGTTCTGGGGGCCAGATCCGGTCCCTGACACCAATTCATCTGCCCCATGAAGCCCTCATCGCTCCTGGAAGTGACAGTAAAATGCACCCATACGGGCACATTTTACTTCCATTTCCAGGAGAAACAAGGGCTTCACAGGTTGGATGAATTGGCATTGGGGGCCAGATCTGGCCTCCGGGCCATAGTTTGCACCATTAATTTCACAGTGCTTTCTGTGAGTTGTAGTGCCACTGCCCACTTAGCTCTGCAGAGCAGGGATCTCCAACCACTGGGCTGCGGACTGGTACCGGGCCGAGGGCTGTCCTGGACCGGGCTGTGGGGGTGGGTGGTGCTGGGAGCCCTGTTGGCGGCTTTCTGTCCTCAATGTGCTCTGCCAGGTTTGCCCAGTGAATGGAGCAAGAGCACAGGCTTCATACACAGCAGGTAAACAGGTGCTTGCTTAACTATGGCCGGGCTCCACCACCTCCCATCTGTGTGCAGTGTTTTATTATGTGTTTGCATTGTTCAACCCCCCCCCCCTTTACTGGTCTGTGGAAAATTTGTTTAGCGTGAAACCAGTCTGTGTCCGTGGTACAAAAAAGGTTGGGAACCCTTGCTGTAGACAGTGCTCCCAATGAGTGGTGACTTAGGAAGCAGCAGTCTCATTTTTTAAAACAAATCAGCAACAGAAAGTAAAAGCTGGAGAAGGTGATTATGTAGGTAAGTAATTTGAAAGTCTTTTAGTTGGGATTGAGGGGAGGAAGACCTACAGATGTATAGATTTGATGTTGTGGACTGCAATTCCCAGAATTCTCCTTTAGGGATTGTAGGTCCAAAAACATACAAGGGCATCACTCAAGTTCCTCCCTATGCACTGCAGCGTAACAGTTGACAAAGCAGTCTTTTGGCTTATTTTGGGCTGTGGGAAGTGGTCTCATGGGAGATTTGCGTGTTTCAAAAATCTTCTTTAGAAAAATATTGAGTTGAAGCTGGACATATTAATTGGCAAGGAAATCTTCACCTGAAGTGGATGTATACTGTCTTTGGCTTTTTTTAAAAAAATCTGACTTTTAGTTTTGGAGTTCATGTTACTGCTTTTGTTTTGTGCAGCTGGAGCTTAGATGGCTCTTTGATTGTTTAGAATAGTGTAACTTTGACAGGGATGTACTGGCTATGCTAAAAGGGTGCTGGACAGGGAGGGAGGGGGTGGCACCTAGGCGGGGACTGCATGACATCATGGACCCCATCTGGGGTCCGAGCTCCTACCAACCTAGCTGTTCGAAAGCAAGACATTACAAATACTGTAGATCAATAGGGACCACTTTGGTGGGAAAAGATCTTGGAGTCATGAAAGGAGCTTCATTCACCCTCCTTGCAGACGTGGAGAATAATGGATGGAGGGGAACTGGAGAGAAAGGCACTTCCTTCACCTTCCTCTCCCTCCACCTCCGCCGGACAACCAGGAGGAGGGGGAGAAGGAAGAGGAGGCATTAGAGACGTTTAATCTGCTTCAGCTGCTTCTCGCCCTTTCTCCCTGGTATCTTGGTTTTGATATAGCGGACCCTGGCTGCTGGGCTTGCTTCTGGGATGAGGCCTCCGACTCCTGCCCCCTGCCTTCTCCCTCGGAATCTAACCTGGTGCTGCCGCTGCTATCACCACTGCCGCAAGCCACGAAGAAACCCAGTGGCTCTTTATCATCCACTGAGGCCATGAGGGGTTGGTGCATGGTGGATATCACTGTGCACTGACCACCTCCGACTCCCCATGGCCTCGGCAGATAGGAAAGACCCAATGGGCTTCTTCACAGCTTGTGGCAGCAGCGACAGAAGCGGCAGTGCCAGGTTGAATTGGTTGGTGCACAATAATACCTAACATGCAGCAACTAGCCATGACGGGAGCTGGGGATGGTTGGTGCACAGCAATACCCGCTCCACAGAAACAGCACCCCACCACCTGAAAGGCTCCAGCTTGGTGGAAATCTAGTGTAGCCGCCAGGTGACATACTTCTGCCTGCCTCGGGGGGGGGGGGAGGGGGTGCCAGTCACTGGGATCCACTGGGACTTGTCCCTGTGTCCAAAATGGCCAGCATAGGCCTGAACTCTATGCTAATCAACACTCCAAAATGTATAGTAATCTAATAGATTGTGGATTAATATTTTTTTTAAAAAAAAATCAAGGCCTTCTCATTTTAGGACTCTGCCAAGTGAATATTACTTGCTAAGACATAGTCTCAAAGGTATATATTCCAGTATTTCAGTGTTTAAGTAGATCTTTGGACCATCACTTCTCCCTATCTCAGTATTTTGTAATGTAGCAATGGGCTGGTAGATTTCTGTGCAAAAGGGATGTACTCTAAGTTATGCTGTGTTTTCAGCTGGCAATTCACTAGTTCACAGAGCAGTATGTCATGGTCAGAATGCTAGGCTTTAACAATTTTTAATAGCTTTTTATTGTTTAGCTGAACGTAGAAAACATTGCAAAAATAGTAAGACAATGAGGATATAAAAAGCTTGTTTCATGCAACTGTATTGAAAAATAAAGAATTTAAATGGGGAAAATAATATATTCCTTGCTTCCTTTTTATGGCAAAATTTTGCTTAGTTTTTCATGTCAGTGAAATGAAAGAGGCAGGCCACAAAATGGTGCTGAAAAAATACATTAACTTTAATTAAACATTGAAATGGCCAACTTCATTGGTTTATAAAATGTAGCTATGTTGAAGATTTTTGTGGCAGGATATCTATAAAAGCAAGAAACTTAAGAAAGAGAACTTATTTAGAAACAACCAGCCAATTGAATTGATGTGCCTCTGGGGAAGGCAATTATTGAAACATGTTGGTTTTTTAAACGTCTTATTAAAATTCTACATTTTTTTGCAAGAACCATTTGACACTTGCTTCTTCTGCATTCTTGTGTTTATGCTGCATAACCATCAAATGAAAAAAGTTATTTTTTTCTAACAGAATCTCTCACATCTATAATTAATGGATGAGATGAAATGCAGAAAAGAAATATTAACCTTACTGAATTTAGAATCTCAAACTGGGATAAATAACATAAAATCAGCAGATTGTTTCTTTGCCAAATATTTCTTCATTGAGTAGCCAGTTCTTTGGAAAATTGTTCTTTGCAGAATACGACTGCCTGGATTGGGGGTGAGGGAGGATTGCATTTCTTTTGCTTCCACCGCATGTCACAGTAGTTCAATGTGAAACCCTCTGTTTTTAGCATAAAAACATGATTAGTCCCATCAGTATATTATTTTCTTACATTGACAATTCATTTAATAAGTTGTCGTGTACAGAACAAGTTTTGTTATTAATTATGTTTGTTTATAATGTGAGACCTTTGAAAACAGTCTGTGGGAAATTATCTTGAAATTAAAGTATGATGATTAGCCAATATTTTTATTATCTTCTTTACTTCTTCTTTACTTCCTTTTTTCTTCTTTGGGTGTCAAGGGAATACAAGGTTCTTGCTCTGGCACTTCTAGTAGCCGCCACCAGTATTATTTGGTGTTCTTGTAATATTAATTTTATGTTATCTCTCCATATTCCTCTGGGGTCTGCCTTGTGGTCTTTGTCCTTCTCTTTCCACATATGCCTTCTATGGTATAATAATAATAATTTTGTGTCAGAAATTATTCTGGTGATCGAATTCCAAGACATTCTCTCCAAATGGGGAAATCACTTCATTTATTGTCTCTGTATGTAGTTTAAGATTGGTGCTGTTCCATTTCTTTCCCTTATAACAGTGATGGTGAACCTTGGCACTCCAGCTATTCTTGGATTTCAATTCCCAGAAGCCCTGATCAGCAGGTGTGCTGACTTGGGCTTTTGGTAATTGGAAGTCCAAGAACAGCTGGAGTGCCAGGGTTTGCCGCCAGGGCTTTATAATCCGAGTCTTGATTTTGTGTGGCGTGCTGCGATAGGAACAGCCCCTCCCGGCTCATATGACTATTCTAAATAATCCATCATTGGGGATTTTAGTTTAACCATCTAAATATGTTTTTATAAGGTGTATGTTAGTGTTTTAAGTTTACTGATTTTAGTCATAGTACTGTGATTCAGTTTTATACTGTGACTGTTGTTTTACTGACTGTAAGTTGCCCTGAGTCACCACAGTGAGTGGGTGGTGATATAAATCTAAGTAAATAAATAAATAAATAAATAAATAAATAAATAATAATAATAATAATAATAATAATAATAATAATAATAATAATAATAATAATAATAATAATAATAATAATAATAATAATAATAATAAGGAGTAATATGAAGTGGAGTGGCTCAGTAAAGCATGCCCATGGCCTTGAGTTTGCCAGACTTCAGCAGAGTTGCTAATGACATTACTTTTTGAAGGTCATGCCTTCTTAGGGTCAGAAGTGACTTGAGGGAACAGAACAAAATCAGTCAGAAAACTTTGTTGCCATGGATCTAGCCCTACCTTGAGATGAGGAAGGACTGAAATCTTGTCTCTTGACATTGGATCTTCAGAGATATTTTAGGTCTTTCTCAAGGACAGTACAATTTTAAGGATGATTTATCATCCTTTCCAGACTGAGAGCTTGATCTTAGCCAAACTGTGGTTTCTTGATCTTTACAGGAAATTTGTATACCAAAGGCCATTGTCAAACTTTCTTTCTTAGAAATTTAGACAATAATGTTCCTGGAAATCCCTTACATCAGTATCATTCCCTTGTATGAAAAAAACATGCTTCCTTCTATTGCGGGAATGTCTCAAGAACTTTGCTATTAGATCGTGGTGCTTGCCTGTCTTCATTTTCGTATAATAAGGAGATTGCAATGACTTATACTGTACTGTCCAAATCTATCACAATTTGCAGTTTAGAAAAGGTATGTGACGTTTTTAGAACTACTTGTCTCTTAGTGAATGTTGATTTTATGTAAGCTGACAGCTTAGGTAAGAACACATATGGAGAGAGACAGTTCAAATAAAATGAACTATTTTATTAGTAGCAGAGCCTCAGCCAGCCTTTTACATTTCTCCAAAGTCCTTTCTCTCCATTTCCCTGTCCTTGTCATATCCTTCATTTCTATTTTTACCCCCCCGCCCACCAATATGGACTACAAATTTGGCTTTGTAGTTGGGGTTTAGGAACAAAGAAGATGCTTGTGTAGAAGTCTGGAAAAACTAGATGCATGGGATGACTGAAGAGTCTAGAACAGTGGTGGTGAACCTATGACATACATACTAGAGGGGGCACTCAGAACCCTTTCTGTGGGCATGCATCTCATTGCCCCAGCACAGAGTTTGCCCCACACCTCTGCCTAGCAGCCCAATTGAAGCGCTTCATCCCTCCCCAGCACAGAGTTCACCCCACCCATCTGGCCAGCAGCTAAGAGAGGCCCCTTGCGCTTGGGATGATGTCATCCCGAGTGCGCCAGGGTCCTCTCTTAGCGCCATGAATTTTGACTCACAGGAGGCTCTGAAAATTTCCCTGAAGCAGCGATCAGCTTCAGCAAAGGCCGCTGAGGGGAAAGGATCGAGCAAGAGGCTGCTTGGAGCAGCCTGGAAAAAACGCAGTCGCTGCCTCCGCCACCACCATTGCTGATGTCAAAACTGTCAGCAGTGGGGTCAGCCTGCCTCTGCCCCCACAGCTGTGTGTTGGGGGTGAGACCATCCCACAAGAAAAAAAGTTTGAACACCGCTGGTCTAGAATGTGGCATTGAACTGCGATTTTCTTTTAGTGTTGGCATAGCCAGTATATTCAGTTATTTCTGTCTAAAATTACAGTCAAATCTTGCATAACGAGCATTTCGCTTCGTGAAAAACTCACATAACGAGCAAGTTTTTTGCTAAGGCCATCCGACTCGCATAACGAATGTTTCACTATGCGAGTCGGACTTTTCCCTATGGAAAAACTTGCATAACGAGCATTTCTATGGGGAAAACTCGCATAGCGAAAATTTTTCGCTATGCAAGTTTTCCCCCTTGAAATGCTTGTTATGCGAGTTTTTCCATGGGGAAAGTCCGACTCGCATAGCGAAAAATTTGTTATGTGAGTCTGACTCGCATAGCGAAAAACTCGCATAGCGAGCAGCCTCACAGGATGAATTAAATTCGTTATGCAAGGTATGACTGTATGACTGTATGTAATAGTGCAAAAGCTACCACTTAGGACTGGCGCATACATGTGTGCCCTAACTATACGTCAGATATGTATACAAATGATGAGTAGTTAATTGTTTCTGATCTGAATAGATTGAAAATGAAGTTATGTGCTTAAATTGTTATGTTGCTTGCTTCTTATTTAAAACTTTTGTTTATCTTTCATTCTTATTCTTTTCTTTCATGTCCAGTAGATCTGGTGTGCAAAAGATTAGTTGACAAAACAAGATTGCTGTTACCTGGGGTATACCTGATTATGGTTTAAAATGTAAAAAGTATCCACAATATTTGAGGAGGCTCTTTCTGTGTATCCCAATCTTTCATTGATATATATGTTATCATTTATGCTTATAACCATTTACAGATTATTTTACTTCTTTCCTCTTATGAAACATGCTGTAAAAATGTGTATATTTTATTTATTTGTTGCATTTATATAATCGTACTTTTGGTGCAAGACCACTCAGGGGAGTGAAGAAACAATTAAAGCAACCACATAAATAAATCAGTTAAAATACATAAAGACAATAGACAAGTTAAAAACAAACAAGTGAAGAGATACAATAGACCATAAATAGCCCAACCAAAGAAACAATCCTAAGCTTTAAGTAGGAGGAGGCAGAATATTACAGAAAGCCTTTCTAAAACATTCAGTGTTACAAATTTATGAAATTCCTGGAGGAAGATTATCTAAGATCCAACCATTGGAACATGTTTATCTCACTTTACAGTGGGACATCTTGTTACTGAGGTTCTGGTTTTTCAGTTTTAATTGCAGTGAACTTCCTAGTACCAAAATAATCATCATCCTGTTTTTTAAGTCACCAGCTCATCATCTTTTTTCGACTGAGTGGAAATTAAGATAGAAGAGTTGGTTTCTTTAAAAAAAAATACAAATGACATGTTAGCAAGAACTGCATCGTAAAACATTCATAACCACATGCTGATATAATCATTGCTCAGAAGTGGTATAAAATAACTTGTTCTAAACCTAAATCTCCAACTCTAATGTGGGCTAGTATTCCCATACCTTTCTTCACCTAGAGGAGGGTAACGTTTCAGGTAGTTGTGCTGTGCTGTCTTCTCATGTCCTTGAGATTGATGAGGGAGTCGGTTGTGATGGTGGAAGGATGTAGACATTTTATATTTGAATCAGTTATCAAGTAGGATGGATAATTAAGTGAAAAAGAACTCCTATTCCTTGTTAGTGGTAGAGAAGCAGATATTGTTCATTTCTCAGCACTGAAAAGTGACAGAGAAAGTTTATTTGCTACCTCAGTTCATCTGAGATTTTGCTTGTCCAATTTAACAGGGGATTGAGAGAAACTTACATAAGCTGCCTTGCAGGGACTTGTGCAGCAGCCGTACTTGATAGATTGTGCCTCCATTATGAAGAATCATACTGACAGCATCATAATAACATGCCCTGACTCTTCAAAAACCTGCATTTTCGTAGTGTGATGGATTTGTCATACTTTAAGGCTCTTAGTAGAATTACATTTTGAGAATTTTGTAGGATTTGTTTGGAAAGAATAAGAAGGAGAAATGAACAAGTGTTTTTCAGACACACGTAAAGCTCACATTTTATTAGCTTTAATGCAGTATTTGAATATCACACCATTAACACTTTACCTCATGGGATTTTTACTGCTTGTACAATTCCTCAGGTATCAAAGTGCACCTTGTATTTTCCTTTAGCAGCACTGAAGTAACTTTGGAGATGGTAGTACTTGGCCAAATAATGAAATGTGTAACTGGGACTTGAAGCATTTACATTAAATCTCCTGGTTGGTTCCTATTGTTGAGAAGTTTAATGTTATTCATATTAGATCCTAGGCTTAAAAATATAACAGTGGATTAAAAAAACATATTTTAAGGCAAGGGAAATTACTAGGAAGAAATAATTATGGAAACACAAAGGCTCATGGCCTTTTAAATGTTTCATGAGTGGGACAAGGGAAAAAAAGATGTAGGATATAATAGCAATGTGTGGGAGGAATAAATCGGAAGTGAGCAAGAGGAAAAGCTAATTAAAATGTTAAGTAGAGAAGATGTGTTTGAGACAGCCCCAACAATGAAGTAAAACTTCAGTGCCTGATGAGACTTAGTTCTTTGACAGACTTTCTATAACTATTAAAGATGAAGTAGGAGTTGATGGTGTATTTTGATAGAAGAATGAATAGTGTGAAACTGTTGGTTTGAATGTTGGGTATACAGACTAATGAGAAGAACAAGACAAGTCTTTTTATTTTTATGTTACAATGTAGCCAAAGTGCTAGCCAACTGCCTTAGCAAGGGACTTTAAAGCTTTAGTTCTCTGTGATAATGAATGGACAGAAATCCTTCTTAGAATATATGTTCGTTTGGCTGTTTTGTTGTTATGTCAAAAGTTTCAGATGCTTCTGTTTCAGGCTTCCCAAGAAAAAAATAGGCTGGTGAAGTTGACATTTTTGATTGATGCCACTTGTAATATATAAAAGACACGTGGACTAAATCCTGAAATGATCAGCAAATCTAATTGATATTTTCACCCAATTTCTTGCTTGTCATGTAGAAGGAATAATGTTCATATGTAATCTCACATTGTTTAATGTATTTATAAAAGATATATTATAAGATATGTAGTCTCCTTTGTTAGGATGTTCAGTTCCTTCAGCTTTTTACTGTTAGATAAAATAGATTTAAGTACTACTGTATATGTTATTTGAAAGCAGGTGGAAGAAATTATTTTAAGCAGAAATACAGCCGGTGTTTCTGTATATGAAAATGATGATTGATCGTTGGTCAGAACATTAGTGTGAAACTTTTACAAAGATAACTTTTGAAAAATATGATGTTTATCTGGAGAAAAAGTGTTACATTTTAGGGTATTGTCAATAAGTCATTGTCTTCTTCAAGTATTGTATCTGTTCCGAATATCAGCTACCATCAAAAGTCCTGTTCTTAACTCCTTAGAACAGTTCTTCCACACCGGTCTCTCAGGTTCTTCAGCCACAAGGTCTGTCTATGTCAGGGGTGGCCAAACCTTTCAGGCTGTGGGACGGTCATGTGGTTCAGTGGGCCGGTCACATGGTTCCTCCCACTGGAAGCAGAAGTAAAATGTACCCGTGCATGCACAAAACACTGTTGTAAATGCACCTGTGACTGTCATAAACATGTTTATTAAATTAAATTAATTAAAATTAAATCTGTTACAGATTTTAAAAGTTACAATTATTCCAGAAATGCATTGTGCTTATAATATTAGGGGTTTCTTCCTTGCTTTTTTGCTTTTGTTGTTGTTGTTCAGTCGCACAGTCGCACTGAAGTATAGAAGACTAGAAACATAATTGTTTCATCTAACTGGCTACATTAATTCTTAAGAATACACACTGCTCAGTGGTATAAATATCTGGAAGTGGAGCCAGAGAACTCTGGACTTGATGATTTATTGGGTCCCTTTCAATTCTGCAGTTCTATGATGATGATGATGATGATGATGATGATGATGATGATGATGATGATGATGATGATGATGATGATGATGATGATGATGATATGTTTGTTTCCAGTTTCTTCCTGGCTTTGGAGCCATGGCTTTCCACAGCATTTTCCAAACTATGTTCCAGGAACACTGGTGGACTTCAATTCCCAAAAGCCTAAGTCTGTACATTGGCTGATCAGCGCTTTGGGGAATTGACTTAGGCTTCTGGGAACTGAAGTCTAAAAAACCAAAGACTAGGAAACAAAGAAAACACAGTTTCCCCTATCATATCCTCTCAAAAGCCAAACAGACTTCTGGTTCCTTGCTTGTTGTTTTGGATCGTCTTCTTGGTTTCGTTTGTGACCTTACTATTGACTGCCCATCTCCAACGTTAACCTATAATGTTGCTACTGCTGATAACAATATGTCATTAAGTTAATTCTGACATGACATCCCTTTATAGGTATTTTTAGATATAGATACAGTACTCAGAAGTGATTTACCATTCACTTTTTCTGGGGCTGATCTTGGACTGTGTAGCTCTTCTCACTAGAGGCACAGTGAGAAAGCAAACTCTGGACTTCTTACTGACCCATCTAGGTAACTAGCCCTACATTAATTTATAAGCTTGTAATTCAGGATAAGGCCTCAACCTAATGCTAGTAGCTGTTGTTATACCAGTTCGATTTCCTGGCATTTAATTTTCTAATACTTGCCTATTGGATGCAGTTCAAAAGCAAGAAATAATGATGTTGCAGGCATTTGATTTTTAGAGCCAAACACTATTTGAATATTAAATATATTATTGAATGTTTTTTGAAGATATTTAATATCTTATATATTAAATGTATTTGCATGCAGCCTTTCTTCCAGTGGTGAGACTATATTGGCTTAAGGTCACCCTTGCTCGAAAGCCAGTTGTATCTGACTTTAGGGTTCAGTGCTCATCTCTGTTTATAGCCAAAGAGCCAGTGCTGTCTGCATCTGTAGATGTTTCTGTGGACATGTGGCAGGCATGCCTAGACACCAGAGTGTATGGAACACTGTTTACCTTCCCACCAAAGTGGTTCCTATTTATCTACTTGCAATTTTTTGCTTTTGAACTGCTAGGTTGGCAGGAGCTGGGACAGACAGAAGCTCATTTTGTTGTGCAGTACTTGGGTATCAACCTGTCGCCCACAGCCTGGACGCGGCCCATGATGCCATTTCATGTGATTCCCCCCCACTGCCTCAGCCACACCAGGAAGTATGCCATTTGGTGGAGGAAGGGCAAAATGGCCATTTGGCCCCCGGAGCTGTCTGAGGGAGCATGACCCAGCCCCTGGCTTAATAAGGTTGAGAACTCTTGGTCTATGAGTATAAAAGTATCCCTTGTTTGAAGGTCAATCGTATCCAACACTAGGGTGCAGTGCTCAACTCCATTTTTAGCCGAAGAGCCAGCTTTGTATGTATCTGTAGACATTTCCGTGGTCATGTGGCGGCCAGAACTAGACACTGAAGCACACAGAATGCTGTTACCTTTCCCACTAATCCGGTACCTAGTAATCTACTTGCAATTTCTTGCTTTCGAACTGTTAGGTTGGAAGGAGCTGGGACAGAGACAGGAGCTCACGTCATTATGCAGTAATCAGGTATCGAACTGCTGACCTGCCACCTTCCAGTTAGCATCTTAACCACTTGAACCACTGCATGCAATCTATTTTAAAAAGTAGATGAAATGGGGAGAAATATAAGAAATAGAAACAGTTGTAGCAGTTCTTCCTTAGAAGTAGGCAGATGTGGGTAGAGCTAATATATTGAGGTTTGTTGATATGGAAAGTAATAATGTTCTGTAGAATGTCCTCACTACCCTCTGTTTTTGGTTTGCTATATATTCTTGTTTCTGCTTTTAATATAACATTTCATCTATATTGCATTAATGTTTCTGTACGTCATTATGTGTCATGTCATGTAACTCAAGAGGGTAATTAATAAGTTGTTTAGTTGCTTAGTGCTGATTTATGAGAAATTTACATTTTGTGCTTGGCTTGCTGTTTCAAAGTTGTGCAGTGATCATAATGCTCTTTTCCAGAAATTCTCTAGTTTATCATCTTGTACAGAACCTGTTACCAAATTAAAAATCTGCATTTTATTCATAAAAAGAGTAATCTATCCTGCTCTACATAAGTAGTACAGGCTTTCAAGTCTCCTAGTGTTGTGATCCAGCCCTCGTCAGACTCTGAAGACAACTTGGATCAGGAGGCACTTCCTATGTCCAGCCCAGTTCTGCTTCCCAGCCTGTAGCTGAACCTGAGGATGTCTTGAACCAGGAACCTCAGCCTGCTTCTGGCCCAACTCCGAATCCTCAGGCAAATGACCTGCCAGATCAGAGACCTGACTCTGACAGCAACCAGCCCTTAGCCAAGGAACAGTGCCAGAAAGATCTGCAGCTGAGCCATAAAAACACCAGAGCTTGTTATCAGAGGAGGCTCCCAGCTGATACCAATTAGCTGGGAGACTTCTTAAGCAAGTTTGTCTCATCAGACAGGCGTCGGTACAATTTTTCTCTGTGCAAAGACTGACACTCTGCTTGACTTTGGATACCTCTTGTGATTGCCTGCCGTGACCCTGACTTCTCTGCCAACCCTGATGACACCCCCAGACATCCTTTGGATTAGACACTCGCTTAAACTACCAGTAACCAGACCTTGGCTTGCTCTTTGGACTTTGCTAATTGGATTCTCCTTGAATAGACTGCTGCCAAGACACTCTGTGTAGTGCCGCTGTGCAGTGACCCTGCCTGCTGGGGTAGGTCAGCACACTTAAGCTAGTGGACTGAGATCAAGTTGCAGATGGGACACACTCAGTGCAGGTTCTTTTTTTTTTTTTACTACCTACTCTGTGGCCATGGTATAGTGGCCATGGTATGCTGGGCGTGCCCAGGGGGAAAACCCTGTGTTGCACCCGAATTAAGACTACTTTATTTCAAAACTTGGATGGGTGAGGCTACCCAGAATTTCTGCTACCGGTTCTGGTGAACTGGTGTGAACCTGCTGAATCCCACCACTGGACACACTATATCAGGGGTTCCCAACCTATGGCCCATGGGTTGGACCTGGCCCGCAACGCCATTCCATCCAGCCCCTTGCCGCTTCTGCCATACCCAGAAGTGGAAGTGGTGCATTTATATCAGCTGTAAAATGCACCCCGCATGCGCAGACACGCCCACAGCTGTTGTAAACACAGAAGTGGGCGCATTTATGACAGCCGTAAATGCTTCCTCTTCTAGGGAACGTAGTTTGGCCCACTCAGCTGTCTGGGGGCATGGTCAGGCCCGTGACATGAAAAGGTTGGCACCCCTGCACTGTATAGTGAAAGGTGACTTGAAAGCTTTAACATGTTGGTTTGCAGGGTGTGATACTCTGTTTGGGGGTTACAGTGCAATCTTTTCTGGAGTAATGAGGCAGCAGTATGTTCATTTGAGAAGAGTGGTTGACTACTCTGGTTCTGGAAATGTAAACAAGGTATCAGTGGAGGAGAAACAATTTAAGGAAGAGTGACAAGATGTGGACTAAGAGCCAAATGAACCCTTGACCTGTCTTGAAGTTCTGTAATGCTGGTCCTGTAGGCCGAGCAATGATGGTTGTAGGCTTAGGGTAGGGCAGAATAGTCAAACCATATCTTGACTCTGTGGAATTAGAGGAGAGCTTGATGGCCTGATCTGTCAAAGCTTGCTGAAAAAACATTTCAAAAACCTGGTCTCCTCCATGCTTGTAACACACTGAGGTCAAGGCAAGATCCAACTTATTGTGGGGATTACCAGTAAATATTAGGTTAAGAAATTAATAGTTTTCCCTGCTAATCTTCTAATGTCCATGCTGTGGGTGGCTAGATCTGGTACCATTACCCATTTGCAACATAGTCCAAACACCCCATCTTTTACTGGGTTTGTCCAAACCAGCAGCTGTACCAGTGACAACTGGGATACCGGGAGGAATAGTAGGTATCTCTGGGACCCCTGGAGGGGGTTGAGGGTTTTGCATTGTTTCTTATAGTACCATTGTGACGCTCCTTCTCACCTCAGTATAATGGCTCATGGGGCTTCCTTTCTTGGGCTTGTCTCTCTGTGACCTCCTGGGTTACCTTTAACCACACCCACTTCCAGTCCAGGGTCTTCTTTTATGACCTCAGCTCACCCTGGTAGGGGAGCTCATCTTCCCCTCCCTCCCTCCCTGGGCTTGTTGGCCTTTCATCCATGCTCCTTTCCTCTTCCACAGGCTCCTTTCTTTACACAACCGTCTCCTGTCTGCCCAGCCCCACAGTTGTAACCCTATTTTCAAGTTCTTCCAGTGGCTCCACAACACCCCCCCCCCCCGGCCATTCTGGAGGATTCTCTGCCAAGGTGTCAAAAGCCTTGGATACCTCAGTGTCTTCACTTTACTGATCCATTGATGACTTGCAAGTTGAGAACTCCAGGTCAGGGCTTCTTGGTGTGACAGGTTGTCCTGGACCTGCAGTGCCAGATTACTGGATTCAGGATAGTTACACAGAACTGTGCATAATAAAACATGCCTGAGAAGTACTTACATGATGCTTTAATCTGTTGGTTATCTCGGTGGCTTAGTGGTTAAGATGGTGAACTTGATGACTGGAAGGTCGGCATTTCAGCAGTTTGAGTGCTGCATGATGGCGTGAGCACCCATAATTGTCCCAGCTCATGCCAAACACACAGTTTGAAAGCAAGAAATTGAAAGTAGATAAGTAGGTTCTGCTTTGGTGAGAAAGGTAACAGCATTCTGTGTGCTCTGATGCCTAGTCACGCCTGTCACATGACCACAGAAACATCTCCAGATGCATAAAGTGCTGGCTTTCTGGCTGCAAATGGAGATTAGCACCGTTCCCTAGATTTGGATATGACTGACTTTTGAGCAAGGGCAACCTTTACCTGTCTCTTAGGATGAGGTCATTTCAGGAGTGGACCGTGTTTTCTGGCCAGGGATCTGTGTTATCTTATGTGTTGTAAAGTCAGACTTACAGATACCCTAATAGGGCTTTCAAGGTATGTGAGATATTTAAAGAGTGGTTTAACCAGACACTCACCCCCGAGTTTATGTGAACAAGCAGGTATTCAAACCTGGGTCTGCAATGTCCTAGTCTGTCACTCTATCCACTGTTCCACACTGGCTAAAGCTCGAAGTTAGCCAAAGTTGCTTGATCATTCAAGTTGTTTGACTCAGATGGTGAAATAAGATTCAGGAAGACATTTGCAAACATAAATGTCAGGGTCCTGTTATTCTTACTTGTCTGTATAACCATTCCAAAATATAAAATGGATATTTCTGGTACATGGAATAAAACATGACTTTTGACAAACTATGTGCCAGTGTAGATTAGAATACTAAATCAGGTGCTGTGTTGTGATGATGGCAGAAAAATATAGGCTGCATGAATTCTGTAGTAGCCGAGCATTTCACAGTTTACTCTTTGGCCTGGCTTCTAAATTTGTTCAAGGAAACTGTTCTTGAGAAAATATTAATTTATTTTACTGGTACATATGTTTTTGAGTGTGGCATATTAAATTCTCTTGCATATACAGTAATACCTCATATAACATTAGTATCGAATAACACGAAAATCGCATAACATCAAGGAATCTGGGGGGAAGAATTGCATCAGATAACATTAAGATCCTATGGGATGCTTCAGATAACAACCGCGAAAGCCTGTGTGGTTACAATGTATCTCTATGGATCCCATAGAGGATCAGATAACACGAAAAATCATATAACACGAAGACTTGTGGAACCAGGTTTTAGTGTTATATGAGGTTTTACTGTATTAGGGTTTAGGCCAGATCTGCAGCTGATTCTTAGAAAAGCTGAAATCTTGTTCTGCCGTATTATTATTTAACCCAAAGTCACTATAACCATCTGCATGTGCAAATTGTAGTTTGGTATTAAATTCGTTTACAAATAGATCTTGTTTAACTTTGCAAAAAAGAACTGTTTTGAGCTACATCTGTTTTTATGAGATCACTCAAAGTGGCAAGGAATAAATTGGTATGGCAGAAATAAACTCTTCTTTGACAAATATCCTCTTCATTCTCAGAGAAATGTACTGCTTATCTTTTTTTACCACCTACCACATAAAGATATGAAAAACCACCAATTATTTTTGTTTTGGGCTTTTTTTGTGGCTTAGGAAAAATGATTGTTCTAGTATAGTGGCTGTAAAATACTTATTGCTGCAATAAATGTTAGCTATTAGTACCTTGATAAATTCTTTAAACACACATCTTTCCATAGCTAATCTCACCTTTATTGATTTAAGACACAGGTTTCTGTATCCCTACATTGATAGAGAAGTTTTCTTCTTTGCATGCAAAGATATTTTCATCTGAACTTTTGTAGTCAGGAAAATGTCCATTTTTTTTGTAAGTTTAGCATATGAGCTAATATTTGGAGTAATTCTACTTGAGGGGAAAACTGGACACTGAATACTCAGTGGTTAGGGAGGCAGAAAATTCACAATGTAAGTAAGGGCTTAAAACAATTGAAAAAGAATGCAGATGGTGGATAATGGTTTGACTTCCTTGCTGAAATAGGAACTTGCAGCTTATAACTTGCAGTGATGGCCAACCTTGGCACTCTAGGTGTTCTTGAACTTCAATTCCCAGAAGTCCTGTTCAGCAGGTAGGTTGACTTAGACTTCTGGCCCTTGAAGTCTAAGAACAATAGATTGCCAAGGTTGGCCATCGCTGAATAAGCTTCTTGTGAGTTGTGTAGTTTTAAAAGCAGTTATGAGCAGATTAAAATGTGCCTATTTCTGTTATCATTCTTGCATGATGTGGAAAGATACTTGAGGAGGAGGTGGCCCATTGCCCTCTACAGTTGAGGGCCTGGGCTTCGATACCTATAGTTTTCCAGTGGATTGAGGTGATAATGCCTCAGGGGACCAGGGATTTTGTGATGGTGGAAAAGGAATGGGAAGAAGAATGGAGAATAAGAGTTGTAGTCATAGAGGAGGAGAACAAAGACTTACAGGAGATCAGACAAGACGTAGAGCAGTCAGGATTGGTGGCAGTGGGGGCAAGGATTGAAATGGAGCAAGGATGCCCAGATACAAAGGGCTTATGCCTGCCACTAGGGTTGGACCTTTATCTACATGGAAGATCTCTAGACTGGTGAGTTGGTGTGGATGAGGGTGCCTTTTGGAGGAGGCAGTACACAAAGACTGGGCTAAGATACTCTGCTAACTGTTGTATTAAGGGAAAAGGGAATGGCGGGAGTGACACTGAACAGGAGCTCTAGGGGTCCAGTGGATGGGCTGAGCTAGCAGACAAAGGAGAGAAGACAACCCAATGGGGAATCCCCATCCATTCCGGTGCCCACGTTCCCAAAAACCTGTGGTCTGGCACTTGCGACTCTGAGAGACTGGGGGGTGTATGTGGGGTAGTGAAATAACCTGTCAGTACACTCTGCATTTAAATAGTTTTGTTAGCAAGGAAAGAGTTTGTATTAAAGTTGAGTTTGGTTACAACTTAAAAGCATCGGTACCTTCCTCAGCAGGATGGATTAGGGTGGACCACATACTTCAATTTCTGGAACAGATACATTTTGGAATACAGTACATGCGTTTACCTGCCTCCATTGGTCACACACCCCTACTCTCAAAGCAACAGGGTGTTTTCCAACATTGACATTTAACTACCTATGTAGTTGTTTGTGTTTATTCAAAAGGATTATTTTGATTTCAGATATTGAGAGAGCTAGCAGATGTAACAATAATTTTCACTACTGAATCCTACGTCTATAGACACCTCGTGGTGCAGTGGTTAAACTGTAGTACTGAAGCCCAAGCGACTCATGTTGTGAGTTCAGTCCTGATGGGCTCAAGCTTGACTCAGCCTTCCTTCTGAGTTTGGTAAAACTGAGTACCCAGCATGCTAGGAGCAAACATGCTAGTTACATTGTAGGCAGAAAGTGTGATTTCTTGATAATGTGCCGTCTAAACCACTGATCTTACATTTAAACAAAGGTCACTCTCATGTGTTGGCACATCCCACAAACATTGTGACATCTAATATAAAAAAACATTTCTGCTGCTGCACCATTTTCAAAAGTATGTACACTAGTACCCCGGATAACGTTATGACTTGGTTACACAAGTCATGTCGTTATCCGTTTTTTAGTGTTGTCCGGGGTATACACAGAACAACGCTAAAAAACATCGGGCGCGTGCCTGTATGATGTTTGGAAAGGATATGGGGGCCTGTACCCTTTCCAAACATTGGGCGGGCTGGCGCGCGCCTGTCAAACGTGGCTTGGGGAGCATACGGAGATTTTCTCCGTATCCTTCCCAAGCTGTGTTTGACAGGTCCGCACCTGCATGATGTTTGGAAAGGGTATGAGGGCCCATACCCTTTCCAAACATCGGGCACGCCAGCGCGCGCCTGTCAAACGCGGCTTGGGACGGTTACGGAGATTTTATCTGTATCCTCCCCAAGCCGCATCTGACAGGCGTGTGCATGCACGGTGTTTGGAAAGGGTATGGGAGATCTTCCCCGTACCCTTTCCAAACATTGGGCGGGTAGGCGCCTGCGTGTCAGAGGGGGTTTGGGGAGGATACAGGGAAGATCTCTGTACCCTCCCCAAACCCCATTTGACACGCGCGCGCCTGCACAGTGTTTGGAAAGGGTACGGGGACCCGTACCCTTTCCAAACATCATGCGGGCGGGCCCTGGGGTGGTGGTGGATTGGATAGATGTTCTACCCAATCCAACCCTCCCCCCCCCCCGATTGTACCGGATAATGCTAAAAATCACGTTATCCGATGCAAGATTTTTCCAAAAATCTTGCATCGTTATGCGGTTTTAGCGCTATCCGGTACAATCGTTATCCGAGGTATTATTGTATGTCCTAAATGCTAACCGTGTGGATTATCTGATAGTAATTGCTTCTGTTTTTCTCCTCTTCCAGCCAAACTACTCTTTCATCTGTTTCTGATTCTCAGACAGCTCTTAGTGATTCATGCATTGGAGTGGATGAGGATTTGCTTTCCTTTCGCTTCTGAAATGCATGTGGTTTTGTAGATTGACTTATGATGTTTTTGTGTAAAGAGAGTCTGAGTGGGTAAGGAGAAGCTGTCCTGTTCTTTAGGGATAAAGGAGCACATGACATCTCCCATCCTGCAGTATCTTGGGTGGTTTATGTGCAGCAACATATCTCAATGAATGTTTAAAGAGTTGTTTTTGCACATGGGAGCTGGCGTGGTATAGTGGCTAGAATATCATATTAGGATTCAGAAGAACTGAGGTCAAATCTTTGCTGGGCCATGAACCTTTTAAAGAACAAGTAAAGGTCTTTCTCTTTAAAGAGGCCTTTTAGAACATCCTCTCCAATGCCATTTAATAGTACAGAAAAACCTCATATAACACTAAAACCTGGTTCCACAAGTCTTCGTGTTATATGATTTTTCGTGTTATCTGATCCTCTATGGGATCCATAGAGATACATTGTAACCACACAGGCTTTCGCGGTTGTTATCTGAAGCATCCCATAGGATCTTAATGTTATCTGATGCAATTCTTCCCCCCAGATTCCTTGATGTTATGCGATTTTCGTGTTATTCGATACTAATGTTATATGAGGTATTACTGTATATTCTTTCATATTTAATTTATTGTTGGCCTCAGACACCGACAGTGGAGATCAGATTGATTCGGTTGTTTGTTTGTTTTGTAAAATGTTTCAATGCTGTACTCTTCCCAAAGTGGGTAAATTGCCTGGATGAGTGGTATATAATTAAAACAAAACATAACTGGGTGATCCTAGGCCATGCACATAACACTCAGCCTGATCTGATTTACAAGGTTGTTATAAAGATAAAGAAGGAGAACTATGTTGCTTCATCAAGCTCATTGGAAGGGAAGGGACAGCTGATGAGGGTAATAGACTTTTTCTCTTTAGGGTACACACAAGTGGAACCTCCTATGGAACTTCCTGCCAACGGAGTTACGTCTCGAGACAGAGTTGCTGCCCTTTAGGAAAAATTTAAAAACATGGCTGGCAGGACAGGTATGGGGTGCGGGAGGGACTATGACCCCAGCCCGCTGGTTGATTTAAGTCCCGCTTGCCCTCAATTAGTTTTTAGATTTTGATTTTAAGGAATGCTTTTAAGAGTGTTTTATTGTGGTTTTTTATGAATTGTGAGCTGCCCTGGGTCACCTCAGTGAGAAGAGCGGATGATAAGTATGAATAATAAATAAATAAGTGTTCATTTTACTCCATTTTTGTAGAGAAGGCAATCATTGAACATGAAAATATAAATGTTTATGTAGGGAAAAGGTTCTGCGTGAAGCAGCCTTTTGGTCTTCCCAGCTGGTTATTTGTGTAACTTCTCACAGTCAAGTGAGAGGCAGTTGCCTTGAATTCCTTAATGCCATTTTTACAAAATGCTTTTTCACATTGCCTGACAGATGCATATTTACAGCTTCTCTAGATTCTTGCTGTTCACTCTTGTGGTTCTTTATTGCCTTAAAACATGCCAATGTCATTCAAGATTTCACAAGTCACTTTGCACAGAAACTTTTCTTGCTGAGAGCCACAGCTATATAAATTGGTTGGTAAAGGAGTGTTTTGTCTTTTCTTAGCCCACAAGCTCATCAGTACTTGGGGCAAAACTGTCATATAGTAAAATCCCGTTTACAGAAAAAGTCCGTTCCGCAGCTTTTTCTGTAATATGGTTTTCCCGTAAAACGAAGCAAACCTATCCCATAGGAATGCAGTGGTTTTTTATACCTCCCAGGCACAATGTGCTATGAGAAATTACGTTCTGTAAAACAGGACATTTCCATAAACATTTCTGTAAAACGGGATGCGTTTTCAGCAAAAATCCTTTCCGTAAAATAAGGCATCCGTAAAATTGGGATTTACTGTATATCATAATAGCCCTAGGACAAAATAATTTTGCAAAATCATGGTGTGTCACTGAAAATAAACAGTCTGTGTCAGCTTTTTTAGTAGACTAGGCAGTGTTATGTGGTCCTTGGTTGTTGTGAAATTACACCTGAAGATAATTATTCAAATATTTGTTACATCACCTTATAAAACAAATGAATTGAGTCTTGTTGGTGTTTGTGAAAGGACTCTGTGTACATTGCTGTAATTAATTATGGTTAATTGACAACATGCCAAGGCACATCCCAGTTGTGTAATCAGATTTGTGACCAGGTGTGTCTTTGGAGCAACCAGCACTTCCTCAGTTAACTGCAGTTAGCCATGGCAAGTTGCATAAATTTTCTATGAATACCAAGAGGATTCTGGAGAATGTTCTTTTCAGATTTTGGATCACCAACTTTGGTGCCCCAGATGTTCTTGAATTTGAATTCTCAGAAACCCTTATCAGCAGGTGTGCTTATGTGGGCTCCTGGTAATTGAAGTCCAAGAACACCTAGGGGGCCAAGGTTGGCCGCCAGAGAGAGAGAGAGAGGGGGGGGGGGGGAGAGAGAGACTTGCTAGCATTTTGACCTAAGACTGCAGAGACATGTGCTTAAATCCCTTATAACTGGATTTCTTTTTGATCCAGTCATAAGCCCTTTTCCAGAGGCACTGTGAGGAAAAAAATGGAGAGGCTTGAAAACATTAGATGATTCAAATGTGAGAGATAATGTGTGATGCAGTGGCCTTTCAACTGCCTTCTGCATCACAGTATAACACCCATACCACTGATCCAGTTTTTACGAGTCACTTTCTGGTCCTGAGCCCTTTTGGCACACAAAGTCCTCATCAGCCCTAGGCCATTATTGATGAAGCTGCTTCCCTCCATTAAGATGGATTCAAGTGGGATTTAATCCATTTAAGGACCATCACCCTTCCCTGTGGACTTTGGGACCCAAGCCATTAGTCCTCAGGGTTGTCAGGTTAGTTAACCTCCGCCTGACACTTGGTGTTGAGTTGCTGACAGTATGGTCTATTCTATTATCATAGCAGGATAACCTGGCCAGACTATATAGACTAGTGATGTTGAACCTTGGCACCCCAGGTGTTTTGGAACTTCAATTCCTAGAAGCCCTGATCAGCAGGCTTCTGGTGATTGAAGTGTTCTTGGACTTCTGGTAATTGAAGTCCAAGAACACCTGGAGTGCCAAGGTTCGACATCACCGAGATAGACTGTATGAGAGATAAATAGTCACAAATAAATAACCGACTGGACACCTTTCTGTGAGATGTATTAATAAAAAATCTGCAGTATTACAGCGCCCAGTAAAATATTATAATATCAAACACAGTCACAACCAACTGAACCAGTAATTACCAGTTAATAAAGGATGATAGAATTGGAGTCTAGCACACGGATTCGCAACATGCAACCCGTGGGCCAGATGTGGCCCACATCACCATTTCATGTGCCCCCTTACCTCCACCACACCAGGATGTCCCATGTGATGGAGAAAGGGCAAAATGGCCAAATGGCCATCTGGCCCCTGAAGCTCTCTGAGGGAGCGTGACCCAGCTCCTGGCTTAAAAAGGCTGAGAACTCCTGGTCTAGCACATCATTTGCCAATGGTGGAAGTTGTAGTCTAGCACATCAGAGGCATCTGATCAGAAAAAGTTACATTCATTCATTCATTCAGATTTATATTTATTTTTTATAAATAAATAAATAAATAAATGTATTATATTTATTTATTTATTTATAATAAATAAATACATTGAAACTTTGTTCTGCTTTCAGCTCTGCAAACTACCCATTCATAAGATCCAATAGTCAGTCATCTAAAAGCAGTTTACCAGATCAACAGTATTCTTAATGAAATAATCTTAGTTGAAAGCCTTTTGGAACAAATGGGTTTTAAAAGTCATTTTGAATGCTGGCATTGAAGGTAAATCCTTTTATATATTTGAGTGGAACCTGGCTCTGACACGCAGCAGTGTTGCTTGGTATATGTTAATGGAACTAAAAATGCTGTTTCACAAGATGGCTATATGCCAGACAAATCCTATATTAACAACATTGGCTGAAATCCTGTTGCTTAACATAGTAGGTCACAGCTACTCATTTCAAAATGAGTGGTCTTAACAAATTTCCGTTGATTCTAGTTGCGACTTACTATGCTAAGCAATCACATTTCAGATTATCAGTTGTTTATTTTTAATACGGTGTGTGCACACATTAAATTTAAGTTTTTAATATAAATTGGATGCAGATGTGTCCTTGATTAGCCATGATAGCTTGAATAGAAACATTTGATGGTCAACTATTGAATGCAGCCAAAGTTGTGGTTCCCCAGCTGTTACCAACACCACCCTCCGAGGCCAGGAGTGAAAAAGCCGACTGCAGTCCTGGGAGGAAGACAACACAATTCCCCAGCCTCCGAGGCTAGGAGTGAAAAAGCCGGCTGCAGTTCTTGGAGGAAGAAAACACTATTCCCCAGCTGATTCCAACACCAGCCTCCGAGACCAGGAGTGAAAAAGCCGGCTGCAGTTCTGGGAGGAAGAAAACACCATTCCCCAGCTGATTCCAGCCCCAGCCAGTCTGACTGTTATGTTTGCTAAACTTTTTCTAGGCTGGGGTTTTGTGGCAGCACCTACATGTTGGATGGACACATTGCCTTTCTCCTTTCCCTTGGACAGAAGGAAGGGGAGTAGTCGGTTGGTGGCCACCACCTTAATGGGTAGGATCCGGGGTGGGTAGGGTGGGGATGCCTTTTTGTAACATTTTTTTTCTTTGTAAGATTGTGTAATGTTCCTATGTTTTTTTGTAATATTTTTGTAACTTTATGATGTATATTGGGGTTTTATCTTACTGTATTGTATTTTATGATATTCTGTTGTTTGAATTATTGATGTATATTTCACTATATTGTGACATTGTGTTGTTCTATTGAATTGTTACATTGTATTTGATTGTATTTGTGAGCTGCCCTGAGTCGGTTTTCACCGAGTAGGGCGGCATATAATAATAATAATAATAATAATAATAATAATAATAATAATAATAATAATAATAATAATAATAATAATAATAATAATAATAATAATTATTATTATTATTATTATTATTATTATTATTATTATTGCCTGGGTATATTCTGTCACTTTGAGATTTTGACGGCAGCTATTTAAAGTTTTATAAATATTGCACTTTGACACTGAGTTATGGAGAAAATCTAAATTAAATTGTGCAATCCCAAAGGTTATATTTTTTGAATAATTTTGAATGCTTGGTTAATGAGCTTGAATTTAAATTTAAATGATTTAAAACATCTTTTTGCCATCTGTTGTTCTTCTTTAATCCATGGGTTAAGCTTTTACATTTTCATCATGGAAGTCTCTTTATTTAATTCCATAAAATTGGCATTATAGTTCACCCCCCCTTCCAATTTAAGTATTCACAGGGAGTATTACTTACAAAATACCTACTGCAATGAAGAAAACATATATGAAGTAGCAATTCTTGATTTTGTTCATCTTTGCCAACATCAGTTCTTAACTCTGTAGCGCTCATAGGAATGGTAATGTTTCTCTTATTGTTATAGTGTACATTTCAAGTCTGGCCAGACATCCTGCTTCGGTAATGGAGTAGACCGTACAGCCAGTGACTGAATGTCGAGTGTTGGGTGGTGGTAAATAACCTGACTTCCTAAAGGGGCCAACAGCTATGAGCAGATGAGTCCCTATAGGTGGGTTGATGGTCAAACTCAGTGGAGGAAATGGCACTGGAAACCATCATATTGGGCCCAATGGTGAAATGAGCGGAAGAGGAACAGCTTCACTATTGTGATTCCCAATGGTCATGGAGGCAGAAGAGGCCATGCCAGATGGACTGGCTGTGAAGGCGCATCTTGTCCATATCCTCAAGGCTGTGGCAGTCCATTGCAGTCCCTGTGTCAAATCCTGCGTATCTCATTTCATATGTGCTGCAGGAGTTGGATTCGTGATTATAGTGTATGGGTTACTTCGTGGCAAGCTGGGATCCACCTTAAACAAATTCACAGCAATGGCATTTCCCCTGAAAACACTTTCAGGAAAAAAAATGTATACTTGGACACGAGTAGGAGACGCCAGGACCGGCGATACTGTACGTTGTTTGTCAAAAAGAAAATTGATCCTACATGAAGGCAGTGATTAAGAATTCTTTATGCTGGTTGCATATGCTTTTAAAAATCATTTATTAATAATACTGTCATTCCATTTTTCTTGCAGCATTCTCAAAACTTTTGTTTTTCCCTTTTTAGTTTCATTACAACCCTTTGGGGTAGTCCAGGCTGAAAGAGAGTGAATACCTCATCATTGAGTTTCATGGCTCAGTGGGATCTTTAATCTAGATCTCCGAAATCCCTGTCCAAAATGTTGACGCTGATACTTCATGAAAGAAAAGTTCTGATTACTTTTTGAAACAGGGGAAGGGTTTTTTTTTTAAACAGGGAAAAGACATGTGGGGCCACTCACCTGGATTCAAGGCAACCTGTCTTTGCTTTGTGCCATATCTTGTTGCAAGACCAGGGAAGTACTGTACAACTATTCAAGACCTGGCAGTATCAGACCTAGCCCAGGGCCAGTATGCAAATAGTCTTAGGCATATAGGCCAGAGAATCATAGAATAACTGAGTTGGAAGGTGCCTTTTAGGCCATTGAGTCCAATCCCATGCTCATTTCAGGAGTCCAAATCAAAGCAGATCTGACAGATGGGTTTCCAATTCTCCCCTGAATGCTTCCAGTGTTGGAGCGCTCACCACCTCTTGAAACAGTTGGTACAGTAAAACCCTTACTTATGAAAAAAGTCCATTCCCGTAGGCTTTTGCTTAAATCGGTTTTTTTACTGTAACTCAAAGCAAACCCATAGGAAAAATGAAATTTTTATGTAAATCAAAGCAAACCTATAGGGAAATGAATTTTTTATGTAGCTCGAAGCAAACCCATAGTAAAAGGAATCTTTATGTAACTTGAAGTAAACCCATAGGAAACTGTGTAAATCGGGACATGGTTTTAGCAGAAAATCATTATGTAAGTCGAATTTTATGTAACCCGAGGCATATGTAAGTTGGGGTTTTACTGTACTACTGTTGTACTGCTCTAATAGTTAAGATGTTTCCCCTGCACTCTGAGATGATGGGAAACAGATCCTTCCCTTTCTCTTTATGATCACCTTTCTGGTATTTGAAGAGTCCTATCATATCCACTCTCAGTCTTCTTTTCTCAAGGTTAAACATGCCCAGTTGCTTCGGACTTTCCTCATATGGCTTGGTTTCCAGTCCTCTGACCATCCTTCTCTGTACCTGCTCTAATTTGTTTCCATCTTTCTTGAAGTCCGGTGCCCAGATTTGGACACAGTACTCTATATGTAGTCTAACTAGTGCTGAATAGAGGGAGACTAGTACCTCATGGTTTTTGGAGATTATGCTTCTGGTAAAGGTAAAAGTCACCCTTGCTCAAAAGCCAGTCACACCCGACTCTAGGGTTCAGTGCTCATCTTTGTTTCATAGCCGAAGAGCCAGCACTGTCTGTTTCTGCAGACATTTCTGTAGTCATGTGGCAGGCATGACTAGATACCGGAGCACATGGAACACTGTTTCTCCTTCGTGTTGTTTGCGGATGCACACTGATGGGTTCTGCGCCTGCGCTGAATCCTGAGCGGAGCTGGAAAGCTGATTGGATAAAGAGTTTTGAATGTGGGACCGCCCACCATGCCCAACCCCTTTAGGCGCCATTTCGCGCTCTCCCCTCAGTTTGCTTTTTTCCGCTGCGCAAGCAGGAGCCTGGAAAAAAAGCTGTGAGTACTTTACTGAGATTGTCTCAGAATCTTACAATTTTTTCTCGGACTAGGGGAATTGTTCCCTTGGTCCTCGTGTGGCTGGGGCTCGCCGGTAAAAAAAAAAAAAAAAAAAACCAAGAAGGAAACCGTTCCTTCCTGTAATCTCGTGCCGGGGCCTCCCGGCCGGGATAATTTTTTCTCTTCGGCCATCTACCTCGGTGGATGGCCTCAGCAGCAGCGTTCAAGCAGTGTCCGTCCTGCAAGAGAAAGTTCCCTAGTTCGGACGGGCACGTGCGCTGCCTCCGCTGCCTCGGGGAGAGCCACCAGGTCCAGACCTGCGAGGTGTGTAGAGGCTTCTCGAAGGCCGCCATCAAGAACCGCCAATACCGCCTCCAAGCCTACCTCATGGAGGCCGCCCTCGCACCACCGCCTCCCCCAGCTCCAGAGCAGGCCGCTGCCTCAACGTCTGCTCCTTCGACCTCTGCTCCTTCTTCACGGCCGTCGGCCTCCGAACTGTTTAGACGGAAGAAGGAGCAGGAGAAGAAGAAAAAAGATAAAAAAGAGAAGAAGAAGCGCCGCAGCTCTACCTCTTCTCTCCCGCCGACCCCGGGACCGGCTCACCCCTCGCCGCCACGCTCCCTAGCATCCACCCCAGTTGCAGCCCCACCTACGCCGGGCAGGATGCCGGTCGATGTCCGGGAAACTACACCGGAGAGGGCCCCCAGCCCTCCGCCATCGCCAGAGGCCCTTCCACCTCCACCGCCGCGACGATCTACCTCTCTTCGCGACCATTCCGTGGCTCCTGGTCTGGCTTCCGAAGCGCCACCCCAGTTGAGCCTCATCGCCCCGTTTATCGAGGCGATGGTGCGGAAGCTGCATGCCGAGCTCCAAGGCCCTCGACCGGCACCATCCAAGTTCGTGGAGCACCCTCTGCCTCCCGAACCAGCCACGGAGGCACCACCGCGCCGTGACGAGGGTCCGGCACCGAAGCGGCAACGAGTGGAACAGGCGCGGTCGGAGGCCTCTCTCCCTCCGTACCAGCTGCCTCTGCCGGGGAGCGATCCGAGATCCGCCAGGCCGTACTGGTCGGACTCGGACCCCGAGGCCTACCTGCCACCGCCCAGCGTCTCGGTGCGGTCAGGAGGCTCCGACGACTCGTCGGACCAGGAGGAGGAGGATCGGCCACCACCGGTTGCGGTAGACAAATCCCCGGACGATAACATCGGCTCCGTCCATGGCTCCCAACCGGAGGACCAGAAAACATACACGGCCCTCATCACTCGCCTTGGATCCACGCTGGGGATCCGGGCGGAGGCTCCCCTGGACGAATGCGAAGATGTCGTCTGCGGCCTGGCCGACCGGAAGGAGCTAGTCCCCGTCCGTCTGGGACTACTCCCGAAGATCGCCAAGGCGGCCAAGGAGATCTGGAAGAGACCCGTCTCTTCCCATTCGGTGTCCAACAGGGTGGACTCCATGTACAGACTGCTGGAAGACTCCGACTTCCTACACGTCCACCCGACGCCGAACTCCCGAGTGGTGAAAGGCTCCCAACACCGGACACCGATTAGTAGCACCCCCGTTCCGTCGACCCAAGAAGGGAAGAAACTGGACGCACTGGGCAGGAAGGTCTACGCCAATGCCTCCCTGTCCTTCCGTGCGTCCAACTACGCGACGGCCATGGGGGGCTACCAGTGCCAACTGTGGGAACAAGCGGAGTCCTTCAAGTCACTGCTACCGCCGGACAAGCGAGCGGACTTCGAGCGGGTCTGCATGGAAGGAAACCAACTCGCTCTCCAGCAGATCCGTACGGGCCGCCACGTCACGGAGTCAGAAGCGAAGAATCTGGCCTCTGCAATCCAGCTTCGTCGCCACGCCTGGCTCCGCTCCGCTGACTTGCAAGACGACGTGAAGCGGCTGGTGGAAGAGCTCCCCTTCGACGGTGAGGGCCTCTTCGCCAAGGAGACCGACACCTCCTTGGGAGAGCTGAAGGGGGACTACGCCACCATCAAACAGCTCCGCCCTCCACGCCGTGGGTCCCACCGTTACCAGCAGGACCAACCGTCGACGTCCCAGGCGGGTCCTTCCTACCAACCTCGCCCACCGCAGAGGCAAGGCGACTACTCCCGGTACCAGCCCTACCGGCCACGACCACAACCCAGCCGCCCACGCTACCAGCAGCGTCCCCAGACTGGTAAACGCACGGAACGGAAGGGCAAACAACGTGTTTGACTCTTCCGTGACCGAGACTCTACCCTACCGCCCCCTCGCCAACTACCTATCGGCCTGGTCTGCCATCACCACAGACCGATGGGTTTTAACCATCTTAGACTCTGGCTACGCGATCGAGTTCAGGAAATGCCCTACTGTCGGACGGGTCCGCGTCACCGATCCGTCCCCACCGCTCCAGGAAGAACTATCAGCTCTCCTAGAGAAGGGCGCCATAGAACCGGTTGCAGTGTCGGAGTCTCACGAAGGGTTCTTCTCCCGCTACTTCCTCGTGGACAAAAAAGACGGGGGGACACGTCCAATCCTGGACCTCCGTCTCCTCAACAAGCACATCGACGCGAGGAAGTTCCGGATGGTGACTCTTCATTCCATCCTCCCACTGATCAACCACGGGGACTGGTTCACCGTCATCGACCTGAAGGATGCCTACTTCCACGTATCCATCAGAAGGGAACACCGCCGATTCCTACGCTTCCAGATCGGCGGCGACGTCTACCAGTACACCTGCCTACCCTTCGGCCTCTCCACCGCTCCGAGGGTATTCACGAAATGCATGGCGCCGGTGGCTGCTCATCTTCGGCTGCAAGGCGTCCAAGTGTTCCCGTACATAGACGACTGGTTGGTCTGCTCCCCAACCCAACAGAAAGCCAAGGATGATGTTGCCCATTGCCTGGCCCTTATGCAGAGTCTCGGTCTACGGGTCAACTACAAGAAGTCTCAGTTGACCCCCACTCAACGAATAGACTACATCGGAGCCGTATTGGACTCTCTGGCTCTGAGAGCCTACGCTCCCCCCAAACGTCTGCTCGACATCCGCACGGTAGTGGCTCGGATCCAGGGCAGTCGTCGCGTCCGTGCCAGGGACGCCCTCCGCTTACTAGGACTCATGGCGTCGACCACAGCAGTGATCTCGCACGCCAAGCTCAAAATGCGGTCACTCCAGTCGTGGCTCCTAGCCTCCTTCGACAGCACCCACGACAACCTCGGGAAGTGGCTCACACCGACCCCCGAGCTGCGGGACCAGCTGAACTGGTGGACAACGGACCGCAATGTGACCGCCGGGAAGCTCTTCACCCTCCCCGCGCCATCCGTCCAGGTCACCACCGACGCGAGCACGCACGGATGGGGTGCGTGCTGCCTCGGGTTACGGGTCCACGGCATCTGGACGCCTGCGGAAGCCGACCGCCACATCAACTTCCTCGAGCTGTTAGCGGTATGGAAGGCGATGAGGTCCTTCAGACTGTCCCTAGCAGGCCGCGTGGTGCAGATCGCTTCGGACAACACCACGACCCTAGCCTACCTCAACCGGCAAGGAGGGACCAAGTCCCTCTCCCTCCTTCACCTGACGGTCCAGATCTGGGAGTGGTGCCTGAAGGTACATGTGTTCCCCATCGGTGTCCACATCCAGGGCACGCTGAACTTAGAGGCGGACTCCCTGAGCCGCAAAGGGACAGCGATGCACGAATGGGAACTGGACGGATCGGTGTTCGACCGCCTGTGCCGACGGTGGGGCACACCGAGCCTAGATGTGTTCGCGTCACAGATCAACACCAAGTGCCGCCGTTACTGCTCCCGGGCCGGGATCGGCCACGGATCGGAGGGCGATGCCTTCATGGTGCCGTGGCACCAGGAACTGCTGTACATGTTTCCTCCGATCCCTCTCATCCAACGGGTCCTGGTACGGATCCGTGCGGAGAACGCCTGGGCGATCCTGATCGCTCCGTCCTGGCCGCGCCAGCCGTGGTTCCCGCTACTCCAAACCCTGGCTTGCGACCGCTTCCGCCTACCCACCGATCCGAACCTCCTCCGCTTGGAGGACGGTCGGATCCTCCACTCGGATCTACCGAGCCTACACCTGACGGCCTGGCTTATCCGCCCGACATAACATGGATCCTTGAACTTTCAAGGAAACCTTCCACGCGAAAGTCCTATGATGCCAAGTACCGTCGCTTCATAGACTTTCTAGCATCCAGTGACCACACCGTGGACTCGGCATCCCTGCAGGACGTCATGTCCTACCTCCTGCACCTGGCTGAGTCAGGATCTGCACACTCATCCCTAAAGGTCCACTTGGCTGCGGTGGTAGCTAGGGCCCCACCTTCATCAGTATTGTCCTCCGCTTTCAGAGACAAGACTGTTAAAAGATTCCTCCAGGGACTGCGTAATGCCTACCCTCCAGTGAAGATACCACCTCCTCAGTGGTCCCTCACTGCTGTGCTCACTGCGCTCACGAAGGCGCCCTTTGAGCCCATGGCTACAGTGGACATTAATTTTGTTTCTTACAAAACTGCCTTTCTCGTAGCCATCACCTCTGCCCGGAGGGCAGGAGAACTGGCAGCCCTGCGGTCTGACCCTCCTTTTCTCAAGTTCTACCCCGATAGGGTAGTATTGCACCCGGACCTGGCCTTTCTGCCCAAAGTCCTGACTGAATTCCACCTGGCCCAGTCCATCACGCTTCCAGCATTCTTCCTGAATCCCTCGTCTGCACAAGAGAGAGTGTGGCATTCGCTGGATGTCAGGAGGGCCTTGCTGTTCTACACACAAAGGACTGCGTCCTTCAGGAGAGCCAAACAACTGTTTGTGGCCTATGGTGGCAGGTCCAAGGGACACTCTCTGTCTGCCCAGAGACTTTCCAAATGGATCTCAAGCACCATCTACTTGGCCTATGAGATGTCATCTCTGCCACCCCCGCCTCATGTCCAGGCTCACTCCACCAGGACATTGGCTTCCTCCACTGCGTTCCTCGAAGGCATCCCGATGGAGGACATCTGCAAGGCCGCTACCTGGTCCAGGTCCTCCACCTTCATCACCCACTACCGGGTTGACACAAGGTCTGCTCCCGATGTCAGACGGGGCAGGTCCATCCTGACGGCTGGTCTCCGATCCTCTTCGCTGATGACCGCCCATCCATGATGCCATCGCGCTCTCCTACATCTCAGGACGCCGGCTGCCCACCATCCAAGTAAGTGAGCTTGCTAGTCACCCATCAGTGTGCATCCCCAAACAACACGAAGGAGAAGGACAGGTTTCACTTACCAGTAACTGTCGTTCTCCGAGTATGTTGTTTGGGGATTCACACAACCCAACCCTGCCTCCCCTCAGGGCTGCCGGCCTGAGATGGCCTTATGCTTAGCGGGCAGCTTTAATATCAAACTGAGGGGAGAGCGCGAAATGGCGCCTAAAGGGGTTGGGCATGGTGGGCGGTCCCACATTCAAAACTCTTTATCCAATCAGCTTTCCAGCTCCGCTCAGGATTCAGCGCAGGCGCAGAACCCATCAGTGTGAATCCCCAAACAACATACTCGGAGAACGACAGTTACTGGTAAGTGAAACCTGTCCTTACCTTCCCACCAAAGTGGTCCCTATTTATCTACCTGCAGTTTCTTGCTTTTGAACTGCTAGGTTGGCAGGAGCTGGAACATAGACGGGAGTTCATTCTGTTGTGCAGTTCTTGGGTATTGAACTGCTGACCTGCCACCTTCCAATCAGCATCTTAACCACTTGAGCCACTGCAGTCCCTATTGCAGCATAAAATAACATTGGTCTTTGCAGCAGCCACATCACACTCTTGACTCATATTTAACCTGTGATCTACAACAATTCCAAGATCCTTTTCGCTTGTAGTATTACTGAGCCAAGTATCCCCCATCTTGCAACTGGGCACAAGGTTGTTGTTCCCTAGGTATAAAACTTTGTACTTATCCCTGTTAAATTTCATTCTGTTGAAATTTAGTTTATACAGGTCTATACAGTAGCTTTATTTAAGGCAAAATGTACTGGCAAAAGGCTGTAGCTCAGTAGTACTGTATTTCGTTATGCCATTGACTTTCAAGGCAAGAAATTATGTTTTAATCCCCTGGGCCTGAATTGCATTAAGTGGTAGCTGTCCATTTTGCTTCCTACTTGCCCAACAGGAGAAACGCCTTTCATGAAATTATACTGAAATATATTGTGGCTCTTCTTTGCATGATCAGAGTCTAAAGTGGTTCCAGTGTGAAATCGGAATGCTGTGCTTGTGCTGAGAGTCATGAAGCATCTGAATGTCACACTGCATGGGAGGAAATTGAATTCTTCTACTGTAATAGGATTGGGGGAAATAATAAAATTTCAATTTATAGTTGTCATGAGAAGAAGGTCAGCAGGTTGATCAGAAATGGATTAAACTGGCCCTGGCCCTGCTTTCTCATCTCTTTGAGTTAATTTACTGACTTGCTGGTCAATTTTGCCTTCCAACCAGTTATCTTTGCGTATAGACGTTTTCAACTCCTGTTTAACCCATGTTTCCGGGAACTATGCCCTGTCCTTTGTTTCCTAACTATTATTACTCATTTCCACCTTCTTCCCCCTTTCTTACTAGGTAGGCCCACATTCATATTATCAGTGTAAGATCTAGCTGTTGTCTGGTGCAAGAACCTTTTCTTATTGCAGGGATGCTTTTATTTTTCCTCCCATGAATTTTGGACAAAAGAAATATAAATTTCCAGATAATTCACTTTTCACCTCCATCCTTTCAGTTTTCTCTGTTCTTTCAGTCTAACTTTGAATGCTACAGGGCTGCCTCATTACCAGCCTCCACATTTGTAGATGTGTTGCACATATGGGGGTAGTGGTGGGTACTCTTCCTGCCTGTCTTGGCAAACAATCGGTCATAGAGATGAGCAAGACTCACTTTTCTACTTCCTAGCACAATGGGAACTTGGCTCCTTCTCTTCCTCACTAGAAGAGTAAAGGCAAAAGTTGCCCTTGCTCGAAAGCCAGTCATATCTGGATCTAGGGTTCAGTGCTCATCTCTGTTTATAGCCAAACAGCCAGCACTGTCTGCTTCTGCAGATGTTTCTATGAACATGTGGCTAGACACTACTGTGTGCAACACTCGGGTCTTGAACTGCTGACCAGCCAACCTTCCAGTAACCAAGTTCAGCGCCTTAACCACTAAGCCACTGCAGTCCCCTTTTTATGATTACCATTAATGATGGTACATCAATAACAAAGATTGCAGGAAGAAACAATGACCAAACAAATATTGTTATGAAGATGTGGAAGTTACATTAGTTAGTTGAAACTAATAATAAGGAGTGTCAAATACTTGCCCATGCAACCAGCATCATGTTAAAGCTGGCCGGTATTTTCGTTTTTAGTTCTATTATGCATGATAATGATTATTTTAGCAAAATCCTAAAATCAGGATTAAGATTTTACTTGGGGTAGACTCCAATTTTGTGCACACTTGCATGCTTGTAGGTCTCACTGAACTTCTAAGTAAAATGATCTAGGGTCAGGCTCTACAAAGTGTGCTATTATTTATAACAAGGGTAATCTCCATTGCATCTCCCCTTCTAAACTCCTGACAGCACATTTTGCATTGATGGATATGCCATAAGAACATACTATGTGCTAAGTTCTGTCAAGTTGCTTCCATACTTGTGGCAACCCTAGTAAGGTTTTCAAGTTATGAAAGATATTTTTAAGAGGGGCTTTACCAATCTAACACCTCCCACCACTGGCCAAGCTTGGTGAGCTTCTATGGTGCAGTTAATATTACAACTCTGACATTCTTGTATTGGATTATCCAAACGCCAAACAGCACTGGTAGACTGGATCACAGGATTTTGCCTGCAGAATAAGGCCTGGTTGATTGTACCAGTCTGATATCTTCTGATGTTCTGACTGGCTCATTCACTGCTTGCTTATTGCTGTTACTTCTGCCTATCTTGCTTTAATCTTACTGGTATTTTGTTTGCCCATTGATTTGGAAGTGTTAAAATTACTTTTATGGTGCACTATGTTTTACACAGGACCACATGTGATGGTGTCTGTTTACTATCAAAGTGGATGTTGTTGGCAGACCCTTTCTCCCATTAAGCCTCTTATGTGACATCCAAATCTGTTGCAGAGGGTCAGAGACATTTTGAACAGGTTGAAGGGGTATGTGAGTGAAAATCTAATCACATGTGACTTAAGGTATAGCTCATTGTGTTTACCATTGTTGTGGTTCTTGTTGAGATAAGCCTTTCTTGCACAAAGGCTGGATAAAAATAAATGAAGTAAAACTCATTTAATTTCTGAAACCTGTTAAGATTTCAAAATGTAGAGTCAAAATGGAGCTTCACTCTTTTCTTTGCTAGTATTTGCCTTTGAAGCTAGAAAAAATTCTGGCCTTTCAGCCTTCTGAAGGTTTCTACCATATTTTTCTAAGTCATAAAACACACTTTGTTGACTACTTTGTTCTCAGGTTTGGGGAAAGAATATTCTTTGAGCTGATAAAAGCTTTTTAAATTCTTCCCTACTATTATACATGCAATGGGCTGAGGAAAAGCTGCTTATAAGGTCAGTTAATTTTCAAAATGCTTCAGTCCTGGACTGATGATCACAGGCTGCAGATTCTGCCATGATGGGGAGAGATGTATATTTTTATTCACTTCTGGAAAATACTTATTTGGTTTAAAAAGCATAGGGTTCACTTTGAGCTTTGGAGTGAAAAATGCTTGAAGGTTAGCCATGGATTAAAGTGTAACTTTAAGAGCTGTCCTAAAATTGGTGTTTGACAGCTGGTTTGCTGCAGGCTTGTTGGAGTCAGCAGAGTAAACAAGCAGACAAGGAATAACATTCTGTACTGGTTTCATATAAAGCCCAGTATGTTTTCCTCTCCTTCTCCCATGGTTATTCAGAACAAACTGGTAGAAAAGTGCAAAGGCAAAGAGGATGTTCAGTAGAGGTGATGTGAATGATTAAGTGGAATATATGTCATAGTTGTCATCAAAATAAATAATACTGTATTTTCATGGTGTTTCCTGTGTATTTTTAAATCCCTTACAATGCAGCATAGTGGAGGGGGGAGACAGAAAAGTGAAGCAATTACACTTATATCCTGCCCCGTAGCACTTAGTGCACGCTCTGCGTGGTTCACAAGTTAATTAGCATTTTGCCCCCATCATGCTACGTTCTCATTTTACCAACCTCTAAAGGAAGAAAGGCTGAGTCAACTATGAGCCCCGGTCAGGATCGAAATTACAACCTTTTGGTTGCAGAACAGCAGTTTGACCACTGCACTACCAGTAATAAAAAAAGCTCTAAATCTAAATAACTAAATTAGGAAGAAACACAGAAATTTTACAGTCCCATTGTTTGTATACCAAATCTGTCTCGTGTTATAGCAGATCAGCTGTAACGGTTTCATTGCTCAGACTCTGCAGTAATTAGTTGAACCAGTTTCTAAGATTCCATGGGCATTGATCTGAGCGGACTACAAAGGTGAAAGATGACAGAGGAGCCTGGTGTGTAGTGGTCCATGAAGTCGCAAAGGGTTGGATTTGACTGTGCAACTGAATGACAACAACAACAACAAAAGATTCCATGTGTGACTCACCATATGTAACTGACCTCTTTTGTAATGCCAGATGTTATCTGAGGCAGCTATTTCAGAATGATGAATTGGCTACCTAAAAGCGCTCTACAAGTTAGTCTTGCTTCTGTTCCTAAATCTATTCTTTCATTTCCTTTGCTGTAAATTTAGAATTAAGAGTGAAAGATCCATATATTTGCCCTGATCGAGGATTCAATTCATTCTTAATGGTAAAAAAAGGACAATAAAAGCATGATGCAGATTGAAGAGTTATTAGAAGATATCTAAGTAAATGCACGAGAAGTAAAATTAAATTGAAGTTAAAGAAATGATGGAGAGAGAGAGAGAGAGAGAGAGAGAGAGAGAGAGAGAGAAAGCCCATGAAAGAGAGTTGGTATTGTGGGATGGGTTCATTGTCTAATTCGGGGGTCCCTAACCTTTCCCGCACCATGGACTGGCTTAATGCCTTTCCACGGACCAGCAAGTGGGGGCAGTGGGACCGCATGGTGCAAGCGCACAACAAAATATGACAAAGTGCACACTGCACACAGTCACGGGGAGGAGCCCCACAGCAGCCCAAAAACAACTACCACACCACCCAACTTGGGCAGTGAGGCATCATGTTACATGCAGGTGGGGGCAGAGGCCTGCCGCAGTTAACCAATGTGGAGGAAGGACCTGGCTGCCCTCCCTCCTGCTGTGTCTGAAGCCCCCACCCCACCTTCTGGGAAGACTCAGTGGAGCAAGCCGAGGGCAAAGGCTGCCACCAGGGCTCCCAGCACCCACAGCCCAGTTCTGGACAGCCTGTGGCCTGGCACCAGTCCGTGGCCCTGTGGTTGGGGAACCTTGGTCTACTTGAATGAAAACATGTACTCACTGTCTAAAAGTGGTGGAGGAAAGGGAGTAATTTCATGCAAAGCTTTAGTAAGAATGGGATTGGCAATGGTAACACATTTGTGTTTATAATGTTTGCTCCATCTGAAGTTGGGTATTGTAGAACTAGAAGAAAGTGCAGGATGTATGGATGTCTCTTCAGTCGCAGGATGACTCACTACAGTTTTAAAAATAAAGCTACTATAAAATGAGTTTACGAAGCACAATCATAATAGTCAAGTTCAATTTTAAAGCTGCAAAAATACAGAGTAAAATAAATAACACTAAAGGCAGTGCAGGCTGGGTTCCAAAGAGGCAGGGGGACTAGAGACCACATTGCCAACATACGTTGGATCATGGAAAAAACAAAGGAATATCAGAAACAAGTCTACTTCTGTTTCATTGACTACACTAAGGCCTTTGACTGTGTGGACCACAACAAAATGTGGCAAGTAATTAAAGAGATGGGAATACCAGAACACCTTATATGCCTCATGAGAAACCTGTACATGAATCAAAAATCAACAGTTAGGACAGAATATGGAATGACATGGTTTGGAATAGGAAAAGGAATAAGACAAGGCTGCATTTTGTCACCCTGCTTATTCAACTTTTACACAGAGCACATAATACTCAATGCAGGGATGGAGGAATCACAATTTGGGATCAAAATTGCTGGGAGAAACATCAACAATTTGAGATATGCAGATGATCCCACCCTAATGGCAGAAAGTGAGGAAGACTTTAAAAAGCTCCTGATTAGGTTGAAAGAAGATAGTGCAAAAGCTGGCTTGAGACTCAATATCAAGAAAACGAAGATACAGTAATATTTCGGTTAACGTTTACCTCGGATAACACTAAAATTGCATAACATTAAGTAATCTGGGGAGGAGAATTGGATCAAATAACATTAAGGTCCTATGGGTTGGATCGGATAACAACCGCTACAGCCTGTGCGGTTACAATGTATCTCTGTGGAGCTTTAACGTTATCCGATCCATCCCATAGGATTTCAACATGGATCGGATAACACTAAAAATCTGATAACACCAAGACTTGTGGAACCAAGTCTTAGCGTTATCCGAGGTATTACTGTAATGGCAACAGGCCCTATCAGTCCCTGGAAAACAGATGGGGGAAAAGTAGAAGCAGTGACAGATTTTACTTTCTTAGGATCAAAGCTCACTGCAGATGGAGATTGCAGCCATGAAATAAAAAGGCGACTGATTCTTGGGAGGCAAGCTATGAGAAACCTGGGGAACATAGTGAAATGTAGAGACATCACATTGCAAACAAAAATTCGTATAGTGAAAGCAATGGTATTTCCGGTGGCAATGTATGGTTGTGAGAGCTGGACCATTAGGAAAGCTGAGTGCAGAAGAATAGATGCCTTTGAGATGTGGTGTTGGAGAAGAGTTTTGAGAGTCCCCTGGACAGCGAGGAGAACAAATAGGTCGATCTTAGAAGAAATTAACCCTGACTGCTCCTTAGAAGGTCAAATTGTAAAGCTGAAGCTAAAGTACTTTGGACACCAAATGAGAAGAGAGGATTTGCTTGAGAAAGCCTTGATGCTGGGAAGGGTGGAGGGCAAAAGAAGAAGGGGGCGGCCAAAAATGAGATGGCTAGATGATATTGTATGCACAATGGGCACAAAGCTGAGCGAGTTGAGGCGGATGGTGGAGGACAGAGGTGCCTGGCGGACAGTGGTTCATGGGGTCGCAAAGGGTCAGAATCGACTGTGGGACTGAACAACAACAGCAACAACAACAACAAAAGGCAGTGAAATATTTATAATGTTACAATGTTATTGAAAGAAGCTAGAAAATCTCAGCAAATGAAAAGAGCTTCACCAGGTTCTGAAAGGGTATCAAGTTTGGAGCCACGTGAAACTTTATAAGGAAGGTATTGAACTAAGAAGACACTCTCCCTTGCTCTGACTTCAGAAGGTTAGAGAACTATGACCAAGGCCTTTAATATCTTAGCATTTGAGCAGGATTGCAAGGGCAAAATTGTGTGGAGACTTTAGACGTAAGTATCTATGCTTCAGGCTATACTCAAAAATCAACTGGTAGCTAGTACAACTGTTTAATGACTAGGAAGAAATTATGAGAGCTGTTCCTTTGTTGACATTGCTGTCCTTTGTCTGAAACAGTGGCGTGGCAGGGGGGCAGCCGCCCCGGGCACTTTCCACAGGGAGACAAAATGTTCCAGTAGTAGGTAGGTCATGTGGTCCAGCCTGTTGGTGGCCCTGCGTCAAAGGAAGCTTCCACATCCCTAGGTAAGGCGGAGCGGCAGCCTGGGCACGTGGTCCAGCCCACCACAGCACGGGTTCAAGGCGTGGCGCTTCCTTGCTCTTTCATCAGATTTTTGACCAAGCTGAGCAGGCATGAAGCCCGTGTCCCCCCCTCCCGTGGACAGGGCTGGCATGGATGGCCGCTGGTGAAAATCTTTGACCCGTGAGGGAGGGAGAGGAAGGCACAGCAGTACTGCAGGAAAATGGCATTGGCATAAATTAGATGGGGGAGTAGTGAGCCTAGATGGAGGGTGGCGGCGGGTTTGGCCTGTGCCCCGGGCGGCTGAAACCCACGCTACACCACTGGCCTAAGATACTGGACAATAAGGTAAAGGTAAAGGTCGCCCTTGCTTGAAAGCCAGTCATATCCATGTCTAGGGTTCAGTGCTCATCTCTGTTTCTAGCCAAAGAGCCAGTGTTGTCTGTGTCTGCAGACATTTCTGTGGACATGTGGTAGGCATGCCTCAACACCTGAGCGCACGGAACACTGTTTACCTTCCTACCGAAGTGGTTCCTATTTATCTATTGCAATTTCTTGGTTGGCAGGAGCTGGGACAGATATGGGAGGTCACTCCATCATGCAGTACCCAGGAATCAAACTCCGACCTTTCAGTCAGTGAGTTCAGCATCTTAACCACTTGAGCCACCGCAGTCCCTGGACAATAATGACATGGATCCAATTCAACATGGTTCTTATATTTTTATGAAGCTAGAGGAGAATACTTTAAATCAAGTCTATTTTGCTCTTAAGGACTCTCGTTGTATTTTCATTAGCTCCAGCAGAGCAAGGATCTCTCTCTCTCTCTCTCCTCTGCTTCAGACCTTTCAATGGCTCTCTAGGGTTTCAGCTAGGTATTTTACTAGCCTTACATGGAGATGTGGAGGATTGAACTTGGAAACTTCTTCTTGTAAAGCCTATGGTGTAGCACTGAGCTAAATCCCTTTCTCTCTCATTCATCACTATGAGGTGTCAAGTCAATAAGGGACTACATGTGCTGAATGCCTTGTATACAGATTATACTAAAAAGATAAAACAATAAACCAGCAAAAAGCTAAGTTGCTCTTTTCATCCGTTTATTCTGTTTACAGAAGTGTCAACTTGGAAGCTCCCTTTGTTGTGCCAGATCATTAGTTCTACTGTGTATGTACGGTCAAGATTGATTGGCAGTGGCTCTCCAGGGTTTCAGGCGGTTCTTTGAACCATATCTGGAAGCGCAGGGTTTTGAACCTGGGTCTATTTTTATGCAAATCACATGCTTTGCCATTAAGCTGCATTCCTTTTTGCAAAGTTTTTTCCCCCTCTGGCTATAGAAAAAAGGGTTTCTTGGTTATAATGGAATCATTCAGAGTTCTTCCTACATTAGAGTATATTATGAGAGCTTGTGTGAAAACATGCAAAGAATGTTTGTGCATCTGGTAAGGATATAAAATTTACAGATGCTTCTGTGAGAAGCCTCAGGAAGTCAATATGGGAAATATTTTTAAAGCAAAATTAAACACATCTTGCCATAAGTAAGCAGGTACAAGATACAACTTGGAATCTTCCACTACCTCTTCAAGAGCTGTTATTGTACAGTACTTGGTATCAAATGATCACCTGGTATCAAATGATCTTTCTTTTGACAAAAAGTCATGCACAGAAAATCTGTACCATGTAACTGCTCGAAGTATAAATAGATTCCATTATCAGACTTTCACTAAACTAATTGAAAACAATATTTTAAAGTGCACATCTTAATTTAAAGATCTAAGCAGTGCAATCTGAGTAGAATAAACTAATATGTTCATTTAATTTGGTAACTCGTGAAGCAAAAGCATTAGTTTTTTAAATAGACCTAAGGGGACTGAGATTCCCTAGAACCGTGATGGTGAACCTTGGCACTCTAGCTGTTCTTGGACTTCAATTCCCAGAAGCCCAAGTCTCTGTGAATCCACATGAATGAATTTACTGCATGTATGCAGCTGTTCTTGAACTTCAATTCCCAGAAGCACAAGCTGGAGTGTCAAGGTTCACCATCACTGCCTAGAATCTGTAGAATTGAGTAACTCAGCTCAACCTTTTTTCACCAAACAAGGCAGCAGCCAGGTATAATTGATAGGTGACTTTTCTACATGGAAGAGTTCTAAAATGGATGGGGAATCATTTGGGGGCAATCCCTTAAACATTGGTCAGGTCTTCTGGGAGTAGAAACAAAATACCTGTGGAATTAAGTAAATCGTAGACTTTTCCGTTAGTGTTTTGTTTATCACAGCTTGCGTACTGAGAATAAGAAAAGCCAGTGTATCAGACATCAAGATAACCAAACCACAGATGGAAGATCTTTGGTTTCTAAAGCCGCTTTTGCTTGTTAAAGGAGCAGTCCAGCAGTATGTGCCGATATATTGGGTTCCCTGGTTTATTGAGATATCTGAACCAGATTAGTAGCATATTTAGTCAGTCTTCAAACCATTGGTCATTTATTGAAAAAATAAACACCATTGTCTTTTAACTGGGGTTGATTTGAGCACCTAAAGTAGCATAAATTCACCCCAGGAAGAAAATGAGTCTTCACAGTGCAAAAGAGGGTCCATACAGAGGCTTAAGGCCTTGCTTTATTTATAGGCTTAGTCTAATAAGTCACAGCTAGAGTTGGCCCATTGAATCAATGGAACTTATAGAGGAGTTGACTCACCAAATCCTTACTGATTAAGTGGGCTATACCAGGTCCTACACTAGTTGTGACTTACTATATTAAGCAATACGAACTAAATCAGGGGTTCCCAACCTAAGGCTCTTGGGCCAGAGCCGGCTCATGGTGCCATTTCATGTGCCCTCTCCAAAGGAATTTGACAAACAAAACAGCTACTCCCTTGAAGCTGTTGGGATAAAATGGCCACCCCTATCATGCAGGCAGGGCAAAACAGCCATCCGGCCCTGGAAGCTGACTGAGAGAGCATAACCTGGCCCCCAGTTTGAAAAGGTTGGGAACCACTGAACTAAACACTGTCTTGCTTGCTGTGTAAAAGACAAAGATAGTTCACCACACCAGGTCCTCTTTCGTGGTGGCTCTCAGATGGGTAAGATCAAGTAGGCCTCAGAAGGAGAGGCTTTGGAAGGCACTTCTGGCATTTTTCCTTACAGCATTTCCCCTGGTTTTTCTGTTGAAAGTGTTGGTGCTCTTGGCAGGATGGCGAAGTGATTATGTTAAGGCAAATGTTCTAGGTATTCTTCTCTCTTGTCAATCTGATCTTTGGGAGCTTTTTTTCTGATTTTTTTTTTACTTCTCTCGAAGTCTAAAAATATTGTGGTTAATTTAGCAGCTTACAGCTTACATGGTGGTTTCCCAGGGAGAGTTAATTTAAAAGGGGGCACAGAAGGTAAACTGAGATGATGTAATAATATACTAATTAGGTGTAATCAGTCATCTCAAAACTAAACTCAGAACAGTACAACTAATTAGATGTATCACCTTGTTGAGCAAATTTCATGAACTCATTTAAGACCTCAATATCTGCAGTGGCTCAGTGGTTAACAAGTTCGCCTTGTTAGCTGGAAGATCGGCAAGTTGGCAGTTCAAAACCCGAGTACTGCATAATGGAATGAGCATACATCTCTGTCCCAGTTCCTGCCAATTTAGCAGTTCAAAACCAAGAAATTGCAAGTAGATAAATAGGAACCACTTTGGTGGGAAAAGATCTTGGGGAGATGAAAGGAGCCTCATTCGGCCGTCCCCTGAGCAAAGTTTCTCCCACAAAAATCATTTCAACCCAGAAAGCACCTTTGTGTGCTTCTGACACAAAGGTGCTTGTGATTCCTGAATGCAGCTTTGCTTTTATTAGTTGCCCTGAACATCCTAAAGAGCAGATAGAAGAAATTTAATTAGTTAACAAGCCTGTGCTGCTTTGTTAATTTTATTGTTGTTCAGATTACATAGTTGAAAATCCCTATTTAAAAGTGTGTAGCTTTTGTTCTTAAATCTTTCTTTATTTGTGTCAGATGCACCACCAGCATATAATAATGTACAAAACTAAAATTAACGCTAGAAACTCTAGAAACTCATATATGCTTATTAAATTTAGTGTACAGTATTTCAGATACAGTTCCTCCTTCAGAGGCATGCTTAAGTATAACCAGTGGTGGGATTCACCAGGTTCGCCTCAGTTCACCAGAACCGGTAGCAGAAATTCTGGTTGTCCCCGCCCAGTCCTAATCCAGATGCAACACAGGGCTTTCCTCCTGGCCACACCCACCATACCATGCCCACAGAGTAGGTAATTTAAAATTTTGAATCCCACCACTGGGTATAACCGCATTGAATCTTTGATCTCCAGCCTTCTCCTAAAAAGTTTTCCTCCATTCTTTTCCTGCGGCTTTTGTAATGTTGTTGTTTCATAGAGATGAATTGTTGTTATTTGACCCCATCTTTCAGAAAGTAATTATGCAAAATATATCAAGAATAGGAGCAGAACAGTGGGTCCTAAGAGTGGGGAAGTAGCAAGTTATAGTGAAGCAAGTAATGGATGTAGTACATCCTGTAATTTGAGCTTGCAATTTATGGCAAATGTAATCAAAGTTGACTTTTTTGGAATTGAGAAGACTTATGGCAGCAATATTTTCTTGTATTTGTCTTCTCTTACATTTATATTTAGATTTGCTTGAGTGGCGAACACATAAAGAATGTTTATATATTTTCTTAAGTCAGCTTGGATAACAAACATATAAAGAAAGACTTATTTAGGATAAATCTCTGATATTAATGTTTTTATATATGCTAGTACAGCATGATACCAGCCAAGATAAAAACAATCTGCTTTTCAGGCAGTATAAGTATACTGTACTTTGATTAACAGCAAATCCTATGGATATTTCTTTAGAATTATTCTTTTTATGTGTAGTATTTATCAACAGAAGTACTTAGCTAAAGATGTTTATTGACAGAAAGATCTACAATTGCATCTAAATAAATCACAGAAGAAAAGGATATAAATGTAGAATTAGATGGAGAAGGATATAGGATAGCTATAAAGCTTGTAAATAAAAGAATATAAAATAGTATCAGCTTGTCTCAGACCTTTTCTTAGAAATGGGTGAGTAAAAAGAATTTATGAAGAGAGAATTCTTTTGCTACAAATGATATATAACTTATTATTCTGCCCCAGAAGAAGGTGGAAATATTTATACAATGATACCAAGATAACTTTAAAAATCTGAGTTCCATGCACACAATGGAAACATTTCCACATGAAGACAAATGTATTCTGTGGGATGAATCTATGGCTATCTTCTGGTCCTTTAGTGTTTGTCAGTAGGTTGCATGCTGGTACTGTGGAGGCAAGCTATGGAAAACCTAGGCAGCATAATAAAAAGTAGAGACATTACCCTGCTGACGAAAGTCCACATAAAGTGATGGTCTTCTCAGTAGTAATGTATGACTGTAAGAGCTGGACCATAAGGAAGGCTGAGCGCAAAAGAGTAGATGCCTTTGAACTGTGGTGCTGGAGAAGCAAGGAGATCAAATCAGTCAATCCTAAAGGAAATCATCCCTGACTGCTCCTTGGAAGGACACATACTGAAGCTGAAGCTCAAATATTTTGTCCACCAAGTGAGAAGAGAGGACTCACTGGAGAAGGCCCTGATGCTTGGAAAGTTTGAAAGGAGAAGGGGATGACGGAGGATGAAAAGGTTAGACAGCATCATTGACTCAACAGCCGTGGATCATTCTAGGCAGACCTGGGAGGATGGCGGATGTTAGAGAAGCCTGGCGTGATGTGGTACATGGGGCCGCAAGAAGTCAGACTCGATTGTGCAACTGAAAAACAATGACTGTGGAAGAGATAAATGTGTCTTACTTTGACTTGCCAATTCTCTGTCTGTGTTGTAGAGTGGTTTCATTGCTGAATTAAGACCAAAGAGTCACAAATTTCCACTTAACTATTAAGTTCACTGGCCACTTTATTTCAGCGTAGAGTAGCTTGTGAAGACCGTGCAACCTAGGAGGATAAGATGACAGAAGTAAACTATATACATCTCCCCCAAATCTTTGGGGAAAGGATCTCATAGATCAATTAAAAGCATCATGAAGGTTGCTAGAGGTAGTAACATGCAAGCCTGAAGCCTGTTCTGGATCTTATCATGCACAGAGTTTAGGGAGGACTTAAGCACTCCAATTTATTTCTTTATCTAAGAGGACAAAATGTACAGACTTTTCAGAGCAGTTTGATGAAAACCCGTTCTATTTCAAATGTTTTTGTTTTGTTTTTGGGGAATTGGTACTTTGGTTTGTGGGGGAAATGGGCTAATGGTCTGAGCTTGTAATTAATAATCGACTTCAGTGTTTCCTTCCTCTGTGTGTGTAGAGCTTCTTCTTTCGTGTCTAGGCAAGACATGAAACTGCCAAAACGAAGCCACCTTTTGGTGAGTTCTTCCATGTCTAGGCCAGATGTGAAACTGCTAAAATGAAGCCACCGTTTGTGAGTCCATTCTACAGTTCCTTTGGCCTGACCTAGTGTGAGAAAGATTAGCTGGTAACACAAGATTACCATTGTCAGAAATAAGCCCTTTTGAAAATTAAAATAACATACAAATGCATACTTAAAGTTCAGCAGGAAAGATATAGGTCATGAATGTGTTATTGGATGCTTAAAAATATAGAATTCATTTGCAAGTTGAGTAGCTATTCTTTTAGCCTGAGAATATTGTCAGAAGGCACATTGTGGCGAATTCAAATTATTGCATAACTTTAATATATTGTTTTGGGAAAGAGAGAATTGCAAATGAAAACTAGAGCAGAGGCAAGGGAATAGATCTGGAGGAAGACATGTTTAATACTTCATGAATGAATATCTCAAATCCTTATGAAAACAACAGCAACTGCATATGTTTTAAAATAATGAAAAGAAAGTGAGAAGTAAAAACTGGAATTAGGCCAAGCCATTCAGATTCTGTGCATAGACAAAGGACATTCTGTATCACCACTACATTCTGCAACTTTTGGAAATAATGATCTGCATGATTCATTTAGTTTGCCTAATTTATTTTGAAGTTTGGGTGTTTGTGTATTTCTAGTCCTGGAAGTCACAGAGGAGAAGAACAAAAGGATACTTTAGGCATTGAAGCTTCTTCTTTTGTGTCCTGATCAAACTATGGACTGCCAAAATAAAGCCACTTTCTTCACTTTGTCATTGCTCAAACCCAAGTCCTCATCGGTGTATGCCTCTGGCAGCAATTGGCAGACCAGTTAAAGATCTGGATTCGATTCTGTATCTCCCCACATTCACACAGTATATTGTTGTCTGTTAGCAGCCCCTGCTTGAGTATGTTGGTCTTGCATTTAGGGACTCCAACCCTCAACCTATTCAGGGTCCTCCAAGTGATGTAGAGGAGGTTGAGATCTTCAGCTATATCCACCTTTAATGTTGTTCCTTGTTAAGTGAGCTCCTTCCTCCATCTTCTAATTTGGTTTTGCTCTTCTGTACCCTCAAGAATGTTCTTGCCATAAAGTTCTTCCTGGGTCTGAGCTGGTGGACTTGAGGCTCATATCTGTTCACAACGTGTCGAGGGTGGTTCACTTATTTAGTTCTCTTGACGTCTTCTGCTACCTCTCTCTTGATCTTAGGTGGAGCGATACCAACAAGAGGGTATATTTTCTCAACTGGTGTAGGCATTGAAGCTCAAACTAGGAATCTTACTCAGTCTCTGATTTGTTTGAGGTTTTAGCAGGTGTAGCCCTTAATGTTTCTACCATATCGTTGCAATAATAATAACTAGACTACTTACTTAGAAACAAATTCTCAGGAACTCAAAGTTCAAGTTGTTAACATATTTTTACTCTTTCCCCCTTGATTATGAGAAATTATTTTTCCATGAGCCTAAGAGAGCTGCAATTATGGATACAAAATATAGTACTGTATTTCTAATCATCATTGTGCTTGATACTTCTGATGATTTTTCATCACTGATGCTTTGCACAGCAGGTTCACACATTTTCTTCTCCTGAAGCTGTTCTCTATTCTAAATTTGTTTTACAATAGCTATGGTACAAGGTTCAGTACTCAATGCCAAGTGTCAGGAAGCAGTTAACTAACCAGACAACCCTGAGAACTAGCATCCTTGGGTGCCGAAGTCCACAGGGAAGGGTGATGGTCCCCTAGTGGATCCATCTTGATGGAGGGCAGCAGCTTCATCAATACTGGCCTGGAGCTGATGAGTACTTTGTGTGCCAAAAGGGCTCAGGACCAGAATATGACTCGCAAAACTGGATCAGTGGTACTGGTGTCATGCTGCAATGGGGAAGGCAGATAAATGGCCACTGCATTATATTCTCAGGACAATCTTCATGGCTGATCTCCATGATGATCACCTATATTCAGATTTGGATATCACAGAAAAAGAAGACGGAAGTTACCGGGAAAGCCATTTGCATTGGATGGCGAAGAAAATTTGATTTCACGTAGCAATTACTAATTGTGATAGATGATAAAGATCGCCAAGAAACATCTTATGCACCATGGCTACGGACATGAACATTTCAATATAGTGTATCTTAAGATGTTCTTGTTAGTTTGTATCTTAAAGCCGCGATAGCCAAGTGTTTATATTATTAATGCACACTGATTTGTCATTTGTGATTTGTCATACTCTATAGCAGTAATGGTGAACCTTGGCACTTCAGGTGTACTTGGACTTCAATTACCAGAAGCCCAAGTCAGCACTCTTGCTGATCAGGACTTCTGGGAATTGAAATTCAAGAACCCCTGAAGTGCCAAGGTTCGCCATCGCTGCTCTATGGCATGCTGCCAGATAAATTTGTTGGGTTTTCCACTACCTCTTTCCCCATTCCAAAACTTGGAAGTCCAAGTGAGTGTAACTGATAGAAAATTTAATCTCTGAACCACTTATTCCCCGATTCCATACAGTTCCTCAGATTACTCATCTCATCATTGAACTAATGTCCATGAGTCCTTAATTTAGGAAAGGTTGTACCTCCTTTCTTTGATCTTCTCTTTCTTATTAATATTAGCAAAATATTTCTACTACCCTATAGATGTTGTTTGCACCTTGGTTCTTCTTTTGGGGAATAGTATGTCATGAAAATCCTTATTCTGGTTTCTATTGGTATGGTATTTCAGACTGTCTTTTTAATCAGAGGATAGATTGCTGCCTATCTAGCATGTATATCTTTTCCACACAATCTACTCCTTCAAAAGCATTTTCTGATTCAGTAGAGCTGATAATTAGGTTTAAAGTTATCAGAATTGCTTAATGCTATATTGAGCAAGCAAGAATCTCTATGAAAATGTATTATCCCAAATCAGTTTTCTGTGCTAACTGTTTTGAAATGAAGGAAACATAAACAAACAAATATATTTATTTCTTAATTTCCTCAGAGTTTTGATTCAGCATCTCACGATGCTTCCAAGCAAGGTTTTACAGAGAGTATATAAATTTCCTGTTTGTTTTGTAGCCCTTCTACATTTTTCCAATGTAGCATTGTTTCTCCTTTTTGCAAAAAATAGATTAAAAATATAACATAGTATAATAAAATGAATTTTTAAAATCTGTTCAAGATACCAAATAGCTGTACAATGTCTTTTCATTGAGAGTGTTAGAAGCCATCTGTATGGAAATATTCAGAGCTTTGTTCTCAAATGAGGCACTACTTATTGCAGTTCCATGGCTCATTCATTCGCATTTTTATGAGAGAACCATGCTGCACTTCCATTGATTTGAAATCTTCCCACATTTTCTCAATGCTGCTTCCATCTTAATGCACCAGTGCGACATTTTTGATGATAGAAGAGTAGTACAACTTTGACAGGTGTATGTGCTCTTGCTAATGCACATCCATCTGGAGGAGTTTCATGCCACAGGTGTTGGCTCTAAACCTGGCCAGCAATGCTAGAAAATCTGGGTTTGAGCTCACATGTAGGACCTAAATACTAGCAGGAACCTATCTTCTTCAAACTTAAACATGTTCATCTGAAGAAAGAAGTGAGGGCTTGAGGTGAGCTTGCCACTCTTATCTATTTCTGTTGACAGCACCTGACAAGGTAACAACTGTGAACAGTTCTAGTTAAAATTATTTTAGTTCTTAAACTCAAAGGAACCAAAAGAGCCTTAGTCGGTCTTCTTCTAGGAAGCAACATCTCATTAATAAACTCCAATTGTTCTTGTTCAAGGGTTTGCAACCTACAGCCCATGCCCCAGCCCTGGACCCCAACGCCATTCCATACGGCCCATGGCAATGACGCCTGAAGCAGAAGCATGCACATTTATGACAGCTGTAAATGTGCCTGTGCATGCGCAAACATGCTCACACCATTTATGATGGGGGAAAACCACGTCTTCGGCCTGCTCAGCTGTCTGAGGGTGGGTGGTCTGGCCCGTGTCGCAGAAACCTTGAGAACCCCTGTTCTTGATGGATGAAACAAATTACTGAAACCATGTAGAATGCCAGCCTTCATTTCAGATGCATTAGACCAATGGTCCCCAATCTTCTGGGACTGGGGACCATATTAGAGTAACCAGTGCCTAGAGAATATCACATCTTAAGTCAAAATGTAACAAAATTGTTTGAGACCCAAGTACTGCATGACAGAGTGAGTGCCTGTTGTCTGTCCCAGCTTCTGCCAACCTAACAGTTTGAAAGCTAGGCATTGCAAGTAGATAAATAGAGGGGAAAGGTAACAGTGTTCCATGCCTGCCACATGACCACAGAAATGTCTGCACACACAGACAGCACTGGCTGTTCGGCTGAAAACAGAGATGAGCACCACCCCCTAGAGTTGGACACAACTAGCTTTTGAACAAGGGCAACCTTTACCTGTACCTAAACATTAAGATGTCAATGAAGAAATTTTAGTATTATGGGTACATGAATTCTGCTGGCTAGCGAAGCACCCAGAATTGCCAAAATGCTAGTATGAAGGATAAGAGCAAAAGGGGCTAACCTCAGAAACCATAGAGACCAGAAGAAACCATGATGCTATTGTGTGTGTTTTTTAAAAATAAGAGGCAAGAAAAACAGCAGTAGATAGTGCTACTTGAAGCAGGAAGAAGAGTGTGAGTCTGAGAGGAAATGCTTTGAGGGTGATAGGAGTAAACAAGTAGGTTGGAGAGTCATACAGAAAGAGCTTGCAGTACACATGCAGTCCATGGACACAGGTTAGAGACCCCTTCAGATGACCCTACTTCATCACATGGTTACAGTATTCAGAGAGTTGTAGTCAAACATATATCCAGGAGGCGCTTAGTTGGGGAAAGCTACACTGTAGTGTAGGTTAATAGAAAGCAGACTAACTCTCCCAGCGTATAAATTTCTAAAATCTTGCTTCAATAGATTTGTCTTCTCATTCTTTGCAGCTGTTATGATAAATTTTTTACAGAGCTTGTCTTTTTATATTGGCTATATTCCACTCGCTATCTACTTTTGCTTCAGACTGTGCTGTTCCCTAAAAGAAAATTCCACTTACCTTTTTGAAAGCTGCTTGCCTGTCTCCTGATCGAATCTGTCTCATAGTCTAGCTTAGAAACTAGAAGATGATTAAGATATTGTTAAGGTCAGATCATCAAAACAGAATTGAGTGCATTAAAGGCTGCTAAAATTCCATTAGATGTAGACTAAAGAAAAAGGTGGCTAATTAACTGTGTTGCCCATTTTGTTTAGGAGAATTCACTCTTTTCCAACCATTTGATACGAAAGAGTGTGTTTTTCCTCTAAAAACGTTCAAGTTTGCATGCATCATTAAAACAATCAAAAGATCCCAAAGCCTACCTCATGCTTGCTTGGACTGATAGAATATGATAGACTGCTTTGGCTATCGTGCAGAGCGCAGCAGGGGAAAGATGTGCTCAAATAACTGCTAGCACCACTGGTTGGTAGTTTAAGCAAAACAAAGTCTTTTACTTAAGGATGAAACCAAGGCAAACAGATTATTTCTCTGGAGCAACAAAACTATGTACAGCAGAACAGTCTTTGGTTCATGTCTTTGTAGCTTCGGCCAGCAGACAGCCGAAGAGCAAAACACAGTCTACTTACAGCAGAGTACAGTAGACAACAGTAGGTAACAGTTGCTGACAGTCCTTGGGGTTGAGAGCTTGCACAGAGTGCTGCTGGCAACAGACAACCAACAAACCCCTTCAGGCCAGGACACACTGCTTGCTTCTTGGTGAAACAGCACTCAGCACTCACCATAAAACCATAGTTGAACGGTTGGCATATGCACAACAACTAATGTCACTGTTCCGTAATTCCTTTCCCTTTCTGTCTGAAAGCCAGCAAAAAGAGAACAAAAAAAATTCCACTTCTGATATTAAAGTACCGTAATTTTCGGACCATAAAACGCAATTCCCCCCCCCCAAAAAAAGTGTGTGTGTGGGGGGGAACTAGGGTGCGTCTTATGGTCCAAAGATGGGGTGTGATGGAGGGGCGCCGTGGCTGGGAAGTGTGATCGACGAGTTGGGATCAGTCAGTGCTTGGGATGTGGGGAGGAATGGGTACGCACACGCATTACTCCCCACATCCCAAGCGCTACTTGATCCCAGCACATGATAGGCGCTTGGGGGGAGGGTGCGTGCACCCATCCCCCCCAAGTGCTGATCGTTTGCTGGGATCAAGCAGTGCTTGGGTTGTGGGCAGGCATGTGTGCCCATTCCTGCCCACAACCCAAGCACCTTTGATCCCAGCGCGTGATTGGCACTTGGGGTGGGGGAATGGGTGCACACACCCATCCCCCACCCCCACCCCAAGCACCGAACATGTGTGGGTCAATCAGCACTTGGGATGTGGGGAAGAATGGGCACCCATTCCACCCCACATCCCAAGTGCTGATTGATCCCCGCACATGATCAGCGCTTGGGGTGGGGGTGGATTTGCGTACCTGTTCACCCCCCACTCACCCTCCAAGCGCCAATCACATGCTGGGATCAATCGGCACTTGGGTTGTGGGCAAGGATGGGCACACATCCCTGCCCACAACTCAAGCGCCGATTGATCCCAGCACACGATCACCTGCCACATGACCATGGAAATGTCTGCAGAAGCAGACAGTGCTGGCCTTTCAGCTTTGAAACAGAATGAGCACTGAACCCTAGAGTCGGATATGACTGGCTTTTGAGCAAGGTAACCCTTTACCCAGTCGTGCCCTTTACCCAGTCGTGCTTGAGCCTCAAAGTCTTTCCTCATTCGTTAATGGAAGTGATGATGGTTCTTAACACCATTGTTGAGTTTACGCTGTTAAATGTTACTATATTTTGCTTTATTTTCATAAATATTTCAGTATACCGGTACTATTTGGTTCAGAATATTTTTTTTCTTGTTTTCCTGCTTTACTAACTGGGTGCGCATTATGGTCAGGTGCGCCTTATGGTCTGAAAAATACGGTAAGCAGATTTCTGTGGGCTTAGTAGTATTATTTCCATTTGTTCTGGGGTTATGCTGAGTCCTTCTGATATTTTATGTTACAGATTAAACTAGATCAGTGTTTCCCAACCTTTGGTTTTGGGCTTCACTTCCCAGAAGCCCAAGTCTGTACATTGGCTGATCAGTGCTTTGGAATTGACTTAGGTTTCTGGGAATTGAAGTCCAAAAACCAAAGGTTGGGAAGCACTGGACTAGATCCCTCAGGAATTACCAACCCCACCCTGGGAGAGTATTTGTAGCTGCTGCTGCTGCTACTGCTTCTTTGGAGTCCAGGTCAGACTTTAAACTGCCAAAATGAAGCCACCTTTTTGGCTTTATTGTTGGCCAAACTTAATTCCTCACCAGTATATGTTTCTGGAAATAACCAGCAGATGATCTGGCTTCTGTATTTCTCCACATTCACACAGCTTGTTGTTGTCCACCAGCATCCTCCACTTGAGCATGTTGGTCTTACATTTAGGGACTTCGATCCTCAGCCTGTTCAGGATCCTCCAAGTGACATAGGGGAGGTCAGGTTTCTCAGTCATATCCATTAATTTTATTCCTTGTCCATTGAGCTCCTTTCTCCACCTCCTAATTTGATTTTGCTCTTGTGTATCCTCAAGAATGTTTGTTCTTGCCATAAAAGCTCTTCCTGGATCTGAGCTCTTCCTGGACTTGAAGGTCATATCCATTCAGAGGACATCAAAGGTCATACTATTGCTTAGTTCTCTCAGCGTTTGCTGCTACCTCTCTTATTTTAGTTGGAGCAATACTAACAAGAGGATATATTTTCTCAGCTGGTGTAGGTTTGAGGCATCCTATCGCTATGCACATTCATTCATTCATTCACATTTTTATACTGCCCTCCTCACCGGGGCGACCCAGGGCAGTTTACAACATCAACTTGTGTTGCATGTGTGGATGTGCTCTGTACTGGAGCAGCATACTCTGCTACAGAGATGCTCAGGGCCAAAGCTAATGTACACAGCATGGATGGTTGATTTATATCTGGAAGTCGTGAAATGTTCTTAGTTCTTGTGGTACCACCATTTTACACATATCCATAACTGCTCCCTTAGTTTTCACTTCCAACACAAATGGATGCACTTTTTTCCCTATGTTCTCTGCCTGCCTACTTCATGCTAATTTTCCTCCTAATTTTACCCACCCGCTGTTCTCAAACCTTCATGTTTTCTATTCACTCAATGCTTTCTAATTTTAATCTTTTTATTTTTGTGCTAAGATGCAAAGGTAATACAATTTTTTAAACAGATCACAGGAACAGCTGATACCTTCTCTACTCTATTTTTTCTTCAACTTCATTTTCATCTCCCTTCTGTGTTCTCAGAACCACAAAGTTTTCTAATTGTAATCATTTAAAAAATGTAGCTTTCATTTTGTATGACTTTTAAGAAAGAATGAACATGAGACCAACTGATACATTCTTTCCCCTTCTGCTGCCTAATTCATTCTCTCTTCTCTGCCGTTGTTTTATTTGCTAAAATTCTTAAACTTCATATTCACTTACTTTAAAAAAATATTTTTGTGCTGTGATTCAAAGTTGCTAGCATATAAAAATAAAAAAGAATGATCAACATCCCAAGAAAATTAAACAGGAGCTGCAATATGGTATTGTTCTGGCAAAACTTGCTGACATAAGGAAATGTCATCAAGTGACAACCACCCACTAAGTGCATGGATCGACATGCATCAGTGCAGTACTGGGGTCCACACAAACAGATCTTGCACTGAAGAAAATTGGAGCAAAGCAGAACAGAAATTACTCCCATTGGGGTGTATGGGTAAAAAAACTGGGCGGTCAACAAAGGGTTTTTTTTGTTTCATTATGGCTCTTTTGACACTTCCAGCTTTATGCAGACACAAGATGTGGTACTTTTATAATGGGTGCAAGTTGAGCATAGTGCTTACTGTGGAAGGGCCCTCTGATACATCAAAATTTAAGAACACAGAGATTGCCAGATCAGCAAGTCAGCAGTTTGAGACCTGAGTGTAGCACAATGGAGTGAGCTCCCATCTCTGTCCCAGCTCCTGACAACCTAGCAGTTTGAAAGCAAGAAATTGCAAGTAGATAAATAGGTACCACTTTGGTGGGAAGGTAAACAGCATTCCATACACTCTAGTGTTTAGTCATGCCTGCCACATGTCCACGGAAACATCTGCAGATGCAGACAGCACTGGCTCTTTGGCTATAAACTGAGATTAGCACCGAACACTAAAGTTGGATACGATTGGCTTTTGACTAAGGGAGACCTTTACTTTAGCTTCAAACCTTACAAGTACTAACAACCTTCCAAATTCAGTTGAAATCAGGTGTGTTCAGTGTGTAGTACATTAGTATACATTTGGGAAATTCTGCTTAAACTTTAAATTAAGATTACTTTAAAATGTATGCTCTGGGATTGTTCCCTCTTTCTAGCTGTAAGGTACAGAATGTCTAGTCGAGATGAAATCTATACGTGTAAGCCAATTTATACCTCTGAATGCGCATTGCAGATTTCTTTCTTTTTTCACCTTTGATAGAAAATCTAAACTGCTTACAAAGCAATTCAGTGTCAATTATTTCAACGAATCTGCTGCTGATAAGGCATCTGTTAAATGCCATGGTAACAAAGTTAATTGTATCCCTACATTATATGAAATCTCTCAGTAAAGCCCTTGACTAAAAGAGTTTTTATTGCTGACTGAGGCTGAGCGGTAGTCTGTGCCAATGAGACTCAAATTGTGCTGTGATAAATTATGCACGTTTGCTTCTCACAACTTCATCTCTTTACTTAGCATAGTTAATTTTGCTTTTAAGGTTTAAGTTGCCAATGAACTTGGAATTTCAGGAACAGTCTGAGTTGGTGGGAGGAGGAGGAGAAGAAGAGCATTGTGATTGGGTTAAGCGCTAGGAACCCCAATGGGAGGATGATAGTAGCCCCCTCATTCTGCTTTAAATAATCAGGAAACAAATTCGGATGTGTGTATGGTTATCTAAAACATGCCTTTCTTCCTTGATGGATCTCAAGGCAGTGTATTTGTCAGTCTCAAGTCGTCAGTCAGCAGAACTGAATTCTATACAGTTTCATTAAGTTTGCAGTATCATATGAGTTCAGATGGGCAGTGGTGGTGAGCTTTGGCACTCCAGCTGTTTTTAGACTTCAGTTCCCAGAAGCTCAAGTCATTACAGCTGCTGACCAGGGCTTCTGGGAATTGAAGCCCAAGAACAGCTGGAATGCTAAGGTTTACCACCGCAGGGCTAGGTCATGTGGTCCTTAAAATTTGATTGACTCTTCTGTGAAGGCCTTGTGAAAATGTCAATCCAACACTACCTGGAGGGCAGCACATCTCTTGTCTCTGCTTTGGACCAGATCTTGCGACTATGGTTATATGCTTTCCCAGCCGTCAGCTAAGATGTGCCAAAGTCTGTGGAATGATTGCATTTCAAAGAAATTGTTTTGATAACATTTGTCTTAATTGTTTTAAATGAAAGCTTGGTCTTTGGGTGCAATAATTTATGTTCAGTTTTGGGGGGAAAGTGAGGCATGGATTAATTTGTGTTACAGGCCCCTCCATCTGAGGGGGATACATTTTGGGACCTACCGCAGATACACGAAACCACAGATAATGGTGAACCCTATATTTTACATTGCAAATAGTGATCTTTAGTGGCTATCATTGGCAATTCACAATAGAAATACATGTACAGTATATTATGTGTTTCAGGATAACTGGATAATTGTGCATAACTGAAACCATGGATAATGAACTTGTGAATAAGGGTGCAGGGAAGCAACCTGTATATATTTCTGCTTTAGTATAGTTCATAGCAATTTAGTGTTGGTTCTGAATTACAGTTAAAATGGTTTGTTTGTTTTATTTAATATACTATCTGCTTAGTGAATACACACTACTCTGGGCAGCATACAAGATTTAAAAAACAACACCACAACTCAATCTTACTACATTCTGGTGACTCAATCAGAATTTTCACTCTTTACCTAAAAAGACAATGTTTTACCTTTATGTCTGTGCCAATCTAGTATGTTCTGTCATTAAATGTTGGGTTTAATGAACTGCTATTTCTACTGATTGTAATGGAATGCAAGCCAATATTATCTGGTAGGTAAGATAATGATAATTTTGTGTTAGTGGGCTGCACTTGACTCATTAATTTTCTTCTGGTTGCCCTGGCAGGTTATGCTAAATGCTGACAGTCATTGATTTCTTAGAGAACAGAGCAGATACGTAAAGCAATCAATTACCCCATTTACCTTCTGCTCTGAAGATGGTCAGAAAATGAACCAAGAATATAATTTTGAAAGGATCTCATTCAGAACTAGCACTAACATATTCCAGCTCTCCTTAAGAGGATAGTATATTTTGGGTTTCCTTTGTCAGTATAAAGACAGATCTGTAAAACTTGCCTAGATGCTAATTCACTGTTTACTGGTAAAACTTTCATGTTACTAAAGTATGTAGAAGTCACAGATTTGTGTTTTTGAATCTCCGGTAGCCATACAATAAAACCCCTCTTTATATATTCTTCTACTTATGTAAAATTTTACTTATGTAAGGTTTCCACCCCCCATAAATCACGTCCTGATTTATGCAAAAATAAATACATAATAATAATAACTAGTTACATAAGGGGTTTCCTAGTGTGTTTAGATTTTAAAATGGTGGCACCACCATTTTAAAATTAAAATTCCACCTTGTGCCACCCACCCCCACCACTGAAAGTTGCAAGATATCACTTACCGTGGTGGTGGTGGTGGTGGTGGTGGTGGTGGTGGAGGCAGTGGCGGAAGCAATGACAATTTTCTGCAGTCCCTGCTTGCTTCTGTAGGGCCTGGAATTGTGCACGGGGAATATCTGCTCCCTTCCGATGTTTGTGCAAGGTTTCTCCTGTGTGCACTTTAGTTGGGAACACGCCTAGGAGAAGAGTTTTCAAAGAACGGTCTCTCCCCTTTGCTTGATACTCCTCTTTCCCCTTTGACCCTTCCAAACCTTCTCCATATAGATTTTTAACCAGTTTTTCCCAGGTTGGGTCCCCCCCCCCTTTATAATTTTTAGTAATTCAAGCTGCCTCATTGCTTCCTTTGGATCCTCTACACTAACAACCTTCCCATCATGAAATATCTTTAAGAAGATAGGGAAACCCCATTGATATCTAATATTATGATTAAACAAAATTTCAGTTATTGGCTTCATCTCTCTTCTCCATTGAATTGTCTCATTACTTAAATCATGATATACTTGTATGTTTACTTCTCCTATCTTTAATGCAGAGTCGCCATGCTTCTTTAAATAGTCCATTACTTGATCTTTTTTATAACCTGATACAAAGGTGATTATCGTATCTCTGGGGCGTTGACCTCTTTCTTGACCAACCTTAAAAATTGCTTCAATCTCTTCTTCTTTAATTGGGCCAGAGTCCAAAGCAAAGGTTTGTAACCATTTAAACACTTTGATTTTTAAATTGTCTTTGTCCATGTCGGGGAAGAACTTAATTCTGATGTTTTTCTTTTTCAATTGATCCTGTAGCTTCACCAATTGCTTAAATCTTTTGTCCATAATATTTTCATGCTTTAGTGTAGTCTCCACCAAGTCTTTAACCTCTGATTCCAAGGCATTGGTTCTCATATTTATTCCAGAAATTGATTTTTCCAGGGACTGCACTTCCTCTCTGGCCACCTCTTTCACCACCTCTTTAACCGCCTCTTTAATGAACTGTTTAATTTCTTTTTATCTTCATTAGATTTTGTAATCAAAAGATCTTTTAATTCCCACAGAGTCAAATCTCCACTCATTTTTTCCTTAGAGGGTAGTCTTGCCTCCATATTTTCAGTTTCTTCTTTATTTATTGGACTGTCGTTGGCACTGACAAGACGTCTATATGCTTTATCAGATACAGTCTCTTTTTTCCAAACACTCTTCTTCATTTGTGTTGGACCACCACTGCTGTAGTAACACTTGTAAGCCTCCCAAAGAAACTAAGATCAGAAAAAAAGAGTCTCTTACTGTTGTCTCTCTTCCGGTAGATGATATTATTGTATTTGCTCAACAACATGCAGCTATCAATAGTCCACAAATATTTTTTCAGAGGCTACTAAGAGACTTAGAAAGCAAAAGTGCAGCTTTGTTTTAGTTTACAACCACAGAGTTTTATCTTATCACAAAAAGCACTCTGGCTTCCTGCCAGCTCCACCGGCTCAGCCCAATATGGTGGTTCCTCCCTCTAAAGTTGGAACAACAACAGCTTTAGTGGATGTAATCAGTGTTGAGATGTTACAGGTTCTCACCAGGTCGCCAGAACCGGTAGTAACTTTTCTCAGTGTCCCGGAGAGCCGGTAGCAGCTTTTGGGGGAACCACCTTTGGGGCTTACCTTTTCACTGGTTCCCCACTGTGCATGCGCACCAAGCACTTGGTGTGCATGCATGCCTACAGTGCTTGGTGCATATGCACGGCCTCCTTGCTGTCCTCCTTGCTGTCCTTGTGTTGTGTGTGGGTGTGTGGGTTGAGGGGTGTGTGTGTGTGTGTGTTTATGTGTGTGTGTGTGTTTATTTTTATTTTATTTTATTATTTTATTTTATTTGTCTCCGCCCACAATGTCATGACATCATGATGTTAGCTCCACCCACACTGTGATGACATCACGGTGGGGTAGTAAAATTTTTGATATCCCACCACTGGATGTAATGTAAACTGTAGACACTCTTTCGCAAAACCAATCTTGTGTCAAGCTTTTTCCCTCCAAGATTGTGTCAAAGGCCAAGAGGTGAAAAAAATAAGAAAGTCCAAACAGCAACAAAAGGGAGATGGCAGTTCTATTGCTTTAAAAAGCCTTGCAGCCAAAGGCCTCTGCTTCATAGCACTTTTCTCCCCAATCTTTTTCGACAAAAAATTTATCAGCATAGCGTTTGTCTACAAGACCTTCAACACTTCCCACGATACCTTATCATCCACAGGACTGCAGTAGTTATCTTTTGGCGAGTTCCATAGTACTTTTAACACATTTAGGACCTTTTTTCTTTGTTTGAAGAAAGAGACAACAGGAATCACTCCATCAGCTACCTTAGGCTCCTCCCTTCCCCCTGAAAACCAATTTCAAGCCCATTTTTTAATTTTTCAATTAAAATTTACGTAAAATCCCAATTTACGTAAGACACTACGGAACTGACTTTTTACTTAAATTGGGGTTTTACTGTACTACCAATGGAATTCTAGCAGTTGTAACCCAAAGACACATATTTCCACACTTCTGCTTCTAAGTCAGTCAGCCAGCCAGCCAGCCAGCCAGCCAGCCAACCAACCAACCAACCAACCAATGTTTATTATGTTCCAAGACCAGCATAGTACAGCAGGAAGAAGAGAATCTAAAATGGGAGTACTTAAAATATAGCAAGAGACAGAAGTTAAAATGAGGGTACTTAAAATATATTTTAAATATATATTCTGCTCAGAGTTAAGGAGTGGTAATATTAGTATTTAAGATTAATAGTGTTGCAACTATTACTAAGCCTATAATGTAGCACTAGTAGTTTATTTAACTGAAGGACCCTTTAAGTCAACTTAGTGCAGCTTTTGCTCTAAACTGCATTTTGAGAAATTAAATTTTCTTCATTTGATTTGCTAGATAGCCAGTAAACAGCTTTTTCAAGGAAGATAATGAGGAAGTGTGAAATACTGCTTTTTTATTGTTATTAATGATGTGGCACCATTAAGGGGTGCTTTCACACCAATCTGACACATATGCAATCCCAAACTTTGCTAGTTTTAATTATTTCATGTGACTTTATTTTAAGGCTACACAATCGTGCTTTGGATGAAAATGATAATGAGCTTCTTTCCCCCACCATGTCGGCTGGGTTTCTTATTTCATTAATTTCATTTAGCCTATTTGTAATTCAGTATGTTGCAAAAAGACAGAAGGCTGCAGTACAAGTAATACTGTAATATACCTATATGTAGGTAACTGAAACGTTGTCTTAAATCACTGCTGCTGTTCTCCATCTTTATTTAGTTGGCATAAGCTTTCAATATATGTTGGACTACAATATTCAAGAGCTCATGATCAATAAAACGTATTAAACCTTTAATATGCTGCATGATTCTTCACTGTTTTTGCTTCAAAAACTGCCTCCTTGGAAGCTACCTGGTCCCTCCCCTGAATTCCTCTCAGTTGTATAGGTTACACCACTGTCTTCTAAATACCTTCTATTATCTTGGGTGTCATCTGCTCTAAATGGCCTCTTCAATCTCTGTTGCCCGAGTTACACCTTGCTTCACCTGCTATGTCTGCTCCAGCAACAGTTGTAAATGCTCACACAATAGCATTTTTAGATGTTATTGAGTTACAACTTCCGTCAGCCTGGCCAGCACCGTGGATAGTGAAAAATGTAGTTGGATTCAAACTAGTGATGCAAAAATGTGTTGATTTTCGGTTTTCATTGAGTCCCGTTTTGATCTCTTTCCTTTCTTAAAGGGAAATTCAAGCATAATAATTTTTCACGTTCAGATGTGCCTTTGTGTATATGCTTCTTAGTGTGCACATTGCATTTGTTTTCCTGCTGACTAAAACATGATTGGACATGTTTAGCAAATAAACAGATTTTTCGTTACGCACATTTGAAACATCTGTCCATGTTTTGTGCTGTTTATCTTTATCAAAATGTGTCACTGTGTTTGAAAATTTGAACTTGTTGCCAGTTTTGGGAGATATGAAACAAATAAGGACATCTAAATAATTATCCAACTAATTGTTATGTGGATAGGTGGATGCACATCCCAAATAGACAGAATACATTTGGAACATTTCAGATGCCACTGGAGAAAGAGGCTTGCTCACTATTGTAATTCCTTTCAAAACGTACTACAGCCTATCTGATTCATCAGTTATGGAAACTGATGCAAAAATCTCATCTTGTCCAAGGCCATTGGGGAAGAGAGAGAGAGAGAACTTTTGGGCATATTGAATCAGTAACTTAATGCTATGCGGCATCTGTCTGAAAGATAAGGCCTGATGTCATTATCTACCACAAGTAGTATATTTTGGAACCTTCAGTACTCGACTCCCACCTATATATTTTATTTCATTTTAGAGCAACTGAAGTAGAGGTTGAAATGTTTTGCTATAATGCTTGTAATTTTTCTGAACCAAAGTAATATATATGGGTTTTTTTTTGTTTAGCTATGAGTTTTATTGAAAAAGGTACCTGGAGATATGATTATGTCTCTGTTGAAATTCAGCATTTTTGGAAAGCGATCATATAAAGCTGTGTTCAAATTGCAGAACAACGTAAGCTGCATTTTAACTTTTTTATATATATAAAAAGTTGCTTTAATTTGAAAAATAAAGTTCCTAAACAGTCTTGGAACATTTTTTCATTGCTCTTCAGAGCTGATATATTGGAAATAAATAAAGTGAGAAAAATAAAACAGTTACTGAGAAAAGCAATATACAGTAATACCTCCGATAACGTTTACCTCGGATAACACTAAAATCACTTAACTTTAAGTAATCTGGGGGGGAGGGGATTGCATCGAATAACGTTAAGGTCCTATGGGATGCATCGGATAACAACTGCTAAAGCCTTTGCAGTTACAATGTATCTCTATTGAGCTTTAACGTTATCCGATGCATCCTATAGGAGTTTAACATGCATCGGATAACACTAAAAATCGGATAACACCAAGACTTGTGGAACCAAGTTTTAGCGTTATCCGAGGTTTTACTATAGTATAAAGTTCTCCATCTATATAGCAGTTTAGGACCTGTTCTGATATTACTGTACTGCATTTGCCACTGTCAGGCAGTGTTGTATATGTGTTACGTGCTTTTAAGTTGGAACCAACTGATAGCAAACCTAGTGGAGCTTTCAAGGTAACTCAGATATCAAGGGGTGACTCTACCAGTTTCATGTTGTTCCCCTCTGTGAACTTCTATGGCCAAGTGGGGAATTTGACTCGTTTTCTGAATCCTAGTCTATCAATCTATCCACTATACCACGCCAAGTGTTTCAGTGTTTTGAGGTTGCATCAGTTATGTAAAGTGGGATGAATATGTAGATACCAAGATCTGTGTTATGACGTGGAAGGGAAGAATACATAGAGGGCTACTTTCAGGGACAGTCTTACTTCTCTTTTAATACATTTTCCAAATGTATCTTTCACAACTTTTTTTAAAAAGTTGTTTAAGAATTGTGGGTAGGAAGATATTTTTTAGTGTCAGCATCAAAGTTTTTATGTCCATGAGAAAGCCATTCTAATTTTAACTGAAGGCACATATTTTTTATAAAAAAAAGAGTATATAAATATAGCAGTTTAGTGCCTTTTCCTTACATCATTTTTTCCTGTCAAGTATATGACAAACAGATACTCTAAAGCTGAGATTATTCCCTCACTGAGCCAGTTTTGCAGAGATGAGGAACAGATGAAGCGAATGTAGCATCTTATCTATGTTTTTGTGAAACCTATTTCTCTCTCTCCCCAGTTGTAATCCAGTGATACTCCTCATTAAGCAGGAAAAATATCACACAGTTTCAGAATATTCATTCTTTGATTCAGAATCCCCCCCCCCAATTAAGAAGCATATTTAACATTAGTTTCAATGTGAGATATAAATATGGAAACAGTTAAGAGTGAATGGTTTTTAAGAGCACTATAGTTTTTTAATTCATACTGAGAGCCTTGCCAGCTATGGTGACTTCAGCAGGGATTCCGTCTTCCAACTCCATGGACGACACCAGAAGTGATTTAGCAATAACAATATTTATTGTAACCAGGATGAGGGGGGGGGGGAGCCAAGGAGAGAATAGTTCCTTTCCCTTAAGATCCTTTTTAGAGACCAAGAGTCTTCCAGTTACCTTCACTTGTTCGGTCTTTGTCACAGCCACCCTTAATATGTTGGTGTGTCCATGTCATTGCTGCCCATGGCAAGGGAGGGTTTGTATGCGATTGCCAAAATCAGTTGGATAGACCAGTGTTTCCCAATGCTGGTGTTTGGACTTCAGTTCCCAGAAGCCTAAGCCAGTATATTGACTGATCAGTGCTTTGGGGAATTGATTTAAGCTTCTGGGAATTGAAGTCCAAACACCAGCATTTGGGAAACACTGGGATAGACCATTGGCCTTTGGCTCAATGCTGATGTTTCTGCTGCCACTGCCTTCTTCAGTACCACAACTGGGTCACAGTGAGTTTGCCAGGTTGGGCTTTATACTGCTGATGTCTGCTCTGGTAGCTGGTTGTTGTAGGAGGTTTAGAATTCTGGTGCCTCTTGTCTACTTCTCTGGGCACCCTTAGCTGCACCATGATCCCCATTCTTGGGTCTTCCATGTACACATTCACCCAAGTGCTCTAGCTTTTCTGAGGGCTCTTTCTATTTGATATCCCTACCAGGAGTCTTCTGAAGCATCACCCTAGTCCACCTCTTCTTCAACCTCTCCACTGTAACATCAGGCAGGACATTCCTATTCCAATAAGTATTTAACTCATTTGTAAACTGATTATTCAACTACAGAAGTTCTCCTTATTAGGTTTAGCGAGCTGTGATTCTGCAGTATTGCTCTATGGTACATTGGTAATATTTATTAATTTTATTTTGGATGCCACCTAGATAGGTATTTTATTCTTTTATTTTAGTTAGTTGGCAATTTATTGAATTAGGTAATTTGTTTCTATTTATGTTTTACATTTGTTTAATGTTATGAGCTGTCCAGGGCAGTGCTTGCATCAGCTGGGAGGGATATAAGTCAGTTAGATGGAAGGAAATGAATGAATGAATGAATGATGCAGCAATTTATTGATAGAATTGAATGAGCAATGATTCACTGATGTGTTGTGTCATATCGCTTGGTTTGGAGGATCAGCATCACTTAAGGGAGAATCAGAATCTAACCACCCATTGATCACCATTTCCCCAGGGAATCCTTTCTGCCTCCTTGCCTCCGTAGTCTGAGGAAGACACATAAGGCATGCTGCCTTTCCCCCAATTTCAGATTCTGAGCATGATTCAGCATAGTAGGAACCATAAGGTTATAGAAATGGCCCCTTTAAAATGTTGAGCCAGCATCCAGCAGAGATGACGTTTTTGGAAAATCTGCACCTACCAGTCTTGTTATGTCTTCCTTGGCTGGATCCCTCACTGAGACAATAGTTCTTTCTAATAGAGAATCTGCCACTCTGCATCTCCTACAGTGTGCTATCCAAGGTTCTGACATTTATTTGCATGTCTATACCTCTGAATACCTGAGTTGACTTCTGTTAATCTGACATGATGCAGAGCAGCCGGCAAGTGCTTAAGTTGTAGGCTATTCTTTCTGCAATTTCAGCTTAATTGCTTCTTCTGCTTCTGCTTTTTCTTCCGTGTCTAGACCAGACGTGAAACTGCCAAAATGAAACCATTTTCGGTGAATTCGTTTCTGCACTTCCTTTCACTTGACCCAATGTGAGAAAGATTAGAAACTGTGTGTGTGTGTGTGTGTGTGTGTTGTGTGTTGTGTGTGTGTGTTCATTTCTGCACTTCCTTTCACTTGACCCAGTGTGAGAAAGATTAGAAAGTGTGCGCGCGCGCGTAGATCTGTGAAAATAAAACACTATATATTGGATGAGATAAACAAATATTGGCATAAGTTGAAACCTAAGGGACTCATACAGTAGTTGTTTCACTCTTTGTCTGAAGAAGTGTACTTAATCCACGAAAGCTAACAATAAAAATATAGCAATTAGTCTTTAAAGTGCTACAGTGTTATTGTTTTTTTATTTCATTTTGTTTATTTTATTTTATTTTCTGATATGCCTGAACCACAGACTATTCCAGAAAAAAAAGTTGTTTAGTTACCTTTGTTTATTGGACAAATAAAGGGGCTGCGGTGGCTCAGTGGTTAAGAAGCTCACCTTATTAGCTAGAAGGCTGGCAAGTCGACAGTTCAAGACCCCAGTACTGCATGACAGATTGAGCGGCCGTCTCTGACCCAGGTCTTGGGGACATGAAAGGAGCCTCATTTGGGCGTTAACTGAGAGGAGTTTCTCCCACAAAAATCTTTTCAACCCAGAATAATTTCTGACACAAAAATATTATTATTGCTGGTCAAGTTATCGGGGGAGCTTCCTCCTCCTCCTCCTCCTTGTCTAGGTCAGACTTTAAACTGCCAAAATGAAGCCACTTTTTGATGAATTCATTTCTTAGTTCCTTTGGCCTGACCCAGTGTAAGAGAGTTTAGCCTGGACAACAATAATAATAGCCACTAACTAAATTTATCATGTCACTGCAGGTTTGTTTGTTTTTGTTATGTCTGTAATATCATTTCATCTGAAAACTGCCCAAAGTGGGGGAAATCTCCCGGATGGCAGAAGTACAATCGCTCACTCGCTCAGTCGGTTATTAGATGTGGAGATGGTTGATCTATGGATTTCAGGTGTTGTTGTCCATCACATCACCTCTTTGCCTGTAGTGACTATAGCTGATGGGAACTGCAGTCCCACATATATTAAGAGTACCATGTTGGGGAATACTATGGAAGAACTACTGCAGATGAATTTTGGCCTGCACAGCTATGTTTATTTAAGTTGACAACCACCTATACACGAATATTACTTTGTGTCCTTCATCCCTTCAATTTAACAGTGTCTTTGTATTAAAGGGGACACCTTCAATATTTGAAATTTTTGGAATAGTAGTGTCAGAAAACAAACAAAACAATATTGTCTCTTTTCTTTGATTTGTAACTACACAAATAGAAAATGTACCATACCGGTAGTATGATTATCAGTATAGTGTGTAGCATTCCACAGAACTATTGAATGTTATTTTTCCTTAGTTTTCTCAAAGATGGCTTAGTGGACAATGAAATGTAAAGAATGGCTTGTGATGTTATTTTTAAGAATTTCATTTTATTAGGTTGATTAACTACCATGCTGCTATACAATTCCTGGCCTACATGTTCGTGTGTGAGTGAGATGCTGGCCTGAATCTTTATATAAAGCACCTTTATATAACGCACCTTGATAGATTTTCTTTCAAAGCTCTTGTAAAGAACAATGTTGCTTTTATGTGCATATTACTGAAAAACTGTAATAGAACAATGCATCCAGTTCAGGGAATAAATCTTAGATTTCTATATGGTAAATGAATCACATGCCTATTTTGCAGGAAAGAGTGGATGTTGATATTAAATGTATTGTACTTATTTAAAATGTTCTATATGCGGTATGGAATTGAGAAGCAATAAGACTCAGTTGTGTTAGATTGTAGTCAGCCTTGACTTCCTATTTATTGTATAGCTCTTTAATATACAGAACACAGTACTTGACTGTCTTCTCACAATTTTTGTCAAGTTCTGCATTGAAATACATTGTAGATAGTATGTCGCCAGACTTTTTAACCATGGCTGGAAGATCAGGTGTGTATTTAACAATTCTTCTTTCATTCTTCCTTGTGCAAAAGTTCTCATTCCTTTTCTAACCGGACTTGAACATTTTGCAGCATGATGTAAACAGATTGTCCTTAGGGTCGCATTTTTGGGAGCATAGGTCTCCCTTGCTCAAAAGCCAGTCATATCCAAATCTAGGGTGTGGTGCTCTTCTCCGTTTACAGTCAAGGAGCCAGCATCTGTGTCTGCAGATGTTTCCATGATCATATGGCAAAGCGCCCATTCTCCCCCCCCCAACCAAACCGGCCCTGCACTCTTCGCAGCAGCAGTGTGGTTGGGAAGGGGACTGGGGGCTCCCCTTTCTCCTCCTCAAACATGCCGCCATTGCGAAGCTCGCAGCACTGGCATGTTGGGGAAGAAGATCAATCATTCTGTGAAGCTCATAGACTTTGCTACAATTGAAAAATTCGGGGGACTTTTTCAATTGTAGTGAAGTCTATGGGCTTCGCAGAATGACAGGGACCGATACGATCTGTCCTCCCAATCCTTCTGGAGTCTGCAGACCCAGCGGATGGGCCAGTGACACTGGCAGAAACAACCACGGGGGCATTTTTTACGATGCCCCCGTGGCTGTTTCTGCTGCTGTCGCTGGTCAGTGTTTTACGCATACAGTAAAACCTCATATAACACTAAAACCTGGTTCCACAAGTCTTCGTGTTATATGATTTTTCGTGTTATCTGATCCTCTATGGGATCCATAGAGATACATTGTAACCACACAGGCTTTCGCGGTTGTTATCTGAAGCATCCCATAGGATCTTAATGTTATCTGATGCAATTCTTCCCCCCAGATTCCTTCATGTTATGCGATTTTCGTGTTATTTGATACTAATGTTATATGAGGTATTACTGTACTTGTTTTAAGATGCAGAAGACTTGAAATCTTTTAAAATGTTCTAGAATGCATGTAGGCTTTTTGTAGATCAGATATGTGTCTTTTTTTCAGGTTGTAACAATATGTGTTATCAATCCTAGAATTTTTTCTGCTACAACTGAACCAGGCTGGTTTCTATCTGTTCTTTCTTTACAGAGTGTATCAGATTCAAAGGTGAAGAAGAAAACAACTAAAACAAAAGAAGCTAAAAAAGTTTTGAAGAGAAAATTTAAAGTCAATACAAAAATTGTTTTCACAGAAGATGGGGAGGTAAGATGAAATAAAAGCATTTGCTTCTACTGACAAAAGCATGCAGCTTATGTATCTGTCTTGGAAACCTAGAGCAACCATTTCTATACTTTTATCTTCCACAGAACACTTTCCATGCTCCCATACTCAGATTATCACATTATCTACCATCTTTAGTACAAGTGAGCAAACCAGCAAAAAAGTCTTGCAGTAACAATAGTTATCTGTTTTCTTTGACCTGAGCAGCGATCATTAACAGTTTTGAACAAAACAAGATATTGTGGTATACAGTACATAGTTTTATATCATAGAATCAGCAATACAAAAGTTTTGCACAAAAGAAGGTATAAGCAGGCAGACAGACAGACACAATCTCTTCAGCCTCTTCTTTCCCATTTGGACAGAATGGGAAATCATAGTTAATGGAAGACATTTTGCTTTGTTGTAAGGTTAGCGTATGGTAATCCAAAGGCTGCCAGTGACAGCCTGCTGAGGAGATAGTACAAGCAATCTTTCATGTAAAGGATTTTCGGATGTGATAACTCATTTGATTCAATAACACTGACCAACACTTCCACTTTGAAGCTGCATGTAACACCAGAAATTGATAGTTGCAGATGAGCTATGTCTAAGGAACATTTGTCTATCATTACTGATTTAATTTTCATTGGAAATCTGGAAAGATGTTTCCAGTAGAAACTTTATCACAGTTTGGAAATTCACATATTTTGTTGTCATTTTGTCCATGCCTTTCTTTCAAAGAGCTCAAGGTAACTTATATGGCTGCTTCTCACCTTATTCTCACAGCAACCCTGTGAGGTAGGCCAAGGTAAGAGGTAATGGCTGACCCAGGGTCATTCATTGAGCTTTGAAGCCAGGTAGGAATTGTAACCCACACCTCCCAAATTCTAGTTAAGCATTCTGACCATTTCCACTACATTGACTATCCTTAATAAGAATGGGATTTTCAGATTTCGTGGACTACAAACCGCCTACTTAGGCATTCTGGAATTTCCGCCTGGCTTATACACACCTTAAAGAACCTATAGTGACTCATCTGAGAGAAAAAGCTAAGGCTTTGACACATAGCTTGACCTAGTGAATATCATGCATTTGACAATATGTTAGCTGATTGATTTTGAGGTTGCCTAGTAATCTTGTCCATGATTCTGAATAATTCTAAACAATTCGATGTTTCAAAATACTGTAGAAACATTCTTTTTTGTTGTTCATAACCATGCACCTAAAGGTGTTATTTTATGGAATGCTAACTCTTGCCACAGTGCTTCTGTACATCAGCATGGTTGTATTAAACAGATCCAATGAAAAAACGTCGTTAAGCTGCTGGGTTTCTGTGTGCATTTTGGCAGTGAGCCCTTTATCACAACACTCTTTTGAACAGAAGATTGCCTCTTCTAAAACAAACCTACCGTATGTTTGTCCACTTCAGAGGACACAGAATGTGCATAAAATAAATGCTGTACTAAACATCCAGTGATCAGTGGGTTAATGCCGTGATGGTGTTTATGGTACTGCATTTCCAAACATGATTATAACCAGCCTTGGCTTCCTTGAAGAAAAACTACTTTTTGTTTTTTGCTTCCCAGAAGGATAAGACAAATGCTTTGATTAAAGTGACTCCTCAGCTGAAAATAATGTAACACATTACTAAATTTAGCCCTTAAAATAATTTAACATGCTGCTATCTCCAAAGCTAATTTGAAACTGGAAAACATAGAAAAGCAAGCACAGTGGTTTTATGGAAAGTTACTATTATTTCATTCTTTACTTTTTTTTAAAGGAGGTACTGCAATATGTTTTCTGTGACAGCCAGACCAGCTGAACTGTCAGTGTCTAATTAGGTTGATATATTAAGGCTTGTTTTATGAATCCGTGTGAGGAATGATCATGTTGAACGTGATGCTGCATTCCGGAAGATGGCAAATGTGAGCTGCCACCCCCCCCCCCCAGGGTAAAATGAAACAAGACTTTAAAGCTGGGGTTCTCAACCTACAGCCTATGGGCTGGATCCTGCCCACAGTGCCATTCTATCCTGCTTGCTCCTGCCACCATCGCCACTGCCATCACTACCATCCTTTTCTCCTCTGCTTGGCTCGGCATGTCCCTAACACCACTCCATAGGAGGGCAGATGTTGTAAAACAGGCTTAGAATATCCACCCTGCTATGGATTGGTGTTAGGAACATGCCAAGCCAGGCAGAGGGGGAAAGGATAGCAGCAGCAGAAGTGGAAATGGCAGATGCCCGTGGCTGCCCATGTTTTCCCCTGGTGCTGCTTTGGTGAAGCGTGGACAAGGACAGGCAGGACCCCTTCTTCACCCATGGCAGGCTGGTAAGCAGGGAAGTGGCGGCAGCGTGGGGGGAAGTATTTGCGGACTGGACAGGTGGCATGTGGGGGAGTGTTGGTGGCATCGGCATGGGGGAAGTGGTGAGGGCTCAGGGTGGTCCTGTTGCCACCAGGATCACTCCCTTCCCCCTCTGCCGCACCAGGGGGACACCAGTCTGGCTCACCTACAGTCTGAGGGGGCGTGATCTGGCCCCCGGCTTAAAAAAGGTTGAGAACCCCTACTTTAAAGACACAAAGCAGGCCTTGGCACTTGTGGTGTTGCCATCTGAAGAAACACATTCCTTTAAATATACAGTAATACCCCGTATAACGCGAGTACCGTATAGCGTGAAAACCGCATAACGTTACAAGATTTTCGGAAAAATCTTGTATCGAATAACGTGATTTTTAACGTTATACGATACAGTCGTTCTTAGCAGCAGGGTGGCTGGAAAGCTGAACGGGGTTCTCCGTTCAGCTTCCCAGCCACCCTGCAGCTACGGAGGCAGGTCCGTCAGCTTTCCAGCCTCCCCCAGGGGTGGGGAGGCTGGAAAGCTGACGGGGGGCTCCCCCATCGGCTTACCCAGCCACCCCACAGCTGCGGAGGCATGGGCGGGCGGCTAGGGAAGCCGACAGGGAGTCCCCGTCAGCTTCCCCAGCCACCCTGCAGCTGTAGATCGGGTCCTCTGATCTCTCTGGAGGTGTTTCTGGGCTTCCCCGACGTCCTGAGCCAGTGCAGCAAGCCAGAATGTCAGAGCTCGAATCCCGACATTCTGGCTTGCTGCACTGGCTCAGGACGTCGGGGAAGCCCAGAAACACCTTGGATCGGGTCCCCACACCTCCCTGGACCCAGCGGGGGGGGGGGGGGTCAGACACCCCAAAATTGGTAAAAAAAAACGTCCATTTTTTTTTACCAATTTTGGGGTTTCTGACCCCCCTGCTGGGTCCAGGAAGGTGTGGGGACCCGATCCAAGGTGTTTCTGGGCTTCCCCGACGTCCTGAGCCAGTGCAGCAAGCCAGAATGTCGGGATTCGAACTCTGACATTCTGGCTTGCTGCACTGGCTCAGGACGTCGGGGAAGCCCAGAAACACCTTGGATCAGGTCTGCCCACCTCCCTGGACCCGGCGGGGGGGTCAGAAACCCCAAAATTGGTAAAAAAAAAAGGACTTTTTTAAAACCAATTTTGGGGTCTCTGACCCCCCCGCCGGGTCCAGGGAGGTGGGGAAACCCGTTCCAAGGTGTTTCTGGGCTTCCCCGACGTCCTGAACCAGTGCAGCAAGCCAGAATGTCGGGATTTGAACTCTGACATTCTGGCTTGCTGCACTGGCTCAGGACGTCGGGGAAGCCCAGAAACACCTTGGATCAGGTCTGCCCACCTCCCTGGACCCGGCAGGGGGGTCAGAAACCCCAAAATTGGTAAAAAAAAAACGGACTTTTTTTTACCAATTTTGGGGTCTCTGACCCCCCCCCCCGCCGGGTCCAGGGAGGTGGGGAAACCCGCTCCAAGCTGTTTCCAAAGTTCTCCCACCTCCCTGGAGGCAGCAGCAAGCCAAAATGTCAGGATTCAAATCCCGATGTTCTCGCTTCATGCAGCCTCCAGGGAAACAGGGCTTTTTTAAACATTGTGTGTTCAATGTATCGCACAACGTTAAAAACCGGATAACGACGGGACTTGTGGAACCAAGTCATAACGTTATTCGGGGTACTAGTGTATCTCATAGAGGCTCCAGCAGAGATAGCAATAAATGAGTACTGTGTGTGGAATATTATATCCTGTCTTTGCTGTGGATTCCAGCATACCAGTATTTTACTAAGCTTAAGGCATTATCCCTGTCAGTTGCTTCTATAACTGCCTTTCTGTGTAGTAGTTGTTACAGTCAAGATTGAAAATACTTAGCCTTGGAAGTTGCAACTCCAATGATCCTTCACCATTTGCTGCATTGACTGGACCTAGAGAAAGGCCACTTGTTCCCTATCCCTATTGTAAGGCATTAGCTTTCTCATACTTGAAACCTCATTCCCCTCACGATTCTAATAGATTCTTTACCCTCTCCTGCCATTTATCCCTTCTTTGGATCCCAGATGCCTTTCTCTCATGGTCAAAAGTAATGACACTCAAACCCTAACCCCAGAACACTATACAAATTTATAATACCCCTTCATAATTTGATTATGTGGTGGTCTCTCTCAGCGGACATCTAACTTTAAAAGGGTTTATTCCTGTGTGAAATCAGTTAATCACGTCAATCATAGTTCATTGGGGTATCAGGATATAAGTATTCTCATTGCTGGAATGATTCCAGGAAACATCAAATTGCCTAATTCTGCAAGCTTTATTTATCTACATTGCCTCTATGCTTAAAAATCCAAGAGTTATTGAAAACAGGTAACATTTTAAGAAGTTACAGGTGCATCTCTGTTATACAGAAATCAAGCTCAGAACAACGAAAAAGCTGTAGATTCAGATATCTAAATCATATAAAAAACATCAGACAATCTTATTTAAAATCTGTAGGCACAAATACTTAAAACAGAGCTCCATTTTTGCAGTTTGTGAAAAGCTACAGACACGATTACCATCAGATGTTCTTACAACTATGGAAAGTTGCAAACAGAAGTAGTTTCATAGGTAAAGTTTAAGTTGTAGGCAGTATTAAATTGTGTTAAAATTGTACTTCAAAATTGTAGGAACATACACTCTAAAAATACAGGAGCTTATAGCTTTGAAATGCACATTAAAAAATCAGAAAATTTATTTCTTAAATACCAAAGGTCCTAAAAGTAAAAATATATGAAAGCAAAATACATTTCCTAGCCTTCAAGCATATACAGAAACACAGGAACATTATCTAGCAGCATTCTTACCAAGCCAGCTGTGTACCAGTTTGCATCTATCTATATTTTTTGTGCATTGCACGTGTGCTACTGTGCCTCTTGTCTTTAATGTTCCGGTGTCTGTGTGGTTGATATTTGGTACCTGTGTATTGTATGTCTTGCTTCCTAATATTTATATTTCTCTCTCTTGTTTACATTCCCCTTGAATGCCTGCAACACCAGTGATATGCCAAGATAACAAATTGCTGGCGACTGAATTTGCTGTGCTCATATTTTAAGAACTCTTAAGAGTCCCATGGTCTAGGATTTTTTTCTCCTATGTTATGTTTTCATTTTTCTTGTTGATGCTTTAAGTGTCCACACTGAAGTGTTAGCTTGTTAGGAAAGAGATTTTTTGGAAGACTATTTTACGTTGACCTTGCTTTCCATGTAATGGCTTTTGATGGCAAACTAGCCGAGTGTTTTGTGGTGACTTTTTGCACATAGCTCTTTAAGCTTCACAAAATACATTTTTAGGATTAGCAGTAGCAATTACACTTATATACTGCCCCATAGCACTTAGTTGACTCTCTGCAAGGTTAATAAGGCATTTAGAATTTTATCCTCAACATACTGGGTACTCCTTTTGCTGACCTTGCAAAGATGGAAGGCTGAGTCAACCTTGAGCCCAGTCAGGATTTAACTTACAATGTCCACAGTTTTGGCTACAATACAGCAGTTTAACCACTGTGCCACCAGGGCTCTTATACTCCATTATTTATGTTCCCCTTAATTATTTCGGCACACTATACTCATTATTTCAAACTTTGGCATTTGTGCTGTCATCTCTTCATTTTCACCTCATTTTCTGGATAAGAATGATAGTTTGGGCTAATTGTCTTTTATTGAATCAGTTCCTCTTAATCATACATAAGATTTTAAATTGGACAAATTAAAACAATCTACTTCATGAAGATAAGTTATGGAGCAAGTGATGTCAACATGGGGAATTCAGCAGTCTGGGCATTTTGTCAAGGCAGCTATGTCCTTCTATGCAGATGATGAGTTTGATTACACAAACAAATATATAAACCTTTGAGCTTCAAAAATGGAAATTATGATGCTGTAAAGAATTCATTGTGTTTTCTTTGAAATTCAGCTAATTCAACAGTGGCCTCCTGCACAAAAATCAGTTCAAGACAAAGAAGAGAATGATGATGAGGATACCGATGGACTCAATCTGGATAAAGCAAAAGAGAGACTGCAAGAAGAGGATAAATTTGACAAGGAAGAATATAGGAAGAAAGTTAAAGAAAAACACAGGGTAAGTAAGTTTGGTTCCATTTGCCAGAATAGTAGAAAGGCTATGGAATAAATGATTTCCACATGGATACATTTGAGTCAATTTCATTTGTAGTTTAAATATTTTATTGCTTGGTGTGATCTTCTTTCCTTTTCTTTCCATTCACTTTATTTATTTTAAATATTTGCTACTAACTTTCTGCCCACCAGTGCTCCTAATATATGCAAGGAACAACCAGACTCTTAAGATTTGGTGGTGAACAGACCCATTGTGTATTGTAACAATAGTAGCCTTTTTTATGCTATACCTGTAGCAGGAAGCAGGATGGAATTTGAAAAGCTATGGCAGTACAAGGTTTTGGATTGTACACCATCAAGAACAAAGAAGGCAAGAGAGTCCTGTACTAATGGTGCCTCTGAGATAATACATTTTATTTAAGTGCCTAAATTTAGCATAGATATACTTGAAAACTATCGGTTCTATCCATGAATTATTCAAGAATGTCATTGGTGTAATATGATTTAGTTGAGCTGTAATGCAGGACTAGTGCCAGTACTTTATTTTAACTTCTTCCTTTTTAGCATTTTATACTAAAATTTAAATAGTAGACAATAAGAAGTGGAAAGATTATTTCTGGACCATTTATTTGTCATAAAGTAGAGCCAAAAGTCTCAGAATTTGACACAAGGAATAGTTATAAATGTTATGCTACCTCTTCAAATAACCTTTGATCATTCTTTACCTTTTTACTGCTGTTATACCCACAATCAGATATTGTTGTCTGTGGATGCAGATTCTGAAAACCTGTAACAGGCAGTAATCCTGTTCTCTATTGGTATAAAAACAAACCACCTGTTTTTCAGAGAAGCTAATTTGTTGTTGTTGTTCAGTCGCATAGTTGAGTCTGACCGTTTGCAACCCCATGGAACATCGCACACCAGGCAGACCATCAGTTTTCTCAGTTTTCTGGCAAGATGAGGTTCAAGAAAGGGGCACATAGATTTTTAAAAAGGGTTTGGGTAAAATTGTGTATTCCTGTGTCATCCTCTAGCTCTTTGCGCATAAAAATCTGCTGCAGAATTCTGCAAAGTAACTTTTTTCTTCCCATTGTTTTTAAAATAATTCCAGTACTTACAAAGAAAGAGAAAAGAAATACAGTAAAACCTCAGATAACACTAAAACCTGGTTCCACAAGTCTTGGTGTTATACGATTTTTAGTGTTATCTGATGCATGTTAAAATCCTATGGGATCCATAGAGATACATTGTAACCACACAGGCTTTAGCGGTTGTTATCTGAAGCATCCCATAGGATCTTAATGTTATCCGATGCAATTCTTCCCCCCAGATTCCTTAATGTTATGCGATTTTAGTGTTATTCGATACTAATGTTATATGAGGTATTACTGTACCCATCATCAGTATACTATAGACAACAAAATCAGCATAAACTACAGTCTTGATGGTCTGAATGCCGTTATTTGTCCTTCTAGAGTCGGACTATTAAATGAATGGGGCTTGTTAGCATTTATGCTGATGCAGTAAAACCTCATATAACACTAAAACCTGGTTCCACAAGTCTTGGTGTTATATGATTTTTAGTGTTATCTGATGCATGTTAAAATCCTATGGGATCCATAGAGATACATTGTAACCACACAGGCTTTAGCGGTTGTTATCTGAAGCATCCCATAGGATCTTAATCTTATCTGATGCAATTCTTCCCCCCAGATTCCTTAATGTTATGCAATTTTAGTGTTGTTTGATACTAATGTTGTATGAGGTATTACTGTGTTTGTGTAATTTCTATTCATTCAAGTGACTCTGCTCTATTTGGGGCCAACAGTTGGTTTTAGCCCATTGTACCTAAACATATAACAGTAAAACCATCATGTAGAACAATATAGTATGAAAATATCTTCTACCTTCAGACCTCCTATTCTTGCACCATTGAGAAAAACAAGTCCAAAGTCTATCTTTGTCAAACCAGTAATATGTTACAATAGTCATATGGTAAACTCCTAAGATACATTACAGTTTCATCAACTTGGGCATGGACAAAGCATTCCCCCAGAACCAAAAGCATAGAATCTGAACACCATGTCATAGATCTTGTTTATGACTGCTAGGTGGACAGTAATCTCTGGTTTGTCCAAATGGTGCAAGAAAAGGCAAAAACAGAGTGTCTAGACTAGAATTCAATCTGACAGTAAGCTTTGACAGAGAAACAGTATTTCCCAACCTTTGGTTTTTGGACTTCAATTCCCAGAAGCTTAAGTCAATTCCCCAAAGCATTGATCAACCAACATACTGTCTTAAGCTTCTGGGAATTGAAGTTTTCCTGTGGGGCCTGTGTCCCATGTTGGGAACCTCTCCTGTAGACTGATGTGACCCTTATTCTTCAACGCTTAGATCTGTTTTGTCCTGAACTAAAAAACTGAGTTACATATAATTGGTATACATGCTGTCTCCTAACCTCCACGAGGAGCCTGTTATACATAATCAGCTGAGATCTTTACATACACTCAGACTGTTCAAGTAACAGCACCTATAAGCCTAAGGACTGATGGCAAGAAAGCCACCATGCTCCTAGTTACATGTGAGTATAACATATTGCAAAGCAAAAAGTAGTCTATTCTTTAGCTCCTTGAATTGTTCCATCTCTGTTTGTCATACCTCCACCTACATTACATCACTGACAGTGGAATTTTACTAGTTCCAAGTATGTATGAAAAGTAAATAATCCACACATTGGCCAAACTGTAAAATTTAAACATGCAAATTTAGCTTTTCCAAAGAGAATATTTACTTTCTGTTCAAAACGTAATGAAATAGACATGTTTATATGTGAAAACAAAAAAATTAGGCATCCATTCTCAACATTTAGTACAAGAATTGTAGTAGCATTCCAAGCTGAGGATCTGTTTGATACATTTACCAATGTTCTTTTATTATTCTTTCCAGTTACTTCTAATTCATAAAGGATAATGTAGTCCACTGTATAAAAATAAATACCTATTCTATCCATTAATAAATGTTTCTGATTTTACTTACAAATTTTGTACTTCTAAAATCATTCTTTCAACAGTTGAAGCCATTTTAAAATGTCACATTAATGCTTCTTATACATTTATGTATTATAGCCAGTGAAAGGAGCCTGAAGGATTGACTGATAAAATGTTTAATAACTGGGTTCTGGCAATAAAAGTATCAAAAACGTAATTCTTACAGTTCATGAATTTGCCAGTGGACTGGCTCATTGATTTATAATACCATAATCAGTCACTTCTCACTTCTTCATTACCTTTTGCCCTTGAAACCGAATTGCATTACTTCCATTTTCAGAATTTAAAAAATAAATACTCATTGTGCCTGCTGTTTGAAAACGAAAACAAGGCAAATTATTTTGGCAGTTATTTTGAAATGCCAGCTGTTGGAAATCAGTGTTCTCATTCCTTGTCTTGATATAAACCAAAACTTTAATAACAAAATAACTGAAGGAACTCCACAACAATTGTTTTCAACAACCAGTCTATCAGTACTCTTGGAGTCTCTGTTCTATCACAGAACTCCCTGACTAGGTCTTTTCTCTTTTCTTAAGTTAGGGTGCTTCGCTGAGTTTTGGGTGGTGATAAATAACCTGACTTCTCAAGGGGGCCAACAGCTATGAGGAATAAGCCCCTTTAGATGGGGTGATGGTCCCCTCAGTGGAGGAAATACCATCGTATTGGCCCCAACAGCATAATGAACAGAGGAGGAACCACTTCACTACTTTGATTCCCAACTGCCAACTTTGTTTCTCAACTGGCACATAGGCGGAAGAGGCTGTGAAGGTGCACCTTGATAATACCCTGAAGTCTATTGATATGTTGCAGCCGCCGCAACTGCTAAGGCTGGGGTCAGTCAGGATGTACAGTGGGATCGGCTGTTTCTGCTGGTTCCTACCCAGGCTCACTCTCCTGAGTGTCCCACTCTTTATTCGCCCTCCTGGCACTGGGCTAACAGCCTTATTCATCGCTAATACTCACCCCAATATCACAGTTGGTAAGGCTTCCTTTCATGAGCCTGCTGTTTTGGTTCTCTGAGGGAGAATGTGCCTTTTCTCCTTCAGAGCCTTCACTGGCTCATCCACCTCCTAACAGGAAAGAGCCCCCCTCAGCCCCCTTTGGTATCCTCACCACACCAATCAACTGTTGGTCAGGAACTCCCAGCTTGAACTCGAGGAGGAGGATGGACCTTCCATACCAAGGTTTTCCTCACAACACCAGCCAATATAATTTGATTAAGTACAATTGATGATATACATCAGGGCCCCCCAAACTTTTCAGGCTGTGGGGTGGTCATGTGGTTCAGAGAACTGGTCACTACAGCCTGGGGGCTGGATGCGGGCCCCGATGCCAATTCATCCAGCCCACGAAGCCCTTGTCGCTCCTGGAAGTGGAAGTAAAAGGCGCCTGTACAGATGCGTTTTACTTCCACTTCCAGGAGCGACAAGGGCTTTGCAGGCCAAATGAATTGGCATCGGGGGCTGCATCTGGCCCCTGAGCCGTAGTTTGGGCACCCCTGATATACATTATTGACCTTACTACCTGCTGGCACATGAACTGGTTTTTTTAATGTGATATAGAAAGAGCCTCCTTGAAGATTGTGTTATTTTTGAACCACAGTTGGGTGTACCCTGATAATGTCAACCTTGTGTTGCTGGCTATCCTTTCTCACACTAGGTCAGGCAAAAGGAACCGCAGGATGAATTCGCCAAAAGATGGTTTCGTTTTGGCAGTTACACATCTGGCCTAGGCACAGAAAAAGAAGAAAAACGTGAGACTCCCAGTTCAAGTCTTAACCAAGCAAATACAATCTTCTCTTACGCATTCTTGTCTTCTCACTGATCCTATCCATTATAGTCTAGTTGAGTTATCAGATATACTTGCTGTGAAAGGAAGTGAAGTGCTCTTGTCCTCTCCTATTGCATGTCTGGTATCGTCAGCCTCTGTTTGCGAGACAGTGGGTTTGAACAGGAGCACCTGCTGTTAGCGGGTCTCTCCGTGTGATTTGAAATCCTGAGTTCCAGTTCACTTGGAGAGATCCTGGGGATGGCAAGGATATGACTAGATCAGTGGTTCCCAACAAGGGGTACACAGCCCACTAGTGAAATTCAATTCCCAGAAGCCTCAGTCAGTACATTGGCTGATCAGTGCTTTGGGGAAATGACTTAGGCTTCTGGGAATTGAAGTCCAAAAACCAGCATTTGGGAAACACTGGATTAGATTCTTTATCTATTGACAAACTGTTATGCTCAACAGCCATTGCTTTTGACCAGGTTGGCATTGGAAGATGGGAAGTAGGGTTCAAGAATGTCTGAAGGGCCACACATACCTTTGCAGACCTATTTAAGATTGCAATGATTGGATATGTTTGTTTATTGCATTTGTGACAAAATCTGGGCTGCTTGCAGTAAACACAATGTAGAGCATAGGTTGAGCAAGGTAGAGCATAGAAAGCAAAAGCGACATGAATAATGACACCCAGACAGGTGGTGGTGAGGTAAAGGAATACTAACATTGATAATCTGGAAACATGGCTTGATTTGTGCACATACTAAGTAAGGCATAGTTTAGGGGAAGTGGAAAAGCCCTTCTGGTGGTGCTATCGTGTGCTCCAGATCCATTCTGAAGTTGTATGAGGCAGGGTATTTAGCACTGTAGTCTTTGCCCTACAAGATTCAATATCCTGCCATCTGTTTGCCTAGCAATCAACTTACCATCTGTCTTATGAACCTTATAAATACTTTGTGTTACATATTGTATATTACTGTATATTGTGTATTTTATGTATTATATATTTTATTTTGTTGTACACTGGTTTAAAACATCTAAGTCTAAGCATATTGTGCATATTTTGTCATAGTGTACTGTATGTACCGTACTGTGTACATAGCATACTGTAAAACACACTTTGCATATTTTATTTTGTTTTATATGGCCACAAATTTCCAAGTATGCATAGATAAATTAATAAACATATCCCTCTTGAAAGAGTACAAAGTAAATTTATCAGAGCAATTCTCCAGATGCCTCGCTGTGTTTCCAATGCTCACCTGCGCCTGGAGACAGGACTGTTAAAAGTTCAAGTAAGAATATGCATAACATCATTAAATCTTTGGCTAAAACTCAACCTATTCCTTTAAGACCTGGCACCCTTAATTCTACAAATAAATTTGCTTCTTCCTGCATTGAGGCTGTTGAGTCTATTCTTAGAAAATTAGGTTTTCCTCCACTCTCTATGCTAGAGTTTGATTACGACCAGGCAAAGAACATGGTGAGGCAATGGGTGGAGGACATAGAAAGACAATTGGATCTAGGGCAGTGTTTCCCAAATGCTGGTTTTTGGACTTCAATTCCCAGAAGCCTAAGTCATTTCCCCAAAGCACTGATCAGCCAATGTACTGACTTAGGCTTCTGGAATTGAATTTCACTAGTGGGCTGTGTACCCCTTGTTGGGAACCACTGATCTAGGGAAAACACCATCCTTTCTGGCGCCCAATTTACTAGATACAGTAATACCTCGGATAACATTAAGACTTGGTTCCACAAGTCTTAACGTTATCCGATTTTTAGCCTTATCCGATGCATGCACCAGATAACGTTAAAATCCTATTCAGGTGGATCAGATAACGTTGACTCCATAGAGATAAGCAACAGAGGCTTCAAGGAAAAGTCAAGGAAACATGCTGGAAACTTAAAGAACTTTAAGAAAAATTGTCTAAAGGGTAAATACATTACAAAAACATGCCAGACCACCCTGACTTTAGGGGAACAAAGCCATACAGCATTTTTAAATTTTTGGAAATTTTATAAAGTGCTGTTTTAAAAGATCTGAACAGAAGCTAGGAAAATGTTTTCGTTTAGAATCAGCCCACCTACCATTGCTGTAATAAAGGAAGTTCCCTCAGGGCTTTGCAGGGTGTGAAAAGCTTAATTACTTTGTTGGTGAAAGGTTTCAGTCTGCTTGTTTTCCATTGACAATACATGAGGCTTGCGGAGCTACAATCTTTGGTTCAGGCTGTTTAGAATTTAAAGGGGAAACTTCATAAAGGTAATTGGGTCAAATTGTCTTTTTGCAATTATTTTTCTGCAAAGTGTTCTGGGTTACACTGGGGAAAGGGTCCTAAGCCTTTGCTTTGCTAAACTAGTCAGACTGTTTTTTGCAAGCCTTTGTTATTCAAATGTGGCAAGCTTGAGAGCAGGCAGCCCCTCCCTTTTTCCCAAGAGAAACTGGTGAGTTACAGCCACACCTCAGAGAATTTGAGGCAAAGGTTATATGATGGATCGGATAATGTTAACATAATGGTTAACATAATGGTTAACATAATGTTATCCGATTCAAATGTTTGCCTGAAATTCCCCAATGTTATGCGATTTTATCATTATCCGATCCAATCGTTATCCGGTGTTTTACTGTATATAGTTACCCTCACAAGCTATCTCAGGCAGTTAGATGCTGCAAGTCATCAAAAAGCCTTTTGCTAGCAAGATGCCATGTGCTCCCCACAGCTGTTTTAGAGGGCAAGTTAAAAAAAAAAACCCACACCACTTGCTGAAAGACTTTGCCCTTGCAGTTCTGGAGAAATTGAAGTGATTGGTCATGTCCTTCTTAGATGATCCTTTTACCGTGATACAGTAATACCTCGGATAACGCTAAGACTTGGTTCCACAAGTCTTGATGTTATCTGATTTTTAGTGTTATCTGATACATGTTAAAATCCTATGGGATGTATCGGATAACGTTAAAGCTCCATAGAGATACATTGTAACCGCACAGGCTTTAGCGGTTGTTATCTGATACATCCCATAGGACCTTAACGTTATTTGATCAAATTCTCTTCCCCAGATTACTTAACGTTAAGCGATTTTAGCGTTATCCGAGGTAAACGCTATCCGAGGTATTACTGTACTAGAATCAAACTAATCTTTCCCTTGATTAAGGAGTTCCCTGGTCATTCAGATATGGACTATCTTCAATTTCTGCTCATAGGTGAGTGGAATACGATCACAGTGCAGGTGGCTAGATTATGCACCTCGAAGTTAAGGATACGCAGAAATTTGAAGGATAACCCATAGTAAATATCTAAAGCCAATTTTTATAAAATTAATGCATGTTTACAAACTTTATTAACTAATATAGGCTGTCACATTTTTAGATGAAATAATTTATTATAGTATAGACCTCACTTCTCATGTACTAAACATAATTTATGTAATTTGGACCTGGGCTACAACTGTAATAAAGATTGTTACGTTACATTAATTACCAGTAATAAATAAGATATGTTTGTTTTGGTAATGCTATAAATCCTTCTAAAGTGTTAAGATCTGACCATGTCCTAGACCTGTTTGGAAAAGAAACCTTCAGAGAACTGTGTGCCTGCGCATATGCGTGCATGCATACGTGTGTGCACTCTAGGATGTCATTTCTAGGATGTTTCTAGGATGCATTTCTAGGTGCATTTCTAGGATGTCATTCAGAACTTATTTCAGACTATTCTATGTGCCTTTGTTTAAGGATATTTGGCTACCTCTTTTTAGCAAGGCAGTGCGGAAAACAAAACTGGAAAGGCCCAGTGTGAAGGTAGAAGGGAAATGGAATATCTATGTAAATCTGAAGTCTAGAATTACTTGACCTTGAAAGAAGAGTTAATAGGCTTGACTGCAGTACTTAACATAAGAAAGAGCATAATAAAACACAGGATGATTTTGCTTTCTGTACTTTCTGAATTTAAACACGAGCTTGTATAATGTTAATGGCAATGCCTTATGTCAAATCAAGGTCAAAATAGAATATTCCTAAAATGCGCTATATAATATTCCTAAAATGTTTGCCATCAACAGGCATCAGTTAAAAGACACATAACACAGAGCATGTTTTAATATCTCAAGTGCTCAGGCTATCTTGAGTACATGATTATCATATTAATGTGTAAAATAACCTTGCAAGTAGGCTGTTTCAGCCATATTGCAGGTGGTGAATGAAGACTGAATTTTTCATATATGTTGGTACAGGCAAGATTCAGACTTCAAATTTTAGTTTAAGCTACTAAGCAGAACACTATACAGTCAAACCTCGCATAAAGAGTGCCTTACTTAAAGAGTAACTCACCTAAAGAGCAGAATTTTCTCTGAATGTTCGCTTCGCTTAACAACTAAAACCAACCAAAAACTCGCTTAACAAATAAATCGAGGTTCACAACCCCCCCCCCCCCCCCACACACACAATTGGTAATTTACAATGGTGTTTTGCTTAAAGAGAAAATCCTGTGGAACGCATTATGCTCTTTAAGCAAGGTACAACTGTACTTTATATCAGGGGTTTGCAACCTATGGCCCACAAGCTGGACCCAGCCCGTGGCATCTTACCTGTTACCCTTGCTCCTGTTGCCGTCGCTTTGAAATGCTGTTTACATTAGAAAGGAACCATACATGTCACAGCTTCCGGTGGTGGTAGCAGGAGTGGGAGCAACAGGCCACATTAAATGGCGCGGGGGGGGGGAGAGGACCTTTGGGCTCCTGGTGTTGTCTCACTCAACCCCCCCTTCTTCAGGACCCCACCCCAAGGATAACCTCAGGCCTTAAAAAGCCCCACTCATCCTTTCTCCGAGCAGGCAGTTAATTTCATTAATGTCAGTTGGAGAGGGGAGGGAGGTTCGGAAGCTCCCATTGATGGTTGGCAATTCCCTCCCTACTTTCAGGGAGAAACAAAATGGCTATCCGTTTGAAGCCATTGGGACAAAATGGCTGCCTCAAAATGGCCACCCCCACTGTGTAGGCAAAAGAAAAAAGAGGCTATCCAGCCGACTCAGCTGTCTGAGGGAGCGTGACCCAGTCCACAGCTTGAAAAGGTTGAGAACTTCTGCTTTATATTGTCACTCTTAGTTGGCCATATAAAGGAAAGAAATATTCCATGTATCAGGCATAAAATTGAGGAAAGTGGGGTACTTGACTCAAAAGTTTCGGAAGCATTTGATCTTTTCCTGTATGCTAGAAATCAAGTTATCTGAATTGTTTTACTCAGTACAGTAAAACACCGGATAACGCTAAAACTTAGTTCCACAAGTCTTGGTGTTATCCGATTTTTAGTGTTATCCGATCCATGTTAAAATCCTATGGGATGGATTGGATAACGTTAAAGTTCCATAGAGATACATTGTAACCACACAGGCTTTAGCGGTTGTTATCCGATCCATCCCATCGGACCTTTAACATTATTCGATCCAATTCTCCTCCCCCGATTGCTTAACGTTATGCGATTTTAGCGTTATCCAATCCAATTGTTATCCGGTGTTTTACTGTAGTTTTTTTTCTGAAATACAGCACTGCAAAAATCTTAGGCCACCACTAGTGGATTTGGGTGAAATTCTGTGAGTGATTTGGGGAGCTACCTATGTTACCTAAAAAACCCACCCCTTCTTAGTGTCTCTTGTGGGGGAAGACATGCAAGCCTCTAATTTAAGCGGGTAGAATGTATCCCTAAAATGCCTGTTAAAAACCCAATTTACCTTGTTTTAAATGAAATTTTGTCTGCTTTTAAAGCCAACCATGTTGGTGGTGGTTAATCTTCCGTGACTAGGTCAGATGTGAAACTTACAAAATGAATGCACTTTTTAGTGAGTTCATTTTGCAGTTTCTTTTGCCTGACCTAGTGTGAGAAAAATTAGCCTGCAACATAAGGTTGCTGTTACCAGGGTGCACCTCATTGTGGTTCAAAAATACCACAATCATCGAGGAGGCTCTTTCTGTGTACCCCGTGGATTCCCCCTGCCACAAACACTGCCATAAACTACGGCAGGTGCATTTGTGTATGTGCATGCGTGTTTATGGTTATCGTAAATGCGTCTGCTTTCAGAGACATTGCCACGGGCCGGATGGAATGGTGCCATGGGCTGGGGCCAGCCTATGGGCCATAGGTTGCAAACCCCTGAACTAGAAGATGAAGGTGATTTACATTTTGATCCAACCATGCAGATGGCTTTCTTCCTCCATGTGTCAGGCTTGTAGCAACTCTGTCCTCACTCTGTTGCTGCAGTGTGCCAGGGCTGAGAGAGTGATTGATTCTATATCAGTGGTTCCCCATCTAAGGCCCGTGGGCCGGATGTGGCCCATTGAGCCATTTCATGTGCTTCCCCTTCCAAGGGCATTTGAGAAGCAAAAGCTGTTGGGATAAAATGCCCGTCCCCATCATGCAGGCAGGGCAAAATGGCTGCCCGGCCCCGGCCCTCGAAGCTGACTGCCTTGAAAAGGTTGGGAACCTCTGCTCTATATTACTTGAGAGGGTTTCATAGCAGAGTGGATACTAGAACCTAGGTTTACTTGGTTCCAGCCCAGTACTTTCATAATCCAAGTACACTGGCTCAAACAAGGCCACTTTCCATGTTCCTTTTATCTTGAAGTACAGAAGCAGTGGGAGTGCCTGACATGGCTGGCTCAATAGTTGACAGGCATGTGGGAATCTCTCTCCAAAATATCTAGAATAGATAATCAAGTGAATCCAAGAAAACAGCCCAGAAATCACTGAGTAAAGAAGAGTTGAAATGCAGGACCAGATTGCCTGTCATCCTTCAGATTTGTAAGGTGTATTCGACTCACTGTTATGATAACTGTTTAAGAAAATACATAGATGCCTATTGGGATGCCCAATAATGTATGCCTTCAGTATTCATCCAAGAAATTGATGATGACTGATAATTTTTGATTTTACTAATCTGAAATGCAGTGGAACCTTGCTTAACAAATTTAATGTGTTCTGGACTTTTTTGCTATGAAACATTTGTAAAACAAATTTCCCTAGAAATTGCATTGGATGCAATTTCCCATAGGAATGCATTGAAACCCAAGATTTGTTAATTGAAACATGGTTTCCTATAGGAATGCATTGAAAACAAATTCATCTGTTCTGGGGGAAAAAATGTAAAGCCACTATTTTCTATGGATTTCCTTTTGTTATGCAAGTTTTGTGTTAACTGAGTCATTTGTTAAACAAGGTTCCACTGTACTAATGTAAACAATAGGAGCATAACATGGTTTCTATATTTTATGAGCCTCTCAGGCCTATGAAGTTTCAAATAATTGGAAAATAAGCCCAACAGAGTTCTAAAATCTGACAAAGGCATAGCCTTTTCTCATTGGCCAATCTTACTTTGCTTAATGTGAACGGAATGACCTGTGTCTGATTTTCAGGTTGCTGTTCAGAATAGCAGTAAATAGAATAACCTCCATCAAAATTGTCAAGATGTCCTCTTTCAGAACAATGAAGGGACAGATACAATTTTCATCTCCTGCACCACCTATTCATATTCTTGCCTATAATGCTCTCACCCACTATGGGTATTTTTTCCCCCTATCATTTCTTGCCCCCTCCAATTTTTGACAGTTTTTCAGATGTGACATCTTGGCAGGCATATTAAAACACTTAGGAAGTACTGTATGTCTTTGGAGATATTGACTGTCAAGATTCTGGAGTTTTGCCTGACTCTCACTTGCCAGTAAAATTTTGACATTATGATAAATGTTCCAACCTACTACAGTCTTTGTGCAAATAAATCTAATAATTTTTTTTATTTAGTAAGAGACTGTGACTGTTCCTTTCAGATGTTTTCTCTTTTATGACAAGAAAATTAAATATATTTTAAAAGTAATATTGTTTTTCTTCCCATCTTATTTCAACCTCTAGGATTTCCCCCCAGTCTCTCTTAGTTCAATGGCAGGTATGGCCTGACAAATATCCTCAGGCAAAGAGTAAGGTCATGTAATAATTATGATTAGAAAATTACATTTCCCTTTTCAAACAGAAGAAATTTACTGTGTGCATATTAAAGAACATTTATTTTGAAAAATGCAAGGGATGGTTCATTAATTTTAAGGTGTGAATGTCCTCCATCATATTGCCAATTTGCCTTTAGGCTACAGCTTTTACATATAATGAAATAATTTTTGTTATTCAGTTCTCATGTGAATAAAGAATAAGTTTTGTAATATCTGGAAGTCACTCCAGCAAATACTGCTGCATTGTTCAAAAAACATGGTGCTAGATGTTACTCAAGATGAAGGAAGATTGTGGAAGGAGTAATTTGTTTCCAATGTACCACTATGCTCTATTGAGTTCCATTCTCATATCTACTTGTTTTGCTTTATGCAACTGTTGCTTTGGCCAAAGATCATGTTGTTTGGTCATGTTGTCAGAAACCACATCCATATGTGTTGGAGGTTCAGGCTTGAACTGTGCAATCTTACACTGAAGCCAGATGAACTGCCTGGAGTTGTGTGCTAAGTCATTGCAGCAAATGCTAGTGGAATTCATTCATTCATTCATTCATTCATTCAATCGGGGCTGTGGTGGCTCAGTAGTTAAGAAGCTTGCCTTGTTAGCTAGAAGGCTGGCAAATTGGCAGTTCAAGATTTGGCTACTGCATGATGGACTGAGCACCCGTCTCTGTCCCACCTCTTGGGGACATGAAAGGAGCCTCATTCGGGCAACCCCTGAGTGGAGTTTCTCCCACAAAAATCCTTTCAACTCAGAATAATTTCTGGCACAATAATAATAATAAGAATAAGAATAATAATAATAATAATAATAATAATAATAATAATAATTATTATTATTATTATTATTATTATTATTATTATTATTATTATTATTATTATTATTATTATTATTATTATTATTATTTGTTGTTGTTGTTGTTGTTGTTGTTGTTGTTGTTCATTAATTAAATTTAAGTCCTGCCCAATTGATGCAAGCCCCACTCTGGGCAGTTCACAGCATTAAATAAACTTAGAATGGTGAGTCCTGGCCTAACATCATTGACAAGAGATGGGCAACACTGCCTCGTTAGACCGCTTAAGCCACCATGCCCCAACAAGGCTCTCACCCAGTGTTATATAAGAAGAGAAATTTGTATGCGATCATTATGCTATTTCTGAAATGTAACTTTACTTGCACTGTAACTACTCAAACATTTCTAGTTATAGGTAATTGTGTTATTTGTAACTGCTTACTTTGAAGCTCAGTTCTTAAAATGGTACTGGCCCCAACTTTCCCTCTTCCTATGTAGTTCCTTTTTCTATTCTCTGGCAAGTATTACATTTCAGTGCACAGAATTTGCCAGAAGCTTCTCTTCCTAAATCTTCATTCAACTCCATTGGGTTTGGCCCACAATTCCCATGCCAGCCATCAGCGATGTTTGGTAATTTGCATCCTATATTTTGCTGTGTGGCTCAATTTTACTTGATTGATGTGATGAGGGAGACAAATGTTTGTTGCCAAAATAGTACAGGGTAACAAATCACCTTGTGTGCAGAAGAATCTTTCCTTGTTAATTTTTCATGCCTTGTTCTGGTTTGTCAGCTGTTTGGGTTTTTCTTTTCTCACCCTTGTACCCTTTCCTCCCACTATAAATGTAGTTTTGCAATTTCGTGCTCAGTTCTCAAAGGGAACTGGGGAAAGAGAGCAGGTAGCATTTTAGAGAAATTGGCAAGTGAAATAGGATAATAGGCTACTTCAAAGTGGGTCACAAAAGAGCAGTTTGGAAATTGGATTGGAGGAGGTGGAAGATTAAGTGCTAGCTTATAGAAGAAGGGACTTACATAAAATGCACATGAATCGAACAAGTCACAGAGGGTATGCTGAGAAGGCAAAAATGATGGTGCATTGTAGAAGGCATTGGAAAAATTAGGAGAGATGGGAAAAGCGATTGATTGGTATATTATTTCTTTATATTTGGAGTAGTTGATGACCTACATCCATGTTTCTTCTGCTCTTCTTTTCCCAAGCTGCTGAATCATAGAATAATTCACAGAAATTTGTTTGGGATCGGAGTGTGTTTACATTTGGATGCATAAATCCCAACTAAATGATAAACTGGGAATATAGTCTGTTACTTTTCCTTTGCATAGCAGCAAGGAAAAGAATGTTGTAGTTGCTCTCATTATATTCCATATCAAAGGTGGCTAACTAGGCTCTTGTTAGCCTGTACTGGTGAGCATTCTATAAATCAGACATCGGCAACAACACATTTCCCCCAACTGTTTTTATAACCAGTGTTGCATTGCCCTTACCACTGCTGACACCACTACTATGCTCCAAAAACAACAACTTTAGATATCACTAAGCCAGCCACCTCTGTTATACCATCTCGTGCTCTAGTACATTAGTACTACTGGAGAGGTTTCTTTCTTCCAGCCTGTAGAGAAGACCACAAACTGCCAAAATTTAGCAGTAACTGTATTGTACTCACTAGTTAAGATACATTACTGGAACTCCATCCTTCTGGAAAGGATGTACACAGATACATAAGTGATACATGTGCATGAGTGTGGGTGAATGCTGGGTTGGAATTTGTCTCTAAAAAGGTTTATCTTTGGAAGAACAAACACTCTGGAACTGCAAATTTTACCTGTGTTTTATTATTTCAATTAATGAAGCCAAGACTCAGAACTGGAAGTCTCTTTAAAAACCTTCCAGACCCATAATCTCTTGCATTTCCCATGGAACTTAGCCTTACTTGCCCCTTCTGCCTTCTACCTTTCCCAGCATTATTGCCTTTTCCAGAGAATCTTGTCTTCTCATGATGAGCCCAAAGTAGGACAGCCTCAGTTTCATCCTTTCTTTCACCCACTTCTCAGCCCCTTTCCTTCCATGTAAAAGGCAGTCTCTCATTTTGTTCCATTGAAAAGTACTAAGTTACAGCCATAGCCATTACAGGCAAAAAGTGAAGTTTCCTTCAGCTTGTCACTGCAGAAGATGGCTTGTTCCGGAAGTTGTTATAGCTTTGTCTCTATGAACTTGGTTTTCACCAAGTAGGGCGGCATATAAATTGAAACAACAACAACAACAACAACAACAACAACAATGCCCATGAACAAAACCAAACTAGAAAATGGCGGAAGGAGCTCAACAGGCAAGGAACAACATTAAAGGATATAGCTGAGGAACTCAACTTCCCCTACATCACTTGGAGAACTCTCAATAGGATGAGGATTGGAGTCCATAAATGCAAGACCAACATGCTCAAGTGGGGGTTACTGGCTGACAACAACATGCTGTGTGAATATGGTGGGATACAGAATCTGGCTCAATTACTCATTTGCCGATTACTGCCAGAAACATACTGTCAGAAACATGAAGACTTCCGTTTGGCCAACAACAAAGCCAAGAGAGTGGCATCATTTTGGCAGTTCAGGGCTTGATCAGGACATGAAAGAAGAAGTCCTAACTCTGTCACAAATTTATCTGGGAAGCCTGACACTGACTGTAGTATAATATTTTGTTTAAAGATTTTTTAAAATAAATTTCAATACATATTAAAACAATCACATAAACACCAAATACACAACATAGTTAACAAAATGTATCATGTGCAATCCCTACCACCTGGAACCTTAACTATTATTTCTTTTACTCATATTCTTCATCTATCATTATATCTATCATCTCTAATATTAGTTTTGAATAAGTTTTGTTAAAAGGTTGACTTTGGACTTCTTTTTCACATATTGTTATCATTATTTTACACTTGAAATTACTGCAGTAAGAGGCAACCAGAAGTACTAGAAAGCTTGTTTGTAAGATAATTTTTTAAAATGACTCTCTCTCTTTTTTCCAAAAATATTTTTGATTCATGTATTTAATCTGTCACTTACAGGAGAAAAGACTGAAGGAAAAGGCAGCTAGAAGGGAAGCTAGAAAGAGAAATTCAAAGGTAAGGGATTTTATTTTGTCACTGAAACTGCCTGTGGTTTTGAAAATGCAATTTTGATGACATGCTTTTCTTAATGTTCTATAATATTACCAGATAGCCTGCTTCGTTTTATTTCTTATATTTTTCACCTCCACATAATATGAAACGTAGGCGAAAGCTCACTATTTTTGGAGTCTGGATAGCACGTATCTATCCTGGAAAAGATGTCCTTGTTAGTAACTCACTAAATGCATTGGTTCAGAACTCTGCAGTAGTGGAAGGAGAAAAATCAGTGCTTGGAATGACTAAAAAATTGGCTGGAAGCAAAACACATACCTTTGTGTATGTGTGTGAGAGAGAAAGGGGGGAGGGGGGAGGTTTAATGGATCTGCATAGATGTAATGCTTTCTCTCTCTTAACCATAGTTATTCTTTTTCTACCGAATCCGAATATTGGTGATCATCATGGCGATCAGCCATGAAGACTGCCCTGAGAATATAATGTAGTGGCATTTCATCTGCCTTCTGCATCACAGCGTGACATCCGAACCACTGATCCAGTTCTGCGAATCACTTTCTGGTCCTGAGCCCTTTTGGCATGCAAAGTCTTCATCAGCCCTAGGCCAATATTAATGAAGCTGCTGTCCTCCATCAAAATGGATTCAAGTGGGATTTAATCCATTTGGGGACCATCACCCTTCCCTGTGGACTTTGGCACCCAAGGCTGTTAGTCCTCAAGGTTGTCAGGCAAGTTAACCTCTGCCTGACACTCAGTGTTAATTCCCTGGCAGTATGGGCTGAACTTGAAAACTGGAAGGTTGGCGCTCAAGACCCAAGTACTGCATGGCGGAGTGAGTTCCTATCTTTGTGCCAGCTCCTGTCAACATAGCAGCTCAAAAGCAAGAAATTGCAAGTAGATAAATAGGGACCACTTTGGTGGGAAGGTAAACAGCATTCTGTGCACTCCAGTGTCAAGGGATCCCTGCCACACGTTCATGGAAACGTCTGCAAATCCAGACAGCGCTAGCTCTTTAGCTATAAACAGAGATGAGCACTGAACCCCAGAGTCAGATACAACTGGCTTTTGAGCAAGGATGACCTTTATTAGCATAGCAGGATAACCTGGCCAGACAGGGTAACCATAGTTAGAGTTCAGGCATCTCAGAAAACAAAACAAAACAAAATAAACAAAATAAAATAAAAAACAGAGTAGCACTTTAAATACTAACTGCTATATTTTCACTGTTAGCTTTCGTGGATCAAGTCCACTTCATCAGACAAGGAATGAAACTTACAGGCTTGTTCTTATACCAAACTCAGGAGGTGATGGGAGAAGGGTTGGTGTCAAGCAAGATGAGAGGCAAGCAAGCATAAGAATGCAGTATCACCCAGCCATTAGCAACAATAGATTATTCAGATAAAGTCTAAAAGACTCCCTTTCAATCTCAAGGTTGCTGAGTAAGCCCACTATGGTATCTGATCAACTTGTGACCTGCATGTCAGGGGAAAAACAAACAAACTCCTGTACCTGGTTTCTTTCTGTTTTACTAAAGAGAATTGGCAGGAAAGTTGTAATATAAAATCATATAGCAATCTCTGTATCAAATTTGATAATGTCCCAGAAACCCTTCACTAATATTTAGCCCCCTGTGTGATGGGTATCTAACAGATGGATGTATTTGAATTCTGCTGTCTCCCTTTCAATCCTAGTTTTGTAATTTCTCTGTTCCAGAACTGCAACTTTCAGATCTTGGATAGAGTGTCCAGTTAGATTGAAGTGGTTTGAGACAGGTTTCTCCGTGTTGCCATTCCGGATATCTGATTTGTGTCCATTAATCCTTTTGCGTAAAGATTGTCCTGTTTGTCCTACATAAAGCACGGATGGACATTTCTGGCAAGAGATGGCATAAATCACATTGGCAGAAGCTACTCTGTTTTTTATTTTATTTTATTTAGTTTATTTTGTTTTGTTTTCTGAGATGCCTGAACCACAGACTAACACGGCTACTATTCCAAAAAATTCATAATTAGAGTTTTACATTTGACCAAGGCTGGTTGAAAAGACCTTGTGATCCTGGAGGTATGAATTCTTTCCTTTCCAGCCTTAACTCCATTTAAATCTTAATTGTGGGAGTTAACGCAAAAGAGGCTTATCTTGTGGTTTCAAATGTTGGTTTGGTTAGTGTATAAGCTGGTGAGTGCTGATGCCAGCATGGCTCTTTAGTCTTAACTGAGGATAATTTTCACGTAAGTAGAGAAGAACTGTGGGGAGAATTGCACAGTCCCGTGATTGTATCACGGGGCTGTGGAATCCTCCCCATAGTCCGTCTTTCAACTTACAATTTAATTTGTGGAATCCATTGACATTGTATGTTGTGATGATCCCTACTTTGCATGGTGTTTTTTAAGTGTTAGATATTTTCAAGAAGGATAGCTTTGTCTGTGCTCCAGCAAGGTTGGCGAATATGTAGCCATCTTGGTATTTCCAGGCAGCAGCATTATTCTTTTGGCTGTGCTGATTTGGGCTGGTGCTCCAACAGCCTAGGGAGGCCCTCATTTTACCAAATCATGTCCAAAAGGGTGATCCAACACTGGAAGCATTCAAGAGAGAATTGGATAACCATCTGTCATGTTAGTAAAGAAAAACCTGCGCTGCATAGCACCCCCCCCCCCAAAAAAAAAGAAAAAAGAAAAAAGAGTATTCCAGCTACTGGGCAGCTTGAGAACTACTCTTCTCTTAGCCTGTTCTTTCAATGACATTATTTTTAATATAAATATTACCCTTACTGTACATTTTTAGGTGATTGGAAATTGACCTAGTAAGAAGAGCATACCATACAGTGGTCAAGTCAAACTATTGAATCCATTACCACAGTGTACGATGATGTTTACCAACTGGAAAGCTTTAACATAATACTGTTTTGATTTAAGACCATCAATGGATACTAGTCAAGATGGTTGAATTTTACTTTCTATACAATAAGAAGTAGGACTCTGAGTACCAGCTCGGGGGATCATGAACAAAACGATGCTATAACTTTAATGTCCTGATAGCGGGTTTTGCATTTCTACCTGAACAGAATGCCTTTGTTGAGATCTTGTGTAGCTCTTCTTAATGCTATTTAAGTTCAAGAAATGCCTCTTGTCTCACTGATTTAGTTTGAATTCTACTGGGTATCTCTTAGGTTAATGAACATTGTTTTTGTTGATTCATAATGCAGTGGATGGTTTATTATTTTAGTATTCCCCACTTTCTACAGAGCTATAAATAACTATCTCTCTGGTCAGAAAAGTGGGGCATAAGTAAAGCAGTCATTCAGAGAATATGACAGCTCAGAACCAGGAATCAGATTCTTCCTAAGGTCTAAGTAAGCGGGAGATTATGCATAAACAAGGCGGTCCAAAAACTGACAGGAGACTGAGGGATTCTTTTATTGTTCTTGCTTGCTTGCTTGCTTCAGAAATCTCTTGTAGTTTCAACCATAGTTCCTGAAGACTTTTACGGTTTATGCAGGGTCAGGATCAAGGAGCCCCATGTGGGCTTTCAAATTTAATACACCAGAAAGAAGGTATAAAAATAGCAGCAGCTCTTGTAAAAGGACCCACTACCAGTGAATCAAAAATACTGGCTTATTCTTGTGGTCTCATAGTACTGAATCCACTACCAAGAAAACAGAGTTCTGCTAGTACAATGTTGGCAGAAGAGATCGTGACAGCTTTCTCCTATATAATGTGAGCGAAACAGCCGCTGATGTATTATTTCTGGACAGAAATAGCTGACGTGGAAACTACTAATTTGGAATCACTAGGACAGTTCTTAGATACCCTTCTTTCAAATGTAAGAACATGTCAAAGAACCTTGGAGCCTGTTTCATAAACAAACAAATCATCAGTGTGATCCATATACAAAACAAATGTAGAAGAAGAAGGTGATACCTTTTTTGGATCACTAAATAAGCAGATGCCTGGTTTCCTGTGTAATTTTCAGTATTAGATTGCATCCCATAGTCTGGTGTCATGACTGAAAGTCCCCCTTTGGGGCTTTGAATCACCAATATAACTTTCCTGCAGGGCCCTGTATTGGAAACATTCTGAATTAATTTATAGTGGTCTCATAAATGTGTTGCCACTGGCCAGCAATATTTGCTAGTTAAGACAAGAGCACTAAGGAGACTCATTGATAGGATGGAGATCACAGAAGGGAATACTGCTTCAGGCTTCTTGAAATTTAGAACCATTTCACATTTACACAACAGCCTCCTCTTTGGATTGTTCCAGTGTGTTTTGTGCAAGACTATCTTTGTAAGCGACCACAAACTTTACTTGACCTGCTCCATATAATTAAGACTTCAGGACCAACCTATTAATTGCAGAAACTTGCTGTTGAAATTTGCCTCAAATAAAATAATAATAATCAAAGTTAGGGACTGCGGTGGCTCACTTTGTTAAGATACTGAACTTGACGACTGGAAGGCCAGCAGTAAGAGACCTGAATACTGCATGACGGAATGAGCTCCCATCTCTGTCCCAGCTCCTGCCAGCCTAGCAGTTCGAAAGCAAGAAATTGCAAGTAGATAAATAGGTATCACTTTAGTGGGAAGATAAACAAGACAGTGTTGGCTCTTTGGCTATAAACGGAGATGAGCACTGAACCCTAGAGTTGGATACAACAGGCTTTCGAGCAAGGGTGACCTTTACCCTTTTCAAAGGTCTTTGGGACAGCACCCCCCAAATGTCTTGCAGAGTTGCATGCCACATAGGTCCACTCCTAGAACAGATCAACACCACTGTATGCATGTCTGAACTTTATCTTCAGGGTATTTATTTATTTATTTAGATTTATTATCCCGCCCCAATCAGGCGAACCTGACTCTAGGCGGCTTACAGAAAATTCATAAATTAAAACCTTGAGGTTCAAAATTACTTAAAAATCAATTAAAAAAGAATTAAACCATGAATTTACAAAGATCTAAAAGATTTAAAAAGTTTAAAAAGATTTAAAAAGTTTAAAAGAGAAAGGGGGGTGGCTGTCCCATCAGATCAGCCACCCAACATGGGACCCCATATTCCTGGAGCCCCACATCTGCCCTGCCAGCCAGGTTTTTAGGCCCTTCCAAAAGGGCAGGAGCTCTGTCTGTAGACGTAACTCAGTTGGCAGGAGGTTCCAAAGGGCCGGGGCGGCCACAGAGAAGGCCCTCCTCCTGGTGCTAGAGAGATGCGCCTCTCTAGCCGATGGAATGATAAGAGAGCCTCTCCGATCCGCCCTGGTGGGACGGACAGATGTCCTTGGGACATATGACATCACGTTATAAGGCCTTCTTTTTATGTTTTGTCCATTTTAAAGTTCTTAATTATGCTGCTCAACTCTGAAAAGATAAGGACTGTCATGTGCCTACATTTTAGAACTGACACAATACCTCTGGATTTAAGATGTATTGGATAACTACTCTTTCTCCATCTATTTTAATTATGTTCAGAAGTTTTGTAGTTCATAGAACTTTACTCCTAACTTCTATGCCAAGGCACCCTGCTTGTTGTTCATTACTTCCTCTCACCCCAACTGAGGTGTGTTTGTATTTAACTTACTACCAACATGCTCTCTATGCTTCTCATGGTTTTGAAATTTTTTCATTAGCAACCAGCAGTTTGGAAGAAAATTATTTTTTTTCTGGGTAATAATTTTTACAGTGAAAGAGGTGGTACCTACCTACCTACCTACCTACCTACCTACCTACCTACCTACCTACCTACCTACATACATACATACATACATACATACATACATACATACATACATACATACATACATACATAACCTTCAGATTAATTGATGTCATTGGAGTCATTAATATCTCAGTGGCTAGAAGAGTTTTGAGCCTATTTTCTATATTTTTCCTTTTCAAAGCTGTTACAGTTGTTTTAAAAGTTTAGAAAAAAACATAATATTCTCCTTTTCTGCTCTGCCACATTCAAGTAGAATCACTTGTTTCCCAAAGCAACTGGCTGAGATTTCAGTATGTATTTTCCACTTGATTTTGACTATGTTATCTTGATTTTCATCTGTAACCCTGAGGAATTCTTTTTCTGTTTTTTTTTTAAGCTGCCTTATGTTCTCTCTGCATGCACTCTCTTTGGGACCTACTGTGATCTGAAGCTTTATCTTTTCAGAGTTGAGCAGCATAATTCACAGAATTATAGAGCACAGTGGCAACTAGACCTTCCTATTTCAGATTGCAAGGGAGGGAATCACATCTTCCCCCATCCCCACAGTGTCTAGTACACAAAGTGGTGACATCTTAATTGTAAGTTATTGTAAAAGCAGCTTGTAGAAGTCATGTGTTTTAATAAAGAAAAATAAATGGGTTCAATTTTAAAGTGGTACCCATGGGTGTATAAATAACACCAACTATCAAGTTGTTAGCCTCTTACTATTTTTTGATGATAGTTAATATAAAATGATTCAGAACAATGAAATGTTCAAATTATAGCTTCCTCTGTCTGAATATGAATATTCAACACCTACGTATCTGAATATTTTTAACATATTGTTCTAAAGTAATTTAAATTTTAATGCAGACGTCAATTCCATTGGTTCTTAATCTTGTTATTTTTTATGTAGGACTGGCTCTACCATTAGACAGGGTGGGGCAGATATCTCAGATAATAAATGCTGGGGCTGAGAAATGGTAGACTTGTGCTGAAGGACAGAGCTGTGTCATGTGGCCTAAACTGTACCTGTATAGCTGCTTTCAGGTGTAAAACAAGATCTGTGTTGAAAGACACTAATTTGTTTTGTACACAGGCTGGGTGACCTTTGCATAGAATAGGGTAGGTGCTGTGTTGTGCCCCCAGGGACTAAATGGGAAAACAGTTCTACACAATTCACCCTAGTGCAAAATAATGAGATTTTCAGGGTAGTCTCTGTAGATGTGCCCCTTTTACTTGCTTACAAGTTCATGGTTGCTATTTACATTTATTTGTGTGTGGTGGTGGGGACATTGCCACTGGAGAACCTGTAGCAATAGGCAAGGCATCTCCCTTTTGTCATTGATATTTTTGATACTAAAAGTGCCATGACACCCACAGAATTACAGTGATAATCAGAGAATTGCAAGAGAGCACCATATATCCCTCATTGAAGGCTTTTTAAAAATGTACAGACTTTTGCTCTCTACAAACATCCATCCATCATCATGATGAACATTTTGCTAGTAGTTTTTGGAAATGTGGGATTATGTTTTCCATGTTAAAACAATAGCATTATATTATAGCTCTGCCATCAATTGTGAAAGAAATTAATTAGTTTGTTCATTTGGGAGATCTCTTTTCTTCCCTATATATTAGTGTCAGAACATCTGGCAGCATTCATTGCCATATTACTCCATTCTCTCTTTTTTTACTTTTAAACAGAAATAGAGTCCCTGCTTATTTGAAGATGCAACCCCCTTGGCTATTTGGTCTCCTTCATATATATTTGTGAACAGCCAAACTGCTTGGTTTCACAACTTTTTGGTTTGGATTAAACAGTCATATGCTTTAGAATTAAAAAGTCTCAGTTATATTAGATATGACACCTTACAAAACTCAGTTGCCTCAGTCCTTTTAGAATGGAACAGATGGAATAGTTCTGCTGTACCATCACATTTTGTTGATTTACAATAGACATTTCTAAAGATAATGTGTCACTCACATGTGTTCTGTTTTTACTTTCTAAAGATCTGCTCTTGATTGCTCTCTTCCATAGCCTGCAGATCTTATGCATCTGGGAACCCTTCTGGCTTATGATAATTAGATGAACCTCACACCAGTGCAAAATTGTATACAATGGCTTTGAAGTTTTATTTTCTGAAACCAATCACCGCAACAATAACCATCTCTCATTTGCCATTTTGGCAGTCAGATATTGCTTTTTTGTCTCCATTTTAAGGCTGTGTAACTTGACACTTAAGATAATGGCATACAGAATGTCATGCTGAACCAGGCTGATATTCTTCAATTATTATCAGCCAGACTGTGAAAGAACCTGTACCCACCTGTGGACAGCTAAGGATTCTATGTGCTAAAATTTGTTTTTAAAAATCACAATATTTTTTTCCTTCAGAGAAAGAAACCTAAAAATAATGAGCTGAAATCTGAAGGCTCTGCTTAGTGTTGTGTAGATAACAATGTCCTACTACTCCATTGAATACCCAGAGCGGTGTAGTGAATAGATTGATGGGCTAGGACTTAGGAGACCTGGCTTGAATCCCCACTCAGCCATGGAAACACACTGAGATGTGTAAGTTGTAAAAATGCACCTTAAATATCTCACCTCAAAAGCCCTATTCCAGTCACTATAGGTTGGTTCTGAATTGATGACACATAACAACTATTCTGTTAGAACTTTACTTAAGTATAAATTCTGGAATGCAGATTCCAGAGAAGGCTATCTGGGATTTGCACAGGGAAAGATCTTCTGAAGGCCTTTAAATACCACTGCTAGTTAAAATAGAAATTCTGAGCTAGATTAAGCAACAATTGGATTAAATATAATGTGGGAGAGGTCACTGGATATTCCCCCCCACACACACACACACACACACACACACTAACCAACTCATCCAGCAAATGACGATTTCATCTCACTACCACTTGGTCTCAGTTGTTAGCATGATAGCCAGATCCAAAGTTTAATCACAGAAATTGAGATCAAATAGGATTTTAAAAGAATACTTTCAGTAGTATGATCCTTGGCTTTTTTTCCCCCTGTTCAGCAATACTGTAATGGTAAATGTGCTGCCTTCCTAAGAAACCTCTTCAATTTTCCAGGTTGTCTCACTAAGGATTCCTTGATCAATTTCCTCAGATTGTACTCTGGAAACCATATGAATACTATTGCTGAAATTGGTTGTGATAAAGCCACAGACCATTAAGGGAAAATGACAATACCTTTTTTAAAAAAAGTCACAGTATCACTAAATTGAATCACATCCAGTTGTTATTCAAAATGATTTAAAATAAGTTTGCAAAGTTGCATATTTTCATAATTAGATTCTGTTAACAGTACACACTCTAAAAATTTGTATTTGTATGGAATGTAGATTTGACAAGTGGTGACATGTGTTTAACATATTTGTTAAGTTCATACTACTTTTATATACCCAGAGTGATGCAGTGGATAGAGTTATGGGCTGTGACTCAGAGACATGGGTTCAAATCCCCATTTGGCCATGGAAACTCCTGATGGGTAGGGTGGAATGGTTAAAATCAATTCCTTAAACTTCTCAATTATCTTTAAAAGTCCTATTAGGGTTGCTGCAATATATTTCCAACAGGAAACACTTGAAACATCTGCAGTTAGTAATAGTAATGTGTATGGGTGTGGGATTGAAGATCCATGCTGATTTAGAATGGGGGTGGCCAACCTTGGTGCCCCAGGTGTTCTTCAACTTCAATTCCCAGAGGCCTAAATCAGCACTCGTACGGATCAGGGCTTCTGGGAATTGAAGTCCAAGAACATCCAAGTTGTCACGCTTCCAGCTGTCCCCCTCTGCTCCAGCCCTCCTCAGTGTTTCTTACGTTGGGGTCTTTGTGGCAAACAAACCCCCCAGAACTAAACCGGAGCACCCAGGGAGCGAACTAGGCAGCAAAATAAAAACTTATCTGCTTCTCTTCATAACAAGGAGGTTTTAGATAGCGTCTCCGAGGCTTGTGTGTGGTGTCTTACCTCTTATTCAGTTAAGAGTCTTCATGGAAGCAAAACAGAGTTTATTGTCCCATAAAAGCATAAATAATCTTCAGAAGCAAAACATAGTCCACAAAACAAAACATAGTCCAATAATCATTGTAAGCAAAACATAGCATCCTGCTCCTTTGGTATTCGGAAAACAAACTAAACCAAACCAAACTGAACTGAGAACTGCAAAACTGAACTGAAAAACTGAGTTTATTCACTCCCACAATGGGGTTTATCTAGACCCCTACACAGCTGTGTCTTATCTGGATCAGCTGAACCAAAGAACAGCAAGCTAATTGAATTTTACAGAAGGGAGAATAGCAGTCTCTCTAAGCACTGAGAACTGTAATGATTTTAGGAGGCCTAAGAAAACTAAATTTCCTCCATTTCTTTTGGGAGTGTTTAGGGAATGGGGGTCTTTCCATGACACAAGTCCAAGTGCCAAGGTTTGTCATCACTGACATTCATCCTCAAACATGGCACTCCAGATGTTCTTCGACTTCAATTCTAAGAAGCCCTGATTAGCAGGTGTGCTGACTTGAACTTCTGGTAATTGAAGTCCAAGAAACCCTGGAGAGCCAAGTTTGAGGACCTATGTTCTAGAATACCAAAAGTAAAGCAAAGATTACACATTTGATGACCACTCTGGAATCTCAGCTGTTGTTTTTCCACTGCAGAGTGGTGAGAATTTGATAAATGGATGGAAATGAATGGACTTTCCTTTATCTGCTGCTTTTCCACAGCGAATGCCATATATATATATATGTCCAGAACACCTTGAGGAAAAGCAGATTGTAAAGGGGAGGGGAGGGACTGGGGAAAGTTAAACACCACATCTCACTTCTTCCCTGGGCATTGTTCCCCACCCCACCATTCTGCAGTAGGGATATAGATGATGTTGATTGTGCTTGTCCAATGCCAAAGCCTATGTCAAGGTATGACATGGCACTGAAGACTTTTTGAAAATGTTTTTTATAGAAATGCTGCTTGTGCTTTTCACCAGAGGAATCTTCAGAGAAAGCCAGAAACTTATCTTGCACAGCAAAAAAAGAGAAAAGCTCAGATCTCTTTATGAATTGAGACAGTATAGTAGGAAGGAAACATAGTAGTATGACCAAGAAAATGGTTTATTTGGCATCTTAAGTGCTTTTAGGAACAAAGGAATCTGTTTTATTCTAAGTCATATCATTGGCCCATGTTGCTCACCCATTGCGAAGCCTGAGGCAAGGATTTCATGCAAGGATGTTTTCAAGCTTTACCAGTAAAGCCAAGGCCCTTTGGCGTAGAATACATATGCTCTCCTACTGATCTGGATCAGTTTTGCCTAATCTGCTGTGGCCAATGTTGGCTGGGGCTTATTATGATGAACTGAGAATTTCGTAAGCATTTTTGACATTAAGAAGTGTGAGACAAATAATGATTTCGGAAATTGGATGGCTCTTCACATCAGATCAATACATGTGCTAGTGTCGATTCAGGATTTCTCAAGGGAATGACACTATACTTTTTTGGCATGGCTGAAGCAGTTTTATCCTAATTGAAAGGCCAGCTTGTTAATTTAATTAACTGAGATTTAAAGAATTTGGCACATCTTTTTATTAGAAATGTAGGAGGAGTATGTTTCCAAGTCCTGATAAAATATGTTGCCTTATATTTTTATATAAATCAAACTTCTACATATGAATTTAATTCATTCCTTGAGGTTGGTTATACACGAGTACATTGGATAACGATGAGATTTGGTTCCACAAGTCTCGTTGTTATCCGGTTTTTAATGTTTTGCGATGCATTGATCGCACAATGTTAAAAAAAGCCCTATTTTCCTGGGGGCTGCAGCAAGCCAGAATGTTGGAATTTGAATCCTGATGTTTTGGCTTGCTGCAGCCTCCAGGGAGGTGGGGAAACTTTGGAAACAGCTTGGATCGGTTCCTCTGATCTTCCTGGAGCAGGCAGGGGGGTCAGAGAGCCCGAAATGGGTAAAAAATGGACTTTTTTTTACCCACTTCGGGCTCCCTGGCCCCCCTGCCGGCTCCAGGGAGGTCCGAAGACCAAATCTACAGCTGCAGGGTGGCTGGGGAAGCAGACGGGGGAGTCCCCCCCATCAGCTTTCCAGCCACCCCACCCTGCCTCCGCAGCTTCAGGGTGCTACCCTGCTGCTACGAAACAACTGCATCAGATAATGCTAACAGATCGTTATCTGATGCAGTCGTTATCCGAGGTATTACTGTATCTTGAAAAAAATCTTACCTTGACTTTCCCATAGGAATGCATTGAATTTCTTATCTCAAAAAATCCTATTAAAAATTCGTATCTTGAACCTGATCTCTCCCCCCCCCCCCCTTTTGAGATTTCTGGATGTATCTTGAGTTTTTCTTAAATCAAGTTCTTCTTGTACATTTCATAAATAATTCCCAAGATCATGTATAAAAAGCAGCTTTTGCCATTGCAAGAGATTGGCCTTACTGAACCATGTAATTACCATTAAACAAATTTAGACACATGTCAGCATCAAAATGCAGGGCTAACATTCACTGGGGAAATTGTCCTGGCAAATTGAGAGACAGGTGATTTCACTCCTCTTGCAGCTCTTGCCCATTTGCAGCATCGGGCTGTCCATCTCTCCCTTTGTCTGCCTCCAGCTTGAAACTCTGGTGGTAGCTACTGATGGTGCATGGGAACAACGTAAAGAGGAGACATGTGCCTTTTTACATTCTACAGGTAGCCATCTTCCATTCAGCATTTCTTCCCTTTTAGATACTGGCCTTTAGCTTTGTGAATGCTGAGGAGCTGGGCAAAGCCATTCGAAACAGCTTGAAAACAAGTTCATTTTAGGTGCTGTTTCCCATCCCCCCACCCCCACCTTTGGGACTAGATCTTCCAGAATCACATAGCATGATGGGTAGGAGATTCTGACAGGTGTAGTAAAAAAAAACCACACGAATGTTTCCTGACTCTGGTATCCTTTCCTTTCTACATGGAACTCCACTCCAGCTGAATGTTTTTTTACCTTCCCACCAAAGTGGTCCCTATTTATCTACTTGCAGTTTCTTGCTTTCTAACTGCTAGGTTGGCAGGAGCTGGAACAGAGACAGGAGCTCACTTCATTATGAAGCACTCAGGTCTTGACCTGCTGACTTTCCAGTCATCAAGTTCGGTGTCCTAACCACTAAGTCACCATAGTGAGTCCCTAAGACAGAGGACAAAATGGTTTTCTCTTCATTCCAGATGCAGAAGCAAATAGGCCTTTCAGTTGATTCTTACTTTAGCACTGGCAAAAAGGCACGGTTTTCCATGACATTATGTATCTCCTAATTTAGGAGATGTTATGATTTTTTCCCAAGAAAAGGAAGTGTCCAAGGGAGTTGGGACCAACTGTTGACATTTGCCACATCTGACCCCTGCGCCTGCCATATGAACCACTTGCCTTGTAGTACTTAATGATAAAGCCACCTCTAGCAAGTTAGATTTAGAGATAGTAAATGACTGAATGCCACCCATAGAACTTCTTGGCTGAACAGGGATTTGAACCGTGGTCTCTGTGAACTTAATTTGACATTGTAATTAATAGACCATCAAGAAAGCTGAGATATGTTGATGGTGCTGTTCTATTTAGCTGTTAATACGTATTGCTTTTTACTGTAAAAAAAACTATATACCATATGGCATAATCCTAGAAGTCTAAAAATATCCTAAAGCAAAGCAATTAGCCAGTGGGGTTGATTTATAAAGCACTATTCATATTGCAATCCGCATATTGCTAGCTGGCCAATCCCCCCTGGTTACTGCATATCATGATTTTTACTATCCAGAAAAGTTAAGACAATCTAATTAAACATGGTACTGCTCAAAAGAACTGTTGAAATCCTTAGTGTTTGCCTTTAAAGTGCTGCAGTTTGTGAAGGAACCTGTAAATAATAGGAGCTTGGCTTTTACTGAACCAGCTTCTGCAGGCTTAAGCATGTTATAGCAGCATTTGAATTTGATGTTGCTGACATTTAAGAGGAAAGGAAATGAGAAAGAAGCAGTGCTCATGTCATGCCTTGCCTTGCTGAGTCAGCTTCAGAAAAGAAGAACCGCAGCCAGCCAGTCAGGCTTAGTGTGGAAGGGGAATTCATATGCCCAGTAGTCAGTGTACTGGCACCTCCCTTCCTTGTGTATTCTGAACATCTCTGGGTTTTGTGGACTTCTTCTCCAACCCTACCTTGAAAGTCTTTTTCTCTACAACTACCCTTGCCATTATCGAATGGACTGATGGTGTGTGTGTGTTTGTAATAGGTAAATACAACTTTAGCAATAGCAATTACACTTATTTACCACTTCATAGCACTTCGTACACTCTCTGGGCAGTTCACAAGGTAATTAGCATTCTACTTCCAACATGCTGGGTACTCATTTTACTGGCCTTGGAAGGATGGAAGACTGATTCAACCATGATCTCTGTCAGGATCGAACCGATAGCATTTGGCTGCAGGACAGCAGTTTACCCACCAGGTCATTTGTGAAAATTTTAGGGCTTTAGGCTGCCCACTTCTGCACTAAAGACAACTCAAGGCTGATTGCTATTCTCACCAGATCAATTGGAAGATGCAAAATGGAGTTTATAACTTAGAAAGCTTTGGATCTTCCTTATACTGTAGTCTTCTTTGTTCTTCTGCATGTTAGAATTTAGCTATGCCCTTATTAGTGAGTCTCTTTCCAGCAAAGATGCCTAGTCCACCTTTCTTTGGTCTCAGGAGGTTTATGTTTTATAGTTGGATGTGGAAGCCAATTTTAAAAGCAAGAGAAACATACTAGTGTTTTTGCTCTGACCCAGCCTTGAAAGTTTTCTTTCTCCTGAGACGACTTTCCTCTAGCAGCTTCCTCCAAATTGCCCATTAGGTTGGGTAGATTCCTTGCAACACTTTCACTTATGTTGAGCATTTCAGTTTTACCAGTCCATTTAATATGGGCAAAGTAACAATTACATGAATCAGTAGCAGATTCAATTTACCATAATCCTCTCCACTTATTTATTATTTATTTATATCTAAAACTTAAATTGATTGCCTTTCTTTCTGTGGAAACTTGGAATGCGATACAATGAATAGATACTGTTCTCATCGGCTGCTACTCATTGGAGTATATATTTTTCCTGGAAATCATTTTCAGGAAAAATGGCACTGGCGTGAATTTGTTTAAGGTGGATCATAGCTTGCCATGAAGTGATCCACACATTGTGATCATGGAGCCATCTCTTGCAGCACATATGAAATGAGACATGCAAGATTTAACACCAGGACTGCAATGGACTGCTGTAGCCATGAGGATATCAACAAGGTGCACTTTCACATCCAGTCCATCTGGCATGGCCTCTTCCGCCTCCATGACTGTTGGGAATCAGAATAGTGAAGTGGTTCTTCCTCTGCTCATTTTGCTGTTGGCCCCAATATGATGGTTTCCAGTGGCATTTCCTCCACTGAGGGGGTCATCACCCCACCTAAATGGGCTCAGCCTTCCTTATGGAGTCAGATTATTTACCACCACCTAACACTCGGCAAGATGCTGTTCTATATACTTGCTATCCTGCTCTTTATTTGTGCCCCAGGTCTAAGGTGCCTTCCTTATCACTTGTGCATTTTAAATCTCTATGGGTTTTGTATACTCCCTGCCAAAAAGCTACATTTTTTTCTTGGTAAAACTAATATTTCCCCACCAATTGTACGTATGTGAGCTTGTATCATCTTTGTAGAAGAAGAAAAAATTACCAAAGATCATTCACAAATGGTTAATATTACAAAAATTAGACTGTGTGTCAATCTGAGAGTTTTGCTTCCACTCTAAATAAGTAATAATAATCTTGCAATTCTGGCAGTTGTTAAAATGAAATTCGTAATAACATTTGCTAGAGCAATGAATTAAAATAGTCCACTATCTTATTGTGGAATCTAGGATTGCAGTGCAATTAAAGCAAAATGGTAGGTAGAAACAACATACCAGCTTGCTCTTGGGTTGTCTTGGCTGTTTCCCCAGAAGCTATATTTTTACATAGTAATAAAGGGATCTTTTCTCTCCATTGTAATTTTATAAATTCTCATTGTCGCAAGAACAAATGTTAAGACCATGATTACCTATGCATACTTCTTTTATCTGTTTATGTTTCATTGGGATTTCTACTCATTTGGTTGGTGATGCCCACTGGAGGATATTTGATGGTAGACCTTCATAGCACTTAACTGTGTAGTAATAATAAATAATAATCTGGGTTTCCTTTTATGCCAGTTTTACCAATGTCTCCATGGATCAGTTCATTATATGTCACTAGAAGTCTCTAGTAATCAGATCCAGGTACAGTAATACCTCATATAACATTAGTATCGAATAACACGAAAATCGCATAACATCAAGGAATCTGGGGGGAAGAATTGCATCAGATAACATTAAGATCCTATGGGATGCTTCAGATAACAACCGCGAAAGCCTGTGTGGTTACAATGTATCTCTATGGATCCCATAGAGGATCAGATAACACGAAAAATCATATAACACGAAGACTTGTGGAACCAGGTTTTAGTGTTATATGAGGTTTTACTGTACTTTGTTCTTTCCAGTTTTATTATAGCTTACCAGGGAAAAAGCTTCTGGCTTGCTTAGAGTTGCAGTTCAGTGTTTCTGATGTATATGGTCAAAGGATCTTATGTGAATAACAGGTCACAATGATTCAGGCAACTTACATTCCAACATAATGCTAAATCATGGTTTAGGAGCCTCAGGATTGTGCATTACTGTCTTCTGGTGCAGCTGTGAGAAGTAAATCTGAAAAGGCAGTTTTCATGTTCATTTAATGTGGTTTACTGTTATTACTAAACTCCATATTTTGGTTTAGAACAGGGAAAGGGGACCTATAGCGTCTCTAGCTATGGTTGGAATCCAGCTCCCATTAGGTCCAGACAGCACAGCCAAAGATCAAGAATGGTCTAAGTTGCTGCCTGTGGGTGGGAATTATGTGGCCCCAAGGGCCAAAATGCACCCCTAAGATCTGTGAAAAAATATTGTGAGTAGGAGATAGAAAAGCTCTATTTCTCTTCCCCCCCCCCCAAAAAAAAAAAAAAAAAAGACCAGACTTTGGTACAGACCATGGAATATTAATCTCTAAAATTAGGGTTAACCTGAAGGAAAAATGATAGCATAATCGTAGAATTTAAATAATGTCCCTGAAGAATTTGAAGACTGGGTAAAAATAAATTAGCATTATTAAACCCAGCTGATTGTGAACCAGAAGAAAAGTGAATTGAATGAAGCTAGAGCTATAACAAGGGAACAATGTTTTTAAAAATGATTCCTGTAATCAAAAGAAAGAAAAAGCCCCAATGGATGACTAAAGAAAATCTCAAATGTTAATGATGAGAAACAAAACCAAAAACCATCAGAAATGTGGTCTGAATCCTAAAGGCACCTTTTTGGAGAGGTAAACATATGAACAGAAAGGTATATCACAATATTCCAAAGAAATAGGGCAACTGAAAAGTTAAAATAAAGGATATTTCTCATTAGATCCAAAAAAATCAAAAGGAAATTTAACTTGGATTAAGGATACTGAAAAAAAAATCTACAATAATAGAATAATTGAGTTGGAAGGGGTCTATATGAGGCCATCGAGTCCAACACCTTGCTCAATGCAGGAATCCAAATCAAAGCAGATCTGATAGATAGTTGTCTAGTTTTCTCTTGAATGTTTCCAGCATTGGGAGCACTCATCTCCCAAGATAATTAGATCCATTGCTATACTGCTCTAACAATTAAGAAGTGTTTTCTGATATTCAGCCTATTTCTGGCTTACTGCAGTTTGAGGCCGTTATTATGGGTTCTTCACTCTAGGTTGATCGATAACAGATTCTCCTTTTTATGACTATCTTTCAAGGACTTGAAAAGTGATATCATATCTCCACTCAGTATCCCTTTCTTAAGGATAAACATGCCCAATTTTTTCAGTCTTTCCTCATAGGGTTTGTTTTCCAGTCCCTGTACATCCTTATTGTCCTCCTCTGAACTTGTTCCTGTTTGTTAGCATCCTTCTTAAAATATTGGTGTTCAGAACTGGACATAGTACTCTAGATGAGACTTAATTAGTGCCTAGTAGAGGAGGACTTCACAGGTTTTGGAGGCTATACTTCTGTCAGTGCAACCTAAAATAGCATTGGACTGTTTTGCAGCCACATTGCACTGTTGACTCATATTTAGGGAGCATGTTGTCTAAAATCCAGTTGAGTAGTTACACCTGCAGAAGGCAAATGGCTTAATTCACAGCAGCTTCTTGTTGGCAATTAATGTCCCGATTTGGATTTCCAGATGGTGTATGCTGGAAAGTTCCAATGGAAACGTGTTAGTTAGCAGCAAGAAGCTGTTATAAGTTTTGCCATTTGCTTTTTGCAACTGTAAATGTCCAGTAGGATTTGGCCATTATCTGACCAGGATAAAATAAAAATAAGGTAGAAATGGTATAAGGAGAACTGTACAGATGAGATGCAGGGAGGAGGAGAACTTTCCATCTAAATGCTATCAGGGGTAAAGTTTGATACAACCCCCCCCCCCAAAAAAAAAAAAAACAAAAAAAAAAACCAGTGGCAGCCAATGTTTGAACTCAGTTTAAGAAGGCAAACTTATGCCATGAATTTCTGACTTACATTTAACAAGCAGACCTGGCATAACCACTTGCCATGAATTTTTGGGACTCTCCATTATCATTTTTTTCACTGTGCACAAAATATCAGTGCATGGCCTGAGGAAGTGGACTTGACCTGGGAAAGCTCAGTGAATGTTTGATGTTTCATGGTCCAATAAAGGTATCACCTAGTCCTGCATTTGTACAATGAATTATGTTTGGGAAACATTAAGGATTCACTACAGTTTGCAGAGTACCAATGCAATATCTTCTCTCTTAGATCCACTCAGGAACTGTCGCAGAATGGCTCTAAGACCTGCTAGGGGAAACTGCTTGTATTATGTGTCCCCCCTCCCCTCAAACTGATAGCAATATTTGATTTCCTTCTATAGGATATTTTTCTCAGTAGGCCTGATAGGTAACTGCAGAAAAGGGATATGAACAGTAAAAAACCCAACAGCAAGTACCCTGCAACTCTTATTTCAGATATCATTACTTTTCAGTAAATTAATTTAAGACATTTCAATTGTATAACACTTGAAGTTTAATATGTAACACTAATAACTGCAGCCTCAATAGCTCTTTAGTTTGATCACTAATATCCACATTGTCCCCCAAATGCAATCTTCCAGGAGTACAGAAGCTTTGTTTCCTGTTCTTATGAAAGCTAGACGCAAGTCATCAATCATGGAATGTATTCTATCTTGCTTGCTATAGATATATTTCGCTCTTCGCACAGTATAAGGTTTTGTCAAATATTCTTCTAATAAAGAGAGAAATGAATAAGCAGCTTGGAAATGTAATATGCTAGCAGGTATGAAAAATCGGCATTTCATAGATAATACCATGCTCTTTGGAAGGGAAATTAAGAACTACTTAAAAAGAAAGGTCAAAGTACAAGAAGACCCCAGCTGTCTTTAGGGACCTGAAATGTATGGACCGTGCCATGCACATCATTCAGGAAAGTGGATTCCCAGCACCAGTTGACACAGTAGCTTAAAGAAATGCACTGTGACCTCCTCTGAGTGAGGTATGTTCTTCTTGTTATCAGAAAAATAATCTGTGGAAGTTTGTAGCAAAATGTACGGAGGGCTTGTATCTCATGCTAAGGCTCTCTATTGCATAGAAACATCTATATCTAAGCCACATTGTGATCTGTGCTGCCAGAATGTACATTTATTATTTTTTTCTAAGTTCAGGGAGTGGATTTGGTAAGATAGGGTCACACTGAAGGCCAAGTTTTTAAGTCTCACGTATGTTAGATCCCCTAGTGTCCATCCAAATGCAATCCACAAATTGACCTTGGTAGGATTCTCATTGCTGTGTCTTCCACCAGTGAACCAAATTCATCAAGATTATAAATTGTCATAACCTCCCATAAGCATTATATTCAGGTTCTGAAGTTGACAAAGTATTTTTTGAATCTGAACATGTGCAATCCAAACATTAAGAAGGTTAGCTCATCACTCTAAAACCTCTTCATAAATAAGACTTTAGTGCCTTCATCACATAAAACATAGTTGTGCATACAAACCAAGCTTTGCGTTCTGTGCTGTTTATTGAAGAGCCTTGGATCTGAAATGGCCATTGTATATTTCATGTTCATGTCAAAATAAAGGATGCAAGACAATAAAAATATTTTCTCTTTAACCCCAAAATCAAGTGTCGTAATGTAAAATTAGAAATTTTAACATTATATATCAGTTAACACTCCAGGTGTTCTTTGACTTAAATTCCCAGAAGTTCAAGTCAGTACACCTTCTGATCAGGGCTTCTGGGAATTGAAGTTCTAGAACAACTGGAGTGCCAAGGTTGGCCATCACTGTTATATATTAATAAAGGCCAATGAAGAAGACCTATCAAGAGCCATAAGAGCCATGGAAAGATAAATGCTAAAGGTATCCCTTCGCGACCACATCCCAACACACAGATAAGAAAACTAAGCAGAATCAACAAAGCTGTTGCCAAATATCATAAACAGAAATTGTGCTGGGCTGGACATGTCTCTCGAATGACAGATGGGCATTGGACAGCAGCAGTCACCAAGTGGTATCCCAAAGGAGTAAAAAGACCCCTTGGCAGGCCCCCCAAAAGATGGGAAGACCCAATTATGAAAAGTTTTGGTCGAACCTGGAGAAGAAGAGCACGACAGCAAAATGGAAGGAAAATGAGTCATGACCAGCAAGAACTTATCTCTTGATAGTCTGGTCAATCAAGGAATCAAATATTTGCTTTAATTAAATGGGGATTGTTTTTCTAAATTTCAAGATTTTGAAGCATCAAGTGTTGTCTCCTAAACCAAGAGGATTAGAAACCTGCATTTTTGCTGAAACTAGAAGTAACAAAATAGCTAGTATTGATCCATATGCTGTGTAGTGAAAATAATAATGTAAAAGTAACAAAAGGAAAGGAACAAGCCTTAAAATATATTACAACTGGCCTAGATTAAAATCACCTCAAATCTGTTTTAAATCTTTGGAGGATAAATGATAATGGTGCTGGTGCCAGACAAATTTCATTGTGTAGGGCATGGATAATCAGGATGCCAATACTTGGAAAATATGTACTGTATATGTGGCAGTTCATTAAGGCATCTTTGGTGGAATATGTCTGTGACAAAGATTGTTGACTGAAGATATCAGAGCCCAGGTAGGTTGATTTGGAAATAAACACTGTTTAAGATTTTTTGTCTCAAGCCATTTGAGAATTTAAAGGTAACTACTGTATCCAGGTGCCTGAGCAAATACAGGGAAGTATATTTCTCAAAGAGAAACACCTGTGTACCTTTTCACTGAAAGGCATTGTTCCTCAGACTCATAATCTTCAGGTATGTTGGGTTATCATTCCCATCTTCATGATGCTGGTTGAGGATGATGGAGGAGGCCATATTGGTCAAAACAGTGCTTAAAACCAAGGAAAGCTATATGGTTTTTAATTTGGCATAACAGCTTTGTTGATTTAAAAAAGCCATTCATTAGATTAGCACAAGTCCCTGGGCACCTTTGAAGAACCTCTTTAAAGCAACAACTGCTGTCCATATAGATAATCTATTATTTTAGCACCAAATGTGGGGGAAATGCTACCCATCGCTTTCCCCCTTGCTCAAGAGGTTAAGATGCTGAACTTGATGTCTGGAAGGTCATCAGTAAGAGACCCGAATACTGCATGATGGAATGAGGTCCCATCTCTGTCCCAGCTCCTGTCAACCTAGCACAAGCAAGAAATTGCAAGTAGATAAATAGGTACCACTTCGGTAAACACCATTCCATGCATTCCACACACTCTGGTGTGCCTGCCACATGTCCACATAAACATTGCCAATGCAAACAGCACTGGCTCTTCGGCTGTAAACAGAGATGAGCACTGAGCCCTAGAGTCAGCTATGACTGGCTTTCAAGCAAGGGCGACCCCATCACTAATACAAGCAGAGTTGAAGAGAAGTTTTGTGAAGTTCTATAAACGAATCTCCCTTGTGTGTGGGCTTTCCCCTAGTGGCCATGTATTGAGCTCCCTAAAGAAGGCTGATGTGTTGAAACGTTTGAGCACTAGAGACAACTTTTGGGAATTATTTTCTATACCCAGGCTGACAGCTGTGACTGTTGTGAACCTGAATATAATAAAAGTGTGTGAGAGATAAAAATGTATACACGTCAAGAACATTTTGTATAATGCTGTCAACGTTGTCATCATATTTATATCCGTAATCTTGCTACACCTCTTCTTTGTGAAGCACAAAAAATGAAGCTTTTGATCTTTACTTTTCACTTCATTTTGTTATAACATAGGTAAGATTATTTATATTGGCTTAGAGCAGTGGTGGTTAGGGCACTGCTACCCTAATGGAACGGAAGACAGAGCAGCCAATCATTAGCAGAGCCAGAGGTTACAGGTTGAACCAAGGGGCAAAAATAGATATTCAAAGGTGGACAGATGTTCACACATACATTTCTTCTTCCAGGTCTAGGCCAAATGTGAAACTGCCAAAATGAAGGCAGTTCCTTTCGCCTGACCTAGTGTGAGAAAGATTTGCTGGCAACACAAGGTTGTCCTTACCAGGGTACGCCCGATTGTGGTTCAAAAATACCACAGTCTTCAAGGAGGCTCTTTCTCTGTAACCGACAGATGTACATATATTCAGGTACTCCAATCCTGATAAGGAAACGAGTAGGATTGTGATACCTGGAGATGGCCTCACCCTGAACTGAGAGTGTATTTGCCCTAATGGTCTATTGGTGCACCTTTTCCTCATAAGAGACTACAACAGCATTGCTGCTAATGAGATTTCAGCCAGGAAATTAACATTATGAAAGTTCAGAGAGCAAGAATGGGCTGTTTCTGGGAGGCCCAAGTGTCATGCCCACTTGCCCCACCTCCTTGTAGCCACCTCCAGCATTCCAACACTCAACGTGTCTCCCTTCCCTGTATAGAAAAGGCCTTCGTGAGTCCCCTAATGGCAGTATAAAACATTTTAAAATACAATACTGCTAATGGGGTTATGGGGCATTGTTGGTCCCAAAGCATAGCAGAATTGTTGTTGTTGTCCCCCACTCCTTAGATTGCACCAAAGAGCTTTTTAAGCAAAGATTATAACATCATTTCCCTCTTATTTTTTGATGTCTTGTGGACTGGGTTCTTAAGGTGCTTTCAATTTATAAATGAAAGCATCTGCATTCAGTTTCAAATAAAACTGTGATTGTTTTTTTTTCTCTCCTTCCACCCTGCTTCTTTTACTTTTTTGATTGCAAGTAAGACTTTCAGAAAGGGTCTGTGGACAAAAGGGGTACACTTTACAAAGCTATACATTTGGCACATTTCCTACCTTGCCCTTTGAATTTTCGTTGTCCTTTTAGTTTCCTTAATACTACATCACACACGTAGTTACTGTGCTCTAATTTTAAAAAGCCCCTTACTTTCTCCAGGCACTGCAACCAGAAGCACAAAGATAAAATTAGCTGTGTTACTGTACTCACACGTTTGCTTGTACGTAGGAATAATACCAGACAAACTGGCCAACAACCAGTTTGTGAAGCTGCCTTCAGCCTTCTGGTGATTTTGTTTTCTTTCTTCTTATTTTCTTCCCTCCCTTTATCTCTCTTCTTTACTGGTAATTTTCAGAAATGAATCTAGGTTTGGTTTTAGTGCTGGTTGTGAGACATGTTTTACTTTTGCTTTGTTCCAGTCTTCATACTGACTTTATGTTGTGATTTGTTATAGCAAGCGTGATTTCTACCCCCTTTCCCTCCCTCATTTATTCTCTGACCTTTATTGATACTACAAGAGATTTTCCTTAGGAAACAAGAAAGGACCTACTGCTGTGTCGTGCCAAAGGCATGTTTTCTTTATTGTCGTCTTGCGCTTTCTGTGACTTCAAAGGTCAACAGATGAGCTTGTGCTGGAAAAAGCACAAAGTGACGATATCACCAAAGAAGTGTGTCCTTGCATCTGTGTAGAATGCTAAAATAATGAGATACTGTAGATGAAAATGAAGCTTTGTAAAAATGCGTTGTATAATCAACTCTGAGGCCACCAGAAAAATAATTCTGCACAGAATCACCTTGTATCTCTTTCTACTTGCCCATTATTTCCCCTAAAGACGACCATAGAAGCATTTTACATATTTTGTTGAGGGGAAAGGATCTCCCTTTTATAGCTAAACAGAAGCTGAACAAGTGAACTGTTTGGAAGTCTAAATTTCTGTTGCCGCTTGTTCTTTAATTATGATAAACGTATAGTTAACATTGATGTTGATGTCCTGGTGTTTCTGAAAACTTACATGGATCACCTGTTCATCTTTATAACAACCTCGTATTTATTTATTTTATTTACCTTATGATGAACTTTCAGTTATCTACATTAATGTTGATATATACAGTAATCACAAATTGTCCATCTCAAGTCCTAGCTAGAATTCCATGTCCAGGTTTGAAAGTCATTGAAGGGCTTCATCTGTAGCAGTATGCAAGTCCTCCAATGGGCCTCCAAATGTATGTAAAGGACACCTAAATATAATGTGTTCCATGGTTTGGTCTTCTTCTTCACAGTCACATTGGGGAGAGGACTTCCATCCCCATGTAAACAGAGTGGCTTTACATCTACAACAGCCAGTCCTCACTCTGTTCAGCTTCCCCTAGTGCCATCTTGGAAGGGAAAATCCAGCTGGCCATTTGCAGGGATTCTTGATTATGTGATCGTGGGGATTTGGAGATGGATGCTGCCAGAGTTTGTTTGTTTGTTTATTGCATTTCTATACCGCCCATTTAGGTGGTATTCCAGTTTCATCCAGGTATCTGAGATATTAAAATGGTTATTCTGTAGGTTGATTACAGTGTACCAAGCAGGATGTTTTAATTGTTGGTTTGAGGGAGCAGTTATATCAACATGTTTTGGGAGGAGAGGATTGTTTACTATTTTTATCCATAGGTTTAATAATGCCAGTTATCTTCTTAGTGGTTGGTGGTGGAATATGACTCAAGATGGGTAGCCAGTGGGTGTTTGTTGGTGTGAAGATACACATTGCCTGATTCAGCTGTATGTCTGTTAGTCCTGTGTGTGCACTGTTAAGCCAAGATAAGCAGCAGTATTCAGTGACAGAATATGATAATGCTAGGCTGGTGGATTTAAGAACTTGAGCGCGGGCATCCCAAGAAGTGCTGCTAGCTTCTGTAAGATGTTGTTTCTGGTTTTAATCTTTGCTACCACATTGGAGAGATGACACTTATAGGTCAAAAACCTATCTAAGGAGACTCCCAGGTTCTTGGGGTTACTACAGTATTGCAGATTTTCTCCTCTGAATGATACAGGTGGTTTATACCCTGCGTTTCTATTCTGCAAATGAAAAGTTGACACAGTAGTTTTCTGAGGGTTTGGTCTGGACCTGTCCTGATGGAGGTAAATGTCCAAGATTTTTAAGTCTGATGAAAGCACTGGCTCAGTCACAGTGAAGCTTTAATGTTGAGCAACCAATGCTATGTCATCATTGTATTGTAGGTGACGTAGAAAAGAATTGTTATTGGTCCAAGGTCACTCAGTGAGTTTCATGAGTGAAGAAGGACTTCAACCTGATCTCTCACATCCAAATCCAGAATCTTGTAACCAATAAACCATACTTGTTTAACACATGTCTGTTTGGTGTTCATTGAGCATTTATAACAGTTCAGCTGTTAGATCGATAAACAGCATGAAACTCACTTTCAGATTAGCAGTGATGATGTCAGGAAGATTCATCCAACAGTTACTGCCTCCATAATCTTTACAGTTTTTTGTTCAGATTTACAGAAGGTGTTCTGTAGTGTTTCAAAGTTCAGGGACTGGATAAGATCAGAATGTGTCATTTGGTAATATTGTATGAAGTTCTGTAATATTCTGACATATAGGGCAACCTGTATTATGAGTACAGCTGCTATGTTTTAAAGCAGGGGTTCCCAATTTACAGTCCATGGGCCAGTCCCAGTCCACAGCACCATTTCATGTGGCCCACGTCGCTGCACTGGAAGCGAAAGGAGACACATTTATGACAGCCATAAATGCACCCACAGCTGTCATAAATGTGTAAATGCTGCCATAAAACACATTTATGACAGCCTCAGACAAGTTTTACAGCAGCGTTTACACCAGGGGATACCAGCTGTTGGGGGGGGGCATGGTCTGGCTCACAGTGTAAAAAGGTTGTGAACCCCTGTTTTAAAGGATATTCAGACAATTAAAAACTCTTTGCTACTGCTATAGATGGATGGGTGAGTCATTGAAACAACAATTGGTTGCTTCAGTCAGTGACTGGCCTTCCCAGATAACTGGGGACTGAATGCTTTCTGAGGATGTCAGCTTTTGTCTACCACTGGTTAGAATCCTATTAGTGTTTTTACAGTATAAGGTTGTTATAAATTGCTGTTGCTAATCTGCAGATAATTGAACTTTGGCACTTCAGGTGTTCTTGGACTTCAACTATCAGAAGCCCAAGTCAGCAATCCTGCTTCTAGGAATTGAAGTTCAAGAACAGCTAAAGTGCCAAGATTCACGATCACTGTGCTAAGGCATGTCTTGGCCAGGTTACCCAGCCATTTACCCAATTATACAATTCAGATGCACTTTGTCACTAAACTGTAACTAATTATATAAAACTTCTGTAAATACCAATAGGATTCTGACCATGTTATAGTGGAGTGAAGGTCTGCAGGGTTGATGCCTTCAAAATACTATTTTTTAATTAGCAAAGCAATGTTCTGGTCTGCTGTCTTCTTTGGACATTCTTGTTGTATCTCAGTTTAGCTACAATCCTAACAATAACTGGAGGAGAGGAAATTGAATTTTCCTCCAAGAACCGTGGAACAGCATTTCAACCAGGATGAGTGAGGCAGATCAAAAGAATTGTTTACACTTGAGGGCCACTTGATTCTCCATTGGAGACTACCATGATGAGTACTTGAACTTTAAGATACTGTTGTAAGATACTAATGCTGACCATTAGCTATATATGACATCCTTAGAAATAAGAGAGTACCACTTATTATGAGACACATGACAAACTGTGTAAGGATAGAACAGAAGCCATCTAGGAGGAGTGCTAGCAGAGTGGAGCCAAGGAAGGGCGTGTCATTCCAACATACATACACTTTTTGGGAAGATCTATCTTTCGAAATCAGGACTGCAAGAAGAAGAGTAAAACTTCTGCTCCCATCCATCCCCCAGTGTTTGTTACTTACATTTTAAATTTTCATACTTATATGCTGCCCAATCAGGGAACCCGACTCAGGGCGGCTTACCAATATTAGACTATATACCCAATAACTACACAGTAAATACACAGTAAATGATACAGTGACATGTAACAACAATACATAGGTTACAATGTCATGTCAATAAAACGTAGTAAATAATACAGTGACATGTAACAACACATAAGTCACAATGTCACAATGTCAAGTTAATAATACATAGTGAATACATAGTAAATAATACAGTGACATGTAACAGCAATACATAAGCCCCAATGTCATTGTTTTCTAAGCCAGCTGGGCTGTGCAGCTAGTCCCGCTCTCCCCGGGCAGGCTCCTTTGCTAGGAGAGGGAGGGCAATATTTATTTATTTATTTATTTATTTATTTGGGACGGGCTGCAACGTCCTTGGTCGATTCTTCCACTGGAGTTTAGGAGATCAGTCAAGAAAGCTGGCAGGGTGGGGGGGGAGAGAATTACATTTACAATACAGTATTTCAAATATGCTGCTGGAGGAGAAGTTTATGGATTATCTTGGACTGTCCAAAATGAGAAACAAGTGGGTCTTGATATGTTGTGACTGTAATTATACATGTGTGTAAACCGCCCTGAGTTGGCTCTGCCAAGTAGGGTGGTATAGAAATTCAAATATAATAATAATAAAAAAAAAGGATTTAAAATTTCACTTCCCTTTGGATGACATCCATATACAGTAATACCTCGGGTAACGTTGAGACTTGGTTCCACATGTCTTAACGTTATCCGATTTTTAGCCTTATCCGATGCATGCATCAGATAACGTTAAAATCCAGGGAAAGCCAAGGAAACATGCTGGAACCTTAAAAAACTTTAAGAAATAATTGTCTAAAGGGTAAATACATTACAAAAACATGCCAGACCACCCTGACTTTAGGGGAACAAAACCATACAGCATTTTTAAACTTTTTAAAACGTTATAAAGTGCTTATTTAAAAGGTAAAAACACAACTCTACATTGCAAAAACATGACAAACCACCCTGCCTTTAGGGGAACAAAACCATACAGTATTATTAAACTTTAGAAAACTTTATAAAGTGCTGTTTTAAAAGATCTGCTCCCTCTTTTTGCTGTCAGATGTTTTTTTCAATGATGCCATGGCACACCAGAAAAGTTAGGTGAGCAGAAGAAAACAAATGTTAGTTTGTGTACTGTGCTGTAGTGCACTGACCTTCCAAGATCACCAAGACATGGGGAGGGGGACTCTTTCAATATGTCCTGACTCCATTTTAAAAGCTAAGAGGGATAGAAGCAAGCCCCAAATGAATGACAACATTTACCATCATGCAGAGTGGCCATATGGAGCCATGTGCACAGGAATCAATTTTAAAAGCTAACAGCATTGGTGCGCAAACTTTTCAGGCCATGGGCCAGTCATGTGTTTCATGTGTGCCCAAACTACGGTCCGTGGGCCAGATCCAGCCCATGACGCCAATTCATCTAACCTGCTCTACCCATGTTTCTCCCAGAAGTGGAAGTAAAACTCATCCGACCTCCGCTTCTGGGAGCAACGAGCATGGCGTGTGCTGGATGAATTGGCATTGGAGGCCGGATCTGGCCCACAGGGAGTAGTTTGGGCACCCATGAACCATGTGACTGGCCCATGTCCTGAAAAGTTTGGGCATCCCTGCTATTAGGAAGGCTTATGGGCCAGATCTGGCCCATGACATCAATTCATATGGTCCACACCACCGTCATCACTCCCAGAAACGGAAGTAAAACTCACCCGACTTCCGCTTCCAGGAGTGACGATGGTGGAGTGGGCCGGATAAATTGGTGTTGTGGGCTGGCCCCGGTGCACGGCCCATAGTTTTGGCACCCATGAACCACGTGACTGGCCCATGGCCTGAAATGTTTGGGCACCCCTGATGTTAGCATTTAAAATGGATTCCCGTGAACATGGCTCCAGATGGATTCCTGTGAACATGGCCAGATGGCCACCTTGCATGTTGGTAAATGTTGGCATCCATTTTGGGTCCCGCTTTTATCCCTGTTAGCCAAGAGTGCCCAAACTATGGCCTATGGGCCGGATCCAGCCAATGGCACCAGATGCGGAAGTAAAACTCACCCAGCTTCCGCTTCTGGGAGTGATGAGGGTGGAAGGGGCCAGATGAATTGGTGTCAGGGACGGATCTGGCCCATAGGGTATAGTTTGGGCATCCATGAACCTCGTGACTGGCCAGTGGCCTGAAATGTTTGGGCACCCCTGCTGTTAGCTTTTAAAATGGATTCCTATGCACATGGCTCCAGATGACCACTTTTCATGATGGTAAATGTTGGCATCCTTGGTAGAAAGAGAGCAGGTAGACCCCCCCCCCCTCTCTCAAGGAGGTATGCTGCTGAGGATCAGATGCTGTGATTGTTGTTGAGATCTTGCAACCTTGGGAGAAAGAGAGCAGGCAGACCCCCCCTTGCTCCCAAGGCAAACTGGTGAGTCACAGCCACGCCTCAGGGAATTTAAGGCAAACATTTGCATCAGATAACATTAATATAACGTTATCCGATGCAAATGTTTGCCTCAAATTCCCCAACGTTATCCTATTTTAGCCTTATCCAATGCAAAGGTTATCCAAGATATCGCTGTACAGTATATCTAAAATTTGGAGGAATATGGTATATTATGTCGTCTCATTGTGTAATTATTGTTTATTCAGGTCGAAGAGGAAACTATAGCTTTTCTGGACCATAGTGAAAGTGATGGAGAATTTGATCCAAGCAGCCTTCCAGACCCTGATAAATATGGAGACTCTGCTGAAGAGGATGACACAGAAATCCATGGGTATGTGTTATGTCTTGATACGGTTGCTTTTCCCTCAGTCACTTTCATCTTCACTCTCAATTTAAAAAAAAATCTTAAATATGTAGAAAGATATGAGTGAAATGTATTTTTATTCTCCACATCGGAACAATCAGAGATCTAGAGTACTTTCAAATTTATTATTTTTTAGATGACAGTTACTTCTATTGTTGTACATATGTTCATGATATGAAAAACAACAACAGAGAGCAGGTTTTGGGCTCTGCTGTTTTATCCTTGAAAAGCCTAAATGGTGCATCTTTTATCTCAGCTATTGGTTCTTTGTCTTTTTTCTGTTTTGCAGTAGCCCATCTGCTGTTGATGATGTCTTACCATATATTTGGGGAAATGTTTGGAGAACTATAGATGACACCCTGTTCTGAATATTTATGCACATTGAATCAATTTTTTTGTTTTTTGCAAAACAGCTTGAAATTTGCAGGTTGTAGATAAAGCACTTTGAATGAAAAACGCCACATTGTTGTGGGAAAATGTGTTTCTTACCTGTTTTGCTTCTGTCTAGACCAGGGGTTCCCAACCTTTTCAAGCCAAGGGTCGGGTCATGCTCTCTTAGCCAGCTTTGAGAGCCGAACTGCATGATGGGGGTGGCCATTTTGTTCCAACAGCTTCAAGGGTGGTGGGCATTTTGTTTCTTGAATGCCCTTGGAGGGGTGGGGCCCACATGAGACAGTGTTGTGAGCTGGATCTGGCCCATGGGCCATAGGTTGGGAACCCCTGCTCTAGACAGACTGTATAGGGCAGGGGTAGGCAACCTACGTCGTGTTGCACCAAATAATCCGGCCCCCACTCTCGGTTTAGCTGCAGAATTGTTTATGTCTGTTATAAATGTGTTTATGACAGCCATAAATAGCGGGGGGGGGGGACCAACAGTCTGGGCCTCTCACCTGTCTGAGGGAGTGTGACCCAGCCCCTGTCTTAGAATGGTTGGTGACCCCTGGTATAGTGTGCTGGCTGAGAAAGAATGTTAGGTCACCTTTGCTTGAAAGTCAGTCATACCCAACTCTAGGATTCGGTGCTCATCTCTGTTTATAGCCAAAGAGCCAGTGCTGTCTGCATTGCAGATGTTTCTGTGGATATGTGGCAGGCATGACTAGACATGGAACGCTGTTTACCTTCCCACTGAAGGGGTACCTATTTATGTACTTGCATTTTCTTGCTTTCGAACTGCTAGGTTGTCAGGAGATGGAAACTCACTCTGTCATGTAGCATTCAGGTCTCAAACTGCTGACCTGTCGACTTTTCAGTTGTCAAGTTCAACATCTTAACCACTAAGCCAAAGAATATTACAGATATTTTAAATTCCTAAACAGAGATGGGCAACATATGGCTTCCAGGTAATATCAAACCACAGCTCCCATTACCCATAGCCATTAGCCATGGGGGAAAGATGCTAAGAGTTTTTCTTAGCATCTGGATGGCCATAAGTTAAAGTTGTTACCCAAAATGCAGACTTAGTTAAAACTTATGTTTTAAGAAAAGTCACCATTAATTATTTCAAAAATTAATGAGCAATCACTTTGTTACATTAAAAATAAAATAGTAAGTCATCCATCCCATTATTTTAAATTTTCTCACTTAGAGAAAGACTGGTCTGGAAGAGTTTATGGCCTAGCCTCCTGTTTAAAAAGGAAGCTGTCCCAGTGCCTTCTAGGAGATCCCAGGAAACCACATTTAGATGGCTGAAGATGGGGATTCTCATAATGAAGTATTCTGGGAGCTGAAGTTAAAAAAAACTGAACAACATATAGCAATAGCAGTTACGGTTCTATACTATTCCATAGCAGTTCACAAAGTAACTAGCATTTTGCCCCCAACATATTGGATACTCATTTTGCTGACCTTGGAAGGATGGAAACATTGAGTCAACCGTGATTCCTGTCAGGGTTGAACTTACAATTTATTTATTTATTTATTTATTTACTCACATTTGCTATCCCGCCCCAATCGGGTATACCCGACTCTGGGCGGCTTACAAGATAAAATGCGATCATAAGCTAAACCAATGGAGTACTAATAATTAAAAACTTTAAAAGTTCATAAAAAACAGGAAATAAAACAGCCCCACAGGATAAAACCGAACAGAAAGGGAGGCTGTCCCTTAAATTAGCCACCCTGTGTGGGATCCTACATTCCTTGGTCCCCACACTTGTCCCGCCAGCCAGGTTTTTAAGCCCCTCCGGAAGGGTAGAAGCTCTGTCTGTAGGCGCAGTTCAGTTGGGAGGAGGTTCCAAAGGGCCGGGGCAAACACAGAGAAGGCCCTCTTCCTAGTGCTAGTGAGATGAGCCTCTCTAGCTGATGGAATGACAAGAAAGCCCCTCCAATCCGCCCTGGTGGGATGGACAGATGTTCTTAGGGTGACGTGGTCTCTAAGGTATCCTGGCCCACTACCATATAGGGCTTTAAAGGTAATGACCAGCACCTTGAATTGCACCCGGAGACATTCTGGCAACCAGTGCAGCTCCCGGAGCAGTGGTGAGGCACGAGCATAATGCCCGCACCCCATCACTATCCGGGCCACCGCATTTTGGACCAGCTGCAGTCTCCGAATGGTCACTAAGGGCAGCCCCATGTAGAGCACATTACAGTAATCAAGTCTGGAGGTGACCAAAGCATGTGTGACCATGAGCAAGGCATCCTGTCTAGGAGTGGGCAGCAGTTTGTACCACCAGTGATTAGACTGCTTGTACTGTACTTAAATTATATTTTAATGGATTTAATTACTGTTGTAAACCATCTTGAGTTTTGCAAAGGGAGGCAGCACATAAATATTTTAAGATAAACAAATTCAGTGGTTGTTTGACTAAAGGGAGAAGGGAGTAAGGAACCAGAGAGGTCAGGAATACAAACTGAAAAGAGCTAGAGATGGTTTAAGGGCTGAATAGCATTAGCTGTTGAAGGACATTTTAATCTCATGTGCAGTGTAGTGGAGAGAGAAGCATGCCATGTAGCAGTGAATGATGGACAATGATGACAATTTGAGCAGCTGCTGTTCTGTGGACTGAAGAAACTAAAGTTTCATGCGTGAATGAATGGAGAAATAAGGGTTCAGTTATTGAAGCTGCAGATGGTTAGTTGGTGTGTTCACTGTGAGTTAGTATATTTGTTTAAAAAATCCAAGCAATTGGATTTTCATTTTCAACATCATTAAATCATGTTCTGTTGGGGCTTTGTAAATTTAGATTTTTTTAAAAAAAGAAATGCAAATATACCAGTAGTTTGTAAGATGGTAAAACCTGGACAGAGCTGAAGAATGTCAAATAGCCATAGTGAGATGCAGTGAACCTAGGAAAACCATGTGGTGAAATACAACAGCAAGATAAGGCAGTAGCCCTTATATACGGCTTGTTGGCTTTCATTGCCTGATGTAAGAAAGAGATTAGCCTGGCCAGGTGATCCTGCTATGATAATAGAGTAGACCATGCTGTCAGCGACTCAACACCATTCATCAGGCGGTGGTTAACTAATCTGACCATCCTGAGGACTAACGACCACAGGGAAGGGTGATGGTTCCCAAATGGATTAAATCCCACTTCAGTCCAGCTTGATGGAGGGCAGCAGCTTCATCCATACTGGAGGTAGGGCTGAGGAAGACTTTGTGTGCTAAAAGGGCTCAGGACCAGAAAGTGACACATGGAACTTGATCAGTGGTACATGTGTCACACTGAGATACAGTAAGCAAATTGAAGACCACTGCATTATATTGTGCCCAGGACAATCTTCTTGGCTGATCGCCACAATGATAGCCAATATTCAGAAAGAGATACAGCGCTTGAAGAAGAAGAGGTCTTTGATTGGCTCCAAAAGCTCTTTGTCTGGGATGTAATGTACACACACACACATATTAGCACTGCATATGACAACGTGCAACTGAAACTAAGATTGTTGATAATTCTCTATACTTAATTTTGTTGGATTATGAGCGTGAAACGCACATTATTCTGAAAAATATTCCAGGCGTGGAATTTAAAACATATATTCCTGAAGTTGCATTTGTAGCCTGCATTTTTAAATTCACCTTTAAAAACCAGATCTGGCATAGATATCTTCCATGACTTTGGGGGCTTTTTATTGTTTTGCACTATCCATAATACATTGGTGCATGACCTGATAAACCCTAGTACAGTATTGGTTGAAAGCTAGCTTTTCTTTTTTCTTTTGAAAGTGGTCTAAAAAAGGTATCATCACTCCTTGCTTTTGTTACAATATTGTGAAATATTCTTCTGATGCATGAATATGACCGAGAATTTTAAAGCATACTTGTTAACCACTTTAATATGACAACTGGACAACATACAGAGGACTGTATAACATATATCTGTGTTAGAATACTTTCATAATTTTTCAGTATCACTCATTTAATCCAGTTTTTTTTAAATAGAGTAGCCTGTTGACCTCCATCTGAATTATGTTTAGCTAATCCTGTCTTGCCTTTCTTTGTTTAGCTGTGAATAGATCATCCAGTGTTTGGAGTTCTATAGCATCTGCACCAATCTTAGGCAACAACTCTTTTTCCTTGGTAGTTTTATGATCCTCATTTTGACCAGACAAGTGACCGGGGGGAAAAAACCACAAGGCACGTGATAAAAAACTGCACACAAAAAGGTATTTAAGAGAGGCATGTCTCTCCATTGAAGGGGGGGGGGGTCAAGACAGAAACGGGTCCTGATAAGGAGACTGTCTCTGTATTGCTCCCTACTCCTCCCTTCTCTCCATCCCGGTTTCAACCAACGTTGTCACCTAATATAAGGTATTTGAATTCTCTTGGCTTTTAATTTAGATAAGTTTAGATAAGTTTGATAGGCTTGAGTAAGTTTGATTGTTATTGAATAGAAGATATAAGTTGTCTTGTTAATCGGTTGTTAATAAAGAAAGTTGTGATTGAAGATAATATATTGTGAAGAGTCTTTATAAGTGATAAAAATTTATTCTTGATAGCCCCTTGTTGTTGTTTGTTAATTGGAGGGGCTACAAAGGATAATAACAGTATGAGCAATCTATTTTCATTACTATTGTTGTGCTTAGTCCACAATCTGACACTGAGTGAGGAAGAAGCTGTGCTGGGGCTCTAACATAAGGGTCTGCATTAATTAATCTCCGTTAGAATTTTTGCCATGGCCTTGTAAATTAAAATGCATGCATGTGTTTTGAAAGCCAGTGTCCTTGATTACTCAAACACCAGTGCTGAAGGGTTTGTTTTCCCCTCATCATTTCTCTATTTTGTGTGTTATGTTGACAGACCAGCTTCCCTAAGAAATGAGATATTCAAATGACATGAGGTCTTAGATATCAGGCCTGAAGAGTGCATTGCTAATTTAAATGAGATTAACAATGTTGAAGGGATATGAGTTTATAAATACCAAGGGGCTCGGGCAGCTGGTTTACAAGTCTTTCTCCTTAATCTCTTTATGAGGCAGGGCAATAACACCCAGACCTGATTTTTGGAGCTCAGGGTGGGGCATATGCTCAATAACAGAACGTAGAATTTGCCTTATACAAAGTTAGATCATTATTCAGCCTCACTCAATATTTTCTACACTGCTAAGCAACAGTTCTCCTTCGTGTTGTTTGGGGATGCACACTGATGGGTTCTGCGCCTGCGCTGAATCCGGAGCGGAGCTGGAAAGCTGATTGGATAAAGAGTTTTGAATGTGGGACCGCCCACCATGCCCAACCCCTTTAGGCGCCATTTCGCGCTCTCCCCTCAGTTTGCTTTTTTCCGCTGCGCAAGCAGGAGCCTGGAAAAAAAGCTGTGAGTACTTTGCTGAGATTGTCTCAGAATCTTCCAATTTTTCCTACTTTACAATTTTTCTCGGACTAGGGGACTTGTTCCCTTGGTCCTCGTGTGGCTGGGGCTCGCCCTCAGCCGCCGTTTAAAAAAAAAAAAAAAAAGACCAACATCTCGTGTCGGGGCCTCCCGGCCGGGATAATTTTTTCTCTTCGGCCATCTACTTCGGTGGATGGCCTCAGCGGCAGCGTTCAAGCAGTGTCCGTCCTGCAAGAGAAAGTTCCCTAGCTCGGACGGGCACGTGCGTTGTCTTCGCTGCCTCGGGGAGAGCCACCAGGTCCAGACCTGCGAAGTCTGTCGCGGCTTCTCGAAGGCCGCCATCAAGAACCGCCAGTACCGCCTTCAAGCCTACCTCATGGAGGCCGCACTGGCACCACCGGCTCCCCCAGCTCCAGAGCAGGCCGCTTCCACGTCTGCTCCTTCAACCTCCGCTTCTTCTTCCAGGCCCTCGGCCTCTGAACTGTTCAGGCGGAAGAAGGAGCAGGAGAAGAAGAAGAAAGACAAAAAAGAGAAAAAGAAGCGCCGTAGCTCTTCGTCTTCTCTTCCTCCGACCCCGGCACCGGCTCAACTTTCGCCGCCACGCTCCCTAGCATCCGCCCCGGTCGCAGCTCCACCTACGCCGGGTAGGATGTCGACCGAGGCCCGGGACGCCACGCCGGAGAGGGCCCACAGCCCTCCACCGCCGCCGGAGACTCCTCCACCTGTACCACCGCACAGGTCTTCCTCCCTCCGCAGTCCTTCCGTGGTTCCTGGTCCGGCTACCGAACCGCCGCCCCAGTTGAGCCTCATCGCCCCGTACATCGAGGCGATGGTGCGGAAACTGCACACCGAGCTCTACGGCCCGCAGACGACACCGTGGGAGCGCCCTCTGCCCTCACCACCAGCCACGGAAGCACCACCGCTCCGTGAGGAGGGCCCCGCGCCGAAGCGGCAGAGGGTGGAACAGGCGCGGTCGGAGGCCTCTCTCCCTCCGTACCAGCTGCCTTTGCCGGGGAGCGATCCGAGATCCGCCAGGCCGTACTGGTCGGACTCGGACCCCGAGGTCTACCTGCCACCGCCCAGCGTCTCGGCGCGGTCAGGAGACTCCGACTCGTCGGATCAGGAGGAGGAGCAGCATCAGCCACCGCCGGTTGCGGTCGACAAGTCCCCGGACGACAACATCGGCGCCGTCCACGGATCCCAGCCGGAGGATTTGAAGACCTACACCGGACTGATCACTCGCCTCGGATCCACACTTGGGATTCGGGCGGAGGCTCCCCCGGACGACTGTGAGGATGTCGTCTGCGGCTTGGCCGACCGCAAGGAGTTGGTCCCCGTCCGCCTCGGACTGCTCCCTAAGATTGCGAAAGCGGCCAAGGAGGTGTGGAAGAAGCCGGTCTCTTCGCACTCCGTATCCAACAGAGTGGACTCTATGTACAGACTGCTGGACGATTCCAACTTTCTGCACATTCACCCGGCACCGAACTCCCGAGTGGTCAAGGGCTCCCAACACCGGACGCCGATCAGCAGCACTCCCATCCCGTCGACCCAAGAGGGGAAGAAGCTGGACGCACTGGGCAGGAGGGTCTACGCCAATGCCTCCTTGTCCTTCCGTGCGTCCAACTACGCGACGGCCATGGGAGGCTACCAGTGTCGACTCTGGGAGCAAGCGGAGTCGTTCAAGTCCCTACTGCCACCTGATCGACAAGCGGACTTTGAAAAACTCTGCATGGAGGGCAACCACCTCTCCCTCCAGCAAATCCGCACCGGCCGCCACGTCACCGAGTCGGAGGCAAAAAACTTGGCCTCCGCCATCCAGCTCCGTCGCCACGCCTGGCTCCGTTCGGCTAACCTGCAGGACGATGTCAAGCGGCTCGTGGAGGAGCTCCCCTTCGATGGCGAGGGCCTCTTCGCCAAGGAGACCGACACCTCCTTGGGAGAGCTGAAAGGGGACTACGCCACAATAAAACAGCTCCGCCCTCCACACCGTGGGTCCGGCCGTTACCATCAGGACCAGCCGTCGACGTCTCAGGCGGGCCCATCCTATCAACCTCGCCCGCCACAGAGACAAGGGGACTACTCCCGGTACCAGCCCTACCGGCAGCGCCAACAACCCAACCGTCCACGCTACCAGCAACGGCCTCAGACTGGCAAGCGTACGGAACGGAAGGGCAAACAACGTGTTTGACTCTTCCGTGACCGAGACTCTACCCTACCGCCCCCTTTCCGACTACCTATCGGCGTGGTCTGCCATCACCACAGACCGATGGGTTTTAACCATCTTAGACTCTGGCTACGCGATCGAGTTCGAGAGATGCCCTACTGTCGGACGGATCCGCATCACCGATCCATCCCCACCGCTCCAGGAGGAACTAACAGCTCTCCTAGAGAAGGGCGCCATAGAGCCGGTCGCAGCGTTGGAGTCTCACGAAGGGTTCTTCTCCCGATACTTCCTTGTGGACAAAAAAGACGGGGGGGCACGTCCCATCCTGGACCTCCGTCTTCTCAACAACCATATCGACGCGAGGAAGTTCCGGATGGTAACCCTTCACTCCATCCTCCCGCTGATCAACCACGGGGACTGGTTCACCGTCATCGACCTGAAGGACGCCTACTTTCACGTGTCCATCAGGAGGGAACATCGTCGTTTCCTCCGATTCCAGGTGGGCGGCAACATCTACCAGTACACATGCCTACCCTTCGGCCTCTCCACCGCTCCGAGGGTATTCACGAAGTGCATGGCACCGGTGGCTGCTCATCTGCGACTGCAAGGCGTCCAGGTGTTCCCGTACATAGACGATTGGTTGATCTGCTCCCCGACCCAACAAAAAGCCAAGGACGACGTTGCACATTGCCTCGCCCTTATGCAGAGCCTCGGTCTGCGGGTCAACTTCAAGAAATCCCAGTTGACCCCCACTCAACGAATAGAATACATCGGAGCCGTTCTAGACTCTCTGGCTCTAAGAGCCTACGCCCCAACCAAACGTCTGCTCGACATCCGCACAGTGGTGGCACGGATCCAGGGCAGACGTCGGGTCCGTGCGAGGGACGCCCTCCGTTTGCTAGGACTCATGGCGTCGACCACGGCGGTGGTCTCGCACGCCAAACTCAAGATGCGCTCCCTCCAGTCGTGGTTCCTCTCCTCCTTCAACGGCACCCACGACAACCTCGGGAAGTGGCTCACACCGACTCCCGAACTCCGAGACCAGTTAAACTGGTGGACAATGGACCAGAATGTGACCGCGGGGAGACTCTTCACCCTTCCCGCACCGTCCATCCAAGTCACCACCGACGCGAGCACCCACGGATGGGGTGCGTGCTGCCGCGGACTACGGATTCACGGCATATGGACGCCCGAGGAAGCCGACCACCATATCAACTTCCTCGAGCTGCTAGCGGTGTGGAAGGCGATGAGGTCCTTCAGACCGTCGATCGCGGGCAGTGTGGTGCAGATCGCCTCGGACAACACCACGACACTAGCCTATCTCAACCGGCAAGGAGGGACCAAGTCTCTCTCCCTCCTCTACCTGACCGTCCAGATGTGGGAGTGGTGCCTGAAGGTACATGTGTTCCCCATAGGTGTCCACATCCAGGGCACCCTGAACTCCGATGCAGACTCCCTGAGCCGCAAAGGGACGGCGATGCACGAGTGGGAACTGGACGAATCGGTGTTCGACCGCCTGTGCCGACGGTGGGGCACACCGACCCTAGACGTTTTCGCGTCACAGACCAACTCCAAGTGCCGCCGTTACTGCTCCCGAGCGGGGATCGGCCACGGATCGGAGGGCGATGCCTTCATGGTGCCGTGGCACCAGGAACTGCTGTACATGTTTCCACCGATCCCTCTCATCCAACGGGTCCTGATACGGATCCGTGCGGAGAACGCCTGGACGATCCTGGTTGCCCCGTCCTGGCCGCGCCAGCCGTGGTTCCCACTACTCCAAACCCTGGCTTGCGATCGTCTCCGCCTACCCACCGATCCGAATCTCCTCCGCATGGAAGACGGTCGGATCCTTCACTCCGATCTGCCGAGCCTACACCTGACGGCCTGGCTTATCCGCCCAACATAGCACGGATCCTTGATCTGTCAAGGAAACCTTCCACACGGAAGTCCTACGATGCCAAGTACCGTCGCTTCACTGACTTCCTAGCATCCAGCGACCGCACCGTGGACTCCGCATCCCTGCAGGATGTCATGTCCTACCTCCTGCACCTCGCCGAGTTGGGATCCGCACATTCATCATTAAAGGTCCACCTAGCTGCTGTGGTCGCCAAGGCCCCACCTTCTTCAGTATTGTCCTCCGCCTTCAGAGACAAAACTGTTAAAAGGTTCCTTCAAGGGCTACGCAACGCCTATCCTCCAGTGAAGATACCACCCCCTCAGTGGTCCCTCACTACAGTGCTCACCGCACTCACAAAGGCACCCTTTGAACCCATGGCTTCGGTGGACATTAAATTTGTCTCCTACAAGACTGCTTTCCTTGTAGCTATCACTTCTGCCCGACGGGCAGGGGAGCTGGCAGCCCTTCGGTCTGACCCTCCTTTTCTCAAGTTCTACCCTGACAGGGCAGTATTGCACCCAGATCTGACATTCCTGCCCAAGGTCCTGACTGAATTTCACCTGGCCCAAGCCATCACGCTTCCAGCATTCTTCCTGAATCCCTCGTCTCCACAAGAGAGAGTGTGGCACTCGTTGGATGTCAGGAGGGCTTTGCTGTTTTACACCCAGAGGACTGCGTCCTTCAGGAGAGCAAAACAACTGTTTGTGGCTTATGGTGGCAAGACTAAGGGACAGCCTCTGTCTGCCCAGAGACTATCTAAATGGATCTCAGGTACCATTTACCTGGCCTATCAGATGTCATCCCTGCCACCTCCGCCTCATGTCCGGGCTCACTCCACCAGGACACTGGCTTCCTCCACTGCATTCCTAGAGGGCATCCCGATGGAGGATATCTGCAAGGCTGCCACTTGGTCCAGGTCCTCCACCTTCATCACCCACTACCGGGTTGATACAAGGTCCGCCCCTGATGTCAGACGGGGCAGGTCCATCCTGACGGCTGGTCTCCGATCCTCTTCGCTGATGACCGCCCATCCATGATGCCATCGCGCTCTCCTACATCTCAGGACGCCGGCTGCCCACCATCCAAGTAAGTGAGCTTGTTAGTCACCCATCAGTGTGCATCCCCAAACAACACGAAGGAGAAGGACAGGTTTCACTTACCAGTAACTGTCGTTCTCCGAGTATGTTGTTTGGGGATTCACACAACCCAACCCTGCCTCCCCTCAGGGCTGCCGGCCTGAGATGGCCTTAGGCTTAGCGGGCAGCTTTAATATCAAACTGAGGGGAGAGCGCGAAATGGCGCCTAAAGGGGTTGGGCATGGTGGGCGGTCCCACATTCAAAACTCTTTATCCAATCAGCTTTCCAGCTCCGCTCCGGATTCAGCGCAGGCGCAGAACCCATCAGTGTGAATCCCCAAACAACATACTCGGAGAACGACAGTTACTGGTAAGTGAAACCTGTCCTTCTTCAGGATTTCAGGTGTACAACCTGTCTGGGAATGCCAGGAACTGAAACTGGGATCTTTTGTATAGAAAGTGCTACTGTTAGACCACTGTGTTGGATTACTGAGTTACGGCCCTAGATATAATTCCTTGTTCCTCCATTTAAACAGCCTTCCAATAACACAATGGGAATTCTACTGGTGGGGAATTTTTGGAGCTGCTGCTAATCAGACGCAGCAAAACAACTGAATCGGCAAAAAAAAGGAGCTTCATATACTTAGAATGGTTTTAACTGTGGGTGGGAAATCTTCACTGTTCCAGATTATTAAATGTTCATCTCCCAGAAAACCCAACCAATATGACTAGTGATTGGGGTTAAGAAAATCCCATTTCCTAATTTCTGTAAGGCTGATGAATGAGAGCTGTCCCCATTACACAGGTCTGTGTTAGTCTCCTCCAATCTACTGCCTTTCAGTCACTACTGTATATTGGCTGGAAATAATGAACAATATTCCAATGCATTTAATAGGAATGATAGCAGTTTTAATTAAACACTTTTGGAGGGCACCACGTTGGGAAAGGTTGATAGGCTGCTGTGCCAAATTATGGTCTCTTAAAGAGTTGGATAGTAAAAGTTTCCAATTTAAGAACATCTCTTTTCCTTTTGTGCAAATGGGTCTTTTATGTAATTCCTCAAATAGTTGGTTATAATGCTTCTTTTCAATATGACTAGTCCAAAAGCTCTCCTTTGTTCTAAAGAACCATCTTTTGCATTTTTAACATCTGCATCTTTTCTTCTCATGTCTCCTGAGCCATCTTTTAAACTCATTTAAGAACTATCGTAGCTGGGAATGATCAAGAGAAATCCTAGCTTATTAAGTATGTGCTTTCAACATTAATCCAAAGTCATCCATTTTGATTGGCCCACTTCACAAAGATATTTCTCCAAGGCTTTGGATGAATTTTTGGTGATGATGATTCATCAAAAAATTGATTGCGGAGAAAGATGGGGAACTGATTTTAAACTAGCTAGCAGCAACTTAACTATTATCTCTTAAATAAGGCCCATTGCAGGTACTGAACATGTTTTGCTTCTAATTTTACACTGTTCTGTATTTTAATCACTAGCCTTATTATGAATAGATGCCCTAGTTGCAGCTTCAATTAGCTGTAATCTTTCTTGATTTCAGTCCATTTCTGTGACAGAACTAATTAACTGAATTGCAAAATAGATAGAATTGTTTTAATTAACCAGATTTAATGTTATATAATAATATCAAACTTCATTGGAGTATCTATTCCTAACTAAGATACAGAGTAAATGCCATTTTAAATATATATTTTAATATTCTGTGTGTCCAATTTCTTGTACGTCATATTTGGACCTTCTGGACAAAGGCAATCAGAGGTATGCTTAGTTTCATTGTTGCATTGCTATATGAATTTCAACTGCAGATAGGGAAAGTTGGCATAGCAATTGCATGTTACTAAATCGTCATGAAAACTTTTTGAGTAAAGAAGCGTTTATTTACTTGTTCCAAGATTAGGGTATAAAATGCCTATAGTTTGGTCTCAAATTTAGTCATAAGTTGTAGTAGATCCCCAATTTAAGCTAATATTAAGTAAGTTAACACCCCCTAACTTTAGTGTGTTCACTTAAAGTATAATTATGGCTACATCTAAATATTGCTTTTAAAAAAAAATATTTTATACTAAGAAAATTACAAACATGCATACACAGAAAAACATAAACATAAACAACATATACATAACATTACATTAATATCTACATTCTACCTCCGCCACCACTTATTCTTCTGACAGGGGTTCCCAAACCTTTTGTGCCGTGGGCCGGTCATGTGGTTGAACAGGCCAGTCACGTGGTTCCTCCTGCTATAAACATGTTTACACCAGCCGCAGGTGCATTTACAGCAATGTTTGCACATGTGAGGGCATGTTTTAATTCAGCTTCCCGTAGCGGTGAGGGCAGCACAGGTCGGATGATTTGGCACCACAGGCTGAGTCTGACCCATGAGCCATAGTCTGGCCACCCCTGTTTTAAAAGATTAACATTCGGTTAATGGTTCAAGTCAGTTTGTCACTCATTCAAAAGGAAATAGGAGATTCTAAGCTTGCAACTGGATCTTTCCAAAGTTATTGTACATATGTTTCCTTCTTCAAGTTTAATAGACAGATAGATGATGACAACCAAGATGTGGCCTTGTTCATAAAAACAACACCAGTAGGCAAAACATACAGATGATGCACCTGCAGTTCCAATGCAGAACAAACAACTCTAATTTTGTCTCACTTGACGAAGGACAGTAGAAATGAAAATATTTTGTCATCCTATTTATTTGAGGATGAGGACATTTTTCACTCTGGGCATTGCTCAGCAAATCCACATTTTAATTTCCCCCCTTAAAGCCTGCTATACATAGATATTGTGTTGCTGCCTCACTTCTAAATGCAGCTGAAATGGATTTAAGACTGCTTAAGAGCACGTCGGATCATATGAAAGGCCTGCCCACAGAGCCATGCAAACTCTCCAGTGCTCTCCATGTATATTGACAAAATCTTGTAACAGAAATTCCGTTCTGATACAAGATAGTTCCTTGATGCATTAAAGTAACTTGCCATACAGATTCATCTTGTGTACTGATTCATTTTTGGTAGTACTGTATTAGGATAGACAAACAAATGATTTGTGCAAGTTTTTCAACGTGCACTGTCCAATTAGCAATTTACTACTGTTGGAAAGTTAGATATCCTTCAAAAGCAAGTGTACAGTGGAACCTCAGTTAACATAATTAATGCGTTCTCCAACGTTTCTTACAGAAAAAATTACTTTAATCAAATTTCCCATAGGAATGCATTGAATGCAATTTCCTATAGGAATGCATTGAAAACCAAAATACATTAACTGAAATGTGATTTCTGAAAGGAATGCATTGAACCAATTAATCTGTTCCAAAAAAAATTTCTATAATTAAAGCCACTATTTTCTACGGATTTCCTTATTGTATTGCGATTTTTATGTTAACCGAGCCATTTATTAACTGAGGTTCCACTGTACAAATGTTTTTATTATCTTTCCGCTACTGTTTCAAAATGTTGCATAAAACACTATTAGAAAAGCTAATAGGAGAGAGTTACAGATTTATGGATTTGCCAAGAACTGATTAATGGAAATTGCAGTGGCTTTAGTGGTTAAGATGTTGAACTTGACGACTGGGTGGTTGGCAGGTCAGCAGTTCAAGGTACACAGACAGAAAGAGCCTTCTTGAGGATTGTGGTATTTTGGAACCACATCGGGGATACCCTGGTAATGGCAACCTTGTGTTACTGGCTACCCTTTCTCACACTGGGTCAGGCAAAAGGAACTGCAGAATGAACTCACCAAAAGGTGCCTTCATTTTGGCAGTTTCATGTCTGGCCTAGACATGAAAGAAGTTTGAGACCTGAGTACAGTAATACTTCGGATAACGTTTACCTCGGATATCGCTAAAATCGCATAACGTTAAGTAATCTGGGGAAGATAATTGGATTGAATAACATTAAGGTCCTATGGGATGGATCGGATAACAACCGCTAAAGCCTGTGTGGTTACAATGTATCTCTATGGAGCTTTAACGTTGTCCGATCCATCCCATAGGATTTTAACATGGATTGGATAACACTAAAAATCGGATAACACCAAGACTTGTGGAACCAAGTCTTAGCGTTATCCGAGGTATTACTGTACTGCACAACGGAGTACTGTTGTCTGTCCCAGCTCCTGCCAACCTAGCAGTTCAAAAGCAAGAAACTGCAAGTAGATAAATAGGTACTGCTTTGAAAGGAAAGGTAACAGCGTTCTGTGTGCTCCGACATCTAGTCATGCTTGCCACATTATCATGGAAACGTCTTCAGGTACAGACATGACTGGCTTTTGAGCAAGGGAGACCTTTACTAATTAATGGAAGAACAGTTATGAGAGCCCCAATAGTACAGTCAACCAGCCTCTCTTTGATGTGAAGATGTTAAACCCTGTGGATCACTAATTAAATGTCAGCTCTAATCCAGCTATATTAGTTGTGAGCAAGTCTGTAAGAAGTGAGACTTGTTAGTCACCAATAGTGTCTTCTTTGGTTTCAGCTGGATTCAGCCGGAGGCATATTCAGAAAGATGTCCCACTGTGTTCAGAAGTTTTAACAGGAACAGGTGGGCTACATATGTTGAATCAAAAGCCTGTTCCAACAGTCTGTGCACAGCTGCGAATTTCTGGCCTCTTGTGTATTGATCCAGGTTTGCCATTGAGTTGCTGGTCCCCCCCCCCTTTCCTTTGCAGAGATTATTTTTGAGCTCCTTTCTGAGCCTTTTTTCTAAATAGTAGAACATTGTCAACAGATCTGACAAAAATCATCTCTGTATGTGTACATAAAATTGCACCCATGAGTACTTTGGTTTTAATGATGTGACTGTTTAGATTTTTTTTTTCTTGGCACCAGGAAATCAGAAAGCAAAAGACAGGAAACACAACATGTCAGAAGAGGTGATTTAAAACAAACAATAAGATTTTAAAGTGCATATGTGTTCTTTTAATGCCATATCTTCAGACTAAAATGGCGCTGGGATTGCTTTTTGTTTTATCCTAGGATAACATGCTTACTCTGGTTGCAACTTACTACATTAAGAAGCAGGAGTTCAGCTAACCTCTTACTAAGAAATTCTGCCCCCAAATGCCAGGTTTTTGTTTCCAGCCATCAGTTGGGCAGTGGCCACATGTTCAGATCTTCTTAGAGTAAATGCCACTAAATTAAAAGACATTGGTATCTGTGAAAGAAGTATTGATAAACAGTAAATATTTAGCTACAATTCTCTCTGAGACTAAAATTATGACAATTTCTTTAATAACAATCGTGTGCTGTCAACTCAATTCTGACTTATGGCAACTCTTTTCAGGGTTTGCTAGGTAGTGAATACTCAGAAGTGGTTTACTACTGTGGTTCCACTTTTTCTGGGAGATGTCGTTGGCATGCAGCTTACCCAAGCTCACACAGGCAGGCTCTTCTTCTAATAGCCAAAGCAGGGAATTTCTTCCAATATAAAATATGGTTCACAAACTTTTGGAAGGCAGAGATACACTCGTACCATAGCAAGAATATAGGTTGGTAGAAATATAATAATCATGTCTTATCAGAGCTAATAAACCTGGCATAGTCACTATTTCTGTCTTTGAAACATGGCATGTGAGACAACTAATGTTAAGTCTTCCATAGTACATGTTGAGGGACATAGCATATAGTGACATAAGTGTTGTTTGGTTCTGCCAACTCCACGCGTGCCAGTGGTGGCATGAAGAGTCCTCTCTGTTGGCACACATGCCGTTGAGGGGAAGCCTGCCCATCCAGTGCCAATGGCAGAACCACTTCCCTACTACCTCTCTCTCGTGTTCCAATGGGAAGGTGAGAGGGAAGGCTTAAATCTCACCTGGGAGGCGGTAGTGAGGTGACCAGACACTCCCGCCTACTCCTCCTAGGAGTCAGCCATACCCGCGGGGGGTGGGGGTAGGGTGGGGTATGCCCAAGTGACTTCACCAGAGGTGCACAAGCGACATCACATGGGTGTGTGGGCATGCATGGTGCCTGCCCATGAGCCACCTCATCCTCCTTGGTCACTCGGTCTCTAAAAGGTTTGTCATCACTGCTATAGCTTATTCAGTGACTTTCAAGTAACCCAATTTTGTGTGTGTCTTGGAGACTAAACTTTCCTGGGAGTCCATCCATTTTTTAATTATTATTAAACTTTTTACATGACAGATATACAAACCACAAAAACATTTAACATAACATTTAAACATCACCCGTGCTATACAAGGAATTTGTAATTTCAGCTCTTTCCCTATTTCTCAGTTTTCCCAACATTTCCTATATTCAGGGTCCGGTTTTATGCCATGCTCACTTGTTAATGCAAAGTCTACAAAAGTACCCCATATTCCCCCCCCCCCCAAAAAAAATATCTTGTTTGTCAGAAACTGACTACGGAATTGAACATAATGAATCCATCCATTTTAAGAAGTGAATATTTCTTTATTTCAACAATGAAGTCTTAGCGTTCTCCACTGTTTCTTCAGGATTCTCAGATGTCCTGAAAAAATGTTTCCCATGATTTTAACTTGAGAGAGGCTAGATGGTAGGTGAAGAATAGATGCACATTTGATGTAGATTCTTTGAGTTTTTCACCGCTAGCTGCTAATTCTTTCCATACATCACTGGGTGCAATGGCTGTTAGGTAGCTGATTTTATAACTTGATTATTATTTTTTTAAAAAAATTATAAGCAATAAAATACAAATTGTTTATTAAAATGTTTACCACTTGCTTATTAGTGTCCTCTTTATATATGCTTTGAAGATAGGCGTTAATTATAAGAAATATTTAGTGGAGGTTTATGATTTTACTGATGGAAAAATATTTAAAACATTTCAAAATTTGGTAATAAATGAGTAATTTAATCTACTTTATATTAAAAGAGGAAATAAATATTCAAATTGGCCACACTTTCCCCTTTAACCAGCTGCTTTAAGAGTATGGGCTGTTGGCCAAATCAAAGAGGGCACTGATCCTGTTCTACATAGTAAAGGTAGGACCCTAACTCATTGCTACCCATTTGACAAGTACTGTACCTGCTAAACTTATATTAAGTATTAATTTGCTTACCAAGGGTCTTATGGTATAAAAAATGTGCTTGGTTTTTATTCCACAACTTTCCTTTACATATTTGTATATATGCCAGAAGATCTGCCCATAATCTGTATTCTGTGCCTAGTAAATCTTGTTAAGCTGCGTTTAACCTTGATGTCAGATGCAAACCATTTGAGTCAGGATTTTCTTGAAGGCAGAGTTTAATTAGCTGCTTCAGATAACTATCCAATGCATGAAGCTTTGCAGGACAACCTTTGTCTGCTCTGCATCTTACTCAAGGGGACTTAAATATTGACTCATCTGTGACCTCTTTTTAATGTAATTACTATTTTACCCATTTACTGGAAGCTCTTATGTGAATTAGCCTTTTGTTTGACCTTTTACGTAAGAATCATATTTGAAAGAAGTGAGTTAATAGGCCACCTAACAACTTTTACTTCCCAATTTTAATTTTAATCTTTTGTTTATAAAAAATTATTCTGTCAGTTTATATTCAACCTCAACTCCAGTTAGCTTAGTTGGCTCCAGTTTACCTACTGAATTTCATGGTTCTTCATCACGGTCTCTGTGAATCCACACATAAGGGTTCTGCACATGCATGAAAATTCTGTTGGAAGCTACCAGAGCTGAAGAAAAGCCATTAGAATGTGTATACTATGCATGTCTGTGTGCCTAATGCCTTCTCCCCTCAGTTTTCTTTTTGCTGGTGTGACAGTACCACTCTACTCAGTCCTCTACAGAAATTTTTCTTCCTTTTGTGAGTTTTTGCTTTCAATTTACTTAAACCTCTTTATTTGTATTTCATTTACCTTCACTCTTCATCTCTGTTCTCCTATCAATAATAATATAGTTAATATCATTATTAGCCAATTACCACCAAGTTAAATCTCTATTTCCCCTTGTACTTCTAAAGAACTTGTTTATAACTTCAGGGTTAGGGTTAGGCCCCAGTTGCTGCTTACCTAAGGAAAAAGCAGGTGATGAAGAAGAAGGGGTTACTTACCTGTAAATGTGGTTCTTTGGGTGGTCATCTGTGAATTCATACAACCAACCCTACCCCCTCTCAGTCATACAGATCTAGCCCTTCTTTTCCACACATTTTTTATCAACTGAGGGGAGAAGCCCTTAGGTGCACAGACATATGCAGTAAGGTAGGGCCATGCTGTTCCTAATGGCTTCTGTTCAGTTCTGGAAGATTTCAGTAGAATTTGCACGTGCACAGAACCCACATGTGTGAATTTACAGATGACCACTCTGTTACCAGTAATCCATTTCTTCAGTGGGGACTTGACCATGGATTTCCCAAGTGAAATCTAAGAGTATACGCTGTACTTCTCCCCCCACATTAAAAATTGTAAAATATTTTCTGCCCCGGCAAATGTCAAATGGTGGCTAGCAGGAGCTCTGCTAGTTGCCATCTGTGATGACTACAGAAAAGGATTTTCAAGAAGGTAGAAATGGAGAAAGAGCCTTTTTAAAAGAAGTGAAACAAAGAGCCACTAACATGAACTTTCCTCATGCCAGATATGTAGACATTTTGAAAATTAAACTTTTATGTTCTTTGGTCTTTCTTTTATCCATTCACAATCATCACCATTTGTATCTCTTTCCTAAGCATTGGCTTGTCTGAACAGACTTATTTCCTAGCATGGCGTTATTGACTTCATTGCATATAGTAAAAGAATTATTGCTTTATTTCTGCAGTGAGTTTGGGATGAAGAAACGGCATTTAGATGGAAGTACACCAGCTGAAGAGACATCACCAAAGAGAAAGAAGATGAAACTTCGCCAAGAAGATTCATGTGCACCATTAGATACAGGTCTTTCCCTCGCTGAGGACGAAGCCCTAGTGTTACATCTGCTCAACAGTCAAACCTAATCCTTTCCTCTCCCATTCTAATTCCAAAACTGTCTTGTCTTTCTGTCACAAACCAACAGTGTCAATAAATATTACTGTGTTATCTGAAACTAGAGTCTTTTCAGTGTATGGCTCATGACCAGTTTTGTTATTTGTCTAACTGTAAATGATGCACGGGTCTCCAATCTGTTTTCTAATTTTTATTTGAGGTGAGGGGAATTTTCAGCAATGTTATATCTATAATGAACCTGATCTTACAGTGGGAGTGTAACTCTATCTAGACTAGGCTGATTTGCCCCTATCCTGTCAGGAGGGCATCCCCACAGCATGATCTGTTTTGTTTGGATTCATTTTCACCTGTTAGCCCTCATCCAATCCATTATTGCAGCCAGACACGGTCTAGTGACTGAACAGCATCCTCTGCTGAATATGTGAAGATGAGATAGAGTTGCATGTCATCAACATATTGATGGCATTGCACCCAAATCTCCAGATGATCTCCCACATCCACTTCATGTAGATGCAAAAAAGCATTTGAGATTGTAAAACCCTGTGGTACCAGCACAAAGCCAACCTTCCAATTTCCAACCTGTCCAGAAGGATACTGTGGTTGATGGTATTGAATGCTGCTGAGAAGTCCAGGAGAACTCACACTCACATTCCACGTCAGCCTCCCTCAACAGGTCATTGAGCAGAGCAACCAGTACTGTCTCAGTGGCAGATCGCAGACTGAACCTCAACTAAAATGGATCCAGACTATTGGTATCCTCCAAAAACACCACCACTCTCAATCACCTTGCCCAGAAACTGAATTTCAGCGACATGTCTGAAATTGTTCAGATCATCTGTCATCGTGGTCTTTTTTTATAAAGGATCAGACACAGAATCATCATCTTCAAGCAGGAACACGCATATCTTTCCCACAGGGACATCTTCCCAATTTGTGTGGTCCAATCAATCTTTAGATCTTTTTGGCAGATTTTAGGAGCCATGATGGGTAAGAATCTAAATGAGAGGAAATTGCTTTATAAGATGCAAGTGTCCATACCATCAGGTTTTACAGGCTGAAATTGATTCAGTACAACTAGACAAGGCATTATCTTGGGCATCTCTTCTTGATTCACTACACCAGCAGAGAAGTCCAGGTGGTCTTTGGATGGCTTTAACCTTAGCTAATAAATGTGCTGTCAAAATATTACAAATATCAGACTCAGAGAGAAGCTAACTCTCTTGCCCAACTAAAGTGAGGTCACAAAATATTTGAAAGATCTCCATGTGATGGTTAGAAGCCTCATCAATACGCTTGATGTTATGATTGCTCTTTGCAGCTTTTATAGTGGTATAATATGTGCTGGAACACTTTCTAACTGCAGTAAGGTTATTTGCTGGGCTCGAGCCAAATGATAATTTAAACAAACAGCAAAATATTTGCATAATATGTACACAGAGAATAAATAATTCATTAATATGAATGACATACAGCAGCTAAATACCAGTTAAGGAGAAGAACTAAAATTAAAGTCATTGACTTATACCACAAATCAGATCAATTTCTCAATGCTGCTCAAGTTCAGAAGATCAGTGTGACTCAACCAAAACATTCTGTTCCACAGTATAATCGACCAGTAATATTATAGTCAACCAAAGCAGTTTTGCTTTTAGAAAAACTTCTAGACTTCCATTCTCTTTTTTCAATCTTTATGTAGGTTTCATCAAATTCATAGTTCCAAAGTTCTGTGTTTGCTCATCTTCCCACTCAGAAAGAACCGTTCCTGGGATCTCATAAACATATATGCGGAAGCCTTCAACAGAATTTCGAGCAAGGGCAACCTTTACATGTGGGGAGAAAATTGGTTTTGATACTCTTCCACCGTTTTGTCTGAACATAGAACTGCAGCATTCAAATGCAGAGAGACATTTAAATTGATTAACATCCAATAATCTATTTCAAAAATCAACTAGATTGTTATGTGCCCTCTCCTTGGGTCCCCTTAATATGCAAGTCAAGTTTCACATACTGTATTTAGTTTGTATGATTTAGATTAAGGTACAGCTCTAGGAGACATACAGATCAAGAAGCATTTTAATCAAAGACGTTACAGAGGTAAAATTGACACACACTGACAATTTTATCAATTCTCTTAATGAAACTCTGTTCTCAAAATATCAATAATAAATAAATAATTGCATGCCATCAAGTTGATTCTGACTTATGGTGACTTACTAGAATTTTCTAGATATACAGTAGTTTGAAATGGTTTACGGTTGCCTTTTTCTTGGGGTTACTCTGCGACTGTGCAGACTGGCCACACATGTTGGCTCTGGTTTGCTAGCCAGGTACCCAACTCACTGGGCTATCCAGGCAGGCCAGTATTCTACAAGTGAGAAGGATCTTGGATTTGTTGTAGCTCACAGGTTAAATATGAATCAGCAGTGTGATGTGGCTGTAAAAATGGCCAATGCTGTTTTAGGCTGCATTAATAGAAGGATAATCTCCCAAAACCCGTGAGGTACTAGTCCCCCTCTATTCAGCACTAGTTAGACCACATCCATAGTACTGTGTCCAATTCTGGGCACCACACTTTAAGAAAGATGCAAACAAACTAAAGCAGGTACAGAGAAGGGCAACAAGGATGATCAAAGGACTGGCTGTTATCTGATGAAAGACCCACCTTAACCCACAACACTGACAGGTTCTGTGCCGCACCATGTAAGATCCGAAGAACAATCCTGGCAGGACCTTCAGCCAAATGAACTTCCAGCACCTCAGCATTGGCTTAGTGATACTGTAGCTGTAACACTATTGATCTATATCAGGAGCTGTCAACCTTTTTAAGCTACCTCAGACAGCTTCGGGGCCCGGGGGGGGGTGATTTTGCCCTTCCTCCACCACATGGCACTTCCTGGTGTGGTGGAGGCAGTGGAAGGCACATGAAATGGTCCTGTTGGCCACATCTGGCCCATGGACTGCAGGTTGAGAATCCCTGATCTATATACTAATTTTACTACTCCTTAGCTCTGAGCAGAAATGCTCCTTTTAAAGCATGTTTGTCTCTTGATATATTTCAAGTACCCCAATTTTAACTTCTGTTCCCTTTGCTGTTCTATGCTGGTCTTGGACCGTAATAAAGATTTGATTTGGAAACCAAGACATATGAGGAAAGACTTAAGAAAGTGGGCATGTTTAGCCTGGAGAAAAGGAGACTGAATGGGGATATGAATGCATTATTCAAATACCTGAAATATGGGCATAAAGAGAAGGGGTGGGATCTGTCCCTGGGATCATCATAGAGCGCAGGATGTGTAATAATGGGGTGAAACTACAGGAAACCAAATGCCTCAAGAGGTGATGAGTGCTCCAACACTGGAAGCATTCAAGAGAATTGGACAGCCATCAGTCAAATCTGCTTTGATTCAGACTCCTGCATTGAGCAGGGGTGGCTGGAGTAGATGCCCTAAAAGACCCCTAAAAGGTCCAACTCAGTTATTCTATGATTCTATATTACAGTAGAACCCTGTATAAAGAAAAACTTCAGTTCCACAGAGCTCTTCACTACACGGTTTTTTCATTATGCAAAGTGCATTGGTGATACCCATTATCCAGGGTATCACCAATAGCGCACAAATGCTTTGTTGTACTAATTTTTCATTATATGAAGGGTTCATTATATGGGGTTCGGTTGTACTTAGTTCCTTTAATTTCAGGCAAACATTGTGAGATATGACACAAGAAATAACATTTTGTAGTATGTCTAATAGTCAATCTTGGCTACACAGTAGGAAGAAACTGCAAAAAAAAAAAAACCAACCCAAATAAATAGCATTGCATTACTTATGATTCTGTTTTTCAAAATAAAGAAACATGACTGGATGGTTGCAAAGAATAGCAAAACACTCCGATACACACAACCTCCACCAGCTTTCGTTTGCATATTGATTATAATGTTAAGGTGTGATTCAGATCTCTGCAAATGAGCAAATTATATTTAATGCTAAGCGCAGCTATCAATCTGAAGTTTCACCTCAGCCTCATATTATAATCTCTATATGCAGAGGCAGTCAAAAATGGTTCACACTTTACTGTTGTTGCATTACAGTTCTAAAATAGCAGTGCTGTTCATAATTTAATGGTGAGGATAATTTCCTCTCACTCAGAAATGTGTATATCTTTCAGCTAAAATTGCACTTCCTCAATTCTTCTCTTTGTGTACTTCAAAAGAGGAAGCAAAGAAGAAGAAGAAAACAACATCTAAGTCTACCTTGCCTGATTGGCAGATGATGAAAAGGATTCTAATGGTAAAATCAATAGGAAAAGTTCATGATCTTTATAGTATTAGCTTGACAAATCAACTGCTATAGCCTCAAGATCATGACCAAGCGATGTGGAAAGGATGAAGGACAACCATATCAAAGACTGATGAATGAATGAGGTTGTTTGAATTTTAAACAGATAAGGTAAAACAAACCATGAACAAGAAGAATAAACAATATCCAATGCAAACAAATTATTTCCTACCTACCATTTTGTGTGCCATGGAACTGAGTTTGCTCCCATACAACACAGAACTATGGCAGTCCCTAACAATGACACTCTCTTCAGTTAGGGGTCATCCCTACAATTAGACAGAATTAAGGGCTCCTTTCCAGTAACAGATTATGACTATCATAAAAAGGCAGCAAATATATTAGTTATTTACAGTACTATTGGTTTTTCTGCCAGGGATGCAGAGATGTGTTCATGGGCTTTTCCAGTTCATGCGTGAGACTAATTTGGCTAGTCATCTATGATAAAAAAGCAGTAAGCAAAATGTCTTAGGCCAGCCCTACTCTTTCTGTTTGGTTACATCAGGAGTTCTCAATCTTTTAAAGCCAGGGGCCGGGTCACACTCCCTCAGACAGCTTCGGGGGCCGGATGGCCATTTTGCCCTTCCTCCACCACATGGCACTTCTGGGCGTGGCGGAGGTGGGGGGCACATGAAATTGTGCTGTGGGCTGCATCCGACCCTCAGGTTGAGAATTCGTGCCTTACCTTCATTCATCTTCCTCCACTGAGATCTGGGAGGTTTCCACTGTTGACTTGACAGTCTGATCATGATTCCTGATGAACCCAAGCATAGGGAAAGCTCTTAACCACAGATTTGAGTTCATTTGCTCATATACCCCCAATTTCTGGTCTTCTGTCCTGTTCCCATCCTATCACTTTGTTCCTTAATAAAGGTAAAGATCTCCCTTGCCCAAAAGTCATGTGTGTCTGACTCTAGGCGGTGGTGTCAAAGAGCCAGCGCTGACTGCATCTACAGATGCTTCTGTGATCATGTGGCATGCATGACCAGACACGAGCATACATAATGCTATTACCTTTCCCACAGAAGTCATACTTATTTATCTACTTGTAATTTCTTCCTTTTGAACTACAGTACTAGGTTATAAGATTATAATTGCATAGCCAACACATATCCAGAGGCACTTTTAAGAATTGACTGCATAGTCTTGAAAACAGACCAAGCTGACCTTTATTTGCATGATGCTGACTGCAACACCTGAATACTAACAATCCCAAATACAAGACCTTTTAGCTGTTGTTGTGAAGGAACTGGGGGCAGGGGGAGACAGGACTAGAAAGCACCACAATAGCCATTCAGCCATACTGCCTTAAATTTACCTGGTTTGAGTGTTTTCCAGGGTGGTCAACATACCAGAGCATTAGAGAAATCTTTCTAGGACAGTGATGGCAAATCTTGGCACTCCAGGTGTTCTTGGACTTCAATGCCTAGAAGGCCAAGTTAGCACTCCTGCTGATCATGCATTAGGTGATAGGAAGTACCTTGCAATTTTGGGCAAAGAGGATGCTCAGAAAATATGTATTTTGGTATACAGTACATTTGGATGAATTGTTACTCTCTTCCTGTTCTCCTCAGAACAACTCTACAAGGTAAATTCACCCACCATCTAGTGACAGGACCAAGATCAACTAGTATGCTTGATGGCTAGGTCAAATTTAGAAACTGAAATCCTTCCAGCCTTATCCAACATATTAAACATTGCTGAGGAGGATGGTGAAGGACAGAGGTGCCTAGAGGGCAGTGGTTCATGGGGTCGCAAAAGGTCGGAATCGACTGTGCGAGTTAACAACAACAAAGTCTGGTTCTTAATATGCAACAGGAAGAGAATGGTCCAGGAAAAGAAGAAATTCCACTTTCTTTGGATTTTTGTTTGACAAGAATCATCAGCTCCTGCCTTTAAAATTCAAGGTTTAAACAAGGCATAGGTGGAAATCTGACTGGCAGTGGATCAGCAATAGTTTCTGATTCCTAATTGCCTAATAATCACAACATTTAAAACACCATCCCTCTGATTATCTTCTTGAAAAATGATGCAGAGACAGGACTGAGCATGGATTTGAGGATGAATAGTTTTGGGATCTTAATTCTAATTGCAGATCACAAATTTTTGGGGTGGGCATCTTTTCAGGCATTCTCTGCTCCTTACGTTTTTCCTATAGGTGTAGTTGCTTGATTCATTATTTTGCACATGGTTCCAATTGTCAGGGTTGTAGGAAAGCAAGTGTGTCTGGACACCTAGACATAATTTCTATCTCTTCTTGAACTTTTAAGTCTGCCCATCCCTCTGTTAAACCAACTTTATTAGGCAGTTTAGCTGGCATAAAAGGACTTAATGGATAAGCTCTGGTGGCTTGACTAAAGCTAGTGTTCAACCTTTACATGTCTTAGAGCTGCAAAATGCAAGAATTCAACCTTTTTCTAAATTAGGTGCCCTGGGAAGCTACAGAGCCATTTCCCCACTCTAAGTCAGACTATCTGAAAGCCCTGTGCTGCTTTAATTTCATCCTCTGTAAGACCTTCCTTGACTGCTAAACCTCTGTGCATACTTTATAAATGTCCTCAAGATGAATATGCAAAGGGCAGGGAAAACTCACACATATTTTGTATTTTATATTTAATACCTGCGTATTAGACTGGCGTCATGATAAAATATGGATGTGTGTTGATTTCAAAGTTTAGTTGGAGTTCACCACCTTTATCGCAAAAACACAACCAGAAGATCCATGAACAAAACTCTGGTGTAGACTTCTGTGTCTCTATCCCTGGATTTTGGATATTTACAAAAGAACTTGAAGGAACTATCAGCCATCACCTGGCTTTAAGCAAAAAGACTAGATAACTGTGGATTCCAAAACAGAATGCATTCAAAATGAAGGGCAAATATTCTATAATCAGTGATATATAGAATGCTTTTTTAAAATTAAGTTACAGCAAAATAAAAAAATACAGCAAAATAAAAAATACAATGGAAATCTGATTAAGTGGGAACATATAATACCTATATATCCAATTCAGAACTTTTAGACATCAGGCCATAAAGCTTAAAGTACAATAATTTAATTTTGTGTGTGTATGCATTACTTGACAAACTCTGCAAACTCTGACTTGTCCCATTCCCCACCCCCCTAAGATTGTGGCAACAAACACCCTTCCCTATTGCTATTCCCAAAATGTCTATGGTTCTGTTATGTCAAGATTCAAAGAAACTAAGCTAGATGGGTGGTGGGTCAATGTCTTGTTCATCTGGTATAATTTTATGGATGCCTCTTTGCCAAACAACCCCCTTTAACTGGGATCGATACCCATGCATTATATAACACATGTACAGTACTTGCAAATATGAGTTTCTAATGGTCAAAGTAGCCTTGAGAGAACTCATATTTGTGTATTCACATATCAACCCTATCTAAGAGGCTGTCCAGATGGGGTAAATTGGAGTGGTCTGGTTTGCATTTAATAAGATCTTATCTTTAGTGTGTTCTAGCATTGTGCCAAAAAGAGAGTGACAGATCTAAAATGTGGTGAGATGGTTGACTTTGTCATTCAGTCAAACATTAACTTCCTTCATCTACCCTTCTATTCCTACCCCCCATTCCTTTTATTTTGGTTTTCTTCAGTCTTGGGAATGAAAGGTTGTTTTTTAATTGGTTTTAATTTTTATTTTGTTCTTTTAGTGTTTTTAGTGGTGTATTACATGCCGGTTGTGTTCTGCCCTGAGTCGCCTGTGCAAGTAGGATGGAATAGAAATTTGATTAATAAATAAATAAATTCTCCAAGGTATTTTGGGAGGCAGTTTGGCTCGGTTTTTCCTTTTACACTGTCCATGCATGTTGAGCACCAGAGTGAGCCAATTCTACCAAATACAATCCTTTTGAACCTCTATTGGATGTTCCACTATTTTGGTGCACTCCCATATATGCTGTTCCCAGTGCCTATGGATATTGGGGAAAGGGATTTATGAGAGCCTTTTAATTGTCAAAGTTGCTTCTGGTGTTAGCTTCTGTTATTGTGAAATACCAGAATTGAAAACTTCCCCTGCAATTCTGCTGAAGGGCAAGGAAAATGAAAATTTAACCCCTCCTATTTGAATGTTATTGTGCTGCATTATTTAGGGGGCAGTAGAAACATTTTCTCTCTTTTTCTATGTAGAGCAAATCAAGAAACTCCCACAGCTGCCATTTTGATTGATGTTACACTTTTTTTTTACCGTCACTTAAGCAATGTGGGTGGCTTAGTAGGTAAGACACTGAACTTGACGACTGGAAGGTTGGCTGCTCAGCAGTTCAAGACACAAGTGCTAAACGATGGAATGAACTCCTGTCTCTGTCCCAGCTCCTGCCAGCCTAGTAGTTTGAAAGTAAGAAATTGCAAGTAGATAAATAGGTATTGCTTTGGTGGGAAATGTAAACAGCATTCTGGTGTTGTCATGCCTGCCACATGTCCACGAAAATGTTTGCAGACGCAGACAGCCCTGGCTCTTTGGCTATAAACAGAGATGAGCCCTGAATCCTAGAGTTGGAGAAGACTGGCTTTCGAGCAAGGGTGACCCAAGCGATGCAGTGCAACAGTAATCAAATAGCAAGGGGGAAAATCATTTTCCTTGCCCTTCCACAGCCCTCTATCTGAACATCTGTCAAGTCCCAGTGTGGTCTTAAACTTCGAGAGAGAGCAGGTGTTGTGCATTGGCCCATCCATGATTAATGCCTGTCCAGCCAAGAAATGGAGCTCACAAGTCACCTGCTCATATTCTTATGTAGTGTGGTTGCGTGATGTACAATATTTCTGTTAGACTTGTACCTATTTTGTGCAAATTGACACATGCAACTATTACATGTCTCCATGCACTATTTTGTCCTCTTTTGAGATGCTGCATACACAAAATCAAATAGGGACAAAAAAGGGCAGCAATTTTGGGGGAATGCACATTCTAATTCATGTTTAACAGTTGCAGTTATTTAAACAAAATTATGACATATCTCACCTGAGTGACCAGGTGTGCAAAACATGGATCAACAGCAATTGCAAACAATTACTGCTCTAAACAATCCATGCTGATCTCTGCTTTAATTTGAAAGGATTTGGTTGGGTATTTGGTTGATGTCCACGTGTGCATTTTCTAGACAGCCCTTCCAATGGAACCCCCTGTTGAAAACAGGACTGTTCTTTGGCATGTCTTAAAACAGTGGACTGCCCTTCCTAAAAGAAGATACAAGGTCACTGTAGTTTTGCTCCACTCCCTGCCTGTCAGACTGTGGTCTGGCCAACCTAGCTCCATCCTGCTAGCTTCTGATACCAAGGAACGCCATACGAAACAGTTCTTCTTTTGTTTCACACACATACTTTATATTTCTTCCTTCCTTCCTTCATTTCTCCCTCTGGCTCACACAGAATAATATGCATGCATGATGAAACATTAACATCCTTTGCAATTTTGTTCCCCATTGAATACATTTCCCTGCAGAAGGCTGACTGACAGAAGACAACAAGTGGTAGAAGAACTATCCAGGGAAAAGGAACTGAGTCTCTCCCTTGTTCGATCTTATGGGATTTAAATCTCCTCAAACTGAGATGCTTGCTGGAATAATGAGAATACTTTACAGGCTTTGAAGACATCAATAGGAAACCACCAGAGGCAGAAGAAAAAAAATCTGTAAATTTGTAGTGTGAGCAATGACTGCTCTTTACAGTCCACACTGTGCTCTAGAGATAAACTAGAATGGTTTTGGGGTATACAGTATGACTGAAAACTTGCTGGGGATGGGATTCTATGAACATAATGAGGCTTACATTTTATGCAAGCGTATTAACAGAAACCAAAACATGGATCAACAGCAAGTACAGTAAAACATCTCATAACGCTAAAACTTGGTTCCACAAGTCTTGGTGTTATCCGATTTTTAGTGTTATCTGATGCATGTTAAAATCCTATGGGATGGATCGGATAACATTAAAGCTCCATAGAGATACATTGTAACTGCACAGGCTTTAGCGGTTGTTATCTGATCCATCCCATAGGACCTTAACGTTATTCGATCCAATTCTCCTCCCCAGATTACTTAACGTTCTGCGATTTTAGCGTTATCCGATCCAATCATTATCCGGTGTTTTACTGTACAAACAATTACTGCTCTAAACAACCCATGAAGAATAGAGTTCTTTGTTTCATTTAAGATTCGGTTATTTAAATAGTTCCACTTCAGAATTTAGCTGTCCAAGCAGAAATTGCTGTGACTTTTAATGGAAAGGAACTCTAGAGCCAGCAAGGCCAGCGGAGGTGATTTTTTTAAAATTAAAATTCTTGATCTCTGCTTTAATATTGTGATAGGATTTGGTTGGGTTATTGGTTCAAATCTGCATGTGAACGTCATAACCGGCCAGCTTCTCAGTTCCTGAGTGAATGGCCATCTTTCTGCTTTCCTTTCTCACCCCTATTCTTGCCCTCTACTTTTACATATGTTATTTTAGTATAAGTTAAATTTCTTCTGATGTCTGGTTTTCTTCTTCCACACTTTATCTTCATAACAATCCTCTGAGAAGTTAAAGTAAGTTGGGATTTACCCCAAGAAACCAATATTTATGGGGAACTGTAATCTTGAAATGAACTTGCTGATGAGTTTTAGGAAAATAAGTTATAATCCTGTCTTCTTTTCTTTTGAGGGGTATATCATATTCAGGAGTTGCTGGTGCCTATGCTTCAGGGCCAAGTGGGTGGGAAATATCACCATTTGTATTGCATGCCAGATTGATTCGTGATGTTTCTGCCTCTAATCCAGGATCAGAGCACTTTAGCCAGTGGTGCTGAACTCCCACATAGTTTCCGCTGTGACAGGCGATGGAGTCAATCAATGTCTGAGGCTCTTTTGGCTGCCCAAACCATCTTTGATAGGCAGTCAGCAGAGAATTATCGCAAGGCAGAAGCTTCACAAGAACTGCTATTAAATTTCTCAGCCTACTGCAATATAAACTAATGGTACAGTTAACAAAAGAGGTCTATGCAGAGTGTGGGATTCATAGCCAATATACTCCCTTTGCAGATGAATTTTGACTGCTTTCTTTGTGGCGTATGAACAACCATGACCTACTAAATAACTTGGACAAAGTACTTAAATCATCATTAGTTTAGCTAATCCTGTGTCCCCAGTGTTGCTATCAATCAGGGGCTAAGGTGCGATTACATTGAGAAACTAAGCTGGCTTTGCTTCAGTTTGATTGGAAACTTGTTATATGGTTTGGATTGAGATCATTGATTGCAGAGAGGCTGTGGACTGTTTTGGAAGTTCAGCAATCACAGTGAAGCATTACATTGCGAGTGACATTTCAGCCCCTTTCTTTCTTCCCTTACTCTAGTTCAGCCTCTTCCATTCCATTTATGGAATTGTCTTTTGCCTCACTTTCCCTCCCTCCTCTTCAGTTAAGTCTTATACATCCGCTGGCAGCAGTGGTAGTTATGCTTCCCTCACCAATAGCAGTAAGCCACAAGCCGCCCTGAGTTCTCAGAAAAGGGCAGGGTATAAAGATAATGATGATGATGATGATGATGATGATGATGATGATGATGATGATGATGATGATGATAATAATAATAATAATAATAATAATAATAATAATAATAATAATAATGTTTATTTTTATCTCTCCTGATTCACTCCCCTCTTCAACAAGCAATCAACCCCTCACCTACTCCACTGCTGCTGCTGCTGCTTTTCTTTCTGTGTGGTGGGATGGAGTGATACAGATTTGTGTTTGGGGTGGGTGGGTGGGTGGGTGTATTTTAATGTATTTTTATTTATTTATTTATTTAATTTATTTATGGGTTTGTGTTCTGGGTGGGTGGGTGGGTTGAGGAGCGTGTGCGTGTGCGCGCACTTATTTTATTTTTTAATTATTATTTTGTATTTTATTTACTTATTTGGCCCTGCCCATGACATCATGACATCATGATGTTAGCTTCGCCCAGACTGTCATGACATCACGGTGGGGTAGTAAAATTTTTGAAGCATTCAACATCAGCAAATGTTTAAGAGAACAACAATTGATACATAACTTTTCAAGCACTAGGCTGGCAGTTTAGTCTGAATAATTGTAAAAAGGGAAGTGGGAGTTGAGAAGTTACAGTTCATCACATAAGGAGCAGGGAAGGCACTAAGGAAATGACGAGGTGATATTTAGAGTCCTAAGCTGCACAACAGGGTAGCTTGCAGTTTAATGTGCTAAAAGTAGGTCATGAGAAAGACTCAACAGATTTAGAATCATAATTGGAATAAAAAGGAAAATTACTATCTAAATGCGTACATTTATTATTTACTTCTTTCAGAGGAATGGGAAGTATAAAGACCTTTGCTTCCTTGATTGGTTGAAAGCACAGCGAGTCATTGGTTACCTTGGGCTTCCACCGATTTTATGAATTTTAGTGACTTTAATTTGGCTAGTCTAGTTTTGCATCTGTGTTTGACCTATTTTTCTATCTAATTCGAGGTGTGACACTTCAATTCTTTCAAGTGTATTATTTGTTGCTTACAAAAGGGAATGGCAAACAAGGGAACTGGAACATTGGGCTTCTGGCTGCCAGCTCACTGTGTAAAATCAGGCCATCTATGTGGGGCACAAAAACTGCTGTGTACACATCGGTCTAGTGCAGGGGTTCCCAACCTAAGGCCTGCAGAGCAAATCTGGCCCATGGTGCCATTTCATGTGGCTCCCCACCCCTCCAAGGGCATTCAAGAAACAAAATGGTCATTCCGTTGAAGCTGTTGCAACAAAATGGCCACCCCCATTGTGCAGGCTCTCTGTCCGGCCCTCAAAGCTGACTGAGAGAACATGATCTGGTCCCTGGCTTGAAAAGTTTGGGAATCCCTGGTCTAGTGTATACAATGTATTCTTAAGAAGTGAGAGTGAGTCTTAACGAAGGCCCCATCATTGTCTTGCTCATTTTTGTTACTTTTAACCAATTTAAAGATGTCATATCTTGCCAAGACTAACAAGAAGTTATTTTAGATTTTGGACACAATGAACCCATGAATAAAGGAAAGTTAAAACTTTTATTAAAAAGGGAACAGAACAGAAAGCATGAACAGTAAGGCAGCAAACAATGCAGAAAGATTAACTGTACATCCCTTCTGCTTTTTCGAAGCTCTTCAAGAGCAATGAGTGTGATGCCTCTGGAATAAGTAAGTGAGCAGGGCTTTCTCAGGATCTAGACTTACACAGAAGCTCCATTTTGTATACCTGTAGACATGTCACAGGACTGCAGTGGCCTAGTGGCCAAGATGCTGAACTTGACAACTGGAAGGTTGGCTCCTTGTCATTTAGACAAAGGAGGAATGAGAAGAGAATGAAGCTGTACAAACATACCTGGATGTGTTTAAGAAACATCTTAAAATCAGTGCTTTTTAGAAGGACTTCAAGAACATTCTTTCCCTAGCCAATTATGACAATTGTCTAGTTTCATTTAACTAGAACTTAAATCTGTATATTTTGTTATTTTGCCTATCCTGTTTTTCTCTATATATATGGTACTCCTTTTATTTAAGTGACTATGTGATGATATTGCCACTAGGATCATGCAATTTTTGCTCTTTGATTGTCCTTGTTTTTTAAAGATGTAAGCTGTAGGATAAAATCCAAGATGGGTAGTATATAAATTTAATAAATAAATTTAAAAGAATCATAGAATAACTGAGTTGAGCAGGGCCTTTTGGATCATCAAGTCCAACCCCTGCTCAGTGCAGGAATCTAAATTAAAGCAGATATGACAGATGGCCACCCAATTCTCTCTTGAATACTTCCAATGTTGGAGGGCTCACCACCTCTTGAGGCAGGTGGTTCCACTGTCGTTCTGCTTTAACCGTTAATACAGTTTTTGTCTGGCATCCTTTAATTTGAGCCCAATACTATACATTCTGTACTCTGGGACGACTGAGAACTAATCCTGCTCTTCCTCTTTATGGCCATCTTTCATGTGTTTGAAGAGTGCTATCATATCCCCTCTTAGTCTCAAGGCTATAGAGCAGGGGTGGCTAAACTTTTCGGGCCATGGGCCGGTCATGTGGTTCCTCCCACCAGAAGCAGAAGTAAAACGCACCCACGCATGTGTAAAATGCTGCTGTAAATGCATCCACAGCTGTTGTAAACACGCTTATGACAGCTGTGGGTGCATTTATGGCAGTGTTTTGCACATGTGCAGGCACATTTTACTTCTGCTTCCGGGAGTGGTGTGGCAGTGCAGGCCAGATTATTAGGCACTGCAGACCAGATCCGGCCCGTGGGCTGTAGTTTGGGCATCCCTGCTATAGAGCAAAGGTCTAGGCAACATTGACAGGTTTCACTAAACCTCCTCACCAGTGACAAAGGTCTTCTGTAACATCACCAATCCCTCCCACCAGGATTTCTATCATGATGTTGTAACATCTGAAATATACCACTCAAAATACTTCTAAAATTTCTATTTAACGTAACCCCCTAACTAGAAAACATTCATCTTACTTGCATACATAAGCACACATACAATTTTAATTGCTGTTTACTCTATGTTACTGTTACAATTTAGATTCATTACACCCTCAATGTACACCCCACCATAACTCGTAACTCATTACATACATTCTCTTCTTGAAACTTCTTGCCTTTGGGAAGAATAATCTGCAGGTATCTGATTTCAGCTTCCAATACTTTCATCTATTTTCCAAATTAACTTTTCTTGGTATTATGTGAGCTCTGATGGTGATGTGATTCCATTCTTTGAAAAACATTATTATCCTAGTAGCTGATTTGCTACATCAATAAAAGCTGAACAAAGCAATTTTTGAGCATAATGAACATTTACAGAAGATATCCCCCCCTTGAGCTGTTAAAATGTATCAAATCATTCATGCCATTAAAAATTGCTGTATAGATCCAGATGTCAGGAAAATAAATTGTTTGGAGGCTCACATGATACAAGGTTATTGATTCTATGGACATTGACAGGATGAATGCTTTCATCACCAGTGGTGTGCTTATACCTTAATTGATATAATCTGTGATTTAATTATAGGGCTGCTGGCTTGCCTGTGGGGACAACCTTTTATTTTAATTACTGCTGAAGACTCTGAAGTGCAAAATAGTATAGCTGTCGATGATTCTAACCTGGAAGAAATACAGCCCAGCGCAATTCTTTCACAGACTTCCCCTCCATTAAGCTAGCCAGCAACAAAAATATACTATCTATGAGTTTATCACACCTGCCTCCAGCATTAAGACAACATGTTGTCAAGCTCTGTCTAACCTCTAGAAATTTTTTACCAATTACTGATTCCACCTGGCTGCACTTCATAGAGTGCTGACACATCAGTAGCTTCCCACTTCTCAAAATTTCCATGCCAAGTCCTAAGCCCATAGGCTAAATCCTTGCGATGTCACCTTGTGTAACAATCACAAAATAATGTGCAGGTGCTTGAGAGAGTGAAACAGACAATACAGGTTTCCTACACCACTCCCTGAACAAATTTCATGTGCACAACTCAAATCCAGGTACTATTGTTGTGCCTCAATCAACTCTGGGACCAGATAGGAATGAGAAGCAGATGAAAACAAAGGTGACAGCACACAATAAAATTAAAATTTCCTCCTACACCTCTGCTAATTCTGAGATTTCTCTTCCTACTGGGAGACCTGGGGAAGAGTAGCAAAAACAATTCTATGACATTTCAAGTGGCACACTGCAACCTAGCAACAGAAATGTGTACAGCTTCTACAGACATAAGTTTGGGAAGTTATTTTGCTCTTTTTAACAGCAAAGATGGTGAGTGCCCTGAGGATCAGTATCAAAATACTGTAGGTCCAGAAGCTGGTATTCGCTTGTATTCAAAATGACTTTTAGAATTAACCATAACCAGTATATTGCTATGGTATAATAGGGACATTATGGGAGTACAGCCTTGATCTGAAACTGCTTTTCAAAATTGGAGAAATGCATAACCTAAAGGAGAACGGTGTTCCAGTCTACATATTAGTCTATGAAGCATAAGATAGGTCAGTTTTATCAAAGGATGTAAATGAAATTCTCTTCCACATCAGTATACTTTTAAAAAATCCCTGCAGGTATCAGAAAAAAAGAAGCCCTTATCGAACAGCCTCCTAATGAAAACTAAAATGAATTCATAACTAAAATAAAAGCTTCATCTCTCTCTAACCTCACGTTATTATATATTCATGAAGAGACTTCAGTTAACCATTCCTTTGCTTTGTTACCTCCAGAGTTCTAAATTTTCTTTATAGCAGACTCTAGTACCAATTTCCCCCTATATCTTTGTGGAGATCTGTCATCTCCCCTTTTCTTCTTCTTCATAAACATTGCATGTTACATGCAGTGATGGGCACCCATAAATTTTACTACCACACTGTAGGTGGAGTTGATGTTATGGGTGGAGTCTACATCATGATGTAATGGGCGGAGCCAATGACATGATGTCATGGGTGGAGCCAAAGTTTAAAAAACCCATAAAAATACAGTACAGGCTGGCTGGAGGTGCCTGACACCCCCACCCACCCGATCTTAAAGGAGGGAGCCCGGGCAGGCTGCCTCCTTTAAGAGCGGGCTGGCTGGAGGTGCCTGACACCCCTAGCCAGCCCAATCTCCCCCAGCCAGCCCAATCTTAAAGCAGGCAGTGCAAACAGGCTGCTTCCTTTAAGGTCGGGCTTGCTGAGGGTGTCAGGCTGAGTACTGGAGGTGTGCATATGTCAATTTGTATTTTAATGCAAGTGCACTCACCAGCAGCTATTTTGGGTTGCAGAGTCAGGCAGCCGGTGAGGTGACCAAACTGGTCACCTAAAAAAAAAAAAAAAAGGAAACCACCCTGGGTGGTCTCCCGGAAAGGTTACTACTCTCCTGGAGACCACCCAGGATTGTTACCACCGGTTCTACAGAACCGGAGCGAACCGACCCATGCCCACCACTGGACATGCCTATGCCTACCCTCTGAGAGGTTCTGATAGACAATTCATAAATCAAGTGCTCTCCAGAGTGGCTAAGGCTTCTGGCAAATAAGGCAAAACAAATCAAAATCCTGTATTTCCATCTCTCTGTATTTTCCCCTTAAACAAAAGCCACACTTCCTCCCTGCCAGTTTCTTTGTATAACCCACAAGGTATTGATGTGTGTTTGTGGTTTTTTAAAAAATATGATACTTACTACTACCACTGAAAGTTTCTGGCTTTTGGCTTTTCTTTGCCATTTACTAGCACTGGGGTGACAGATATCAGCGCTATCTGTTTAGCTCATGATTAATTCCTGACCTAATCTTGGCTTTTAGATGTGTTCTTGTGGCTTGGCCATTCCTGTGTTGATGGGAATTTGACCACAGTTCCCACTTCTCTGTCTGGCAGGGCCAGAAACATTTTTCCTTGCATTCCTTAAAATGATTTTCCTGTTGGAAGGAATGAGCAGATTATGAGCAGAGGTGCTTAGGCAAGTGGGGCGTCATAAAAATCAAACAATTAACTTAAATTAAAGTATGGCTGAGATGCTGCAAACCAGTGTTTCCCAACCTTTGGTTTTTTGGACTTCAATTCCCAGAAGCCTAAGTCAGTACGTTGGCTGATCAGTGCTTTGGGGAATTGTCTTAGGCTTCTGGGAATTGAAGCCCAAAAACTAAAGGTTGAGAAACATTACTGTAAACTAAGACGCTTCCAGGTCAAATCTCCTCCCCAGTTCCTTCCTTTTCTTGTTGAATTGTGCCTGTGTTTGATATTTTGCCAAATTGATATACTGCAAGGTATTTCCATTTGGTCTCTTCCAGGCTAGAAACAGATGTTCAAAATAACCCATAATCTGAGCTAAAAGAATGTCCCCCCCCCCCATGTTGTTAAATCACTTTTCAATTGAATCTTCTGCTTATGTCCTAAAGGCCAGTTGGTTAACAAGGTTAGCTCATCTGCTTCTCGTCCTGTAGTCATCTTTACTTAACTGACATTTCTAGAGATAATGAGCAACAATGATCTGAGAAGTTCTGTGTAACTCGAAAGCTGACTATTTTCACATGTGCCTCAATTTTCTATGACCTATTTCTGGTAAGTTCGGCTGCAGTGTGTGTGTGGTCTTTTGACATTGTTTTGACCACACCCTCTAATTGTTTGTTTCTGACTTCACTGTTAAGCCTGAGGCCCATCTCACGACCAGCATTGGTTGTCCTAAATCTCAGAAGAAGACAATTCCCATCTTGACCATCCTATGATTTTTAACAAGCAGTACTGTAGGCATTCCAGCATTCAAAGTAGTACTCATACACCTATAAGCAAGTAGGAAATGAGATCTCCCTGCACATCATGTTTATATTAAAACTTTTATCAAGTTTATACTCCGTCTTCTTCTCCAGGTGCCATATCCATTCTGGATATTGGCTATCATCATGGCGATAGTCTTCCTGTTCTTAACTCCTTGGAACAGTTATTTTGAGGACATGCCACACCAGTCTCTCAGGTTTTTCAGCCACAAAGTCCTTCTATGTCCAGGGCCTCTCTTCGCAAGGATCTTTCCTTGCAGAGCGAGTTGGAGTATTCTATACTTTATGTTGTTTCTCACAATATGGCCAAGGTATTGGAGCTTTCTTTGCTTAATGACCTTAAAGAGTTCTTGTTCTTTATCCACCAGCTGCAACACTTCTACATCAGTCACATTGTCAACGCATGATATCCTTAGCAGCCATCTGTAAATCCACATTTCAAAAACTTTGATTCTCTTTTCAGATGCTTTAGTCAATGTCCAGGCTTTGACACCATATAGCAACACTGGGAATACATAACATCTCACTATTTGGATCTTTGTAGTTAGAGTTAGATCTTTACTGCATAACAAATATCGCATTTTAATGAAAGTGGATCTTCCTTTTTCTATTTGTATTTTAATCTCTGCCTCGGGATCCCAATTTTCATTTAACACACTCCCCAAATAGACAATTTTATCCACTCTTTCATTTTCTTGTATTTCTTCCAATAGCTTGCCATGAGTTGGTGTTCGGCTTATAACCAGATATTTCGTCTTGGTGTTGAGATCCAAACCATATTCTGCACTTGAAGCGCTAACTTGATCCAGCATCAACCTAAGATTTGCAAGGTTTATATTCCTTATTACTTACATAAAACTTCCAAACTTATGAAATTGCTTACACTTAATTGAGGATGTCTGAGTTGCATTCTTTTATTTGAATTGACCCTCTGAAGTTGTTTCATGTGTCCTTTGAATGGAGGAGTTAAAGAGAGATTTACATTCCTTTGACAGAAATCCTGACTTCCACAGAATATCAGCTCTTTTGATCTGTTCAGAAGTTTCCAAACCTGGACTATATGGCAATTAACATTCCCATAGTCCACAAGGGGCTTGTTATCATGCTAAATTTGCACACAGAACACCCAAGTTTAGAAGAAAAAAGTAGCTGTGCTGACTGTAAGAAGCCCTTCTTCAAAAGGTTAGGAAGTCTGCAGAAATTTCTGTTAAAAGAAATTTAGCAGATACAATTTAATGAAGACTGTAAGAAAAGTTCTGCAGTATTTTTGTTTTAGTCTCTTCAAATGTTATCGTATTGGAAAAAGAGAATGAAATAAAGGGCATGTTATTTTTTCTTTTTTTTATATTAAAAATTTTTTGCTTGTTAATCTAGATGTTTATAGGATTTAAAGGACAAACTTCCGAATGCCGAAAAGATGGAACTTAGAAATGGTATAATCTGTCTTATAACAACCTTATGGTAAATTATGTGATGTAAAATATTTACGGGTAAGGGGGGTACTGGAGGACCAAAATTTAGATTTCTCCCATAAGGCGAGTTGAGGTATTATTAATATAATTAAGGTGAATTTGGATCATTATAGCAGATGGGAAAATATGATAATCCACCCATTAATTGCATTGGATTTAGAAATTGTCAGGAAACATTAGGTGACTAACAGCATGAATGAAATATAATGTAAAGGAAGAATACAACAGCAGCATAGGTAAAAGGAAATGAGAAAAAGGGTTTTACTTAAGGGTATGTTAGGTAAGATGAAAATGAAGTTTAGGATATCATAGATGGAAGAAAACTGAATAATTTAATTACTGGTGGCAAATATTAAGTCAACGTAACATCTGAAATGTTAGGAAGAGTCAGCTGTTTTCATTGTTTTATAAATTGAAGGATAAAATGTGCTATAGTATATTTATAAAAATATTACGGAATTGTAAATAATTTTTGTCAATGAAAGCTAAAGGGAGATAAGGGTCAAAATTTAGAATATAAATAAAAAGAATAGGGGTAAGATAGCCACGTGTAGAAGGAAGGAAGAACAAGAAATAACTGTACAGTTTTGAGCAAGTTGACTTACTTGATACTCTCAAACATTGGTAGGAATCCGCCTAGTCCAGGTCTCCCCTCCCCCTCTTCGACACTCGGAGGCGGTCCTTCAACGGAAGGATGGGGGAGAGAAGATGTCAGAGTGGTGAGGGGCTTGGGGTGGGTGATGGGGATTTATGTTGTGTTGGTCTAGGAACGTGGGAGGTGAGGGGTTAGATGTGGGTGATTTACTTATTTATTGTATGTCTTTTTGATGTATGTATCTAATTGGTTTTGGTGTTGTTTAGTTTTGTCATATTGAATGTTTTTCTATTTGTTTTTGATTTTCTTTAATGCGGATAATTATGTTGTATTTTTGTGTAATCTTTTGTTTGTGTTTTCTTATTTTAAAAATCAATTAAAAAAAATTAAAAAAAAAGAAGAAAAAGAAATAATAATCAACAACAATAAAAATTACTAATACCTTTTGTAAGCATGCATATTGTTGTTTACTGAACATTCTCAGTTTTCAAGACAATCATACCTATTCTTTTCTTCTTTTCTGGCCCAGTTTGAAAATGGATGAGTGATTCAGGCTGGAACCAAGAAATGTTCTCATTAATTTTGATGCTAAATATTCCATTTGTCTGGAGAATTGGCACTGCACAATATTTAGCATTTTCCTATCCCTCTTGATAACATCCAAGAGTCTCCAAGATGGTGTTCAAACTGAAACAGAAGATTCAATAGATCTATCATGTGACAAAGTACCAAACAAATGTTGAACTTTTCAAACAAGTTCTGTCTTTGCCTGGTGTCATTCAGCTAAAAACAAGCCGGCCTTGCAATTAAATCTTGCATTGTACAGTGCTCCTGTCCCGGTTTCTTGACAACCTGCCAGATGGACAGAAAACAGTCATTCCCCTTTCCATACACTTGACTGCAGTTTCCTTTCTTCTGGTTTTACTGAATAGCCGGAAATCCTGCTACAGTAATGGAGTAGACCCTACAGCCAGTGACTCAATGCTGAGTATTGGGCAGAGGTAAATAACCTAACTCCCTAACAGTGTCAACAGGTACGGGTGGATGAGGATGGTCCTCTCAATGGAGGAAATGCCACTGGAAACCATCATATTGAGCCCAATGGCAAAATAAGCCGATTAGGAACCACTTCACTATTCTGATTCCCAAAGGAGGGAGGTAGAAGAGGCCATGCCAGATGGACTGGCTGTGAAGGCACACCTCATTAATATCCTTAAGGCTGTGGCAGCCCATTGCAGTCTCATTCCATATGTGCCGTAGGAGATGGCTCCGTAATCACAGTGTGTGGGTCACTTCATGGCAAGGTGGGATCCACCTCAAACAAATTTATGTCAATGGCATTTCTGTTGGAAATGATTTTAAGGGTAAAATGTATACAGTACTTGGATACGAGTAGCAGCCACCACCAAGTGAGAGGGATTATGTGGCCACTGAGCATGCTCAGTTCCTGATTGGGTTGTTTCATCTCCACCACACTTTGGGTGTTATTTTTCCTAAAGGGCTTCACACTTTTGGAAAGCCTCACCATTTCTCCAAATCTGTTGATACCTCCCTCTTTTGAGTACCTACATAAGGATCCACACTCCTCAATTAAAAAAAAACCCTAAGGAATGATAATTCGAAGCCATAGTCAACCTGTGTTTGTCTGAATTTACACACTGTGGATGAACTTTTGTAATTAAAACTCTGGCTCCATAAGTCTGCATGCTTTTGAAAAAAGCATGTTTCCCTGCAGCCTGTGATTAATTCATCTCCTTTGGAGTCAGCTAAACTCTTGGAATTGTTATCCATCACTTCAATTTATATGAATATGGGGACATGGTATAATCCTTTGGTCTATGCTGGAATTAAGCCAAGGCTTCTCATTCAAATCATCACAAAGTGCTCTAGATCAGTGGTTTGCAACTTTGGGTCCCCAGATGTTCTTGGACTGAAACTCCCAGAATTCTTCACCATTGGCTGGGTTGGCTAAGATTTCTAGGAGCTGTAGTACAAGAAAATCTGGAATCTCAAGGTTGGGATCCACTGCTCTAGACAGAGTTCAGAACACTGCTTTAAAAAAGTAATTAGGGATATTAAAAGTAAAGGCATCACCTTGCAAACAAAAATTCGTGTAGTCAAAGCAATGGTATTCCCGGTGGTAATGTATGGTTGTGAGAGCTGGACAATTAGGAAAGCTGAGCGCAGAAGAATAGATGCCTTTGAAATGTGGTGTTGGAGGAGAGTTTTGAGAGTACCCTAGACAGCGAGGAGAACAAATAGGTCGATCCTAGAAGAAATCAACCCTGACTGCTCCTTAGAAGGTCAAATAGTAAAGATGAAGCTAAAATACTTTGGACATCAAATGGGAAGAGAGGATTCACTTCAGAAAGCCTTGATTCTGGGAAAGGTGAAGGGCAAAAGAAGAAAAGGGCAGCCAAAAATATGATGGCTAGATGGTATTGTAGATGCAATAGGCATAAAGCTGGGTGTGCTGAGGAGGATGATGGAGGACAGGGGTGCCTGGCGGGCAAAGGTTCATAGGGTTGCAAAGGGTCGGAATCGACTGTATGACTGAATAACAACAACAACAACAAAAAGCCCAGTCACTTGTTAGTGTTGGTGTCATTGAATGCAGTTGCTTTTACAAAACAATGTTACTTTTTAAATGGAAGGTAAGCAAAGGTTTCTCTTCAAAGCAAACATCCTGCTCACAGGTGTTTGGGAAGATGTGGATACCTTGGAGTCACCATTCAGTGAGGAGCCCGTGTATGTCTCTGAGATGACATTCCTCACAACTTCTGCCCATAGCAATCGGTCCCTGGCAGTTCTTCTCCATGTTGGTCCAACATTTGTCTTGAGAAAATCTTCCCATCTGCAAGGTGGTCTTCCCCTGGGTCTTTGGTGGTCTCTCAGATACCAATTTATTATTCTGGCACTCCATCTATTGTCACTTCTGCATGCAACATGGCCAGCCCACCTTAATTTGTTCATCAGGTATTCTGTTACTACTCTTTTGTTTGGGAAGACTGTTGTTTTGTAATTCCTGCACTTCCTTGAATGACAGGAGTGGCAGCACAATGAAATCTGACACTGTGAAACATTAAGACTCGACAGCCCTCACACCAGCTCAAGAAGACTGTCTTTCAGCTGCATTGACCAGGTTGACTAGAGGATTCTGGGAGGTGTATTCCAAAAGACCAACATTTTCTAGCTCTGATAAACAGTAATGAATTACAGGTCATCTCAATGCTTGTCAAGAAAAAAAGAATATGAAGAGCTGTGTAGTCTTTAAAATGCAGACTGGAAACAGACATCTGCCATGCATTTCTGTACTCTTTATAATTTATCTGCATTATCTGTGGAATTTTGATTCATAAGCCTGAAGAAAGCTTCCAGATTTTTTAAAGTGGTTTAATAAAGATATCATCCACTCTTGCATTTGTGTCATTAGTTGTGCCACACTCACCAGAATCCTATTGCACATTTCTGTTGGTGAAACTCCAATGTGTAGATTTTCAGTGTTGACTTGCCAGAGGTTACGAAGGCAGTGTAGGCATTTGCTGTAGTACATTGAATCATGGAACTCAACACAGTAAATCCCTGTGTTGACTTACTGTGGCAATTCAAAGCAAAGATTTGCACTGAATGAGTTTTGCTGGTGCACAAAACTAAGACAACCTTGGCCAATAACACACAATATACTGGCTCTATAAAAGGAGCTTTCCCCCCCACTGATTTCAGCAGAAGGGATAGAGTTGTATACATACATGCAGTGATGGGCAGCAACAGGTTTGCACCAGTTCGCCAGAACCAGTAGTAACTTTTCCCGGTGTCCCAGAGAACCGGTAGCAGTTTTTGGGGGCTCCACCTCAGGGGCTTACCTTTTCAACGGTTCCCCCACTGCACATGCGTGCCAAGTGCTTGGTGTGCATGCGCACCTACAATGCTTGGTGCGCATGCGCAGCCTCCTTGCTGTCCTCCCAAGCAGGGATGAGGAAGAGAAGCTGCTAGCCTGAAGCTCCCCATAGCCTGCTCCCCAGGGTAAGTGACTCACCTTTGGGTGTGCGGTGTGTGTGTGTATTTTAATGTGTATTTAATGTGTATTTATTTTTAATGTGTATTTTTATGTGTTGTACGTTTATTTAATTTGTATTTTATGTGTTTTTATGTCTGTTTAATGTCTATTTATTTTAATGTGTATTTTATGTGTTTTTATGTGTATTTTTATGTCTATATAATTTGTATTTTTAGGTGTACTTATTTTTATGAGGTTTTTTTTACATTGGCTCCGCCCATGACATCACGACGTTGGCTCTGCCGATGATGTCATGATGTTGGCTCTGCCCATGATGTTGGCTCCGCCCACAGTGTGGTAGTAAAACTTTTGGCTGCCCACCACTGCATACATGTCTCTGTGTGGAACTCCCCTTTATTTGAAATAAACAAGAAATACCTTACAGGTTGAGGACGTGATAGTGCCATCAGTGGCCATGTCTACTTTTAGCATCTTTCCTTTCAAGATCATTGCATTACCTTTCTTCCTCATGCTTGGAAGCAAGAGACATAACTGTTTCCAAAAACACAGAGTTTACTTCAGGTAAACAAGCTTTCAGAATGAGGGAATTTGTGGTAAGGTAAATGTGGCTGTAACATTTTTGCTTAAAGAAGCCATCCCATAATTCTTTAACGTCCATTTTACTGGAGACCCCTTCTATCTGTTTCCACAAGCAGCCACCCAAGAACAGTTCTGGAAACCTCTATGGCTGTCATATGTTGGAAGAGTTATTTTGGGGATTTTCTGCCTCTTGCACCTGTATAACTTAATCAGTGTGATTTTAGGTGAAGCATCATTTGTAGCTCTGCCCCAGGCAATAAAATGTCTTGAGCAAGTCCTTGAATTCAGCTGAAAACAATTGCAATTCTTCCTGTAATTGGCAGATCTGTCTTATGAGGAGTCCTGACTCCAGGGCTGCTGAGAAATGTGTGTAAGTAACAATAGCAATTAGCAATAGCAATTACACTTATATACTTCCCCATAGAACTTAGTGCACTCTCTGGGCAGTCCACAAGTTAATTAGTCTTTTGCCCCAATATGCTGGGTACTCATTTTACCAACCTCAGAAGGATGGAAGGCTGAGTCAACCTTGAGCCTTGGTCAGGATTCAACTCACAATGTTTTGGCTGCAGTACAGCAGTTTAACCACTGCACTACCTGGGTTTCTTAAACCCAAAACACTTACAACCCTTCCCATTCCTTTCAGAGCCTAGCATTCAACATGCAAAAGGTTGGGTTCCAGTTGGGTTCCTAAGAAAATTGGTGGCAGTGGTGGCATTTCTGTGCATTCCACTTCCTGGAGCAGAGGTTGAGGTGCTTATGAAAATTTCTCCCTCTGCTACCAAAATAATGGCCAAAATCCTGTTGTTTATCATAGTGTTTAGCATAGGTCACCTGCTCTGTACATTCTATTTGTACAAATGTGCCTACTTTAAATATGACTTACTATACTACACTAAAGTAAGTTTCAGTCATATTCAAATTCCATTTGAATCAATGGAGTTTATAGAGTTGACCCATCCAATTCCTACTGATTCAGTTGACCTACTTTAGTATGATTTACTACACCAGGCAAGAATATTTTGGCAAGTATAGCAGGGTTTGGGTATTAGTTTCTGTTACTTAAGTGGCAACTGATTGAGTTGGAAGTGTCATTTTGGGTTCTGCCTCATGCAGCAGAATGACATGAGGTAGCCTGGTGTTGAGATAAATCCATTTAATATCCTCCCTGCACTAGGCAACCTTTCCTGATCAGCATTCCTAATTGGGTAAGAGAGGTATGTAATTATATTCAGCTAAAAAGCCTTAATACCAAATGAGGAAAGATCTGAAGAGGATCTGGATGCCCAGGGACAGTGGACAAGTCCAACTGCTGTACAAGGTCACTAGCCATGGTTGCTGTGGGGCTTTGAGAACTGCTATTCAAAACATAACTTTCTCAAGTTGTGCCTCCACTGTAATATCACTCCTCATATGAACTTGTATGAGCTGGGGAGAATACTTATGTCTGAGACTTAGCTACATTTATGGATCTCCTGGACTTTCTTCTCCTTCTCCTGCTGCAGCTGCCATATCCGAATATTAGCGATCATCATGGTGACTAGTCATGAAGACTGCCCTGAGAATATAATGCAGTGGCCTTCCATTTGCCTTCCACATTGCAGTGTAACATCCATACCACCGATCCAATTCCACAAGTCACTTTCTGGTCCTGAGACTTTTTAGCACACAAAGTCCTCATAATCCCCATTATGGGATGCTGCCATCCATCAAGATGGAGTCAAGTGGGATTTAGTCCATTTGGGGACCATCACTCTTCCCTGTGATCTTCGGCACCCAAGCCGTTAGTCCTCAAGGTTGTTAGGTTAGTTAACCGTCACCTCACACTTAACATTGAGTTGCTGGCAGTATGGTCTACTTTATTACTATAGCATAGACATTCTCAATGTTTTTGCACCACAGGCCAGACACGCTCCCCTCACACAGGTGGGGTCCCAGGAGGCATGCCTGCTCCCTGGACAAACGTTTCTGTAATCATTGATATGCGGCACCAATCCCACTGTTTTTGCAGCTTTGTCCACAGCCTCTACCACTTCCAAATGTGGTGGAAGGCTGTTTGGAGCAATTTCAGTCTGTCTGAGTGATTTTCCGATGCTTCTCCACTTCTCTACGGCTGCTCGAACGTGCCGCCAGGTGACTTCCTGGTTCTGTGCTAGGAACTAAGCCAATGACGCAAGCTCTGCTTGGCATGGGAAGTCACCCGCAGCTCGTTCGAGTGGCTATAGCAAAGTGGGGAAGTATCAGAAAATCACCCAGACAGAGCGGAATTGCTCCAAACAGCCTTCTACCACCCTGGGAAGTGACGGAGGCTGTGGACAAAGCCATGAAAATGGTGCAATCAGCGCTGCTGCCGCCACAACAAGTGATGCATCATGGCTTCTGGGGATGGGGGCATGTCTAGAGGTGCCAGGGTTCTCACCACGGGTCAGTTTAATGATATGCATGGGCCCAATTAGGCCCATGGACTGGAGGTTGTGAACAGCTGCCATAGCAGAATAACCTGGCCAGACAGGGCATGGACTACCAGAATGGCAAATAACTGAGTTAACAATTAACTCAGTCTTGAACTTACATTAGAAGCAAAATTGACCAAACTTGGGCTATCATATTTTGGGTACATCATTAGAAGGCAAGATTCTCTGGAAAAGGCAATAATGCTAGGAAATATAGAAGGCTGTGGGAAAAGGTGAAGACCTAAGATGAGATAGACTAACTCAATAACAGAAGCCTAGCCTTAGGCTTGCAAGGTCTGAGCAAGGCAGTTTAGATCTTCTGGTCACTAATTCATAGGGTTGCCATAAGTTGGAAGTGAGTCAACAGTGTATGACAAAAGCAACTGTTCATTTGATTATATTAAATATTTTTAGAATGCATATTAGTGTTCACAACATGCAGACTTAATTAAATGAAAGTGGAATCATTTTAAAAGCTTGAGATGCATGAGCATGGGGAAGGAAATTTTCCAAAGCTTGATCAGGCATCGTACTATCAGTCAACTGATTAAAGTAAATTGGTGATTACTCTCAGTAATTCAGTTAGTACTTCTTCTTAAGATCTGGAATGAAATTGCCAGAGGTTGGCTCCTTTTCACTCCCCCACAACACTAATCAGAGAACTTAACACACTGTGATCCAAAGAGGCATCTGTTCTTAGACAAAAATACAAGTACAGTAGCTACAAATACAACATAAAATTCAAAATCCCAGGAAAGATACTTTTGGAGGCTGGAATTCCCAGCTAATGTGGCTACTGGGTGTGCCAACTTGAGATTCTGAGACTTGCATCGCAAAATATTGAGCCTTGCCAAGCCCTGCAAAAAGCACAGCAACACAATACCTTTATTAAGAATAATAATTGCATGCCATTAGGTAAACCCTGGCTTATGCCAACCCTTCTCCAGGGGTTTCTATATAAATAATACATTGAAGTGGTTTACTATTCCCTTCTTCTGGGGGCACCCAGGGACTGTACATCTTGACCAAAGCCACACAGGCTGGATCTTCTCCCGGGAGACACAGTGGGGAATCAAACTCCCTCCTCATTCAAAATTCCAGCCAGCCTTGACCCATCCAGATAAACTCCATTACATTCCCTTGCCCCTTCACTTTTCCTGGTTCAATCCCACCTGAGTGAGGCACCATTCCAAACCCTTTGGGAAGATTTCGTTCTCAATGAATTGCCTTTAAACCCCTCCCCTATTCCCCCCCCCAAACACTTTGAAATACTTTGTACTTCCACAAATCTTTGGGTGATCACCAAGCCTGCCAACATTTCTCTTCTGTGCAAAGATAGTGTAAGCTTAGTGGTTCTCAACCTCGGGTCCCCAGATGTTCCTGAACTGTAGCTCCCAGAAGTTTTCAGCATTTGCTATGCTGATCAAGATTTCTGTGACTTGTAGTCCAATACCATCTGGGAAGGAAGGTTGAGAACCATGTAGGTTATATTTTCTGATCTGTTGAACTGGAAAATTCATCAGGTTAATATACAGGCAAGAAAAGTACTGTAGTTCTACAGAAACCTAATGATCTGAAATCTGGATCTTCAAAAAAACAAACCCTATCTTGGAATCATGAACTACCCAAACCTGTAAATCAGGGGTTCTCAACCTTTTTATGCCATGGGCCTGATCACACCCCCTAGCCAGCTAATAGGGCAGGATTACACCCCCAGAAGCGGGTGCATTTACAGCTGTCATAAATGCGGCTACTTTCTCATTTACGACAGTCGTGGATGTGTTCACACATGCATGGGTGTGTTTTATGGTGAACATAAATGCGCCTGCTTCTATTTCTGGGTGTGGCAGCGGTGGGTCAGATGGAATGACACCAATGGGCTGGGTGTGGCCCACTGGTCATAGGTTGGGATCCCCTGCTGTAAATGAACAAGGAATCCTTGAAGGACCCATTGCTTGAAATCCTGTGGTGAGGGCTTGAGAAACACAGCAGGGGAATGTGTTCTGGAAACCAGTTCCAATGAGGCCCAGACAGCCTCAACAATGGTGAAGGATCATGGGCCTTGCAGTTCGTCAGCATCTAGATGGCTGCAGTTTCCCTGAACTCCTAGAACGAAACATGGAATTATGCTTCCTGTTGCTTCATTTTATATTTCAGTGGCTTGGGCTAAAATTATACCCCTATGTCAAATAGCTATGCAGGTATAAAAAGAGCTGAGCTGTTTGCTTTTGAATTGCCGGAGAAGGAAAATAAAGACCAGTTTTCCTAGAAAACATTACTAATTATTGCTTAGGTCTAATGATTTCAGTGGGATATCAACCAAGATTTTCTTTGGAAGTGACCCACAATTTTCTTAAGAATGCAATGCGTATACTGTACTGACTAGACTTCCTCCCTTCCTTTCCTTCTCTGTGAAACAATTGGCCCTCTTTGGTTGAACAGCTTGGTGATAGGCAGGGATGAAGACAAAAATAAGCCTGCACTCCTTTCCAAATAATACAAAAGTACTATTTCTGTTGTTACCTTGGAGAAAGAAATGGCAATCACAGCATCTATTGAAGTGCTCAGTAGAAGAGTATTTTGTGTAAAGAAAATCCTACGTTAAATTCCTGGGATCTCTAATTGGGTTACTAGAAGGGACTTCTAGTACTTTTGACTCCTTTTTTTTGCAACCACTGTTGACTCATCCCATTGTTGACTCATATTCAGCTTGTAATTCACAATTGCAAGATCCTTCTCTCTCGTAGCATTCCTGAGCCAAGTATCCCCCATCTTGTAATTGTGCATTTGGGTATTTTTCCTTGGTGTAGAATTATCCACATATCCCTGTTAAATTTCATTCTGTTGTTTTCAGGTATTTGGGACTGTGGTGGCTCAGTGGTTAAGAAGCTCACCTTGATAGCTGGAAGGTCAGCAAGTCAGCAGTTCAAGACCTGACTACTGCATGACGGAATGAGCACTCGTCATCTGTCCCAGCTCCTGCCAACTTAGCAGTTCAAAAGCAAGAAATTGTAAGTAGATAAATAGGGACCACTTCAGTGGGAAAAGATCTTGGGAACATGAAAGGAGCCTCATTTGGGCATCCCTGGAGTGGAGTTCTTCCAGCAAAAAACCTTTCAACTCCAAAAGCACCTTTGTGTGCTTCTGACACAATTTTTAAAAAGCCTATCAAGATCTTTTTGAATTCTGTTCCTGTCTTCCAAGGTATTAGCCAGAAGCGTAGCGTGCCTTGGCAGGGCCCCGTATAAAAATTTGTTTGGGGGCCCTTAGGAAGGGTAAAGATTTGTTTTGCTTACGCACGTTGGGGGCCCCTGTAGCCCGGGGCCCCCGTATAATTGATACGGCAGATACGGCGGTAGCTACGCCTCTGGTATTAGCTATTCCATCCAATTTTGTATCATCCACAAATCTGATAAGTATTCCTTGCACTTAATTAATGTCTCATCTAGGTGGAGTTGCCCATAGGAGATCATATGTCCTCTTAAGGAAGGAGAGTCCTTCATTTTAAGGGTTGTCTTAATTGATGTCTGTTTTAAAGCACCATAACCTGAGAGGTCAAGGTCTTTGACATTGAGTGCCTGCATAGTTGACTTAGAGGCACATAGATCCAATGGACACAGTTGCCTCCAGTTGAATGAGACATATTGTAATTCTAACTGTGAATTATATACATAAAGTGTTATATTATTAGGTTCATGTAAAAATGATTTTGCCAGTTTAGTACAGAGGTATAAGCAATTGCTTATACTTTTGGGAGGATGCTGAAGTACTTTCCCAAGACCAAAACCATTGGAGATCCCTAGAAGCCTGATACGCAACATAGAATGGGAAGATCTAAGTCTAAGTAAGTTATTCTTTTGCTCTCCTAGTTGGTGATTCATTCTCCTCCTATTGGGAGAAATGTCAGTGGCCACCCTTGTCCTATACATAGCACTCTATTGCTTCATAAGGGTGACAGAGCAGAGACCTCTCAAGGGCGAACCAGGTAATTTGGCAGAGTGAATGTCTACCTTGGACAGTAGATCCTGGTGTGGGGAGGAGCAGTGATGGTTGTGTGTGCTTTATGCCTCCTAACACAGCCTGCTCTCTTTGGATGTAGCAGAGAATGGTATCCCATGACCATTCAATCATCATTTCCACCTGGAATTTGTGGACCAGCTTGAGGGGGGTGGCCTCAACATATCCTTTCATTTTGGGAAGTAGCAAAAATGCCATGGGCTAGTTTTGAGATGATCTCATTAACCCAAAATGCATTTAGTTGCTATTGCAGTGCAACACGTTCTTGCAAAATGTAACTCTAGTCTTCTATAAGGCAAAACATACATGGACTAGGTAAAGGTCACCCTTTCTTGAAAGCCAGTCGTATCTGACTCTAGGGCTCAGTCCTCATCTCTGTTTATAGCCAAAGAGCCAATGCTGCCTGTGTCTGCGGATGTTTCCATGGACATGTGGCAGGCATGCCGCATAACTAAACACTGGAGTGCATGGAACGTTGTTTACCTTCCCACCAAAGGTATTTATCTACTTGCAATTTCTTGCTTTGGAACTGCTAGGTTGCCAGGAGCTGGGACAGAGATGGGAACTCACTTCATTGTGCAGCACTTGGGTCTCGAACTGCTGACCTGCCTACCTTCTAGTCATCAAGTTCAGCGTGTTAACCACTAAACCACCGCAGTCCCCTACATGCACTACACAAACACAAACCAGAGAAGAGGCTTCTGCTGTCATATCACTAGTGTTTCCTCAGTTGCCTCTCTTTGTTGTTTCCCTTTAAATTTTTATTCACCTACAGCTCTTTCTTTAATTCTGCACTTCCGGATTACGCCTGGGTCTGAAGGCGAAATTGGCACAGCGGGCAGCAGCATATCTATAGGAAGGGAGTAAGTTTATCTGCCACCCCTACAGCAATGTTGTCTAAGCTAAGGCACATTTATATCTTCCCATGGGATTGTGAGACTTGTAATTCAATACAGTACAGCAATATATATATATATATATATGCTAAACTCTCATCCAGAACTCTTAGGCGCCCTCAGCACTTGTGCTTCTCAGATTAAGAGCTGTATTTCTGCAAAAAGTGTAAGACATGTTTTGGTTCTTGGCTTAACTACTTTCAGAGACCCAGATGAAAGGAGCGTTGAAGGAGGAAAGAAAACTGTTAAAAAGCAAGAAGAAGAAATGGCCTGTGAAGGGATTATAAATAAAATATAGAAGGCTTATAGTTGCTTCAGAATTGCAGTAGAATTTTCATTTCCCAAATGGCTGGATTGGCTTCAGGAGTGGAAGCTTCAGATCAAAAACTACTCTAGAGAGACCGATGGGGAACTGAAGTTTCAGGATGTTAGAAATAAATGGAACATACTAGATGATGAAGTAAGCTTTATTTACATACCGTAATGTAGGTATAATTGGCTGGATATCCCAGTGGTTTAGGTACCTGACAGTGGAGCTAAAGAATGGGAGTTTGATTCCCCAATGTGACTCCTGGGAGAAAAACCAGCTTGTGTTGTCATGGGTAAGTTGCATGATCCCAGAATGGTCCCAGAAGAAAGGAATGATAAACCACTTTTGATTATGGTACTTCGCAGCTAAAAATCCTGGAAAGAGTTGCCACAAGTCGTAATTGACTAGATGACATGCAGTGATTAATGTTGGTTTTGTGCAGGGGTGCCAAACTTTTTGGACCGTGGGCCGATCATGTGGTTCAGGGAGCCATTCACTAAGGCCTGTACGGGCGCATTTTACTTCTGCTTCCAGGAGCGACAAGGGTTTCGTGGGCTGGATGAATTATTTATTTATTTAGGTTTATATCACCGCCCACTTGCCGTGGCAACTCAGGGCGGTTTACAATCAGGAAAAAACCAAAAACAGAACAACAACAACACACACACAACACAAACAGCTAAAATCCATTCCTCCTTCCAGAGGACATTAGTCTTTTCCTTCCCTGGGCAGATAGGGCCCAGGATTAGGAAGTGGGAACTTCCATCTAAAAACATTAAAACTTTTAAAATTTAAAATTAAAATCTGAAAAAGATTAAAAACAGATTAAAAACACACCAGATGCTACAACTACTAATTTAAAAGTAGAGAAAGAGAGGGGCTCAGATCATCCAATTTGCTGGGGTCATTATACCTTCCATAGCCCATATCTGTCCTGCCAGCCATGTTTTTAGATTCTTCCTAAAGGGCAGCAACTCTGTCTGGAGACGTAGCTCCATAGGCAGGAGGTTCCATAGGGCCGGAGCAGACACAGAGAAGGCCCTCCTTCTAGTGCCAGAGAGATGTGCCTCCCTGGCCGATGGAACAACTAGGGACCCTCTCTGGTCCGCTCTGGTGGGGGGCCAGAGTCGGGGCCCACACCCAGCCCCTAGTTTGGGCACCACTGGTTTAGTGCTGTAGAAAGACCAAAGAGAAGATCTTAACCAACAAGATTATCTCTGTATGGAGGTAAAAAAAACTGAAGAACCAGACAAACATAAGAATACTATGCCTTCTCCCTGCCAATATTAAATAATTTCAATTTATAGCCAAAAATAAAGCATAAGGGAAAGTATGGTTTTACTGTCAGCAAAATTCAGTATACAGTACTGTATAACTAAGAATCTTATTCTTTAGATTTGTAATTGAAGTATGAAGGCCACAAGCTACCAGCATGGCTAATAAACATTGTAAAATGATGCTATTAGAGATGAAAAGACCTCTTTCAGTAACTGGAAATTATGGCTAAATGAAGAGAAATTAAATGAACCTGTACAAAGAAAATGCAAGCAGATCATTTGAGAATAAAAATAAAATAAAATGAATTTTGAAGAGTATATTATCAAAAGCAGCAAGGCGAACAAGGATAAAATCCATTTAAATACATTATACACAGGAAGCAAGTTGTGGTCCATTGGATGGCAATGAGATTATACAAGTGCTAAAGGGAGATAAAGAAGATATAGAGAAGCTAAATGAATTCTTTTAATCTGTCTTCTCTGCTTGACTATATAGGTGAAATACCCATACCTAAACAGATATTTTCAAGAAGGTAGAATGAGGAGTTTCAGTAACCAGTCGTGACAAGAAAGGAAGTTCTAAAACTAGGTGACCAACAGAGAAGACTGTGTCTACATTATATCCATCTCAGAATTTTTAAACGGTTCAAATGTAAAGTTGCTAATCTTATACAGTAGTCAGAATTTGTAACACGTCCCTAAGATCACCTTCTATACAAGGAAAACGAGACGTTCCCACTAATTTTTGCAAAGGTTTCTGCAGGCAAATTGTTGACCAGTTAGCTTACTATTTGACCTGGGTGAATTGGTGGAAAACATTATTAAGCATAACATTTTCAAGCACATAGAGGATGAATTGGTCAAGAAGAATCAACATGGTTCCTTTCCTCTCTCAGTGAAAGGAGGTTTTGAGAGGGTTTTTATTTTTAAGAATGTGAAAGTATTGACAAATACATAGACTGAAGTGATCTGGAAGCTGTTGTTTAATGGAACTTTCAATAGGTTTTGACAAAGTTACTCACCAAAGGCTTCAAAGTGAACTTGGCAGGGATGAGATATGAGAAGTCTTTTTATGGATCGAAACATCGTTAAGGAATAGGCAGCAAAGCATTAGAATAAATATACCTTGCAAATGCAGGCCACAAGTAGCAAGTCCCTTAGAGATCATTATGAGGACCATAACTTGTTCATAAATCACCTGGAGTTCAGGTTAAATAGCAAGATGACCATACTTGCTTTTGGCACCCAGTTATTTTGGGTGCCAAGAACAAAATCAACTGGTGAAGATCTCCAAAGTAGTCTTTCCAAACTGGGGAATGGGCATGAAAATGACAAATGAAATTTCATGTAAGCAAATGAAAACTACATGTTTACATTGAAGGGATCTAAGATAGTGATTTACCACAAAAAGAATATTAAAGCTATGATATGTAACCCAATGGTGATTCATTATGTGACTGCTTTTTAAAAAATGCAAATTCCATGGTGACCATAATTAGAAACTTTTTCTTCTTTCATGCCCAGATCGAACTTTGCCCTGCCAATATGAAGTTACTTTTGTGGCTTTGTCGTTGGCCAAAATTAAGTCCTCATCGGCACATGTTTCTGGTAGTAATCGGCAGACCAGCAAATGAGCCAGATTCTATATCTCTCCACATTCACACAGTGTGTTGTTGTCTGGGAGCAGCCCCAAATTGTGCATGTTGGTATTGCATTTAGGGGACTCTGACCCTCAGCTTTTTCAGGGTCCTCCAAGTGACATAGGGGAGGTTGAGTTCCTCATTTATATCTTCCTTTAATGTTATAATGGTATAAAGAAAGTGCACAGAAAAGAGCCTCATTGAAGATTGTGAACAATAAGTGAGTGTACCCCGGGCAATGGCAAAACAAATTTGAGCATCCTCCAGAATCAACTTTTTAAAAAAAGCTGTTTTGGTTTTTTTTGCAGATGTTCCAAAAAGGCCTGCAAAAATCAACCTCCATTTCAACTAAGTCCCACTGGAAATAATAAGATCACTGCAGTGATATAATTTAATTGGTTCCCAATTCTCTGCCTATTTTCAGGAACTACGATTGTAATTTAGATCTTAAAATAATTTGACAGCATCTAATGTGTTTTAATAGAAGCCAGAGAGATATTGAACATCTCCCATTATATTACATTTTCATGCCAGGGAAATTAATTATCCTGCAATTTCTTTCTTTCTTCTAATCTTTTTTTTATGAGTTATCACAGATATTGACTTTCGGGAGAAGGAGTTTTGTAAATAGCTTATTGTTTATTCAGTGTTACTGGCTACTAGAAAATTATAATTGGACACTGGCCTTTTAAAAATACTTTGTCATCTAACAGTGGTGATTTATAACCTACTCTTTATTTTTATTCCTAACAAGGAGACTAGTTTTATATTGTAAGTGATTGATCTTTATCAAAAGTCTGATGCATCCATATATTTCAGAGGTAATTATCCAAGGAACTGTTTTAACCTTTTGTAGAACTAAAATATAGTCCATTTTATGTGGACATTTATAGAAATTCAATGAAATAGGAATAGGAATTAGATGAACCCTTTGTGTTTTTATGTGTACTTGTTTTTAATCTTGATATGAGATGCCTTGAGAAAGGTAGAATGTAAACTCAATAGATGTAAAGGCTTGATCCACAAAACTCTGACCTGCGTTAGAAGGTGCATTGCATTAATATACTTCACTTTATTTATAGCATCAGCGTGGCCTGTTGCCAGTTCTTTTTGACAATTGCCATAACTGGCAGAAATAGTTCCCCCAGGAATTAAGAATATACAACACTTCTATTAACTACATTAGACTCTTGTTCCATCTAGACAACGGGTCAGGAAGCTTGGCTCTCCAAATGTTCTTGGACTTCAATTCCCAGAAGCCCTGGTCAGCAGGTGTGCTGACTTGTGCTTCTGGGAACTGAAGTCCAAGAATACCTTAGAGAGACAAGTTTGAGGAACCCTGATCTAGACCAGGGGTCAGCAAACTTGGCTTTCCAGGTGTTCTTGAACTTCAATTAATTTAATTTAATTTAATTTAATTAATTTAATTTTTAGACTTATACCCTGCCCCACTCGCGTACAGCAACTTTGGGTGGCTTACAGGAATACAAAATACACAGTTACACAATCATAATAACATCATACACAGATCACAAGTAAACAACCCAAATACAATAAGTGCACACTAATACAATATATATAATTTAGTACAATATATCTAAATCATATTACAAGAACAACATATAATAACACACTATAAAAATTATACAATATCAATACAAGTACAATCCTCAACACAGAGAAGATACCATATTACAAGACCAATTTTAACAATACAATTACTAGAAGCTCAAGACAGTACACCTGCTTATCAGGGCTTCTGGGATTAAAGTCCAAGAACATATGGAGAGCCAAGTTTTCTGACCCCTGATCTAGACCATTAGTAACAGTTCTGACTAGCAAGAGGTTTCTGGGATTCCTTTCTAGCCATATGTAGAGATCCCTAGTTTCTCTGGTCTTCTGCTGTCCAAAAACCAACCATGCGTAGCTTCTTAAATCAGTCCAGTTGAGAGTGTTCAGCATGGTGTGTACCATACAGTCACGACCAGTGGTGGGCAGCAAAATTTTTACTACCACACTGTGGGTGGAGTCAACATTGTGGGTGGAGCCTAATTTGTGGGTGGAGCCAATGTCATGGGCAGAGTCAACATCATGGGCAGGACCATGTGACCGGGTGGGTGGGGCCAAGGTTGATCATGGACTTGCTGTTTTAAGTATAAAAAAATACAAAAGGTAGTTAACTTTATGCATTTAATACTTTAACAATAACAAGAGATACACAAAACAAGATTTTGCTACAAGAATTTTACAATATGAATTAAAAGCTATAGAACTGTTTGACAATCAGAAATAAGAACTGCTGTACAGTAAAAACCTCGCATAAAGAGCGCCTCGCTTAGAGACTAACTTGCTTGAAGAGCAGAATTTTCTCTGAATGGTCACCTCACTTAACTCAACCAAAAACTCACTTAACAACAAAATCAGGGTCACAATTGGTCACTTACAATGGTGTTTCACTTAAAGAGCAAACTCACTTAAAGATGAATTAAAAATCTGACCAAAAATAAAACTTATTCTAGGTATAGTATTCCCAAAGTGCTGCTTGATTGGCATTCTCTGGACGTTCTCCTTTATCTTGCCTAAGAGAGCGAGCTTCATCAGCTGTGTGATGTTGGGTTTGCAACCACCTTTTAACTGTAGGAATAGGGTCCCAGACATGTACAGGTAGGGCAATTATACTGATTGTCATTATGCTTGATATACAGTCAAGCCTCGCATAAAGAGCGCCTCGCTTAAAGAGTAACTCGCTTAAAGAGCAGAAATTTCTCTGAATGTTCGCTTCACTTAACAAGGTTCACCATCACTAGCCTAGATCTCTCTCCCTGTGGTTTTCCTGACTGTTGTGATCACCTTTCTCTATCCAGCTCATGTATTCATACTCACAGAGACCAGAAAAGTTATATTTTTAGACTAGAACTCCTAGAATGCGTGACACCATGCTGGTTGAGGTATTATGCAAGTTGAAGGATAAAAAAACTTTCCTCAGCTCTGCACACTCCCTCGGGACACAGTTTTGCATCAAGAGAAATTTTTGCAAGAGTGGGTAGGTGAGAAAGTGGAGGCAGCCTTTCTCACATAATGTAGGAACATGATAAGTCTACCTGTCTGTTATGAAGATACAAGATCAGGCTTTAGTTGTGCAGCATCTCCACTGAAGTTAATCCTCAAAACTATAACTTTATGAGTCTGTTCAGAAGCCAAGTCCTCAGTTTTATGACATTAATGGTGCAAATTAACACATGTGACTGCATATACAAATACACGCGCATGCACACATGTGCATGCACGCACACAAAATAACCCTGATTTCTCTTACACGCCTCTGCTACAATTCAGCCTACTCAATCAGAACTAATTTTTCCTCACCACATTAGCTATAATAAGCCGTAATTTTAGTATTAAAGTTTTTAATAACTGTAAAATACAAAACATCAAGAATGTCTCCCTAAATTAAATTAATTATGGAGACTGGTGCTGAAGAGGATTAGTCCCAGTTCAGAAAATAAAGGGGATGTGTTTTCTATTATGCATAATTTCTTAACATACAGAAGCTAGGAATCCACTGGCATTTGTGTACATTGTGTGCAGCTTGCCACAGCTAACTGCAACTAATTATTGAGGTAGTGTGCTATATTTCAGTCAGGTGGCCGATCAAATGCTAAACTGTCCAACTGACAAGGTATTTGTTCTTTATCAGCTTGTTGTCCAATTCTCTCTTGAATGCTTCCAGCACTGGAGAGCTAACCACCTCTAGAGGTAGTTGGTTCTACTGGTGTACTGCTCTAACTGTTAAAGTCATTTTCCTCATATTCAGCCTGTATCTGGCTTCCTTTAGTTTGAGCCCGTTATTATGTGTGGGATGATGAAGAACAGATCCCGCATCTCTTCTTTATGACTGCCTTTCAGGTATCATGCCCAGTTCCTTCAGGAAAGTTCACTGCCGTCCCATTGGTGTCCAACCCCCTTCCAGGACCAGTGGAAGAGATTACATAACAAGCTAGCTCCTGAGGGATGGTTTAGCACAGGTCTTGCTCTACTCTAGCTTTCTGTTCATTGGGTAGCTTCATTACTGAATAGGTAGCTAGGGCAGAGCTAAGCCTACGCCAATCTACAAAGCCATCCAAACTTAGGCCTATTTTCCAGATGACCTTTATTTAAGTTTCTGTAGCTGTTGGTCTGTCAGGTGAAACTCCCATTTGGATTTGAAGTCCAAGAAATCCATAAATTCCATGCCAAGTACATGTTTACAAGTTTTTTGTTGTTCAGCCACACAGTCGATTCCGACCCTTTGTGACCCCATGGACCACTGTCCGCCAGGCACTTCTGTCCTCCAAGTATAAGGTGGTATAGTTAATTAGATTGAAGTGCCAGGGTTGGAAGTTTGAATCCCCACTGTTCCTCTTAGGAGAGAGGCTAACCATGAACACCGAGATTAGGTGTGGTGATGAACAAGCAATAAAGTCCCAGAACACTGCCAAAAGGCAGAGCTAGTCAATCATTTCTGAGCACTTGATACAATTGCAATTAAATAGGAAACAACTTTGACTGCATATTATTATCATCCTCGTTATTATTCCCACCAGTCCCTTCAGTCTTTTCTCTCATCCTGTGCTTCACATTTGAAGCAAAAAAAAAAAAGGCCATCGTTATGTCTAGATAAACCCTACAGCCATCACTGTATAAAGAAACTACACACCAAGGTTAGCCTTTGGGGTGGGGGTGGGTGGAGCATGTGGATGGGATGCTTAAGCCACAGGAAGCATGGTATCAGAATGGCAAGAGCTTTCTCTTACAGTGGTAACAGCCGCTACCGGTACTTCCTCAAGGTGCTCTTCCTTCTTTAATTCCTTTTAAGTCTCGCTGTGCAAGGCTCAGCTATTTCTCATGTGGGAAGGTGACCTCAAGTACTCTGCAAGGAGAATATGCATGTCCTTTGATGACTCTAATGCAGTGTTTACCAACCTTTGGTTTTTGGACTTCAATACCCAGAAGTCTAAGTCAATTGCCCAAAGCACTGATCAGCCAATTTACTGACTTAGGCTTCTGGGAATTGAAGTCTCCCTGTGGGGTGTGTGCCCCAAGCTGGGAACCACTGCTCTAATGGAAGAGGGCAAGGGAGGATAATGAAACAAAAGTAGGAACCTGATTAGCTCTCCAGTATCAGGTAAGCACTCAGATCCAGATGAACTCCTTTCAAATTTTCATACATGAGGTTGGCTTACTTCATTTACAGACATTCAATTAGCGGTTTCTAATTAAGTTGCAACCCCCCTCATTAAAACATTATTAACCCTCCCAAGCAGTGCAAGCATCTCTAGCAGAGAAGGGCCAATTGCTTGCTTTAAAATGAAAGACATTCCTCTGAAATAAAATTTTTTTTTTCAGTGGCAGAGCGTGGGTTTCAGCCGCCTGGGGTGTAGGTCAAATTTGCCATCCCCGGGGTGGTGGAGGGTCCCGGTGCCCATCCCTGCAGTGGCCTCTTCACCCCGGACACTAGGAAGTCTTGGGGCGGGGGCAAAGTCCTGCCGCCGTAGCGGCCTTTTGTGCCCTGGCCCAGGGCGGGACCGAGGATGCCGGCAGTAGTGGAGGGTCCCACCGCCCATCCCCACAGCGGCCTCTTCACCCTGGCTGCTAGGAAGTCCAGGGGTGGCGGCAAAGTCCTATTGTGAAATTTTGCTGTCCGCCAAAAGTGCCGCCTGGGGCACACACTCCCATGCTACACTACTGGATTTCCCCCCTGCAGAACATCATTTCACTGGAGAGAAGATGAGGTTAGGGTTGTCCTTCTGTTGATTAAATATTGTCTGCCATGTGTTTCTCAGACATGTGTTTCATGCTCCATATTCCCAAGGCAGAGGGTTTACAGCTTCCAAGCTCTGAGTAAGACAATATGAGCAAGACATTACAGCACCACTCATTTTAAGCTTTTGAGGAATGTGTATGGGAAATGAAGTATCATTTAGATTGCGCTGCCAAGTGCTTTTGCAATGCCACATTGGATTATCACCCCCATATGGTTTGTAGTGATCAGAATGTTGGATTTTGCTGGGAAACTAGGTTTCATTCCCTGTTCTGTGTTTTAGAACTATGGAAGGTGAGCAAGGAGCTACCAAATAACTGAACAGAACCACATGACTCTCTACCACCTGGCCAAAAACAACCATGGCTTGAGTGGAAAGATTTAAATAGACTGTGTGCAGGGGTAGGAAGATCAAGGGTTAATCTGAGAAAGTGGGGTTTCCCTGTAGATGACAGCCTGTGTGAATGTGGAGAAGTACAAACTATCTCCCATATGATACAATGCACACAATGTCCCTCAAAGTGCACTGAGGAGGACCTTATGTTGGCAAGAGGAAATGCTGTTGGTGTGGCCCGATATGGGCAGATGTCATCTAGCCTTTTAAAATTCTGTTTTGGTTTTAGATGTGTTAATTTTAGTTTTGTATGTTTATTATATGCTGGTGATGCATCTTGCATTATTAAAGAAAAAAAAGTTCCTGTTCTGCCACTTGGTATTATTGAAGATAATTGCCACACATTCCTTTCCATTCCTTGGAAGGGTAGAATAAAAATATCATATGATCAATCATTATTGAACACAAGGTATCGGCACAACTTTGCAAGCTATTTTTTAAATCCCAGAACAAACTAATTTCAATGATTACTTGTTTGTTTAAAAGGTTTTTCTAGTTCTGATTAAAAATCAAGGCAACATCAGCTACATATAAAATCCTAATATGAATTATTCATGCAGCTTATAAACTTTACACATCTAGAAGTGCATACTTTCAATGCTGGATGAAATTTTTAAAATTGCCTTGATACGTATGTGTGTGGCAGAGAATAGCGTATGAGGAATTATCTTTTACAGGCGAGCAGCATATTGAGAGACTTTAAAACACGTATTAATTGAGGGAGTCAGGACATTTGAAGATGCTTTTGAACAAGCCCTGGAGGGTAGACTGGGTTATAAACTGAAATGAGGCAATAAATAAGATGGCCAGATTTATTGCCCTGTTGGTTGGCTGGCACCCCAGGGCTCTGGCAAAAACAGTAAAGCATATATTCATTCTGGCTAAATGCCACACTTTTCTCATGATCATTCTGCTCAGTGCGGAAAGCGAACTTGGTTTCAAGGTCTACCACTCTTATTTGAAGCTTGGAAGTACTGTACCTGTTTACAAACAATCAGTATGCATAAATCATTTTTGGACTTCACTCCCCAGAAGCCCTGAGTCGGCATCATAAGTGGCCTTTTAAATAACTAGTTCAGGGATTCCCAACCTCAGGCCTGTGGGCCAGATCTGGCCCACAGCACCATTTCATGTGCCCCCACCAAGGACATTTGAGAAACAAAATGTCAACCCCTTTGAAGCTGTTGGGACAAAATGGCCACCCCATCAGGCAGGCAGGGCAAAATGGCCATCTGGCCCTCGAAGCTGACTGAGAGAGTGGGACCTTGCCCCTGCTTGAAAAGGTTGAGAACCCCTAAACTAGTTTTTTGTAACTATTTTGGGGGAGGGGGGCAGAAACTACAGCACAACTGAAAATCAAGTTGTTGATTAAAAGAAGTGTGTATAGTAGGCTCACCATATTCACAGAATCAGTATAATGTACATGCTTTCAGTTAACTGTGTCTTGAAAACAGTGCAAGAAAAATAATTTTAAAAAAATTTCCATTGCATAATTACAAGAGCTGGCAACCAGAGGCAATTCTATCCAATGTAGTATATAAAGTTTGCAACTTCCCATGGTTTCAGGCAATTGCGGAATTCCTTGGAACAAATTCCCCATGGATATGGTGGGCCTGCCTGTATATCTGTCTATTCACACAATTCCTTCAAGGCACAAGAAGATTTGCAGATGAACTCCACTGACAAAAACAAGCTAAATTGAAAAACATAGGACAATCAGACGTTTCTTATCACTTCAGATTCTCTGCTTCTAATGATGTGTTACCTGTATCCTCTAGTTCTGGCCTAAGGAAAGTTGTGATTAACAAGGAACAACTTCAATTCTTTTTTAAGGGGAACTGTAACTTCTTAGTTACTTATATAGATAAATGGAGAGTTGTTGTCTTCACTAAATGGTAGCTTTTAGCCCAGGGGCTCCCAATTTTTTTGTGCTGTGGGCCAATCACATGGTTGAGTGGGCCTGTCACGTGGTTCCTCCCACCAGAAGTGGAAGTAAAACTGCCCGCGCATGCACAAAACACTGTTATAAATGCACCCGTGGCTGTTGTAAATACATTTACAAATTCCGTGGGTGCATTTATGGCAGTGTTTTGTGCATATGTGTGTGTGTTTTACTTCCGCTTCTGGCAGCAGTACAGGTGACGTGGGCCAGATGATTTGGTGCCACGGGCCAGAGTTTGGCCACCCCTGCTTTATCCCTTCACTAGCAGGCAGCTCTATCTGATGGAAAGCGACCCCCTAAGAAGTAATACCATTTACAGAGCTGTTTTTGTACAATATGGTTTTATACTCTACACTACAGTTTTCCATTGCTAAGCACCCAGGAGAGCACCCATTAATTAGACCTATAGTTCCTTGCACATGGGAGAGGAAGGCTTAGTTTTCTAATCTAAATGTGCAACCCAGCTCTTCTGAGAGTTTATTGTTACAACTTGTAAAACCCAAAGGACCTGGCTTCTAAACATAATAAGATCTATCCACATTCAGAATGACTTATCTTTGAGGCATACTAACTTACTTTTTTAAAAAAAAATGTGTTTTTGTGGAAATTGCTATTTTATCTTCATGCTAATTAAAAAAAGACCCTGGGAATAAGTATTTGTTAAAGCCAAGACTTCAAAAGAGGTTGGCCAGTGAGGGGGGTTGGAGATGAAGAGGAGACAAGATCGGCCTTGAATTTTAAATACTGTACATTTAAAAATATTTCAAATAACCCATAGCCCAAGGAGAGGTTGATAAGATTTTTAGGAGGTAGCTGTGTTACTCTGTTGCAGGAAGAAAAAAAAAGGGGGGGAGAAGAAAAAACATTTTGCTGGATGTCTTGTTTTCCCACAAAAAGGCTTACCTTCTGTAACAGGGATTCTCAACTTGAAGCCCGTTGGACGGATTCAGCCCGCGGTGCCATTACATGTGTCCCCTTCCACTGTCTTCATCACACCTGGAAGTGCCATATGGTGGAGGAAAGGCAAAATGGCTGTCCAGCCACAGGCTGGATTGTGCCTCCAGACAGCTGAGTGGGCTGAACTGCTGGTTTCCCCTGGTGTAAATGCTGCCGTAAGATGTGCCCGTGGCTGTCTAAATGCATCTGCTTCCATTTCCAGTGCAGTGGCAGCGGTGACGCGGACCACATGAAATGGTGCCTTGGGCCGTGTCTGGCCCATGGGCCGTAGGTTGGGAACCCCTGCTCTAAGTTGCCCCTGGACTCTTTGTTCCTGTTTCTGTGGAAACTGATTTGTCAGTAAAGTGGGTTGCTGGAAAGAAGGAACTTTGTGAGTCAAGATTCAGGGCTCAATTGCATTGCTGAATCTCATCTCACAGATGTCATGAGCTATTTTCTGTCGACTACATGGCATAAAATGTGATCACAAGCAAGCCCAATCTTTTTTCATGGGTCTTTGTGAAGGAGAGGCAGCCACCAACTAAAGGAATAAGAAGAATCCTGTTCAGATGTGTTTGTATATATGTGTGCGTAACAGAGCACATAAAATCATAGAATGGAAGGGTCCTTTTAGGTCATTGAGTCCAACCCCTTGCTCAATGCAGGAATCCAAATCAAAGCAGACATGACAGATTCTTGCCCAGTTCTCTCTTGAATGTTTCCAACATTGGAACACTCAGTACCTCTCTAGGCAGTTGGGTCTACTGTCATACTGCTCTAACCATTAAGAAGTTTCTCTCATATTCAACCTATATCTGGTACCCTTTTGTTTGGGAATATTATTACATGTCCTACACTCTGGGATGGCCAAGAACAGACCCCACCCCTCTTATTTATGAGCACCTATCAGGTATTTGAAGAGTGCTATCATGTCCCCTCTCAGTTTCCTTTTCTCAAGGCTAAACATGTCTAGTTCCTCCAGTCTTTCCTCATATGATTTGCTTTCCAGTCCTCCAATCATACTTGTTGCCCTGCTCTAGTTTGTGTATCTGTTTGTCTTTGAACATCCTTTGAACAACAACTCTCTTTGTCTGACTGGTCTTCTTGCTCTTTCATACATGCTGCAGTAAAGAGCTTCTTTTAAATGCCAAGTAAACCATGAAAAACCATACTCATTTGCCCCTCAGTTGCGAAACTAGATTTTGTAAACAGTGATTTAAAAGAGAGGGAAAAAAAAACATTCTTTTCTTTTTTTGGCCATAGATTCCCAACATGTTTATGAGCCTGAGCTCATCTAGTGTGTATACTACCTTTTATTCCCAATTCACTGATGGAGGCATCAGTGAATTGGAAATAAAAGGTAGTTTACTCATTAAAACAGGGGCTCCAAAACTATGTCCCGCAGGCCCAATTAAGACCCATACATCTCATTTATTAGGCCCGCGGTGAGAACCTAGGCACTCTTTGGATCGTCCCCACCTGCCCTCACCGCCTGACATCCCAGTACATTCCTACGGCGACAGCAACAGCGATCATGCTTCACCCTTGTTGGTCCAAGCAGCCTCCGCTCATTTCCAGCACTGCAGAAGCCTTTAGCAATGTGGATCGCCACATTGAAGAAATTTCCCGAGCCTTCTGTTTCAAAATCTGCAGGGCTGGAAGGGTAAACTTGGTGCACTGCGCTGATGTCAGTATGGCATGCCAAGCTTACCCTTCCAGCACTGTGGATTTTGAAACAGAGAAGGCTTGGGAAATTTCTTCAACACAGCGATCCATGTTGCTAAAGGCTTTTGCAGTGCTGGGAATGAGTGGAGGCTGCTTGGACCAGCAGGGGCGAAGCACGATCGCAGCCACCGCAGCCGTTAAAATGTTCAGCAGCAGGAGCAGGCCACCTCCGGCCCCCGCAGCTGCATGCTGGGGGTGAGACTGGCCTGCCAGAAAAAAGGTTTGGGCACCACTGCACTAGATAATGCCAAATTTTAGTCAAATTGAAGTCAATTAGTAATATCACCTTGTAGTTACATGACAGTATTGACACCTAAGCAATGCATCACAACAGCAACCAAACATTGTAAAAAAAATCACTTCCCCTGACTGTCCACAGAAGGTATGGGAAAGTTTCAATTTGCTGGTATCATAAAATAAATTTCATGTCAGAAATTACTCTGGGTTGAAAGGATTTTTACTGGAGTAACTCCACTAAGGGGATGCCCAAATGAGGCTCCTTTCATGTCCCCAAGATCCATCGTGCAGCACTTGGGTATCGAAACCGGACGTTCCAGTCTACCATGAATTAACATGATTGCTTCTCCTCTCCTCCTCAAGCAACCCAAAGCATCCCAATCCAGCCTACACTATAAAAGCTGAGGCTGAAATTCAGTGATTTATATTAAAGTCTCCTGGACAGTACATGCCAGAGATAAGACATGAGCAGTTTACGTTGCTGATTACTGCATCAATTTTTCTTCTTTTGCTTCTCCCTTCATTTATATGTCAATTTGCTTCTTTGCATGAATTTCTACCTCTGAAGAGGTAAATGATTATTGAAGGTCAGGCCCTAAATTACATTGAATTGAACATGAGAAATGCAATCTTTTCTGGAGTACAGGTCCCAGAACATCACGGTCACAAAGAACACATTTGTAACTGGATGCTGCCAAGCTCTTTTCTTTCACATGATGTTTATGATTACATTTGTGAGATGGCTTTTCTTTTCTGTCTCTTGTAATATGAAGGATTGGTTTGTTCCAGCCACTTAATATCCTAACTCACGGATACTCAACCTCTGGCCCACAGGCCAGATGCAGCCCATGATACCATTTCATGTGGCCCACCACCTCCATCATACCAAGAAGTACCATGTGGTGGAAGAAGGGGAAAATGGCCATCCGGCCCCTGAAGCTGTCTGAGGAAGCATGACCTGGCCCCTGGCTTTAAAAGGTTAAGAACTCCTGCCCCAACTAATGCTAATGAATTTGAAGCCTCCTATTGTTTGCATTAAGTAAGAGCTGCAATGGCTCAAGTGTCTAAGACGCTGACTGGGAGGCGGAAGGTCAGCAGTTCGATTCCTGAGTACTGCAGGATGGAATGAGCTCCCATCTTCGTCCCAGCTTGTGCCAACCTAGCAGTTCGAAAGCAAGAAATTGCAAGTAGATAAATAGGGACCACTTTGGTGGGAAGGTAACAGCGTTCCATGCGCTTCGGTGTCTAGTCATGCCTGCCACGTGACCACAGAAACATCTGCAAAAGCAGACAGCAGTATCTCTTCAGCTTTGAAACAGAGATAAGCACTGAAACCTAGAGTCCGATACAGCTGGCTTTCGAGCAAGGGAAACCTTTACCTTTATTGTTTACAGTCCACAGAGAAAAAGCCAAACACATAAGCCTTGGGATAATTTAATATATTGTACTGTACTTCAGTAGATGTCTGTGGGTTTCTTTTTTCATTTTCTGTCCTAATTTACAAATCCAAACAATAAAAAACACCTTGAGTTAATTCGCAGCAACAGCATACTGCACATACAGGAAATGCATGGTAACTTTGTCGTTTCTGCATTCTGGCAGACCTGCTAAAAAGTATCATTTATTTGCATTACACAAAATGTCATAAACACATTGGCTAGTTGAAATGATATGCCAGAGCATAACATTTGGATTTTAGCACATAAACTGAGGTATTTCCAAAGCATTAAGTGAAATAGGTGTTCACAAGCTTTGTCCAGAAATATGACCCCAATTCATAAAGTTAAGCCTTAGAGTGTGTGTTTGGGGCAACATATTGTAAATAATAATAATGTGCCATCAAGTTGCTTGCAAGTAATTGCAACCTTCCCAGTGTTTCCAGGGAGTAGCTCTTCAGAAATGGTTTATCAATCATTGAACTGATCCCTTTCACCACAAGACAGTGGGAATTCATTTCTACTTCTGGTGCTTCTGGGTTGAAATGATTAGTTGGTGAAAAATCTCCATTGCCGGTGATAAATCTCTGTTCCCAGAGGACACCTGATCACTGAAATAGCAATCTTCGTGGAGGCTCCTTTCAGAAAAACATTCTTAGGAAAATAACAGGCACAAACTGGGGTGCTCAACCATACACATTAAGAACTTGTGCACTAGCTTTATGTTACTCTGCAGGAGAGGATGCTAGTCTAGTGTGTGGTATAGATAAAAACATCCAAAACAGATGGATGTGGCCTTAAATGAAACACCAAGACTGATCACAGGATGTTTGAAACCAACCCCAATACAAAACATGCATTACTTAGCTGGCATCCACCCACCAAAACTCCATTGAGAAAGTGCTGCTCAGAAAGTGTGTGTCAGACAGAAGAGTAGCGTGCCTTGGCGGGGCCCCGTATAAAAATCTTTTGGGGGCCCTTAGGAAGGGTAAAGATTTGTTTTGTTTACGCACGTTGGGGGCCCCCGTGACCCGGGGGCCCCGTATAATTGATACGGCAGATACGGCGGTAGCTACGCCTCTGGTGTCAGAGCAAGTTCCTTGGAAACACACCTGCTTTTTGATCACCAACTACCAAAGCAGAGACTGAGGAGGACCTTATGTTGTCAAGAGGAAATGCTGTTGATGTGGCCTGATATTGGGTGGAAGTAATCTAGCTCATTTTAAATTCTATTTTGTGTTTAGATGTGTTAATTTTAGCTTTGTATGTTATTATATGCTGATGGTGCCTCTGATACGAAGAAAGTGAAATATAAACTTTTTTTGTCGTCGCCCCTCCCCCTGCGCCCCCATCAACATATTGTATTGTAATGTAATGTATTGTTTGTAAGCCACCCTGAGCCGCTACGGCAAGTGGGTAGCAATATAAATTTGAATAACTAACTAACTAACTAACTAACTAACTAACTAACTAACTAACTAACTAACTAACTAAATAAATAAATAAATAAATAAATAAATAAATAAATAAAGTGGGGATTCAAGCTCCTGGCCCTGGAGCTCCAACCTATGGAGTTATAAAGAAACAGCCCCTCAAGGGTTAACAGCTTGGGACAAGAGCAAAAGGAGAAAACCTCTCAACCTCTAGTGCAGTGATGGCGAACATTTTAGAGACTGAGTGCCCAAACTGCAACCCAAAGGGCACCGAGTGCCACCAGTGATGGGATGTCAAAAATTCTACTACCACGCCATGACGTCATGGACGTCATGGGCGTGGCCAATGTCATGACGTCATGACGTCATGGGCGGAGCCAACGTCATGACGTCATGACGTTGTGGGCAAGGCCAAAAATAAAAAAAATAATAAAAAAAATAAACATGCACACAGACCCGTAAATAACTTAAAGAAATAAAATAAATAAATAAATAAAATAAAAATTAAATAAAGGTACACCCACCCACCCAAAACACCATAAACCACCCACCCACCCCAAACACAAAACCCTCACTTACCCTTTTTGGGGCCGACGACCCCCATGGCCCGGGGCCACACGGCAAGGCACGCCCCATCGCCGCCGGAACCGAGGAGGAGGCGGGGCGCTCCATGTTGGCTCCAATTTTTAAAAAACCGGACCCGGAGCCACTGCCTGCTGCTGCTACTGTCGCCGCTGCTGCCGCCTCCCGCCATCGCCATCGCCGGGGGGGTGGAAGGAGGAGAGGGAGGGGACTGGAGTGCCGGACCCGGGAGCGTTTCTGTAATTGATCCGGGTAGATGCATTTGCTTTTTTCCCTCCTTCCTTTTCGTTCCGGAGCTGTCTTCCCCGCCTTGCCCGTTGATCGGCTCCCATCCCGTCTTCTTCGTTGCCGCCGCCGCTGCTGGAACCGGAGGAGGAGGAGGCGCGCTCCGCTGGCCTGGGGCGACGGCGGCAACGGCGGCGATGGCGATGGCGGGAGGCGGCAGCAGCGGCGACAGTAGCAGCAGGCAGTGGCTCCGGGTCCGGTTTTTTAAAAATTGGAGCCAACATGGACATGGAGCGCCCCGCCTCCTCCTCGGTTCCGGCGGCGATGGGGACGGCAACGGCAGCAGTGATGGCAGGAGGTGGCAGTGGTGAGAGCACCAGGCAGCAGCAAACGGCGGCAAGCGGCTCCACAGGAGGCTCCAGTCAGGGGTGGCCGGATCCAATTTTTTTTAAATCGGAGAAAAAAATGGCTCCAATTTAGTGCGCATGTGTCAGATTGAGTTTCTGCGCATGCGCACTAAATTGGAGCCATTTTTGCTCCAAATTTTTTTTAAATTTTCCTCCCGGTGAGGCGTCCGATCCGGACGCCTCAAAAACGGTTTTACCCCCACGGAGAGCCCTCCGGAAATCCTTAAAACGGTTCTGTGGATCCGGTCAGAACCGGTGTCATCCCATCACTGAGTGCCACCTCTGGCATATGTGCCATAGGTTTGCCACCACTGCTGTAGCGTGTGAAGGTTAGGCAGGCAGGTTGAACTATATTTATCTCTCCCAGTCCCAAGGCCAGTCATGGAATCAGTGTGGCAAGAAGGGAGGGATTTTATTATCAACACTTGGAGTGACAGGTTGTAGCTGGGTAAAATCATGGGCAAACTTGGCAACCCAAAGTTGTTTGGCTATTTGTGCAGCCAAAGAAAAGCTAAGTAAACAAGAAATATTTAACATTTCCCAGTGTTTGAAAATGTACAGTGAAGATAACAGTGTTTTAATGAAAAACTAAAATATCTGTAGTATGAATTTAAAGACCCATTATTCATTACTTAGTGCAGATTCGAGGCTTAATTTCCTCATCATCTACTTCTGACTTCCTGTTTCCCTAATGATTGTATAGATTATTCTCTCCATTTAAACTATCTGATTTTTTAAAAAGACAAATCCATTTCTGCTTAAATTAACTGCCATAATTTATGGCCCTGTTTGTCTTTATTGTTAGGGCTATTTGGCTCTTACTGGTAGAATACAGCAGTCTTATACAGAAGTGGAGGAGGGACTATTCTGGAGAAAGGTAATAAAGTACAAGGAAAATTCTTGTTTATTAATTAAAAAAACAATATAGTGATACTGCAGGAAGAAGAGCATTATCTTATTTACACAAGTTCTTAGAGCTGAATTCAATATTTGCAAATCTGTTCCTTCCTGATTAGGATGGAGGAACTGGAAGAACTTCCTATAACTTTAGGGAAGATAACAGGAAGACGCCTGTTAATCATGTGAGCATCATTTAAGTCCCTAACAAAACAGGAAAGCTACAGCTAACTCACTCCACCTTTGTTTAAAAACCTCAAATTAAGGAAAAGTCCAAGGTAGTCTTATCTCATTGTCAAACATCTGTTACTGTACTGTTCTTCTTAATGTTTAGTTGAAATTTTCTTGCTTGTACGTAATTTGAATTCATTAGTTCAGGTCCTAACCTCTGGTAATGCACAAAACAAGCTTACTCCATCTTTCACTTGATCTCCCTTCAAATATTGAAAGATGGTTACCATAAGACATCTCAGTCTTTTCTTCTCTAGATTAAACACATTCAGTTTCCTCAGTGATCTGTGATGGTTACCAAACTTAATAATATATTGGCTATCCTCTTCTGGACTTGTTCCAATGTGTCTATATCTTTCTTAACTGTGCAACCCAAAAATCTGCACAGTATTCCAGGTTATCATGCTATGGTAATAGAGTAGACCATACTGCCAGCAACTCAATGCCAAGTGTCAGGTGGCGGTTAACTAATCTGACAGCCCTGAGGACTAATGGCCTTGGGTGGCAAAGTCCACAGGGAAGGGTGATGATCACCAAGTGGATTAAATCCCATTTGAATCCATCTTGATGGAGGACAGTAGCTTCACCATTACTAGCCTATATGTGCCAAAAGGTCTTAGGACCAGAAAGTGACTCACGGAACTGGATCAGTGGTACAGGTGTCATGCTGTGATGCGGACGGCAGATGAAAGGCCACTGAATTATATTTTCAGGACAGTCTTCATGGCAGATTGCCATGAAGCTCGCCAATGTTCAGATATGGCATAAGAAGAAGAATTCCAGGGGTGTCCTGACCAAAGCAGAACAGAGTGGCACTAATTTATTATTTCTCTTGCTCTGAACACAATACTTCTGATAGCGCAACCTAATAATCCTATTTTTTGACCTCTGCATTGCACTGCTGTTCTTCCTGACGTCTTTTTGACTTGTACTGCTGCTATGCCAGCTGTCATCTATTCTATATTTGTGCATTTGATTTTTTGTGTCTAAATATAAAATGGTATACGTATTTTAAAGTTACACATTTTAATAAACACATTTATAACATTCCCTCCCACACCTTTTACAGAAGAATAACACTTACAAAGTCTAAAGCAAAATACACAGAGAAAATTGAATTTCTATTACACAATAAGAGAAAAACACATAGCATAAAACCCATTGCAAATCTGATGTCAAAGATATTCTGTTTCCATTAGAAGGTTTTTTCCCCAGATAGAAATGTATCACAACAGCATTTGGAAAGAGATTGTGTAATATTTTGATAATAATGTATATTTTTTGTTTTTTGTTTGGCCCAGTTATCATATATGCCAAAATCATTTTAATCTTAATTTTGCCTTCTGTAAGAGTTAGCTACCTCTTCCAGTTTGACGTCATCTATAAATCTAATGAGCATCTCACCTACTTGTTCATCCAAGCCATTTCTAAAGATATTAAATATGCTGAAGGCGGACAGTCTAAACATTGATCTAGGACAGTGATGGTGAACCTTGGCACTCCAGATGTTCTTGAACTTCAATTTCCAGAAGCCCTGATCAGCAGGAGAGCTGGTAATTGTTTGCATAGCTGGTCTGAAAATGCATGTTGATGCTTTGAACATTTTTGTCTATCTTACAAAGTATCTATGATTATTAAGAGGTTTTGCCATCAGAAGTTCAGCCACTGCAGAAGGAGGAGGTGTAAGATGAAAAAGAGAGTCAACTTTTGAAAGTGATTCAGGTAAGTATCTGAAAAATAAATTTGTCTTAGAAATTTAATTTACTGCTGATAAAAAGTTCCAGGCAAATGCTTTGTAGAGCAAAACATTTATTTTGCAGCCTGCACATAAACACAGGGTTGGTTCATTTGTTGTTGTTGACAGAATCTAGAACAAAAGCAGAAAAGAGCAAAGAAAGAAAAGGAAAAGAAGAAAAATAAAGATGCTACATAACATTTTCTTGGATCAAAATCTGACAATTTTTAAAATGGTTCTATTTCAGTGATGGCAAACCTTGGAGTGCCAGATGTTCTTGAACTTCAATTCCCAGAAGCCCTGATCAGCAGGAGTGCTAACTTGGGTTTCTGGGAATTGAAGTCCAAGAACACCTGGAGTGCCAAGGTTCACCATCACTGGTCTATTCCATCCTCATGGGGAAAAGGTAACATCACTTACATTATTTTATTTTCTGTTTTCACAAATATTACTTGTTATGCTCCTGATTATCTGAGAAAATGGCTCCATTGCTGCTCAAATTAATCTGGTATCAGTTGTGAGATGAAAGGGAAAGCCTTTTTAAAGTTCAATTAGTGTTTTCTCATTCATGTTTTCTAGTACAGTACTTCAAAAGCCCTAAAGAAACCTTAAAAACTACTCCAAAAAAAAGCTGAGGTAAGAAAACAGAGAATCGATCTAATATAAAAGCAAGAAAAAGTAAATGAGAAAGAAAAATCATGTGCAAAAAATGATGCTTTCATGCATCAAGCAATTCAAAAAATAGCAAAGCATCCCAACTTTTGAAAAGAGAGAAAAGAAAGGTTTACCAGCTGGCCCACAGTCGCCAGAAACCTCATCAGAATGTACACCTCCAAAAGAATAAATGCTTCTTCTTCATCATCTGCTGTATCCGAATCCGAATACAGTATAGGTGATCATCGTGGTGATCAGCCATGAAGACTGTCCTGAGAATATAATGCAGTAGCCTTTCATCTGCCTTCCACCTTGCAGCATGACCCCCATACCACTGATCCAGTTCTGCGAGTCACTTTCTGGTCCTGAGCCTTTTGGCACACTAAATCCTCATCAGCCAAGAAACTGCTGCCCTCCATCAAGATGGATTGAAGTGGGATTTAATCTATTTAGGGACCATCACCTTTCCCTGTGGACTCTGGCACCCAAGGCCGTTAGTCCTCAGGGTGTCAGGTTAGTTAACTGCCATCTGACGCTCGGCGTTGAGTCACTGGCAGTATGGTTTACTCTATTACCATAGCAGGATGACGTGGCTAAATGGGGGATAAATGCTACAATACAGTAATGAAATATTATTTTTTAAAAATAAAACAGGTCAAGCATCCACTCACACAGCAGTATTTGAAAAACACACATACAATCCCTTTCTCAGTGAAAAGCGGGTAACAGGATTAAGGTAAAATACAACTAAATCCACCCCCACCCACCCCGCCACTACTGGAATACAGGGAGATTTCTTGCCTTGCTACCAGCTGCTGCCTCTGAGTTTAGAAGGCATATCAGGCAACAGCAATAATAATCCAAGAAAGGATAACAGCAACAATAATAAGGAAATAAACAAGCAAACAATGCAACAACAAAAGAGAAAAACAAATACAAAGAGGGAAACAAATCCCCAAACAAATCAAGGGAGAAAGAAATCTAAAAATGAATTCCAAGGGCTTACTTTCATATCCTTTGTGTTTAGGAGCAAAAGGCAATGGCATAGCCCTACTCTTCTGCTTACCTTGGTTTAGTGCACATCTGTTAGTTTTCAACTGAATGTTTTTCCAACTACATATTTTATGTCCAACTGCAACCTAATAAAAAAAGGCTTGAGTTGTGTGCTCTGAGATCCATCATACAGTTTTTGGGAGGGAAGGGGGAGCAGTGCCCTGTTTCTAATATCAGATGGTGTGTAACTGCTTGGGCCCTGTTCTGTGTCTCACTTGGAGTAGAGGCATGGTTATTGATGGATGGCAGAGGTTAAGACATGTTAATGACAAGAGCAAAAGTGTCCAACAAATTACTCGGTGCCTCCCAAGTTAGCTTTGCTGCCTACAAATGCAGTGGAGGAGTAATGAAAAAAGATCCAATTTCCAGCCTGGCTGCCTTTTGCACATGGAATGATGGAGGAGCCATTTTGATATTTACCTCACCCACCAAAATGTCATCAACGGAGCTACCCAGCAGTTCTTGGGCTAATCATCATTACTTATAAAAAAAGAATCACTCAGATATAGATGCTGATTCTTCTGTTGAATCATTTGTTTAGAAATTTGCATAGCTATGATTTTGCTACTTAACAGATTAGTGAGGAGAAAATGAAGAAAGTTAAAAACAGAAAAGTCATACAGGTGTGTATCTCATTCCATATTTCAGTTACGATTTTTGTAATGCAAGTCCTCAAATTTGTAAACTTCTTTGTGATCCTGTGACAATGCCAAAATTAAGTACTGTATCAGTAATTTGAATTATTAAACCCTTTTCCCTTATCAAAATAAGCATGCAGTTAATGAAGCTGGTATAATAATTTTAAGATCATTTATTTGAGCTAATTTATCATGTGGCCTGGAGAAAGCCATTTTTATGAGAAGACAGTTACACAGAAAGTTCTGAGTCATTTATCTAAGTGGAGCAGACTTGCATGACTGTGCATTTCTGAACATTCTAAAAAGTATGTAATGTCAAGATAAAACATGAAATGCATTCCACCCATCAGCCCCGCCTGGGCTGAGAACACGTCTGTAGTTTGTCAAATAAGTACTGTATAAAAGCATGGTTAAATTGTAAATCAAGGTCCCCAGGTGTCCTGACTTGGGTACCACATATGCATATGTTATGTTATAATTTATTTTGTTGATAAAATCTCTTTTTCCTTCAAAACCTTTTTAGCTGTTTCATTTAAGTTTAAAGAAACTTATAAACTGATCGCTTTCTTGAGAGTTTTCAGGTGACAAACTCAACTGAAATGGCTTAGGTTACCATTGTCATAAGAAGCTGGCATTAATTTATTTAAACTGTAAAATGTGAAACTTAGGTTGCAATTTGTATAATTGGAGCTGTGATATGAGGTTGAAAGAATGCTGTGTAATTAACTATACAGTTATAACAGTGGTTCCCAATGAGGGGCTCACACCCCACAGGGGGGCTTCAATTCCCAGAAGCCTAAGTCAGTACACTGGCTGATCAGTGATTTGGGGAATTGATTTAGCCCTCTGAGAATTGAAGTCCAATAAACAAAGATAGGGAAACACTGAGAAAAGTGAAGTGAAGTTAAGTGAAAAGTGTGTGTGTGTGTGTGTGTGTGTGTGTGTGTGTGTGTGTGTGTGTGTGTGTGTGTGTGTGTCCGTCCCTGCTGACTGGTGTAGGTTGTTCAGCCAAAAAGTCATCAGGTGGAGGGTGCTAAGAAGCAAAACAAACGAATGATTTTTTTTAAAATTACATCAGTTTCAGGGTATAAATACAACCATTTCCTCTGCAGTTACAGACCCACGACAAAGGGTGGGTGGCTGAGGGATCTGTGCAGTGGTGGGCAGCAAAAAAAAAATTGCTACAAAACCGTGGGTGGATCCTATGACGTGGGTAGAGCCTATGTCATGGATGGAGCCTACGTCGTGGGCGATCTAGACTTGCCTGCCATATGGCCATGTATACATCTGCAAACAAAGGCAGCACTGGCTTTTTGGCTGTAAATGGAAATGACCACTTGTAGGACAAAACCTGGCAGGGAGGTGGGCGTGGCAACCCAATTTTGCTCCCCCCCCCCCGCCTGAAGTCCACCCAATTTTGCCACCCCCCTGCCCTGAGGCCACCCAATTTTGCTCCCCCCCTTCTCGGGGTGGTGGTGTCGAAACTGTTACTGCCTACCACTGGGTTTGTGCAAAAAGAGGTAATGTAACCATGTTCCACTCATTCTTTCATTTAAGTAATCTTACTTAAATGAAATCTTACTGAGAACAGATATGACTAAATGCTAATGAAGTTTACTCTGCTTAGAATGTACCAAGAAAACATGCTTATTATATCTTTAAGTGCTGAGAGAGAAATGGGCATGTTTTTCCTTTCACTTTAACTGTGTAAAATTTAGTCCACCCTTATCTCACTTCTCTCTGAAGCCTTATTAATCCTTTTGTGATTAACGTAGTAATTGAAAGTATTTTGCCTTGATGCAATGTCAGCCTGCATTGAAGATTGTAATGTTTTACCATATGGCATGTTCACACTGTTACTGCATTGTTTTATGTTCTATTGATACTATAAGTTCATAAGAGTGTTTTAAGCAGTTCTGTTTATTTTATATGAGCTTTATGCACTTGGCAAGTACGGTAGTTACATACTCATGCTACGTTAACAAAATGTTAAAGAAGAATTTTCTTTGAATGTTTACTGTCTCCTAAATGCTGTGAGGGGGTGCATATCTGCTAATATCTATCAATTCTCATTTGCAATGGTACTGGGAATTCAAAGCCTCAGAATGTTTCCATTTTCTTTGTAACTTTGTCAGTCAAAAAGAACCTGGATTCTAAGGATTAGAGCAGGGGTTTGCAAACGGCCCACGGCACCATTTCATGTGGCCTGCATCGCCGCCACCAGAAGCGGACACGTTTAAGTAATTTATATAATTTGCATAATTTACCGCAGTGTGAATGAGCCCGTGGCTGTCGTAAACATGCTTGCAATAGCTGCGGATGCATTTTACGGCAGTGTTTATGGTGGGGGGAACCACCAGTATGGCCCACTCAACTGTCCGAGGGGGTGTGATCCAGCCCACAGTGTGAAAAGGTTGAGAACCCCTGGCTTAGAGATAAAATTTTCTGTGGTACAGGAATACTTTCTCTTCCCTGTTTGGGATTTTAACATGGACATTCTCACCTTTAACAAAAAAGATTGAAGTGAAACTGACAGATTTATCTATAGACCGAGGGCTTTCAGTGCTACCTATTCTGGCTTTGAATCCCCAGGACTCTCTGACTCTTAGGGTATGACTACAGTAAAAACTCGCATAAAGATGGTAGTGGGCCAGGATACTTAAGAGACCGCCTCACCCCAAGAAAATCTGCCCGTCCCACCAGAGCAGACCGGAGAGGATCCCTAGTTGTTCCATCGGCCAGGGAGGCACATCTCTCTGGCACTAGAAGGAGGGCCTTCTCTGTCTCTGCTCCGGCCCTATGGAACCTCCTGCCTATGGAGCTACGTCTCCAGACAGAGTTGCTGGCCTTTAGGAAGAATCTAAAAACATGGCTGGCGGGACAGATATGGGGTATGGAAGGTATAATGACCCCAGCACATTGGATGATCTGAGCCCCTCTCTTTTTATACTTTTAAATTAGTAGTTGTAGCATCTGGCCTGTTTTTAATCTGTTTTTAATCTTTTTCAGATTTTAATTTTAAATTTTAAAAGTTTTAAGGTTTTTAGTTGGAAGCTCCAACTCCCTAATCCTGGGCCCTATCTGCCCAGGGAAGGAAAAGACTAACGTCCTCTGGCCGGAAGGAGGAATGGATTTTAGCTGTTTGTGTTGTGTGTTGTTGTTGTTTTTCCTGATTGTAAACCGCCCTGAGTCACCACGGCAAATGGGGGGTGATATAAAAATAAATAAATAAATAAATAAAGAGTGCCTTGCTTAGAGAGTAACTCACTTAAAGAGCAGAATTTTCTCTGAATGGTCACTTTGCTTAACAAGTAAAACCAACAAAAAACCCGCTTAACAAATAAATCGGGGTTCACATTCCTCCCCACCAGACGTCACAATTGGTCACTTACAATAGTGTTTTGCTTAAAGAGCAAACTCGCTTAAAGAACAATCCCGTGGAACGCATTATGCTCTTTAAGTGGGTACAACTGTACATTGAAAAGTCAAATTTTAGTGATTCAGAACTGCTGCAGTTTGATTCTCAGCCTCAGTTATAAGTGAATTTGTCATGATTGCTTACATTGGGCTTGCAAATTGAATCAAAAGTTCACCATCTACATTGGCTATGCAATTGATAGTCCAATCCAATCTGCAGCCTCTGCTTCTTTCCTTCATTCTTGTGATCCCGCCTCAGCCTGTATTTCCTTTGTGTTATTGCTGCTTTTATTTTTAATTTAAATAAATAAATAAGAATAGTGCTATAACACTGTATCACCATATTTAGAAAAAAGACCAAAGGATAAGATAATATTATCATATACAGTAATACCTTGGGTAACGTTTACCTCAGATAACGCTAAAATCGCATAACGTTAAGTAATCTGGGATGGATCGAATAACGTTAAGGTCCTATGGGATGTATCGGATAACAACCGCTAAAGCCTGTGTGGTTACAATGTATCTCTATGGAGCTTTAATGTTATCCGATACATCCCATAGGATTTTAACATGCATCGGATAACACTAAAAATCAGATAACACCAAGACTTGTGGAACCAAGTCTTAGCGTTATCCGAGGTATTACTGTATTAATTTTTTAAAAAGAAGGATGATTGTGACAGAGGAAAGCACCACGGCAGTATGTTACCACAGCCCTGAACCTCATGCCCAAGAGCTAAGGTCATCAAATGTCTGTCTACAGACTCAACCCTCCACAGAGAGATCCAGCACATCTGCATGGGGAAAGCCCTCTGAAAATTTCAGTAAAGATAAAGGTTGCCCTTGCTCAAAAGTCAGTTGTATTTGACCATAGGGTCTGGTGGTCATCTCTGTTTATAGCCAAAGAGCCTGCACTGTCTGTATCTGCAGATGTTTCCATGGACATGTGGCAGGCATGGAACACTGTTTACCTTCCCACCAAAGTGGTACCTATTTATCTACTTTTAATTTCTTGCTTTCTAACTGCTAGGCTGGCAGGAGCTGGGGCAGAGAGAGGAGCTCACTCCATCGTGCAGTACTTGGGTCTTGAACTGCTGACCTGCAGACTTTCCCGTCGTCAAGTTCAGCATCTTAACTACTAAGCCACTGCAGCCCCTATGGAAATGTTACAATATGGAAAAAAAAGTAGAAGTCCTTTTTTGACAGAAAAAAAACCCCATGGAAGAATTCAATTCAGCCTTCGCATCTTGCAGGCAGCAAAATAAGAGGAGAAAATCCTGAGGGTTTTTTAATGGCGGAGTTACCCACTAAATCTTGTTACACTTCTTCAAACTCTTCCCACACTTTCTTTGTTTCATATTGAAATTTTGTTTATGTATGAGCATTTTTCTTACAGAAATTCATGCATATTTTGGTACATTTTCATTTACATATGCACTTCTTTGTTCATTATTCTTATTGCACCTATTTTTGTATGTAATTTTTCCTTCTGACTACAGTATATTTGTGCAGATTTTTCAAAGGTCTGCATTTTTAGGTGTGTATATTTATTTGCATGGAATTCAAGCAAGAAAAAGATAAGAAAGATTTGTTGCCTCTTTCTTCCCAGAGATGAACAACTTAAAGTTACATGCACACTTTATGCTAACAGTCTTGCAGACTGTGAACAGGATAATTTGTAAACAACAGCAGGAGCAGTGGTTAATACAAACTCCTATTCCAGCTCTAAGGAGAAGTGAGCATTACCTAAAAGGGAAGGTTTCAGAGGGGGGTAGAAGCTAGCAGTGGTGTGGGCATAGGTTCACCCCACCCATTCTCTCCCTCCCTTTCACAGTTAAGATCATCATCCTCCATGCTATTTCTCTCTATCTTTAGACAGAAGGTGTGTGTGTGTGAAAGAGTGTTGATATGTGGAGAGGAGGAGTTGTTGTTGATGTTGGCAGGAAGCTAATGTTAGTTTGCACAGATTTAGGCATGTGGGTAGCACCATCTAGAAGGCTGCATCTTCTGTTATGCATCAAAAGAAGGGGATCGTGGTAAATATCCTTGATGAGTTTTGGCAAGCTCTTTGCCCTGCATGTATGCGCTGGGAAGGCAACAGACCACCAAAGACGACCTGTTACTGTTGTCACACAGTTGAGTCTTACCCTTTGCAACCCCATGCTAGGCTCCTCTGTCATTTGCCATCTAGCATAGCCCGCCTACATCTACTGCATCAACAATGCCATCTAGCCATCTCATCTTCTGCTACCACCTTCTCCTTTTGCCTTTAATCTTCCCAGCATCAGGGCCTTCTCCAGTGAGTTCTCTCTTTTCATTTGGTGGCCGAAGTACTTGAGCTTCAGCTTCAGTATTTGCCCTTCTAAGGACCATTCAGGGGTGATTTCCTTTAGGATGGACTGATTTAATCTTGCAGTCCAGAAGTCTCTCAAGAGTCTCCTCCAGCACCACAATTTAAAGGCATCTATTCTTTTGCAATCACCCTTCCTTATGGTCCAGTTCGCACAATAATACATTACTACTGGGAATACCATTGCTTTGACTATGCAGACTTTTATTGGCAGGGCGATGTCTCTACTTATTATGCTGCCTATGCTTATCATAGCTTGCCTCCCAAGAAGTAAGTGTCTTTTTATTTCATGGCTGCAGTCACCATTTGCAGTGATCTTAGATCTCAAGAAGGTAAGTCTGTCATTGCTTCCATTGCTTTCCCTTCTATTTGCCAGGGAGTGATGGCACTGGATGCCATGATCATGTTTTTTTTTAATGTTGAGTTTCAGGCCAGCTTATGCACTCTCCTGGAAGGTCCACAAATACCTGCCTCTGTCACTCTCTGTTCTTCTTCTTCTGTGTCTAGGTCAGACACAAAACTGCCAAAATGAAGCCACCTTTTGATGAGTTCATTCTGCAGTTTCTTTTGCCTGATCTAGTGTGAGAAAGTTTAGCTGACACAAGGTGGTCCGGGATACACGTGATTGTGGTTCAAAATTACCACAATCTTCAAGGAGGCTCCTTCTGTAGAACTATGCTTTAAACCAGCTATTTCTGTTTTCCTGGTGATGCACACAGAGTTCATGCACATTGTAGTCAATAATGTACATTCTTGCTGCCATGCCAGAGTCTTTCATGTAAACGTTGATTTAGAAAATAACCTGGGAGAAAGAGAATAAGATTCATGAGGTGATTAATATGGTGTAAATACTTCCAGTTTGATATTAGTGTTTAATATTAGTATGTGTAAGGTAGGTTTGTTCATCGCTTACAGTTAATATTTTAAAAGCTCCTTGAACTTCGTATGCCCTCCAGTGTATCTGAAGATTTACTGTGTAACAACTCTGTGGAGGAAATCTATATTCCCCTCACTTACTCCTGATAGGGATGTACTATCAAACCAATGTGAAACAAGAAGGAATACTGTACTAATATTTATACTGAGGACAGTACAGTATGTTTGCTTGGCCTACTGTGCCCTTAAAGAAGAGGGCAGAAAGAAGCATAGAGGAGGCTGGGAGAAAGTTGGAAGGCCAAAATTCACAAAATGGAAGGGCTGGGATAGAGAGGCTAATGGCATCTTCCATTTGTTCTCAAAATGAGTTGTCATTGCATTAAGCAGTGGTTTCAGCTTCTGACATATCAACATTGAACTATCAGAAGTTAGAGATTCACACATGATAGCTAGAATGGTTTGCAGATGTCTTTGTTTAGGAAATAAGAGTATTATACATTATCCCAGGGGTTCTCAACTTTCTGTTTCCCTGGTGATGTAGAGTTCATGCACACTGCAGTCAGTAATGTAAATTATCCCATGCCGCCACCACTGGAAACCAAAGCAGATGCGTTTATGATAGCCATAAATATGCCTACGGCTGTCATAAATACATTTATGATAGCCATGGACATGTTTTAAGTCCACATTTATGGTGGGGGTACCACCAGTCTGGCCCACTCAGCTGACTGAGGGGATGTGGTCTGGCCCACAGCTTAAAAAGGTTGAGAATCCTAGTATTAACGGAAACATAATGAGGTAGCTCTAAGTTGCAGATGCAGGGAATTATAATGGCAGTAAGAACAGAACAAGTCAAAATCAGGAAAGGAGAGTTGAATAAATGCACATTGTTTCTCTGTCTGCTCTTTCCCCATGCAAAATCTTCCGTGCAAAGCTGAGTTGCACTCAGTCATCTTCTACACTGTCACCTACCCATATATACTCGAGCATAAGCCGACCCAAATATAAGTCAAGGTACCTAATTTTGACCTGAAAACCCAGGAAAATAGATTGACCCAAGTATAAGCCAAGGGTGGGAAATGTAGCAGCTGCTAGGGAGTTTCTATAATCAAAATACATGAAAATATGGTAAAATTAATCAAATTGTTGGCACATCTCAATCTGGTGCAGTTTTGGGACCCTTGTGGTCATTGACCCGAGTATAAGCCGAATCCTCTTTTGGGGGCTAAAAATCTCTGCTTATACTCAAGTGTATACGGTAAGCCGTCCTGAGTCGCCTCGGCGAGTGGGCGGTAATATAAATATAAATAAATATATAAATAAATAAGTCAAGGTGGAAAGTATCCAAAGCCAGTCAAATTATTACGGCATATTAGGGAAAATATCCCGCAGCCTGAAATGGTATCATCCAGGGAAAACTTTGGTACCAGATACTGTTTTTTAAAAAAGTGCTGGTTAGTGAAGGGGACAGGTTTAGAGGACTTGTGCTACTCTCTCACAACATATTTTTCCCTGCTGTTATTGTGTTTTTCTGCTTTATACTCTTCTAAGAATGGTATAAAGAGATTCCAAAAAATAAAGAATTCAGCAGTTGAATTCTCACATGGCAAAGTCCAGAACACCAGGCAAAGGCCAAGAAAACCTCTGTCAAAGTGGCATTTAACAAGGGTGATTACATTTTTGGCCACACTAGTCTCTCTCTCACACACTCTCTCTCTTTGGGAAGAGTAGAGGGAAGGGAGGAAGGGAGAGCCAACATTCACTCTTCTGTTTACAGTGGGTGTCAGGGAGTTAAATGTTTCACAACAGTGGTGGTGAACATGACATCTCTGTAGTACTTCCTTGAATCCAACAAAGCAAGCCCTTCATTGATTTGTACCAACAAAATAGCTGTGGCAATTCTCATCTTCATTAGAAGCAGGCCTTTTTCAGAGTTAATAAGTTTTAATTGCCCATTCATGACAAAGGACCTTGCACTAGAAAAGAGAAAATCTACCCCTTATCTTCTGCTGCAGTGCAAATTTCAGTTAAACTCCTTGAATGGTAGATGGTTTCACGATCCCCCACTAATCAATATGTCTTGGCTTTCCCCCCTTTTGAGCCCTATTTCCACCATATCATTGTCCACTGGAATGATTACTCCCTATGTCTTGAAATACAGCTTAAGTTTTCTTCAGAGTTTTCTTCAGAAAATGAGATGGCTATATGGTATTGCTGATGCAGTGGGCAAAGGGCTGGGCGGGTTGAGGAGGATGGTGGAGAACAGGAGTGCCTGGAGGGCCATGCTCTGTGGGGTTGCAAAGGGTCGGAATCAAATGTGCGACTGAACAACAAAAAAGTTTACTCTAGTGGAGTACTCTATTAATATTCTGTGTCCATTCATAGGCAGGTCATTTTTCATTCTCTATCACAGTTCACAAATGTTCCTTATCTCTGTTACTATAATGGATTAGTAAGACTCTTGCCAAACCACAATTCAGTGATATTGGCATCTTCCCGATTATAACTGCTATCTGGATAAACTGCTTTTTATTTCAAATCCCTTTACAGTTGTTTTACCCGCTCACAACACTGACACATTTATTATTTCCATATGCTCCTAAGAATGTAAATTCTGGTATAATTTCCTAAAGGATTGTTATCTCTAAAGTTATAGGTGTTGTCTTGAACAGCTGTGCAGCAAAAGAAATTAAAGACGGTACAATATAAGTGGTTGCCTCTGTTGAATTTCTACTTGCTGTGCAGCTGCAAAAGACCCAGAGCATCTGTCAGAAAAATAAGTCAGCTGCTGTGTTAAGATGCTACATGGAATATATAGGAATTAATGTGGACATACTGTAGGCCAGAATAGGTGGCCCTTGTACTGATATTCAAATCCTGTACAAACCATCAGTTTTGCCCCTTGGACAACGTGTGCGTTGTCATTCCTTAAGCTATTGCTCCAAGACATAGGATTTATTCTTCATGTCTAAAGCTTTGGACTTGGAATCTCAGAGAGCCTGAAAATGCTAGAGTTTGGAATTCTCAAGATTTCAGGGCATGTATTTAGACATAATGAAAAATGCCCTTGTCTTTTTCATTACCTTTAGTGGTCTTGAGCTGCTGCAACTATTATTACTACTGGAATTCACAAGTAAGCCTTTAAATTTATCCTTGAGTGAAGACTACCTGTGCTATAAAATATTATAAAAATACTTTATTTGCAGTGGTTGTCATGGGTCTATGCTTTTGTGAAATCACAAAGGACTGATCCTACATCTCAGGATAAGGCTCTGGAGTCTCAGGGGATGGGTACCTGGCAAAGGCAATAGTACCTGGCAAAGGCAACCTGTCCATTCTTTGGCAGCCCACTTATTTGGGAGAAAGAGGGGGAAGGAGACAGAGAGAAGAAAATGTTGAGTATTGTAGTGCAATGAATACTAATATTACAGTACTAGCATGCAGTGAATACTAATATATGAACCAGAGAGATAGGAAAGACTAGCCTGACCTAAAGGAAGTTGTTTGCACTGTATGTCTCTAAGTAGACAATTAGAAAAACTCCTGTCTTCCCTCCCCTGTGATCACCTGACCCTATTTGCATGTCTTATGACTTTTGTTTGCTCTGGTCTCTCTCTTTTTTGTTTCTATCTTTGGAAGATGAGAGTGCCTTTTGAGCGCCTCCATCTAGAGGCCATCTTTACTTACCTTCTTTCTAAACTAACTCACTTGAGTTTCCTGCCTTCATTATTGACCTGATGCTACATTACCAAGACTTTTAAGTACATATATCTTCTGGCCTCATTTTGTGAGTAAATGCTATTTTTCCTTCTCTCTAAGACTTGCATTCAAAGAAAAAAGGCCTAAAACCTCCCCCACTTTGCTGTGCACCTGCTACAAATAACTTAACAGAATAGAGAAGGGGATGGTGCTGGTCGTCCCAATTTCCGGTTGTAAACCGGGGAAAAAGTAAACCACGACATAAATTTAGTTATGATTTCCCGTCATAAACCATGGCAAATGTTAACCAAAGCATTCATAAACTTGGGTTTTACTGTACTAAGTTTTGCTCCCTTTGACGTAGGAGTGGTTTGGAAGTTGATGGCTTTTCTCCACAGTATTTTTCTGTGGGAAACAAACCCTACCTGTCTGTTCACACAGATCTCCTACCCATGGTTTCCAATAGGTATGAGCCAATATATGTTAGCCTTTCTTCATCATGTGTTTTCAGAGAAATGCATTTTAAAAAGAAAAAACTTCTGGGAGATTCTAGCACCTAATATCGTTGAGAACAGAAAAGGCTAGCTGCTAAACTCTTCTTATTTTCAAGTTGCCTCTCCTATGATTTCTATTTTTGTCTCAGACTGCTCTAGTATGCGTTCTGTAAATCCTTTTTTCCCCAGTGAAAATCCCCAGGTATTGCTATGGAACAAATAATGCCCCAAATACATTTATTATGAATGCTTCTTCAGCAGCGCAACACTTCTAATTAAAGCCACTGTTTTCAGTTCAGCTAAATACAAGCACAAGCACATTACAACCCCAAGTGGAAGAGATAAACACTTGGGAGGGGCTCAGTCTGAAAAGGTGCTTGTTCAAGTCCTTAGCTATAAGAATAGTTCCAAACACCTAAGGAGTAGTTGATGCTGTCAGGGAATTCAAAGGATCGTTACAAATCCTTTGAGTTATTTTTAATGCATTCATTTATTCTGTAGTTATAGTCAGATATTTAGGTTGAGAAAGCCTGATTCTCTCAGAGAAAGCCATGGAAAGTGACAGACATTCCATTCACATAACACAGACACAGCGTCATTAAGATGGGTCATTAGCAGACAAACACCTGCAAGGACTTTTCAATCATATGTGTTAGCATTTGAAAGGAAGTGAACTCAGAATTCATTATAGGGTGTTAACCCAGAACAAGGTGGGAGGGATTCTCACTCATTTCCTGCGAAGAAACTGTTTTACCTGTTACATCTAAACTCTGACAGGGACTTTTACACTTTCACATCATCAAAGGAAAAAGGTAAAAAGTGACACATAAAGCATTCTGGTGCCCACTCAGGAGTACAACAGCTGCATAGAATATCTTACATCATAGGGAAGAACACCTGTGAGGAAAGTTAGACATCAATATAACATAATTGTTTATGGAAACCTACATAACTCCCATTCCAAAGGGGAGAGGGTACTCATAAGAATGCAGTAAAACCCTGAGTTACGAAGAAAATCGGTTCCATGACCTCATTCATAAGTCGAATTTTTCCGTAATTCGAGGCATCCACATAGCGGGCAGCTGCGGTGTGAGTTGGAGCCTAGTCCTAGGCTCCAAATCATCCTGCAGCTTCTTCCCAGCTCTTCGGACTGGCTCGTTTCACCCTGCAGTGCCATCCAAGCCAGATCGGAGGTTGGGAAGGCACCGGGTGTGAAGGGAAGTCCAGTCCAAAGAGCGGAAAAGTCTTTCTGCTCTTTGGATTTCACTCACTGTCCCAGTCTTTGATCCAGGGATCTAGGCACTTGCCTTGCATAGGGGCAAGGGCTTCCCTCGCCCCCTCTGCAAGGCAAATGCCTGGAGTGCTAGGATCCAGGCACTTTCCTTGCGGAGGGGTGTGGGAGGGAAGACCTCGCCCCTCCACAAGACAAGTGTCTGGAGCACTGGCATCCAGGCGCTGGCCTTGCGTAGTGCTGGAGGATTTCCCTCCTCCCCTCCACAAGGCAAGCACCTGGATCCCTGTGCTCCAGGTGCTTGCCTTGGGAAGGAGGTGAGGGAAGCCCTCAATCCTCCACAAGGTAAGTGCCTGGAGTGCTGGCATCCAGGCACTTGCCTTGGAGAGGATTTTCCTCCCCCCTCCGCAAGGCAAGCACCTGAAGCGCAGGGATCCAGGTGCTTGCCTTGTGGAGGGGGGGGAGAGAAGCCCTTGCCCCTCCGCAAGGCAAGCACCTGGATTGCTAAGGGCTTAGTGACCCAGGTGGCTGCCTTGTGGAGGAGACAGGGGTTTTCCTAGCCCTTTCGCAAGGCAGCCGCCTAGATCACTAAGCCGTTAGCAATCCAGGTGGTTGTCTTGCAGAGGAGTTAGGAAAACGCCTGCCTCCTCCACAACACAATTGACTGGATCGGACCTCACCCTCTGTGTTTTTCTGCTCTTCTTGCTGGGCTCAACTTTATAGAAAACCCCTTTCATAAGTCATTTCCACCCCGTAAATCAGGGCACCGATTTACCAAAAAACAAACAAACAAAAAACACCCATTCATAACTTGAGGCATTCGTAACTTGAGTCATTCATAAATCGGTGTTTTACTGTAGTATATAAACCCTCAGAATTGAGAGCTTAAGGGGGACCTTACCCAGATCCTGCGGGAGTCTTTGTTATCAGATTCGGAAATGGGAACCTAGCTAAAGGAAAGCTATGGGGGCCATCTGGCCCAACGCATTTTCCAAGTCTTTACTGAAACCAGCCAAACAAAGATCTTAATCTCTGAGAAGAAATGCTTTTTCTTAGAAAGTTAGTTCTTTTCTTATTTTATTGGATTCTTAAGTATAGAATAGCTTAGGGGTCCATACATGATGGACATTGATAGTGTAGTCAGAACGAAAGTTATTTTAGCTAGATTTTGTGCATCTATTTTTATTATTCTTTGTACTGAATCTGGATTTTAAATCTGCTTCTACAAATCAACTTCTGAAAGACATTGAACTGCCTCATGTTTGGAGAAAGACAGGAGAAGTTCTGAGACCAAGCCGCTGTGGAGATAAGCTTGGAAGGGAGGAAGCAGAGCTACTGGATACACTTCTGCACATTTGAACCTTGATGGAGGGATGAAAGGGAGAAGTAGAGATGGAGTGAGAATAATAATAATACTTCTTGTTTGAGACAAGATAACCGGTTGCCAGGGTAATTTTGGAGGAGGCACACCTGCATCCTAGTCTGAGGCTTTGGAATAATTGACCATTTGTTTTCTCATAATCTAAGGACTTTTTAAAAGTAAAAATAACTTATGAAATGGTTTCCCATGAGCCTGTTCCAATCCGTGTCTCTACTTGGAAAGTGGCTTTTTAAAAGGACTGCTTGTGCCAGCCAGCTACCATACAAACAGCTTCATTGAAAGCATAGCCACACTTCCAAACCTTGGGGGCCCTAGGGGTCACCAATGGGGGGCCCTTAAAACCCCTTGTGGCTCTCTGACAGAAGCCCATCTGCATGTGGTTTTTTAAAGCTATTTGCATATCATGTCACCCACTGGCTAAGCGGACCATGATGTGTGCCCTCCAGAGGATGCTTTGCTGAGTTTTAGTCCTGGCCTAACATCATTGACAAGAGATGGGCAATGCTGCCTAGTTAGACCACTCAAGCCCCCGTGCCCCAACAAGAACTATAAGCCAGTTCTGACTTGGCAGCACATAACAACAATCATTGCTTATCACTGAAGAGGAGGCTGAAAAAGCAAAACATCTGTTGAGGGGCTAAAATAAGTAATAAAGCTAGCATAAGCTTGGCAAAGAATAGTTTTGTTATTTACTGATCCCCTTATCCCCATCAACTGTGGATTTGAAGAAACTCAAAGATCTTTCCTCAGCAAATTTTAAGTAGGTTTTGCTAATTGCTATGCATACTTTTAGCACAGGGTGCACTTCTTCAGAGAGGAACAATAAGTTTACTTTTTTACAGTTTCCACTGGTGAAACCACTGCTATCATCCACACAAATACAAATAAATATCTTATTGCAAGATTCCACATTGTGTTTCCCAATCAGTACAATTTCCACCAGGAACACATTCCAACTTTCCTAATGCCACCATCTTTTCCACTCTTTTATCCTCCTTTCCCCCTGAAAACGGCATAACGCAGGTCTGATAGAGTGTATTAAGGATTTTGCAAGCATAACAGTAGCATGAGCATTACTACTAGGAAGAACATTCTTCCCAGTAGTAATGTATGGCCGTGAGAGCTGGACCATAAGGAAGGCTGAGCGCAAAAGAATAGACCCCTTTGAACTGTGGTACTGGAGAAGACACTTGAGAGTCCCCTGAACTGCAAGGAGATCATATTAGTCAATCCTAAAGGAAATCAACCCTGGCTGCTCCTTGGAAGGACAAATACTGAAGCTCAAGCTCAAGTACTTTGGTCACCAAATGAGAAGACAGGACTCACTGGAAAAGGCCATGATGCTGGGAAAGATCGAAGCAAAAGGAGAAGGGGGTGGCAGAGGATGAAATGGCTAGATGGCATTGTTGATGCAGTGGGTGTAGATCTGAGCAGGCTACAGAGGATGGCAAATGACAGAGGAGCCTGGCGTGTGGTAGTCCATGGGGTTGCAAAGGATCATACTTGACTGTGTGACTGAACAACAATAAAGCATAATGGGGGGGGGGGAATTGTTCAATGGAAGGGAGATAACAGGTATTCTGTTTTGGGGAATTATTCAGCAGTAGCACCTCACCCACTGATGGCTTCCTTGTCAACATCTCTCTAGTTCATGCCTACAACTGTCAAATGCACACAACCAGAAAATGGAGAAAAGCAATGCCAGCTAAACCAGTGCAAAATTAACCACTTTCCACTGACTGAACAAATGGAAATGAATGCCCATGGAAAAATACTTGCACATAGCTTTACATCATGTAATTATCAATAAATATTTCAATTTTAAGCCTGCCAAGTCCAACACAAAATGTGAAGTAAATTGTAATGTACTTGCATCATGAATTTATGGTTGGGCAAGGAAGCGAAGAATGGAATAATGGAAATACCTGTGAAAGGAAGAAAGGGATTTGTGTATCAACTGCTGGTGCCACTAAAACCCATCTTTTCTTCTGTTTTACTCTTCTATAGTTCTTACATGTCTTCTGTTTTTGTTTATCTGTGTCCTGATTTACAATACAGTAATACCTCGGATAACGTTTGCATCAGATAATGCTAAGATTGCATAACATTAAGCAATCTGGAAAAAATTGCATCATATAACATTAAAATCTTATGGGATGCATTGGATAATGTTCGCTAAAGCATGTGCCAGTTACAACGTATCTCTATGGAGTTTTAAAATTATCAGAACAATCTAGCACTGAAATCAAGGGGTTCAAACAAACAAACAAACAAACAAACAAGGTGCCTTAGCAAAGGTTCCAGAGCAAACTTAGCATTCATGGGATGAAAGAAAAGGTGTCCTTATGGATCTAAAGTGGTTAAAGAACAAGATACAGGAACTTAGTTATAATGGACAGTTCTGAAAGAGAGAGATGCGGAGTCTGTAGCATTTATAAAGTAATAACTGCTTCACAAATAATCTTAATTCCAGTCATTTTCAGGGTGAGCCATGAGATTGCCAAATTGTCTGATGACATCAGATTATTGTGGATGGTTAAAAAAAAAAGTTAACATGATTTTCAAACTGATTTCTCCAGTGTGATAGCCTAGGCATTCAAATGGCAAACAGAGTTCAATGTAAATATAAAATTGGAAAACGAAATCCAATTTGGTAAGATCTTCCTATATAAGTTAATACTGTACTGGTATTTTAATGCAGAATTTGGACTTCCTTTTGAATTTCTCCAGGTTATATAATTTTTTCAGATACTACCATCTGTTTCCTATCTCAAAGATTCATACAATTCCTTTCTTTCTCATGCACATTCATCCAAGTGTTTATTACCAAGTTTTACCAGCAAAGACCCAAACATAAGTGACAGCATTTTCTCAGTTATTGCTCTAGCCCTAAAGAATTGTGAAACCACAACTTCCAACAGAAGTAATTTCTTTGACACGAAATTGTATGCCCTGTGGATAAGCTGAAAATAACATGTTTATAAACCACAAAAGTCCCACTTACCATATTGATGTTCAGCCTTCCCAAAATAAAACAGATTTTCAGTTAGAAGTCTGAGTGTATGGACATAAAATGCCCTCAGAGTGTACCAACCAAAACAATAGTTGGAATGCAGGATACTAGAATGCTTTCTGTGTGTGAGGCTCATGTGTGTGTGCACATGCACAAGCATATAGTGGAATCAGATACCTAGGCACATAATATAGATTACTATACAAGTCTCAATTTTGCTCCTAAATTTGTTTATTTTTATTTATTTTTACTAAGAAGAGCATTAGGATTTAAAAACCTAAAAATAACTTGCCTTCATGAAAAAAACAACACATGTACAAATATTGAATTATATAGGTTGCTTTCAAAATGGTCTTATGTTTTATCAACTACAACTCTAAAAGTTTGTTTCTGTGCTCAGTTCAAACTACTGGTTATTACTTTATTACTTATAAAGCCTTAAAAGTTTCAGATCTCAATACCTGCTGGAGCATCTCCCACAAAACAGTTACCTATCCAACCTGCTCCTTCTATTAATTGTTTTCAAAAATATAAATATCCAAGGAGGGCAAAAAAGTGACCACCATAAACCAGCCATTTTCAGTTGTGGCCCCATACATCTGGAATAAACCTCCAATTGAGCTTTGTCAGGTGTCTCCCTCTCAGTTTTTAAGAAACTAATTAAAATGGAATTCTTTTATTAATGAGTGACTGATACAGTCAGATGGGCTGACTACAGCCAAGAACTCAGGATGCTGAGACTTGAAATGGCAGCTATGAAGGAATTGGAAATGATTCTTAAGTAAGTAAATAAATAATTGTGAGGTGCTGTTGGAGATGAAGACCAAGACTTCAGCAGATCAGTAATATATTTTTCATTACTATGAACAGATGTAAAGGCTGTATAATAAAGGAAACAGAAAAAAATGATTCATTTGTGTGGTGTCAGAAGAGAGTTTTATGAACATTATGGACTACCAGAAAGAAACACGAGTGGGTTCCAGGTTAAATCCAATCTCAACTTTCTCCAGAAACAGAAATAGTTAAACTAAGATCATTGTAATATTGTTCTTTGGTCATATGATAAGACTAACAAAGGAATGAATGGATGAATGAATGAGCTTAGCAATTGTTGGTTTCAGTGGTGGACTCAAAAAAATTTACTACCACACTGTGCATGTGGTATAGTGGGTGTGGCCATGGGAAAAACCCTGCATTGGACCCGAATTAGGACTACAGTAATACCTCGGATAACGCTAAGACTTGGTTCCACTAGTCTTGGTGTTATCCAATCTTTAGTGTTATCTGATCCATGTTAAAATCCTATGGGATGGATCGGATAACGTTAAAGCTCCATAGAGATACATTGTAATCGCACAGGCTTTAGCGGTTGTTATCCGATCCATCCCATAGGACCTTAACGTTATTCGATCCAATTCTCCTCCCCAGATTACTTAACGTTATGCGATTTTAGAGTTATCGGAGGTAAACGTTATCCGAGGTATTACTGTACTTTATTTCAAAACTTGGGTGGGCGGGGCCAGCCAGAATTCCTGATACCGGTTCTGGCAAACTGGTGTGAACATGCTGATGCCCACCACTGGTTGTTTTACATTATAAATGGCAGGAGAATTAATAACAATAGTTTCATGTCAGAAATTATTCTGGGTTGAAAGGATTTTTGCTAGAGAATCTCCACTCAGGGGACGCCCGAATGAGGCTCCTTTCATGTCCGCAAGAGCTGGGACAGAGACTGATGCTCAATCCGTCATGCAGTACCCAGGTATTGAACTGCCGGCTTGCTGGTCTTCCAGCTAACAAGGTGAGCTTCTCAACCACTGAGCCACTGCAGCCCCTTTTGTGGCAGGAGAAGTGAAGATAATAGCACAAGGAAGAGGGCCTTCTCAGTGTCTGCTCCGGCCCTGTGGAACCTCCTGCCAATTGAATTGCGCCTCCAGACAGAGTCACTGCCCCTCAGGAAAGAGTTAAAGATATGGCTGGCAGGCAGATGTGGGGCACCAGTGGTATAGTGACCCCAGCCTGCTGGTTAATTTAGTAAATATTCTCTCTCCCTTTTAACCTTTTAATCTTTAATTTTTTAATTCTGTAATCTTTTAAATTTTAATTGCTAGTTTTAATGGGTTTTTTAAAGATTATCATAATGATGTTGAAGTTTTTTATATGGTACTATTATACTTATTGTAAATTGCTTGTTTGTTATGTGAGCCACTCTGAGTCACGTTTCCTGAGTGAGTGGCATACAAGTATGAAAATTAAATTAAATTAAATTAAATTAAATAGGAAAAGAAGGAGGCTTAACATGAGATGGACTGCCTCAATAAAGGGAGTCATGGTCAATAGTTTGCAAGACATGAACATTATTGTTAAAAATAGCTCTTTTGAACAACTTTAATTCATAGATTGCCATAAAGTGGAAGCAGCTTTAGAGTGTATAACAACAGCAGTTAGGCTTTATGGGTCCTCTCCTCACAAGAGAAATTTGTTGTACTGGTTATTGTTAACTCTTATTTATTTGTTCATTGGATTTCTATACCACTTTTCTCCCAGTGAAGTGACTGCACGTTGCATTATTGTCATCAAAGTACAGTACAGTACTAGGAAATTATAGGAAATTTGTCTAACAGTTAATAGTTATACTTCACCTGCAAAAAGGAGAAAGGAAAATAAATCAGTGCTCTTTTGCCAATTAGGATTGATAAAAGAATGGCAGAAAGCTCAAAAAATTGTCAAGAAGTTATTTAATTGTCTTTAAATGTCCTTTGAAAGTTACTTTTCAAAATGATGATGATGATGATTGAGTGGCAGGCGTCTCCAGTTCTGCACCTGAAAATATTGTGTATCTAGGAAATAGAAGGTTGTCTTAGATTGCTCTTTAAATCAGGGGTACCCAAACATTTTGGGCCGTGGGCCAATCATGTGGTTCAGGGAGCCGGTCACTAAGGCCCGGGAGCCAGGTGTGGTCCCTGACGCCAATTCATCCGGTCCCCTGGGCTTTAGTTTGGGCACCACTGCTTTAAATAGATGGCCCTTTCAGAAGTTAAGGTAGGGTCAAGCCATGTGCATTAACTGACATGAATATATTGCTTGTCCAGTGCTTTTCTGCATGGACTTCCTACATATCATTGGACCAAACCAAAGACATCTTGGCAAGTTTCAGAAGCACAAAGGAATTACTCATAGTGTTTTATTTTATTTCTGTAGAAACAGAAGAGTCTATTTATGCAGAGCAGCTGGCAAACATGGGGTGATTATGGAATCTGACATTAATTAGCCTTCTTTTCTCTAGATAATGGAATGATAATGCAAGTTGATAGAATGTTGTACGTGGACTATCTGTCTCATCCTTGAACAGAGGGCATCTTTCCACTATGGCCCTAAACAACTTAAGCATTCATTTCTTCTTTAGAGAAAATCCTGCAAATTGCTGTTCCTATCCTTGTATTACACTATAAAATTCCTTGGATTTATGGATTGACAGCCAGCAAAACTGGCATAATATAGACATACTGTATGTCTCTTTAGGATGGATGTACTGTATCTGCATTTTTCTTGATCCAGTGCTCTTCCATTACAAATGGAGGATACCTAGCTTAAATACCTGAACCCTAAGGCAAGGCTTGACTCTGTACACATTTCCCAAACATATCCACAAATGAAAGCACAGTTACATGTTGGTATCTGAACTTCTCCAGACTTTGTGACACAGTCCTTTGAGCCAAAACTGGGTACAAAAAAAATCTAAATGTTAAAATATGTTACTAATATGGAATAAGTATAAGAAAACATTCAGCTCAACAATTGCCCTGTTGAGCCACTATATTGTGCAGCAATATTGGGCCATTTCTTGGCGTTTTAAATCATGAATACAGACAAACATCATGGCACATCCATAAACCAGAGGTTTCTTTTGAATTGTTGAATAGATTTTGTGATGTATTGTGGAGGCATGTACATATATATTATGATCAATAGGTTTCCTATATATTGTGGTGCGTACATCTCTACTGCAAAGGTTCGTGGTAGCTCTCAGAAAATTTAACTCTTGTGTAAATTAGTTTAAATTCAGATTAATGGTAGGGAGAAAGTGACTGTTTCACATTGAGTTCCATTATTTGAACCTGTGTCCTAATGATTATGCTGCATGTGTTGGAAGCCCATGAAAGCTCACACCGCAATAAATCCACTAGTCTTTAATGTGTCACAACTCATTTGATTTCAGTTTTCTTATACTTGATGATATGGCTAAGAGGAAGATATGTTTGGCCTTTGGAAAAATCTTGTGTTGTTTATTTTCATATTGAAGGTTCCTATTTAGCCTGCAGTAGCTGCCAAGCAATCACTGGTTTATATTTATCTTTTAAAATAGAATTAGAAAATTAATAGACAAAGGGAAACAAATCATTGGAACAAATAATATGATTCACTGGCTTACTTGAAATGAGATTTAGAATTAATTCACATCCTCTCCATTGTGCAATGGATTGGAAAAAGGAATAGTTCCATTAGGAAGCTGAATTGCATCCATTGTTGTAGATGTATTTTTCCTCCTAAACACACTTAGGGAGTATCTACACTGAAGAATTAATACTTGTTAAATAACCATTGCCATTTTGTGAGAGGATTAGAGGTCTGATCTTTAATCCCAAATTTCTAGTACCTCAGTCAAGTACGGTTTCTATTTGTTTTCGAAGGAAGCCAAGACAGTTGCATGTTTCCAGTGCAGATTGAAATACAGTCAAACCTCGCGTAAAGAGCGTTTCGCTTCAAGAGTAACTCGCTTAAAGAGCAGATTTTTCTCTGAATGTTCGCTTCGCTTAACAAATAAAACCAAGCAAAAACTCGCTTAACAAATAAATCGGGGTTTGCAATCCCCCCCCCATTGGTCATGTACAATGGTGTTTCACTTAAAGAGCAAACTTGCTTAAGGAGCAATCCTGTGGAATGCATTATGCTCTTTAAGCGAGGTACAACTGTATGTGGTACTGTGAAAGCAAATTCCATAGAAACCATGTAACCGACACAGCAAGAAGTTATACCTGCCCACTAGCACATATTTCACTTGTATTATAGAGTGAAATGAACACTCAGCAGGGCTCTCTGTAGCTCTGGCCCTCTTTCATACTGTAGAGAACTCCTGAATTTGCACACAAAATGTCTTGCAAAACATAGAACAAAAAACACAAAAGTGGGTGCAAACTTTTGAAATTTTGATGACAGTTGTGGTAGCACAGAGGTAATATGGGCTATACGGTATAGCCTATACCATGATGGTGAACCTTGGCACTCCAGATGTTCTTGGACTTCAATTCCCAGAAGCCCAAACACCCTGTGAATCCACACGAATTGATTTACTATGATTCATCCAGCCCATGCTGCCCTTGTCGTTCTTGGAAGTGGAAATAAAATGTGCACGTAAGGTTTCTCAACCTTTTCAAGCCGAGGGCCGGGTCACATTCTCTCAGACAGCCTCAGGGGCCAGATGGCTGTTTTGCCCTGCCTGCCACAAATGACACTTCCAGGTGTGGTGGAGGTGGGACAAATGAAATGGTGTTGTGGGCCGCATCTGGCCCCCAGGTGGTAGGTTCAGAACCCCTGAGCTAGGGAATATTTTATCTCCTATAAATAAACTGTATTCTTATGCCCCCCTTTCATCTGCGATTTCACATTTGGATTCTAACTTCTATTCCTAATTACAGCACAGCAGATGGATTTACCAAGTTAATAAATGTTAAGCACCATTTCACCCCTTATTTACTGTAATATTCCACCTGGCAGAATCTTTCTCAGAGGATGAAGGCCTGGATTACATGTATCAGCCGGAACGGAGATCTGGTGGGAAAAGAGTGACTCAGGTCCCAGCATTCATTTCCTGACACACATGAGGCAGAGCCTAGATTTTCAGAGAGGACCTATTCTGTCCAAATGGTGGGGAGATGGAGAGAATCTCTGAGGAGGAAAATGTCCCAAGCTCTGCAGAACAATGATGTCTCTGTCTCACAGCACAGGCAATCTAGAACAGCAGAGGTCCAATGTTTATCTCCATCAAAGCTGTCCTATTTGAAGAAAATAATTGAAGAGATATAGATGGAGAAGAGAGTAGCCCATACCACAACTAGATAAACCACAGCACCCCAGCCAAATTGCTGATAATAACTCATATCACATCTCCTTAGTGATCGTATTCCTAGAGCTTAGACCTCCTTGTATCCCTATCTGATGAATCTCCTGTTAGCTTGACAAACTAATCTTCCATCCTGAACTCATGTGATGCCTTCTCTATGTACAGAATTGGCTTATCCTAATGCCAGAAAGTTAACTATTCTTGGTTTAAATGTACTCCTGATATAGAAGAACACCATGAACAATGCTATTCCATCATATTTCTCAATAATGTCCAGATCCCATGAAACCTGAAATTATGACTGATGGGGATGTTCCTATAATATATCGATTGGGAAATGAAATGATCTAGCTCAGCAGTTCCCAGACTTCCAGTATCGCACATCCTTTTTTGTTTTTGAGAAGCTCATACTTCACCTTCTCTCCTGTGCTATTATTCAAGTCCCCTTTAACCCCCACCAAAATAAATCAAAATTTAAAAGAAATACAGAACATAGACATCACTTTTAAAGTAAACACAATCAGTTTTTCTTAAACCATCATATAATCTAGTAACAGTGCCTATTACTGTATAGAAAACTTGGTAGTTTTTTCATTGTGAATATCTCATTGTCTCGCCCCTGTCTGCCCTTCAGTTTCTTTGTGCCATTTTAGAAGGGCTATGGGAATAAACGAGCTAGAAGAGCCAGAGGGGAAAGATGTATATTGCTGTTAAAAAGTGAGCAGTGGTTTTATTAGTCTGCAGGAACTATAGCGACACATTTTTATGAAACTGATCTTTTTATCCCAGCCATTTCTGTTAGAAACATAAAAATACCAAAAGGCTCTCTGCTGGCTTCCCAGCTAACCTTAATGCTCTATGTACACCAGAGTTTTCCCGGTACATTTATTTCAGCTTCCACAATGGTGCCTCTCTTTATTGTTTGTTCAGTGTACACAATAAAAAGAGGCACCAACCCTCTCTTTTTATTGTTTGTTCTGTGTAGATAACAATAATCCATAGAAAATAAAATGGCTTGTTCTAAAGAGAGAGCAATTTGCATTTTCTTTCAGAACAAATTGTTCATTAAAGCTTCTTACAGTTGTTGTCAATATGTTGGATTAAAATCAAATTAAGTAGTAGAATGTAGTAGACCAAAGGTCTCTACTTTAGGACACAATGTCATCCTTTCTGTTGTGTCTTATTTACCCTCATTTCTTCTGTGTCGTGTTTTATTAAGTGAATCATTTGCAGCTTTCTAGAAGCAAGATGCAAATCAGTCCTGTTGAGCCTGCTCCTGTGGATGTTCATTTAGGTTTTACCCTCAGCTACAGATTAAAACAACAAAGAAAACAGGAACAACAAACATCCATGGATTAAGTTCTGGTTATTTTATGGGCCGTGGGAATTTCAGTGTGTTGAACGTTAGCAGCAGGTTTAGGGGAAAGAGTCAGGAACTGCATTATATTTATGATGGAGAAGCAGAATCTTGGGTGCTTTTTCTCTAACAGTGAAAAATGACTGAAGGAACCATTAAGCTAAAAATTATTATTTTTTCATGCCTCAAACTCTTTGAGATGGCCCCCTTTTTCTGGTTACTTCCTTTGCCAGTTGCCTTTCTTCTATCTTCCATTTCCTGCCCTCCAAAACTGGTGGGAAGAAGAGAGGCAGTTTATTTATTTATTATTTATTAGTTCAACTTTATATTGCCGCCCACTCCCCGTAGCAACTCAGGGCGGCTTACAAACAATACATTACAATACAATATGTTGATGGGGGCGCAGGGGGAGGGGCGGCGAAGCAGTTCAGCATTATTATGAATAAAAGAACAAAGCCTTGAACCTGTAGATAAAAGTTTTTGTTTCCTTTAATCAGAGGCATCCAGACTAGTCATTTTTCTTTTTCCAGTGATGTGTATGAGATTGGACAGGTTTCTCTACAATACTGTTGGCACCAAAATTAAATATTTAGAAGTTTGGTTATATGGCCAAATTGGTTGGGCAGATCAGATTAAACAAGGTTGTTTAAGGTTCGGCAGAGGGGCACAGTACAATCCTTGCATCCATATGCAAGAATCTAGGTAAAAAATAAATTTCGTGTCAGAAATTATTCTTGCTTGAAAGAATTATAGCTGGAGAAACTCCGCTCAGGGGACACCCGAATGAGGCTCCTTACATGTCCCCAAGATTCATTGTGCAGCACTCGAGTATAGAACCCTGACCTTCCAGGCTTCAAGCTCAGCATCTTAATTACTAAGCTTAGGTCAGTGATGGTGAATCTTTTAGAGACCAAGTGCCCAAACAGTGAGGTGGGGTGAATTCTGTGCTAGGGGGAGGGAGGAAGTGTTTTCATTGGGCTACTGGGCAAAGGGATGGGGTGAACTGTGTGCTGGGGGAGGGAGGAAGCACTATCATTGGGCTACTGGGCAAAGGGATGGGGTGAACTGTGTGCTGGGGGAGGGAGGAAGCACTCTCATTGGGCTACTGGGCAGAGGGATGGGGTGAACTGTGCACTGAGGGAGGGAGGAAGCACTCTCATTGGGCTACTGGGCAGAGGGACAGCAAATTCTGTGCTGGGGGAGGGAGGAGGTGTTCCCATTGGGCTGCTAGGCAGAGGAGTGAGGGAATTCTGTGCTGGGGGGAGGGAAAACACCATTGGGTGTGCTGGGCAGAGAGGCGGGGTGAACTTTGTGCTGGGGTGACAACACATGTGCCAACAGAGAGGTTTTGCCCTGTCTGGGAGTGCCCTCTCTGGCATGCATGCCATAGGTGCACCACCACTGATCTAGGTAGTTTCAGATTAAGAAACTGCACCACACCTCAAGTAATCCTGTTTTATCACTATCAAACTCGTTCACTTTAAACTTCAAGGAAATATTATTTCCTTTGAAAGGAGCAGATTTCTCAAAATTGTTAAAGTTGGTTTTTTTTTTTTGGAGAAGGGTCTTAATTGAACACTTTCTCTTGTTAAGTTATTTGTAGCAGCAGCACAGCAAAGCAGGGAAATTTTACGTTCAAATGCAAGTCTCCCCGTTCATCCCTCTTTTTATTCCAGCTAATAAACACACTTGGACTAAATACTTGAGAGAAAAAGAAAAATATCATTTACTCACAAAATGAGGTCAGAAGATACAGGAGTGCTCAGGAGTCTTGATGAAGTTGCTTTAGACAGATGTAAAGTCTTTCTTCCAGCCATGTTGCCTGGAAGATAGAGGAGCTCAAAGGACATGCTTCTTCCAAAGATAGAAAAGCAAAAAAGAGAAGGCCAGAGCAAACAAAGGCCTTAAGACATACAAATAGGGTCAGGTGATCTCAGAGACAGGAAAGAACTTTTTAAAATTGTAATTAAAGGCAAACAATGCAAAACAACTTCCTTTAGGTCTGGCTGTTCTTTCCGGTCCCTCTGGTTACTGCATTTTGGGGTTGCACTAGAATACTCAACACCTGTAAGCTTTTTGAAAATCTGCTGTCAATCCCTGACAAATATTAAAAGCAATAGTGCACTTCAGTCTCTGTTCCTTTCCAAAGAGTAGGAAAATTTAAATGGAAAGCTTATTATAATGCTGCTTAACAATTTGGAGAGAAAGGAAGCTTTCTTTTAAAATCTTCCTAGCCTTTGGAAAGAAACTGAGACAGGAGATCCCCATTACATTTAATGTTTGCTAATTGGCATAGTGAATCAGTAATACTTTGACAGCAGTTAAGAAAATTTTTCACAGCATCACTGATAAAACATTAGCAAAAATTAAATAGAAATGTCCTGATCTCCAAAAGGAGAACTCAGAGGAAATGTTCAATTAAGTGGCTTCTCCAATTAGCCAGCCATTTTGATGCCATGATGATCACACATGCTCTAATCAAAACAAAATTAAGCAATCCTACCCACACATAAAACCACTACCCCTTGACAGAGACCCAGAAAGGTGCTGATAGCTATTTGCCAAAAAATTACTTGAAATGTATGTATCCATCTATGTTTCTCTCAACACATTACTGCACATAGGCTACAATTACAACAACAGAATACCCAATGACAAAATGCAATGTATTTATTGATATATTTTTGTCAAAATAAAAAGTAGTTTTAAAAAATGTAGGTTCAAATAAGTTCTAGTAAAACCTAGTTTTAAAAACCTGTATAAAGAAAATGGCTGAAATGTGAAGTGTTGCTTCTATGTTTCCAGAAACATTTCCAGAAATGTTGCTTACATGTTTCCAGGAACATTTTTAAGTCAACCTTTTAAAGTCGGGGGTTGGATAATGCTCCTTCACACAGTTGAGGTGGTCAGACTTGTTGTCCTCCTGTCCTTTATGGCTGCTGCAAATGAGTCTGTGGCTGCTTCTGGCAGCAGCAGCTGGAGCAAGGGCGGGGGCTGAATTATTTGGTGCTGCAGGCTGGATCCGGCCTGGGCCCATATGTTGCCTACCCCTGCTTTACATGTTTCCAGATGACAGTCTCTTCAGATGCCTACTTTATAGATCTAGCTCTGTGTCGAACAAAATATGACTCTAGGGAACTAAAATGTGCCATTCACCTAAATGAGATCTAGTATATACCGTAACTGCCTAAATATTCAGATTGAAACTGTTTGCCTTAAACATGCAAACTAAGATGCTAGTACAGTATGCGAAAAGTTTACTGCAGAACTTTGCTGAAAATGAAGTCTATGCTGTATCTCCATCATTTCCACAATATAAGACTTAGCGATAAGTCTAGTGGCTTAGCAAATGGATAAGCCGATTTTCTTTCATTTTTAATGTAAATAACCATTAAGATTTTGACTGAGATGTTTTATGGTGTTTTAATTTTAATTGTGCTTCAGTATTATAATAGACTGAATTATATTTTTATACTTGCAGAAAGTATATGCTTGCAGAAAGTGTATATGCAGAAATGGTGGAACATTTTTTTTAAAAAAATTGCATTCTAAGACTTTCATTTTGTCACCTTTGGCCTAATCAGCATTTCCCAAACTGTGTTCCACAGAACACTGGTATTCCATAAAGCAGGGGTTCTCAACCTACGGCCTACGAGCCAGCCCTGGCCCGTGGCACTGTTTCATGTGGCCTGCGTCACCGCCCCCACCAGAAACACATTTACAACAGCCATAAATGAGCCTGTGGATGTCATAATCCATTTACAGCAGCCGTGGATACATTTTACGCCAGTGTTTATGGCAGGGGGAATCACCAGTCGGGCCTGCTCAGGTGTCTGAGGGGGTATGGTCCGACTCATGACTTGAAATGGTGGAGAACCCCTGCCATTGAGGATGTAGCTCCTAGAATCCTTAGCCTACATTGCCCATACTGAAGACTTCCGGGAATTGTAGTCTAAGACTATATAGGGACCAAAGTTTTGGAACAATTCATCACTATAGCAACTGACCTGGGAGCAAGCTCCATTGAACTCAATGGAACATATTTCTACAGTAATACAGGGTTCCACTGAATAATACAAATACCAAATAAACACCAAATAATATAGTATTTCAGTAATAATCCCCTACATGCAAAAAATCAAACATCAATTCTACCCTCACTTTTTTGCTTGCATATTTGTTTGTTTAAGTAGACTGGTACTGTATTGTGTAAAGCTTATTCTAATTTGTTCTAAGAATTGACTCACAATGAGTTCAATCCCCCCCAGCCTATTTCACATGTTAGCAAAAAATGAAAAAATCGAACTGTAGTGGCATCTTCAAAATCAGCCAAAGTATTTCTGTGTGAGCTTTCATCAATCACGGTCTACTTCCTCAGACACATTGAATGTAACAGTATTGTACCTTAAATTGTAGATCTGAATTCATCAGAGAAGTTATTTATTTGTTGACTAACATAAACTATTCATCATGATAACATTTACCAAGCAGCAGAAACCAAAGCACACAGCATTGATAGAATGGAATAGTTTTATAGAAGGCATGTTCCTGGCATAAACCTAATTATTTCTGAAGAAATATTCGGTTTTGTTCAAGCTTCTTTTCCTTGGAGAATCAAACTGCCGGCAACAGCAGCAAGCAATTAAAGGATGAGACTTAAATGAATATAAGAGAGCAGTGGTTACATAATGAGATGTTCTTCTGTTATAACAATGAAACAAACACCCTTGAAGTCATAAACGTGTACAGAGAAGCCTTTGGGCAAAACATTGATTCCTCATAGTGCAATGGAACTACAGTATCAGTAAATCTGCAAGATTCTCTTAAGGATAAATAATTGTTATGGGAAGCCAAACCTTTCATTATAAGAGGAAAGGAAAATAAATGTGATGCCAAGAGTATCCAAATTATTAACAGAGCTGTAGCCAGAGTTGGGCAACTGGGGCATCTTGCTTTTGTTGCTGGAAAGAAGAGGGTGCGAACATTTGCTGTCAAAAGGGTGCTATAATCCACCCATCCCAAAGCTGGTTCACCATCTTCCATTTGCTCCACCCCCCCTTCACTCTAGACACCAATCTTTTGTAACAAAAGCTGAATTAACAGTGAATTCCTGGGAGCCAAAATGGTTAGCTACAGCTGTTTATTAGAGCAAAATTCAAACTGGGAGAGGGACATAAAACAATATGCAATCTGTACAGCATGACCCAGGAGATGTTGTTTATAAGTCAGAACTGACTTATAATGTATCTACAGTAATACCTCGGATAACGCTAAGACTTGGTTCCACAAGTCTTAGTGTTATCTGATTTTAAGTGTTATCCGATGCATGTTAAAATCCTATGGGATGGATCAGATAATGTTAAAGCTCCATAGAGATACATTGTAACCACACAGGCATTAGCGGTTGTTATCCGATCCATCCCATAGGACCTTGACATTATTTGATCCAATTCTCCTCCCCAGATTACTTAACGTTATGCGATTTTAGCGTTATCCGAGGTAAACTTTATCCGAGGTATTACTGTACTAAGGCTTTCAAGCCAAATGAAATATTTGAGGAGCAGTTTTATCAGCTCCTGTGTCCAAGCCTGTTATTCTACCCACTACACTATACTGAATATCTGACCTGAGCGTTGCCCACTCTTAATTTTTTGAGCTGGGACTTTTCATGCATTATGTTTGAATTTGTTCAGGTTTTATTCACAACCTTGCATGCTGCCTACAGTTGGAAGAACTGGGTTTTAGTGACTATTAAACAACAACATGAAGTTCCCTGGAAAGAGAGGCCCTTGATGTAAATAGACTTTGTGGCTTAAGAACCCAAGAGACTGGTGTGGAATGTCCTCAGAAGAACTGTTCCAAGGAGCTAAGAACAGAAAGACTATCACCATGATGATAGTCAACATCTGGAAAGGATATGACACCTGGAGAAGAAGAAGAACCCATTGTTCTTTCTATCCTCTGAATTCAAAGAAAGCCCCACCTGTTTATCATATATACAGTACTCAAGTATAAGTCAATCCAAATATAAGTTGAGGTACCTAATTTGGACCTCTAAAACTAGAAAAATAGATTGACCTGAGTATAAGTTGGCAGTGGAAAATGCAGCAGCTGCTAGTGAGTTTCATTTAAAAAAAAATGAAAATACTGTACAGTAAAATTAATTAATTTAAACATTTGTGTGGGCATGTTTTTGAGTATTTACGGTAGTTACTTCTTTTTAAAAAAACAAACAAACAAACTGTATTTGCACCACCAACCAGTGGTGGCCCTGCAGGGGAAATGGACGGGCAGGCCAATTGCACTGAGGCAGGAAGTGATGCTCTAGCCTAGTCTCTTGCTCTCCCTGCAACCAGGAAGCATGGCTTCCCCCTCCATTTTGACCACATGGAGCAGGGACAAAGGCAAGAAAGGTAAGTGAAACCCTTTCTTTTTATACACAGGTTTAGTTTCCCACTAAAATGCATTGGGAACATACAAACAGAAAAGCTTCCCTGGAGGCTGCAGCAAGCCAGAACGTCGGGATTTCAATCCTGACGTTTTGGCTTGCTGCAGCCTCCAGGCACATGGGGGACCTTTGGAAACAGTTTGGATCGGGTCTTCCGACCTCCCTGGAGCCAGCAGGGGGGGGGGTCGGGGGCCTGAAATGGGTAAAAAAAAAAGAGTCCATTTTTTACCCATTTCGGGCTCTCTGACCCCCCTGCCAGCTCCAGGGAGGTTGGGAGACCTGATCCAAGCTGTTTCCAAAGTTCCCCCACCCTCCTGGAGGCTGTAACAAGCCAAAATGTTAGGATTCGAATCCTGATGTTTTGGCTTGTTACAGCCTCCAGGGAGGTGGGGGAAGTGCAGAAACAGCTTGGATTGGGTCTTCTGACCTCCCTGGAGCTGGCAGGGGGGGTCAGGGAGCCCGAAATGGGTAAAAAAAGGTCCGGTTTTTTTACCCATTTTTGGGCTCTCTGACCCACCTGCCGCCTCCAGGGAGGTCGGAAGACCCGATCCACAGCTGCAGGGTGGCTGGGGAAACTCATGCCTCCGCAGCTGTGGAGTGGCTGAGGAAGCCAACAGGGGAGCCCCCGTCAGCTTTCCAGCCACCCCACCCCTGCCTCCGCAGCTGCAGGGTGGGTGGGAAGCTGAACAGAGAACCCTGTTCAGCTTTCCAGCCACCCTGCTACTAAGAATGACTACACTGGATAACACTGACAGATCGTTGTCAGCGTTATCTATCTATCTAATTTTGCATTGTTATCCAATGTTATCGTTATCCGATGCAGTCGTTATCCGAGGTATTACTGTACAAGAAATTGATTTCCAATGCATTTAAATGAGAAATTGCGATTTTCACCCACTTGTGGCCACCTTGGTAATGGCCCGCTGAACATATGTTTTTCTTTCCCTTCTCCTGAAGCCGAACTGCACCGAATCCAATGTGGTTTTGGACTCTTGTGGTTGTTGACCCATGTATAAGTCGAGTCACCTTTTTGGACCTCGTTTTGGGGGCTAGAAACTTGACTTATACTTGAGTATATACGGTATATTGTGTTTCCCCCTCTAATTGTTGGTTGGTGTCATTGTTTCTGTGGATCTGATGGGTTGGTTGCTAGTATACATGCAGTAAAGATATTAGCATGAGCATGTCTATTATTCCAAGTAACTGTAAGTGAAGAAATGTTTTTAATTTGTTCCCTTGCTAAGATATCAGAGTGAGTTACTAGGACTATGAGTGCCAGTTAGTGAGAAAGGGGTGGACTCTAGGAGATTTCTATCTATCTATCTATCTATCTATCTATCTATCTATCTATCTATCTATCTATCTATCTATCTATCTATCTATCTATCTATCTATCTATCTATCTATCTATCTATCTATCTGTTCAGATTTATATTGCCGCCCACTCGCTGAGGCGACTCAGGGTGGCTTACAGTCAAAACAGCAACACTACAGTAAAAATCATAAAATACAACCTCACAAAACAACCAAAGCAGAACAGAGACTAACTCCCCTCTGGCCATTGTTGTGGGCTCAGAGTAGGGGACAATGTCCTCAGCCGCCTGCCAGGCCATGGAATCTTCTCCCTCAGGCCATTGTTGTGGGCCCAGAGGAGGGAGCGATGTTCTCAGCCACCTGCCAGGCCATGGAATCTTCTCCCTCAGGCCGTTGTTGTGGGCCCAGAGGAGGCGGCAATGTTCTATTCTTCTCAATGGTTCTCTATACTTTTACTGTGCAGCTAAAGGCAATTTTATCAAAATTCTAAACCCTGCAAGAGAGTTACACTTTCCTCCTATGACTCATGCCATTCTACTGGTTCAATGGGCACTTTCTCTCTGGACACAGAAAGGAGTGTCCATCTGTGCATGTCCATGTTTGTGCGTGCATGCGCATATGCATATAGAATTCCGCCAAATTTTCTCAAGTGGAGATAATCTCCAAATATGTCTCAGACCAGGGTTCTCAATTATGTGTGATTGTATTATAACTTTGTTCTTTTTGTCCCTAACAATTTTTGGTTTTTACAGTGGTAATACAAGCAGCACCAATAGCTACTTGCATTGGCAGCCTGCCAAAATTTCACTCCCTTCATAACACCTTTCATCATATGTCATTCTATTCTGGGGCATCATGGTGATTATGGTGGTAGTGATGGCAGGAAGACAGCCCTAAAAAATATGATGAAGCAATTTTGGAAATAATTATGCAAGGTGACTTTCTAATACTGGGAAAGCAAGCAAAAAAATTTTTTTTAATAAAAAAAAAAACCCAAGTTTGTTTCTGATGAATTTTATTCAGCATGCTGATACAGTATATTCCAGCACTCCCCCCCCCAAAAAAAAATCTCATTCTCTGAAGTTCTTCTTGAAGAGAATTTTTATTCTATCAAATTGTACAGAATGATCCAAATTCTCATGGGAGAAATTTTTGGAACAGTTCTAATTTGCACCATCTTCTCAGATCATGCATCTGATAAATTAGATTTTGACCACAAATCAATACAGTAAAGTCATTCATGTAAATGAGTTGTTTAACTTCTATTTGCCATCCTTAACTATGATTCCCCATGGATTTTCTTAACCGTGTGTTGTGTGGAAAAGATTAATCCAACAGTTTGGGGTAGGAAAAACTGAAAGCCATCCAATAGAACAGGGGTAGGGAATATTTCATTCTCTAAATCAGTGGTTGCCTACACAAAGGGACTTCAATTCCCAGAAGTCTAAGGGGAATTGAAGTCCAAAACCAAAGGTTGGGAAACACTGCCTACATGTTGTTAAACTACAGATCCTATCAGTGCCACCCACAACCATGGCAGTTGCAAATAATGGGAACTGCAGTACCCAGTATCTGGAGGGTCAAATGTTCTTCAGTCATGCAGTAAAATAAGATCCCAATAAAGTGGGGGTTGAGAATATTTGGCTCTATGGGTAACTTGGCTTTATTGTTCCCATTGTCTTTATTAGCCAATGTGAGTGGAGCCAAAAGGAAACATAGTAGAAAACATCTGGAAAGCTGAAGGCTCTCCACTCATTGAACAAATTTTGTATGGGGTCACAGCTGAGTAATGAAACTATGTCCATTGAGTCTCATTTCTAGCTAAATGAGTAGGCAATTGCAGCAGTAGGTAGGCATTGGGATAGGTGCTCCAGGACATTCTTAGCCTTGCAAGCTGTGATTAGATTAATTAACCAACAAAGGAACATTTTATCCATTAGAGCTAAGAGTTAATGGCTCACCTGTTTACTTTAGGGACCTATTTTAGCTGTGGTTTGCCTCTGTAATTGGTGGGGAGGGGGAGAGAAAGTTTACTCAATCGGGTTATTGGGTAAGAGGCAGCTGATCAATTAACCAAAGATATTTCTTATATGTAAGCCTTATTAGATCTGTAGCCTCTGTGCTTACATTAATTAGACATGACAGCATTGTACGTCACCATCGGCTAAATTTCCCCCTAGCTCTGATTATTTCAACTACATTTTGTTAGCTAAGAATAATGTTGGGCAAGCCAGTGCAAAATCTTCAACAGTCAGCTGAGCAAAGGCACATTCAGTCAAATTCTGAACTCTTGCTAGAGTAGAAACAAGTAGAATGTCATCTAGGATGCATCTGAGAATTTCTTCTGTGGCAGAGGTGACAAAATGTGGCTGCAAGTTCATTTTTGCAGCCCCCAGATGCCCAGTTTCAAATACAGGTATATATATATATATATATATATATATATTTCTGGAAAACACATTCTTTCCATTCCTTGAAGCCTATGGGAGCTGTGGTTTTCTAGCAAAACTTGGTGTGAGCGCTGCTGGAAAATATAAACTCAACAGAAATAAACCTGGAAATGGACATATTGTGGCTTTTGATTTTTTATAACTTTTGCTTATTTTCTGTTGTGGGTCCTAGAGCTGGACAACTGACCCTCAGACCATGGAACCATAGAACTGAGTTGGAAGGGCCCTTTTAGGCCATCAATGCAGGAATCCAAATCAAAGCAGATCTGACTCTCTCTTGAATGCCAACAGCGTCGGAGCACTCACCACCACCTGAGGCAGTTGGTCCCACTGATGTATTGCAAAAACCATTAAGACAGTTTTCCTGATATTCAGCCTGTATCTGGCTTCCTTTAGCTTCAGCTCATTACTATGCATCCTGCACTCTGGTATGATTGAGAACAGATCCTGCCTTTCCTCTTTATCATTATCTTTCAGCTATTTGAAACGTGTCATCATATCTCCTTCAGTTTTTTCTCATATGGCTTGGTTTCCAATCCTCTGATCATCCTTGTTGCCCTTCTCTATACCTGCTGTAGTTTGCATCTTTCTTAAAGTGTGTGGCCAGAATTAGACACAGAACTCTAGAAGTGATCTAACTAGTGCTGAAAAGAGGGGGACCACTAATTCACAGTACCATCCAAAGTTGCTGACCTCTGTTTTATGGCCAACGCTTTTGTTTCTATAGTGGACAAATGGACAGTCAGCCTGATCCTCTCACTCATTATATATGCAGTTGTGGTTGTCCAATGCTCTCTAAAAATTTTTTTAAATGGTTTTCAAGGGGAAGGGTTCCTTAATTTGGAGTTTTGCTTATCTACATATCTATGTGGAATGTCCATAATAACACTTGGGGGGGGGGGATCAGTATTTTGGGACTTTAATCTCAGAATTACCCATCAAGTGTCACCATTAGCCATGCTGGCCAGGGTACTATGGAAAGTTATAGTCCAAAGTAAGTAACTTTTCCAGGCTATGAGCAATACCACTCAGTATGTTATGCTTGTGGCAAAATACAGCCATCTGTGCCTGTGCTGTTTCGCCTCCTCCCATATAAATCTGTCAAGTCTTCTGAGGGTCTTTTCTCTAGATGCCCAACTTCACAGCTGTGGAGGGGATCACGGGGGGGGGAGCCTTTATGACACCAGATTTGTGTGGTGTGACCATCCCCCCACTTTAAAAAAAAATTTTTAGCTATGAGGTTAAATTTATTCTTTTTACTTCTTTTTCTTCTCCTGTATTTGAATCAGAATATTGGCAATCCTCATGGTGATCAGCCATGAAGACTGTATTGAGAATATATTGCAGGGGCCTTTCATCTGCCTTCCGCATCTCAGCATGTCCCACATTCTTCCCACACCACATATCACTGATCCAGTTCCGTGAGTAATGTTCTAGTCCTGAGCCCTTTTGGCATGCAAAGTCCTCATTGATGAAGCTGCTGCCCTCTATCAAGATAGATTCAAGTGAGATTTAATCCATTTAGGGACCATCACCCTTCCCTGTTGACTGTGGCATCCAAGGCCATTAATCTTTAGGATTGTCAGGTTAGTTAACTGCTATCTGACACCAGTGGTGGGCAGGAAAAATGTTCGCTACCACACCGTGGGGTGAGCCTACGTCATGGGCAGAGCTTATCATGGGCGGCGCCTACATCATTGCCTGAGCCTATGTCATGGGCAATCTATTCATGCCTGCCATATGGCCATGTATACATCTGCAAACACAGGCAGCACTGGCTCTTTGGCTGTAAATGGAGATGAGCACTGCACCCTAGAGTTGGATATGACTGGCTTTTGAGCAAAGGAGACCTTGAACCACTTGCAGGACAAAACCTGACGGGGCAGGGCAGGGAGGTGGGCGTGGCCACCCAATTTTGCTACCCCCCCTGCCCGAAGGACACTCAATTTCACCACCACCCTGCCCAGAGGCCACTCAAGTTTACTACCCCCCCCCCTCCTGGGAGAGCCCACCACTGCCTGACACTCAGTATTGAGTTGCTAGCGGTATGGTCTACTCCAGGGGTGGCCAAACTATGGTACATGGGCCAAAACCAGCTCATAACACCATTTCATGAGGCCTGTGGCCACCCTTGCCACTCCTGGAAATGGAAGCGGATGCATTTACGTCAGCCATAAATGCGCCCATGGCTGTCGTAAACATGGAAGTGGGCGTGTATGATAGCTGTAAATGTGCTTGCTTCCCCTTCTGGGGGCATGGTCCAGCCTGCTCAGCTGTCCAAGGGGCATGGTCAGGCCCGTAGCATAAAAGGTTTAGGAACCCTTGGTTTACTCTATTACCATAACAGGAAAATCTGGCCAGGCTCTTTTTAGTGGAGTGGTTAATTGGAAATACGTTCTGTTTTTCATTTGCTAAGATAGACCAGGAAACTGAGGGTCAGCATCTCATTAAATAATAAGACAATGATTCCAACTCAAGAAGGAGTGCTATCTTGAGTGATGAAAAGGCTATGACAATGACATGGCATTGAAAAGAGACTTATTGTCATCTAATCTATTTCAGAAGTGCAAGCAACAGTTTCCTTTGCATATTTAACTTCAGAGACATGCACACACAATTAAATCACACTAATTGGGAGAAAATATTGTAAGACAGGGAATAGGTAGTTCCTGGAAGTTACTGGGGGGGGGGGTCATAATGAACTCTAATTAGAATGCTCCTCCCTTTTTGGTGCGCTGACACTACACAAGCCCATCATACATACAAAGACCTTTGACCTGAGCCAGGGAGTCCTGCTGTGGCTGGAAGACAATTGAATGTTGAAGTTCCCAACCATCTCACATTGCAGTACCAAGCTTTCTCCTGAGGTATTGCTGTCCCTTTGATTTGTCTCTGGCTGGAGAAGCTAGTCATTCCCTGTGGCTTCAATCTATGCCTTGAGAGCCTACCCATGGAGGCCTTCTTTTTGGACAAAAATTAAAACCTTTACTGGAGAACACTGCCTGCCAAATAAGCCCACAGTCTCTTGTGGCTTTCTCCTTCCACAATAGCCATTTCCCATAGCTAGTCCAGATCTGCCACTGAATCCTGCAATATACTGCCCCTCAAGTCATCATCTGGTTCTAAAGCTGGTAATCACATTATACTTCTGAGTTCACAGTTCTTGAGTCTGGGAATATAGCCTGGCCATGTAAAGGTCCTGACTCAGCTCTGAATCATGGAAGTATCTCCTGTCAAGGTCCCAATTTTTCCATTTAGGAATGGAACTTAGCTTCACCATGGGGTGGTGCCCTTTTAGGTCTGCCCAAGAAAGATCCCATAACACTGCACAACAATGCACAACAATGATTTTGCTACTGAGAATAATACATGTGATTTACATGATACCAATTGTGCTGATTCCAAATCTGAACTCAGAATTTGCCTACCACATACAGATTTTAAGTTATAGGTGTGCTATAGCTGTTCAAATAGTATTGAGTAATTTATTTTTACATGGGAACATTATAACAGTTGCAGCTACCACTATGCCTGCTGCTGCCTCAGCTGAATCACATCCCCGGTGGCATGCATGTTCCACCAGCGGCTGGGCATATCTGGGCAAGTCAGTGAGCTGACGTCAGAAATAGGTATACAAGGCAAGATAGACCAAGGGCTTGTAGTGTGAAACCATCTTATTGGATAGTACACTAGGCCCTAGTGAGTCTGTTTTGAGCTAAAGATGAGTAGGTGCAGCTGTTTTAATAGACTGGACAATTTTTGCTACATTTGTGGCAAATATACCCCACATGCTCAATGGAAGAACCTTACCAAGAGGGTGAGAGTTGCTTACTTAAGATCCTGACATCCTAGGCAGAACTGGACTTCAGATTTGGATTCAGTGCACTTGATTTAGTATTGGACACATGGATTAGACCAAGTAGCAGACAATACGTATATATTTCTTGTGATGCAGTGTAATGCAAGTGCTATTTAGTCCTTAAGGACTTCCTTCAAGCGTATGGAGGCAAAACCAAAACATCCTTAAATTGGAATTCACTCCTTTGTCTTACTGGGGAAAACAAAAAGGCAAACTAATATGATATTAGCTTACACACTGCTACATATTAATATGAATTCTGGATGTTGCTGTTCTTAGAATTTCATGCGGAACTATGGAACAACATACACTGTTCTTTCCCCTCAAAACAGGATGAATCTACAAATTATTCATCTCCTTCCCTTCATCCTATTCTTAGTGCATTCAGCTCCACTTTGCAAAACTCAGTCTCCCTTGCTGAGCCTAATTTCAATTTAATGCAAATGAAGATGCATCTAATGGTTCAGCAAAATTAATTAGACACCAGGTATTGGCAGAGCCATCAGCTGGACCCTCATTGAGCAGCTATGCTTTGTCACAAGTACAGTCTTCTCACCTGGCTGAGTCTCTGAGCATAGCAGATGACACCTAATAGGAGATGACTGGCTTCATTTATTACACTGACAATTTAAAATGGCACACCTCCAAACCTGCCCAAGGTGACAGATTTATATATAGGCCTTAGATATGATGCCAGAATTGTACAGAGTACAGGCTGCAATGGCTTAAAGGGACTGCAGTGGCTTAGTGGTTAAGTTGCTGAACTTGATGACTGAAAGGTTGGCAGGTCAGCAGTTCAAGACCTGAGTACTAGTACTCCCATCTCTGTCCCAGCTCCTGCCAAATTACCAGTTTAAAGCAAGAAATTTCAAGTAGATAGGTAGGTACCACTTCAGTGGGAAGGTAAAGTTCTGTGCTCACTAGTGTCTAGTCATGCCTGCCACATGTCAACACTGGTTCTTTGGCTATAAACAGAGGTGAGCAAAGAACCCTAAATTTGGATACGACTGGCTTTCGAGTAAGGGTGAACTTTACCTTTCCAGGACTTACATTAAAAAAAACCCCTATCTCATTCTGGGAATATGGGCCCCAGAATTAATGCTTTTTTGTACTGAAGCTGAAATATCATAATCTTTTAATAAGACGTCAACAACTAATGTGATTTAGCTTTTTCAATTAGCAGCTATCTGTCTAAATAAGGGGGGCTTTACTGTTGCAATATTCTTGAGATGAGACTTTGCCAAAGCTATCTCAAGTCCTTTTGCTGCCTGAGGCAAAGGACAAGATGATGCCTCATCTTCTAGTACACCTGAGAGCAACAGGGTATCTAAGATGACAGAGAAGGCAGGCACATCTGTAACAGAGAGAGTCAAGGCATCTCAAAAGTCATAGCCAAGTAACTGCTGTTGCTACCCCCTACATCTGCTGACTGAAGCAATTACCATATTTGCTGGCGTATAAGACCCACTTTACCCCCTTAAAATACACTGGAAAAATTGAGTGTGTCTTGTACTGTATATAGTGGCCTTAGTGGGCTAGTAAAGGTAAAGGTTTCCCTTGCTCGAAAGCCAGTTGTATCCAACTCTAGGAGTCAGTGCTCATCTCTGTTTCTAAGCCGAAGAGCCAGCGCTGTCTGCTTCTGCAGACGTTTCCATGGTCATGTGGCAGGCATGACTAGACACCAGAGTGCATGGAACACTGTTACCTTCCTACCAAAGTGGTCCCTATTTATCTACTTGCAATTTCTTGCTTTCGAACTGCTAGAATAACGGGGTGCATCTTATACTCCAGTGCGTCTTCTACACCGGCAAATACGGTACCTCATTTGGCCTAAGGATATGGCTGGCCCCAACTATTGCAAAATAAGTCAAAATTCCTTAACTGCTGTTTGTGTGTGATAGTCATAGCAGGGCCTTTTCTCATTTCCTACTGTTCTACAGCTAAGGGAACGAATCCCATCTGGAAGTGATCAAAGGTCACGAATTCTTCCAAAAAACAAAACAAAAACAAAAAACCACCACTCCCCTTTCTACTCTCTCTGCAAAAGGCAGGGCCATCTCCCATTGGTCACAAATGCTACTAGATGGCCAATTTACATATTACCAAAACTGAGGACAAGTGCCATGGTGGCTTAGTGGTTAAGACACTGAGTTTGACAGCCAGAAAGTTGACAGGTCAGCAGTTTGAGACCTGAGTGCTTTGTGATGGAGTGAGTGCCCGTCATCTGTCCCAGCTCCTGCCAACCTAGCAGTTTGAAAGCAAGAACTAGCAAGTAGATAAATAGATATTGCTTTGGCTGGAAAGGAAACAGCGTTCCGTTTGCTCCAGCATCTAGTCATGCCTGCCACATGGCCACAGAAATGTCTGCAGATGCAGTCTGACTGCCCCCTAGACTCAGATATGACTGGCTTTCAAGCAAGGGAGAAATTTACCTTTACCTAAAACTGGGGACAAAAGAGAGTCAGTTTGTGTTTCATTTCTAATAATAATACTAATAATAATTTCAAGTCAGAAATTCTGGGTTGAAAGGAAGAAATTCTGCTCAGGGAATGCCCAAATAAGGCTCCTTTCATGTCCCCAAGAGCTGGGACAGAGATGGGCACTCAATCCGTCATGCAGTACCCGGGTCTTGAATTGCTGATTTGCCAGCCTTCCAGCTAATAAAGCGAGCTTCTTAACCACTGAGCCACTGCAGCCCCTTTTCATTTCTAATGCTAGGATATACATACTCATTTCTAATGTTAGGGTATATATACAAATGCAAAAATTAGATTTAAAAAAATGCTAAATAGAAATGCAATGAATCTCACCTGCGCAGGGAATGCCTACTAAGTCTGCAGTTTAGTCACTCAAATTCTCCCTCCTTGGGCTTTTTGTTTTTAATTTTAAAATCTGTACTGAACTGGAAATCTCTTCAAATGAAGGACATCTTCAAAAGGAAGATAGTCCTCTCCTAGTCCTTTAAGTGGTGGACTGCCTTTACAAAAGAAGCAAAGCTCACCCTCCCACCTCTTTCTTCTAATTATGAATTGAAGGACACTGCATATGGTACATGCAAACAAAAAATGGCAAGCTAACCTATTCTCTGGCAGACTTAGGTCTCACTTCTGGTTTGACTCTGTAACCAAGCCACATAAGGGGTTGGAGACAAACACACTATTATTGGTATTTCTTTCTCACTTGGAAGCAAGCAAGATTGTATTGTTAAACGAGTTATTCTTAATAAGTAATGAGTGTAGGTTAAAATGCTGAAGTAAATTTTATGCAATGGAATAGAGAATTAAGGGGACAATAATTTATTTCTCAGGTTACTCTGGATGTCAGCATGTTATTATTAGGCATGTGCTGCCCAAAGAATTCTGGGAGTTGTATACTCAAAACATACATTTGCACACTTTTGGTTGTTACAGTAAGCAGCAAAACCATAATTTAAACATTTATACAGGTTAGGCTGCCAGATGGCCATATTAGGTGTTTACAAGAATGCATATTTCCCCCATTAAACTGTTTTCCTTCAAGCAAGATTTCTTCAGAGATAACATGCATGCTTCAATAGTCAGATTTACAAATACTGTATGTCCATGTTTCCTTTCCAGTGATGAATGGCAAAACTGCAAGATAACTAAATAAGAAAAAGTACATGTTGTGATAAATGGACATCTTTCACCACTTGAAGAAGCACTTCTTCTAAATACAGTAAAACATCGATCAACGCTAAAACTTGGTTCCACAGGTCTTGGTGTTATCCGATTTTTAGTGTTATCCAATCCATGTTAAAATCCTATGGGATGGATCAGATAACGTTAAAGCTCCATAGAGATACATTGTAACCGCACAGGCTTTAGCGGTTGTTATCCGATCCATCCCATAGGATCTTAACGTTATTCGATCCAATTCTCCTCCCCATATTACTTAACATTATGCAATTTTAGCGTTATCCGCGGTAAACGCTATCCGGTGTTTTACTGTACATGCTAAGCCTGTTATCTAGTTTGACCCAGAGCCAAAGAGATGGTTCTGCTCTAGCTCTCAAAAGGGGAAGAGGTAGTGGAGAAATGACAGCAGCCAAACAGTAAGTGTGCCCTCTCTTTGCCCACTCACTTCCCAGATAGTAGTCCCTAGTTGTGGATCATGCAAATGTGAAATTGTTTGGTATTCTGCCGGAAGGAATACAACCAGTATTCAGTTTAATTCAATTAAATATTAGGTTTTTTGTTGTTGTTGAATATTAAATAAATTGGATGTAAATATATGCAGTTAAGTATTAAATATATTCAATTAAATGCTCAGTTACATTAAAACAGCTAAGAAAATGAATTATTCAACTATAGAAGTCTGGTTTTTACTCTCAGTGAACTTACAGTATTCAGGTCCCTAAATACTGCCTGCTGGGAACTCTTAGTTTGTGATATAGAAGAATGTGCCGCCTATGAACCAATGGTTTATTCTCTGTTGATGGATTTTAGCCCTACAGGATCCTTTCATCTTAATTTATACCAAAAGAACCCAGCAATAATGCAGAATAGCTTTAGCACTCTTTCATCAGATGCTGATTCAGCTGCAATAGCTGGGAATGAGTATGTTACTTTAGTACAGTATTCTCTTTTTTTAATGGATTTTTCATTTAACACAAATCTCATTACAAACATATAGCTCAAAAGCAAGGCTATTGGAAAAAATAATTTCAGATTTTTTTTTAAAGTCTCCTGTGACTGCTGAAACACTCCATCAAAATTCTGGAGACTCTCCAGAGTAAAATTTCTTATGGAAAATAGAAAACAACAATACACACAGTCTAGCCAGTATGTGATAAGCACTAGAAATATGAGACGTTCTCTTTTGACATGAATTCTATGAATGTCTTACATTTCGGTTGTGTGGTCTGGCAGCTTTTGCGATGTAACAGAAATCATGTACTTTTGACGAGCTGCCGCCACAAAACTAAAGCACCCACAAAAATAATGGTTACATAGACAAAGCTTGTCTCAGCAACTTTCAGAAATGTAAAGAGCCATTGGCCAAAAATATAAAGTGATGACATCATTGCTTCCGAATTTTGCCTTGAAAAAACGCAATCTTTGCTGAGGGATCAGTTTCCAGCAGCCCAGTAACCAAATCACACAACTGAGTCAGGTGACCCAAAGTGCGTTTGAAAGAGGAAAGAATAACCTTTGTGGTGACACTATTACATTTGAAATTGGACTTCAAGGGAGAAAAACTATGAAGCGTTTTACAAAAAACCACTATGACACTATTACATTTGACACTATTAGATTTTAAATTGGACTTCAAGGGGGGAAAACTATGAAGCGTTTTACAAAAAACCACTCAAATGAGGTCACAAAAATGCAAAAATAAAAAGGAAAACCCTGTTAGAAACTGAATATGACAACTTCCTGAGGTGGATACAGTTCGAATACAACATGTGGAGAAGAATGATGCTGAAGCAGGAATCAACAACAAAGATATTAAGGAAAAATATGACTCATGAAAATGACATTTTAGAGAGGGAGTCGGTTAGCGGTGAGCCTGCGACCAAACCGATCAACCAATCGAAGTGATCCAAAGTGTGATTGATAGATGACTTAAAATAACCTTTCTTGTGACACTTATACAATTTGGATTGGACTTCAGAAACATTTTCTTGTTGTTGTTGTTGTTGTTCAGTTACACAGTCGATTCCGACCCTCTGCGACCCCATAGACCACTGTCCGCCAGGCACTTCTGTCCTCCACCATCCTCCAACAACCCCACTTTCTTTCTAACTTTCTTTCCTTCAAAAAAAGTATCTCTCTACACCAGAATAGATACATTGTTATGAGAACTGTAGCAAGTCTCTCCTTTGAAGTCATAACCACTTTCCCTTTTGGTTTTCCCTCTTATTTAAGAACTACTTTCAAGGAATCGTGAAGGAAAAACTCTTTTACTGTACTTTGCGGTTTGACTATTGAAATATTTATTAAAAATAGATCCTTTGCAGTTATTCACCAGTGGTGAATTGTTGTGTGTACAGTGGGCTGCTTATGGACACTTGTGCATAGTGGGTAGAGTCAGGGAGAATGGAAAATAGAGGTTAAAAGCAACTTTATTGAAAAATAAAATATAAAAAATAATAAACACAAATGAACTTGAGATTTCTGGTTTTGGGTTAACACAATGTAGCAGTTCAAAAGCAAGAAACTGCAAGAAGATAAATAGGGACCACTTTGGTGGGAAGGTAAACAGCGTTCCATGCCTGCCACATGTCCACGGAAATGTCTGCAGACACAGACAGCGCTGGCTATAAACAGAGATGAGCACTGTATCCTAGAGTTGTCTATGATTGGCTTTCGATCAATGGTGACCTTTACCTTAGCTCAGAAAACTTTAGATTTAATGAACATTTTATGAAAACCTTAATTTTATGAACATAATGTCTTTATTTTCCCCCATTTGAAATATCACCCTTAACTAATGAATTAAATAAAAGAAATAAATGAACAAATGAGCATAATTCAACACATCGAATTCATGCACTAAATCCCTGACAGTAGTGTCCTTAGACTCTACCTGCCACTTTTTTTTTAATCTACAGCCTCCAGAATATGCCAACCAGCCACACTAGCTGAGGAATCTGAGGAGAGGTAGTCCAAAAAGTAACTTTCTCCATCCCTGATTGTTATAAAGTTTGCTGTTGCTCAAAAACCAGTCATATCTGACTCTAGGGTACAGTGCTCATCTATGTTTACAGCCAAAGAGCCAATGCAATTGGCATCTGCTGACATTTCTGTGATCATGTGGCAGGCATGACTAGACACTGGAACACTGTTACTTTCCCACCGAAGTGATACCTATTTATCTACCTGCAATTTCTTGCTTTCGCACTGCTAGGTTAGCAGGAGCTGGAACAGAGATGGGAGCTCACTCTGTTATGCAGAACTTGGGTCTTGAACTGCTGACCTGCCGACCTTCCAGTAATCAAATTCAGCATCTTTCTTACCTACTAAACCACCACAGTCTGCTCTGATAGTTGTACATGCAAGCAAATTCAGAAGGTACCGCCAGATTAATGAACTGAGACTGAGTTTAGTGTAAAAAATAAAAATGTTGGGCTAGGACTCGGGGAACTTGAGTTCAAATTGCTGCTTGCCATAAAAGCTCATGGGGTTGGTGGCCTTGGTAAAGCCACTCCTTACCTATCTTACCTACAGTATCTTGAAAATAATACTAGAGTCACCATAAGTTGGAATCAATAACAAATAATGCAGTGGTACTCGCATATCTCCGCTATCCTTTCAGTTCCAGGGGGAGGGAAATACTCCAGTACAACAATGGATATTCTCCTACCTCACTCTCTAAATCAGGGGTTCCCAACCTATGGCCTGACACCATCCCATCCAGCCTATTGCCACTGCCGCCACACCCAGAAGTGGAAGTGGGCACACTTACGTCAGCTGTAAATGTGCCCACTTCCGCTTCTGGGGGCCATGATCCGGCCCGCTCAGCTGTCCAGGGGCATGGTTAGGCCCACAACATAAAAAGGTTGGCCACCCCTGCTCTAAATCCCTCTTTTCTGGAAATTTTTCTGTTCTGTTCTTTCTCTTTCCTCTCTGTGTTTACCAAACTAATTGTAGTCCTTCGTAGGCACCAAAAAAGACAGACTGGGCAGACATTGCTTTCAGTCTGCCTTCCTTCTGCCAAAGGTGATAAAACAGGAAATGGGACTAAAAGCTATGTCTGGTTAGCCTGTCTTTTCTTGGAGCCTACAAAGGATTATGATTACAGTAGTTTGGTAAACACAGTGAGAAAAAGAAAGGAAGAACTGGCCGGACTTCAAAAGGAGGTGCTTAAGAGACTATCCTTTGGGGAAAAAGCATCAGAAAATCACACAGCACCAGAGAGATGGCAGCATTTTATTTGACAGAAACGTGTGGAGACTGTAGCCCACTTTGCCAGATGCAGGGAATGGAGCCTCGCTGGAGATACTTATACCCAACTGGTGGATCGGGATAGAAATACAGTAGTACCTCATACAATGATTTTTATCTGTTCCATGGGGCTCGTTGTTGTATGAAACAATTGCTATACAATGCATGCATTGTATAGCGATTTGCCCTATCAGATGCATTGTACAACGATTTTTTCCGCTAAATGGTATTTCCCACTGAAAAAATGTTGTACAATTTTTTCCATAGGGAAAATTGCTATGTGGGATGCCATTCCCCCAAAAAAACCTAATTGCTATACTATTTCATTGCTATATGGGGCGATTGTTGTATGAGGTTCCACTGTACAAAAAAACAGCTGCTCTGCCTGGAGAGTGGAAGGTCAGGTTTCGACACCTGAGTAGTGCATAACAGGTCTTGGAGACATGAAAGGAGCCTCACTCCGGCATTGCCTGAGCTGAGTTTCTCCAGGAAAAAAAATCCTTTCAACCCACAGTCATTTCTGACAAGAAATTTATTTATTTACCAGTGTTAGGTAAACAGTTGTTGGGAGGTGACAAGAAAATTGTATGGCCTGCTGACATGGGAGACAATGCATACTATAGTCCATTGATGACGAACCTTTTTGAGACTGAGGGCCCAAACAGAGGGGCAGGGTGAACTCTGTGCTAAGGGAGAGATGAAGTGCTCCCATTGGGCTGCTGGGCTAGGGGTGGGGCGAACTCTGTGCTGGGGTGACAGCACACATGCCAACAGAGAGGGCTGGGAGTGTCACGTCTGTCATGCGTGCCATAGGTTCGCAACCACTGCTATATTCTAATACAGGGATCGTCAAGCTACGGCCCACAGGCTGGCTCTGGCCCGCGACACCAAATCATCTGGCCTGTGCCCTCATTCCAGCCGACAGAGCGATGTTAGAGACACGCCAACTCAAGCAGAGGAGACAAACATTGAGGAGGAGGAGGAGGAGGAGGAGGAGAAAATGGCTGCAGTGCATTTCTGGCACTTGTGGGTGCATTTTCCTCACCCACATGATGCAGCTCCTCCAGACTGGTAAGCAGGGAAGTAGTTGGGGGGGGCTTTTTGGGAGTGTGGTGGACTTGGGTGGTGGCAGCGGTGGGTGGATGGGACCACCAGTCTGGCCCTCAACAGTCTGAGGGAGTGTGACCTGGCTCCTGGCTTTAAAAGGTTGAAGATCCCTGACCTAAGGTCCTAGGACAGTGATGGTCAACCTTGACACTCCAGCTGTTGATCAGCAGGTATGTTCTTGTCCTTCTGGGAATTAATGTCCAAGAACACCTAGAGTGCCAAGGCTAGCCATCTCACTGTCTTAGGATGTGGAAGACTGATTCTCCCAGACCCTATTTCTACAGCAACCAGTTGGAATTGAAGAAGAAACCAAGATTCCTGCTGAGTAAAATAGAACAAAACAGCCTTAGTAAGTGTGTGTGGATAATACTATCACTCCTCTTATATTTAAAAGGCTCTCTTAACATGTCCCTGGTTTGATTCAGCCCTATACACACCAAACTTTAATGTGTTTTGATTTTAGTTGTGATTACCAAGAACATCTTTATTAGATGGAAAAAGCTTTCTGGATCACTACAAATAAGTCAAGTGCAAAGTGAAGAGCTGTTGTGTGCTACAATTAACATTATTTTGGCTCCTTTCCATTTAATTATGTATGCTTTGATCACTTTGCTCAATGTGAAGGTTTTTATGACGCATCATACTCCTTTATCCTTAGATCATTTAAGATATTCTGAAGGCTCTAAGACTTTTGAATAGAGGTTTCTTGGATATGAACAATACACTTGGAGCAATTGGAATATCTTTTTATCACTTATGACTTAAGCATCAGTGAAGGAAAGAACGGACTCTGGAGAATTAAGAAGAATGAAAAAAGACATTGTAGGCAGCCTGCATTATTGTGAGATTAAGAGACTCTTAGGAAGCTTGGCAGCAAAGGAACGGTTGGATGGCAAAAGTCAAATCAAAGTAGGTTGTTTGAAAAATAACTTTGGTTGCAAAATAACATTTGTGTGGTTTCTGAATAAAAAGGATTAGCTGTTGAGATTAGGTGTTTAGCAAGTGTTAGATGATCCAGAGGTGGAGGACTAATTGATATGAAAACATGTTTGAAAAACAGAATCCAAATGGTGAAATCATGTTTCTATGGAAGACCTGGACATACTAAATTATGTAACAATGCTGTTAATCTAAGACATGAAGAAGGGCTGTGAAGAAATGCAATAAACAGACAGGCAGTTTCAAAAGGAAAGATGAAACAATCTCAGTATGAAGATCATCAGAGCTTTTTGAGTATAATGTGCTTTAACTCTATGGCTGGATGCATGACTTACTAAGGCTAATCGCCGCTAATGGGCAAGATGCTGAGGCACATTTTGTTTGTGTAATTAACTACAGTACATTATGTAAACCTTGCAGTATGATTGCAGAGAAATGAATGGAAAATGAGATTTAACCAGCAGTAACTTATCCGTTGATAGTCTGGTCAATCAAGGAATTCCTTAACAGTACAAGTAATGACTCAAATTCCCTACTGCAAAGCTGAAGTGATATATGTAGATACTGTATCTACATATTATTATTATTATTATTATTATTATTATTATTATTATTATTATTATTATTATTATTATTATTATTATTATTATTATTATTATTATTATTATTATTATTATTATTATTATTATATTTCAATTTCTATACCGCCCTACTTGACAGAGCCAACTCAGGGCGGTTTACAACACATACAAAATTACAGTTACAAGTTCCTAGAGACAACATATCAATAAATCATAATAGTTGATATCAACATTACAGAGTATCAAAACATAAATATCAATTACAGTAACAAAAATTCAATAAACAGTAACAAAAAAAATTCAATAAACATCAATATCAAGTAGTAGTTAAAAATTTCATATATAGTGAGACTGCTCTTTCAGTCTGGCTGGACACCCTGCTAGAGCAGGGGTTCTCAACCTACATCCTATGGGCTGGATCCGGCCCATGGTACCATTCCATTGAGGTGGAAGACTCATGCAGCTGTCCATGTCTTTTCTGGAGGCCACTCTGGTCAAGTGCAGACAAGGACAGGCAGGATCCCTCCCTCACCCATGGCAGGCCAGTAAGCAGGGAAGAGGTGGTGGCAGCAGGGGTCTGTGTTGGCGGCAGTGGCAGCATGGGGGAAAGTGCTGGCAGGCTGGACTGGTGGCATGGGAAGGAGTGGTGGTGGCGGCAGTGGGATGGGGGGGAGTGTTGGTGGGCTGGACTGGTGTTACCCCAGGCCACTGCTGCTGCTGCTGTCAACACTCCCAACCCAAGCATGGGGAAATGGTGGGGGCTCAGGGTGGTCCTGGCGGTGGTAGCAGGGGGCATACCAATCTGGCCCATCAACAGTCTGAGGGGGCATGATCTGGCCCCTGGCTTAAAAAGTTTGAGAACCCCTGCACTAGAGTAATGGAGTAGACCGTACAGGCAGTGACTCAATGCTGACTGCTGGGCAGTGATAAATAACCTGACTCCCTACAGCTAGGGACAGATGAGCTAGGGACAGACTGGTCCCCCTCAGTGGAGAAAATACCACTGAAAACCATTGGCAAAATGAGTGGAGGAGGAACCACTTCACTATTCTGATTCCCAAAGGTAATAGAGGCAGAAGAGGCCATGCCAGATGGTCCGGCTGTGAAGGTGCACCTTCTTAATATCCTCAAGGCTGCAGCAGTCCATTGCAATCCCGGTGTTAAATCCTGCATGTCTCAAGCTAAAGATCATACTGCCTCTGGATTTACTGCATATACCTGAATATAAGCCGACCCAAATATAAGCCGAGGTACTTTGTTTTGACCTGAAAACCCAGGAAAATAGACTGACACGAGTATAAGCTGAGGTAGGAAATACAGCAGCTGCTAATGAGCTTTAATAATCAAAATCCATGAAAATATGGTAACATTAATTAAATTGTTGACACATCTCAATCCAGTGCAGTCTTGGGACCCTTGTAGTCATTGACCCGAGTATAAGCTGACTTCCATTTTTGGGGCTAAAAAAACTCAGCTTATACTCAAGTATATACGGTAAGCTTTCTTTTATGGTTTACAGAAAAAACATTTCTCTCCTACATCAGGATTTAATTATGTTTCTGTGCCTCACAGCCAAAGTAATAATTACTACTAAATAGAAAGATGCAAGAGAAGTCATTCTTGATCTCTGGAACGTGAAAGTTTAGTCATCTAACGTTTAGAGAAAAACTAACAGAATTAGGCATTTCAGACAAAAAATTGCCAACAAGTTTTATGAAATCACATTTTTCATTTATTCAATATTCAAAAGGTCTTGTTTATAAATTTTTATGTTCTCACATGGACCCATGGATAAAAATATTCTAGCATAGAGAGATCAGCATTGCTTCCTACTTGAGCAATTTGTTTGTAGTAGAAAAATCCAGATGTTAAGATCTTTGAACTAATCTCAAGGTGACGAGACACACATTTAAATGCTATAACACCTGCCTTCTAGCTTTCTTCTGTTCTGTTTACTGAAGTACTACTTGTATTTTCTGGGAATATAATATATATTTTAAAACTTCCTTTGATGTCACAAAACACCCACTATTATCAAAACGAGCATAAGGAGCAGAGGACCAGGTAGCAGAGAATCAAGAAAATACACAATACTGCACAAAGGCTGAAATTTGCAGTGCTTGTTCTGGTTTGAATTTGCGCGTCCTGTTCAGTCATTTCTCACCCATTTCTCACATTTTGAGTTGGGACTTGGGTCTCCTTTCTCTTTGCCGCTTTCTATATATGGAAAACAGCTTGTCCTTCCCCTGCTAGGTGAGAGCCTTGTTGGGGTTTGAGCAGTCTAACTGGACAGTGTTGCCCATCACTTGTCAATGATGTTAGGTTGGGACTAAGACTCACCAAAGTGTCCTCCTTCAGATCCCTTGACTAAGGTGAAAGCAGAGGGTACACATCATGGTCCGCCTAGCCTGCGGGTGACATGATATCCAAATGACTAAAAAAAACTGCACACAGATGGACTTGATTTCTCAGGTCCATTTGTATGCATGAAATCGCATCATGTAGACATCTACCATTGCTTCAGGGAAAAAATGCATTCTCGGATACGAGTTGGAACCAACGACGATTGCTATTATGACTCTGCATCTTTGCATAGGGAAAAACAAAGCCATGGCTTGAAACTATTGTTCATTTTTTACATTCACAGTGTTAACACTGTTAATACTGTCATCCTCTTTATGGAAGCTCCTAGCTGTGCTCACAGAATGTTGTCACCAGAGTTGTGTATATTGAAATGTATACTAATTTGCTATTTAGCTTTTCATAAAAATACCGACAAAAACTCTATTTCTGAGTTCTGGCACATATGTGGCTTTCCCATCCAAAGATGGGAAAGCAAGAGGGCCAGATGACATCCTAGTAGAAATTTTGAAACTTCTGTCTGAAGTTAACATCAAAGACCGTTTTAACACCAGTTATGACACAGGGATCCTTCCAAGCAATTGGTTGCTATCAGTCTTTGTTACACTGCTGAATAAAACCAAACACGAAGTCTTGTGAGGAGTACAGAACAATTAGCCTCATTAGTCATGCTCTTAAGGTCTTCTTGAAAATCATCAATAGTAGAATTTATAAGAAGTGTGAAGAAAGCACAGGTGAAACACATTTTGGCTTCTGGAATTCTATGAGTACCAGAGAGGCACTGTTTACAATGCAGGTCCCCATACAAAGATGTAGAGCAGGGATTCTCAACCTGTGGCCTGTGGGCCAGATGTGGCCCATTTCATGTGTGCCCTCACAGCCTCCACCACAACAGGAAGTACCATGTGGTGGAAGGACAAAATGGCCATTCGGCCCCCAAAGCTGTCTGAGGGAGCATTATCTGGCCCCTGGCTTTAAAAGGTTGAGAACTCTTGATATAGAGACATGAGATGTGATGTGCATGCATATTTTGTAGATTATGCAAAAGCCTTTGATAGATGCCAGCATGAGAAGATGATCATAGCACTGAAGAAAATAGGTGTAGGTCAGAGATGGCAAACCTTGATACTCCAGGTGTTCTTGGACTTCAATTACCAGAAGCCCGAGTCAGCACTCCAGCTGATCAAGACTTCTGGGAATTGAAGTTCAAGAACATCTGGAGTGCCAAGGTTCGCCATCACCGGTGTAGATGATAAAGAAATCAGAAGCATCACCAACCTTGATTGGAATCAGACAGCTCAAATCAGTGTTGAAGAGTAGCTAACAGAGCAGGTCCATATTTTATGACCTGACAGGTGGCTGAGAATATCGCCCCCTCTTCTGGGCCCACACCAACAGCCTGAGGTAAAGATGCCATGGCCTGGCAGGCAGCTGAGTTAGATTGAGTTAGAGCAGGGATTCTCAACCTGATGTTGGCTCCACCCATGACATCGGCTCCACCCACAGTGTGGTAGTAAAATTTTTGGCTGCCCATCACTGGTGAGAACTCCTGAGTTAGCGTTACAAGTGCAGAATATGGTTTGGATCTCAACACGAAGAAGATAAAATATCTGGTTATAAGCCGAACACCAACTCACGGCAAGCTAATGGCAGGAAAAAAAGAAATTAAATGAGTGGACAAATAACATTGTCTATTTGGGGAGTATGTTAAATGAAAATTGGGATCCCGGGGTAGAGATTAAAATACAAATATAAAAAGCAAGATCCACCTTCATTAAAATTTGATATTTGTTATGCAGTAGAGATCTAGCTCTCACTACAAAGATTCAAATAGTGAGATGTTGCGTATTCCCAGTGTTGCTTGGACATTGACTAAAGCATCTGAAAAGAGGTTCAAAGCTTTTGAAATGTGGATTTACAGATGGCTGCTAAGAATATCATGGGTTGACTATGTGACTAAAGTAGAAGTATTGTCCCGATTGGATAAAGTACAAAAACTCTTTAAGACCATTAAGCAAAAAAAGCCCCAATATTTTGGCCATATCATGAGGAACTACATGAAATATAGAATATTCCAACTCACTCTTCAAGGAAAGATCCCTGGGAAGAGAGGCCCTGGACGTAGACAGACTTCATGGCTGAAGAACCCGAGGGACTGGTATGGCATCTCCTTGGAAGAACTGTTCAGAGGAGTTGAGAACAGGATGACTATTGCCATGATGATAGCCAATATCTAGAATGGATACGGCACCTGGAAGAGAAGAAGGCCCACATATGTGCATGTATGTGCATGCCTGTGGATGCACACATAAACACCTTACACAATCCCTTATTTGAAAAATTCCAAACTTTTAAATGCTGTAACTATTTTAACCAAATTAATTCTTCCTCTGGAGAAAGCTGCATTGCTACCAATTTCCCAGATTTATGTGCAATTTTTGTTAATGGTGGTTTATCATTATGTCGAAACACAACCAGTCAGTTCCTTGTGTTATAATCTAAGTAATAAAGAATAAAGAGAGTAAGTCCCTAGGGAGTGTAATCTAAAAAGGCAACTCTCCCAAGTTCTAAATGGCCTTTAGATACAACTTGCCCACTGTATTCAATCAGTAAAAGATGACAACCTTTATTGCATTTTTAGTACTTTCTCATTGAACCCACATGTTAGAAATGAGGACAACTCAGATTGAAGGAAGCAATTAACCAATTCTGGCAGCCCTGTATTCTAAGGATAAAAGTAGAATTCCTTCCCCCTCCTTGCTATTAAGAATAAAGAAAGACATAAAAGGAAGCTAAATGCAAACTGCCATGTAGGAGACCATAAAGAAAGTTGGCAAAATAAAAGAAATCTGCTTGAATGGAATCAAATTGGTCCATTCCATTTTCAAAAGAATACATTTCAGATTCTGAGGCCTATCTCCCTCAATTTGTGGTGATACCAAGAGTGGGTGACATGGAGTAACTGACCCAGATACCGTTGATGAAAATAGGTGTGGACAATTATATTATGTATTGATAGTTACAAAAATGCCATTTTTTCTCAACATGCTCTTCTTGTAAATGTTCCTAATGTTACATTTAAAAAACAACAACCAAGATTATTTAGAGATTTGTAGTGGGCTCCCCACTAGCTTTGGGGAGGATACCGTATATACTTGAGTATAAGCCGACCTGAATATAAGCCAAGGTACCTAATTTTGACCTGAGAAACCAGGAAAATAGATTGACCCAAATATAAGCCGAGGGTGGAAAATGCTGCAGCTGCTAGTGAGTTTCAATAATCAAAATATGGTACAGTCAAAACTTGCATAAAGAGCGCCTCACTTAAGGAATAACTCGCTTAAAGAGCAGAATTTTCTCTGAATGTTCGCTTCGCTTAACAAAACCAACCAAAAACTCACTTAACAAATAAATTGGGGCTCCCAATCCCCTCCCCCATTGTTCACTTACAATGGTGTTTCACTTAAAGAGCAAACTCACTTAAAGAGCAATCTTGTGGAACGCATTAAGCGAGGTACAACTGTACATGAAAATAAGATGCAGCAGAAAGGAGTTTTCTCCACGCCGATTGAAGGACAGGAGAAGTGGGTGGTGAAAGCTATTAGCTGCCACCTTCTGTTTCCATCGCACTCAGTGACCCGAGTATAAGCCGAGTCCACTTTTTTGACCTCATTTTAGGGCTGCAAAACTAGGCTTATATTTGAGTATACTGTATACTGTATATCCCCACAATCCATTATCACTGGCAATACAAAATGAGCAGTGGTGGGCTCCAAAAAATGTTTACTACCATACTGTGGGTGTGGTATTGTAGGCGTGGCCGGGGGAAAGCCCTGTGTTGCACCCAAATACAGTACTGTACTTTATTTCAAAACTTGGATGGGCAGGACCAGCTAAAATTTCTGGTACCAGTTCTGGCGGTATTTTAATGACAAGTAGCATAGCTATTCGCTCTGGCAAATATGTTTACTCCCACAAAAAAGGTACTGTAGATAGGATCACATTTCCTGCGATTTCAGAGGCAAAACCTGAAATCAAGAGATGAGCACTTGTGATGTCACAGAAGTGGAGCCAGAAGAATAGCGTGCCTTGGCGGGGCCCCGTATAAAAATTTGTTTGGGGGCCCTTAGGAAGGGTAAAGATTTGTTTTGCTTATGCACGTTGGGGGGCTCCGTATAATTGATACGGCAGATACGGCGGTAGCTACGCCTCTGGGTAAGATAAAGGTCTAGGGTTCAGTGCTCATCTCTGCTTATAGCTATCTATGTTTGCATATGTTTCTATGGACATGTGGCAGGCATGCCTAGGCACCAGAGTTCATGAAGCGCTGGTTACCCTTCCCACCGAAGTGGTCCCTCTTTTATCTACTTGCAATTTCTTGCTTTCAAATTGCTAGGCTGGCAGGAACTGGGACAGAGACCAGAGCTCACTCCACCATGCAGTACTCGGGTTCTGGAACTGTTGACCTTCCAGTCATCAAGCTCAGCGTCTTAACCACGTGAGCCACTGCAGGTATAGAAGTCTAATTGCTATTGCCCCCTCGCGGGCAAGGGCCTCCCCCCTTTTTCTAGGACACAAGAGCCTTCCCTTGGTAGCCCCTTTTCCCCTGGGCGCCCCCTTCCCTCCGACGCCGCCTGCCAGCTCAGGAAAGGCTCTTCCCTTCCATTTGTGCAGAGGGAGCGGGGGGGGAGAGAGAGAGAGACGGGGGCCCTTTCTCATGCTAATTTCTCAGGCTCGCGCAGGGAAGGAGGGCAGGTGGCCGCTTGGCTCCCCCCACCCCACCCCACCCCACCCCCTTACAGACCGGAAATAGGGCCGCGACATCACGTGGTTCTAACGCTGCCCCGCGGGGGGGAGTGGGGGGGCGCTACTGCTGAAACGGGGAATATGACACGCCGGGGGGGGGAGGGAGAGAAGACGCGAGCACCCGAACGAGCCTGAGCGCGCGCGCGCCCTTTTAAAAAGTTCTGGCGCGCTGGCCTGTGCAAACACGCTTCTCGTCTGAAGGAGTTGCCCCACTCCTCGTACACACACACGGCCCTCGGCCTCTTCATTACTCCCGGCCCCCCCGCCGAATGTGTAGCTTTTAAAGGCTGGGAATTGGGGTGGGTGGTGGTAGTAGGGTGTCCAGCCATTTAAAAAGATGATGATGATTATTATTCCTGTCAGAAATTACTCTGGGTTGAAAGGATTTTTTTTTTTTTTGGCGGAAGAAACTCCCCCTCAGAGAAGGCCCAAATGAGGCTCCTTTCAGAACTGGGACAGAGACAGGCGCTCAATCCGCCCTGCCCTACCCAAGTCTCGAACTGCCGACTTGCCAGCCTTCCAGCTAACAAGGCGAGCTTCTTAACCACTACTAAGCCAACTCACGTGTATGTGCGTGAGTTGCGGGGGTGCTGGAGCCACTCCGCGTAAACTGGAGAGTTAGAAACACACTTTTCCTCCCGAGTCGGTGGGGTTCGCTTGGCGCGGGAAACGCGAATCTGATCCAACCCTTCAACCGAAGAGACCCCCGTTCTTTTCGTGGAGACTTATAGGAAGGGAGAGCCGTTGAGTGAGGGGGGGGAGAGAGAGAGATCCCTCCTTTCTAGGTCGGGAACGAAAGCCAGGAGAGAGTCATCGTCTTTCTCTGCTTGCAGCCCTCAGGTCCGTCTCTTGCCAAGCCCGGCGAAAGATCCCTTGGCCACCTTTGGAGTCTCCACAGAGGTCTTCTACGAAGCGAGTCAAAACAGCGCCGTTTGGGGTTTGGCTGTGTGAAGGGGCGCTCTCTCTAGAGAGAGAGAGAGATATTTATAAAGTCTGGTGGGTGGGGAGAACCCCCTTCACACAGCTGAACCCCAGACGGTGCTGTTCTGACTGGCTTCGTAGAAGACCTCTGTGGAGTCTCTCTCTCGCCACTGTCCCGCGAGGCATTTCGTCTCTTCTCTTAGGTAGAGCTGGTAGGAAGGCCCTCGGGGCTGTTGGGCTTCCGCGAGAGACTCCTAACCAGAAGCGTAGCTTACCTTGGCGGGGCCACCATCGGCTCCAATAAAGTGCGCATGCGCAGAAACTCAATCTGACGCATGTGCAATGCGTCAGATTGAGTTTCTGCGCATGCGCAGTAAATTTTTGCTCCAATTTTTATTTTTATTTTTTGCTGGTGGGGGCCCCCATAGCCCGGGGGCCCCGTATAATTGATACGGCTGATACGGCGGTAGCTACGCCTCTGAGTGGAGCATTGAAGTCTGGGACTGAATTTCCTCCAACCTTGAACAGCTGTTGCTGGGACTTATGCAAGAAGAAGTTGCCTGAGTCATGGTGCTGTGACCTGTTATGTCTCTTACTCCAAATGAGCTCTTGCATATTGCAAATCTTCTTCTTCTTCTTCCTCCTCCTCCCCGCTCTTCTTCTTCTTCAAGTGTTAAGGCAGATGCAAGGTTCTTGTTCTAGCACTTCTAGCAGCCTCTACCAGCCTTATTTTGTGTTCTTGTAATATTTCTTTGATGTTATCTCTAGACCATCTGGGTCTGCCACATGATCTTAATCCTTTCCTCTTTTCACATATGCCTTGTACCATATGGAATTCCAAGAAATTCTCACCAAATGGAAAAACCGTCTCTGTGTAGTTTAAGATTGGATCTATTCTAATTCTTTCCCTTATAATTTTATTTATTTGTTTGTTTGTTTGTTACATTTATATCCTGCCCATCTGGGATATTTTCCCACTCTGGGCAGTGTACAACATAATAATAATATCTTTCTGGGTTTATCCCTTCTAGTAACTCTAGTAGCCTCCACAGACATCTCATTTCCATGGTTACCAATTTTTGTTTATGTTTTGTTGTAAGTGTCCATGTTTGGCAGTTACACAGAAACATCTTCACAGAGATCCCTTGCGCTAGCTGAGAATGGGTTGAGATGGGTATCCAGATTTTAAAGAGAAGACAAACACAAAAAGTTCAACCATGTTCCTTCCCAGGTCACCCAGAAAATTGTCTCTATACCTGGAGACCTTGAAAAGCCTACAAACCTTCAGCCATTGCCCTGAGACCTGGTAACTCACGAAACTTTCTACCTTTCATTTCCATGATTACTGCATGATGGAATGAGTGCCCGTCTCTGTCGCAGCTCCAGTCAATCTTGCAAGAAATTGCAAGTAGATAAATAGAGACCATTTTTGTGGGAAAAGATCTTGGGGACGTGAAAGAAGTCTCATTCAGGTGTTCCCTGAGTGGAGTTCCTCCAGCAAAAATCCTTTCAATCCAGAGAGCACCTTTGTATGGATTAAAAAAATTAGTTTGGGGATGGGATATAATCCTGCTAGCACTGGCATCACATTAACATAAATCACACTTTTATTTTATTATATAAATGGGCTCTGAGAATGTGATAAGGTATCGCTATGGTGGATGTGGTTAAGCATACTACCCATAGCAGTTGCACTGAGTGCAATGCAATAGTCTCTGTTGAGTAGAGTAAATATTGAATATTGAGCAGAGAACAATTAAATTAAAATGAACAGCAGATTGTAATGATTACTGGCAGTTAGATAATGAAGTCGTTGATGGGAGAGGAGAAAGGTTATGTCAAATCTTAACCATAAAACTGTGACAACAGTTGAGACTCCAGAAGGTACAGAAGAAAAGTCTCCTATAGGTCAGATGGAAATGACAGGGAACAAATGCTAGTACACAGCGGGAGCCAAATTTTAAGCAACTAAAGCAGTTGTTGTGAACATTCATATAAATAAACTGGGAAAAGCCAAGCTGCATCTCATGTTCAAAACTTCTGCATGTACATGCATGCTATACAGGAAGGCCTTAAAAAGAGCATAATTATTAAAAAGATTGATGCACTCATTTTAAAAACAACCACCGGGAGTTCTGATCAGTATATATTGTTGACACTTCAACTCCAAATTTATTTAGTTCAGACTTAGGAAAGACCTTGTTCGACATTCAGTGCAGAAGCTGTTGTGGCAGTGTGATGGCGGTTTTGTCACAAGCAGCCTCATGCACGGTTGTGCTGCTTGTCAAATTGCCATAGCAGTTTCAGTTGTTGAACTTCTGCAGGGATAAATATTGAATTGGCTTCTGTCTCATATATGGGTGTCTCTGCCATCTGGTTTCTCCCCTGCCCTCAATAAATCATCGCACAGTAAGTTTTCACAATACCACACGTGAAAACATGATGAACCTGAGTAGAATCTGGAGCATTTGTTAGAGTTTTATAAAAACCTTACATGCTGCCTATGGCTAGAATGATTGGGAAGGACCTTTTTAGGTGGGGTGACTATCCAGCCTAACCCTTTATTCCTTTCTACTTTTGAATTCAAAGAGAGCCCCACATCTTTTTACTCTGTTTTCTTTCTTGTCAGTTGGTATTGGTTGTTGTTGTTGTTTGCTGCTGTCCTGTTTGATTGCTTACTAGCATGTGTTCAGTAAAGATATTGGGTACAAAGAAAGAGCCTCCTCCAAGATTGTGGTATTTTTGAATCACAGTTGGCTGTATAATGGCAATATGATAATGGCAATGGTATCCTTGTTTTGCCAGCTAATCTTTCTCACACTAGGTCAGGTGAAAGGAACTGCAGAATGGACTCACTAAAAAGATGCCCTCATTCTGGCAGTTTCATGTTTGGCCAAGAAGAAGAAGGAGAAGGAGAAGGAGAAAAATAAAAATAAAAAGAAGAAGAAGAGATAATAGATTGCAGAATTGGGCAAGGATAAAATATGGCTGCTGTACCTAATTTCAATATTTATTGTAGAACAAGATATTTCATCACACTTGAAAGTAACAGGCAAACGTAGGTGATACTGGATAGACTTTTTCAGTACACAGTTTTGTTCTCCACCAGTTTAGAGTAGCCAAGGTTTAAGGAGAATCAGATAAGGAGGATTGCCACTGCTAAAAACTCAGCATTTGCTGATGGGACAGTTGTCTCACCATGTCCAATGATAGGGTTGATATTGATTTACTAGCTGGCTCCAATAATTTCATGTGAGGAATGCTCCTCTATTCCTGAATCAAAACCATGCCCTCATAAGCAGCACCACAATCTGTTCCTGGTCTTGCTTTGGCAAAAAGAATACTTTAGTTTTTGATCTCCTGCCTCCACTTAAGTAGTTTACAGTAATACCTCAGATAACGATTGCCTCTGATTTGAGGTAAACTTTTGCATCACACAACATTAAGGTAACATTATGTGATGCAAATGTTTGGCTGGGAAGCCAACCAGGGACTCACCAGCTTGCCTTGGGTGAAAGGGGGAGGAGCGCCTGCTCTCTTTCTCCCAAGGCAAAGGCAAACTGAAGATCACAGCGTCTGATCATCAGCTTGCCTTGAGAGAAGGGGGTGGAGGCTGCTCGCTTTCCCCCAAAGCATACTGAGGATCACAGCGTATGATCCTCAGTTTGCTTGGGAGAAAGTGAGTAGGCACCTCCTCCCTTTCTCCCAAGGCAAGCATAGGATTAGAAGCTGTGATCCTCAGTTTGCCTTGGGAGAAAGTGAAAGAAAAGGGAACAGGGCTTTTTTAAACATTGTGCAATCAGTGCATTGCACAACGTTAAAAACTAGTGTACTGTATTTTCTTTCTACATAGACCATCTGGTGATGTCTATATGTACAGCCATCTGTTTGCATATATTTGTAATAAACATATTGTTGGATTTATGGACCTCCATGAGTCATTCTCCTGCTTAGTTTCTGCCCCCTAGACCAAATTTTCCAACAACATTTGGTTCTGTTATGTTTCCTACTTTAGCATTCAAATAACCTAGGATTGTGAACATGTCTTGTTTTGGTGTGTGATCAGTTTCCTTCTATAGGCTTACTCAAAACTTTTAATTTCATTTTCTTCAGCATTTTTAGTTGGAATCATTGACTTGAATGCTGGTTATGTTAATAGGTTTCCCCCAGAGTCTGACTGATATAATTTGGTCAGTTTTTGCATTACCTATCCCTCCCAGGCACGTGCTGATATATCAGGCAATCAAGCTTTGTCCCACCCCACCCTCACCTCTGGCACCCTGGGGCAACAATAGCAATGTATGGGATTCACCGTCATCCTCCCCCAGTAGGCACCCCCACCAATCCCTGTCCAGCACCATCCCATGGTGCCCTGCACAGTCCTGATCCCTCCCCCCAATGCTACACATTGCCTTATTAGAGTCACTCAATTTCTTCTGAGTTAATCATTTCCAGAGTAGAACATTTTGTCTAACTGAAAATATACCATTCCAGTCCACATGACATGAAGCACTGCAATATTTATATGTTCCACTTCTTGCTTTATGGTTTCCAGTTTGCTTTGATTCATACTTTTCGTATTCTACGTTCCAGTTGTATGTGCTGTGGAACACCAGACTTTCCTTTCACTCCTGTTCAGGGGTAGATGGAATATTCCCAGAACTATTGCAAGCTACAGAAACTGTTAAAATTCTAATAAGAACATGCCAACAAACAAAACAAAGGCCCACTGACTGGAAACATGCAATTGATATTTCAGTCTTCCAAAAATGAGATGCCAATGAGTGCCGTAACTATAGAACCATTGCTGTAATTTCTCATGCAAGCAAAATAACGATCAAGGTGTTGCAACAAAGGCTTTTATTTTATATGGAGTGAAAAATGTGTGATGTTCAAGCTGGGTTAAAAGAAAGAAGCATTCAAGATCATATTGAAAATATCCTCTGGCTACTGGAGTACATCAAAGAACTTCAGAAGCAGATCAGTCTATGCTTTATAGATTAGAACAAAGGCTTTGACAGTATGGATCATGAGAAACTACAGGTCATCATTCTGAAAGAAATGGGTGTGCTTCAGCACTTGGTTGTCCTGATGCATATTCTGTGTTGTGGTCAAGAGGCTACTGTTAGGACAGAATATAGCTAGCCAGAATGGTTTCCTATAGGCAAAGTCTTCAGATAAGAATGCATTTTATCCCCTTATTTTGTTCAATCGGTATGCAGAACACATCATATAAAAATTTAAACCAGATTCAGATGAAAGAAGAATGAAAATTGGTGGCATAAACATTAATAATTAGGCAAATGACAGATTTTGTATACCTTGGCTCAATCATCAGTCTAAATCGGGTTCACAACCAACACACTTCCAGCACGCTTCTGGTTGTATTTCACTACGCAACAAAAAAAGTTTCTCCTGCTACTGGGTTGAAAATATGTTCCTTATAGTAATTCATATGTTCTGAGTACAGAACTCCATGGCATGTCAGGAAAAAAAGTTATGTATGTGTATAGGTTATCAAGGAAAATTCTATTAACTATGTTGAAAAGCGATTGTTAGAAATTTTAGAGAAATTAATGTACGTACTTTGGGATGAAAACACTAAATATTATAATTAAGAAGTGAATTACAGTAATACCTCGGATAACGTTAAGACTTGGTTCCATAAGTCTTGGTGTTATCTGATTTTTAGTGTTATCTGATGCATGTTAAAATCCTATGGGATGGCTCGGAAACCGTTAAAGCTCCATAGAGATACATTGTAACTGCACAGGTTTTAGCGGTTGTTATCCGATCCATCCCATAGGACCTTAATGTTATTCGATTCAATTATCCTCCCCAGATTACTTAACGTTATGCGATTTTAAGACCATGCTGCTGCCAGCCACGAGTGGAGTCTTCCAACGCCGGGGAATCTCCTGGGGTTGGGAAAATGCATGTAATTTGCCTGGTGGCCAAAGATCACCACCCAGCTGGCCTTGGGTCCCACCCTCCTGGGGCTGGGGAAGGATCTCTCTGCCCAGTGCCTACTCGGATGGAAGTGACCAAAACTGTCTATTTGGAGAGAAGTGACTATGGTATATCTGTCTGCTCAGAGGGAAGTGATTGTTTTGCAATTTGTTTTATGATATGTACAGATGATATTAATGTACTTGCTGCTATTCTGCTGCTTTGTAATTATAATTACCTGCCTGGAGGGAAGTGATTGTTTGTAATTGTTTCTATGATATACACTGATAATATTGATGTATTTGTTGTTATTTTTCTGTTTTGTTGTATTGTATCATATTGTATTTTCTATTATATTTAATTTCAAATTTATTGTGATTATGTAATATATTGTTGATTATAATGTTGAATGTTATATTTGTGAGTTTTGTGAGCCGCCCTGAGTCAGTTGCACCGAGTAGGGCAGCATATAAATTGAATTAACAACAACAACAACAACAACAACAACAACAACAACAACAACAACAATTTAGCGTTAGCCAAGGTAAACATTATCCGACGTATTACTGTATAAATGTTTACCTCTGAAATGAGTCAGGGATCCTTAGTTACACTAAGATTGACAATGGCTTGGTTTAAAAGTGTGTAGAGCTTCTTGCTTTCAGCCTGTGAACATTTTCTGTTGCTCTCTGCAAAAACCAACAGTAATTCCCCCATCATGTTCGGATTGAAGCGGCCTTGATATCTTGCTTCCATGGTGGACACCTCCTGGTGGAATCTTTCACCATGCTTGTAATTCATGGCTCCCATATTTGATGGAAAGAAGGTGAGATGCGAATGCAAGAAATGCATCTTTAGTGACATTTGGCAACCGAGGTGCTGGAAGGCTGTTAGCAAGTTGTCCTCAATTTTTGCATAGTTGCCTGCTCTGTGGTTCCCAAGAAAGTTGTGCACGACAAGCACAAATGCGTCCCAAGCTGCTAGTTCTCATTCCGTGAGCTCCAATCTGAATTGTGGACATCGAATCAACTTTCATATTTCTGGTCCAATGAAGACTCCTGTTTTCAATTTTCCTCAGTTTTCATTTTTCCACACTTGCCTTTTAGGTACTGAAAACCACGATTTGTTTTATCCATCTCTGCAACAAACTGTTTCATAAGAACCAGTTTGATATGGAGTGGAGGTAGGTAAATCTTATTACGATCCACAAGAGGTACATGTTGAATGTTGTGCTGTCCAACTACAGGTAAATTTCTGGGTGGCCAATTTTTCACTATGTAGTGATTCTTGTCATCACAAGTAAGTTCCACTCCTTCAGTCTGGAACCCAACAGTTCAGACTTTTCTTTCGACAGGGACAAATCGTGAACCAGGTCGTCCAATTTGGCTTGGCTGATCAAATGTGGCTTTTTAATGTCACTGTCAGGATCATTCGTGTATTCCATAGCTCCAGCGTCACTGTCGTTACCTTCAGTATCACTTTCTTCGTTGTTCATTGCATCGGATGAAGGAGGAATTGGTACTGGGTAATCTGTACCATGCGCCACAGACTTTAGAGCAGACTGACAATCTGGATACACGATTTTTGACTTTTTCTTCTTGCTGTACCCGGATATGGTGGTCAAGCAGAAATAGCAATCCGAATGGTGATCTTTCTGCTCCCGCCAAATCATGGGAACAGCAAAAGGCATTTGATTTCGCTTACCTTTTAATCACTGGGTTAGGCCAGAGTAACAGACGGTGCAACAGAGATGAGGAGCCCAGGATTTTGTTTGATCTCCGATTTCACATCAGAAGTAATGTTTGTAAGCTATATGTAGCTTTCTGGACATGTTCTTGCGTTGCTCAGATGTCGTATACTTGCTACAAATGTAGCAAAAGCAGTCCGGACAATTCACACAGCTGCACCTATTCATCTTTCGTTTACTGAATCACCATGTACCAAATCGTCTTATACGAAATCACTTAAATGCATGTTACTGTGACTGCTGATTAATAAAACACAGAACCACACTAGCACGAACTATTCTATAGTCACCTCCGAATCAGACTGCTGGACGAACACACACACTCACACAGTCGTACATCAAACATGGCTCGTTGATGCAGCTACATATTAACCCATGTACAGGCTTTTAATATATGACTTTCAGCTATAACTTTAAATCCAGACGTCCTACAACATTTCTGATTACAAAATCGGAATCAGCGCACCCTATTACATAACAATCACATTATTTTCACCCAGTAGCAATTTTTTTGTTGCATAGTGTTTTTAGTGCTTCCAATGTGTTTTTGCCACTTCCAGTGGCAGTGGGGTCCTCACCATACGCCTAGGGTTGCCATACATCCTGGAAAACTGGGATTGTCCTGGATTCAAGGTTGGAAAAATTGTCCCGGCTAGTTCAATAAAAATCATGTTAAAGTCCCAGATTTTTAAAAGTTACTGATTATGTATTATAACACACCATTAAAATAAATTCTAACTCTCACCATAAAACAAGCAATTTCCTGCCACATTGGAGTTGGAGCATACCTGGAGACAAATCTTAATGTCATTGCCTCATACCACTGCCTGATAAGTGTGACCAGTGTGTTTCCTGGAACAGAGGACATTAAGAATTGACGACGACGTGACTTCTCAGTAGTACAACCGATCATTTTACAGTAAGAATTAACTTGTAAATAAATTCATTTATATATTGACATATTTAATGCGAAAGTGTTTTATAGCTGTCATTATTTTATGTTTGTTTTTTAAAAAGGCTATTTTGTAGATAACCCACCCATTTTTGTCAAGTATACTTCTGTCCCAGTTTTGTGCGACAGAACTATAGCAACTCTACGTGGGCCGGATTATTTTTAGTGCTTCTAGCGTGTTTTTGCCACTTTTGCCGGCGGTGGGGTCCTCACCATAGGCTGGATTAATTAGTGCTGTGGACTGCCAGTTGGGAATCCCTGATCTAAATGGTGACTGCAGCCAAGAAATCAGAAGACTGAGACTTGGAAGGGCAACAATAAAGGAATTAGAAAAGATCCTCAAGTGTAAGGACTCTTGTATCCATACTCTGTTTATTTATTTATTCATTTATTACATTTATATACCACCACCACCCTTTGGGAAATTTCCCACTCTGGGCGGTGTACTGTATATACAAATAACAAATAATCCAACGAAACACACAATAAATCAAAACAGACTAGCCAAATACATTCCAAAGTAAAATAAAATAACTGGTGTCTGAGACCACAGAGGCTCAACTAGCTGGCTAATTTATTGCTAAAGGGACCATGCCCTGGAAGGCTTCTTTGAAGGCTTCTTTGAAGATATCCAGTGATGGGACCTGGCACAGTTCCACAAGTAATGTGTTTCACAGTGTTGGTGCTTGCACCAAGAAGGCTCTATTTCTAGTTATAGACTTTCTAGCCGTCCTTGGGGTCTGCACATGGAGCTGCACAGACTGTGATGAATGGGTGATGCGAGGAGTTGTTCTGAGGGAGAGACCCTCCATAGTGATCTTGTATCCTGATCACTATTTATGAGCTTAAGAGCTGGACAGTAGAGAAAGCTGACGGGGGAAATTTTGATTCATATGAAACATGATGTTGAATAAAAGGAGGCTCTCTGTTACAAATACCTTGAACTGCCAGAAAGACAAACAAATGCATCTTAGGGCAAGTCAAGCCTGAAATATTTTTGGAGACAAAAATGATGAGATCCAGGTTATTCCAGGCATGTCCTGAGAAGGAAAAATTCTTCGGAAACCCAATAATGCTGGGAAAGGTTGAAGGCAGCAGGAAAAGAGGAAGATCAAATATGAGAGGGATTTATTCCCCAAAGGAAGCCACAGACTTGAGTTTACAACAGAAGAGCAAGGCTGTTGAGGACAGAACATTTTGGCAATAGCTCATTCCTCAGGCCATCATAAATTGGGGGTGACTTGACAGCACATTAGAAGAACAACTCCAAGTTCAAATTGATTCAGAAACTGGAAATCCTCCAAAAGAATGTCAGTTTCTGAATACTGTACATTTTAAAGTCAGATTAAACCTATGACCAACAAAAATCTCAATCAGTTCTGACAAGCAGTGGCAATTTTGTGAAAGGAGGCCACTGGCTTGTTACAATTTGCAAAGCTCTTGCTTTATTAAAAACACGTAGCATGGATGAGTGGATTGGTTTCACTTGGCATAATCAGGTCACAGAAAGTAATGTGCAAGGAAAATTACTGTGAGCTCACAGTGATTAGCTGTGGTGCTGTTTAGCTGTTCCCTCCCTTCCCACATCTCTCATCAAAGCCCAGATATACAAATCTGCAGTATCTCTAACTCATCTTCCACTGTTGTATAATGGGAACCAATCAAGTGTGGTTATGGAACAAGTGCAAGTGAAGGCCTACTGATGTGGTTAAGCAGATAGAGTGATGGACTAGGACTGTGGAGATCAAAATTTGAATCCCCCACTTTGCCATAGAAACTCACTGGGAGAGGGGAACTCATAAAGGTAAAGGTCTTCCTTGCTTGAAAGGCAGTTGTATCTGACTCTAGGGTGCAGTGCTCATCTCTGTTTACAGCCAAAGAGCCAGTGCTGTCTGTGTCTGCAGATGTTTCTGTGGTCATGTGGCAGGCATGACTAGACGCTGGAGTGCACAGAACACTGTTACCTTCCCACCTAAGCTGTACCTAGCTATCTACTTGCATTTCTTGCTTTCAAACTGCTAGGTTGGCAGGAGTCGAGACAGGGAGGAGCCCTTAGGCCAGAAATCTAGCTCAGAAAATAATTCTCTCTCTTCTTCTTCTTCTTTTTCTTCTTCTGTGTCTAGGCCAGACATGAAACTATCAAAAGGTAGGCACCTGTTGGGTGAGTTCATTCTGCAGTTCCTTTCACCTGATCTAGTGTGAGAAAGATTAGTCAGCAATACAAGGTTGCCTTTACCAGTGTATGCCAGATTGTGGTTCAAGAATACCACAATCTTCGCGGAGGCTCTCTGTTTTAAAAAAAAACATAACAAGGGAGTGAGAGGTGTAGGGTCTCCCAGAAGAATAATCTAATCCCTGGGTTTACTTTCAAAATTAAGGCAAACCAAGGCCCAAAGGCCCTAGAGCAGGAGTTCTCAACCTTTTAAATCCGAGGCTCGGGTCATGCTCCCTCAAACAGCTTTGGGTGCCAGATAGCCATTTTGCCATTCCTCCACCACATGGCATGTCCTGCTGTAGTGGAGGTGATAGTGGGGCTACATGAAATGGTGCTGCAGGCTGTATCCGACCTGTGGGCCACAGGTTGAGAATCCTGTCCCAGAAGCAGTCAAAATATGCTAAAGCAAAATTTCTATGAGAAAACGGGGGCTGAAAAACATACATCTGTGAAAATGAGTTTGAATAAGAGCTTTTCTCCTATGCAGCAATTCCTTGTTGTTCCACTGGCACCCATAATTTTCCTGCATTCTGAATGGTTTCTTTTCCTTTACCTCTTCAAGTTGGGAGGAAATGTTCATTGCACCACTTTTCTTTATTCTCAGAAAGTGAATCAACCTTTTCTCCTAAAACAAATGATGTGATCGTAGAATCTTATTATGGTAGAGAGGAGAATGAAGCTCTTCCAAATATCAGCAAGTAAAGCACAGCTATATGAAGGCACTGGGGTGGCTCAGTCCATAAGATGCAAAACTTGATGCCTGGAAGGTCAGAGGGTCAGCAGTTCTAGACCCGAGTACTGCATGACCGAGTGAACTCCCATCTCTGTCCCAGCTCCTTCCAACCTAGCACTTCGAAAGCAAGAAATTGCATGTAGATAAATAGGTAAAACGAGTGTTCCATGCCTTCCAGTGTCTAGTCATGCCTGCCACATGTCCACAGAAATGTCTGCAAATGCAGACAGCAAATACAGACAGCGCTGGCTCTTTCCACGGACCAAACACATTGGCATGAAGTAACACCTAGTGTGTGAGCTGGCTGAGAAAGAAACTATCCAGATGTTCTACCCCATTCTGACAAAGCCTCTACCAAGCAATTGGTTTGAAAACCTGAAAAGCAAGATGGGACTTGAAGGTTCTTGCATGTAAGCTTGAAAAGAAAAGAATCTGGGTTCTAACCATTTTTTAAAAATTAGATGAACTTCAGTGTTTATTCCAGTTTCTGCATCTATTGAGAAATCTTGTCTGAATGTTTTTTTAAAAAGTAGAAAACTTCTGCAGCTGCCATTGCAAATCACCCCCTGATTTCTCTCTTTCTTTCTGGTCCCCTATTGGATTTTTTTCTTTTTTCTTTACTTATCCCGACTGCCTCTGGTTTCCATTACAAAGCCGGGAGGGAATCTGTTGCCACACAGTCAACAACTCTATCTCTGCTTCAGAGTCATTTGGATACAGCCCTCATTGCTGCTGCTCTGTATCCAACATCTTGGGTGGCAAAGTCCACAGGGAAGGGTGATGTTCCCCAAGTTGATTAAGCTTGAATCCATCTTGATGGAGGGCAGCAGCTTCATCAATACTCACCTTGGTCTGATGAAGACTTTGTGTGTCAAAAGGGTTCAGGACCAGAAAGTGAGTCGTGGAACCAGATCGGTGGTATGGATATACACTCCGATGTAGAAGGCAGATGGAAGGCCACTGCATTATCTTCCTAGGACAACCTTCATGGTTAATCTCAATGATGATTGCCAATATTTGGAATCAGATAAGGCATAAGAAGAAGAATATAATTTACTGCTGTAGCCTTCTAATAGTAAGGTTCAGGGCAACAACATATTCAGGCTGTGGGGAATCTTGCAAACTTTACAGGGCAGGAGGCACAAGACACAATATGTCCCAATACCAGCATGCACACAGAAGAATACGGTGGTTTAGGAATCATTAAAAATAAATAACACTGCCAGATTTTTTAAAAATAAGCTGCATTTTGGCAAGACAATGCATGCCCCAGCTGTGCATTGTGTATTCATCAATATTTGAATTGATAGCAAACCTGGCAAATCTGACACAAATGTAGGACGTTTTCCTTAATCAAGATGCACTCTGCCTGAAATTTGGTTATGTGATGATTATAATAAGGAAATATAATACTTCCAGCACATATAATATAAGACAATCAAGATAATGTGGTGAGCAGCTGATCCCATCATGACTGCATATTCAATCAGATTTTTCTCCCCGCATTACTATATATCCAGGCTATTACAACTTAAGAAGGATATTGTCAAGCAGGAATGTCTTCTGTCACAGGCAATCTAGATGACAAAAGACCTGGAAACCAAGCTGTTTGAAGAAATATGAGTTTAGCTTGGAGAAAAAGAGGTTGCGACGTGGCATAATAGTCACATTCAGATATCTGAAAGGCTATTATGTGGAGGTCAGAGCATGCTTGTTTTCTGCTGCACCAGAGGTTTAAGCAGTGAGCAAATTCAAGAAAATTCCGACTAAAACTTTTTGACAGTATGAGTCATTTGATCAAGACATGGATTCCTCAGAAGGGAGAAACATTGTTGCAATTTTAAAAATACAGCATCTTCTGGGAATGCTTTGATTGTGGGTTTCATGAATTGGCAAAGGGGTTAGCCTAGATCAGTGATGGCGAACTTTGGCACTCCAGATGTTCTTGGACTTCAATTCCCAGAAGCCCAAGCCCCCGTGAATCCACACGAATGGGTTTACTGTGATTCATCTGGCCCATGCCACCCTTGTCGCTCCCAGAAGCGGAAGTAAATTTATATTGCTTTTGGACTGTATGAGATCAGATTTTTCTTTCTTTCCACATACCAAGAGTTCTATTTCTTTGATGCCAAAGCCTTTGTAAGATTAAAAATTAGAACCATTATAAAGGAGTATGAAATACTGAAGCCTTATATCTTGAAATTTTTGTGAACTGTAGGGAAATAAGTTCTTTTGAAGTTCTCAAGAATGTAGCCGGTATGTCGCATTGAGCATAAAATTATATGGAGGAGACACTGCTGGAACAATGATAACATAACAGTTCTCTGTGTGGACCTTAGCTGTCTATTAATATCTGAAACTAGTTACACCCCCATATATTCTAAATATATGTACACTGGCTCCTACTTTCAGCAGAGATAATGAGATTCCACAGAGAAGAAGAAGGGAAGTAAAGAGAAAACTAAAGCACAAGAAAAACTGAAGCAAAGTTGGGATTCTTACACTGTATGATTTACAACACAGCAAGGAAGTTACTTGCTTTCTTTTATTTTTAGAAAAGGAATTAATTCTGTCAAAGAGTAAACAGTGTTATCTATTGTTTAAAAAAGGCTTTGCAGTTAATCTTGAAGATCAGCTTTCTCCAAACTGCTGTGCCCATATGTCTTGGACTACAATACCTATCATTTCTTTGGAATAATGGGAGTTTTGGGTACCCATCAGAAATATTTATTGATAGGAAGGTGAGAGAGAAATATATATATACTGTATGTATATATATTCTTTAAATGCAAATTGTGCTTTTGTTATGTGCTATCAAGTCACCCCAACTTACAGGAATCTTATATATGATCCTCAAAATGTCCTGTCTTCAACATCTCTGCTTGTATTTAAAAAGCAACTGAAATCATTTCCCTTTAAAGAGGCATTTATTTATTTAGATTTATACACCACCCCAATCAATAGACTCTAGACAGCGTACACAGTCCAGTGAACACCTCACTGGCTGCTCAGCAAAACTTAAAAACAATATAAAAACAGTTAAAAGCCCTTCAATAAAACCAGTTACAAGAGGGGAAGGAACCTCAGACAAGACAAAAAGGGGAGCTTCTTGGTAATCCTGGCCCCCAGACCCGTTCCACTAACCACATTTTCAATTCTCTCCTAAACAGCAACAACTGGGCCTGGAGGCATAATTCTACCGAGAAAAGGTTCCATAATGTGGGGGCTATGACTGAGAAGGACCTTTTCCTTGTGTGTGCACCTCCCCAACAGATGGTATAAGGAGGGTGCCCTTTCGGTTTGCTCTCGTGGGACAGGTCGATGTCCTAGGAATGATGTGGTCCCTGAGGTATCCTGGTCCACTACCATGAAGTGCTTTAAAGGTGATAATCACCACTTTGAATTGCACCTGGAGACATATAGGCAGCCAGTGCAGCTCCCGTAGCAGTGATGAGGCATGGGCAAAACTACCACACTCCACCACCGCATGGGCTGCCGCATTCTGGACCAACTGCAGTCTCTGGATGGTCATCAAGGGCGGCCCCATGCAGAGTGCATTATAATAATAGTCCAAACGGGAGATGACCAGGGCAAAGGTGACCGTGAGCAAGGCCTCCCAGTCCAGGAGTGGGTGCAATCAGTGGTGGGCAGCAACAGGTTCGCACACCCCCAGGAGGGAGGGTAGCAAAATTGGGTGGCCTCTGAGCAGGGGAGGAGTGAAATTGGGTGGCCATGCCCAACTCCCTGCCTTGCCCCATCAGGTTTTGTCCTTGCAAGTGGTTCAAGGTCTCCCTTGTTCAAAAGCCAGTCATATCCAACTCTAGGGTGCAGTGCTCATCTCCATTTACAGCCAAAGACCCGCTGCTGCCTGTGTTTGCAGATTTATACATGGCCATATGTATTTTTAAATAATTTTTGTAATTTTATAACTTGGAATTGTTTAATTTCTTTTAGCTCAACTTTTAATATTGTATTAGTTCACATTTTTAACTGTTAATAGGGTAATGTATATTGATTTGTGTTCTTCAGCTATGTATTTTTAAAATTGTTTATGTAAGCTGCCCAGAGTTGGGTTTTTACCCGATTGGGGCGGGATAGCAAGTTGAAGAAAATAAATAAATAAATAAATGACTATATTACCCACAATGTAGGCTCTGCCCATGACGTAGGCTCCATCCACAATGTAGGCTCCATCCACAATGTAGGCTCTGAGCCGTAACCTGCTCCTGGAACAGAAGCCACGAGTCCAGGAGGATCCCCAGGTTGCACTCCTGACCGGATTGGGGCACCGATGCCCCATCCCAAATCAGCGGGCATAACTCCTTATGAGGACGGGGGCCCCTCACCCAGAGCCACTCAGTCTTGCCGGGATTCCCCCATCCAGACCCTAACCACTTCCAAGCAATTGGTCAGGACTTTAACCGGATCACTGGGATCATCACAGGCAGAGATATACAACTGAGTATCATCAGCATACTGATGATATCTCACCCCATGGGATCGGATGATCTCACCCAATGGTTTAATGTAGATTTAAAGAGTAGTAGTGAGAAGACCGAACCCTGAGGCACCCCACACATGAGCTGCCTTGGGCTCGACTCCACGCCCCCCACCCACACTGACTGGGTCCAGCCACTCAGGAAGGAGGAGAACCAGGACTGAACAGTGCCCCGGATCCCCAACCCCTGGAGCTGTCCCAGCAGGATACCATGGTCAACGCTATCAAAAGCCGTTGGGAGGTCAAGAAGAGTGAGAATGGAGGGGTACCCACCATCTCCCTCTCGCCAGAGATAACCCAACAGTGCGATCAATGCAGTTTCCATACCATGACCCAGCCTAAAGCCTGACTGGAAAGGGTCCAGATAATCCGCTTCCTCCAGGAACTCCTGGAGCTGCCACACCACTGTTTTCTCGACAACCTTCTCCAAAAAGGGGAGGTTCGAGACAGGACAGAAACTGGAAGGTATATTCAGATCGAGCGATGGGTTTTTTTTAGGAGGGGGCACACCAGCACATGTTTGAGTTGCGGGGGGAACACCCCCTCCCTCAGTGAGGCATTGACCACCCCTCAGATCCAGCCGCCCGTCACTGTCCTGCCTGCTTTCACGAGCTAGGCCGGACACGGTCTAACTCGCAAGTGGTGGCACGCACACTCCCCAGGATCCTGTCCACTTCATCAGGGTCAATCGGGCCAAACTGATCCCAAATAACCTGGCAAGACTGGCTCCTGGCCAAGTCCCGTGATAAAATATATACACCCAATAGCCGATCAATAGTTTTAATTAATTTATGATATCTTATACCTCACTGATGCCATTGTTTAATGTCTAATGTATCATGTTTACCTTTCATATTGTATATTGGTTTTGATTCCTTAGTGTTGAGCAGTCTCTATGTTTTGAGTCCGGGTTTATGATCTATGTTTATCTGTTAAAAAAATTAACACTACCCAGAGAGGGGGGGGGATAAGTAAACAGCCCTGCCCAGTTCTTGTAAACTCAAGTTCTCCTTTGTCCTTACAGCAAAAAAAAAAAAAAAAAGAGCCCCCCCCCCTCTTTCCTGGAGATTCTGTGAAATCTTGCAGGATTTCTCAGGTTCTTGATAATTTTTTCTCAAATAAATTCAAAAGTGTGTATTATAATTCCCATATAGAATTATGTCATTCCTTTATGTCTACTCAGAAATAAATTCTGCTGAATTTAATGGGGCTTCCTCCCAGAAAATTGTATGGTATATAGCACTGTAGTCTTAATTACGGTAATTATAGGTACTTAATAAGGTGGGAAGAGGCCATAGGTTTCAGCTACCAAAGAATACAAGGGCATGATCAAGTATTCTTAGGACCGAGCATGTAAATAATCTCCACAGTCCTTACAAGTATCTCTCACTATTAGCAAAATAAAATTCCATCTCACTTCAGGGAATAGGTCTTTTCCAGGAAAGGCAGCGATGACACTTTCATGTATAAAAATTAAATTATATGCAAGTGTGAGAACACAGTAGGATTTATATCTGAGTATCCTGTTAAGATGTTAACGTTTTCCTGGAAATCAGCTTCATTGAACAGTGAAGGTGTTACCTTAGTGTAAATATAGGGTGCAAACCTTAAATGAATGAGCAAAGGATACAGAATTAAAAGATTGTTGTTGTTGTTCAGTCGCACAGTTGATTCTGATCCTTCGCAACCCCATGGACCACAGCACACCAAGCACTCCCTATCCTCCACCATCCTCCTCAGCCTGCCCAGCTTTGTGCCCATTGTGTCAACAAAGCCATCTAGCCATCTCATTCTCTGCCGCTCCCGTCTTCTTTTGCCCTCGACCTCTCCCAGCACCAAAGCTTTCTCAAGTGAATTCTCTCTTCTCATTTGATGTCCAAAGTACTTTAGCTTCATCTTCACTATTTGACCTATTCTAAGATTGACCTATTTGTTCTTCTTGCTGTCCATGGTACTTTCAAAATTCTCCTCCAGCACCACATTTTAAAGGCATCTATTCTTTTGTGCTCAGCTTTCCTTATGGTTCAGCAGTCACAACTATACATCACTACCAGAAATACAATTGCTTTGACTATGAGGACTTTTGTTTACAAGGTGATGTCTCTACTTTTAACTATGTTCCCCAAATTTCTCATAGCTTGCTTCCCAATAATTAGTTGCCTTTTTATTTCATGGCTGCAATCTCCATCTGCAGTGATCTTGGATCCTAAGAATGTAAAGTCTGTCACTGTGTCTACTTCATCCTCATCTATTTTCCAGGACTAATAGGGCCTGTTGCCATTATCTTGTTTTTCTTGATGTTTGATGTTGAGTCTCAAGCCAGCTTTTCCACTCGCCTCCTTCAACCTAAGCAAAAGCTTCTTTAGGCCTTCTTCACTTTCTGCCATTAGGGTAGTATCACTTACATATCTGAAATTGTTGATGTTTCTCTCAGCAATTTTGATCCAAACTTATGATTCATCCAGGCTTGCATTACACATTATGTGCTTTGTGTATAAGTTAAATAAGCAGGGTGATAAAATGCAGCCTTGTCTTACTCCTTTACCTATTCCAAACCACTCCATTGTTCCATATCCTGTCCTAACTGTTGCTTCTTGACTCATATACAGATTTCTCATGAGACATATAAGGTGTTCTGGTATTCCCATCTCTTTAATTACTTGCCACATTTTATTGTGGTACACACAGTCAAATGTCTTGGTGTAGTCAATGAAACAGAAGTAGACTTGTTTCTGATATTCCTTTGTTTTTTCCATGATCCAATGTAGGTTGGCAATTTAGTTTCTAGTTCCCCTACCTCTTTGGAACCCAGCCTGCACTTCTGGTAATTCTCTCTCCACGTGCTGCTGAAGCCTGTCCTGTATTATCTTGAGCATGACCTTGCTAGCATGTGGGATGAGCACAATTGTTCGATAATTTGAGCATTCTTTGGCATTGCCCTTTTTTTTGGGATTGGAATGTATACTGATCTTTCCCAATCCTTTCGCCATTGTTGTGTTTTCCAAATCTGCTGGCATATAGAATGCAATGCTTTAATTCCATCATCTTTTAGGTCTTTGAATAATTCAACTGGAATACCGTAATCTCCACTAGCTTTGTTATTAGCAGTACTTTTAAGGACTTTTTTGACTTCACTCTCCAGGATGTCCAGCTCCAGTTCAAAGCTCTCATTACTGTGATTGTCAGGGGTGTTGAGGTCCTTTTTGTAGAGTTCCTCTGTGTACTCTTACCATCTTTTCTTAATCTCTTCTGCATCAGCTAAATCCTTGCTGTTTTTGTTCCTTATCACGGTCATTTTGGCTTTAAATGTTAAAAGATTAGAATTAAAAGATTAGAAGCCAACAAATAAGAATAGTTTGGAAGAGGAGTAATTTAATTTGCATTATGATGGCGGCCTTCATGCGTTCCACACTGGACATCACTACATATAGTCTCTTCATCTGTTTCAGAAAAATGATTTCTCTTCCTGCAATTATTACTGGAATTCACTTGAAAAAAGAAGGAGGGTAAGTAGATGAATGTATAAGAAAGAGGGAGAAGGAAAGCAGGAGAAGATTTTGGTGCAGTGTCTGAGGAAGGGTTTTTTCAAAATGTTATGTAGCTACTACTTCCTTCTTTTATCAAAACAGGAGTGGTGGGAACAGCAGTAAACTAAAGGTTGGGGATGTCTATTTATTTATTTTTGCACATTTTTGCTGTAATCACCTAAAATAGGACTCAGGAAATCAAGGGGTTCAAATCCCTGATCCGCCATGGAAGTTCACTGGTAATGTAGAACTGTTTTCTTTTTTAAAATAGTGTCAGAATCATGCAAATGTGCTTTCTAGGTTGAAAGGATTTTTGCTGGAGGAACTCTGCTCAAGGGACACCCAAATGATGCTCTTTTCACGTTCCCAAGATGCAGTACTCGGGTCTTGAACTCCTGACTTGCCAACCTTCCAGCTAACAAGGCAAGCTTCTTAACCACTGAGCCAGTAAAACCTCTTCTTTTATATCTTAGTGGCCCTATTAGGTTCACTGACTTGGTACCACATAACAAAAGCAATTTAATATCAATTTAATAGTTCTACTCCAACCGGAGAGGCACCCTGGTTGTACCATCAGCTAGAGAGGCGCACCTCTCTAGCACAAGGAGGAGTGCCTTCTCTGTGTCTGCTCCAGCCCTATGGAACCTCTTGCCAAGTGAGTTGCATCTCCAGACGGAGCTGCTGCCCTTTAGGAAGGGGGTCAAGACCTGGCTGGCAGAGCATGTGTGAGGTATGGGCCAGACAGATGCCCCAGTCTGTTGGCTCATTTAAACTCTCTCTCTCTGTTTGTCTTGTTTTAGCTTTTTTAAATTTTTAATATTTTAATCTTGATTTTATATTATGTATTTATTGTGTTTTAGGTTGTTAAGAGTTGTGTCAGCTGCCTTGGGTCTTTTTGAGGAGGATAGCATAAAAGTTTGCATAAATAAATAAATAAATAAATAAATAAATAAATAAATTAAAATAAAATAATTATATTAGATTTTAGGGCTCATTACTAGTTAAGTAAACTGATAATCTTGTCCTACTAACATTCCCATCTTTGAACAAAATATGCTATTTCCAGCTGATGGGCCTTAGGATTCTGTATAAAATATCTAAAGGAGATGCTAGAAACCTGAACTCTCTTCATGACTTTTCTAGAGATAATTGTAACATAGGACTAGGCTGTTGGAGTGGAAAATCTCTGTCAATGTATTCCTTTCATTAAGAAGAATCTGCTACAGATCCAGGTAACAACATTGGACACCCATGCTTCCTCCCCCACATCTGCAACAGCAGTTACTTTTCTTTCATTTTAATCCAATTAACCGCCTCTCTTGGTGTGAGTTTCTTACAAAGTAAAACAATAAAGATTTGATCAGGGATAATAGGAAAACAGATTAAGCCAAAGACATTCAGTCCAAAGACATTAAGAGAAAGTTGTGCTTAGCAAATTTTGATTAATTTCTCTGAGGGAAAAGAGTATGAGGAAAGGGGGATGCAGTAGACATAATTCAAGGAGTTTTCAATATACTGTCCTCTGAGAGTGATACTTTACCTGTTAAACAAGAGGGCACATTGATGGATGTATTCTTAGAGTGGTTTTGGTTGGTAATGATTTGACCGTGTTTTGGGAAAACTACCTTGTTAGAGCACGAGTACATAATTTATATATTTGCACATAAACGCATTGAATCATTAAACTGTGGAACTAAAAGGACTCACAAAGATAATTGAGTCCAACCCACTGCCAAAGCAGGAAATCCACAGCTAAAACATCTCTGACAGTGGGCCATACAACATCTGTTTAAAAACTCCAATGAAGGAGCATCTACCACCTTCCATGGTAATCTAGTCCATTGTCAAAGAGCTCTTAGTGTCACAACATTCTTCCTCATGGTTAGCTGAAATCTCATTTCTTTTAGTTTTGAATACTAACCTCTAGAACTGCATAATATAAGCTTGTGTCATCTCTTCAGAGAATATAAAATTGTTATCCTGCAATACTTCAGCCTTCTCTTCTCCAGGCTACCTATCTCCCACCATCTTTCTTTACAGGGTTTAGTTTTCAAATGCAGATTCCAGGCCAAAATACAGTAGTTTCAGTCAAATTCTGCTAGCAAATATATAAATTTATAAATTTGAACTGAAATATAAATATATATATAAATACAGTCAAACCTTGCATAAAGAGCGCCTCGCTTAAAGAGTAACTTGCTTAAAGAGCAGAATTTTCTCTGAATGTTCGCTTTGCTTAACAAATAAAACCAACCAGTAAGTAAGGTGGCTGGTGGCTTCTCCTGTCTGGCAGGCATAACTGTTATCACAGTGTACATATGTTAAATACAGATACAGTGTACATATGTTAAATGTACAGTGTTAAGTGTACAGTGTACATATGTTAAATACAAAAAATGGAGGGAAACTCAGAGAACAATCCTTAGGTGATTTCAAGCGTGACCCTTGTTTTTGTCTCAGGAAGCCTGGCTTTAGGTGAGAGGTCAGTTTAATTGTTTTTGGTGGAAGATAATCCCTTCTGGGAGCAAGTTTAGGTTGCAGAAAATACTTTTAGAATTTGTCTGCTTTAGAAATACAAAAATAGAGCCCGTTAGTTTATACAGAAGACTACCAAAAATCACAGAGCAAGGAAATATTTAAAAGAACCTTCATTACCCTTTATTGAGAGAGAGAGAGAGAGAGAGATTGAGAGAGAGAGATTGAGAGAGAGGAAGTTTAAAAGCCCCATTCATGATTTGCAGGATGGCAGGAATTTCAATAAATTACCCCACCCAGCTATGTTAATTGCTAATCTATCACTGACTCCTAAAACAATAGTGTTTAAGCCTCAAGGTAAACAGGATTTTAGGACAGTCTGGCTATGTTGATGAATAGGGCTTCCGGTTTGCCCATATGGTCTGAGAGGAAATCAAGAACTTCTATTTTGAATTGAACAATTTAAAGTACTTTCAAACATCCTAGGTACAACGGAAATGAAATAAATAGCAGTTTGAGATCTTTATAAATTTATTAAAAATCAACCCTTGCAGTTATCTTACCTGCAAGTAATCATGGTATAGTGTGGTGTTTGTAAACAAGTAAGATTAACTTGAAGTAGATAGCCAATTAAAATAACGAGAGAAGCATATTTTATTAAAAATAAAAGTATATATAATAATAAAAATGTTAATTTCAAATTGGGGTTACATTTGGAACAGTAATGAGATTTATGATGGTCCTCACTTATGTCAGCTTCTTCTGTTCAGCTGTTGCCATTGTGAGTGAGATCAATAATGGAAATAGGCTTGCTTTAGGTAAGTGCTTCTGTAAGCCCTCGTGAAAGAATAAGAAGTGGGGCATGATGGGTAAAGGATGCCAAGACCTTCTCTAGAGTTGCAACAACTTCTGAAAACAAGCAGTATGGAAAAAAAAACAATTTCATAGATGAGAACAATAGTGACAAAACTCAGAACAAGTAATAAGTACTTTGTGAGCACTGAGGTTGTAACAAAAGATATGCAATTTGGGATTTGTATGTTGCAGTGTCAAGGAAAGGAAAGACTATTTTGTATGTTTCCCGTGTAGGTTTCTTTTTGATATCCACAGGAAAGAAGCAAAATAAATAAGTTGTTTCTAGTCTAAACTGAAAAGGAACAAAGCAGGAACAGTCTGCCTGCACAGATACTATCACAAAAATCCAGCTAGAAAGATATTTCATTTCCCAAAGAAAGAGCTCAAGTTTGATATCTACACTTCTGTATCCTTAGTATCTTAGTCTCAGCTGCAGAAAGAAAGAAAGAAAGAAAGAAAGAAAGAAAGAGAGAGAGAGAGAGAAACCTAAAGTTTAACCAGGCATTCAGTACAAAGTGAAGTGCTTGGAAATTGATGGATGAACTAAGCCAATGTAATTTTTTTAATCACAGAAGAATACAGAGAAATATGGCTCTTTCTTTAAGGGTGGAAGTCAAGGTGTCAACATCTAGAACATGTGGGTAATGGATGAACTATTCTTCCCTATGTTGCTCAAGTACCATTTAAATTCATCTTGGAATGAAGAGGCTTTATAATGGGTACATGGGACCACTGAAACGAATGAAACTATTTCTTCTTATGATGTGCCATTAAGTTGGCTCTGACATCTCCAGTAACTATATTATGAATGAGAGACCTCCAGAATATCTTAAAATTGACAGCCCTGCTCAACTCTTGCAAATTCAAGATTGTGCTTTTCCTTTTTTTACTGAGCCAATCCAGCTCATATTTGGACTTCATTTCCTGCTGCTTTTAACTTTTTCCAACCTCATTGTCTTTTCCAGCAAGGCTTGCCTTTTCATTATGTTCAACAGCCTCCTTTTCTATAAACAATTATAAAAGAGGGAGATCAGAACATTGTACTTTTATAGATTTTTATTATGGCCTTCAAAAAGCTATGCTGGCTTAGACCTGTGGTCTGGATGACTTAGTGTTCTGATCTTGCAATGGCTATGTGAATGCTCCTGAAAGCCCATAAGACATTGGCACAACTGTTTTCTGTGTTTGACAGCATGGTCGGCCTGACAAATAGCTTGGATCCAGTGGTGGGCAGCAAAACATTTCGCTACTACACTGTGGGCAGAGCCTATGTCATGGGCAGAGCCTATGTCATGGGGAGAGCCTACGTTGTGGGCGATCTAGTGATACCTGCCATATGGCCATGTATACATCTGCAAACACAGGCAGTGCTGGCTCTTTGGCTGTAAATGGAGATGAGCACTGCACCCTCGAGTTGGATATGACTGGCTTTTGAGCAAGGGAGACCTTGAACCACTTGCAGAGACAAAACCTGACGTCAAATTTGAATACCAATCAGGGATCTTTATTAGGTAAAGGTTGTTTTTGCTTGAAAGCCAGTTGTTACCAATTCTAGGGTTCAGTGCTCATTTCTCTTTATAGCCAAAGAGCCAGTGGACTTGATCCACAAAAGCTCACATTAAAATACAGCAGTTAGTCTTTAAGGTGCCACAATGTTTTTGTCTTTTTGTTTTGTTTACTCTCTGATATGCTTGCACAGAATAAATTTTTTTAAATGGTAGCTGTGTTAGTCTGGGCAGGGCAGGGAGGTGGGCGTGGCCACCCAATTTTGCTCCTCCCACCCACCCAATTTCGCCACCCCCTGCTCGAAGGCCACCCAATTTCGCCACCCCCCTGCTTGAAGGCTACCCAATTTTGCTACCCTCCCTGCCGGGGTGGTGGTGCCAACCTGTTACTACCCACCACTGTTTGGATCCCTTGCTTGTTGGAAATATTGGTTCAGACCCCATAGCGCAATAATGGTGAATCTTTTAGAGACCAAGTGCCCAAACTCAACAGGCTGCTGTCTGTGCTGCATCCTCATGGTGTGTGTGAGCCACCCACCTTACAGGGGAAGCAGGAAATGCTCCCATTGGGCTGCTAGGCAGAGGGATGGGGTGAACTCTGTACTGATGGAAGGGATAAAGCACTCCCATTGGGCTGCTGAGCAAAGGTGTGGGAAGAACTCTATGCTGGGGAGAGGGAAGAAGTGTTCCCATTGGGCTGCTGGACTGAGGGGCAGGGCAAACTCTATACTGGGAGAAGAGAGGAAGCACTCCTATTGGGCTTCTGGGCAGAGGGGCAGGGCAAACTCTGTGCTGGGGTGAGGGCACACGTGCCCACAGAGAGGGCTCAGAGTGCCCCCTCTTGCATGCATGCCATAGGTTCACCACCACTGCAATAGTGCTACACAGTGTGACACAGCTTCTTTGGAACTGCAAAGGATGTAATAACTATGAAAGTCAACAATGAAGAAACACAGCATAGTCTTTTTAGTTTGAATTAATGATGATGCTTTGGAGATACAGTACTCTAAAGTAATTGTTCATAGAAAACCTTCAATTAGCATACTAAAAAGGAGAGACTGGTTTTCTATTGCTGACTAAAAATAATACAAGCCATCAATATTTTAAATGTTTCTTAACAATATATGTCTATCTCCATAGATTAATATTGTCCCAAACAACATTACTGTATATGGTAACGTCCAGTGATGGGATGTAACAGGTTCTCACCAGTTCTCCAGAACCGGTAGTAACTTTTCCCAGTGTCCTGGAGAACCGGTTGCAGCTTTTGGGGGGAACCACCTTCAGGGCTTACCTTTTCACTGGTTCCTCCACTGCACATGCGCGCCAAGCACTTGGTGTGCATGCACGCCTACAGTGCTTGGCGCGTATGCACGGCCTCCTTACTGTCCTCCCAAGCAGGGAGGAGGAAGAGAAGCTGCTAACCTGAAGTTCCCTATAGCCTGCTCCCCTAGATATACTAGAGAACTGGTTAGGCAAAGACTTAGTACCTAACTTCTTTAACTGTTGAAAAGTTGAAAAGTGCCAAAATGAAGCCATCTTGTGGTGAGTTCATTCTGTAGTTCCTTCCATCGGACCTAGTGTGAGAAAGATTAGCCAGAATAAGCTTTAAGCTCTGGTTTAAAAGCTCTGGTTGATTTGTGTTGTGGGTGTTTGGGTGTATTTTAATGTATTCTTTATTTATTTATTTAATTTATTTACAGGTTTGTGTTGTGGGTGGGTAGGTGGGTTGAGGTGTGTGTTTATTTTTTTATTTTTTATAATTTTTAATTTGTTTTCTTTAGCTCTGCCCACAACATCATGATGTCACGACATTGGCTCCACCCATGATGTTAACTCCGCCCACACTGTGATGATGTCATGGTGGGGTAGTAAAATTTTTGACATCCCACCACTGGATAGGTTGATTTATGTTTGGAGGTGGGGTGGGGGGTGTTTGGGTGGGTGGATGTATTTTAATGTTATTTATTGATTGATTGATTTATGGGTTTGTGTTGTGGGTGGGTGGGTGGGTGGGTGGAGGTGTGTGTATGTGTGCTTATTTTTATTTTATTTTATTTATTTTAATTTTTATTTGGCTCCGCCCATGACGTTATGATGTCATGATGTTAGCTCCACCCACACTATGATGACATCACGGTGGGGTAGTAAAATTTTTGACATCCCACCACTGGTAACGTCAACTTAATGGGACATATTCAGCAAATATCAGAAATCTGTGGTGTTCACCACAGATGTCCTTCTTACAGATCATGTGTGAGGTATGGGCCAGACAGTTGCCCCAGTCTGTTGGCTCATTTGATCCCCGTCTCTCTGTGTGTCTTGTTTTAGCTTTATTAAATTTTTTAATCTTTTGATCTTGATTTTATATTATGTTTTTATTGTGTTTTAGGTGTTGAGAGTTGTGTTAGCCACCCTGGATCTTTTTGAGGAGGGCGGCATAAAAGTTTGCTTAAATAAATAAATACCTTTTATTTTCTTATTTTATTTTTTGAATCTATGCTAAAAGATATGGGTGTAGCATTCCTAAGATCTAAACTATTTTATATTGGTCAAAAAGCCTGATAGCAGTTTTTCATTTACTGTAAATGTGAATTGACAGATTTAGGGTATATAAAACTTAGGATAAACCTGTAGGTATTGAAGGGGAAAAGATGGGTGCCCAATTCAAGGTTACGCTGTTTTAATCTTTTCTTATGAATTCTTTCTTATGAATTCCTGAGGTTTTAAACATTATTATTTTTATTGGATTTGGTCTGTGTTTTTAGCTATGCTGTAAGCCGCCCAGAGTTGGGTTTACCCGATTGGGGCGGGATAGCAAACGTGAATAAATAAATAAATAAATAAATAAATAAATAAATAAAAGAACAAAGGGTACGTTTTAAAATTTGAACCAGTCTCTGGTTTGATTGCAGGGACTGCAATGGTTTAGAGGTTAAGATGCTGACCTTGATGACTGGAAGGTCGGCAGGTCAGCAGTTCAAGACCTGAGTGCTGCAAATAGAATGAGCTTCCATCTCTCTCCCAGCTCCTGCCAACCCCGGAATTTGAAAGCAAGAAATTACAAGTAGATAAATGAGTACTACTTTGGTGGGAAAGTAAACAGCACTCCATGCACTCCAGTGTCTAGTCATGCCTGCCACATGTCCACAGAAATGTCTGCAGATTCAGACAGTGCTGGCTCTTGTCCATAAACAGAGAATGAGCACTGAACCTAGAGTCAAAGATGAGTGGATTTTGAGCAAGGGCTACCTTTACCTGTTCCTGACAGGTCCAGTTAAGCATAGGACAATGAGAGTGTGGAAGATTTGCATGGGTCAGAAAAACTGTAAACAGTTGGGAGATAATAGGAGCATATGTGAAATATCATCCCCTCTGCCAAGATTTATTTTGGTGATTTATTTTTGTAGAAGACTTCTATTAGCTTCTTCTTTAGGGAGTTTCTCTCCTGAGTTTTCTTTTGCATAGAGTGGCTTTCTGGAAAACCTGAAGGCGTTAATTAGCTTCTGTTTTTCCCTCTCTTGCTTTTGCTTAGATGGGATTTTGAATTTTTTCTTTTGGTTTGAGACTTCTTTCCTGTAAACTTCACTGAATGATTCATTCTTCAGCTCTTGTAATTGGCTGGCTTTGTAGGAATTTCTACACTTTAGGCTTCATAGATACAAACTTTATTTGGGAAGCATTTGTTTAGAATTTTGTGCACACTTGCTTCAAGGTAAGCTTTCTTAGAATTGGCCTGAAGACAATTAAGATGTTAAAATTAATTAGTTTTGGAACAATTCATAAAGGATTTGCTTTGTCAATATTAAAACTCTGTCCTGTTTCTATATTCGAGACCATACTTCAAAAGCAGTCTTGAACATTCATGTAATATTTAAGAGCTTTAGTAACCTACATTCACAATTTTCCTGTTAAATGAAGTAGGGCTGGAGAATGCCAGCAGATTTTGTTTTTTATTTGCATGTATTTTATGGTTTTAAAATGTTTTTGCTTAATATACAGTATATTCCTTTTATTATGTCATCCATTTTATGTCATTTTTTGTTATTCTGCCATTACCAGGATGTGCTTTTTAAGTAGTCACAATATAACTGCTTTACTTGTTATACTTTTGAAATTATTGCTTTCAGTGTTGTGGCTATTCATAGTGTATATGCCCCCTTCACTATGGTTTAAACATTATGAGGGGGCTTTTATTTTCAAAGCAAGTATACTGCCCTGTTTCATTTTTTCATGAACTATAATGACTTCCCACCAATATGCCTATTTGTTTGCATAGAATAGCAATGTATGGCTCTCCACTTGTTACTGAAACAGTCGTATCAGTCCACGTGGCCCTACCAGTTCTAGTCTTCATAGGTGGACCGTGTAAAGTTGTAGTTCAATGGCATACAAAGGCTCACAGTTTCTCACAACTGGCAAAGATAAATTGAAAGTGAAGGACATAATTAGGAAGGATTCTGATTCTTATATTATTTTCTTGGCATGGGATTATCATTCGACTTTATCACTTTAGGTAAAGGTAAAAGTAAAGCCAATCATATCCATTCAGTGATCATCTCTGTTTACAGCCATAGAGCCAACATTGTCTGCATCTGCAGACATTTATGTGGACATGTGGCAGACACAACTAAACACCAGAGTGCACAGAACACTGTTTACCTTCCCACCAAAGTGGTACCCATTTATCTACTTGCAATTTTCTTGCTTTCAAACTGCTAGGCTGGCAGGAGCTGGGACAGAGACAGGAGTTTACTCCATCACGCTGCACTTGGATCTCGAATTGCTGACCTGTCGACCTTCCAGTAATCAAGTTCAGTGTCTTAACCTCGAAGTCATCACAGTATTAAATACAAAGCTAGTTAAATGAAAATTCCAAGTGCAGAGTTACTGGACTGTTGTTGTTGTTGTTGTGGTGGTGGTGGTGGTACATAGACTGGTGAGTGCCAAAAGGTTCATCCCTGAATGAGTATTCCCCACATTTCTAATATCTGAAATTCACTTTCCTCAGAACTAAATGGGAAGCTTACTCTTATGCCAGAGAATACTAGACATCTTTGTAACATTTTGTATATGACAAATTTAATCCAAAACAGCCTAGATTTTTGAGACTAGGGGATAAATTCTTTGTCTGCATTCATACATTATTCTTACTTGGGGCTTTTATTTTTGTTTAGAGTCTATGGTTACATTTTACCATTGTAACATTAAGAATAATAGCACTTCAGGGTTTGTTTGTTTTTGCCCTGTAAACATTTGGAACCTCATCTCTACTTAATTTACTTATATATAGCATTAATATATTGGAAGTAGACATACGGGTCACGTGCATGCCATGGAACTAAGACAAAAGAGGTTTTAAAACGGCAGGACAGAGACAAAATGAACATGGAATTAAAATGGGATATAATGGAACTGTTTTGAAGTCAACAATACAGGAAGGTGGGCTACAGGGCATTAGACTGAGGAAAGTATTGTAAAGGGGATTATTATTAGCATGCCATTTTGTTTCATGTTTATCAGTTTATGAGGAAGAAAATTAGCAAAACTGTCAAGGAAATAGTGCATAGTTGATATGGAGTTGAAAACAAATCTTCTGTTTAGGAAATTAAAACTGCCTGGGATACATCATCTTTTAAAATAAGGAAGCATAATAAATGATCTCAATTTATCTCCTTTGTTCCAGAGGAAACAAACAAGCCCAAAGAAAAAATTATCCTTACAAGATTTCTTAGATCTATGTGATCTACTTTGGAGAAGAATGTCCTCTTTCTGAAGGGACACCAAAAGATGAAGGAACTGTGGTGGCTTAGTGGTTAAGATGCTGAACTTGACAACTGGAAGGTTGGCAAGTCAGCAGTTCGAGACCAAAGTGCTACAAGACAAAGTGAGCTCCTGCCTCTGTCTCAGCTCCTGCCAACCTAGCAGTTCAAAAGCAAGAACTTGCAAATAGATAAATAGGTAATAGCATTCTGTGCACTCCAGTGTCTAGTCATGCCTGCCACATGACCACGGAAACATCTGCAGACACAGACCGCACTGCCTCTTTTGCTGTAAATGGAGTTGAGTACCACATGCTAGATTCGACTGACTTTTGAACAAGGCTGACCATTACCTTTACCCTACTAAAAGTGGGGCCTTTAATTGAAGACAGTATCTATTTCAACAGCTGTCTAGGAGCTTGTTAGATCCGGAGATCAGGGCGCGGGAGTGAGGACACGGAAGCCATTAAGGGTGAACCAAACAACACGTCTGTTTATTGTGGTTAGCCCAGACAACAACAACAACGGCTGGGTCAGCAGGGGATTAAATACCCTGCTTGACCCAGCCCACTGACCAATGGGTAGCGGCGATTTCCCCGCCGCTAGGACATTTAAATATCTAACACCCCTTCCCCCCAGAATGCCCCAGTCTGCTATTTGCATACAAAATCCTCCAGGTGACGGGGGCGTGTTCTTACTCGATCGGACCTGCGCAGTTCAGTCAGCGCTGGGGCATCGGGCAGAGCGGACCTGTCGCTCCCGCTCTGCCCTGGCTGGGCCGGAAACGGATCCGGAATACGAGCGTCGGGCTCCGCGGTGACCGGGGGTGAGCCTGTTTCACACGGTAAGCTGGCCGGTGATGGTGCTGCGTGAATGGGGCTGTTTTCTGGCCGAACCGGGTCGGTGACCGGTTCGTCCATCGGGTGCATGTCTGGCTCAGCGCCGGTCTGCACTCCCCGGGGGAGGTTGCTATCCGTGTCGGGACTCGTTCGCCTCCTGAGCTGGTCGACATGGCGTTTCCATGTCCGACCATCAGCGAGGCGAACCTTGTAGGTGTAGGGGCCCAGCATTTCACTGACGGTTCCCTCTTCCCACGGGTGGCCCGACGCCTAGTTCCTAGCGAAGATTGGTGAGTCAATGGCCAGTGTCCGGCCCTGTGGTTGGTCCCCCCTGAACTTGTCTGGAGAATACCTAGGGTGTAACCGGTCAAGCTGACAACGGAGTCTCCTACCCATGAGTAACTCTGCGGGGGCCCTTCCCGTGGCAGCGCAGGGAAGGTTGTGTTGGGCCAGCAAGAACGTGTCTACGCGTTCCTGCCAGTCCCCGGGTCCTAGCCTTTCCAGGGCCTCCTTTGCGCTGCGCACGAATCTCTCGGCCTGCCCATTCCCTTGCGCCCTGAATGGGGATGTGAGAGCGTGCCTGGTTCCTAGGGATGCCAGGTACTGTTCAAACTCAGTGGCCGTGAACTGAGGCCCGTTGTCAGAGACTAGGGTGTCGGGAATGCTGTGTGTGGAAAAGAGTTGTCTGAGTTCCCGGATCATTGCTCTGGCTGTGGTGCTACTCAGGAGTCGGATCTCCAACCATTTCGAGTAGGCATCCACTACAATCAGGAATGTTTGGCCGTGGAATGGGCCGGCGAGGTCGATGTGAATCCTCTGCCATGGGCCCGAGGGCTGTTCCCATTCTCTGACCGGGGCTGCTGGTGGATTGGGTCGTGATGATTGGCAAGGTGTACATTTGGCCACCCACGACTCTATGTCCTTGTCAATACCAGGCCACCACACGTAACTTCGGGCTAACCCCTTCATCTTTACTATTCCCGGGTGGCTGGCATGCAGTGTTTCTAGGACCTTGGGGCGGATTTTCCTGGGCACCACTACCCGGTCCCCCCACAGCAAGCAACCCCCCACACAGCACAGTTTGTCTTTCTTGTCGAAATATACCTTGAACTCTCCTTCCCCCTTGTCCGGCCACCCCCGCTGAACCCAGCTGGAAACGGCCCGAAGTTCGGCGTCCCGCGCCGTCGCCCTGGCAACCTCGGCCGACGTAGTGGGGGCAGAGTCCAGGATGTCCAGGGCAAGAACCAATGCTTCCCCCCGTTCCGCGCCTTCCTGGGTCGGGAGGGGGCATCTGCTCAAGGCGTCAGCATTTCCCATGTGTTTCCCGGGCCGATAGACTAAGGTGTATGAGTACCCCGACAGGAAAATGGCCCACCTTTGCATCCGGGGGGACAAGGCAGAGGGTGTAGGCCGGTCGCCAGCCAGGAGTCCCAATAGGGGCTTATGATCAGTCACAAGTTCGAAGTCCCGGCCGTACAAGTAGTCATGGAACTTTTTTACCCCTGCCACTGCCGCCAGCGCCTCCTTGTCGATCTGGCCGTAGTTCCTCTCCGTCGGCGACATGGTCCTGGAGTAATAGGCGATGGGCGCCTCGAGGCCGTTGGGCAGTCGGTGGGCCAGGACTGCGCCGACGCCGTAGGGAGACGCGTTGCAGGCGAGGACCAGTGGCAGGGTCGCGTTGTATTGGATCAGGAAACTGTCCTGGGAGAGAAGATTTTTAACGGCAGCGAAAGCTGACTTTTGCTCGGGTCCCCACACCCACTCTGCCTTCGCGGCCAACAGTCTGTGTAGGGGCTCAGCCGTGGTGGCCTTTCCTTTCAGGAAGGTCGCGTAAAAATTCAGGAGTCCCAGGAACGCCTGCAGCTCCTGCTTGTTTTTCGGGGCCGGGGCGTTCCGAATCGCTTCCACTTTTCCCTTCGTTGGGTGGATGCCCTTGGCGTCGATGTGGAACCCTAAGAAGTCCACGGAGGGGACCCCCAACAGGCACTTATCCCGTTTCACCCTGAGCCCAGCGGCCCTGAATTTAGCCAGGACAGCGGCGACCCTGTCCTTGAGCTGCCCGGGATCCCCCGCAATTATCAGGACATCATCAAAATAGGGTACCACCCCCGGGAGTCCTTGGAGGAGCCTTTCCATCGTGCTCTGAAACAGTCCCGGAGCTATGCTGACCCCGAACTGCAGCCTCGTGCACTTGAATGCCCCCCGGTGTGTGACAATGGTCTGGGCTTCGGCCGTAGTGTCATCCACCGGAAGCTGTTGGTACGCTTGGGCCAGGTCCAGCTTGGCAAAGATCTTGCCAGGGCCCAGTGAATGGAGTAAGTGGTCTATGACGGGAACCGGGTACGCGCTCGGCTCTAATGCCTTGTTGATCGTGCATTTGTAGTCCGCACAGATGCGCACTGACCCGTCCGGTTTGATAGGGGTCACTATGGGGGTCTCCCACCGAGCGTGGTCTACGGGAACGAGGATTCCCTGGGCGACCAGCTTGTCGAGCTCCTTCTCGACCCTGGGCTTGCGTGCCAGTGGGACTCTCCGGGCCTTAAGTCGGATGGGGGCAACGCTCGGGTTGAGTGCAAATGAAATAGGGGACCCCACATACCTGCCCAATCCTTCCCCGAAAACGTCCTGGAATTCGGCCATCAGGTCGTCCCTCAGCGAGGCGTCCCCGGGCTGGTCAGTCGCAGTGTTGTGGATGCCAGCGATGGACAGTCCCAGGGCGGGGAACCAGTTTGTGCCCAGTAGCGTCGGGATGTTACCGTGGACTACGGTCAGCGGTAGGCTTTCTTCCTTCGGTCCGTACTTGACACGGACCCACTTCTGTCCTGCGACGGGGAGGAACTTGCCTTGGCAGTCCTTGATTCGGATCCTCTGGGTCTGGAGGTCTGATTCTTTTAGGGCCGGGAATGTCTTCTTCATCCACCTCCACGGAATGATGGATATGGCGGCCCCAGAGTCGACCTCCATCGGACACTCTGCCCCGTCGATCGTGACTGTGGCGTGGTACTTCTCTCCCTTCTGTGTGGCGGTGTGGCTTATCGTGAGCGTGTGCGTCTCTGCATCTTTGAATTTGCCGCTGTAGCGTCCCTGGCGCCTCTGATTTGTCCTCTGTTTGGCGGCCATCTTGCCCGGCGGGAACTTTTGAATCTGCCGGTCAGCTTGGTTCTCCGCTTGCCTTGCCCGGCAGACCCTCCCAATGTGTCCCCGCTTGTCGCAATAGCGGCAGATGGCCTCCCTGAAGCGGCAATGTGCCCGCTGGTGTGGCCCTCCGCAGCTGGCGCAGCGCTGGCCGCTCCTGCCCGAGTTTCCCCCGTCGGTCGCGCACACCTCTGCTTCTTCCTCTTCGTCCTCGTCAGAAACGACGTCTTGATGGTGAAAGGAGGCTTGGCGGGGCGCCGACGGGGACCGGTTGAGGGAGGATGCGGTCGACATCGAGAGCTCGAAAGCTCTGGCCTCCTCGATGGCCCCGGGCAGGGTCAGGTCTCTCCGGGCCAATAGCCTCTTCCGGAGCTTGTTGTCGCGGACTCCTCTGATAAGCTGCTCGGTCAGGGAGTCCTTGAGGAATGGCCCGAATATCGCCGGGACGGCTGCTGCCCTTAGGGCGGCCACGTACTCGCCGATGGTTTCCCCTGGCATCTGGTATCGGTCCCGGAACTGGATCCGGAACATGAACTTCGATGGCTCTGGTGCATAGTGGTTCTTGAGGGCCAACTGTAGTGCTTCCCATGAGACGTCCAGGATTGGTGTTGGATCCACCAGGGACTGGGCCACTTCGTAGACCTTGGCTCCGCAGTGGGTGAGGAAGAACGCCTTCTTCCGCTCCGGTGCTATCTCTCCCAGTTCCGCAGCTAGCAGGGAGAACTCAAAACGGTCCATATAGCTCTTCCATCTCTCGTCCTTCGGTTGGAAGGGAGCCGGTGGAACGTAAGCAGCCATGGCGAGGTGCCTTCGTGAGAGGTGGCTCTGGTGTGTGTGATGGTTCTGGTCCGTTCCTCAAAATCCCATCCTCGTCGCCAGTGTTAGATCCGGAGATCAGGGCGCGGGAGTGAGGACACGGAAGCCATTAAGGGTGAACCAAACAACACGTCTGTTTATTGTGGTTAGCCCAGACAACAACAACAACGGCTGGGTCAGCAGGGGATTAAATACCCTGCTTGACCCAGCCCACTGACCAATGGGTAGCGGCGATTTTCCCGCCGTTAGGACATTTAAATATCTAACAGAGCTGGACTGAATAAACAACACAGGTCTCTTGGTCACTAGCAGAGTGTGATCTATTGGTATTTCTGCTTTAAACTATTACAGTTGTTTCTACATTTATATCTATGAATGTAAATTAGCACATGCATTTTCTATCCCAATAGGTGTCTTCTTTGTTCTTTGACTTATGCAAATTCTATGCAAATCTATTTCATCCTTTTTAGAGGCAATGTGTTTTTTTCTTTTTTTTACCACTCTTGTGACTACAACTGGCTTACCCAATTTTGCTTTGTAATAGCCTTTGCTGGAAAAGACCAGGATTAGAATCCATAGAAATTCTTCTTAAATCTTTTCCCTTCTTTAAAAGATGCTTTTCACCCTAGCTGAGGAGAGAGGGGATGGAGGAAACTGCCATCAGTACCAATAGCAGCCTTCTGTCTGTGCCATGTAGCAACTTGTGATGGAAACAAGTTGCAAAGGGGGTCATTTACAATAGGCTCATTCCAGTTAATCACCCACTTTAACAACAGGGAGCAGGTTGTAGAAAGTTCTGAGAACTTCCTACAAGAGGCAAGAGTTGACTTGATCAGTTGGCTCTCATAAACTTCCTTGCCACTGCACACAAAATTTATAACTCTCAGCTTGCCTCTCCTCAGAATCTAATTGTTTCCAAATATTTATCAAAGAACCTTGAGAAGCTGCTGTTGATTTTTGCTCAACCCTTCTGAGTCATTATCTTTTTTTCTTGAGCAAATGGTCATCACATTGCTAGATTGAAAACAGAGTGAGCAGAAACACAAGTCTCTTGTTTACAGTCTCTCCTATCAGGGTATGATATATTGATATTTCTGCTTAAGTCATCCCATCTGGCATCTACTTTCCTCCCCAAAGTCCTTCAGAGGGTCCTGTCAGCCAGGCCATCAAGTCTTCTTGTGTGCACTGGCCTTTTCTGGCTGCAATAAATCAACTTCCTCTTCTGAAGATGACTCAGCAAGGTAAAGTTCACTGCTTTTTGAGAGTCCAGTGTTTACGGCAGGGGTGCCCAATCTACAGCCCATGGCCCGGATCTGGCCTGCGGTGCCATTCCATCTGCCACTCTCACTGCTCCTGGAAGCAGAGGTAAAATGCACATTCGCAAAACACAGCTGAACATGTGCATAACACTGCCGTAAATGACCTACAGCTGTTGTAAGTGCATTTTATTTCCACTTCCAGTGGGAGGAACCATGTGACCAGCATGCTCAACCATGTGACCAGCCTGCAGCCTGAAAAGTTTGGACAACCCTGGTTTGCAGCATTCACATACGTGTTTGCATCTGACTGGAGATTTTCTAGACACTTTCCAAAATAGTACATAAGATTTTAAACATGCTTTTTGGGAGAGCAACTTCTGATGGCTATCTCAACAATTATTGGAAATGTCAGAAGTGTTATTCTGTGGCCAAGAGGAGTTCTACCAACAGGACTGTACATTTCTCTCTCACACACTCACAATGTTGCCACTGGTGCTATAGTCTGAAACTGGGCATTCCTGTGACAGGGCAAGAAAAGTCTTGGATCTAAGATCCCTTTATTTCTTGACATGATCACAGATAGTGCCTCTGAACAACATCAGTTTAGACCTGGTATAATTCTTCTTTCATTTCCTCCTAAAAAGGAAGGGAAAGGAAAGGTGGCTTTTGGGAGTATAATTCATAATAACCATAAGTATAGTGATTTGAATTTCAGTTTTCTGGGTACTGCAGTTCTAAAAAGTAACTTTTCCAAGCTTTGGGATGGAAGACAGGTAGGCTGACTAGCAGAACCACAGTATCCTCATAACTTGAATGGGGATTAGGAAACGATGGTTCTCCCACCACAGGTATCCCCACACAAAAATGTTTTGTTGTTTTGATCATCTCCATGTTTAGTGCAAATTTAAACATTTTTATTTCCAACCTGTGAGTGAATGATGTATTGGTTTGGGGTTTGTTTGTTTTTTGGCACACACATATGATTTTCTGCCTGTTTGTTTGGAAATGAAGTTATATACTGTATTTACTTTTTAAAATATTGGCTACACTAAATAAAATACATTATGTGTTTGACTGTTACCATATTATTAGCCTATTCTTTGTTCAACCTTAATCTTCTCTCTGATAGCATGCTGTAGTCTGTAATCTGTTTGACAGTATTATTTTGCTAGAGTATGTAATCTTGGTCAAAGTGGTCTCATCTCTCCTCTCTCCTTTTTCTCTTTTTCCTTTCAGAAAATATTATTTGCTCTTTTGTGACAAATTCCTCATCATAAGACAAAATATGGTTTTAAAAAGAGTTATAACTCTCACCCTAGAGTATTGTGTAACACACTATAATTTGACCTGCAAAACCAGGAAGGACTAAATTATATACAAAACTCAAGATGTGGCAAAATATATTTTATCCTGTTTCAGAAAAAAGTATATTTGTCTAACACTGGGGTTCCCAACCTAAGTCCCATGGGCCAGATCCTCCCCACAGTGCCATTTCATGTGTCCTCCTCCAAGGACATTCAAGAAACAAAATGGCCATTCCTTTGAAGCTGTTGGGACAAAATGGCCACTCCATAGTGTGAACAGGACAAAATGGCCATGTGGTCCTCAAAGCTGACTGAGCGAGCGTGACTCAGCCTATGTGATTGATTTGATTTGATTTGAACATAGTATTTTTCAACTGGAACCCAAGCTGAGTTATAGTATAGTTTTTTTTAAATACAGTTTAAAAATACATTATAAATACACATTTTGAAAACTGCTCAATTAAAGTAGTTACAGATTAATAATGGAAAAAAGAGCACCTTTTCAAAAACTCTTGTCCTCAGCAAACAGTTAACCACCAAAGAAAGACATTACCTAAACAAGAAATGTTTTGTGTGCTTGTCACCTTAATCTCTTTGGGCCTAAAAAGTTTCACAATCAGGGACTGGCACTGCAAAGGCACTCTCTTGAGTCCTTTGAAAGTGTGGGACTTAGATCTGCTACATCTGTACAATCCATACAATTGAGCATATTCTTAGAAACTGAGCTCCTAGAAGCCTACCTCCTTCTGCATTTTGTAAATTAGCTTGCTTTCTGTTTTGTGAAACAAGACTCAATTTAAGCCTGATTCTCCTTTGAAAAAACTGTATCTGAAGGAAAATGATGTCATAGCAGAATATATATACTTCCTCTGAACAAGTGGTTTGAATTAAATAATACTGAACCCAAAGATATGTTTTTGGTACCAGAACTGAACTGAGCTTGCAGTCCTTTCCCACAAAATCTACTCCAAGCTTTTTTCCTTTCTGCAGTACAATTCCCACCCCCACCCTGTGAGTATTTTCATATTGCTAAGCCATACAGTCCCTCAGCAATAGGTCACTGTCTGACCTCAAACTGCTTCTGACTGATCACAGCACTATGAACTAGTAACTCCCCAAATGTCCTGTCATTTTGTTGTTCAGACGTACAGTCGATTCCGACCCTTTGTGACCCTATGGACCATTGTCTTCCAGGCACCCCTGTCCTCCACCATCCTCCTCAGCCCGCCCAGCTCTGTGCCCACTGCATCCACAATACCATTAGCCATCTCATTATTGGCTGCCCCCTTCTTTTTTTGTCCTTCACCTTTCCCAGCATCAAGGACTTCTCAATGGAATCCTCTCTTCTCATTTGATGTCCAAAGTACTTCAGCTTCATCTTTACTGTTTGACCTTCTAGGGAGCAGTCAGGGTTGATTTCTTCTAAGACCGACTTATTTGTTCTCCCCGCTGTCCAGGGGACTCTCAAAACTCTACTCCAACACCACATCTCAAATGCATCTATTCTTCTGTACTCAGCTTTCCTAATGGCTCAGCTCTCACAAGCATACATTGCCACCAGGAATACCATTGCTTTGACTATACGAATTTTTGTTTGCAATGTGATGTCTCTACTTTTAACTATGTTCCCCAGGTTTCTCATAGCTTGCCTCCTAAGCATCACTCACCTTTTTATTTCATGGCTGCAATCACCATCTGCAGTGACTGTCATTAACAGCCCTGATAAAGTATTACATGCTAAAGGCTGTAATTCTTTATTAGCCCAATCCATTTCATGTTCAGCCTTCTTATTCCCCTGCTGCATTCAACTTCCACCAGCATTTCAATCTTTTCTTCTTATTCTTCTGCTGTATCTGAATATTGGCTATCATCATAGCGATCAGCCATGAAGACTGTCCTGAGAATATAATACAGCGGCCTTTCATCTGCCTTCCATATAGCAGTGTGAAACCCATACCACTGATCCAGTTCCGTGAGTCACTTTCTGGCCCTGAGCCCTTTTGGCACTCAAAGTCCTCATCGGCCCCAAGCCAGTATGGATGAAGCTGCTTCCATCCATCAAGATAGATTCAAGTGGGATTGAATCCACTTGAAGACCATCATCCTTCCCTGTGGACTTCAGCACCCAAGACTGTTAGGCCTCGGGATTGTTAGGTTAGTTAATTGGTGCCTGACACTTGACGTTGAGTCTCTGGTAATATGGTCTACTCTATTACCATAACAGGATAACCTGGTTAGACAGACCTTGTCTTATTATATACCAAAAACAACAGTAGACTCAATCCAGTAGTAATTTTCACTTCTCAATAGAGTTAAGGCTTGATTTGATCTAGCATCCTCTTACTCTACAGTATTTGTCTTTTTGTTGGTTCTTGATATCATTCCAAGATCTGCTAACACATCCATCCAGTTCTTGGGAATATTATTTGTTTTGGTTTCCATCTTTCAGAATTGCCCAGCTAACACAGCCATTGTTACAAAAAGCAAGTTTTTACGGCATCTGAGTGGCTATAGATTTACAGTAAACACTGGCCTTCTGAACACTTGTGATCTAGACATCTGGGACTTATATCCTATCAATGCTGACCTGGAAGTAAGCTCCAGTTCCTACTTCTGAATGGATATGTGCAGTGTCACATTGTATGTAGGTGAAAGGGGAGATTGTTTAGGCCAGCTGGCTTGCCTGTCTTCTAAATCAACAAAGCCATTTCAGCATCTTGGGAAAATGATGAGAGGAGCCAACAAGAACTACTATTATTTAGCAGTCGAAATGTATGAATCATCTTTGTGAATAGATGGAACAGTGCAAATGAAGGCTGATTTGTTATGTAATTAGGCATTAGGCATTTGGAGTGTGTTCTTGCCTTGGCATAACAGAAATAATGAAACTCCATAGAGATGCTCTTTTGTTAGGCAACTGAACCTTGTGTTTATTAATGAGTACTGTCCTTTGGAACACCTCTCGAAAAAGCTTCATTCATATAGATGAAAGCTGAGTTAGAACACTTCATTTGACTGTGGCTTGTGCAAGATCATTTTGCAGACGGTTATACATCCAGTACATGTAGTCTGAAAGGAACATAATGTTACACCTGGCTCTAGGGATGATTTCCCAGACCAGGAGCTTAGTTAGCTCTTTTGGTTAATTTCTGTTGTAATCCCTATTTGACTTCTGATCAGTGGTAGGTATAAAAGCAAAGGAAAAAAAGGAGTTTTAATCAACAGGATTTTTAAAATATAAGTTTAATGCTATAAACTGGCTCTTTAAGAAGGATGCCAACAACCTGGAGGACAACAAGGATGATCAGACAACTGGAAACCAAACCTATAAGGACATGTTTAGCTTTGAGAAAAGGAGGCAGAGGAAGAAACGGTAGCACTTTTCAAATACTTGAAATATAGTCATAAAGAGGAGGGGCAGGATCTGTTCTCAAGCATCCCAGAGTGCAGAAGACGTAATAACAGGCTGAAACTACAGGAAACCAGATATAGGCTGAATATCGGGGGGGGGGGATTCTTAATAGAGCAGTGTGTCAATGGAACCAATTACCTCAGGAGATGGTGAGCGGTCCAACATTGGAAGCATTCAAGAGAAAATTAGACAAGAACTACTTTGATTTGGATTCCTTCATTCAGCGGGGGATTGAACTCAATTGTCTCATAGACCCCTTCAAACTTGGTTATTCTGTGATTCTGTTTTATCATAAAATTAATATCTTCAGATGAAAATTATGATGAGAAGCAAAAACTTTAAAAGGGTTTTGAGAATGTTTATTGTCATCTCGTTTCTACCAGATGATGGGCTGTAACATAGGACACTATAGAAAAGATATAAAATACCACAGGATGTTAAGAAATTTTCAGTGTGAGCTTGTGAACAGTGAAGTATTGCTAAGAGAAATCAATAAAGGCCAAGAAATCCTTTCTCCCACTAGGAGTTTCAAAGAAGAGGGAGATGTGATTTTAGGGTGTGTGGCAGCATAAAATTTAAAGAAATATAAAAAGAAATCATCACCATCTCCATATCCTTTGAGCTGGAAGAGACTTTATATATCATGTCCAGCCCCTGTCAAGGTGGCACAGTGAGGAATCAAGCTTCAGACCTCTACTAAAACTACAATAACACATTTCTTGTGTTTCTCTCCAGCTGTTTTACTGATATACTGACACATTATACTTTTGACTCTCTGCTTATTCTTACTTACAATAGGCCTACTGAAGATAATGGATTTTAAGTTAGGTGACTCTAATTAGGTTTAATGTCAGGCTGCCATTCAACAAGATTTATTTTCCAGGGCATTTCTTCATCTTCATTAGCCCCAAAACTTTTCTGTGTCTGCCATGTAGTTTTTCTATTTACTGAATTTGTTTTTGGTACCATATGGATTTTTAATTTGCTTTCAACTTTGTATAAGTGGCTCTGAGATATTGGTTTTGTTCACGTATAAATTGCTGGGTAGAATCCAGACTTTATGCTTACAGGAGATGCTCTCTGAAACCAATGGGGTGTTATATTTGTTCTGATACGCAGCACTTCCCACAAAAGTCAGATGATCTCCCATTGATCTCAGTAGGCCTGGAATTATAAAATTATTATTATCTATAGTAAAAAAGGCCATAAGAAGGAAAATTCCCTACAGTACGAAGTTGACCTTCAACTTTAACCACATCTTGTCAAAACCCCAAAGCAGCTTTAATCTGCCTCAGTCTTTGTATGATTTTGTTTTTCAAAAGATAAAAAATAAATGATGAGTGAGTGATACTAGTGCTGAGGTCTATGTAGGATATCAGTTTCCAGGCAGTGTCTCTCAGCAACTTGTGCTTGAATATAGCATTTATCAATTTTTTCCAAAAAGCCATGATAGATCTGACAAGTTTGAAGGAATAACATCAGCCATACAACCCATCTCATTAGTTTTCTATCTATGCTAATGAGGCAATGATTCAAAATATTGCTCTCTGCCATTCTTGCACTTTCCAACCTGATCTTTAATTCACCCATCTTTAATTATCTTCTCAAATTCTTATCAGCTACCTCTCTCGCCTCCCAAAGAGAGAAGTTACAACTTTTTCTTTTGTTATCAAAAGCCATTGCTGTACACCTAGCTACATTTCTCCAATCTCATTATCAGGGTGTTCAGTTCAATCTATCATGCTCTATAGATTCTAACATTCTCACCTTTTAAAGCTCTTTTTGATTTTTTGAAAAGGTTGTGCGGGATTGTTAAAATTCATGTAACCATGTGGGGATCCGCTCCATGTGACTTTTCCTAATTGTAAAGCTGCTCCTCCATTTCTGCCCTACGCTACATATATAATGTGAATATGGAAAGTAGATAACCCAGCCAATTGGGGCTATAAATGTGGATGCTTTTGCAGGAAAGAATATGCCATGCTGGAAGGAGCTTAAGACAAGGACATAGAGCAAGAGTTCCCAACCTACAGCTTGTGAGGCAGACCCAGCCTGCAGCACCATTTCATCCAGCCTGTCACCGCCACATGCGCCCCCGGAAGTGGAAGTGGACAAGTTTACATCAGCCATAAAACACACCCATGGCTGTTGTAAATGCAGAAGTAAGCACACTTACTGCGGTCATAAATGTGCCTGCTTCTGCTTCCAGGGGAGTGGTCAGGCCTGCTCAGCTGTTTGGGGTGTGTGGTCAAGCCCGTGGCAATAAAAGGTTGGGAACGCCTGACTTAAGAGTTTCACATATTCAATACAAGAATATAGTACAGAATTGCACATTTTGCAGCACTTCCCACAGAAGGTGTAGAGCAGTGGTGGAGAACCTTTCAGAATCTGGACAGGGTATCTCCTACCCTAGGAAGCAAACTCCAAAGTCTAAGTGCCATTATTGAAACAGATCACTTGCATACTGAACTCTAAAATCTTAAATAACAAATGCCCATGAAACAAGTCCCCTGATGTAGGTAAATTCATTTAGGCACAAGGAGTTTTCTCATTGAGTCAGTCTACCCTGATCTAGCGCAGTTCTGTCTTTTTACTAGAGGTAGGTTAACAAACAGTGGTCCATAGGATCACAAAGGGTCGGAATCGACTGTGCAACTGAACAACAACAACAACAACAACAACAACAAAAACAACAACAACAACAACAACAACAACAACAACAACAAGGTTATCAAAGCTTTTTCTTATACATTTATTGTTCATTTAGTCAGAAGAACAACACAGAAAATAAAAGGAATATTTATGCTGGATGGCTTGCATGGAAAATTGTCACTCATTCGCATTCCAAATGAAAAATTGAGACAAAAACATTTGTAAACAATACACAATACTCCCCCCCAACTCCTAAAACATTCCCAGCAGGTTGTTTAAGACACTGAGCTTGATGACCGTAAGGTTGGTAGATCAACAGTTCAAGATTCAATTGCTGCATGATGGACTAAGCACCCTGTCAGTCTAGCAGTCTGAAAGCAAGAGCTTGCAAGTAGATAAATAAGTACAACATTGGTAGGGAAGGTAACAGTGTTTTGTGCACTCTAGGATCTAGTCATGCCTACCGCATGACCAAGGAAACATCTGCAGATGCAGATAATGCTGGCTTTTTGGCTGTAAACAGAAATGAGAACCGCCTCTTTGAGTCAGACACCATTGGCAATTAAGCGTGGGAGAACTTTAATTTTAAAAATGGTTATGGAGAGATCACAGTATTGAAAAATAAACAGGTGTAGCTGTTTGCACATTGATTTTTGAAGAATAAAATAATTTGGTGTATAAGTGAGGTTGGCAACACACTGGAGACCAAATGCATCAGAACAACAAAACATGGAAAACATTTCAGTTGAATGTCAACTTGTGCCTTGTGATGCTCAAGTTCCACAGGACCTGCCTTGTAACACTGGTGAGAAGTTGCTAAATACTGTCACACTTACGCATGAGCAGCTCTAGAAGCTGTTAGCAGAAAGGTGAAGAATTGCTCTTATGTTCTTGGCTTTCATAGCGGAGCCATTAGTATGCTTCTGGGCACTTGAAGAAAGGAGAATTGCATTGTCTAGTGACATCCTGGTTTCCCTTCCGTGAGGTTTCAGAGTACAGAAGGTTGTCCAGCCCTTCCCACAGCTTCCAGTACATGTCAGCCTTCCGGCTGGTCACAAACACAGAAGAAAACAGCTACTGTATTTAATGAAAGCTGAAAATAAAGAAAAGTGAGGTGACCAGCAATATGATTGAAAGGATTCTTGGGATTAACAATCAGTATTAAAAAAAGGGAGAGGGAGATGTGATTGAATGGAGTGTGGCAGAATATGGGAGAAGAAAGTGGGTACAAGGAGGGCCTGAGAAGGGAGGAGAAAAGCTGAGACTTTTTGCCAGAAGAAAAAGGACAAACCAAAGGGAAAATATTTGGGGATTAACAGCTTTCAACTGGTTACACCTTCACTGCCTACACTTTTTTTCTTTCCTTTTTTCTTTCTTTTTTCTTTTTTTTGTGGTACAAATGTAGTGATGGAAAAGAAGAATGGCCAGTTTTACCCAACTCTAGGATACGATGCTCATCTCCATTTACAGCTAAAAAGCCGGCGCTGTCCGCATCTGCAAACGCTTCCGTTGTCATGTGGTAGGCATGACTAGACATCTGAGTGCATGGAACACTATTTGCCTTCCCACCAAAGTTTTACTATTTATCAACTTGCAAATTCTTGCTTTCAAAATTCTGGTTTGTCAGGACCTGGGACAGAGGTGGGAGCTCACTCCATTGTACACCACTCAGGTCTGAAACTGCTGACCCGTAAACCTTCCATTCATTAAGTTCAGCAACTTATCCATGAAGTCACTGCAGTCCCCCTAATTTAGTATCAAGGTACTAACTCAAATGTTTACCCATCTTGTCAGTACAGTGTTATTTTCACTTGCCAAACATTTCATAAAAGGGAGAGGGAATTTGAACACAAATGAAAGTGGAAGGTAAGAGAATGTTATAATAACAGAGGAGAGTGAGGAGAAGAAGGGCTGTGTGGATGTGTACACTAGATATGAACCTTCCAGATACAGTAATACCTCACATAACTAGCATCTCATTAAGAGAGTAACTCGCTTAACGATCAGTCCTTTCCCCAAATGGTCTGCCTCGTTGAACAAGCAAAAACTCGCTTAATGAGAAGCTTAGCATTAGCCGGACATTTGGCAATGAGGCCGGGAAGTCCCTGGCCTCATTGCCAAACACCCTGCTGATGCACACCATGAGTCAGTGGGGCGTTTGACAACAAGACCAGAAGGATCCCCACGCCTTATTCCAAAATGTCCCGCCAAGCAGCAGTGCATTTGGCAATGAGGTAGGGGATCCCCTGTCTTGTTCCTGTTAGGACATTTTTCATTTGGGGGTATTGTACAAAGATTGCTGCCCAGTGGAATAGTACAACTTTAAGGACCTCCATGTGCTTTAAACACAGGTGTACATAATAGAGCCTCAAACTGATGGCCAGGCTGTGCACGCCTTGTCCACGTGCTCATTTAACAGCCCAGCTGTGGCTGATTAGAGAATCTGCCCAGCAACACTAGGGTATAACTGTGGCCCTCTGGGAAGGGTCTATGGAGGAGGCTATTATTTGGAGGAGATTATCTGTGAGGAGGTTGCTATTCTGAAGGAGTGTATATACTGAGAAGGACTGAGACACTGAAGGAGGTGATGCTGTTGAGAGCTTTTCTTCAACTGAGAAGAAAGAACTGCTAAAGGATCACCAGGACTCTTTTGAGTGCTCCTGGAGTTGGAGCCAACAGAGGACTCCAAGCTGTCTACCTACTGTGGGGCTTGGAGAGAGAGAGCGACTGTTGTATATAGTCCTGTGTATGTCTGTCTTCCCCTCACTGTAAGTAAAGCGCACCTTTCCACTGAAGGCATATGTGTGTGTGTTATTGCACTAAGGCTTTCGCTGCGTAAGAGCTTAAAAGTACTACTCTGCTATCGAGCCACACATATCGCTAAGGGAATCCCTGATAGTTCCAAAATGCCCCGCCGAGGCACGCTGTGCGTTGGTGGGGTGTTTGGCCACGAGGCTAGGAACTCCCCGTCCTCGTTCCCAAATGCCCCACCGATGTGCAGTGTGCATTGGTGGGGTGTTTGACAACGAGGACGGGGGATTCCCCTGCCTTATTCCAAAATGCTCTGCTGAGTACATCAGTGGGGCATTTCGGAATAAGGACAGGGAGTCCCCGGCCTCATTGCCAAGCGCCCCACCAATGCGCAATGAAACACATTTCCCTATGGGGAAATGTGTTTTGCTGAATGAGCAGCTCGCTGAACAACAACCGTGTGGAATGCATTTTGCTCGTTAAGTGAGGTATCACTGTATAATTAAACATTTCGGTGTGAACAGCAACATTAGTTTAATAGATGAAGTTTTGGTGTGAAGAAGGACAGACATCTGTGTGACCATGCCCTCAACTGCCTTTGTTAGTCAAGGGTTTTTTCCATAGTCAAAGGGTCTATCTCTTATACATGTTTCTGGCCTCACTTAGTCCTTTTTGTTGATAGCCTCATTCTATGCAGCAAAATCACAGTTCTTATAGACTGGTAATTTGCTCAGTTGAAGAATTTACTCTGCATATTTTGAAGGTGTTCACTGTATGCTGCATTATTCTATTCAGCAATTTTATTACTCTGCACAGGTTGTGCTGTACATTTGTGGGGGTTCTCATTGTCCAAATTTTCCTTCTATTCATCTCTGTTGGAAGATAATGAGGATTCCACACATGCGTCCAAGCATAGAACTTAACCCAAACAAGCATTTATCAATCCACATGACATACTGAATGATGTATCTCTGAACTGCACTCCAAATGTTTGATGAGAAGCAGATTGAAGGGTTATTAACAAAACCCAATTCACATTATGGATCATTATGCTGCAAATTCTCTCCAACACTGGACAAAATAAAAATAATGATGCATTTGGGTGCACTTTAATGCTTGTAGTACTACATTTTCCATTCTCCTCTTAGCCTTGGTTTTCTAATGCAGATCTGCTCATCGCACACACATATCACAAAAGGAAGCCTCCTAGCAAATTCTGCAAACAAGAATATTAGAAAGATCACATGCCCTGTTACAGGACCAGGCGGACTCTTGGACAGGCTTTCTCAAGGTTTTTGGATAATGGGCCTGACCACTCCTCCTGGACTGCTGATTGGGCCTGTCACGTGGTTCCTCCCACCCAGAAGCAGAAGTAAAATGTGTGCCACACATATGCATAATATTATGCACATGCACATAATGTGTTTTTAATTCTGCTTCCAAGATTGGCAAGGGCGTTGGTGGCCAGATGAATTGGCGGCATAGGCCGGGTTTGGTCCACGGGCCATAGGTTGGGAATGCCTGCTCTAGTAGCAGGTTTTGATGGCCCTGTCCCTTGAATGAATACCAATGAAGCAACATACAGTCCAGATGGGCACAAGGTCAAGTAAGATCAGTGGACAAGCTTGGATCAAAAAGCTACCTCTTTCCAAGACAAACTCAGTTGGATACCAAAGCAAGTTGAAGTACTCCAAAGTCAACAGAGGAGCAGTAAGAAGGGATAAGAAGGAGAGTTTCATAATAAAAATGAAACATATTTCCTGAAATTCTGCAACATAAAGGCATGCCATGTAAGTCTAATAGTGAGACCAATGGTGGTGAATTTTCAACGTTTAAGACTCCCCTCATTCCATCATCTCCAAATCTTCCCCAAGACTAACAGGATCTGTAGGGAGCCCAGAAACTAGGGCAGGACTGGATAGGAAACTTTTTATAAACAAAATACAGCTACATCTGATGATATCATCAGGCTTACCTGGCATAATTTTACATTACTGGATTTTAGCCAGTCCAAGGTAAGGCACCAGATGAAATGAGAAGATCAGTTTGCAAAGCTTGTAGTAGCAACTGGCAGCCTTATAACATTAACTACAGGAATATCCTTAGCAACTTACGTGAGCCATAATTGAGGTTTTTATTTTTGAATTGATCCTAAGAAAAGCTCAGGTGCATTCACTGCAAAACTAAGCTTTACTGGGAGGTTCAACCATCAATCTAAATGGAGACTGCAGCTAAGAAATCAGAAGACTGAGACTCAGAAGGACAGCAGTGAAGGAATTAGGAAAAAAAATCATCAAGTGTAAAGATATGTCACTAGCAACCAAGATAATCTGTACTCTTGCATGTATGGATGTGAAAGTTGGACAGTAAGAAAGCTGATAGGGTGAAAATTGATTTAAACGAAATATGGTACTGGAGAAGAGCTTTTCAAATTCTCTGGACTTCCAGGAAAAAAAATGATGAGCAGGACAGAAATTTTTTTGGGAGAAGACTCATTTGTAGGGTTATCATAAATTGGAGTTGACTTGATAGCACATAGCAGCTAGCCGTTTCTCCATCTTATTCTTTATCCATGTCTCTTCCTACTCACCTCAGGCTGATGCTGCAGCAATGACAGACCATTCATTTCCATGTTGTGAATATATAAGTGATCTGAAATTTGGGCATGACTGAGACATAATGCTATATCCCCAGTAATACCTTGCTTTTAATGTCAACTATGGTCATTACATAACATTCTTCTTTGTTTTTCTCTGAAATGTTTTCAGTAGAACTGGGTCCAAAAAGTTAAAATTCAAACTTTGAAGTTTTGTAGTTTCCTTTGAGCATGAATATGTACACCATTTCTCTATCATGTCTTGTGAGAATTTATCTTTGCTGTAAAATGTATATTCTGTCCAGTTGTATAAGGAAACCACATTATTGAAGTCAAGCACAGAAATCATTATCTGTATTATCCTCACCAATAACCCTTTTTCAAAAAGTTTATAAGATTAATTAATTTTTGCCCATCATCTGGCATAAGAAATTTACCTTTCTGTACTGCACAAGACAAATGGCTTTATAAAATAAGTAATACATTGCTAAAATTAGCACTAAACATTTTAGCCTTTACTTTGATATGTCAGCTGTATAGCTACTGAAGCAAAGGAAATGCAGCAAATCAATCAACTTTCGATATCCAGATTTACATTCTAACTTCAAAATGTATGAATCCTTCAACCTAGAATTCTCTGTTTTCCTTATGGAACAAGTAGCACCCTGAGGCATTGACTTTGATTGAGGAAACATCCCTATTTTCAGCACCTGCTAAAATGGCTGTTCCACAATTGCACTTCATTAAAAAAAGAAAATATCAAGATATCCTGCAGATATCTGAGGGTGCATTCTCTTACTTACCTCTACTGATCTCCGTGAGACAAGGTTCTGAGTAGCAAAGTTATTCCAAGACATTTTGCTGTCTGAAGCACTGTTCCATGGCTAGAAGTCAGCTGGATGGCACTTTAATCTAATTTCAGCACTGTAGATAGCAAAGTCTTCCAGTACACTGGGGGTACCATGATAGTTTCAGTGAACCAGAGCAAGCTGTGTGGCAGAAGAGAATAGCTGTGGGAATCAGGATGAAGAGCAGCCAGTGTTTCAGCATCTGCTGCCTGAGATGATTATTTCACACTCCCCAGTAGTATTGCTAGTCCTGATGGGTTAATAAGTGTGGAACTGCAATGCTTATGCTTAAATAGGTCAACAAATTGTCCCATAACAACACTCAAATAACAGTACTGTAATGGTACATTAGAAGATACTGTAAAACTATAATATTGTGTTACAAGATGGCCAGTTTTGAAGATCACCCAGAAACTAAAGCCGGGGTCTGACTACATGGTATTTGTCTCACTGTCTGGTCCACTCCAGGGATGGACTGGCTCACTCCTTTTCCTAGTGACCAGATAATGTAAGTGCCAGTGTAAACCAGCCTGTCTCCAGAGTATTCCTAACTGTAAAAAAGAAAAGGAAAAAAAAGGTGGGTTTTTTTGGGGGGAGGTTTGAACCCCTATCAGGAGCTTTTTTTCAGGTGCAAGTAGAGTCACTTTGCATTGCTTCATTTCCAGCATGTGCAATTGCCGGGACAGAACCAAAAGCAGATGGCTTACTGTCAATTTCCCATCCAGTTTCATTTTCCCAATCTTGTCAAGTGGTTTAAGCAGAGAGAGTTTAGCCACTTCATGATATTAGAAAATTAAAAATTTCTGCTGCCCCTCCATGGAGTAGGAGAGGAAAGAACCAAATAATTATTTGTTTTGTTTTTTCACAGTCTTTTAGGGCAGCTCTGATGCACTGTATCATTTAGTAAAAATAATTTAAAAATTGAAGGCTTCTTCCTAGAAGGATAAGGAAACAGAACAGGCAAGGAAGTGCATTTCTTTCTTTCTTTCTTTCTTTCTTTCTTTCTTTCTTTCTTTCTTTCTTTTTCTTTCTTTCTTTCACTTTACAGGAAGGCTGACTAAATAGGTTTGTTTGTGATGCTTTACCATATAGATGTATGTGTTGGGCAGTGGTAAATAACCTGATTCCCTAAAGGATGGATGAGCCCCTTTAGGTGTGGTGATGGGTCCCCTCAATGGAGGAATTGCCACTGGAAACCATCACATTGGGCCCAATGGCAAAATGAGCGGAGAAGGAACCACTTCACTATTTTGATTCCCAACTGTCATGGAGGTGGAAGAGGCCATGCCAGATGGACCAGCTGTGAAGGCAGACCTTGTAAATGTCCTCAAGGCTATGGCAGTCCATTGCAGTCCCGGTGTCAAATCCTGCATGTCTCCTTTCATACGTGCTGCAGGAGATGGCTCCGTGATCTGTGTGGATTACTTCATGGCAAGGTGGGATCCACCTTAAACAAATTCATGCCAGTGGCACTTTTCCTGAAAATGATTTTCAGGGAGGGCAATGTATACTGAAATATGAGTAGCCGCTCCTGCCAACAGCAAGAAACACACCAAATAGAATAGCATGCCTCTACACAACCTTAAGCCTGATCTTGCATGCTTCAATTGTGCCATCTAGCAAGAGTCTTATTTCAGGACATAGCCTTGCAGCTACTACCTACAACTATGTGATAGTTCAGATCTTTGAGAATCTCAGCTTTCTCTTGAAAGAAGGATATTTGTCACCCATATGGGCAAAGATTATATTCAGTACATTTCGCAAGCCAAAATGTCAGAAGTCAAAACACCATTGCTGAATTGGGTCACAAATGACTTGCATAATTCCTTTTTACTCTCATGACTGAAAATCCCAACAAGAATGGTAGAATAGCTTTCTTTTAAAATTTAAAAAAAGTTGTTAAAATTAAGTCACATTCTACAATAGATTCTCTTTTTAAAGTCAAATAATCCAGCTTTTCTGTCCCAAATTTGTTTCATGTAGGTAAACAGTCACCAACCATGCTTCTAACTATATGATCTGAGTTGGTGATGGTTACATAGCACCTAGAGAGTGTAATAAGTGCTATGGGGTGGAATACAAGTGCCTTGCTTTGCTTTACTTAAAAAAACTTCTGGAAATGCTTCCCATGTGCAAATTATACACCGCTGCTTTCAATTTGAGAGGCAAATGCTTAGGAGTACACTCAGCATGAGTCTACTGTTTCAGATCTCATATAGTTTTAAGTAAAATGCCATCAAACAACAAAGATAATAATAATTTCATGTCAGAACTTATTCTGGGTTGAGAGGACTTTTGCTGGAGAAACTCCACTCAGGGAACGACCAAATGAGGCTCCTTTCATGTCCCCAAGATCTTTTCCCACCAAAGTCGTCCCTATTTATCTACTTGTAATTTCAATTGCTAGGTTGGCAGGAGCTGGGAAAGAGCCCGAAGCTCACTCCATCATGCAGCACCCAGGTCTCGAACTGCCAACTTGCCAGCCTTCCAGCTAACAAGGCGAGCTTCTTAACCAATAAGCCCCTGTAGCCCCTAACAGCAAAGATGATGGGGCCAGATATATATCGAAACACATACATAAAATCATTAGGAAGATCTATGGCTGTCTCAAACCATTTGGTACCCGAAGCAAACAGAGTTCTTGGCAACTTCATGGCTTTTGTTCTGAATTATTTTTATTTTATCTCATTACCATATTTTAACAGCATTTGCAGTCCATTTCATATTTTTGCTCCATGCTTAGCGGAAGTGTTTTGTCTCTGTAACATAACGGTGGGTGAACATTTTTGCTAAGATTTCTTAATGTGAGGCTGAGGACAATGGCACAGGAACCCAATTTCTCAGCTGTCTCACCTCTTCCATCTTGCTGAATGTAAGAATGATGGACAATGTGTCCTACCAGGACATCTGGAAGTCACTCAATAGACTTCAAAGGGAAGTAGGAAGATCAAAGAACAATCAAGTAAAATGAGGCTACTTGGATACAGGACAAATTTTCTGTGAATGCGGAGACATTCAATCAATGTGGCACTTACATTCCTGCAATTTGTGCACCACAAAGGAAGATCTAGTAAATAGCTGAGATAATGCTATTTTTTGTAATCATGTCAGAAGCAAGGAAGTAGCCCTCTTATGGTCAAAAACAATCTAATCACACAAAACTATGTTGGCAGTAAGGGGCTGTGGTGATTAGTGGTTAAGACCTTGAGCTTGATTACCAGAAGGTTAGCAGGTTAGCAGTTCGAGACCCAGGTGCTGCATGACAAAGTGAGATCCCATCGTCTGCTCCAGCTCCTGCCAACCTAGCAGTTTGAAAGCAAGAAATTAGAAGTAGATAAATAGGTACCACTTTGGCAAGGATTGTTACACTGCTCTGTGTGCTCCACCATCTAGTCATGCCTGCCACATGACCACAGAAATGTCTGCAGACACAAACAGCATTGACTCTTTGGCTATTAACAGAGATGAGCATTGCACCCTAGAGTCAGATATCACTGGCTTTTGAGCAAGGGAGACTTTTACCTATTATATCAATGAAGGGAAAAAAGAGGTCAAATCTGTTGATTCAATGGGCATGCTGTAGCTGAGCCTAAAACTGGAGGTTCAGTGGTGGTTCAGAGGCTCAGTGCTGAATGGCACCTCTCATTTTATAGAATATACACCAGGGTTGTTGTTTGGCTGAATGGGACTGGGGAAATCAGGGTTTTTTTAAAAAAAAGTGTGATGGAATACTAAGACTTCTCTGTAGAGGTGATCACAGGAAAGGGTTGAAGCGGATTATTTGGACCCTTTTCAGTCAGGATTCAGGCCCGGATATGGTACTGAGACTGCATTGGTCACACTGTTAGATGATCTCTGGCATGAGCAGAACGGAAGTAATCTGTCCATCCTTGCTCTTCTTGACCCCCTCAGCGGCTTTTGATACTGTTGACCACGGTATCCTTCTGAAACGGCTCCAAGGACTGGGGATCCAGGGCACTGTGTAGTCCTGGTTTTTCCTCATTTCTGAGGGGCCAGACCCAGCTGGTGTCATTGGAGGGTGAGAGGTCCAGCCCTAGGCTTCTCCAATATGGGGTGCCACAGAGGAAGATCATCCGTTCCCACGGGGTGAAGTATCATCGATATGCAGATGATACTCAATTGTACATCTCAGCCAGTGGTGATCCAGGTGATGCAGTAGAAGTCCTATCCAGGTGTCTGGAGGCTGTAAGTGTCTGGTCTGGATGGGGACAATGGGCTACAACTGAATCCTGGCAAGACTGAGTGGCTGTGGGTTAGGAGTCCCACATTATCTCAGGAGTTACCAGGGCTCTTTTGCCTCAGACAGACCCAGTGCATAATTATTATTTTTTTTTTGGGGGGGGGGAGTCCTCCTAGACTCACGACTCCTGCTCAATGAGCAGGTGGCAGTTGTGGCCAGGAGGGCCTTTGCACAACTTCACATTATTTGCCAATTACACCCGCTCCTGGACCGGGACTCCTTGCCTATGGTCACCCATGCTCTGGTCACCTCCAGACAGGATTACTGTCATGCGCTTTACATGGGGCTGCCCTTGATTACCATCTGGAGGCTACAACTGATTCAGAATGAGCTGCCCACATGGTGATGGGATGTGGGTGTTATGCCCATGCCTCGCCTGTTGTGGGAGCTGCATTGGTGTGCCTTTGGGTGCAACTCAAGGTGTTGTTGATGACCTTTAAAACCCTTCATGGTAGTGGACAAGGATACTTAAGAAACCACGTTACCCTAAGGACATCTGCCCGTCCCACTAGAGCAGACCGGAGGGGCTCACCTCTGTAGCATGAAAAGGAGGACCATTTGTGTGTCTGCTCTGGCCCTGTGGAACCTCCTGCCAACCAAGCTACGTCTCCAGGCAGAGCTCTTACCCTTCAGGTGTGTGGGGGGGGGGGGCGGCGGCAGCACAATAGCCACTCTGCGCTGGCTTATGAGGCTTTAGCTTTTAGTCTTTTTAAATTTCATGTTGTGTAGTTGAGGAGGGTATTTTAAATATTTTAATGGTTTTTTTGGGTGGGGGTCTTTGTGATTTTATTGTTATGTGGTATTTTGTATGTGTGAGCCGCCCTGAGTCGCTCATGCAAGAGGGCGGCAATACAAATATGACTAAATAAATTAAATATTAAATAAGTATTGTAGGACCCCTGGTAGTGCAGTGGTTAAGGTCGCCCTTGCTCAAAAGCCAGTTGTATCCAACTCTAGGGTTCAGCGACTTAACCACTGTTGTACTAAAGCCAAAACGTTGTGAGTTTGATCGTGATGGGGATAAAAGGTTGATTCAGCCTTCCAAATGAGTAAAATGAGTACCCACCATGTTGGAGTGCACTAAGCGCTATGGGTAAAAGGTAAAAGTTTCCCTTGCTCAAAACCCATACCTGACTCTAGGGTGCTGATGTGCTCATCTTCATTTACACCCAAAGAGCCAGTGCTGTTTGTCTGCAGATGTTTCTGTGCTCATATGGCAGGCATGACTAGACACCAGAGTGGTTACCTTTCCTGACAAAGCAGTACCTATTTATTTACATGCAATTTCTTTCTTTCGAACTGCTAGGTTGGCAGGAGTTGGGGCAGACGACATGTGGTCACTCCATCATGCAGCACTAGGGTCTCACACTCCCCAGTTCCTGCCAACCGAATGGTTGGCTCTTATATTGCTGGGAAATATCCCAGGCGTGCGGTATAAAAATGTAACGCATACATATTTATTGTAACCGGGCTTCTCTCTCTTATTTCCACTTCTGAGGTGCTGCGGTGGCTCGGTGGTTAAGCTTGACTTGGCAGCTGGAAGGGTGGCAAGCCAGCAGCAGTTCGAGACCTGGGCACTGCATGATGGTTTGAGCGCCCTTCTCTGTCCCAGCTATTGGGGTCATGAAAGGAGCCTCATTTGGGCATTCCCTAAGCAGAGTTTCTCCTGCAAAAAAAAAAAAAAATCCTTTCAACCCACCAAAATTTCTGACACATAAATTATTATTATTTCTTCTGAAGCAATGTTCAGGGAAGAGATTAAGCATTGTTGTTGTTCAGTCGCACAGTCGATTCCGACCCTCTGCGACCCCATGGACCACTGTCCTCCAGGCACTCCTGTCCTCCACCATCCCCCTCAACTCGCCCAGCTCTTTGCCCATTATCTCTACAATACCATCTAGCCATCTCATCTTGGGCTATCCCCTTCTTCTTTTGCCCTCGACTCTTCCCAGCATCAAGGCTTTCTCAAGCGAATCCTCTCTTCTCATTTGATGTCCAAAGTACCTTAGCTTCATCTTTACTATTTGACCCTCTAAGGAGCAGTCAGGGTTGATTTCTTCTAAGATCGACCTATTTGTTCTCCTCGCTGTCCAGGGGACTCTCAAAACCCTTCTCCAACACCACATCTCAAAGGCATCTATTTTTCTGCGCTCCGCTTTCCTAATGGTCCAGCTCTCACAACCATACATTGCCACCGGGAATACCATTGCTTTGACTATACGAATCTTTGTTTGCAATGTGATGTCTCTACTTTTCACTATGCTCCCCAGGTTTCTCATCGCTTGAGAAGTCTCCTTTTTATTTCATGGCTGGAATCACCATCTGCAGTGAGCTTTGATCCTAAGAATGTAAAATCTGTCACTGCTTCTACTTCTTCCCCATCTATTTTCCAGGGACTGAGATAGGGCCATGATCTTGGTTTTCTTGATATTGAGTCTCAAGCCAGCTTTTGCACTTTCTTCTTTCAACCTAATCAGGAGCTTCTTTAGGGAAGAGATTAAGCATTGGCGACCATTTAAAGAGGATTTCTATTCCAAGGAGTGTTCCTCCAGGCCGTGGAAAAGGCTGAGGCGCCGTCGGGAAGGAGAGAATAGAGAGCTTGGCACTCCGGGATGATCGGCGGCGGGAAGCCTCCGTCCAAGCCCCAGAGCCCCCCGTCCGGCGCCCGCTGGCAGCCCGAAGGCTCGCAGCCATCGCCGCCCCGGAGGCTACGGCGGGGAGCGGAGCCCAGTCAGAGGCAGGGGCTGCGTGACGTCACCGCCCGGGCTGGCTATAGGCTCTCTCGGGAGCGGCGGCGGCGGCGGGTTCGCTTCTCGCCCGCTTCATTCATTCCTCGCTTTCCGCAGCAGCCGGAGTTGGACCGCGGCAGGCAGGCGAGGGGAGGGGGGCGCTCCCTCTCCGGCACCTTCCCTTCCTCCGCTCTCCATCTCTCTCTCTCACACACAGAGGTAGACACAAGACACCCCGCGCAGGTAAGGCAAGGTGTTGGGCATCGCCTCTCCCGTTATCTTTGCAGCTTGAGCTGCATGCCCCGCAACACCGGTTGGAAAAGCAGCGTGGGGGGGGGGGTAATTATTTATTTGGTGGTGGGGATTCTGGCCATGTCCGTGATGGCATCCCCTGAAGGAAACCTGCATAGGTCCAAACTTTGCCAGGTTTCTGGAAGTTGAGGTTGGAAAAAAAATTGGCCAGACAACAATAGCCACGAGCAAGCTGCTGAGTAATTTTAGGGAGTGGGGGAAGAATCGCAATTATTAGCCACTTCTATTATAGCAATTAAGGTTGCCAATAGGGTGTAGTGCCATCTATTTTATCTATTCTGTAATCGTAGCACCTATTTTCCTGCACGTCTTCCCGTTTTCTGGAAATGTAGCGGAGTTATTGTCCATCCCTCCATTTCCAGGGCATTGTCTTGCATGGTTTAAATTGGTCCACCTGCAGCATTTTGTTATTATTGCTTTATTGCAAGTGCTGCCGTTGAAGCATGTTTGGATTTAGGCTGATTCTTGAGAGAATGTGCCTGCAAAGATTTTTTTTTTTAGGGGTGGGGGTGGGGGACGACAGGTGGATGTTAAGGATAAAATAATGGAAGACAAGGAGGTTGTTCTGTTTCTTGTGGGGGGTTATTTAAGGGGAGAAAGCTGTTAGAGATCACTCATCCTTCTTTTATTTTTTTTTTCCAGCGTGGTCCTTTATTTCCTCTAGCAAAAGAGAAGGAAAGGGTGGGGAGTGTGAAGGACCGGGTGAAAGGAAGATACAGTATTTCCAAAAGGAGGGTATCGTTGCTGGCATCTTTCCGTAGAAACATCTGCAACCGGAGGAGGAGGACAATCCTCTTTCAGAAAAGCCTCGTCAATGAGTGCCAAGCTCTCAAAGGAGTTGAGGCTGCCGCTGCCGCCTTGTCTCTTGAATAGGACATCTGGCCCTTCAAATGCCAGCGGCACCTGCATCACACAAATGGGGCAGCTCTTCCAGTCGTTCTCTTCCACAATTGTTTTAATTGTTCTGGTCACCCTCATTTTCTGCCTGATTCTCCTCTCTCTCATTACTTTCCATGTCCACAAGAGAAAGATGAAGAAACGGAAAATGCAGAAGGCTCAGGAGGAATACGAACGCGACCACTGCAGCACTGCCACCGCCACTGAGGCAGTGGGTGGTCCGTATGAAATACCTCAAGGGAGAGAATTGTCCAGGGTGGAGAGAAACACCCAGGATTCTAGTGTCCAGTGTACTTCTTCTACTCCAGAACCTCAGAACATCCATCCTGACGTGTCATGTTTGGACACAGATACTCCAGTTTTGCAAACAGTGGTATTGTCTTGATTTTATTCATTCGTTTTTGTGGGGACCTCACCAAAAGACAATATTTGGTGCTTGTACATATTTCAGCGGTTATTATTATAATCTTGATGGAGAAATCAAAGAATATTATTACTATTATTACCAATGGAAGAACCAACCAACACAACCTGAATTCAAATGCATGACAGATTGCATTGTGTTTTTCATTGACTTTTTTTTTTGCAAAGGGGAAGGATGCAACTTTGTTTTATTTATTCCTTTCAGAGAAGACAAGAAAAAGCTGCACTGTGCTACCAAATATAAAAATAATCTGTCCTGAAAGAAATGGTGTAGGCAATATAGTTGTGATATACACATAGAAGCGATCCAGATGATAGAGAACAGCAAATCTGTATTTTCCTACCCTCCTTTACTGGGAATTATTATATGTAATAGTATTTAAAGGTCTGTTTTAGATCAACTGATGAGGATGGAAAAGGGAGGGAGAATTGAAGAGGATAGTGTGGCATGTAACAGAAAGGGAGAGACTACTTCTAAAGGATGCATTTGGAGTTAAATTGGAGGGTGGGACTGCCTTTTGCTCAGTTTGCAGTCCACCAAGAATGAGCTGACCTTTCTGTAAAGAGTTGATTTTCAGCAATTGTTCTGTCTTCTTTCCTCTCTTTTCCACTCTTTGCTTTTAGAGATTACTTTCATTTCATTTTGAAATATCTATCCCTGCTTAAGCATAAATAAGACAAAAATGGCCTCCCGCCATCCAGTGCTAAGCCCCTTCTTTTTTAAAATTATTATTTCTCTTTCTCTCTCTGCAGTACCACATACCCTGTACCCTGCAAAGCTGTGAATGCCAAACAGTTTAGCTATGCTTCTATATCTGTATCAATGGGAGGGAATGGGGTGGTTACTTTAAAGCTGTGGTTCCTAATGTGGGGCACAAGCCACACAGGGGGGCAATTTGATTTTCAAGGGGGGGGATTGGAAGCTTGTTTAGACCAAGTTAATGGCCTTTTAGGCTTCCTCCACATGAATAGGAATTCACCTTTTGAATAATAGTCATTATATGTCGGGGGGGGGGGGGATCAGGATTTTAGAGATGCTTAGGTGGGGCATGGTTAAAAAAAAGGGTTGGGAACCACTGCTCTAAAGGAATGTTTCGGGTTGTATCTTTCTTTCTCTCTAGGCATTTTAAAGTGTAATATACTTTTTCTTATATTAAATCTGGAATAAGATACCTTTAGTGATGACCAAGACCAAGGTGATGTGCAGTATCTTATTTTACCATAAGTTCAAGTTGTCACATTGCTGCTATTGGGAGAAACCCATTTCATGCTATACTGTATCTTACACACCATCATCTATAATATATTATGGTCTATCCTGACTGAGTTTGCCCTTTGGAAAACTAAATTTGGCACTGATGTATCACAGAAATATCTTCTACTCTTCTGAGTGGGATATATTTTTGCCATCTTTCTGTCCTGTTGTAGAACACTATATGGTGACAGCATATTGTCTGTTCACTCCTTCCGTCTCTTGTGAATCCAGATACAGAGGATGTGTTCCAAATTATCATTTATTAAAGCAGTTTAATATTTCAAAGGAAGCTGATGTCGTTTCCCAGTATGATAAATAACTACAATGGAGTCATTCTTAAATGGGGAAAGCAATGGTGTGGAGACTTATGCTGTAGGTTGTTAATAAGAGGAACAATCCTGCTTATCCTAATCACTACTAAGGTCCATTTATTTCTGTGGGTAAAAAGTAAAAGGGTCCAAATCAATTTTAGTTCCAAGTGGAGTATACCTATTCAAATGAATGGGACTGTCTAGTCAACACTTACGTATGTCCACTGCCTTTCAATGGGTTTTTTCCCTAATTGGGTCTAAAACTGAATTTTGTTTTATGTACATTGCTGCAATCCTTTCCTGTTTGCTTAGCAGAAATTCTCATTGCCATACTTCTTAGTGCACATTCATAGGAATGTTCTGTAAGTCTCAAATCCTAAATTGCATTGTAGCAAGAAATGGATTAGAATTTCAGAAAGCCCACATTAAAATCAATCTGTTAATCTTAAAAGTGCCAGAAGACTTTATTTTCTTTTGGTTTTGCCTACAAGCTGGAAAAAACTAATATGGCCAACTCTTTGAAAATGTCTCTGTTGGTTATCAGACTTATTTCTGAGTAAAAAGTAATCTCAATGTACTGCAAATTTCCCCTAGAAATCATGGATAGTTTTTAAAACAATTCCTACCTCAGTCTTCTTTTGGGTCCCGATCAAACCCTGGACTGCCAAAATGAAGTCACTTTCTTGGCTTTGTCATTGCCCAAACTCAAGTCCTCATTAGTGCATGTCTCAGGTAATTGGCAGACCATTAAATGAGCTGGATTCTCTATCTCTTGGTTATTTACCTCAGTTATTTCAGTCAAAATATCACTAACATTAATTGCAGTTGCTTTGCCTCAACATTTACTTAATAAGTAATCGGCCATTCTTTCCTCAAAGCAATGTGTTAAGTGAGTGGGCTTTTGTCTAAAATTCCTAAAATCTCTTTTGTACAATATCCAACAAGATGGAATCTCTTTGGGACATATTAATTAATAGTAGATAAAATGAATAAATAGAAATGGAAGAGGACATCTGCTAGATAAAAACTGTACTGTTCTGGTTATCTTTAATTTATGTTATTTTGCACATTCTCTTCTCTTTCCCCAGGGCTAGTAGAAAACATAATTCTTTTGAAGCAGGCTATAATAACTTAGATGACTTGACTACAGGCTTCAGAAGATTGTAGGGGAATTTACTAGTACATGAGCAGCAATAATGAAAACCCATTTATGTTAAAATCCATTGTGCCACCAAAAAACAAATATTTTGGCATCCTTTGCACCAATTCCATATTTTCTCATTCTTTCCCCTTCAGTTTTGGTTAATAAGATGAAACATTTGCTGCTAATTTAGAATGTGTACACCTGGTACTCTCAGGTAAGTGGTCTGTTGTTACTGCCTGGTACTCTCAAACAAGCCTGAGGAAGATATTTCAGAAGCTCAGGAGGGTGTATCATGCCAAATATAACTTAGTACTAGCAATTATGTTTTAAGCAATGCAGTTGTATACAATTGGCACTTGATTCTTTTGTAGGTCTATTCTTATAATATCTGACTTATTCTTTTCACCTGTCACTACAATACAGGTATAAGCTGTTCAATTTTTATTCTGTGTGGAATACACCTTGTGCTCTGAAGCAGAACTCCTTGGGAACAGGCAAAGTGCCTCAGTCAGTTCTAGGCTACAGTCTCATTGAAACAAATATATCAATCTATTACAAATGGGTAAAACCCCAGTGCCTTCTGTGGGTCTTAAGGTTACACATCATGAAAACCACTACGGTTGGTAAACCTGTATCAGGTTGTACTACTTAAAGTTGAAGGTGGATGCTTCGGCATAAAAAAGGAATAAATCTTTTCACAAAGAAAACTAGGTTTCAAGAACAAGGGTTCTAGGCTCACCCTAGATGTTCTTCCTGACATCTAGTTTTATACAATTCAATTTATTTTTAGATGGAGGAGCATCTAACCAAGTGAACCGTCATTCATTAGGTGAAGTAATACAGCTCAGATAGAGGTTTACCATATGAGGAACAACTAGACTCTTGCTATCACAAATTTTAGCTAGACTGAGATGAATTTACAGTAAAACCTCGCATAAAGAGTGCCTCACTTAGAGACTAACTCACTTAAAAAGCAGAATTTTCTCTGAATGGTCACCTCACTTAACAACTAAAACCAACCAAAAATTTGCTTAATAACTAAATTGGGGTTCGCAATCCCCTCTGCCAGAAATCACAATTGGTCACTTACAATGATGTTTCGCTGAGAGAGCAAACTCGCTTAAAGAGCAGTCCCATAGAACACATTGTGCTCTTTAAGCGAGGTACCACTGTATATGTGCTTTTCAAGGAATAAGTCAAGATGTGTCTAAAGTAGTAATGGTAATGTTATTATTGGTCATAGTCCAGATAAAAGACATTCAGCGCTATTGATTTTGAATGAGGAGATTTAACTGTGATCTACTTGCCACCCTGAGTGGCCCTGGTGAGGAGGGAGGTATATAAATACAAATAAATAAATAAATAAAATCTAATACTTACGTGAGAATTAGTTCTATGTGAATTAAAGGGAACCTGATAGCTAAATGGAGATGAATTGGATTGCATTGTACAGTATGCATTTAAATTAACTTCCTTCCACTGAGAGCAATAAAACTGATTAGTGATTAACCCAGACTAAGATTGAACCACTATTCTGTTTAAAGTTAAATTTTGTGCTTTTTTTTTTGTATGAACACATTGATATTAATACTTCAATGAACATCATCATTAATAATATTGTTATTATTATGCAAAACTACAAAGTTGCAGATCCTGGCAATGCATTTCAAACTGAAGCCTCTGTCCTAATGTCTGAAATCAATCACTTTCTTTCTTCTTTTAAGCACTTAGTCCATTCAGTAATTCCCTAGAGAAACACTGGCTGTCAGACCATATTGAGATTATAAAATTGTGTCATTTGTGGAGAAGGGTAAAAAAGGGATACTTCACATGATGGAAAGCTTTCTGCATTTAAAAGGAAAATAATAATTAGCAGCATCATGCATTAGTAAAAATTATCTTCAACTTTTTTGATTTTTAATATATCAGCATCAAAATGAACCATTTTGATTAAATGTTCACACAGTGCTATTTGGTAACAGTGGGCAGACTTTCTGTGTATAAGTGGAAACAACAGTAAGATATTTTATTTATTTTAAAATAAATAGCAGTGCAAAATGTGTAAAAATGTGTATGTAAGATACCAGTTATTAGAAATGCATGTTTTTGTGCTGAATGACTGTAGTGAAGACTAATGAGGGATTTCAGCTTACAGACATAATTATTAAACACTTTTAAGTATAACACTGAAAGGTTTATTTGAACAGTATTGTGGAAAATGAGATAGTACAGGTATTGGGAAATATGTAGGCTTTTCTGAGTGATGGTTTTTCTATGGTACTGTGTGCCTTCTGAAGAGTAGCTTGAATATTTTTTCCAAAGGGACCTTGGGCACAGAAATTCTGTCAAAGCAATTCCTTCAAAACCATACAGCTACAACTAAACTTTTCCACTTATCATTCAGTATTAATAAGATGCATGATTCTTTTTTTCTGAATCAGAAGAACAAGGCTTATATTAACTGTTTAGGAAATCTAACTGCAGTTCTACCCATGTTTACTCAAAGGTACATCCTATTGTGTTTAATTGGGCTTACTCACAAGTAAACTGCCATATCCAATTCCGAATGTTGGCTATCATCATGGTGATCAGGCATGAAAATTGTCCTGAGAATATAATGCAGTGGCCTTCCATTTGCCTTCCGCATTGCAGTGTGACACCCGTACCACTGATCCAGTTCTACAAGTTATTTTCTGGTCCTAAGCCCTTTTGGCACACAAAGTCCTCCTCAGCTCCAGGTCAGTATTGATGAGGCTGCTTCCCTCCATCAAGATGGAGTGCAGTGGGATTTAATCTACTTGAGGACTATCACCATTAGTCCTCAGGGTTGTCAGGTTAGTTAACCACTACCTGAGCATTGACATTGAATCACTGGCAGTATGGTCTATTCTATTACCATAGCAGGATAATCTGGCCAAACTGATCACAAGTAAATACATAATTATAAATGAAACTGCAAGTAAATGCACATATATAAACTGCTTACAGCTTTTGACAGACCAAGGTCACAGTTTTATGGAAACCTGCTTCAATGCTAGTCTCACAATAAACTCAGGATATTTCTGAGCAAACATCCTGGATGACATTATTCAAAACTGCTGCATACAGCTGCTTTGGACAATAAAATATACATATTGTGTGTATCTCCTTTGGGTCAAATGGGTGTTTATTTTGTTTTGTTTTATTTTGCAGTGCTTCAAGGTACGCCTCAGGAAAGCCAAAACCAGCCTCTAGAAAATGTGACCACATTTTGCAATGACACTTAGGGTCGAACAATGTAATAGTAAATAACCTTTGATTGTCCAGGACTATTAACACTCTTAAGCCACAGTGGCTATCAAGATGGGAAGATAGAGCTAACAACTTTAGCTTCCACAGCTTTATTGACATACAGTACTAACTCTCTGTCTTTTATTGTTAAAAGTTACATGTAAGCAGCCCTTCAACCTTCACATTATTAAAGCCAAGGATGTCAACCTGGCTGCTGTAAAAAATGCTCTGGCAAGTATGTCAATGAGACAAAGGTTGCAAAGAAACCACATTACTGTAGGATTATCCCAAAGTCATTTTATCACCAAGTGAAGCTTTTTCATATTTTTTGTTCCCAGACAGGATCTGATCAGCCTGCTATGCCTCAACTTGATTTCACAAACTGTAATCTGTTCTAGATTTAAGGTTGAACCCATCCATGGGGATCTTGACTTCCAGGTTGACACCGATAATGGGCATGAGATATCCAATGCAACACCTCCTGGTTTATGGGATCAATTTTAGCTAGTAACAATGGAAACCATGGTCAGGATGCTTTCAAGCTATAAAGCAACCACTTTCCCTCTTGCCCCTTGCCCCTCTTGGCTGGTGAAAGCAGCCAATGAAGTGATAGTGCCTATGCAGATTGTCAACGTCTGTCTAGGGGAGGGTTATCTATCCCATTTGAAGGAGATGATCATTTGACCCATTCAGGGGGAAAACTGGTTGGCTGCTGAGAATTTAAACAACTATAGGCTGGTTGCTAACATTCCATTTTTGGGCAAGATGGTCGAGAGGATGGTGGTGGGTCAGTTGCAGGCATTCCTAGAGGAGAAGGACCACCTTGGTCCTTTATGATTGGGTTTCAGGTTGTGCCATGGTTCCGAGACAGTACTGGTTGCACTGCATGATGATCTTCTAAGAGAATCATACAGAAGAAAAGGAAATCCAACCCTGCTGGTACTCTTGGTTCTCTCAGCAGCTTTTGATACTGTTATCCATAATATCCTCCTGGCCAGGTTGTTGGAATGTAGGATCAGGGATTTGGCTTTGCCCTGGTTCTGGTTGTTTCTCAGCAGCCATGTCTAGATGGTGCAGCTGAGGGAGGTGGTATCAGATCCTTGGGTCTAATGCAGTGTTTCCCAACCTTTGGTTTTTTGACTTCAATTCCCAGAATCCTAAATCAATTCCCCAAAGCACTGATCAGCCAGTGTACTGACTTAGGCTTCTGGGAATTGAAGTCCCCCTATGGGGCATGAGTCCCATGTTAGGAAACACTGGTCTAATGGTATGGAGTCCCACAAGCTCCCACCATCTCTCCCATACTGTTCCACATCTACATGAGACCACTGGGGAAAGTCATCTGGAGATTTGGGGTTACTATCATCAGTACACTGATGATACTCAGATCTATTTTTCCTTTTCTACTTTAGCAGCAGAGGCTGTTCAGGTCCTGGAGCAATGTCTGGAAGTGATTGGGCTTTAGATGAAGAAGAACAAATTGAAGTTAAATCCAGACAAGACAGTGATCTTCTAGGTCAGAGCTTCCTCTTCCTCTTTGTTTTCTCCTGGTCAGATAGTTTGCTTCCCTGGTGGAGGCATAACAGAAAACAAAACAAAATAAATAAAATAAAGATAAAATAAAAAACACTGTAGCACTTTAAAGACTAACTGCTTCCCTGGTGGAAGCATTCCTGACCTAGGCTTAAATTTTCCTTTCAGACAGTTGCTGAAAAGTTACATTTAATGTTCTAATTATTTTTGTCACCTTTTACTTTTGCTTCTCACCTTTCCTTTAAAATTTTAAGCATTTCTTTCATCCATCCTTCTAGTTTTTTCTCTTTTTAAATTAAAGGTATTGTCTTTCTGCATTCTTCTCAAAAAATATCTCTAATTTCAATCCAGAGTACTTGTGGCTTGTGGTCGATAGAGTTCAGTAATGCAAATCTATGTGGGCTTTAAATCCATCATATACAAATTCAAATACAGCATACTGCCTCTGACATTGGAGGAAATATACAGCTATAATTTCTCAAAGCCTATAATAGCATAGTTATTCATGAAACTCTTCTGTTATCTCTCAAAGTTGGGGTGCCCAAACTTTTCAGGCCATGGGCTGGTCATGTGATCCAGGGAGCCAGTCACTTTGGCCCAGGGGCCGGATGCGGCCCCTGATGCCAATTCATCTGGTCCACGAAGCCCTCATTGCTCCTGGAAGAGGAAGTAAAATGGGCCTGTACAGGTGCATTTTACTTCCGCTTCCAGGAGCAACGAGGGCTTTGTGGGCCAGATGAATTGGCATCAGGGGCTGCATCCGGCCCCCAGGCCTTAGTTTGGGCGCTCCTGTCTTAAAGGCATCCATATTGGGAGCCATCGATTACTACATCTTGTGGGCTTGCATTCTTTAATTGTGTACATTTTTGGTTATGCTAGGTCAGTAATGGTGAACCTTTTAGAGACTGAGTGGCCAAATAGAGGGCCAGGGCAAACCCTGTGCTGGGTGGAGGGAGGAAGCATTCCCACTGAGCTACTGCGCAGAGGGGTGGGGCTAACTCTGTGCTGGGGAGGAAGGAAGTGCTCCCATTGGGCTGCTGGGCAGAGGGGTGGGGCAAATTCTGTGTTGGGGGAGGAAGTACTCCGATTGGGCTGCGGGCAGAGGGGTGGGGCAAACTCTGTGCTGGGGCGATGGTACACGTGCCCACAGAGAGGACTCTGAGTGCTCCCTCTGGCACACGTGCCATAGTTTCACCACCTCTGTGTTAGGTTATTCTGGCAACCAACTATTTTATACATGCCTATATACTAAGAGGATTACATACAGTAGAGCTAGAACACTGATCCCACTATTTCTTTTGTAAAATCTGAAAATAAATTGTTGCGCAAGTATAGAAAGGATTCATATTGCACACACGCATAGGTCTTTTATGATTCTAACAGAGCCTGTTTTAATGGTGATTTGAGAATTACATTTTACATACTGTAGTTTCATAACATGCAGCCTGATGTGATACATATTTACTCAAGGCTTGAAAAGGCCATTATGGTGGCAGGACCTCGCCGCCACCGCCCTTGGAATTGGCCTGTAGCCAGGGTGGAAAGGCCATTATAGTATTTTATTGTGTTGTTGTATATTATTATATGCTGTTTTTGTAGATTGAATTTTGTATATTGTATTACTGTGTATTTACTATGTACAGTATATTGTTTAATTATCATGTGAGCCGCCCTGAGTCGGGTTCCCTAATTGTGCAGCATACAAGTGCAAAAATTAAATTAAATTAAATTAAATTCTTCCAAATCTTCCATCCTGCCAGGAAAGTCTACATAGAACCATAACATTGGCAGGCTGATAAATTAGCTTTATAGACACATTGTGTATACACTTCCTTTGGTATTGTGCCTCTTCTGGACGCATATTTTTGTAGCCTAGAATAGAATTGCTCTTTTTTTCTGTGATCAAATGCTGCTTTAATTCTAGCAGTGAGCATTTGTGATGATCAAATGAGATGTTTTGCAGCTGATAAGAAATTATGTTGTGCTGTGGTGGGCAGCAAAAAATTTTTTGCTACCATGTTGTGGGCGGAGCCTATGTCATGGATGGAGTCTCTGTTGTGGGCGGAGCCTACGTCGTGGGCGATCTAGTCATCCCTGCTATATGGCGATGTATAAATTTGCAAACACAGGCAGCACTGGCTCTTTGGCTGTAAATGGAGATGAGCACTGCACCCTTGAGTCAGATATGACTGGCTTTTGAACAAGGGAGACCTTGAACCACTTGCAGGGGCAAAACCTGAATACCAATCAGGGATCTTCTGTTATTAGGTAAAGGTTGCCCTTGTTCAAAAGCCAGTTATTACCAACTCTAAGGTTCAGTGCTGATCTTTGTTTACAGCCAAAGAGCCAGTGGACTTGATCCACAAAAGCTCACATTAAAATACAGTACAGCAGTTAGTGTTTTAGGTGCCTCAACGTTTTTGTCTTTTTGTTTTGTTTACTCTCTGATACTCTGGCACAGAATAAAACTTTTTAAATGGTAGTTGTGTTAGTCTGGACAGGGCAGGGAGGTGGGCGTGCCCACCCAATTTTGTTCTGGCCTCCACCCAAATACCACCCAATTTCGCCACCCCCTGCTCGAAGGCCAACCAGTTTTGCTCCCCCCCCCCCCCGCCCAGGTGTGTATTTAAACCTGTTACTGCCCACCACTGATGTTGTGTATCTGGCCTAGTTTTTCTGAAACATAAGTGTTCAAAAGGGAGTGAGGAACAGCTACAACTGGTAACATGCAGCAGCAACCCACAACTATTATAAAAAATGAATCAGGGAGGATTGTTGTTAGAGCTGGTAGACACAGCTCACAATACAAACTAACGGATGAGAAATCTCAGAGGACCTAGACTTTCTACATTCATCCTTCATAAATATGAACAAGAATAAAGCTACCCTGCCAAATTCAGTTGTAAGTCGGTGGTGCTTGCCTAAGCTGTATATAGGTATTGCAACTTAGCATATATTAAACACTGGGTCTTCAAATGTACATTGCATTGATTGAAATGTACTATTTATCTGATATACATTATGATTTCTTAATCCACCGAAGAGGTACACTACAATGTTGTCAACTGCTTTCAACACTTTCCTAGAGCCAAGTCCCACTGTTATCTTCTTTTTTAATACTGTGTAAGTGTGTGAGTGAATAAGAGAAGGGGAAAATACCAAGGAAAAAGGAGGAAGAGACTTTCCAATGAGGTTTTCAGTTTTAGGAAGAAAAAAACAGAGCACACTCCTAGATCAGGGGTACTCAACCTATGGCCCAGGGGCCAGAATCAGTCCATGACACTATTTCATGTGGCACCACCACCACCTCCGCCAAACCTGGAAGTGCCATGTGTGGCAGGCAGGGTGAAATGGCATCCAGCCCACAAAACTGTCTGAGGGAATGTGATCTGGCCCTCGGCTTGAAAAGATTGAGAACCCCTGTCCTTGAGCCTCAGAAATACATTTTGGAGGATGTAAGACTGGACACAAATACACCCTGAGATCTTAGATGAAGCTCAGCTTTTAGACCGGAAGACCCAGTCTGAAATTCCTTCTGACTTTCAATCCTACCTGAGTCACTGAGGAATGGCTACACATTCTTTCTCCTGGATCTAAATTAATTTCCTCCAGTTACTTGCAATAAGAGGATGTTGCTGTTGTTTCCACCCTCACTCTGTTTTTTTTTAAATTATAAATTAAAAAACCCTACAACTTAAAAACTATAAACTATTAACACATACATTAAAATAATCGTGTAAAGAAAAAGTTCTCCCCCCACCCCTGTGGAACCAACAGAGGTACACAACTATTTTCAACATCTTTAGCCCATATTCACTTTCCAAAATTGCATCAATTCTTGTCAACCCTTTCCCCTTTAATAAAAGATGTTCAGGGGTTGTTTTAATGTGCACCGTGCATGCATTTTTGCCTCTGCATAAAACTAGCATTTTTTTAACTAGGGATGCTTTTACTTAAGGACACTCACACGCACCAAGCACGAGACAATCTGGTCAATCAAGGTGCACGAACAACCCATCTAATGCTTCTAATATTATTAGTTCATGCAAAAAAAAAAAAAAAAGCTCCAGAGTGAATTACTGTGCAGTTAATGGAAATGTTACATAAACCTCAATGGAAAAACATGCATTTTTCCTTAGATCTCCCCAAAGTTTACCATCTTGCAGCAGCTGTAGAAATATGGGGATTAAAAAGCCACCCAAATTACCCATATAGCAAACTACTCACAAAGATCTGTATCTTTAAAATATCTATGCATGGATAGGATTTGCAGTTTTAAAAAAGCAACTTCTATAATCCCTGGCAGGAGCACATATGACAAATCAAATCTGGAACCGGCACTGCAGCGTTCATTAACGTACAAGCCTCTACTGCATATTCTTGTAAAAGAGAAAAAAAGTCTTGTCTTCTAGCAGCAATAAAGCTTTTCGTTATTCCCCAATTTCAATTACTAAAGCTAAAAACAAAAGTGGATTTGTGAATGACTCTGACTTTGGAACCTGAAACATTGATGTGATTGATCTATGGCTCTTGTTTATTTGGAAGGGAGTCAAATAACTCAATAAGTAATGTGCTTTTTACTCTTTCAGTTGTCAGCCAAGACATCAACCAATTATTCTGCCACTGAGGGATGATTTTTAGTCATATGAAACAACCTTTAACGATAGTTCAAGCTGAGCAAAACAAGAAAAAGAAATCCCTAATGCCATCAGAGTTAGAGTCTTTAGTGGCTATTATTCATAATTACAGATAAATTCAAAAGCTTGGGAATGCCTGCTAAATTTAAAGGCTTTGCAGAAGAAAAGAAAGAGAAATAGAGAGAAAGAAACCTGGTTTAAAATCAAGGCCATCTCTGTCACTTCTCTGACTTCTGAACCATGTACCTGGTAGAGGGAGGATTACACCAGTCTTCAATGGGCTGTTTGTCACATCCTGTTTACCATTGGCTTTGAATGCGTAGCTCTTATCCAAGCACAAAGTGGAGAGAGAGGGGAATCCAAAATATTCCCCTCTAACTGAACCTCACTCCAGACTGAACTACAGAGCAGCACTATGCAACCAGCTTTATCCAAGGGCCCTAACCATTGTCATTCTTGACATTCCCAACAACAGTATAGAGGTGTGAGCATTCTTTATTCAGTATTATTCATTTCCTGCCTCATTCAAGGGACTTAATAAATTTCTTCCTTAGAAGTGTGCACATTGCCTTGAAAACTTAACAAAAAAACCTTGTATGTGTAGCAAGACACCACCCCATTAATATAAGCTGACTGGGTTTCTTATTTTGATATTGTTGATGGCACAGAGTCCTCCTAAAGAAAGAGCTTGGCTTGGGAGATACAGCTGCTGTGTTACCTAAGATTGGCTGAAATCCTCTTACACCACTTTACTCTGCATAAGGCTGACATAAGTATAAAGCTGCACAACAGGATTTTAGTTACTGGTTTTTAAGTTTGTTTATCGAGGAGAGCTTATCATGCTGAAACCACAACTAATATTTTGCCTGACTTGGAGTTTGCCTTCCTTTGCGCTTCCCTTCTCCTCATTACTTTGCCTTGCCAGAAGCTTGGCAGCATTATGACTTTGGCTCCAGACTAGCCCATTTTGCATTGCTGACTTTTGGGGTGGTTGATCTAATTTTAGATTTGCATCGTTTACAGGAAAAGGGAATGAATCTATAGAAAAAGAAATCCCATCAGATACAAGAATCCTTCCCTGTGCCCCACATAAAATTCTTTTATGAAAAGAATATGGAGCTGACAAGCCGCTTAACCAGAACACTTTGGAGATAATGAAAGTCCTGCCATTGGCTTTAATGGGTCTTGGATGAAGCCCAAGTGCTTACCAAGCACATCACAAAGCCTTGGCAGTATGCCTGTCATGCTTTCGACTCTTCCTTTGAGTTTATCAACTTAATACATTTATTGCCTTTATACTCAAAGTGTCTTTTCCTAGGAACACTTTAAGGGCATAGAATCAATCATGTCAACATCGTACATGAATCATGACTGCATGGCTGCCATTTTGTCATAGCTGTTCAAAGCGTATTTTACCAGTAACAGAAATTTTATCTCTAACAATAAAATGAGAATAGAGAAGGCTTCAGCAAATAAAAAGGAGGATTTTTTAAAAAATGTATGTTTTCCAAAGATGTCTGAAGATTATGTAACATAAGGGACCTGCCTCTCGGGTAGGCCCCAACGTTATTCTGGGTTGCAGCTGCCTGGCTGGACAAACCCAGGCCTCCTATATGTGCAGGAAAGGTAGCATTAGGCCAAATAACCACTCCAGTTTCTTCAAGAAATATATTGAAAGCATTGTAAAGTACAGGATACAGTATCTTAAGAACAGCAAGCATTTCAAAGCAGAAATAAACCATTAAAGGTTCCAGGGAAAGCACGAGGCCCCCTTCCTTCCACAAGTCTCACATTTTCCAGAATGGCTGCACAGTATTCCATAGAGAGAGAAAAGGTTGTGTGTGAGAGTGTGTGTCTGCATCACTGGGTTACACCTCTGGCCCTCCCGCTTAGGGATTCCAGCCTATATCTTACAGCAAGGCATGTCAGTCTCACAAATACAGTTTCATTTCATTAAAACCAATGAGGCAAGGATGTTTACATATTTTATTCCTCCCACAGATCTAGAATCGCTATTTTAAAAGTACTAAAACACATTTAAGTGGGTAACAAGGCTAACAGAAAAAGCACCGTTTAAAAAGGAGGCTTATTCTGTGACAGATGACGAAAAGCCTTATTCTATGTAGGGATGGAAAGAAATTTTGCTGGACCAACAGTCTCGTTGAAAGAAGCATTTTCACATCTCCAGAGTCCTCTTGTATGAAATGTTCATCTCAAACACTTCTACATTCCTAAGACGTACATTGAATTTCAGAAAAAATAAAATGTGGATAAATAATGTTTGTATTCTAAGATGTAAAGAGCTAAAATGCTCCAAATTGGGAAAAATATGAAGAAACATGCTTTAATGCTGAAGGCATTAGAGATAAATTCCTCAAATAAATGTGCAATTTAGGAGAATGTGTTTTAAAAGATATGTATATGGATTTTAGTACAGAATGAAAACACACCTCACAAATTGATATTAAACAAGAAGATAACAAAAATTTAGATGAGGTTAGAAGAAGGGCGACAAGATAAAGGGTGGGCTTTAAAAAAACAATTTTCCATCTATAATAATAATTTCCACTTCAATTATGCCTCAAATCTGTTGAACTACTACAGTATTTCTTCAGAACAACCTGCTTTGAAGTATTTACTATTCTCTCTGAATTTATTTTCCTCTAATATGTTAAATATCTTTAGTAAAACTTGAATAGATTGAATAAAAGAATGGGCATTGATTGACCTTGGACCTATTTTTGGTCCTTTAGAAATTCCACCAAATCGAGGATTTGGATTACAGTTGGGAGCAAGCAGGGCCATAGCTAGGAGGTGGCCAGAGTGGACATTGCCCACCCCGAGTTAGCAATTCACCCACCCTCAAACTCCTGGCGGCTTATTTTGTTGAATATTCGCCCATCCACATATAGAATCTTGCCTACGGCCCTGGTTGGGAATGAAGGTTAGTTGCCATTGGATATTGTTCCAATACATTACATTGAATAGGACAGAAAAGTATTCCAATGGCAAAATGAGATAGATCTGTTATTTTTAATCTACAGGGTGTCCCAAAAGTCGCCATACATAGCAACAGATACTGTATGTTTGCCATGAATGGGGGAGAAGACTTTATGTGAGTGTAGAAAGAGGTGACCAACACATAGAGAATATTTTGTAGGATTTTTTATTGTCATATAAAACAAATATTATTATGTAAAACACATAACCAGACCAATATTTTGTAGGATTTTTAAAAAATGAATATTTTGTCAATAAAGGTACATTTAGCTACAATTTCCCATTTTCCCCTAAATATGGTGGCTTTTGGGACTCCCTGTATTTTCCAACCGTTTCTTTTTAACACCCAGATAAAACTGCACATAGAAAATGGCTGAAATTTGCTTTTTAGTTAAATTGATAGATTATAATTCAGATTTTTAGCATCTTTTTTTTAAAAAAGCTATGGTTTGCTAATTAGGATAACACACATTCAAGTTTACCGCTTCTGTGTAGAATCAGAGCTACAAATAAAAAATGCATTTGCCAAAATCCTCTTACCTAGTTCCATGTGATTCATTATAAAAAAGATAATGGTTATATTAACTTAAAACAATTCTCTTCCTAAAGTTGTTGGCATTATGGAGATGTAAAAATACCAGAGGATTTTGGCCTTTGACTTTTCTTAATTAAAAAAAATCAACATAGAAAGTTTTAAATAGCACAGTTCTCCACATGGAATCATTAAAAACATTATTTAGATAACAGAGACCATGTAGAATACAATAAACAGTTCCAACCATCACATCTCACACAGAGAGTAATAGAGGGGAACAACTAAAGTGACAAATTGATAGAGCACAGCACCCTTGTGAAGAAAAGGTAGAGAAATCAAGAGCACTGGCATTTTCCAAAAAGGCTGACAAGGACGAAAATGAGATGACAGACATTTAGAAAACTGCTGATAGTGTGCAGGGCATGTGTATAGGGATCTCCCTCCATTCTTCTTCATTTATTTCAGAGGATCACTTTGAAAATGTATACTGCTGACCCCCAAGCCTTAGTGAGGGGCAGTGTTTGGGGAAAAGTTCTTAAAAGCAGGGCATTTTAGGCATTTCTGTTTGTTTATTTGTTTGTTTGTTTGTTTATTACATTTCTGTAATAAATGGGTGGTATCCCAATCTGGGCGGTGTACAAGCAGATATCAAATAACATGACAGAACAAATTACAAATCAAAACAGACAACCAAAAAATACGTCTCAAAATAAAATAAAATAAATTTACTTTTCTCACAGAGATATAGATTGGTTTTATTGCTTGCTTTCAGTATACAGTAATACCTCAGGTAACGATTATATTGGATAATGCTAGAATCAGATAATGCAAAATTTTGTAAAAAAAAATTTTGCATCGGATAACAATCTGTTAGTGTTATCCAAGGTAATTGTTTGTAGCCATGGGGTGGCTAGGAAGCTGAATGGGGGCTCCCCGTTCAGCTTCCCAGCCACCCCACAGCTGCGGACGCGGGGGCAGGGTGGCTGGAAAGACAATGGGGGACTCCCCTGTCTGCTTCGCAGCCACCCCGCAGCTGCGGGCGCAGAGGCGGGGTGTCTGGAAAACTGTGGCCGCAGGGGTTCCCTTCGCAAGCAAAGGGCTATCGGAGCGTCGGACAGCCCTTTGCTTGTGAAGGGAACGTGGTCCCCAGACCTACCCGGGCGGTGCTGTAAGGCAAAACGTTCTTTCCCCAGCGTTTTGCCTTGCAGCACCGCCCATTTTCATATCTGTTTTTTAAAAACTCAAAAATAAAAAATGCCACCCCCATAGATTTTTAGCAGTAAGGAATGACTATTATTCAGTATGTTTAAGAGTTTCAGTATGGCTGAAACTCAAATTATGTCAAATCAGGTGTTTTCATTTCAACCTAGGTGTAGATAGGATGCTACCACAAAGTTGCCACTCAGAAATGTGACTGCTTGTGAGAGTAGGAAAAAAACTTGAAGGCTACAACTCCCAAAATCCTAAAGCCTTACCTTGGATACCTTGGAGTCATTTCAGCAAGGAGCCCTTGTATAAGTAGACATCTCTGTGACGATGTTCTGCATAACTTCTGTCCATAGCATTCTGTCCCTGGCAGTTCTTGTCCATGTTGTTCCAACATTTTTCTTGAGAAAATCTTCCCATCTGTGAGGTGGTCTTGCCCTAGGTCTTTTGTGATCTCTCAGATACCGATTCATTAATCTGGTGCTCCATCTATTGTCACTTGTACGTGCAACATGGCCAGCCCACCTTAATTTGTTCATCAGATATTTTGCTGCTACATCTTTTAGCAGTGATCTTCACTTGATATCCTCACTTTTTTATTTTATTGCTAAGTGAGATTCCAAGCATTGATCTCTCCATTGCTCATTGTGTTACTTGCAGCCATTTTTCTTCTGCAGCTGTTAAAGCCCACATTTTGCTGCCATATGTCATTGCTTTCAAGCCTGTAGAATTGAACAAATTTGCCTTTGTTTCTGGTTTAGCTTTTGATTTCAAGATGGCTGACACTACTCTGAATTTGCCCCATGTATTGGGTTGCCATAATTCTCTTCCACCAAACCAGGACAGCCACGTGATGTTATTGCATTCTTCAAACTATGCATGCGTCAGACAGGGCTGTCAGGGAGACCCCGTGGAATCCCTGTCCAGGGCGGACAGCCTTCGTCAGTTTAAAATAAACTGTAGTCAAGAGTTTTTTTCCTGTGTGATTCTTCTTGCAAAATACTATTCTTTATGGTTCTATTTTTATTTTCTGAATTAAATTTCTTGGGCCACTCTTGAAACCATCCTTCCTCCCCCTGAGGTCACCCCTCCTCCCCTTCATACACAGCCCACTAAAATAGACTCACCACCAAACCCCACACAAGGATCCCTTGGAAGAAAGTTCTAAAGAGGGGACCAGAATGGCAATGCAGTCCATGGTGCCTCCATTTTCCTCCAGAAGGAGAAAACCAGGAGACGGGAAGGGACTTATTTTGGAGGAGGACCTTTGTGATGGAGGACTCTTCATTTTCTATCCACCCTGTTCCCTTCCTCTCTAGGAATACCAACCCTATGCAATTAACCCTTTGTGGTCACATGAAGAAAGAATCCTCCATCCCAGGGTATGGTGGAGGTTTGGCTTCTTAGATATGGGTATTTCTTGCTCCCTCCCAGCTTTCAAGGAAAAGGGCTGAGGATGGCTCCTTGTCCCCCAAACTTCAGGGTGAGCCAAGGGATTTTTGCAAAGAGTTATTTCACTGCCTCCGTGCTTTTCTTTCAATTACAGTAATACCTCAGATAACGCTAAGACTTGGTTCCACAATCTTGGTGTTATCCGATTTTTAGTGTTATCCGATGCATGTTAAAATCCTATGGGATGGATCGGATAATGTTAAAACTCCATAGAGAAACATTGTAACAACACAGGCTTTAGCGGTTGTTATCCGATCCATCCCATACGACCTTAACGTTATTCGATCCAATTCTCCTCCCCAGATTACTTAATGTTATGCGATTTTAGTGTTATCCGATGTATTACTGTATCTCGCTTGCAAGTGTCTCCCCTCTCCATCGGGCTTCTCAGGGTGCTGTTTTGTCTTTGCTGCTTTCAAGAAGGATAATTGAAAGAGAGGCAGTGAACTAACTCTTTGCAAAAATCTTGCTTTCTTTGTTCAAATTTTAAAATCCGGGACTTTTACATGTTTTTTTCCTTGAAATGGCAGGGACAGCTTGAATTTGGGAAATTCCTGGAAAACCTGGACATATGGCAACCCTACCCATGTGGCTCTCTGTCTTCTAGATATTTCTTCTTTTAAATCATTGTCCATTCTGACTGCTTGACCCAAATAAACTTAGCTTTCCACTAAAGCCTTATGACTACAAAAATTAGCCTTGGGCTTGTGCCTCTTTCTACTGACATTATTGTTCTCTTAACCTCTGAGTCAGGTTTTTCCTGGACCAAGGATGGGAAATTTTACTCTTTTTTATTACAACTACCAGAACAGTCCTAGATTATTTAGGCATCTCTCTTCTTGACTGCTAGGATTGGTGATAATTTGACACATTTCATGCTGATCTTCTGAACTTTCAGTGGTATTTGTTTTATGTTATTAGAGATAGACAGTTGGATTTCTCTTTGCTTCAGCAAACCAACACTTATGCTCATCAAAAACAAATTCTGTAAGAAACAGTAAAGGTCATTTTGTGCATGAAGATTTTCTATATTTAACAGAGTGAATGGGTATGCCTATCTTATCTAGATGGACAGTTCATTTACGAATTAAATGAAGCTCCAGCTGATACTGAAACCATATCATGCATGTATCTAAGCCTTGAGATAATTAATACAGGTTAGAAATTCAAAGAGAGATTCCCCTCTTAAATGTATGCATTTTGTGTACAACTTTTCAAGCACTTTGAATGTGTAGCTCAAAATGTAACAAAGAGTGCTACAGAAATATTTCCTATTAAAAGTGTGTTTTGACCAGTTTAGCAAAGATCAGGGCCAGTCCTATCATTATTGAGACTGAGACAACTATCTCAATTGGCATATTATATTTATAGAAATGTAATAAATAAATAAATAAATTATCCATATTGAAAGGGCATTATTTTGTGCTTTGTTGGCAGCAAGATATCTTAAACTAGCACTGGCAAAAGTGAACAAATCCCAGCAATCCCCACCTCATAAATTTATCAGAATGGGCAATACAGTCATACCTTGCATAACGAATTTAGTTTGTTCTGTGAGGCTGCTTGCTATGCGAGTTTTTCACTATGCAAAACAAACTCCCATAGCGAACATTCCTATGGGGAAACTCACATAATGAGCGTTTCAAGAGGAAAAATTTACATAGTGAAAAATTTTCGCTATGCAAGTTTTCCCCATAGAGACGCTTGTTATGCAAGTTTTTCCATAGGGAAAGTCGGACTCAAATAGCGAAAACTGTTGTTATGCGAGTCGGACTGCTTAGCGAAAAACTTGCTCGTTATGCGAGTTTTTCGCTAAGCGACACACTCGTTATGCGAGGTTTGACTTGTAGTAAGGTGTAATAAGTAACATGTAACATCTAATAAGGGCCATTAATAAGAAAGAAATGTTTGAACTGGTAGTCTTGTTAGTCTGTACAAGCATATCAGAGAGCAAACAAAACAAAACAGCAGAAAAGAAAGATAGACAAAAAATGTTGTGGCACCTTAAATACTAACTCCTGTATTTAAATGTGAGCTTTGCTCCATGAAAGCTCACATTTAAATACAGGAGTTAGGCTTTAATATTCTTGTTACTAACTGAAATAACAATGCTCTTATTAAAAATCATATTTACAGCCAATCGTCAAGGTATTGCACCTGAGATTATTCTAGAAATTTTCCTCACCAAAACCCTGCAGGCAACCCGTCGGCTTCATATCTAAGCAGTGCTTTGACTTAACTCATCACCTTTTTTGAGCCTAATCTCTACATTTGATTTACACAGGTCCTCTCAAGTAATTTAGGAAGGCTACAGGAATAGTCAGTGAAGGGATCTGTAAAAGATATTTCAGGGTAGACCTGGGAAACCTTCATTCCTCCAGGTGTTGTTCAGCTATAAGTCCCAAGATCCACAGCCAGCCTGAATATCTTTAAAATATAACATTACTTTTGATCAGCAATTGCTTAAATTATCATAGTCTGTCTAAAACCTTTAGTAAATTACTGCCCTACAGAAATAGAGATATGGAGAAATGACTATATTTAACCTTTCTGTATAAAAATGGCTCCTCCTCACTCTATCTATCACATCAGGCTCGGTTAATAGTTTAGGATATGGCCCTATATTTCATCTGCTTTGAAATAAATCTCATTGATCTCAATATAGTTTAATTAGATAGGGATACATAGCACATTTCTTCAATAATTTGCTCTTAGTGCATCTAACTATGCCTTTATGTTCCTTGGGAAATTCTATATTTAGCCAATCAGGGAAAAGCTACTACCAGAGAAGGATGATTTTCTGCCACCTTAAGAAAGATTTTACATCTGATCTGTTCCTGATGAATACTATTTAATACTACACACTTTAGCTCCAGCAGATTTTTCTTACCTAGTGAACTCCTTAACCGTCCCCACTTTTAATTTTTTTGATGACAATTGGTTTTTGAATGAATATTTTATTTTTCTAAAAAAAAAAAACTTCCATTGTTTAGCATACTGGCCACTCCACTGTCTTTTGGTTGGCCCTTGTTATTTTGTGTTATAAAATGGCTTTTCTTCCATGACTCTTCCAGCCAGAAAGGAATTTTATGCTTTTACAAGGAAAGAAATAAAGTATGACTTCCTAATTGGTCCATGGATGCTTTAACAGAGCAAAATTTAATCCTTCTTTTATTTATTTATTTATTTATTTATTTGCTCATATTTACTATCCCGCCCCAATCAGGTAGACCCAACTCTGGGCGGCTTACAGCATAAATTACAATCAGAGATTAAGTCTATTATAATAGTGATATTTAAAACCTTAAAAATTCATAAAAATTAAAACAGCGCAACAGATAAAGACAGAAGCAGGGAGGGGTGGCAGTCCCTTAGATCAGCCAACCTACATGGGATCCTACGTTCCTGGGTCCCCACACTTGCTCCGCCAGCCAGGTCTTTAAGCCCCTCCAAAAAGGCAGGAGCTCTGTCTGTAGGTGCAGCTCAGTTGGGAGAAGGTTCCAAAGGGCCGGGGTGAACACAGAGAAGGCCCTCTTCCTAGTGCTAGTGAGGCGAGCCTCCCTAGCCAATGGAATAACAAGAGAGCCCCTCCGATCCGCCCTGGTGGGACGGACAGACGTTCTTAGGGTGACGCGGTCTCTTAGGTATCCTGGCCCACTACCATATAGGGCTTTAAAGGTAATGACCAGCACCTTGAATTGCACCCGGAGACATACTGGCAACCAGTGCAGCTCCCGAAGTAGTGGTGTTACATGAGCATAGCGCCCGTACCCCATCACTACCTGGGCCGCCACATTTTGGACCAGCTGCAGTCACCAAGGGCAGCCCCATGTAGAGCGCATTACAGTAGTAATGCGCTCTAAGAAATTAAAGCTCTTCTTTTTGCCACATCTACTGCCTCATTAATGAGTATGATGTCAGAGACCCAGCTTTCTTTCCACTTTACCTCCAAACGAATTCCAGCAGAATGCTTGCTCTCTAAAATGCCATTTTAAGTCTTCCATGCATACTCATTGTCCCCTTGGGGGACCCCACCACCACCAGTGTTGGCTGGTCTATAAGAGCAAGCTGGGCATTGCCCCATCTCAAACCAACTTCTCTCTGACTCTTAACCACAGAAAATGGATTGTGTCTTCATCATATTCCAGCATGGGTGTGTTATGGGAGACGGGGAAGAGAAAATCGGAGAATGAATGTGAACGAAGAGGCCAGTGGCAACAGTTTTTGAGAACTAGACACCCATCACAAAGGTTTAAATATTAGTCAAGGGTTTCAGGGACATTATCAAATTTGATACACAGGCTTTTAAATGCTGCTATATATGTTATTTATTTATTTATTTATTTGCATTTAATATCCCGCCCCAATCGGGCGAACCTGACTCTGGGCGGCTTACAGCATGGCTCATAATATATATGGCCTTAAAATTCATAAAATTCATAAAAAATTTAAAACATTGAACAATGAAAACGGATAAAAACCCATAATAACAGCTACCAGATGGGGGCGGATGGCTGCTCTTAAATTAGCCATCCTGGATGGGAACCTACATTGCTATAGTTTTGGAGAAGGCACAGAGGTACACAAAAACAGGTACAGTAATACCTCGGATAACACTTGCCCTGGATTTATTAATTTATTATTTATTCACATTTATCCACCGCCTGAGGATGTTGGGCGATGTCCGAAACAGCACGGATTGGGTCCCCCAACCTTGCTAGAGGGGGTGGCAGAGAGCCCGAAATGAGTTGAAAAACTTAGTTGGTTGGTTTTTTGTCTTGTTTTTTGCCCATTTTGTGCTCTCCACCACCCCTGCTGCCTCTGGGGAGGTCAGGGGATCCAACCTGCACTGTTTCAGACATCCCCCGACTTCCCCGGGCAGTGCTGCAAGGCAAAATTCCGGGGAAAGCACCTCAGTATTTTGCCTTGCAGCAGCACCTGGGTAAGTTGGGGGACATCGGAAACAGGGCTGATTGGGTCCCCCGACCCTCACAGAGGCAGCAGGGGTGGCGGAGAAACTGAAATGGGTGGGAAAAATACGCCTTCGTGAAAGAGTTTTTTTCACCCATTTTGGGCTCTCCGCCACCCCTGCTGCCTCTGGGGAGGTCGTGGGTCCCAAGCCACACTGTTTCTGATGTCCCCTGACCTATCTGGGTGCTGCAATCACATTGTGCAATCGGCGCTTGGGTTGGAGGGGTTGAACAGGCCCATGTCCCAGTTCAACCCCCAACCCAAGCGCCGATCGCACACTGTGATCTGCCTGCCTCTTTGGAAAGGGTAGTGGGGATTCCACACATGGAATGCTCGCTGCCTTTTCCAAAGAGTCTGGCAGATTCCCCCTCCCCATTCCCTTTCCTCTTTGGAAAGGGAACAGGGCTTTCTTTTAAAGTTGTGCGATCAATGCATCACACGATAAAAATTGGATAACGATGAGACTTGTGGAACCAAGTCTTATAGTTATCCAAGGTACTAGTGTACTGTACATGTTTTTCACTTAAGACCAAGGTGTCTTTTTTAACTCCTCAGATGGTCTGTTGAATGAATGGGATGGTTGTTAAGGTATTATCTTAATAAATGGCTATGTGCATGAGAGAGACAGAGACGGTATATATGAAAGAGAGAATTCTTCTTCTTTGCCTAGATGGATGCATACTTAATTCCTAAAAAAAATTCTAGTTTATGAATGTGAGATATTGTGAGAGGAAATTATATTGCTGCACAATATTGTGCCCACACTGCTACCAGGAAAAAAGATGCCAAGATTTACATAGCAAGGAATAGCCTGAATGTTGAAAACACTAATGGCACCAATCAAAATGGGCTACACTCAACAAGATACCATCTTGTGTCCATACAGAGACACTAAACAAGGAAAAATCCTGGAAGCTAACTTTTTTTCTCCTTTTCTTTACTGATGTTAACCATTTCTCACTCAAATAAAAAACAATTTGCTATGGCTGATTTTCTACAAGTGTTAATTGTCTTGTAAAATGTTGTTTGTTCAGCCCTACACTAACATATATGTGTGCATAACCGCATTTGCCTCAACTCCACCAACCAACTCTGGCTCCACCTTCCATTGTTCCTGTGCCTTCTACCTCATTAACCTCAATGGACACCAGCCACCGCTGGTAGGGCATGAAACGAGAGGAATGCAAGACGTGGCTCTATTTGCTGCTGTTCCTTTTTTTTTTTTTTGGCAAGTTCCATCTTACTTGGAGTTCCAGAGAGCCACTGAAGATTACTCTCCCAGGAGTTCCCTCATCTGCCTTCTTATCCTTGTAGACCAGGAGTTCCCTCATCTGCCTTCTTATCCTTGTAGACCAGGAGTTCCCTCATCTTCCTTCTTATCCTTGTAGGTTCACTACCTCCTATAACCCCACAGTTTGTGGGGTAGAGAAGGACAGATCATTCCTGGCCGGATGTCTTTGCCTCAGTCTGATTCTGACCAAGGAACTTTTTGCCACTGTCTTCACGGAAATTAAAGACTTTTTCTTAATGTTCATGAAACAGCCACTTCTCTAATTCAATAATTAGATAATTGTGAAAAAAAGAAGTTAGCTTTGTGTTAAGAAGAGGAAAGTTTTCATAGCAAAACAAGCAGAGATGAAAAGGGATGAATTAATGAAAATAATAAGTACTTCCTTTCATCTCTCCTTCAGCAGCAGAAATTTTACAAAACCAGATCTTTGAATTTCTTGGACTTCAGAAGAAGGAAGTAGGAGTGGGTATTAGATCCTCCAAACAAAGAACATTAGTCTACAGCAAGATCATTTAAACCCAGTGAAGAGTTTTAAATCTGATAATCAAGTTATTGCTTGATTTCTTTTGTACATGAAAAAAGCCAGAGGTTCAAACAAGAGATGCCTAGTCCACCTGAAAGTAAATGATGAATAGACTAGTTCCTTAGTATATGTGTTAACCACTTTCTAGATACACAAAGCTGATTGCTAGATCTCAAGACTATGCATAGCTTGAGTTGGGATCTGAACTTCTAGGCTAGGGCCTAGGTGCACATGAAAAGGATATGGAGACAGAAGAACTCTTCCTCTTCAGACTTGCCATTGGCTTCAACAAGCAGAAGGCCATCAGAACTGGAGATAGAGAAGGTGAAAGTAAGTACTGTAGCTCTCTTCTTAGCATGATGAACATACCCATACATATAACACCAACACAGGGCAACAGTCTCTCTGATGGAGCATCAGCCTGACACAGCCAGCAGGTACCACAAACCTGAGATTTTCCTTTAATTTCTAAAACCTGGGGTGGGAGCTCTAGCATATGTTTGGCTAGGAAAGATGGTACTAGTTCATCTGTGTCTTTGGCCTCCATATCTCTCTCTCTCTCTCTCTCTCTCTCTCTCACACACACACACACACACACACACACACACACACACACACACCTCCAGTTTATTAGAAATGCTAAATATTGGAATGACAACCCTGAGGACTAACGGCCTTGGGTGCCAAAGTCCACAGGAAAGGGTGATGGTCTCCAAGTTGATTAAATCCCACTTGAATCCATCTTGATGGAGGGCAGCAGCTTCATCAGTACTGGCCTGGGGCTGATGAGGACTTTGCATGCCAAAAGGGCTCAGGACCAGAAAGTGACTCATGGAATTGGATCAGTAGTATGGGTGTCATGCTGCAATACAGAAAGCAGATGAAAGGCCACTGCATTATATTCTTGGGATGGTCATAATGGTTGATCACCATGATGATCGCCAATATTCAGATTTTGATACGGCAGCAGTAGCAGAAGAAGAACTACTTAGTATTTTATTATTTAAAAGGTTTAGAATTTTATTGTATACTCAGATGGACAAAGAATCAACCCTAATGGATCTACTTAGCTGCTGCCTTGCATGATTTGAGAATGCATAATTTCCCCAAGCTCTCAACATCAGATGCCCAGATATACAGTATCTGACCCACCCAGGAATCTCACATAAAACTGGTAAATATCTTTTTGAAACAAAACTATGGCTGCTACATGACAACAGTGTAACAAGAAAACAGCCAGAAGGAGCAGAAGTAATTCTAATTCTGATTGCACATCTTTAGGGTAAGCAAATGGATGAGAGATGATAGATGAAATGGCAGGTCAAAGAAGTGTCTAGTAAATCACTAAGGACATTATGGAAGGAGGGAGAGAATGACAGAGAGAATGCACAGAAGATTCTGTGCTAGCTTGGATTTTTTCAGGATTTCTAATTTAACTTTATATGGTTTGTCCCTTTTTCAATCTCTATAAGAATTATTCTTACATTTAGTTTCCCTTTTCTCTATCTCCATGACAAAACCTTGGCCCAAATCATAAGATCTTTGCTTCTGAACAGAGTCATGTGAGAAAATGGTTGGATATTCAATGTTTTCCTAATGAGAATTTTTTTGGAATAGTAGCCATGTTAGTCTGTGATTCAGGCATATCAGAAAACAAAACAAAATAAACAAAACAAAATAAAAATAAAATAAAAAACACTGTAGCGCTTTAAAGACTAACTGCTATATTTTTAATGTTAGCTTTCATGGATCAAGTCCACTACTTTCCTAATGAAAAGGACTCATAGTAGGTCTAAAGCAAACTGGGTTTACATTAATTAGAAGGCCATGAGATCAGGCCATAGCTTAATACAGCGGTCTGCCAGCCTGACTGTTGACAGATTCTCAACACATTTAGAGGAATGCATACCTCGCTCATTAATTTGTAATGAGCTGAAAGTGGGGCAGTGAAGAAAGCTAACAGGGGGGAAATAATCCATCCAAAATATGGTATTGAAGGATATCATGCACCACCAGAAAGACAAATTAAATGGGTTCTAGATTAATTCAAGAACTCTGTCTAGAAGCAGAAATAATCCAAACAAAGTTATCATACTTTGGGCATATCATAAGACTAGTCTCATAAAAAAAAGACAATAATGCTAAGGATACAAGAAAAGAAGACAACCATATATAAAAGTGTATGACACAATAAAGGAAGTCACAAATATGAGGTTTGAATCGCTGAGCTATTCTCAGCTAGTTAATGATAGGAACTTTTGAAGGTCACTAATTCATAAGGTCACCATGAACAAGAGAAGACTTGACAAGATGTAACAACTTCACTACTTAACTTAAATGATACTCTATTGCTTTCAGTTACACTACTATGGGCTTTACTCTATAAATTGGACATACCGTAATATTATTTGGACAGTGATGAACCAGTCTATGGAGGAAGAGTTCTTCCGGCTCAGCCAGGACCACCTGGGATTTGCTATCTCTCCTTTTCCTCTGGGGCATCTCCCCCACTTCTCTTCTTCTTCCTCCTCACCATGTCTGGTGAAGGTACCCCAATGTCCATCTGTACCCCACTGCCCATACCTTCCCTCTGCCTCTCTTCTCTCTCAAGTGTCCCATCTTCCAGACCTCCCCTCCACTAGGAGCTACTCCCTTTCTCCTTCCCTTCTGTTTTGTACTTCATCCTCTAATAATACTTTAACCATGCTCTCCTCGACGTATTATCTGATATATTGGTCTGGTTCCATGTGTGCGTGTGTGCGTGCGTGCGAGCATGCGTGCATGCGTTTTTCACTGTTAGTCAGAGCTGCCCCAAAATCCACTGAAGAGCTGATTATGTCCAAAATCACTCTAGAAAAATTTAAAGTCAAAAAAAGGTGTCTTTACTTACAGTTATCACCTGTAGCTATAAGCCAGTGGTTCCCAACATGGGGCACACACCCCACAGGGGGACTTCAATTCCCAGAAGCCTATCTCAGTACATTGGCTGATCAGTGCTTTGGGGAATTGATGTAGGCTTCTGGGAATTGAAGTCCAAACAGAATGGCAATATTATTTATCAATACTGTACTAAACGGATATCACTTTTATCCACCCTTTGGAAATCTGGAATTAGTAATTTGGAAGAGTATTTTAAATTCTCTGTTCTCATTCAACATTTCAAATAAGTGCACTGGAGCTTGAAAAAATTCAGAATTCCTGTATTTTGTGGGATGGATAACAAACAATTTATGTGGTGTGAAATCAATATAACTGCATAGTGTAGATACCTCTCCCTCCAGTCTATGGAGGGAAAGGTAGATTTGAATGCGTTTTGGGGAAACTACCTTCTTGGAGCACAAGTACCTGTACATCATTTGCACCTTTATAATATTTGCACATAAAAGCATTTACCCTTGCTAGGTGAGAGCCTAGTCAAGGCATGGGGGCTTGAGCAGTATAATTAGGCAGTGTTGCCCATCTCTTGTCAATGATGTTAGGCCAGGACTAAAACTTACCAAAGCATCCTCTCTTGGATCCCTTGGATGAGGTAAAAGCGAAGGGTACACATCATGGCTCACCTAGTCACCGTGGTGACCTGATATCCAAATGGCAAAAAACTTGATTTCTCAAGTCCATTTGCATGTGTGAAATGTCATCACAGTGATGTCTACCAATGTGCAGACTCCTTGTTGAATAACGACTCCAAGAAATCCAAGGTAAAGATATACTCTAAAGATGTATTCACAGGGAATGGGCATCCTAAATATGAGCCTCCTCCAATAGCAAAGGAGTCTCTTACCACTGACATAACCTGAGTCATGTTTCTCCTAGCATTACCTGAACAAGCAACACCCCAGAAAGTGTTTGTTGCCTATCTGAAAGTCTGAAAAGTGTGGATTTCTCACTTATTTTAAATCTTTATATAGCAAGGCACTACCTAAAGGCAAACATGAGAGAAAATGGTTTTTACACACTACTAACTTGGCAGAAAATTGCCTAGCTGAGCACAATGTAAACTTAAATCACCATGAATACTAAAAGAAGGATTAAAATTAAAATGGGGAAAGTGGTCTCAAACCTAATTTGCAATGCTTTTTAAATCCTTTATTCAAATGCAGCTTCATAGGCCTTAGTAACTAAGAATCTTGCACAGTTCTGGAATCTCTTATGCAGCTTCATAGGCCTTATTAACTAAGAATCTTGCATAGCTCTGGAATCTCTTAAAGCTATGTACGTAAGCAGGGGTTCTGCAATCAATGTTTTGAAGCAGCTCTGGGCATTAAAAGAACTTTAAACAAAGAAACTGGGTGAACTAATTATATATTCCACCTTTAGGGGTGAATGAAAGACAACAAGAAGAAGAATCCCCCCCCCCCAAAAGGGCTAACTAGGAACAAATATAATCTATGCTTCTTCCAAAGGAGGAAAGGTAGTAAATGATACACATCAATATCAGAACAGGAAGTTCCTTCATGTTCTGGGCTATGTACATAAAAACATTAAGTCTCATTTATTTATTTAATTAAATTTATATTCCGCTCTATTTGCACAGGCGACTCAGGGTGGATTACAACCAATATACAATACATAGTTAAAATTCTAAAAAACAAATTAAAAACCATTTAAAACAACATCTCATTCCTTTAAGTAAAGGAGTAAGAGGAATAAAAGGGTAAGTATAAGATGTTAAATAAGCCAGCGGGGAGGGGTCAATAAGCCATCATTGCCCCACACAATTCCCACCAGCCAAGTTTTCATACCCTTCCTGAAAGCCAGTAGTTCCTTCTGGAGCTCATCAACTGCAGTTCCATCCGGCATGGAATACACATTCTGACCCATAGCTAAATGAGAACTCATGGTGCAGGCAGTTCACCTTTGCCTTTCAAAAACCTGCTTGTTCAGTTGTACAGTCGATTCCAACCCTTTGTGACCCTATGGACCACTGTCCACCAGGCACTTCTGTCCTCCACCATCCTCCTCAACTCGCTCAGTTCTGTGCCCATTGTCTCTACAATACCATCTAGCCATCTCATTTTTGGCCACACCCTTTTTTCTTTTGCCCACCATCCTTCCCAGCATCAAGGCCTTCTCAAGTGAATCCTCTCTTCTCATTTGATGTCCAAAGTACTTTAGCTTCAGCTTTACAATTTGACCTTCTAAGGAGCAGTCAGGGTTGATTTCTTCTAAGATTGACCTATTTGTTCTCCTCACAGTCCAGGGGACTCTCAAAATTCTCCTCCAGCACCACATCTCAAAGGCATCTATTCTTCTGTGCTCAGCTTTCCTAATGGTCCAGCTCTCACAACCATACATTGCCACAGGGAATACCATTGCTTTGACTAGATGAATTTTTGTTTGCAATGTGATGTGTCTACTTTTCACTATGTTCCTCAGGTTTCTCATCGCTTGCCTCCCAAGAATCAGTCGCCTTTTTATTTCATGGCTGCAATCACCATCTGCAGTGAGCTTTGATCCTAAGAAAGTAAAATCTGTCACTGCTTCTACTTCTTCCCCATCTATTTTCCAGGGACTGATAAGGCCTGTTGCCTGCTTAATAAAAGCAGATTTCACCACTCAAAAGGTTAGGTTGGTAAGTGAATGATAAAGGGCTTTCTTTGTGGCATTGTACTGCCTTGTAGAGGAAGTCAAGCTGTTTTCACTACTGTTGAGGTTTTCACAGAGCTATATTGTTTTGTATGGCTTTTGAAGTCTATGACTTATGGCACACTGTTAAACAGATTTCTAGGAAATGCTTATTTGTTTATTTGTTTATTTATTTATTTATTTATTCATTTGTTGCTATCTTATGTTGCCTTTGTCCCACTGAAGAGGGAATTGCAATGCTTGACAAATTGCATATAATTACGAGTGTTTCAGAAGACTTCATCTGTGCTACGATTTATCTAATTCAGTGCTTGGCAAACTCCTATAGCTAGACTTTGGAGGGCTGAACCTGCTGCTACAAAATGTTTTTCTTACAATTGCTTTTAATTCAAGCAGCCCACTTTCAACTTCTAGTGCCATTAAAAAAAGATTAGGAGTGTGGCTGTGTCTGGTCTGGGAGTCTGACAACTGAACACTTATTAAATCCAGTCAATTCCCCAAAGCACTGGTCAGCCAATGTACTGACTTAGGCTTCTGGGAACTAAAGTCCCCCTGTGGGGCATATGCCCCATGTTGGGAACCACTGCTATTGGCATTTATAGACCTCTATGAAAAACCAGAAGTCTGTGTTTTCATCGCAGCTGCCATTTATCCCAGTTGCCAAATGATATTGAATGCTCAAAACAGTTCAGTTTCATTTGGACAGTCATCCATCTGTCTCTCTACAACTAATTCCAAAACATAACTGCTTGTTAATAATTTCAAATTTCCCATATATGATTGGAAATTGAGGTAATACTCTCAGGTAGGCCTGGAGTCCTGGGTGAGACCTAAAACATAGGGGAAATTGTTTCCCCTATGTCTTAGAGGACACAAAATGGCCTTTTTGAGCCAAATTACTTTTAGTGTGCCCGAGAGAGGAGATGTTTTAGGGCAGAAGCAAGGGGCATGACATGTTCCAAATCCAAGTGCTACTTTCAACTAAATAGACCCTCTGAATCAACTGTTGGATGGTGAAGCAGCATTGACTCAAACTGTCTGCTCTATTTGAGACTACAAATTGGATTCAAACTTGAAACCAGTTTTAATGCTAACTTTTGAAGTTTTCTTTACTTATTTTAAGGAATTGTTTTTTTTTTAAATAAAAATAAAATTATCATTTTTTTAGATAACGTTTTTGAATATTTTGTTGTTTTTGTTGTGTATCACATTGGTGACTCTCAAGAGCTGAGATGTGGTAAATAATTATTACAAATAAATACAATATCCTGCCTTTCTTTGTAACCAGGGATTCAGGGTGTCTTAGATGAGATTACAAGAGACAGGAAAATCCACCACCACCACCCACAAAATATGCAACAGTTGCATAGAGCCCCAATGGTACACTGGTTGAGCTGTAGTACCACAGTCAAAACTCTAATCACAAACTAATTTGGGCTCAGTTTGTATTATTATTTGTATTACAAGTGGTACCTCACTTAAAGAGCATAATGCATTCCACAGGATTGATCTTTAAGCCAGTTGCTCTTTAAGCGAAACATTTGGAAAAAGCGCCACTGCTGCCATTGTAAGTGACCGATTGTGACTTCTGGCCAAGGGGGGGAGGTTGCGAACCCCAATTTAGTTGTTAAGTGAGTTTTTGGTAGTTTTTAGTTGTTAAGTGAGAGTGACCATTCAGAGAAAATTCTGTTCTTTAAGCGAGTTAGTCTCTAAGCGAAGCGCTCTTTATGCAAGGTTTTACTGTATTTGATTTAAATTTTCAAATCTTTGTGAATGTGGGGGAGTTGCTTGTAGGACTTATTTAGAAAACAGCCCTAGAGAACCCAGAAAATAATATATAGGCTTAGTCAACGTATTCATTCACAGAAGACATAGGCTGCATGATCAAGACCCAGGGCCCTAGCCAGGATTCTAGATGTGGGTGGGCGAATATTTTTTCAGGATGGGCAACAATGTCATATATATATATGTATCACATATATTTAAGCAGCCAGGAGTTTGAGGGTGGGCAAACTGCTAACTCAGGGTGGGCAATGCCTATCTGGTCACCCCTTGGCAATGGCCCTATCAACACCTCTCTGGCAACGCTTGAGGATTTCATTACAAGAACATTTTGAAGTGAACCAACCTGAGTAATATGGGGAGTGGAACACAGTTCTGCTTTGAGGATTTCCCATTTTATTAAATGTACTTTTTAGCTCCATGAATAATTTGGAATATTTTATACATGGCTAGCAAATTTATGTTCCAAATGCTGATTATGTAAACAAAATGTAGCATCATCCATCCAGTGCAAACTGCAGGAAACCACAAGGTCCACAAAAGTGGAAACACACATTGCAGGAGCAAAATAACCTCTGAACAAATGGGAAAGAGCATGATCAATAAGCATGGTAGAAGAAGAACAAAGCACAATACGGTAGTAGTTCTCAGCCTTTGATCCTCTAGATCCCATTAGTACTGACCGACATGGCTAATAAAGATGGGATTCTAGGAAATGAAGTACAAAATACAGGGCTGACCCAGGGTTGGGCTTGGAGACATAGATCACATGGAATCCGTGATGCACCATTTCAATCAATGGAAGACCTCAGGTTTCTGTGCTGACAATCTTTGCAAACACCTCACCAACATACTCTATTCATGAGCTTCCCACCCAAATTACTTTTGTCCCTCAGAAGTCAGAGTAACCAGGAACATTCTTATTGCCTTATCACAATAGCATCGCTAAAAAAGAGAAGCTATTTCAAAATAGTTGGAAACAGCTGGGGCAAGGCTGGTCTTGTAGGCATCAGTGAGTTTTTAACTTGTTCTATGGGAATGGGAGGAAAAGGGGACCAGAAATGAATTACAGATGCAAAAGTTTTTAGACTATAGGAGCAATTAGTTTTGATCTTAATGACCCTTAAGGAGATTGTGCATTGTACCAGAACAAAGTAATATTCCTGGGCTGGATAAATGCAAATAGCTAAATGGGTATTCAAACATTGAAGGGTTACATTTAACCTCCTTGGGATATTAAAGATTCCTGGCTGTAATACCCTCAGCAAAAACCAAGTACTGTACAGTATTTGATTCTGGAATAGCTTTTCTTTTTTTAAATGCACTTCATTTAATTGTGAACTTTGCTGTAGAATTTATCACATAATTCTGGTTAATGATTTCCCTGACTCCTCCTCCTCTGATGGGCTCTCCAATTTTGCTCTAAGAGGTTTTCTCATTTCCTTGCAACGACGTACAGTATTGGATTCCCAGATGACCAGAGCTTGCTGAATTTTAACAGACCAATTTGCTGCCTGAAATAGCTGACTAAAAGAAATAGTCACCCCTTGGGTTTCATTTCCCCCCCCCCCTCTGAATTAAAACTCAGGCTTTCTTACCAGAAAATGATCTAATCAGTAGTTAATGCAGATGTTCACTATATTAAGTGTGATGCTGGCCAAACCTAATAGCTATCTGTGTCATTATGCACTGCCATACTTGTTCTTTTTAAGAGAAAAGGTGAGCATATTTAATAATAAAGTGTCATATTTATTAATTTATTATTACAAGCAGTTGCACAGATTAGAAGGTCTGTATTGTGGCTATCAGATCTTGTAAACTGTTTACTGCAGCAGCACGTGGAGAGAGAATTACCAGAAGTAGAGGCTGGGTTCAGAAGAGGCAGGGGGACTAGAGACCACATTGCCAACATATGTTGGATCATGGAGAAAACTAAGGAATATCAGAAACAATTTTACTTCTGTTTCATTGACTACACCAAGGCCTTTGACTGTGTGGACCACAACAAAATGTGGCAAGTAATGAAAGAGATGGGAATACCAGAACACCTTATGTGCCTCATGAGAAATCTGTACAAAAGTAAAGAAGCAACAGTTAGGACAGAATACGGAAGGACAGAGTGGTTCAGAATAGGAAAAGAAGTAAGAAAAGGCTGCAATTTATCACCCTGCTTATTCAACTTATACACAGAGTACATAATGCACAATGCAGGGTTGGATGAATCACAAGTTGGGAAGTGAAAAAAAATTCTCCAAGGCTACACTGCTTGTAATAATAAATTAATAAATCTGACACTGGCTGGAAGGAAGAGGAGGAGAAGCCATGCGTTGGGTGCCGAAAGAGACTTGTGCTGTGGAACCAGCATCCCTTCGGCCATTACCTGGCCAGAGGGAAGAGAAAGAAAAGCCGCAGGTTGGGCACCAAAAGAGACTCACGCCACAAACCCAGTGCCCCTTCAGTCATTACCATCTGGCTGGAGGGAAGAGAAGGAGAAGCCGCAGGTTCCCCTTGTCTTCATTTAACAACAAATATCAAGAAATTGAGGATTTAATGACTTGCTATATTTCTTAGTAGAAGCAAGCTCAGCTCAGTGCCCCTAATTATACTTTGTCTAACTTTCTCACTGAGCTCCCTTTCTTTTGTTCCTCTTTGTCTTTGATGGACTAACAAGAATAAGAACAGTCTAATCACCAGAGTTTTCATTTCCTCTCTTCTCTCTTTTGCTCTTGATGTTTAAATGTTTTTTCTGGACATTCTGTTTAAAGGATTTTTATCCCCAACCCAGTCCAAGAGCAGATGAAAGTCCTTCTGAATTAAAACAGAATATACAAAGTTAGAAAAGGGAGTGCCTTGATAAAAAGCATACTGCTTCCTCAATTCAGGAATGAGGTAATTGCCTCAGGCAGCAGGATGTTGGATGCTGTGGCAAAGGGACAGATACGGCACCTGAAGAAGATCATGACAGAACAAGAACTCTTTAGACCATCAAGCAAAGAAAACTCCAATACAGTACCTTGGCCATATCATGAGGAACAACATAAAATATAGAACACTCCAATGTGCTCTGCAAGGAAAAATCCCTGTGAAGAGAGGCCCTGGATATAGATGGACTTCATGGCTGAATAACCTGAGAGACTGGTGTGGCATGTCCTTGGTAGAACTGTTCTGAGAAGTGAAGAACAGGAAGACTATTGCCATGATGATAGCCAATATCCGGAACAGATAAAGCACCTGAAGAAGATCATGACAGAGCAGTTGCAGAGTAGGACCACTAGGTACCAACTACATTATCAGGTGATATCTCATTGACTCTTAAGTCCAGGGCTAGTACCCAAGCAGTGGGTTTCCAAAATTCCAGTGTGAACATTTGATAGACTATATGCACCTTTATTGATTCCTTAGGTTTGAGGACCTTGGGCCCAAGTAATATGCACATAGCTGGCCAAGAAGAGGGCAGAGTATCTTTATCCATTCAGTGCAATACTTCTATGTTAGTCACATGGTCAACCCGTGATATCCTTAGCAGATGTCTGTAGATCCACATTTCAAAAGCTTCGATTCTCTTTTCAGATACTTTAGTCAATGTCCAAGCTTCGACTCCATATAGCAACACTAGGAATATGTAACATCTCACTATTCAAATCTTTGAAGCGACAGTTATATCTCTACTGCATAACAAATGTTCCATTTTTATGAAGGTGGATCTTGCTTTTTCTATTTGTATTTTAATCTCTACCTTGGGACCTCAATTTTCATTTATTTTCATGGTCGTATCAATGCCAATTGTACTCACATGTTTTTTCAACCCTTTTGGGATTGTTCCCAGTGCTCCTATCCAACATTTTCTTTCCCATAGCAGCTTGACAATTTCTTCTGAAAATTACCCAAGAAAAGCATGAAAATAGTAACACTGCTTTCATAATGGGCCAGGATACTTAAGAGACCGTGTCACCCCAAGAACATCTGTCCGTCCCACCAGGGCAGATCGGAGAGGCTCTCTTATCATTCCATCAGCTAGAGAGGCGCATCTCTCTAGCACCAGAAGGAGGGCCTTCTCCATGTCCGCCCCGGCCCTTTGGAACCTCCTGTCAACCGAGTTACATCTACAGACAGAGCTCCTGCCCTTTCGGAAGGGCCTAAAAAACTGGCTGGCAGGGCAGGTGTGGAGCTCCAGTAATATGGGGTCCCATGTTGGGTGGTCAGTTTAACATCTGACCTGGATGCAGAAGAATTGGGAGGCACAGTAAGGAATCAAACCTCTTGCTCCTCAGCCAGACATACAATTCATTTTAATGTGAATTTCCTACACTGGTAGGAGACCACACTAAATGGACTCTGATATTGTTTCCAACTCTCATTTTCTATGATTATATAACACCACCTCTGACAAATAGCTGTATGTCTTCTGCTTTAAATACCTCTACTAAAGAGACCAAGATAAAAAAATGAAGGATTTACAACTTGGGCGTCTTAGCTTTGGAGACCTGACCTTGATTTAGAGAAAAATTGTTTAATCAATATTTAGCAAAGAAGGATCTGTTGCACAAATGCCTGATTCCAGTGAAAGAGTGAAACACATTTTGAGAACAGCCTCTTTTTCAAATTACGGTTAAAAACAAACTCCTGTCAGAGGCCTGGGAATCTCTCCGTTTCTAATTGGAAGCACCGCTGTTAACTCAGAAGCGATGGGAAATTGTAGCCTTTGGATTTATCTCACCAGAGGCCGCATAATAAATAAAGTAAAGAGGAGGTGAGAAGGAATGTCCCACAGTGGTGCAAGGAAGAAAATATCTAAATGCTTATTCCCAAATGTAGATTATTTCTCTTTTGCTGAAGGGACTGCAGTGGATTAGTGGTTAAGACGCTGAACTTGATGACTGGAAGACCAGCAGGTCAGCAGTTCGAGACTCAAGTACTGCACGACAGAGTGAGCTCCCGTCAATGTCCCAGCTCCTGCCAACCTAGCAGTACAAAAGCAAGAAATTGCAAGTAGATAAATAGGTACCACTTTAGTGGGAAGGTAAACAGCATTCCATGCACTCTGGTGTCTAGGCCATCCTTATCTAGTTTCTTTCCCAGCCATTAGAGCCATTCTTACTAACATTCCATTCATCATATCCACTCCTATCACATACTTGTTGATGTTGGGTGCTGTCAAGTCAGAACCAAGTAATAATGACCCTAATAGGTGAAATATTTTAGGGGTGTTTTTACCAGACCTGCACCACTAGGTAATTTCCAGAGAACCCAGCCATTCTGAGTTCTAGTCCATCACTCTCTCCACTGCACCATGCAGAGTATGCCATCCCACACTGAGGATTCTGCTAGTGTGGCCCCTCCCTGGTACCTATGACAATTAGTGATCCTCAGGAAAAGACTAAGACCAGATTTAAAGAAATACCCAAATTTGGAGGAGTGCTACTTGAACAGATGAAGGATGAGGGGTCCTGTGCAGCAAAAACAGAACTGCTGTTAAACCTCTGAGAGTCTCATTGTCTAAAGAAGTAGGGAGAACTTTCATGGCTAGAGGAAGTGCCCAGTTATGGAGTACACTTTGTTAGTAAAGATCTTCTCACACATTAGACCTCCTCATGAGGAAGACTTCTTAAAGCTGTCTTCAGCTGTTCCTGGGTTAGGTCTGATAGGGGAGATGAACAATTAGGTAAGCCAGCCCAAAACAGGGGTTAAGGCATGTTTCAAGGCCTCCATTTGGAAGGAGAGGAACTGGTGAAGCAGTGTCAACTATCCTTGAAGATTGTGGTGTTTTTGAACCATAATCAGTTGTACTCCAGGTAATGGCCACCTTGTGCTGGCTAATCTTTCTCACAGTAGGTCGGTTACAAAGAACTGCACAAGGAACTCACCAAAAGGTGGCTTCATTTTGGCAGTTTCACGTCTGGCCTAGACATGGAAGAAGCATCTATTCTTGCATTTCTGCCACACTAATCTCTGTTGTGTCTTGATCTGATGGTACCTGATGCTAATAATGTTTTACTTTGCCTCTTTGAACATATCTCTCTGCTTACTATTTGGAACCAACTAGGATTATTATTTGCCTGTAGCTTTGTACTGTTCTCACCTGTTTTATATATCGCATACTTAGACTATGACCTCTCATTTGTTTTCTCTCCCTGCTTCTGAATTTTCCTTGCCTGGTCTATTTCCTAGCTGTGTGTGATTTGACTGGTATCAGTTTTGGACTGTTAGATTCCATTACCTACCCAGGAACAGGACACTATCACACCGCAACTCCCTTTGCTGCCACCTTTCAGCATCTGCTATCTGTGGTGACTGTCTCACTTTGCCTTGTGGTCAGGCTGTTTTTGTGGGGGCCTGATATGTGAAAACATGGATTGCTGAAATTAAGTAATGTTGGTAACTATTCTTTCAGTCAAATTATCTTCTTTTCCACCACAAGGAGAAAAAGGTAGAATAGCAATAGGATAGTTTCTATACAGAGAATGAGGAAAAGACATTCCTCAATCTGTTGTCCTTGCCAGTAGTATAAAGGAGAACGAACAGAGGGCAGGGAGGGGGCAGTTCTGTGATTTTCTTCTTTCACAACAGTAGCAATGATGCCATTTTCTAGAGCACTACTGTAGTATAACTTAAAGGATTATTCTTGCTCTAGTAAGCAAAGAAGGCTGTCCAGATTTAGTATAGAGCAATTCGTGAAAATACTCAAGTGGCAGCTGGATAGTCTTCCTGCTCCTTGAAACAGAAAGGGTTTAAATGATAATGCAATACTTCTTTGAAAGATTCTTTGCATTTCTAATTAAAAGTGAAAGGCTCCTTTTCAGCTGTCAGAAAATCTTCATTGAAGCTCAGTGTGCTTTACTGTACTAGACAACCTTCTGCAGACAGAAATATGCATTTCTGAGTTTAGATACTGTGACTTTGGGCAATTCTGACTTTGTGTGTGTGTTCTTGGGTATCAAAAGCAGGCCAATGCATTTAAAGGGGGAAAGCTACCCATTTTTACCTCTGATCTTCTCTTCCTTCCTCCACTTCTCCCCTTGCGGAACCACTTCAGTGGGAAGGTAAACGGCATCCGGTGTTGAGGCATGCCTGCCACATGTCCACCTTAACATCTGCAGACGCAGACAGTGCTGGCTTTTTGGCTAATAAACACAGATGAGCACTGAACCATAGAGTCAGATACTACTGGCTTTTGATCAGGGTTGACCTTTACCTTTATTTCTATGTTAGTTGCCTCACCCCTGGAAAAAATGTTGCAGTTAGAGTCTAAGGACACTGCCGTCAGGTATTTATTTCGTGAATTCATTTTGCTACATGGGTGAAAAGAACATGATTGTTGGTCTTTGTTTGCGAAATTGACTCGTTTCATCAATTTCAATGTCCTTTGCCCGTTTACCACATCAAATTCACGAACTAAATCCCTGACGGTAGTGTCCTTAGACTATAGCGGCCAACCGTCACGGATTCTCAGGGACAGTCCCGATTTGAGAGGGGGAATCCCGAGTTACCATTTTTAGGAAAATGGTCACGGAATTCCCCCATGACGTCCCGGCTGTCCCGATTTCTCTTCGGCAGCAGGCATTTAAAAAAAAAAGGAGCAAAAAATGGCTCCAAAAATTCAGCGATGTGATTGGATCTCTATGTCAGCTGACATAGAGATCCAATCACATCGCTGAATAGGTGTTTCCCCTATTCAGCGATGTGATTGGATCTCTATGTCAGCTGACATAGAGATCCAATCACATCGCTGAATAGGTGTTTCCCCTATTCAGCGATGTGATTGGATCTCTATGTCAGCTGACATAGAGATCCAATCACATCGCTGAAATTTTCCCCCTTCCTTGTTTCCCTACCGGAGTTTTAAAAAAAGCCTCTGAGTCTGATCAGCTGTTAGTCGGGAGAGAAAATAAGCAGAGCTTGAAGGTAAGCAGAGTTGGGGGGTGTATTCTCTGTGTCCGAGCAGGCTGCCTGCTTATTTTCGGGGGGTGGCTTATATTTCTATATACTGCCTGCTGCAGGCAGTATATAGAAATATAAGCCACCCCCCGAAAATAAGCCATCAGGCCATTTTTGGCCATTTTGGGGGGGGGGGGAAGAATATAAGCCATGGCTTATAATAGCCTATTATAAGCCATGGCTTATATTCTCCCCCCCCCAAATGGCCAAAAATGGCCTGATGGCTTATTTTCGGGGGGTGGCTTATATTTTTAGAGCCCCCCGAAAATCGGCACATGGCTTATTTTCCAATAAACTGTGCATGCACAGAAACTCAATCTGATGCATGCGCAATGCATCAGATTGAGTTTCTGCGCATGCACAGTTTATTGGAGCCATTTTTTGCTCCTTTATTTTTTGGCCCCGCCCATGACGTTGTGACGTTGGCCCCGCCCATGACGTCATGACGTTGGCCCCGCCCCACTATCCCGGATTCAGTTTTGTAAGGTTGGACGCCTTACCTTAGACTCTACCTGCCACACTTTTAGGGGCAATTTGCCTCTAAATGTAATGCTTTTTATATAGCTACCCAAGAGGTTTTCAATCATTGTTTGTGTAAGCAACTTGAATTTTAACAAGGTGCACATTCTTAGTGCACCTTGTTTTGAGAAAAAAATTGCAGGGGAAGTTACTGCCATTTATGCAAAGGGACATTTAAAAAATGTGGTAGTAGCTAAGGGGCAAGATGAGACCCTCAGTGGATTCTGGGATGTCCATTATGATCAGGAAATTTCAAGTCTGTGTAAGTATAATAAACTTATATGTCTTTTAATTTAATTTAATTTAATTTAATTTAATTTAATTTAATTTAATTTTCCAACTTGTATGCCGCCCAATCAGGAAACCCAACTCAGGGCGGCTCAAACAATGGTTATGCAATATACACAATAATACAATATACACAATAATTATATAATATTCAACCTACAAGAACAGCATATAATAATATACAACAATACAATACCGCAGGCAAAGTCCAAGTGCAGTGACGGCAAAGTCCTGAGGCCTGCCACCATACTGGCCTTTTCAAGCCCCGGCCAAGAGTGGGGCGCAGGGGTGCTGGCGGCAGAGGGGTCGTGGCGCCTGTTGTGTTGTTTTAATCAGGAGCTAGCCTACCTTTTTGTAATTTTTTCAAACATAGATATTTCTGTTGGTTTTGCGGTGGTAACCTTGTGCAGTGTTAAGCATTAAACAATTTATTGTGTATTTTGATTCATGCAATTTGTGAATTATATGTCTGTTTAGTTTATGCAATGTATGCAATATATATCTGAGATTACTCATATATCCTTTGAACATATTAAGATGCTAATTCAAATTGTGATTAGTAGAGATGTTAGGTCAGTGATGGCAAACCTTGGCACTCCAGTTGTTCTGGAACTTCAATTCCCAAAAGCAATTATCAGCAAGAGTGCTGACATGGGCTTCTGGTAATTGAAGCCCAAGAATACCTGTAGTGCCAAAGTTCACCATCACTGTGTTAGGTAATGTTTTCCTGCTTGTTTTGAAGAATCAGTATATAAGATCTGTGATTACAGCATAGTATTGTATACCCTGGCCTTGTACCGGGTGCACCCTACTGAGGTAATCAGTCTTGCTTTAAGCATACTCAGCTTGCTACTGCCTTGGTGTCCTTCAGGGGAATAGAGCTCTGGGGCCATTTTGCCTGTAACACATTATGTCCCATTAGCTTCACAGGTTCCCCATTAATGGTAAGAATAGAAGGATCCTTGAGAATACAGAAATTGCTCAGGTGTGACTATTCTCATGTATGGCTTTTGTTTTTACAGCAAGTGGTATTAAAAATGCAAATTTCACCATCAATTTACATGATGAAACCCCAGATACAGGCTATTTTGCTCAGATAAGTTAAGAATACTGTGTGAAAGACTGATTAATATAGAATGGCCAGCAATTAATGGACAATATATTTTAAATGTAATTCTAGAGGCTACCAATCTATTCTTAACTGAGTCTTCTTTTTCACAAGCAAATACACAACCCTGTTCTTTCAACTGCCAGAGGGACAAAGGCATTATTTGCATATACTAAAAGGAACCTAGTAATGAGCTTTCAAATTACCAAATAAAAGGAGATACTCTTCTGCAGATTGTCCTTTCACTGGATCAAATGAAAGAACATGATAACATTTAAGACCTATTACAGCAGGCTGTGGGAAAATGTACCAAATGACCCATTCTAAACTACCTAGCTGAAACAAAAAGGTAATAAAGACCTAATTATTGCCAGGAATAGCTTGCTACCAATAGATGAAACATTTCTTGATTGCTGACCCTACCAGTAAACAGAGTGAGGCAGTTTCCTTAAGCAGTTCATTTCTGGTATCTTGAAAAAGAAGCATACTGTTATTTATCCATTTATTATTACACTGTCTTTACTGCAGTGGAAATGAAGAGCTACTTGTGATGTTTTTGCAAAGCAATGCCAAGATAAGCTGGTTGGGGTCGGTGCCATGACATTTTGGAGAAGAGTACCCTTAAACAGTAGAATATGTGTGGCCAGTCCTAAATTCTACCAATTTTCATTCATTTTTCATTTCTTAAATTTATGCATCACTTCCAATTCCAAACACAGTCTCAAAGGACTTAAGAGTACAACACAAAACAAAAGATGATACATTAATACCCCGGATAACACTAAAACTTGGTTTCACACGGCTTAGCGTTATCTGGTTTTTAATGTTGTGTGATGCATTGATTGCACAATGTTAAAAAAAGCCCTGTCCCCTTTCTGAAGAGGAAAGAGAACGGGGTAGATCCGTCTGACGCTATGGAAAGAGCAGCAGGGATTCCATGTGCCATTTTGGTTGGGGTGAGGGTGCGCGCGCTCGGTTTCCCCCAACCAAACCACCACTGTGATGCTCACAACAGTGGTTTTGTTGGGGAGAGGGCATGTGCACCAGGCCTCCCCCTAACCCAGCCACCACTGCAATGCTCGCAGTGGCGGTTTTGTTGGGGGAAGGGTTCGCATGCCCATTCTCCCCCTAATCCAACCGCCGCTGCGATGCTCAGAGTGGTGGTTTGTTGGGGGGGGGGATAATGGACACGCACACCCTCCCCCCAATGAAACTGCCACTCTGAGCATCCAATCGCCGGTTTCCTTGGGATGAGAGTGCTCATCTCTCTCTCCCAGAGGAAACTGGCAATCTGACGCCTGGGTCTATGGAGGCCCCCTTGCCCATGACTGTGTAGATCTCTGTAGATCTCCGTAGGCCTCTGTAGATCTCTGCCCCCAAGCCCGCAGGGCTGGTCTCGAGCTCTGTAGGCTTTGGGGCAAAGATCAACATTGGGGAATTTGAGGCAAACTTTTGCATCACACAACGTTATGTTAACATTGTGCAGTGCAAAGGTTTGCCTCAGATTCCCCAACGTTATCCGGTTTTAACGCTGTGCGGTGCACACATTTACCAGGGTATTACTGTACTGTCTGATTTTCAGCATGATCAAGTAAAGGACTATGTTGGATTCCTGCATCAATTATGTCATAGACCCCTTAAAGGTAAAGGTATAGGTAAAGGTCACCCTTGCTTGAAAGCCAGTCATATCTAGCTCTAGGGTTCAGTGCTCTCTGCATCTGCAGACGTTTTCATAGACATTTGGTAGGCATGACTAAACATGCACAGAACACTGTTTACCTTCCCACCAAAATGGTCCTTATTTATCTACTTGCAATTTCTTACTTTCAAACTGCTAGGTTGGTAGGAGTTGGGACAGAGATGGGAGCTTATTCTTCCATGCAGTGCCTGGGAATTGAACTGAGACCTTCCAGACAGCGAGTTCAGCATCTTAACCACTTGACCCACCACAGTCCCTTCCAACTTACTTCTTCTATGATTCTATGTTTAAAGATTTTGCTGTTGGAAACTAGTGTAGGCATGAGTTTAATAATCAGAAAAAAGGCAGGAGCAAGGTGATACATTTATTGGATCACTATAAAAACAATATCTTACATTGCCCAAGCTTTTATGATTCAAAATCACTTCTTTAGACATGCACAAATTTCTTGTATACTGTGCAGGAAAATTATCAATGAAATTCCCAAATGATCATAGCAAGAGAAAGCTTGTAGATACAGAAACAAACTGGTCAGAAGAGAGACAAGGCAGCATATTTTTGGAATCTCAGGGTATTACAAGAGGAAAAATTTCCTACAGTTTCTTTTTGGCTTCTCCCTTCCAAGAACAGCCACCATCTGTAGTCATTCGTTGGAGGGAATGATACTAAAAGTCGTCCTCCACGGACATGTCAGAGATCCATCAGTAATTTGTTCCTCCTCCCCCTCTTGGTATTTAGGAATAAAGAAGTGTGATTTGTTTGGCTTTGTCCATCTGGAGGGCTTTTGAAAGCAAAGAAATAACATGCATCATAACAGCACAACCCGACTTAGAAGCAAGTCTCACTGAGTTGACCATGATTCCTGAGCGGGATTTACTCCCAAATAAATATGAATCTGATTACAACCTAAATAAGTAAATAGAACCAGATCTTCTGTTCACTAGTTATTTTGGTCAAATACACACCTTTCAAAATATATCACAGGGCAAGAATCTGACTTCTTTTAAGAGTGAAACAAAATGTGTGTTTATAATTATGATTCCAAATAACATTGGCTGGGAGGATAAACATTTGTCTGTTGGTAAGACTTTTCAGGCTCATATTTCCAAAGCCAGTAGCTATGGTGACTGAAAAACTATGAGACAAGAGGGAAATAATCATTTTTTCTCAAAATATATTAGGATGGCATAAATGAAATTACAAACAAAATCTCTCTGTGTGTACTGTGACAAAATCTCCAGTGCCATTATAAAGTAGTATTGAGATAGGACACCAACATGTATAGCATAGAATTGGTAATACAGTAATAGGTTCGGGGACATATGCAAAAACACATTTCAGCCATGTTTAACTCCTTATCTTTTCTCAATCTATATGGAGATTGGCATTCTGAGGCTTCCTACCTTCATTTCTCTCCAAGGCACTTCCTGTTTCTTGTTGCTTCTCATTTTTTTCCTATAGATATCTATATGAGTTTCTGTTAAAACCATAATGGAATATTTCCTTTCACTGTATGTATATCTGGAACATCCATGAGATTATATTTGTGTTTCCCTCCCACCCCAGGTCTTTCCTTCCTGTCAAATAATAAGGTTAATTAAAATAAATAATAGATCCATGGATTTCTCAAAAACCAAACATCTTCATGGTGTAAATTTGTCACACCCATAACTAAGCCACATTACAACCATCGGAACCCTTGAATCACATGATCTGAACTGGCAACTCTCTGATTCATAACTGATTCCCTTAGACAATTTTGTTGTTCTCAAATGCAACTTGTATCTGACAATGCATTTTTTCCTGAAGCAGGAAAAAATGTCATTGATGTGAATTTGTTTAAGGTGGATCCCAGATTGCCATGAAGTGACCCAAATATTATGATCACAGAGCCATCTCCTGTGCCACACATGAAATGTGACATGTAGGATTTAACACTGGGACTGCAATGGGCTGTCGCAGTCTTGAGGATATGGACAAGGTGCACCTTCACACCCAGTCCATCTGCCATGGCCTCTTCTGCCTCCATGGCTGTTGGGAATCCTCCACTCATTTTGCCACTGGGCCCAATGTGATGTTTTCCAGTGGAATTTCCTCCACTGAGGGAACCATCACCCCACCTAAAGGCACTCATCTGCCTATTGCCACTGGCCCCTTTAGGGAGTCAGATTAGTTAACCGCCACCTGACACTCAGCGTTGAGTCAAGTGTACGGTCTCCGTAGTGGGATGTGTGGCCAGACATGCAATATACTATTTCTATTTCACTATGCATACTTGTCCAGGTTGGAGAAAATGTTAGAAAACAAGATGACGGTAGTGGAGAACATTAGAAAAAAATAGATTTAACAAATTTACTCTTGTACATCCTAATATTCGATTGGAAGCAAGCCAATACAGTTGTGTTCTTTGCATGTTTTCCCAAATCTTCCAGTCTTAAAATATTCCAACTGTACAGTCTTCAGAGTTATCCTTCTGAAAAACTAATTTTTCTCAGCTCTACTTTTTCTGAGATGGTGCTATCAACAATGGGTAGACGTCGGAAAGAGATCAAACTATATGTATCACTCTGTTACATTTTCCTTTCAGTGTTTTGCAGATGCTGGTGTGGAAATCAACAGTTCCTTGTACTGATACAAAGTGAAATGTGAAGGCTAGTAAAATTCTCACCTCTCCTTATCACCCTGTAATAAAAAGAGCTCTAAGCAGTCTGGCAGCATTATGATACAAAGAATTGTGTTTGGAAATATGAAGCCAGATGGGATTCCAGCTGCCAACTAAAAAAAACACATCAAGACTCCAATTAAAATGTATTTTGGGTTATATAGTACTACAGTTTTGCAATAATTAGTTTTTGAATTATAGAAAGCAGATACTGTCATGTAGTGTTGCATCCTCTTGAGTTTGTTACTACTTCATTTTAAATATTGAACATAGGAATACTGAGCTTTAATCTTCTACTTGGAACAAACACTGTGTTCAGTTTTTTTGCAGGAGAAAAATGCGCAGGTTAGTATCTTGTCCATTGATTTGCAAAAAAGGGACACATCAGTGATGCTACCATAGTATAATATTTGTGGCAGCTCCATTCCTGATTCCATACCAGGTTGTCAGAGTCTGATCTAAGTAATGATAGTCCTCCTCAGGGTTTATGTAAAAAAGAAAGTAAATTGTGTGTATCTTGTACACTGCCCAAAAGAAAGTCAAAAACATAAGATAGCTTTGGACTGCATTGGAGTTTTCATCGAGCTGTGTATTACAAAGCTGGAGGTTGTGCAGGAAAAATAGTCCTGAAATCCAAAATGATAATCTGAATGGAGATGTGTCTCAAGCCCACCTGCACAGATCCAGGAAGGGCTTTATAGTAAGAACAAACAGAAGAGCAAAATCAAATTAGAAGATGGAGGAAGGAGCTCACTGGACCAGGATAATATTAAAGGAGGATATGGCTAAGGAATTCGACTTCCCCTATGTCACTTGGAGGACCCTGAAAAGGCTGAATACCTAAATGTAAGACCAACATGCTCAAGCGGGGCTGCTGGCAGACATCAACGCACAGCGTGAATGTGGAGAGATACAGAATCTGGCTCACTTGCTGGTCTGCCAGTTACTACCAGAAACATGTACCAATGAGGACTTAAGTTTGGGCAATGACAGAGCAAAAATGGTGGCTTGGTTTTGGCAGTTTAAAGTTTGAGCTAGACATGAAAGAAGAAGATTTACAGGTCAAATGGGAGTACACAGGGGTATATCTGAATGAAAGTTAAAGTCAAGTAGAGGGAGTTCGACAGATGGTGGCAAGAATGTAGGATCTGCCCAAGCAATGAATCAGATATCACTGATGTTTTGTCAAGTTTGCTTTGGCCACCAAGGTTACTGTTGACTCTTCTTCATTAACAGCTATCAGTGGTCGACCATGAGCTTCTTTTGTTTTGAGTTCTTTGTACTCTATACCCTGATCCTCTGGCACTCCGTCAGTGAAAAAGGGTGGCTCATGTGCCAAGATCTGAACATCCTTTGGAGAGACTGAGCCCTCCTTGGCTGGCATGGGCTGTGTACTATGCCTCAGAAAGTGTGCTGCCAGTGGGGCCATCTGTTTTGTTTTCCCTCCTGCTAAAACAAAACTTCATGGTCTTTGTCCTCCAAAGAGAAACAAGCCAGGAAAGACATGAGGTAGATTTTGCCTTTAGTGGTTGCAGCCACTGCCTCCTCTTTCTTAAAGAAGTATGAAAAAAAATCCTGGAGAGCTAACGTGGTAGGGCTTGTCCTTCTTTGTTTAATATTTGTTTAATTTATTTGTTTAATATTTTGGGAAGAATCTCTATGCCCAAAAATCTGCTATAGTAAAGAAATCAATTAAAAAGATGAAAAAAAGCAATGCTCTACTATGCACAAAATTTCAAAAAGATATATCGAATCCTTCCAAAAACATTTCTCAAGTAATGCTGTGCTGAAGAATGCTTACATAGTATATAATCTGATTGTATTTTTCCATGATACAATTTTAGTCACTTTCTCTTTCAACACTAAAGGCACAATTTCAATGAGCTAAGATGGCTGAGCACATGCTAAATCCTACCCTCTCCCAGCCTAGAGAGGGACTCGATGGGATTGTGGTGGCTTAGTGGCTAAGATGCTGAACTCGATGACTGGAAAGTCAGCAGGTTAGCAGTTAGAGCTTCAGAGGTATACAGAAAACTTTTCCTCAGTTTTAGCCATCATGGGAGTTAGTGTCCATGAAGTGGATGGGTTTGATACTTTAGTACTTTATTTTGTACGTTATATACTAGCATCTTTTGATGTACTTCCTCTTCATCCCTAACTTGCTAAATAATAGAATGTTTCAGTGAGGGTAAGTTCAGGCAGCCAATAATAATCCTGCATGATTAATTAAGAGCTCCATCTGTTTGTTTGGCATGGGCTCATTTATACCATACAGCACTAGCATATCCTATGCCAGGAGTTCTCAACCTTTTAAAGATGGGCGCCGGGTCACGCTCCCTCAGACAACTTTGGTGGCTGGATGGCCTCCAACCACATGGCACTTCCTGGTGTGGTGGAGGTGGTAGTTTGTTGTGCTTCAGTCGCACAGTCGACTCTGACCCTTTGCAATCCTATGGACCATTGCCCACCAGGCACCTCTGTCCTCCACCCTCCTTCTCAACCCACCCAGCTCTGTGCCCACTGCATCCACAATACCACCTAGCCATCTCATTTTTGGGCACCCCATTCTTCTTTTGCCCTCCACCTTTCCCAACATCAAGGCCTTATCAAGTGAATCCTCTCTTCTCATTTGGTGTCCAAAGTACTTCAGCTTCATCTTTACTATTTAACCTTCTAGGGAGCTGTTAGGGTTGATTTCTTCTAAGACTGACCTATTTGTTCTCCTTGCTGTCCAGGGGACTCTCAAAACTCTCCTCCCAACACCACATTTCAAAGGCATCTATTTTTCTGCGCTCAGCTTTCCTTATGGTCCAGCTTTCACAATTGTATATTACCACCGGGAATACCATTGCCTTGACTATGCGAATTTTCATTTGCAAGGTGATGTCTCTACTTTTCACTATATTCCCCAGGTTTCTCATCGCTTGCCTCCCAAGCATCAGTTGCTTTTTTATTTCATGGCTGCAATCTCCATCTGCAGTGATCTTTCATCCTAAGAAAGTAAAGTCTGTCACTGCTTCTACTTCTTCCCTATCTATTTTCCAGGGACTGATAGGACCTGTTGCCATGATCTTATTTATTTATTTACTCAGGGTGGCTTACAGTCAGAAAAAAACACAAAAAACACATAGCACAAACAGCTAAAATCCATTCCTCCTCCCGGCCAGAGGACATTAGTCTTATCCTTCCCTGGGCAGGTAGAGCCCAGGATTAGGAAGTGGAAGCTTCCATCTAAAAGCCTTAAAACTGTTAAAATTTAAAATTAAAGTCTAAAAAAGATTAAAAACAGATTAAAAACACACCAGATGCTACAACTACTAATTTAAAAGTAGAGAAAGAGAGGCGCTCAGATCACCCAATGTGCTGGGGTCATTATACCTTCTGCACCCCATATCTGTCCCGCCAGCCATGTTTTTAGATTCTTCCTAAAGGGCAGCAGCTCTGTCTGGAGACGTAGCTCCGTAGGCAGGTGGTTCCATAGGGCCGGACCAGACACAGAGAAGGCCCTCCTTCTAGTGCCAGAAAGATGTCCCTCCCTGGCCGATGGAACAACTAGGGAGCCTCTCCAGTCTGCTCTGGTGGGACGGGCAGATGTTCTTGGGGTGAGGCGGTCTCTTAAGTATCCTGGCCCACTACCATGTAGGGCTTTAAAGGTAATAACCAGCACCTTGAATTGCACCCGGAGGCAAACCGACAACCAGTGCAGCTCCCGAAGCAGAGGCGAGGCATGTGCATACCGCCCACACCCTATCACAACCCGGGCAGCCACATTCTGGACCAGTTGAAACCTCCGAATGGTCGTCAAGGGCAGCCCTATGTAGAGCGCATTACAGTAATCAAGTCTGGAGGTGACCAGAGCGTGTGTGATCATAATCTTGGTTTTCTTGATATTAAGGCTCAAGCCAGCTTTTGCACTCTCCTCCTTCAACCTAAGCAAGAACTTCTTTAGGTCATAGCGAGTTGAGGAGGATGGTGGAGGACAGAAGTGCCTGGCGGACAGTGGTTCATGGGGTCGGTCGCAAAGGGTCGGAATCGACTGTGCGACTGAACAACAAACGAGTTATATAAGCTATAAGTAAAAAAGTGAATGAGTCGTTGACACCCCAAAAACCCTAAATCTGTGTGGACAAGGGAAATGAAGGAAAGATCATCAGACCGCAATTATAAAAGATTTACTAGACTAGAGCCAGAGATGCAGGATTCTGATAGTGAACAAGGAGCTACCCAGGGTAGTATTGAGAAACCACAAATAGACTCTACAAACATCATGAATAAAGAAATGGGGGCTTTGGGGAAAAAAATAGAGTCTAGAATGGATAAGATGGAATCATACTTGCAACAAGATGAAGCATCTAGGAAACAAATTAAAGATGATATTATAAAAGGCCAGCAGGATTTGAGAGATATTATAGCTAATTTCATGAAGGCAGTGGACACAAAGCTAATATTAATTGAAACAAAATTTAAAAATGCAGAAGACAAGATTAAAGTCATCCAACAGAAGGAGAGTACTAAAAATATAAAATTCGATAATCATGAGGATAGACTTTCAAGATTGGAAGACCAAATAAATAATAACAAGAAGAAGAAGAAGAAGAAGAAGAACAACAACAACAACAACAACAACAATAATAATAAAATTTCATTGAAAAAACCCCATGCCAATTAAAAAATAGGATACAGTATTAAACTGGTTGCATACAATGGAAATAGACAAAGAAATTGGTTTGGAGGCAATTCAGGGAGTATATCATATTGGTCAGAAAGGAGTAGGACAGATAAAAAGACCAATACAGTATTAGTAAAATTCACGAATCTGGAAACAAAACTAAGAATAATGACAAGATTGAGAGATTTAAATGCTTTAAATGGTAATTTAAATTATTTAAATTAAATTATCTGATTATCTAATAACCTGGTCTGACCCTTGCCCATATGGCTGTGCTTCAAAATTTCCTTGTTGGAAAGCCATGACAGATATTGATTGCTACAGAGCCTTTGTGGTGAAATGGTTAAACTGCAGTACTGCAGCCAAAACTCCGCTCACAATCTAAGTTTGATCCCAATGAACTCGGCTGACTCAGACTTCCATCTTTCTGAAGTCAGTAAAATAAATATCCAGTACATTGGGACAAAATATTAACTTATGAAATGCCCACTCACATGATTAGAATTTAATAGATTGGTAGCAGAATTCCTGATCACCTATAACTACCACAATAGTCTAGTAGAAAGTTGAAAAGTGACCTGCATCAATTTTAATTTTGAACCCTCTTTAAAAAGACCCATGTTCTTTAATACACTAGATTCTCAAGTACTTTTCCTTATTTTCTTATCTTTTCCAGTTTTACCAGCTAAGGCTCCTTGAAGGAAGCGGAACATTCAGACTGAATATTTTCCAAGTGGCAGTTTGTGACAGATCCCCATGAACTCTGTCAAATTTCACTATCTTATCATCTACTTCTCCCCCAGGGCTTAGCAGACAAATTTGGACAGATGAGCGATTGGGTTACATTTCACAAATACACCAGAATTTTCTGTTCTTTTTTTCTTCACAGGAAATGAAAAGATAAGTGTTAAGCAACAACAAAAATCTAACTGCATTTGTAATAATTTGCCAGGTCATTCTAACTCTGGTCTAGAAGGCATGAAAAGCCATGGGGGAAAATCACGTTTCTGCTTAGTTAACAAGACCATCTAGGCTTGCTTATACATATATAAGCAATAAGAAAATAAATAAAGACACATTGCTAATACATTGAGGAGCCTTGGTGATGCAGTGGATAAGCTGCTGTACTGCAACCAAAAGCATTATTATTATTATTATTATTATTATTATTATTATTATTATTATTATTATTATTATTATTATTATTATTATTATTATTATTATTATTATTATTATTATTATTATTATTATTATTATTATTATTATTATTTGCAGTGCTTGTCCCAGGTATAAAATTGCTAGGTATGATTCTGGCCACCCTCACTCCCACCCCCCACCCCAATTTTTCAGCAGTGGATTAAGGGATGGCTTCTTCCTCCTCCTCCTCCTCCTCCTCCTCTTCATCTTCTTCTTCTTCTAGCTGTTGTTATTAAGGGACCACAAAATTTATTAGGGAATTTTGGTTATTAATCTTAATTAGTAAAGTATCAGGTAGAAAAAAACAAAAACAGCAACATGGAGGAAAAACAGAGAGATAAACTCAGTCTCGTTAAATTGCCCCACAAACTAGCACTTTGTATGATAATACCATAAAATATAGAAGTATTTAAAGAAGGAAAAAAACTATCTTTATTTACAGTTGTTATGTATAGTTAGCAACAGCAATCATACTTACATACCTCCCCATAGTGCTTATAGCACTCTCTGGGTGATTCACAAGTTAAATAGCATGGTTGCCCCCAACATGCTGGGTGAGGATTTTACCGATCTCAGAATGATGGAAGGTTGAGTCAGCCTTGAGCCCTGGTCAGGATTGAACTTGCAACCTTCTGGCTGCAGTACAACAATTTAACCACTGTGCCGCCAAGGCTCTCTAGTTACAGTCAGAATAATTAACAAAAAAAGAAAATTGGAGTCTCCAGTGCTTGGAGAGAGCCTCCTATGTTTGCTGCTTGATCAGAGGTCAAAGAAAGAAGGAAAATAATCAACAAAACAATGGAAGAAAGAACAAGCAGGAAAAGGGAGTGGGGTCTTGCTGTTCTACCCATGGTGATCACTGTGTATGAGGGTGAAAGCAGGACACCCTGGACTGCCAGAAAGATTAATAAGTGGATTACAGAGGAAATCAAGGGTGAACTATCTCTCGAGGCAAATATAATTAAACTGAAGTCCTCAGTTAAATTTCCTTCATGCTTTTCAGAAGATTTGTTTGTAACGGATGTTGTGTTACTGTGGACACAACTCAGAGGACTAGAGTTGCCAGAAGTTGAATAACCTTTTGTGTCCGGTTCAGCAGATATGAGTTATCTGCCTCCCTTTCAATTTGAGTACCCAAATAACATGTTGCATCCTCTAAAACCCCTTTATTTCAATCTCTATGCTAAGATGGTGTACAATGTCTTTGTACTCCTGTTCCCTCTGAGTAGCCAAAATGAGGTCATCAACATGAGCAAGAATAAAACTTAAATGCCCATTTCTCCTTCTAGTACAGGAGGTCTCAACCTTTTTAAGCCAGGGGTCGGGTCACATTCTCTCAGACAGCTTCAGGGTCCTGATGGCCATTTTGCCCTTCCTCCACCACATGGCACTTCCGGGTGTGGTGGAGGCAGGGGGGGCACATGAAATGGTGCCAGGGGCCACATCCAACCCACAAGCTGCAGGTTGAGAATCCTTGTTCTAGTGGCTTTTTAATCTGCCTATGAAAAAAAAATGCAGTATTGACATTTAGGTGCTTGACTTGCATGTGTTTGGAGGCTGCCACACTCTGCAGCATTCTTATAGTCTCATGCTTGACAACTGAAGCAAAGCTTTCATCAAAGTCTTCTCCATACTTCTGTAGGAATCCTTTGGCAACCAGTCTTACTTTGTAGTGTTCCACTTCTCCTTCTGTACCCTGCTTCATCTTGAAGAGCCACTTGCACCCAATGTTTTTCTTGCCTGATGGTAATTTGGTCTCTTGCAGCATCTCTCCATCTGGCAGCTTCAGCTACTGGCATCTGTTCAATTTCCTCCCAGGTCACTGGCTCATTCATCAGTGATGACTTTGAAAGGCAGGTGAGGTAAAGAAGCAGTACAACTTTGTTGAGTCGTGACAATAGACTCTGGAGCAGATTGTGGCATTGGTGCCTCTTCCAGTTCAACAGCCTTGATATCTCCATCTCTGTCCCCTTCTCTTGGTGTACTGCTTGCTGTACTATGTGACTCATAGTCTTTCTACTCTCTGTTTGCTTCATATTGTGAAGACACTGGAACTGGCCTGTCCAGGAGAGATTCAGCATAGGGGTCTTGCTCTTCAGAGGCATTTTAAAATTTATTAGTTTAAAGCCTTTGCCAACAAGACATAACTAAATAAAATAGACTGTACTATTCTAGAATCCAGTTTATGCCTTTTCTGTTTGGGTGTGTAGGCATAAGCTAGGCTTCTGAAGACTCTACTGTGTTCCACATTTGGCATTCTGCCATGCCATAATTCAAATGATATTTTTGTAGTGCCTTAGGTTGATAATCTGTTCCAGAGATAAGTTGCAGTCATTGAATCACACAAACATCAAAAAATTGGGCATCTCTGCATCCACAAGCATGCATCTTGTCATCTCCAAATGAGATCTCAGTTTCCTTTGAGCTGTTCCATCTTGCTCAGGAATATGTGCAAAATTCCTCCTGTCCAAAATATTGGGTTCCTCCAGAAAGGCCTGTGTGTTGTACTCACCCTCCTGGTCTATCTGAAATTTCCCTTTAAACATATTCCTTTTTATGAGCCCATACTTCTTCAGGGATTCTTGAGGGACTGCGGTGGCTCAAGTGGTTAAGATGCTGAACTTGAAGACTGGAAGGTCAGAGTTCGATACCCGAGTACCTGCATGACGGAGTGAACTCTCGTCTCTGTCCCAGTTCCTGCCATCCTAGCAGTTCGAAAACAAGAAATTGCAAGTAGATAAATAGGGACCACTTTGGTGGGAAGGTAATCAACATTCTGTGCACTTTGGTGTCTAGGCATTCCATGCCACATGTCCACGGAAATGTCTGCAAACGCAGACAGTGCTGGCTCTTTGGCTATATACAGAGATGAGCACTGAACCCTAGAGTCAGATACAATTGGCTTTTGAGCAAGGGTGACCTTTACTTTTACCTTTACCTTACTTCTTCCGTATCTCATGTGTCCCATTCTTCTTCATCACTAGGTAGATGACAAAGTACAGTACCTCAAAAATCAAATATTAAACCATATCTATTGGGACCTAGTGATGGCACATTAAGCAGCCCACACAAATCACTATATATTAGATGTAACATCTTGGTGCATCTTCTCTCAGTCCTTAGTGGGAATAAGAGCCTAACAATCTTTTCTGTGATATACAGCTTATGCACATGACAATATTATTTGCATCATGTTAGTCTACCTTGAAAAATGTATATTCAGAAAGATTCAGTTTGTAGACATCACTTGATTTAAAAGCTAAAAAATATACTTAATTATGTTTCTTTAATATACACTTCATTTTCAACATGTATGGAAAAACCCTTGACATCTAGGGCCGATGCACTTAACCTATTGCATTGCAAATCAGAAACATATAGAACAGTGATGGCGAACCTTTTAGAGACTGAGTACCCAAACTGCAACCCAAAACCCACTTATTTATCGCAAAGTACCAACACAGCAACAGGGGAGGAAGGAAACACTCCGATTGGACTGATGGCCAGAGGTGAACTGGATTGCTTCTCTCGGCCTCTTCTCTCGGTGATATGTTATTGATATGTGATATGTTATTTATATGTGATACTTTGATATGTTATTGATATGTGTTATTTTGATATGTTATTGATATGTGTTATTTTGATATGTTTTAATATGTGATATTTTATGATCTATGTTGTTAGCCGCCAGAAGCGTAGCGTGCCTTGGCGGGGCCCCGTATAAAAATTTGTTTGGGGGCCCTTAGGAAGGGTAAAGATTTCTCACAAAAGAAAAAAATGCATAAAATTACTTAAACGGAGAAATCCCGCAGCCTGCGATAACCGATGTAGGGTGTTGCCAACTTTTGAACGCACGCTTTACAAAGCTGGCTTGAGACTAAATATCAAGAAAACCAAGATCATGGCAACAGGCCCTATCAGTCCCTGGAAAATAGATGGGGAAGAAGTAGAGGCAGTTACAGATTTTACTTTCCTAGGATCAAAGCTCACTGCAGATGGGGATTGCAGCCATGAAATAAAAAGGCGACTGATTCTCGGGAGGCAAGCGATGAGAAACCTGGGGAACATAGTGAAAAGTAGAGACATTAAATTGCAAACAAAGATTCGCATAGTCAGGGCAATGGTATTCCCTGTGGCAATGTATGGTTGTGAGAGCTGGACCATTAGGAAAGCGGAGCGCAGAAAAATAGACGCCTTTGAGATGTGGTGTTGGAGGAGAGTTTTGAGAGTCCAATGGACAGCGAGGAGAACAAATGGGTCAATCTTAGAAGAAATCAAGCCTGACTGCTCCTTAGAAGGTCAAATAATAAAGATGAAGCTAAAATACTTTGGACATCAAATGAGAAGAGAGGATTCACTTGAGAAAGCCTTGATGCTTGGAAGGGTAGAGGGCAAAAGAAGAAGGGAACGGCCCAAGATGAGATGGCTAGATGGTATTGTGGAGATAATGGGCACAGAGCTGAGTGAGTTGAGGGGGATGGTGGAGGACAGGAATGCCTGGAGGACAGTGGTCCATGGGGTCGCAGAGGGTCGGAATCGACTGTGCGCCTGAACAACAACAACATTTGTTTTGCTTACGCACGTTGGGGGCCCCGTGGCCCTCCTCCCACCTTTGGTCCAACTTTCCTCCCCTTTGCGTTATCTCTTTGCTTCCCATTAGAAAACCTGTCCAGGGCGGGCAGGCAGGCGCTGAAGAGCAGCGCCACCCTTTTGCGGGTAACGGGCAGGAGGAATTGGGGGTTGGGGCCGCGCGCGCACCCCCGCTCTCTCGCGTGAGTGGAGGCGACAGAAGAAGCAGCGGAGAAAGGAGAGCCCTGCCCTCCCTTCTTTGTCCTGGGCAGGTGGGAGGGGGCAGCCCAAGGCCTCCCAGAAAGGCACCCGCCCCCAGCCCACTTCCGGCGTCCTCTCCCAAGGCTCCCTGGCCGTCGCCTCCCTCCCGCTCTGCATTTGTTTTGCTTACGCACGTTGGGGGCCCCCGTGGCCCGGGGGCCCCGTATAATTGATACGGCTGATACGGCGGTAGCTACACCCCTGTTAGCCGCTCTGAGTCGCTTCATTGAATAGAGTGGCATACAAATCCAAAATACAAATAGAAACTCTGTGCTGGGAGAGGGAGGAAGTGCTCCCATTAGGCTGCTGGGCAGAGGGGCGGGGCAAACTCTGTGCTGGGGTGACTGCACGGGTGCCCACAGAGAGAGCTCCAAGTGCTACCTCTGGCATGCATGCCATAGGTTCATCACCACTGATGTAGAACATCACTTAGAGTACTGATACTGATTTCATTGGGCAAATCACATTGTAAAACACTAATCCAGTTCCTTCAACATTCATGAAATCAGCATTGGGTATTTGAATATTTCAACCAGCAACTAAGGTAATAAAGAATTCTCTCATATATGTGGCATGGCTAGTGTATCCTGAATCAATGATCCACTCCATTGATTTGTGTTCAAAATTATAAACCATGCAAGCTCTGTGCTTAAAAGCCTTGCTGATTTCATGAATGCTAGTCTCATAAAACTAGTTTTTACTTATATCTTTTGTTCTACAGAACAGTTTTGGCTACCATTGATTGAAAAATCTCTGGGTGGGGGAGGGTGAACATTCGTTAGCGTGATAGTTCTTCCCACTAAAATTAAAGCAGAAATTTGAGAAGTGCAGAAAAGGACTCTGTTAGTGGGGTTAATGGCAAAGGACAATCGTATTAAGGTATACCCAGTGTTAGTGCATGCAAAATTGCTATTATCCCAAGAGAGTGGTATATAAATTGAATGAAATACATTAAAGGATCCCCTAGCCATCTACACTGACCAGTGGATTCTGGGAATTGTACTACAAGAAGAAGAAGAAGGTAACATTGCCCAGCTCTGCCCTGTATTATCTTTTGGGGAATGGAAGAAGAACAGGAAATCAAAGATCAAAAGTGCTTTTACCCTTAATGCTCATTGAGTTCAAAGGAGCTTCTGAGTTCCAGGAGGCTTCTGCTGAAGTGAGAGAACTGAAGAATCAACTGACTGCAAAAAAACCATTTCTGCTCGAGTTACTGGGTCAACTTCATGCATTTTTTATCAAATCACAACTTCCTGCCAGCTACATGGTTGTTCTTGCCAATTTTCATGAAGAACTGGAGAAGTTCTTGTGGTTTCAACATGATCTGTCAGTGTGAGATGAGAATTTTGGCACATTCAGAAACAAACAGATAAACAAACCTGCCCAGATGCTTGTTTTCATAAATTGTGTCATTGAAAACTCTGAGTTGGCAGAACTTCATTCCATGCTTGGGAAAATGCCTAACAAAAAAACAAAACAAAATAATGAAATCTGGGCTGTTGCAAAGTGACAGAAACCCGAGGCAAACATCTGAGTACTGATGACATTTCCTTTCTGATGGAAAAGACAAACTGACTTCTTATCCCGCTTCAGGGAAGAGTGATGGGCAATATAGTTACAGATCTCAATGACTTGTAATTTGGCCTTGGAATGTCAGGGTTGAATTCTATCCACGAAAATCCTCTAAGGGTATAGACAGAGATACATTTTGAAGGGTATTTTGTATAGCATCTCCAGTGCTCTGTAAATTAAGATAAATGCATCCTCTTCAGAGCTGAGCTCTGACAAAGCCACTTAGGTTTTTCTCATGGGTTTGTGATCTGACCCATGAGACTGGGGTGGCCCATCACTCTGTTGGAGCCAAAGCCTAAGGTTCCCATCATGCAGTGTCCTAGTGGACTGGGGGACAGATGGGGCTGAAGTAGCTCAGGCTTTTGAAGCCTTGGCTGATAAACCTCCAAAAAGGTGTGGGGTGGAGTCACTTGTGTGTGTGTGGGGGGGGGGGAGTTGAATGTTATTTATTTATTATTTATTTATTTATTTATTTATTTATTTAGATTTATATCACCGCCCACTCGCCGTGGCGACTCAGGGCGGTTTACTATCAGGAAAAAACAAAACAACAACAACAACAACACACACAACACACACAACACAAACAGCTAAAATCCACTCCTCCTTCCGGCCAGAGGACGTTAGTCTTTTCCTTCCCTAGGCAGATAGGGCCCAGGATTAGGAAGTGGGAGCTTCCATCTAAAAACCTTAAATTTTAAAATTTAAAATTTAAAATCTGAAAAAGATTTTTAAAAAGATTAAAAACAGGCCAGATGCTACAACTATTAATTTAAAAGTAGAAAAAGAGAGGGGCTCAGATCATCCAATGTGCTGGGGGTGGAGGAGGAGAGCAAACAAGTGATAGGTGTGCAGAAGAAGGAGCCAGAATGGACAGAGGAGGAGAAGGAACAAATGGGACAGTCAAAAAGGGGACGCCAACCTAGAGCAGAAGTAGAGGAGTCGGTCTTCTTCTTTGGTGTCCAAATCAAATGCTGGACTACCAAAACGAAGCCACTTTCTTGGTTTTGCCATTGGCCCAACTTAAGTCCCAATCAGTGCATGATTCTGGCTTGGGTTATCAAGTTTGTACATGCAGTGGCGTCGCGCAGCGTTGAGCCGCCTGGGGCAAAGAAGAAAATCGCCGCCCGCCCCCCCCCCGCTCGCTGCCCCCCCCCCACCGCTCGCCCCCCCCCCAGGCAGAAGGCGCTCCCTCCCCTGCTGAATAGTGGGCACCCCCCCCCCTGCCAGCCCGCCGCCAGAAGTTCGAAAAAGGTAAAGATCGCGGCTCGACTGCGGGGGTTAGCTGGGATCCCGAGGGTTCCCCCCATCCTCGCCTAATCCCCGCAGAGCCGTCCGCGTGCACGCCCGAGGATTCAAAAGGGTAGGAATACCCTTTCGAATCCTCGGGCGTGCGCGTGGGCAGCTCTGCGGGGGTTAGGCGAGGATGGGGGGAACCCTCGGGATCCCAGCTAACCCCCGCAGTCGAGCCGCGATCTTTACCTTTTTCGAACTTCTGGCGGCGGGCTGGCAGGGGGGGGTGCCGACCCACCCACCCAGCCAGCTTGCCGTCAGACTGGGCGCTCGTCGGGGGGGGGGTGGCGCCATAGCGGGGAGCCCCTGGCTGCTGGCTGGGTGGCTGGGGGGGAGGAGGTGGGCAGCGCGCGCGTGCAGGACTTCCCAGGTGGAGGCCGAGCCTTTTGCTGGTGATCGCTGCTCGCCTCCGTGGCCGTCCCATTGGCTTGGGTACTCCTTTAACCGGCCTCGGTCGCCAGCAACCGAGGCCGGTTAAAGGAGTACCCTAGCCAATGGGACAGAGGCGAGCAGCGCTCGCCAGCAAAAGGCTCGCCCTCCACACACCTGGGAAGTCCTGCACGCGCGCGCTGCCCACCTCCTCCCGCCCAGCCACCCAGCCAGCAGCCAGGGGCTCCCCGCTATGGCGCCACCCCCCCCCCCCCGACGAGCGCCCAGTCTGACGGCAAGCTGGCTGGGTGGCTAGGGGTGGGGGGGAGGAGGTGGGCAGCGCGCGCGCGCGCGCGTGCAGGACTTCCCAGGTGTGTGGAGGGCGAGCCTTTTGCTGGCGAGCGCTGCTCGCCTCCGTCCCATTGGCTAGGGTACTCCTTTAACCGGCCTCGGTTGCTGGCGACCGAGGCCGGTTAAATGAGTACCCAAGCCAATGGGACGGAGGCGAGCAGCGCTCACCAGCAAAAGGGCCGCCCTCCGCCTGGGAAGTCCTGCTTCCTTCCTAAGCCCAGGCAGAGGGAGGAGGCCAAAGTGGTGAGGACATTTTGCCGCCCCCTGAAAGCCGCTGCCCGGGGCATCCGCCCCCCCCCCCCGCCCCCCCGCCCCACGCTACGCCACTGTGTACATGAGTTACCAAGGAGGACCCTTGGACCAATAAGTGGGTCCAGTTCACGGTACCCCAGGGAGTTGTGGATTAGCAAGACTGGGAGAAGAAGCCCCATAAACCTTTGTCCTGGGTGAGCAGCAGTCCCTCCTAGTCCCACAAAAGGCACTAAAAGGGATTGGTAGAGCCATGCTGATGTCTATCTGGGAACCTGTAAGGGGCCTGTTGCGCCTTTGCGTGTATCAACTGCCACTGTCACATTTTCTGGTTTTGCTGTGCCTGGACAAGGACTTCAGGCCTGTTTGCGGCAGTGCTGAAACTAGCTGGGGGTGGGGGGACAGGGATCCAAATGAGAAAGGATGATATGAATGGCACCGTGCAGACTGAGGACCCTCCTCTTGATGTCTGGAAGGAGAAGTTGAGGAATGGATAACCTCTATTCGAAAACATTTGATGTAGGAGTCGAATTGCCATCATTACTTTTGAACTGCATATAGCCACAAAGGGTAGATTATTTTAACAGTATGTGGGGGATGCATTTAATTTTTTTAAAATAATCTTTTGTCAGTTTTTCCATTTCTTAGTAATTAATATATCCTTATAAATAGCAAGGGCGGATTTGGTAAAAATAAAATAAAATACTGTAGTAGTGTGGAACCATGGAAACCTGCTTAAATCCATTACACCCTACAATCAGGGTCCTGTCTCCCACCTGAAGGTAAGCTGTTTTCCCTGGCAGTGGTAGACATGGGAGATGTCAGGAGCAGAGGGGCTGAGAAGAGCTATCACTGTAAGAGGGCAAATGAGCCCATCTTATTTGGAAGCTATCATCAAAAGAACACAGTGGAGGCAATGGCCAAATGAGATAATCTGCAGATACAGTTGTACCTCGCTTAAAGAGCATAATGTGTTCCACAGGATTGCTCTTTAAGCGAATTTGCTCTTTAAGTGAAACACCATTGTAAGTGACCAATTGTGGGGGGATTGCGAACCCCGATTTATTTGTTAAGCAAGTTTTTGGTTGGTTTTATTTGTTAAGCGAAGCGACCATTCAGAGAAAATTCTGCTCTTTAAGCGAGTTACTCTTTAAGCGAGGCGCTCCTTATGCAAGGTTTGACTGTATGTACTAAAGTAAATAATCTTTAAAATGGTAATCGGTGGACCTGACTACAGATGATATTTTATATTCCAGTGATGGCGAACCTATGGCATGCGTGCCTGAGGTGGCACTCAGAGCCCTCTCTGAGGGCACCCATGCAGTCACTCCAGCACAGAGATCACCTGGCCCCTCCATCCAGCAACCCAATGGGAGTACTTTCTCCCTCCCCACAACACAGAGTTCGCCCTGCCCCTCTGTCCAGCAGCCCAATGTTGCTATATTGGCACTTTGCAATAAACAAGTGGGTTTTGGGTTGAAGTTTGGGTGCTCAGTCTCTAAAAGGTTCACCATCACTGTGATATTACATTGAAAGGTGGCCATGCCCACCTCCTTGCCTTGCCCCATCAGATTTTGTCCCTGCAAGTGGTTCAAGGCCTCCCTTGCTCAAAAGCCAGTCATATCCGACTCTAGGGTGCAGTGCTCATCTCCATTTACTGCCAAAGAGCCAGTGCTGCCTGTGTTTGCAGATGTATACATGGCCATATGGCAGGCATGACTAGAAGGCCCACGATGTAGGCTCCGCCCATGATGTAGGCTCCACCCATTATGTAAGCTATGCCCACAACGTAGGCTCCGCCCACTGTGTGGTAGTGAAAATTTTTGCTGCCCACTACTGCTCAGAGGGCAGTCATAACCAGAGTGAGGAACATCATCATGAAAGGAAGATCAGCCTCCCATTCAGACCATGAGCTGCCCCTTGTGCTTCCTTCAAAATTAGACAGAGGAAAGTGGAGAGATAACGTCAGAGAAATATTACAAGAACACAAAATAATACCAGTGGAGGCCACTAGAAGTGCCTGAGGAAGAACTTTGCATCTCCCTCATCACCCAATGGGGTAAAAGAGGAAGCAAAGAAGAAGAAGAAGAAGAAGAAGATCCATCTGGCTGTTCCTTGTTTCATGTGGACACTATCTGCTACCAAGCTATTCTTGTCTTACAGCAATCATATAAATTAATAATTTCCCAAAGGTTTTTCAATAATAGCCCTGGTTAGGTCTTTCATACTAAGGTCCAAAGTCTTCCTTCTTGAGTAAATTCTTCTCAAGTTTGTCTTCCTTTTCTCACTCTGTCTTCAACTTTTCGTAACATTATTGTCTCTTCTAATGAATCTTGTCTTTTCATGATATGCCCCAAACATGATAGGCAAAGGTTAAGGTCTCCCTTGTATGAAAGCCAGTCATGCCTGACTCTAGGGGGCAGTGCTCATCTCCATTTACAGCCAAAGAACCAGTGCTGCCTGTGTCTGCAAACATTTCCGGGGTAATGTGGGAGGCATGACTAAATGCCAGAGCACACAGAACACTGCTACCTTTCTCGATGAAGCAATACCTATTTATTTACTTGCAATTACTTGCTTTCATACTGCTATGTTGGTAGGAGCTGGGAAAAACAAAGGGCACTCACTCCTTTGCACAGAGCTTGGGTCTTGAACTGCTGACTTGCTAACCTTTTGGTTGTTAAGCTCAGCTTCTTTTTTTAATATTTTTTTTATTATTTCAAATAAAAATACAAACATAACACTACAAAAGATTACAACATAAATTTTCACATTATAAAAAGAGACAACAGAGAACATATAACATTACAATACAATACAACACAAAATATATAAAAAAATACATTCACCCTCACCCAACCCTTCACCTCCCAAAAGCCCATAATAACATAACATATAGAAACATTCCTCAGTCACCCACCCAAAACCCTTCCCCTTCCTATAGTCTTCTCTCCCCTATCCTTCCGTTGAAGGACCGCCTCCGAGTGTCGAAGAAGGGGAGGGAGACCGGAACTAGAGTAGATTCATACTGATGTTTATGGACGTCAAGCAAATCTAATTGTTCAAAACAATACAGCTATTTCTTTTTCTCCTTTCCTCCTACTGGTGGCTGTTTTACCATTATTCTTTTCATTACTTTTCCTTTAAATTATTTCTATTCAAACTTTCAATCTTTATCCACCTTTAACCTTCTTTGGCAATAGTTGTATACATTTTCATAACATTTTTATAGATATACTATAAAATGTATTTTTCCTTCAGCATTTAGGTCAGCTGAAAAACAATGAGCTCTTCTTGGCAATTTAAACACTGAATTATCTTAATGCACGCCACGAAATAATTAAGTTATCAGATTTTCCTATCAACTGTGTTACCCCAAACTTCGTTTTGCAAATATTACTCAGCTTCTTAACCGTTAAAGCTCAGCTTCTTAACGGTTAAGCCACTATGGCCCCCAAACATGATGGCCTTAGTTATTTTACCTTCCAGTGAGAGTCCAGTCTTGTTTTGCTCTATAACACATTAATTTGTCTTTTTGGCACTTCATAGTATCAGTCAGGTTTTTCTCCAACACTAGTTTTCAAATGAATTTATTTCTTTGCTGCTGTGCTTCATGGATGTATTATAATCTTTCAAAAAGGGATATGGTCTAGACTCTAGTAGGCACAGCACTGAAGAGCATGTCTCTCTCCAGTGTATCAGACTAACAATCTCTATAGTGATTATTATAGATATTATGAGACATTTAAAAGAAATGCTCTTCAAATAAGTCTTCTTCTTCTTCTTCTTCTTCTTCTTCTTCTTCTTCTTCTTCTACTACTACTACTACTACTACTACTACTACTACTACTACTACTACTACTACTACTACTACTACTACTACTACTACTACTACTACTATTTAATCCTTGTGGGAAATCCTGCTTCTTCTCCACTGACATTTGAAATTTAACCCTGCATTTAATTGCAACACTCGAAGTCAGACTCTGCTCCTGCAGTTTAAACTAATTTTGAAGCTACTGGTACTAAATGATTTTATAGTCCTGGATTCATCAAAGCTATATGGTTGAAAGAAACTGTTGCTGAATTGCTCTCCTAATGAGATTGTGCAGTGTTGATTTTAATTGCCTATCTTGTCAATTAAAAAAAAAGCCAGAGAAGGGAGGGAAAAGACCAAGATTAGGTGGATTAAAAAAAATCTCACTTGATACCTATAAGCATTTTTTAATTTAGTTATAATCCTTCATCTCTCTGTCTTGTTTAAGTGATACTAACTCAAAGATTTTATGGTAATTCATCAATGCTTGGGTGATGAATGGTGTCTAGAGTGGGGTAGATTATATAAGGCATTCCTCAAAGGCATTATAAATGGTTGACCTTCTTTCCATAGGACTTACAAATATGGATAGATAAGGCAGGCATGTAGAGTGCAGAAGGGCATTTTTGGCAAAAAATGGCATAAATCACATTGGCAGAACTTAAACCCGTCACATGCATAATGGAAGATCTTCAACCCATTCTTGACAAGAATAGTTCACTCTCTAAAACCCTTGGTGAAAGACCTTTACTTGCTTATAGACAACCCTCCAACCTCAAACAACTATTGACACACAAGAGACTACACAAAAGTGAGTCAGAGATGGGAACTAAACCCTGCTTCAAACCCAAATGTCAGCTATACATTCACTCTGGCAACAGCATTACTAGACCTAACCATGCCACACGCAACATTAAGGGCAGTTTTATTTGTTCTTCTGCCAATGTGATTTATGGCATCTTTTGCCAAAAATGCCCTTCTGCGCTCTACATGGGACAAACAGGACAATCTTTGTACAAAAGAGTTAATGAACATAAATCAGACATCAGGCATGGCAATACAGAGAAAACGCTTTCAAACCATTTCAGTCTACCTTGACATTCTATCCAAGACTTAAAAGTTGCCATTCTGGAATAGAGAAATTAGAAGACTAGGATCCAGAGGGAGACAGCAGAAATAAAATACAGCCTGACACTCATAACAAAGGTTTGAATATTAGTCATGGGTTTCTGGGACATTATCAAATTTGATACACAGGTTGTTATATGATACTATGTATGTTGTATGTTGTTATATCATCTTCAGCAGAAATTTTCAGTAAAATTCTCATTCACAACATAGGCTGTCTGACAGAACAAAGAATGAACTCACACAATTGTCATAGATGCTGAGGGTTAAACTCATTAGCAAATGTTCAATGCCAGGTGTTTGTTTTGTATCCTCCTACTATTTGCAATTGAAAAAAGGGGGAAGTTTACAACTAATCTGAATAACAACCAGAGATCATCTGCCATTGCCAGTTGTATAAAACCATATTGATTTGTTTACTTATCTGCTATGCTAACCATTCACTCTGTACCTCTATATCTGATGTGTATAAATTGATGCCATGAAGTCTCACTCCCATGTCTGATGTAGTGGACTTGATCCACGAAAGCTAACATTAAATAACAATCTTCAAAGTGCTACAGAATTTTGCCACTAATTTTTCATCCATTTATTATTAATTTTGATATCCCACCCGACTTAATACAAATACTACACTAGGCAATTACAATATACAAACATCAAATAATAACCAATATAGTGAAAATATGTGGAGCTCCCCCAAACTTTTGTTGGGGTCCATTTGCTCTAAAGCAGGGGTACGTAACCTATGGTCCATGGGCCAGATCTGGCCTGCAGTAACAAAAAATCTGGGCCCCACCCTCACTCCAGCCGCCGTCGCCAGAATCAACCATGGACTCATTTATGGCTGTCATAAATGTGTTTACAGCAGCCTTAAATGGCAGGGAAACCACCAGTCTGGTCCCCTCAAGTGTCTGAGGGAGCATGACCTGGCCCCTGATTTTAAAAGGTTGGCAACCCGTTCTAAAGAATTACAGTTGTACCTCGCTTAAAGAGCATGATGTGTTCCACAGGATTGCTCTTTAAGCGAGTTTGCTCTTCAAGCGAAACACCATTGTAAGTGACCAATTGTGACTTCTGGTGGGGGGGATTGTGAACCCTGATTTATTTGTTAAGTGAGTTTTTGGTTGGTTTTATTTGTTAAGCAAAGCAACCATTCAGAGAAACTTCTGCTCTTTAAGCGAGTTACTCTTTAAGCGAGGTGCTCTTTATGCAATGTTTTACTGTACTTCAATAGCAAAATGGTAAAACTTTTTAAACAAACATAATGCTGGCTTGGGTTTTCTATGAACTGTCAGAAAGGGAAGCCTCAACAAGATGGTTGAAGCACCAATTTTATACTAGTTTTGTAGTTGTTGCCCACTTAGTCTTTAGATCTGAATATCTAATGTACAAAACAAGAGCTATTCTGGCTTTTGAACAAAGTCAAGGAACTGTTTTTCAAGAGTGGGTAGGGTTTGAAGTTACTGTAGAAATATTTTGATTTTATGAATTGTATCAAAGGAAGAAAAAACTTAATCACTAGAATGACTTTGTACTGTCCCTAACTTTTCTCCCAGAAATACTGGCAACTTCTTCCAACTTTTGACGTGAATTCTATGAACGTCTTATGTTTTGGTTGGGTGGTCTGGCAGCTTTTGTGGTGTAACAAAAATCATGTACTTTTGATGAGCTGCCACCACAAAACTAAAGCACCCACAAAAATAATGGTTACATCGACTGAAAGTTCGTCTCAGCGACTTTCAGAAATGTAAAGAGCCATTGGCTAAAAATACAAAGCGATGATGTCATTGCCTTGAAAAAATGCAATCTTGCTGGGGGGGGGGAATCGGTTTCTGGTGGCCCAGCAACCAAACCACACAACCGATTCAGGTGACCCAAAGTGGACTTGTGATCAAAAGAACAAGAAATTTGTAATTAGTATTTCCCCCCCACCCCTATCCCCTATCAAACCAACACTGGAAAAGTGCCCCCAGTTTGGATAGTTTTACCAATATCCAGCTCCAAATAAAATATGCATTGGTTAACGTCTTTGTCAGTACAGTAAAACCTCATATAACACTAAAACCTGGTTCTACAAGTCTTGGTGTTATATGATTTTTAGTGTTATCTGATGCATGTTAAAATCCTATGGGATCCATAGAGATACATTGTAACCACACAGGCTTTCGCGGTTGTTATCTGAAGCATCCCATAGGATCTTAATGTTATCTGATGCAATTCTTCCCCCCAGATTCCTTGATGTTATGCGATTTTCGTGTTATTCGATACTAATGTTATATGAGGTATTACTGTATTATGATGATTTATGGATTTGCATGTTAAAAAAAATTTGTGGAGAGGATTTATGAAACATTTACATGGGTCAGAGCCCAGAAGAGAAAGAGGACATCTTCAATTTCCTATGAAGTTCTTGAATTACAGTTGTAAATGTATATGCACCAATAGCTGTGTGCGTGAGATACCAGGTGACAAACTGTTGACTCCAGGTGTTGTCAAAGGAATTAGGGCTATAGTAATCTATTAAGATTTAGTTAATACAATAAACCACACTTTCTTTCTAACCTTCTTTCCTTCAAAAAAAGAATCTCTCCATACCAGAATAGATACATTGTTGTGAGAATGGATACACTATAGCAGGTTCCTCCTTTGAAGTCAAAACTACTTTCCCTTTTGGCTTTTCCTCCTATTGAAGAACTGCTTTCAAGGAATCATGAAGGAAAAACTCTTTTACTTTGCGGTTTGACTATTGAAATATTTATTTAAAATAGATCCTTCGCAGTTACTCACCTGTGGTGAATTGTTGTGTGTACAGTGGGCTACTTATGGACACGTGTGCATAGTGGGTAGAGTTGGGGAGAATGGAAAATAAAGATTAAAAGCATCTTTATTGAAAAATAAAATAAAAAACAAATGAAATTGGGATTTCTGGTTTTGGGTTAACACAACGTAGCAGTTCAAAAGCAAGAAATTGCAAGAAGATAAATAGAAACCACTTTGGTGAGAAGGTAAACAGCGTTCCATGCCTGCCACATGTCCATGGAAATGTCTGCAGACACAGACAGCGCTGGCTCTTTGGTTATAAATAGAGATGAGCACTGAAACCTAGAGTTGGATATGACTGGTTTTTGATCAAGGGTGACCTTTATCTTAGCTCAGAAAACCTTAGAATTAATGCACATTTTATTAAAACCTTAATTTTATTAACATAATTTCTTTATTTTCCCCCATTTGAAATATCACCCTTAACTAATGAATGAAATAAAAGAAATAAATGAACTAATGAGCATAATTCAACACATCGAATTCATGCACTAAATCCCTGACGGTCGTGTCCTTAGACTCTACCTGCCACTTTTTTCCCAGGGGGAAATGGGTGTTTTGTCTTCCATATATTTTGCATTCTGGAGCCATCAGCATTTACAAATGTATTCATAGCATGGAAACTTTTACCTATTAAATGATTTGTCACAACTCTTCAATTGAACACATTTTTCAAAGACAAAACAAATCTTGAAACTTTAATTAAATGGAACTAAGATGAAATTAAAGAAAGAAATCTCATTTCTCTTGAAAAATATAAAAGAGGAACAGGGATGCACATAATCATGTATCCAGTATAACACCCACCCACCCCAATAACAACAGAAAAGAAACGCTTCTGAAAAACCATTGCCATTGTGGGGATTTCAGAAATGCTTGCTAGGTTTTCATAAACTCAGAATTAACTTTCAGCAAGACTGCTCTAATTAAACTGGGAGTTTGTTCTGACATTTCTATATCTTCAAGCAATCACACAATTGGAAAATCTTATACAAGGAAACAGATATGCCTTCAGGTAGAAGAAAGATGAATTGCACCATGCCTCCAAATATCTGATTTCCCAGTACATTCCATTTATCTTGGGTTCCACTTCACTAATGTTATTTCCCCAAAAATATGGGAAAATGCAGATATGTTATTTGATGAGTTTTAATTAAAATAGAGATATTTGCCATTAGATGCCAGCTAGAGTCTGTTGCCAAGCTTCCTGAAGAAATGATAAAACCCCTTCTCCATGGCAGTGTATGCACAAGATCTGTTTTGTGGGTGGAAGAAAAGTGGAGAAATCTGATTTAACCAAACAGTTGAGGGGTGCTATTCAGTACAACATAATGCATTCCATAGGATTGCTCTTTAAGTAAAACACCATTGTAAGTGACCAATTGTGACTTCTTGGGGGGGGGGATTGTGAACACCAATTTAGTTGTTAAGTGAGTTTTGGGTTGGTTTTAGTTGTTAAGTGAGGCAACCATTCAGAGAAAATTCTGCTCTTTAATCGAGTTAGTCTCTAAGTGAGGCACTCTTTATGAGAGGTTTTACTGTACAGTACTGTTTATCTAATTGAGGTTAGCAATACATTTAACAACAGAAGAAGTCATGACATCTGTCTAGCGCATGAGTGGGCAGCCTGCAGCCTGTAAGTAGGATATGGTTCAGACTGATTTTACAGCCCTCCCTCAACCCCCCTCCCAAAAAAAAAAAAATTCTCCAGAAGGAAGGAAGGAAAATCCTTTGGAAAAACAAAAGTGTGGTCTTGAAATGCAATTCTCTTTTAAAACAAAGCTCAGTCCTAACGTTTGCTGCCTAGAAAAAAAAATTATTTCAAATGCAGATTCTGGTGAATCTTTGTAGCATATTGTGAGTTGGGGAGGGGTTCGTTCTCTTACCTCAAAATGTAGGCACATAAGAGTATCTGCCATAGTCTGAAGGAGCCCATCAGCCCGGTGAACTCAGTATTTTCCAAGGGGGTAGTTACTGTATATGCTGGCGTATAAGATGACTCCCCCCCCCCCTGAAAAACATGCCTCCAAGTGGGGGGAGGGGTTCGTCTTATATGCCGGGTGCACTTCAGTTGGGATAGACATAGCTGCCCATAGTGGCCTCACGATGCCCACCCACCTCATTCTACATACCATCCAGTATCGCGCGGTATCCAGCGTGGCTGCGGTGAGCATCAGCAGTGAGACAGGGGTGCCAGCCTTTTCGGCGTGACCAGCCCCTTCTGCTCGGCGGGAACCAGCGGTGCTCCGCCCCACCCCTTGTCTATGCAGAGCTCACACATGCACACTTGCACACTAGTGTCGGCCACAGGGAGATGTTGAAATCAAATCTGATGTTATTTTATGTTTTATTTGGTGTGTGGAAGGTGTGCGGAAGAGGGGATAGTCTTATATGGCGAGTATATAACAAACTATATTTTGAGTGGAAATGTTGGGGGGTCGTCTTATACGCCCAGTCATCTTATATGCCACCATATACGGTATATTCATCTGTATCCATAAGTCTTATGGCAGTTTAAAAACTGAAATATATTTTCTTTGGTATAGGTTTTGTGGACTGTAGCTCAATTGAGCCTTATATCAAAGAAAACCTATTAGTCTTTAAGTAATCACTGGACTCCTTATTGATCTAGTCCAGGCTGGTAACATGGTTCAGTGGGCTGGTCACATGGTTTCTTCCACTGGCAGCAGAAATAAAATGCACCCATGCATGCACAGAACCCTGCTGTAAATGCACCCTTGGCTGTCATAAATGCATTTACGACAGCCATGGATGCATTTACAGCAGCGTTCTGTGCATGCACAGGCATGTTTTGCTTCCACTTCTGGGAGTGGTGTGGACAGCGTGGGCCAGATGAATTGGCATTGGGGGTCAGATCTGGTCCACAGGCCATAGTTTGGGGATCCCTGATCTAGCCTAATATTGTATGTTCTGGTTGGCAGCCATGATTTTCTAGGGTTTCTGACAGGTTTCTTTCCCAGCTTTAACTGGAAATTTATTTATTTATTTATTTCCTTCAACTTATTATCCTGGTAATTTCTTCATAATCTCCCATCCAGACAACAATTAGTCCTGGCTCTATTCAGCTTCCAAAAATAAATGAGAGCAGGCATCACTCCTCCCAACCAGTCTAGGCTTAAGCATCTGATGCCATTTCCGCATCCATTTCCCCAACAGTGTGGAGTAACACATTTAAGGCACCATTGCAATGTTGCAGGAATCCAAGTGGACCACATACTCAGACAGGGCTCAATTATCTGCCCGATTGCACATTTGGTAAAGGGCCTGAGCAGACAAGAGATAGCAAGAAACTGTGAAAATCGCTTTCGTGTCATCCCTTTCCTGTGTAATTTTCTGCAACAGAATTGATTTAGCCCAGTAAGACTAGCAAGCAGAATAAAGGCAGAAACTGCATTTTTGTAAAGGCAGAAACTGTTATATATATTTCTGTAAAATTCACAGCAGAACTACCGGTATTAAATTTCCCAGAAGACTGTACAGAAGAGATGAATGGGCTATAGCACCGGAATCTACAGTGATTGCCAAGATCCGCTGATTTGCTGTTCTGCCTCACTAGAGATGAGCAATGCAAGAAAAAAATGAATACTCTGTGGAACAAACCATTATCCTGATTTAAGCCATGTGTCATTCAGCAGTTAAGTCTGAGTTTAATTTCTTTTAGAGTTGTACATGATCTTCAGTAAAATATTGGATTATGGAGGAATTATTGCTCTAGATTCCAGCCACTCCATTCTATTCTCTCTCCCAACTTTCCATTTTCTCCTTAACAGCCAGTTTGCATCCTTCCTTCTTTCCTTTCTATCCAATTTTTCCAACAATAGTGTCTGAACCAACTCACAATGTATTAGATAATAATAAATAATGGAGTTCAGAAACAGCTGGAAACAGTTGAAAATAACAATGGCATCAGTAGATATGTTCAGACAATGTCTGAATATATTCAGAGTCTGTTTGAAGACAGATTATAATAATCTATGAAAGCTCTCATTGAAATGAATTTGTTATTCTAACAGCTGCCATATTACTTCTGTATTTGTTGCTGTTGCTGATCAGTAGACAAACACATGAAATATCAAATATTAATATGAAATAAACTAGCACTGCAAATGCAGGAGCAAGACAATACTTTAATTGAATCACAAAAAACTTTCATTGGATCACAAAAACTTTTACTAAAAAGGAAGTAGAGTAAAGCTTAACACAGAAAGTTATGCTAGACACAGGATAAATATGTTACCATGTCATACAAAAGAAACAAATAAGCTGCATCTATGCATCAGAAAGATCTGGGACTGTGGTGGCTTAGTGGTTAAGATGCTGAACTTGATGAAAGGAAGGTCTGCAGATCAGCAGTTCAAGATCTGAGTCCTGCAGAACAGAGTGAGCTCCCATCTCTGTCCCAGCTCCTGCCAACCTAGCAGTTAGAAAGCAAAAAATTGCAAGTAGATAAATAGGTACCACTTTGGGGGAAGGTAACAGCATTCCATGTACTCCAGTGTTTAGTCATGCCTGCCACATGTCCACAGAAATGTCTGCAGAAACAGACAACGCTGGCTCTTTGACTATAAGCAGAAATGAGCATTGAACCCTAGAGTCCCACATGTCGCACTTCATGCGTGCTGTGGGTGATGGCTCCGAGATCATAGTGTGTGGGTCACACACTATGGGATCCACCTTAAACAAATTTACGCCAGTGACATTTTTCCTGCTTCAGGACAAAAAATTGGATTCTCGGATACGAGTTGCAGTCGATGATGCTATGAGTACAGTATATTTACTATGTTCCACAAATCATTATCTCTGTCCCTTAATAATGTCTGAATCAATCCTCTTGATTTCCTCTTGTTTGGACGCATCTCTGTAGCATCCAATGAAACTGTCAGCAAAATTTCTTTCCATGGTCCTTGACATATTGCTCTTAGGCATCATTTTTTCACTATTTGGCTCAGAGTGTAATCTAGTTTCCCCAAAATCCCAGTCTGATTGTTTCAAGCCAAAAATTGCTATTTACATTTGAAAAAGCCTTTGTGAAAAATGAAACCACCACATACAGTAACAACCTATCACTTCTGTCTGAATAAAGTCTGCCAGAGTTAGGATAATATGCAGAGTGGCATTATAAATTCTTTGCTGGATTTAACAGTAAATTGGGTTGCACTAATAGAATATAAAAATTACAACAGAATATCAGCTATTGACAATGTTTGGGTTTTGATTTAATGCTCTAACTAGTACAATAAGTATTGCAAAGAAATAGAGAAGAACAAAAAAAAAGTGAAACAAGACATCTCTTCCACAAGATCCAAAAAGTTGAAGAGTAATTTAAACCTATTTTAAGAATGCTGAGAACTACAGGGAATATGGTATTCAACAGATAAAATAAACAAAAACTGGAAACATTATGCTGAAAAACTATACAGAAGAGATGTTAAGATAACAGATACAGTAATACCTTGGATAACGCTAAGACTTGGTTCCACAAGTCTTGGTGTTATCCGATTTTTAGTGTTATCCGATGCATGTTAAAATCCTATGGGATGGATCGGATAACGTTAAAGCTCCATAGAGATACATTGTAACCGCACAGGCTTTAGTGGTTGTTATCCGATCCATCCCATAGGACCTTAACGTTATTCAGTCCAGTTCTGCTCCCCAGATTACTTAATGTTATGCAATTTTAGTGTTATCCAAGGTAAATGTTATCTGAGGTATTACTTACCTTCAAAGAAGAATCCTTTGATGTAATTTTAGAAGGTGTAGTGAAAGCTGCTCTCATTACAACTGGAAGAAATAACTCATTAGGAATAGATAGGATACAAAAATGCTATGAGAGAAAATAGCTCAGAGATGGAGTATATTAAAATCTTAGCAAGAATATGCCAACAAATATGGAACACAGTACAATGGCCCCACACTCCAATCCTAAAGAAAGGAGTAAGCATAGAACCATTGATTTCCCAAGCAAGCAAAATGATGCTCAAAATTAGGCAGCAATCAAATCTTTATTATGGTCAAAGACCAGCATAGAAAGACCAGCAGAGGGAGTATAAAATGTCAGTTATTCAAGCTGGATTCGGAAAAGAAAGAAGCACTAGAATCATGTAGCAAATATATTCTGGCATGGGGACCCTAGCGATGCAGTGGAAGTCCTTTTCAGGTAACTGGAGACTGTTAGGATCTGGATGGGGGACAACGGGCTACAACTGAATCCCAGCAAGACTGAGTGGCTGTGGGTCAGGGGTTCTGCGTTATCTCGGGAGCTACCATCTTTGGTTCTGGATGGGGCTTCTTTGCCCCAAACAGACCTGGTGCGTAATCTGGGGGTCCTCCTGGACTCACGTCTACTGCTCAAAGAGCAGGTGGCAGCAGTGGCCAGAAGGACTTTTGCTGAGCTTCGTGTCATTTGTGATTTACACCCGCTCCTAGATTGGGACTCCTTGCTTATGATCACACATGCTCTAGTCACCTCCAGACTTGATTATTGTAATGCACTCTACATGGAGCTGCCCTTGGTGACCATTTGGAGGCTTCAGCTGGTCCAGAACGCGGCTGCCTGGGTGGTTAGGGGTTGCGGACATTATGCTCATGCCTCACTGCTACTTCGGGAGCTGCACTGGTTGTCAGTGTGCCTCCGGGTGCAATTGAAGGTGCTGGTGATCACCTTTAAAACCCTGCATGGTAGTGGGCCAGGATACCTTAGAGACCGCGTCACTCCAAGAACATTGGTCTGTCCCACCAGAGCGGACTGGAGAGGTGCCCTTTTGGCACCATTGGCTAGAGAGGCGCATCTCTCTAGCACTAGGAGGAGTGCCTTCTCTGTGTCCACTCCGGTCCTTTGGAAACTCCTGCCCACTGAGTTTCATCTCCAGACAGAGTTACTGCCCTTTAGGAAGGTTGTAAAAACATGGCTGGCGGGGCAGGTATGGGGCCCTGGTCATACTGATCCACCCCTAATCTCAATCCTAACCTTTTAACCTTGATTTTAAACCTGTTGATTTTTAACTCTTTTTTAAAAAAATTAATCTAAATTTTATGGGGTTTATGGCATAGGTGAATTTTAATGTGGGATTTCTTGTGTGTTGTTATTGTTGTTAAACCACCCTGAGTTGCTCACAAATAGGGTAGTATATAAATGCAAATAAATAAATAACTGGTACCAATGAGGTGAAGAGAATGGAGCCAATACACACCTTATATAATCCTATAGAATATAATGAAACCAAACATTACAGGAAAGAAGGAGTATAAGATGAGACCATTGGCAAAAAGAATTACGTGTGCATTGTCTCTTTAAATTAGGATCAGCCCAAACACATTTCAGATTGAGGTGGCCACCTCAGGCAGCAAATTATGGGTGTCACAAAGGGAAGCAAATTGTCCCTTGTGGTTACTTGTTACTTAGTTACTTGATTTGTTATGGTTGCCTTTTTACTGCAAGAAATGGGAAACAGTACTTGTTGGCTGCTCTGTCTCAAACAGACCTGCCTTAAATACAAAGCAAACTCCCAACCGTTCTATTCCAGGGGTTCGCAGCCTATGACCCGTGGGCTGGACCTGGCCTGTGGCATCATTTCATGTGGCCCATGGCTGCCACCACCAGAAGCAGGAGCCTTTATGACATCCATAAATGCACCCACGGCTGTTGTAAAATCACCATAAATGTGTAAAGTTATGACAACCGCGGGTGCATTTTATCATTTCCTCCCTGACCCGTTAAGTCACCCAATTCAAAGTGCACAGTACCCTAAACCATCTATGTTATTTTGACACATGAGATAAAAGCTACATAAGAACTTCTTTTCATCCTTCTAAGTAAAAGTACAGTGAGATGTCTTTTTAAAATAATCGACCTTTCATTATGTTTTTATGATATCCCCTGCAAAAACACCTGAGGCAGTCATCTCACTCTGCATAATAGGAAGTCTGACCCTGCCTGAAGGCAACAGTCTTTTCTCTCCTCATTCCCAGCAACAGATATTCCATGAACACATATATTCTGTACAGCCACTATAGTTAATAGTTATTGATAGAAATGTTCAGAAGATACCAAGGCTTGTAAAAGTTATTTTTCAAGCTGTAACTCTCAGAGTCCTACAGCCAGTTGGAAAACGCACACTTCTAGACCTCAATTACAAACAGATGCCTATTAAAAGCAGCAGCAGCTGCATTGGCCATAAAATAAACTTCAGAATCCATATTGCAATGACACCTATATGGCTCATTAAAGAGCCATAGAAAAATGTACCAGATTTTGAGATTGCAGGTCTCTTCATCAGATGTTACAAAGGAGAAAGGGAGACATTCAGTCAGTGTTGGGAGTCAGAAGGTTTGCCCCAGTTTGCCAGAACCTGTAGCAGAAATTCTGGCTGGCCCCTCCCAGCCAAATTTGAAATAAAGTAGACTTAATTTGGGTGCAACACAGGGCTTTCTCCCTGACCACGCCCACCATACCACGCCCACAGAGTAGGTAGTATTTTTTTAATCCCACCACTGCAGCCAGTGACACGGTTAGAGGGTTGTATGCCAAGAGACTTGAGCTCATATTCATTTCCTTTCTGCTGTGAAACTGGCTGGCCAGTCATATACTCCCAGCCTGAAATAACCTCACACCATTATTTTTGTGAATACCATATATACCACCTTGAGTTCACTAGAGAAAAGACAAATTTTAAATGTGAGAAAAAGAGGAAGAAGAGAATTCATCTGTATGGTGTTTGAAAATAAAGTGTAGGTGGAAGGACAAACAATTAAACGGGGTTCATCATATACCATACACCAATGTACTTCCCTTTTACAAACATCCTTCCAAACTCTTCAAACGTTTGTAATTCATGTTTAACACATTTGGAAATCTGCAGCAAAGATTGACATCCCATCGTGCCATGAGACTGTCGTTGTCCCCATGACAACAGTCAACTAATTATTCCGACTTAGGCAGACATGGGTGCCTTATTAGTGAAGATCAAAGGAGTAACTTCAGCAAACAAGACAGTTTGTGTTTGCATAGGGAAAAGGGATGCTATACCAAATGGACAGCTGCAAAGCTTTCAGGAGCTCCAGAGGTAAAGTATCTCTCCGGGACTTCCTTTTTAACATCCTTTGCTTTACAGCAGGTTGGAGCTAATGAGTAAAATCAGTTCCAGGGTTCCATACCATATCTTTGAGCTTGTTGATAAATGCACATCAGCAGGGGCCTTCAGAGGTTTTGGGATTCAGAAGGCGATAATCAGCAGAAGGAACAGATCTTGACAAGATAAAAGGCAACATTCTCAACAGCGTTGGATTGAACCGGGACTCCTTTCATCACTGGGTTCCAACATGTTCCGAAATTAAAGCCTGGCAGAGGGGCAGAGAATCAAAGGCAGGGCCATGTAGCAGGAAGAGCCTTTTTGATAGTAGTTCCATAATTGGCAGAGCTTGAGGAGGGAAGAAAGCAAAAATGAAATCTTCTGAGCCGAATTGGGTGGGAAAACATTTTCTAAAAGGGGGCCATTTGCATCACTACAGAAAGCACAGAAAAACACTTTTTGAGGAGTGTGAACTCAGAATCTTTCTGTTATGGACCCTGCTGTCCTTACACTCCAGACAGGATATCTGCCCAGGTTTTGCTACTGCTTCTTTCCATATTTCTGGGTGATGTGGGAAGCCTCCTCAGGTAACATTAAGAGATAATCAGGCCATTCAGTATTTTGTATTCTTTTAAATGCACTTTTAAAGTACAACATTACAATTGGCCACTAGGTAAGGTAAAGGTAAAGGTTTCCCTTGCTTAAAAGCCAGTCGTATCTGACTCTAGGGTTCAGTGCTCATCTCTGTTTCAAAGCCAAAGAGCCAGCATAAACTGCTGTTACCTTCCCACCGAAGTGGTCCCTATTTATCTAATTGCAATTTCTTGCTTTCTAACTGCTAGGTTGGCAGGACCTGGGACAAAGACAGGAGTTCATTCCGTCCTGCAGTACTCTGGAATGAAACTGCTGACCTTCCACCTCCCAGTCAGCATCTTAGCCACTTGAGCAACTTGAGCCAACCAAATAATTTCCCCCTGTACTGTATTATTTTGGCAAGCACATATTCACAGTGCACAGAACTGCATTTCAGAGTCTGAGTAGTAATAACTATAATGGTTACCTGGATGTCTCATAATAAAGAGTAACTGTGAGGATCTTTTAAAAAGGCAATATTCCACAAGCTAGCTATACTTTCCAGCATATTTTCCTAGGGTGATTACCTCAACCTACCCTGAGCATGGAAAAGTTACTTTTCTGTACTATGACTCCAGAATCCTCAAGCTATGACATGGAACTCTGTGAGCTATAGTCCAAAACTACCATTTCCAAATTCCACAGTCATGTTATTCAGATAATTCATCTTCACCCAACCCTGTCCCTGGGCACAAAGTGAAAGGCCCCCAGGATATCAGCAAAACCCTTGAATGGAGGAGAAGTTACTGGGTAGGGTAATTCCTAAAGTCAGAAATTTAAAAAAATAGCTTAAGAAAAAAAAGCTGCCTAAGCAAGATAATGTGCTGAAGGCAACATTTTGAGAAGGGAAAGTGTTGGACCATTTTGTACAGCCTACAAATTCATTGGCATTTGGATGATTAAGATGCTAAATATAGAACAGAGAATATGTATGCTGTGACAATAATTAGTTGCTATTTGTTGCCAAACTCATTTTAGAGTGCTGATGTGGGTAGGATAAAACCAGGCAAAAATCAGTTAAGTGATCTTCAGCTTACCCTTTGCTTGGTACATGTTTTATTGGAGAGAAAGTGAGACTTTATGACATGTTGAGTCATAACTTCACATTAGTTCTTTGCATGAAATTGATATGCTAGACAGCATCTCAGTCTATTACAATATGCTATCTATTACAGAAGACAAGCTGGTGGATTTAGTGCGCTAAATGACAAAGAATCGGAACTAAAATGAAATTTCAGCTGCATCTAAAATTTGGCACATATCCTCGTTTTGAATATGGACAAAATCTAATAGTTGATTGGTTAAGTAGGATAATTAATCAATAGTAGCTTTAATTGCGACTTTAAATTTCTCCTAATTAAGGCACTATGAACAAGAAAACTTCAGCAGGAATTCTTGAGGGACCTTTAGCTGTAGTTCTCCTGTTAAGACGCTCCAGCACATAGCTGAAACATTATTTTTTTGAGGTTACAACTTTATTGGCCATGCTTGACTATGACATTCTGGAAATTATTTTCTAAAAAAGGTAGCTTTTTCAACACCTGCTCAAACATGTTTTAAGATGGTTACCAGGGATCATTGTCCACAAGATGACATCAAGCTGCAATTCTCATCAGCTTTATCCAACACAACCAATTGTGAAGGGTCATGGGAGTTACCGCTGAAGAGTTACATTTTAAGAGATATTTCATTGTGTTTAATTGCATCCCCTCTCCCAATATAAGGAAGAATCTTGATGTTATTTACAATCTTCTTCTTTTGTGTCCCAATCAAACCCTGGACTACCAAAATGAAGCCACTTTCTTCGCCTTTTTGTTGCCGAAACCCAAGTCTTCATTGGTGCATGCCTCTGGCAGCAATCGGCAGACCAGTAAATGAACTGGATTCTGTATCTCTCCTCATTCACACCATGTGTTGTTATCCGCCAGCTGCCCTCACTTGAGCATGTTGGTCTTACATTTAGGAATTCAGACCCTAGGCCTATTCAGGGTCCTCCAAGTGCCAAAGGGGAGGTTGAGATCCTCTGCTATATCCTCCTTTAAAGTTGTTCCTTGTCCAGTGAGCTCCTTCCTCCATTTTCTAATTTGATTTTGCTCTTGTGTACCCTCAAGAATGTTTATTTACAATGACATAAATAGTCTCAGCTGAAGAATAGCCAGCCTATGTAGCTCCTCTCAGTCCCAAAGGAGCCTAGAAGAAGGGACTGGTAAACCACTTCTGAACACTTCATATCAAGGAAACCCTGGAAGGGGTTGCTATAAGTCATGTTGGTGGTGGCGGAATTTGCACGCAGTGCCCTGGCACACACCCATGCTGGTAGTGCTAGCTGTGGTAGCTTGTGGATAAAAGAAGCCAGGCAGGTTCTTGTGCAAAAGAACAAAAAGCATTGTTACTCTTGAATAGTGAAAACTATTTACAATGCAGGAAAAACAAACTTGCTTGGTTTTCAGCAGTCACAGGTACAACAGTTCGATACACACAGTCTTTACTCTGCCAAGTATAGAGCACACAGTTCATCTCTATTCAGCATAGGCTTACCCACATATTACCACACAGTGTGGGCAGCCAGCTTCATTGAGCCAGAAGCACTTTGTCTTCAGCTCCACAGAGGATCAGAATCAGTTTTACAGTACAAAATAATTACTATGAAAGATCTTAACTAGGAATGTAAAGCTTGCTCACTAAATTGTTCATTCTCATTAATTTAGGCCCATGATGGTGAACCTTGTAAACTCATTAGTGTGGGTTCACAGAGACTTGGGCTTCTGGGAATTGAAGTCCAAGAACATCTGGAGTGCCAAGGTTCACCATCACTGATAGGCTGTCTTGACCAGCAACTCTCATCAGCCCTATTCAACACAACCAATTGTGAAGGATCATAGGAGTTGCCATTGAGGAGTTACATTTGGAGAGATGAGAAACTTTCAAGTTTCATGAGATTCTTTCTATCCAAGTGAGAGAGAAGAGAAGGAACACTCTTTTTTCTTGCCTTTTTTCCATCATTTGTGCAAACTGCCTCTGCATAAAAACATTCTTTCAGGCCCTCTGTAACATTTTTGTGAAGCTACATTAGTCTTATTTGCCTTCTACCTTTGTTTCCTGTTGGAATGCCTTTAGAATTTCTGTTCCTTCCTTCCTTCCTTCCTTCCTTCCTTCCTTCCTTCCTGCCTGCCTGCCTGCCTGCCTGCCTGTCTGTCTGTCTAACTCTATGCATACACACATGCCATGGCCTATAATTGTACCCTGCCCATATTCAAGCATCTCAAGGCACTATATCATCAAACAATTTAAAACAATACAAAAGAATAGTTGAACACAGTGAAAACAATTTAAGACTGTTTGAAATACTGTACTGTCAAATAATGTGTGCTGTTTTCCAGCAATGATTGATCACTTCTCTCCAGGGATATAGCATGACTGCCAAGAAGTCCATATTTCTGATTTTAATATTCTCAGTTGAGTAGTGTCTGCATGACAAGTTTCATCGTACTAGATTTTGTATTTCAAAATTTAAAACCCTTGAATCAAGAGCAAAATGTTGGTGAGATGCCCAGTTTTATTTGGGAAGGTTGTCTGCAAGTCTGGTTTTTAAGTAAAGAACTCTGAGAAGGAATAACAGAGATTCTGAAATTGTCCACTGATGGTTAGTAGCCAGGCAGCTTACTGAACAAGTACTGCCTTAGACTTCATGCTCTTATTTATTTTTTATTATGAGCTGACTGTCTGGCCAGGTTATCCTGCTATGGTAATAAAGTAGACCATACTGCTAGCGACTCAACACCAAGTGTTGGGCAGCGGTTAACTAACCTGACAACCCCGAGGACTAGCGGCCTTGGGTGCCAAAGTCCACAGAGAAGGGTGATAATCTCCAAGTGGATTAAATCTCACTTGAATCCATCTTGATGGAGGGCAGCAGCTTCATCAATACTGGCCTAGGGCTGATGAGGACTTTGTGTGCCAAAAGGGCTCAGGACCAGAAAGTGACTCATGGAACTGGATCAGTATTATGGGTGTCACGTTGCAATGCGAAAGGCAGATGAAAGGCCCCTGCATTATAGTCTCAAGCTGATTTCCATGATAATTGCCAATATTCAGATTCAGATATGGCAGAAAAAGAAGAAGAATTATGAGCTACCTTGAATACAGTTCCTGTAGAAAGTTAAAACAGAAGCAAAAGGAAGGTGCTCCTGTGATATTTCTTTGTATAATGTGTGAACCTATAATGGATTCCTAATATGGAAATGAGCTCAAAGATAAAATAACTTGTTCATATTCCAGTGAAATAATGGAATGCTTATGACTGGAGCCCAACATATATAAATCACAAAAGCATCCAGGAATTAATGGCATTTCTCTGTTACTTGCAATTTATAAAGCACCTGATAGATTTCTCCTATGCAAACACTAAAGCAACTTCTTGGCTATATTTAATCAAGATGAAGCATTAGAGCTAAATTTTGTTAAAGGGAACCCACTTGAGCATGACATTATTTAACTCTCCTTATTTGTAATATAAAATAACTGCTGGAATCCATTATTGGGAGTAAAACCTAAAAGAAAAAATCAATATGAATTCTTAGTACAGTACCCCCAAAACATTCATGAACGTAGGGAATGTGAGGAAGTCATAGAATACAAATTGAGTTGCCTGGCTAGCATGCTATTAAATATATATTGCTGGTATTGCAATATAACTGCCACAAGACATATTACCACATGTTTGTACTTCATCTCAGACACACAGACACCATCTGAAGTTAGAACCCCGAATAAAGTCCATAAACATGAAATTGTCTTATGGATTAACTCCTCTCTCATGATGGTCTTTGTCTCATAGAAGACAGAGGTCAAGCCACATGGCTGGTTCTCTCCCACAGAAATAATCCCATCACTACCACACCATTACTAATATTGATCAAGTAAGGCCCTGCGGTGGCTCAGTGGTTAAGAAGCCTTGTTAGCTGGAAGGCCGGCAAGTCTGCAGTTCAAGACCCGGGTACTGCATGACAGTTTGTGTGCCCCTCTCTGCCCCAGCTCCTGCCAACCTAGCAGTTATTACTGTTATTATTGTTATCATTGCTATTGCAACCAGGCCACTCATTTCTGGAGGCTCTGGTGGTTACTCTCATCTATGAACTTGGCCACTCCTCACTGACAAAGTGGGTGACTGAGTATTGGCAACCATATATTTATTTCTTTAGATCCAATCTTGCTCCAAATGCATGGTCCTCTTCCCTTCTACATCTTCATAATAATTCCGTAAAGTATGTCAAGCTGAGAGAGAATGACCGTCTCAATAAACAAAAAAATCAGCTGTGTGATCCATATACAAAACAAATATAGAATAAGAAGGTGATACCTTTTTTGGATCACTAAATTAAAAAATCATTGTGAGTTTTTGTGATTCAAGATCACTTCTTCAGGCAAAAATAGGGAAATCATCAATGAAAGTCAAAATGTTTCTGGCATGGTCGTGTTTGCCAGGCTCTGTTCTTAAAAAATAAAGATAATCTAAGGAGTTTTCTAGCTCATTGGGGGCTGCAAACATGGATTTTTTAAGACCCAGCATGGTGCTCTATTGATTGATTTGGTGAGTGGCATGGGATATAAGTGAAAAATCATTAATTAGCAGAAATTTTCCATGTCTGTTTATGCCGTTGTGCTTAGTCTTGTGCTTAGACTTGCATAACTAACCAATAGGATTCTGGCTTAGCTATGGAAAGGCGCTGTAGAAAGCAAATAAAACATATATGTTACAGACAACTGCATTTGGAAATAGATGAGGTGTGGGGGTTGGGCTTTTTTAAAATAACTAACAGAATAGGGCAGAAATTGGGCAAAGCTAACATCCGTGAAACTGAGAGTGACAGGATATAAGAATCATGAATTTCTACTATGGAGTAATGGAGTACAACATGTTTGAATAAAGACCTTCCTGCCCTTCATCCTGCCTATGTAAACTTCAGTTTGTGTTGGATATTTGGTTTTGTCAGCCATGGGGCTTTTGGATCCCCAACCCACCCACCCACTACAACTACTAGAATTCACAAAGTATTTCTCCAGCTAAATCCTCTCTTCTAGCTTTACCCCAAAAAATTGTGTCCTCAGAGTTTTCTAGCTCATTGGGGGCTGCAAACTCCAGAGGAGTTTCAGTATACAGGTACTGTACATCCATGTGTCTTGAAAAGATTCTCTCTTCAGTGACAGCCATTCTGGATGGAGAAGAAGAGCATGGGTGAAGATGTCCATGGGAACTGGAAATCTTTCTTTCATAAGGCTCTATAGAGAGGGTGTGGATTTTTGGTACTAAAACTCTGCATGTGTGCATGCAGAGTTTTGCATGCCTGTGTGCATGAATATGAAAGTCATATGCTTCATTTTTATACAGCATCACAGAAGGTGGAAATGCAACCTAAACTATCAGATATTCTGACATTCTGAGAAATAAGAATTTATTTGGAATGCTAACACTCAGACAAATTAAACACTTGCTTATGTTTGTTTTTTGCGTATCAAAGACATATATGGTGTGTCACCCCAAAATTAGCTAATATGAATTATTAAACCCTTTTGCCTTATCAAAATAAGCATGCAGTTAATGAATCTTGTACAATAATTTTAAGAAATTATTTGTGCTAATCTATAGTGTGGCCTGGTGAAAGCCATTTTATGAAATGACAGTTACACAAAAAGCGGAGTAGACTTGTGTGACTGTGCATTTCTGAACATTCTGAAAAGTATGTAATGCCAAGAAAAAAACATGAAACACTCTCTAACCATCAGCCCTAACTGGGTTGAAAACACATGTGTGTAGTTTGTCAAAACGTGTTTAAGTCTGGTTGAACTTATAAGACTGGGAATTTCGTTCGGTAGCGTTGCCAGGGCGATGGGCCCCCTTCCCAGCCTTTTGTTTCCTTCAAGAAAGCCACACTCTGTCTTAAGTAGTTTGGATTTTTATTGAAAAGGCAAAGGTTTCACAGAGCATACCTTGGCAAAGAGCGTAAAAACAACAAAACCTAGCTAGAAGCCAACCAGGGCTTCTGCCCTACTTCCACCTGGACACCCCCCCTCCCCCAGGCAGAGGGGTGTGCGTGTTCTCCCAGCATATGAAGAATAGAAAGCTTAGAGTCAGCACAGCCCACACACCGTGGTACATGCAGTCTTATACAGTTACATCACTCAAAATCCCATTCTCCACCTCCCCACCAGATGCTACCCAATCACCAGGGCTTCCTGGAGTTAATTAGTGGAGTCACTCATCCCGGAGCATCCCCACCCCTCTTTCTCACTCCCGATTACTGACCCCCCTACTTTGGAATGTCTCCTACATATAACTCAGGACTAGCCAGACCCATCTTTCTCTTATCGTGATCTCTCCCACCGTTCCTAGAACCTGAGTCTCATAAACACGGAGGGAAACTTTCTCATGGAGGGGGGGGCGACTCACTCCTTGCCTTACAGAACTATTAATTAGGGTCTTGAATATGCATGGATTCAAGCACCAATATATGCATTTATTATTTTATAATTCATGAGTTCTCAACCTTTTTAGGCTGGGGGCCAAGTTACAGTCCCTCAGATAGCTTTGGGGGGTGGACAACCCTTTAGCCATTCCTCCACCACGTGGCACTTTTGGCTATGGTGGAGGCAGTGGGGAGCCACATGAAATGGTGCCACAGGCCGCATCCGGCCCACAGGCTGCAGGTTAAGAATCCCTGTTATAATTGATCTTGTTGATAAAATCTCTTTTTCCTTTCAAACCTCTTTGGCCGTTTCATTTATTTTTAAAGATACTTATGAACTGATTGCTTTTTAGAGAGTTTTCAGGTAACAGAGCAATCTTCGTTATTGGGCTGGGCAGGGAAAAGATTCTTATGTGAAATTCTGAGGATTTTTCAGCACTCTGGCTCCTTAGCAAGGGCTATGGGCGGCGTTATTTCATGTACTGTATAATCCTTGCTTCTTCCTGTGCTAGTAGGGTACTGTCTTGATCACTTTTCAAGTATTTTGCATCTGAAAATGTTAACAGGAGCTTCTGTTCTTCTGGTTTAAAACCCACTTAGGCTATTTTCTGCTTCCCTCTTCAGTAACAGTCACAATGCACGGGAACCCTCTTGCAAAATGGCTGTGTGCTTGTTGTCATGGAGAATGTAAAACAAGGAGGGAGAACCTGTCAGAACAAACCTGAGCCCTACCCTACTATAATAATTTTGTGTCAGAGATTACTCTGGGTTGAAATGATTTTTGCTGGAGAAACTCCACTCAGGGGACACCCGAATGAGGCTCCTTTCATGTCCCCAAGTGCAGCCCTCAGGTATCGAAACCTGACCCATAACGATAATCTTGCAGAATTTCATCCCTAGTTCTGTGAATAAATTTATTCAAAACATGTATGTCCTATCATTCTTAATGAACAGGGTTGGTTTCCAAAAGTTATAGCAGTATTAAAATGTTAAGTTCCACATTTTCCTTCCTTTGCTTCCAGTTTGCAGCTAGCACGTCTAGGTTTATATTCTACTAAGAATCAAATTTGGTAACACATTTGAAAGAATTTATATAGGTATGCCAAAAAGCAGGTGGCAAGACGTTAGTTTCAACATGTATGTTCAAAGTGCTTCTGAGAAATTGTTTTCCATAGTAATAGAGCAGCCATGGAGCAAATTTTATATACGTTTTGTATGATTTCCACCCCACGGAGGGACCTAAGGGGACTCAGAATTAATTAGAACAATATAGAATAACACACAATTAAAACATAATGTAAGATCACATTAAGAAACAGATAACAATATTTAAAACTGTAATTAAAAAAAAATTAAACACTTGAAGCCCTGGCAGTACGTATACCCTCAAATTCATGCAGCAGATAAGAAGAAGAAGAATATCAAGGTATACAATCAAAAAAGTGTATAAAATTGCTTAAAATTCCATCAGTGCAGATTTTTCATCACTGCAATGCTGCCTCTCAAGTTCAACAGCAGAAGGATATTAAAACACCAAATAGGCCAATATGAACTTTATATTGTGGGTTTCCACATTTCTTCGATCAGAAAACCTACCAACTGCCAATATAATTCCAAAGTTACTTTGATGTGCCCAGGGCTTCAAGGTAACCACTCCTTTTCTTTTTTCAAACAAAGTTTTCCTCAAGCAGGAAATTGCATCTCAGTGAAAGAATCGCCTTTCTTTTTCTCCTCCTCCTCCTGGGAATTGGATATCTTTGTGGCTATTGTGTCTTTGGCAGCAATAGTTCCAAATTGTTTTAATTGTTCAACTGTTTAAAAATATTTTTAATAGTTTAATTGTTTTAGAGACCGTGTCACCCTGAGAACATCTGTCCGTCCCACTAGAGCAGACCGGACAGGTTCTCTGGTCGTACCTTCCGCTAGAGAGGCTCATCTCTCTAGCACGAGAAGGAGGGCCTTTTCTGTGTCCGCTCCGGCCCTATGGAACCTCCTGCCAACAGAGTTACGTCTCCAGACGGAGTTGCTGCCCATTAGGAAAGGAGTGAAGACCTGGCTTGTGGGGCATTGTGGGGAGTGGGCCAGACGGCCAACTCGGTCGCCTGGCTCTTTTAAAAAATCCACCTTTCTCCTTGGTGTTTTTAAATTGAATTTTAATTGTTATGTATGTGTTTTAATTGCTTTTAGTTGTAAAGCCGCCCTGAGTCTTCAGAGGAGGGCGGGGTACAAATGAAATAAAATAAATAAATAAATAAACTTTTGTCTCATGTCTGAAGATTGGGTAATGGCATGTTTTCGGCTAGACCTCATATAAAATTAGCCAACGGGAGGGAGGAATTTAGCTCATGGTTGAAAACAGACGATATATCTTGCAGCATATCTTAATGTTCAGTAAGTTATAGTCTGGCTTTGTCCACCTTCAGAACTTTTTTTTTCTCATCCTGATCTTCCAAAAATCTGACCAATTTATTTGCATTGGAAATCAAAGCACCAATGCATGTAATAGTAAAAGTAAAGGTTTCCCTTGCTTGAAACCCAGTCATGTCTAACTCTAGGGATGGTGCTCATCTCCGTTTACAGCCAAAGAGCCAGTGCTATCTGCATCTGCAGATGTTTTCATGGTCATGTGGCAGGCGTAACTAGATGCTAATAATAATTTTGTGTCAGAAATTATTCTGGGTTGAAAGGATTTTTGCTGGAGAAACTCTGCTCAGGGGATGCCCGCATGGAATGCTGTTACCTTTCCCACTAAAGTGGTACCTATTCCACAGATGGAAAAATTACTCCTTTGGGTCTACATTTCTGAAAAATCTGGAATTCTAAAGTAATTACTTTTTAATATTCAAACTTACACACTTTAGCTGTGTAAAACTTGTGTTGTTCTTAGAAAAGCTAATAATTAAGGGCTTCTGTAACTGTAAATATGGCTCTTTCTTCTGCACACTGCTTGGATAGATTTCCTCGGCAGTAAACAAGTCTATACTGGTTTTACTCAGATACAAGTTTGCCAATTAATTACTGAATTAAGTAAAGGTCACCCTTGCTAGAAAGCCAGTCATATCTTAATACTGGGGTTCAGTGCTCATCTCTGTTTGTAGCCAAAGAACAAGTGCTGCCTGCATTTGCAGACATTTCTGTGGACATGTGGCAGACATGTCTAGACACCAGAGTGCACAGAACACTGTATACCTTTCCCGCTGAAGTGGTACCTGCTAGATCCGGAGATCCATGCGTGGGAAGGAGGACACAGTAGCCATAGTAGTTGACCCAAACAACACGTCTGTTTATTGTGAGGACAACATGACAACAACAACAACGGCTGGCAGGGCCAGGCTTAAGTACCTTGCTAAGGCCGGCCCACCAGCCAATGGAATTCGGCAGTTTTCCCGCCGAAGAACTTTTGAATATCCAACACCCCTTCCCCCCAGAATGCACTACAACCCTATTTACATACAAAGTCAGCCAGGTCTGTGGACCCTACTGGACCTGCGCAGTTCAGTCGGTGTCGGGGCATTGAGCGGAGCGGACATGTCGCTCTCGCTCTGCTCTGCCCTGGCAGGTTCCTGTCTTGGAGTTTCCGCGGTGGCTTCGGCGGTAAGCGGGGTTGGATCTGCTTCTCCAGGTAAGTCCACCGGTGTCGGGTCTGAGCTAGAGGGGGTGTTGTAGGGCTGAACCGGGTCGGTGACCAGTTCGACTAAGGCTGGTGAGGCCGTGTCTGTGACAGGCTGTTCGTCGGGAACGATGTCATCTTGCGTGTCGGGACTTGTCCGCCTCCTGAGCTGGTCGATATGGCGTTTCCATATTTGACCATCAGTGAGGAGGACCCTATAGGTGTATGGACCCAGCGTGCCACTTATGGTTCCCTCTTCCCACATTGGGCCGGCTGCAAAATTTCTGGCGTAGATGGGGGTGTCAATGGGGAATGTGCGGACCTGCGTGTGTCCTTCCCGGAACTGGTCAGGGGGATACCGTGGGTGCAGACGGTCCAGTTGGCAGCGGAGGCTCCTGCCCATCAGGAGCTCCGCTGGAGCCTTTCCCGTGGCAGCACAGGGGAGGTTATGCTGGGCTAGTAGGAATGTGTCTATTCTTTCCTGCCAGTCCCCCGGACCCAGCCTACCCAAAGCCTCCTTCGTGCTGCGTACAAACCTCTTGGCTTGCCCATTCCCTTGTGCTCTGAACGGGGAAGTGAGTGCATGTCTAGTCCCTAGGGATGCTAGGTATTGCTCGAATTCCGTGGCCGTGAACTGGGGCCCGTTGTCCGAGACCAGGGTGTCCGGAATGCCGTGCGTGGCGAACAGCTGCCTGAGTTCCAGAATGATGGCCTTGGCTGTGGTGCTCTTCATGAGCCTCACCTCTAGCCACTTTGAATAGGCGTCTACGACAATTAGAAATGTTTGGCCGTGAAAGGGACCAGCTAGGTCAATGTGGAGTCTCTGCCACGGGCCCGAGGGTTGTTCCCACTCCCTGACTGGTGCTGCCGGGGGATTTGGTTGGGACAGTTGGCAAGGTCCACACTTGCTCACCCACTCCTCGATATCCTTGTCTATCTGTGGCCACCATACGTAACTTCTAGCCAACCCTTTCATCTTAACCACCCCCGGATGGCTGGCGTGTAACGTTTCCAAAACTGCCATGCGTAACCTCTTGGGGATCACCACCCGATCTCCCCATAGCAGACATCCCCCCACACAACAGAAGTCATCCCGTTTATCAAAAAATGTCTTGAACTCCCCTTCCCCCTTAATCGGCCAACCACGCTGAACCCAACTGGAGACAGTCCGGAGCTCGGTGTCCTTCGCCGTGGCCCTGGCAACCTCCGCCAAGGTGATGGGGGCAGAGTCCAAAACATCTAACAAAAGGATCGATGCCTCCCCCTGCTCCGCGCTGTCCTGGTCAGGAAGGGGGCACCTGCTAAGGGCATCCACGTTACCCATGTGTTTCCCGGGGCGATAAGTCAGTGTATAAGCGTACCCTGACAAGAACAGGGCCCAACGCTGCATGCGGGGGGAAAGTGCGGACGGAGTTTGGCGGTCCCCCGCCAAGAGTCCCAGTAGGGGCTTGTGGTCCGTGATGAGTTCAAACTCCCGTCCGTAGAGGTAATCGTGGAACTTCCTTACCCCGGCCACAGCTGCTAACGCCTCCTTGTCAATTTGCCCGTAGTTCCGCTCCGTCGGTGACATGGTCCTAGAGTAGTAAGCGATGGGAGCCTCCAGTCCATTGGGTAGTCGGTGGGCAAGGACAGCGCCGACGCCGTAGGGAGAGGAGTCGCAGGCGAGGATGAGCGGTAGGGTGGCATTGTACTGGATCAGGAAGCTGTCCTGAGATAGGAGATTTTTTACAGCCCTAAATGCCGAATCTTGTTCGGGACCCCATTTCCAAACCGCTTTGGCTGCTAAAAGTCTATGGAGCAGTTCTGCGGTGGTGGCTTTGCCCTTTAGGAATGTCGCATAAAAGTTCAACAGTCCCAGGAAAGCCTGCAGCTCTTGTTTGTTTTTTGGGGCAGGGGCGTCCCGGATCGCTCTTACTTTGCCCACGGTTGGGTGTATTCCCTTACAGTCTATTCTGAACCCCAAGAATTCCACGGAGGGTACCCCCAGTAGGCACTTGTCACGTTTTACCCTCAACCCAGCGGCTCTGAACTTCGCAAGAATGGCCGCAACTCTGTCCTTGAGTTGCCCCGGGTTCTCCGCGATGATCAAGACGTCATCAAAATAGGGAACCACCCCTGGAAGGCCGTGGAGGACTCTCTCCATGGTGCTTTGGAAGAGTCCCGGTGCGATGCTGACCCCAAATTGCAAGCGGGTGCATTTAAACGCTCCCCTGTGGGTGACTATTGTCTGCGCCTCAGCCGTGGCTTCGTCTACCGGCAACTGCTGGTACGCCTGTGCCAGGTCAAGTTTGGCAAATATCTTCCCGGGGCCCAGGGAATTCAGTAGGTGATCAATTACGGGAACCGGGTAAGCACTTGGCTGTAGGGCTTTGTTGATGGTGCATTTGTAGTCCGCACAAATTCGCACCGACCCGTCCGGCTTGATGGGGGTCACTATGGGGGTTTCCCACCTAGCATGGTCGACCGGAACAAGTATTCCTTGGGCTACTAACTTGTCCAGTTCCTTTTCCACCCTGGGCTTGAGGGCCAAGGGAACCCTCCTAGCCCTAAGGCGGATTGGGGCAACACTAGGGTTCAGGGTGAATGAGATGGGGGTTTCCACATACTTGCCCAGCTCCTCTCCGAACACGTCCTGGAATTCGGCCATCAGGTCGTCCCGCAGAGAGGTCTCCCTGGTCTGGTCGGCGTTGGTGCTGTGGATCCCCATGATGGTCAGTCCCAGGGCCGGAAACCAGTTTGTTCCCAGGAGGGTCGGGAACTTCCCGTAGACGACGGTGATTGGTAAAGTAGACTCCCTGCCGCCGTAGCCTACACGGACTCGTCTCTGGCCGGCGATGGGGATGAGTCTGCCTTGGCAATCCGTCACCCTGAGTCTTTGGGGGCTCAAGTCCGACTCCTTGAGAGACGGGAAGGCTCGCTTCATCCAGTTCCAGGGAATGATGGACACGGCGGATCCTGAGTCGATCTCCATCTCACAGTCTTGTCTGTCGATCTGGACCGTGGTGAGGATTTTCTTTCCCTTTTCCGTGTCGGCATGGCTGATTCTGACTGTGTGTGTTTCGGCGTTGTCGAATCTGGCGCCATTGTTCGGCTGGCGGCTCTGATTCGCCCGTTGGTTGGTGGCCATCTTGCTTGGCGGGAAATTTTGAAATTGTCGGTCTGTTTGGCTCGCCGCTTGCCTTGCGCGACAGGCCCTTGCAATATGCCCCCTTTTATCGCAGTGGCGGCAAACTGCATCCTTGAAACGGCAATGTGCCCTCTGATGGGGCCCACCGCAGCTGGCACAACGGCGGCCGTTCCTGCCTTGGCTTGCCCCATCGGTCACGTATACGTCTGCCTCCTCGTCATCCTCTGCTTCAGGGACGGTATCTTCATAGTGGACGGTGGCTGACCGTGGCGCCGATGGGGCTCGGTGGAGAGAGGATGCGGCCGACGATGAGACTTCGTACGCTCTTGCCTCATCCATCACGATGGCCAGGGATAACTCGTGGCGGGCTAAAAGGCGCCTTCTGAGCCGTGTGTCCACTACCCCGCGTATGATTTGCTCGATGAGAGCCTCCTCGAGACTCGTTCCGAATTCGGCGGGAATAGCGGCTGCTCGCAGGGCGGCTACAAACTCGCTCACGGTCTCCCCGTCCTTCTGGTATCAATCTCGAAAATTGATTCAGTGGACATACTTCGATGGGGCCGGCGAGTAATGCCCCTTGGTAGCGGTCTGCAATGTCTGCCACGAAACTGCCATGATGGGTGTCGGTGCTACCAGCACTTGGGCCACTTCATACACCTTCGCGCCGCAGTGGGTGAGGAAGAACGCCTTCTTCCTTTCTTCCGAAATATCTCCCAACTCAGCGGCCAGAAGGGAGAATTCAAACCGGTCCAAGTAGCTCTCCCATTTCTCGTCCTTTGGCTGGAAAGGTGGCGGGGCCGTGTAGGTAGCCATGGCGTTGTGCTCTGCAGCTAGCTCGTTGGTTCCGTGTGGATTGGCTCGATCCTCAGAATCCCACCTTCGTCGCCAGTGCTAGATCCGGAGATCCATGCGTGGGAAGGAGGACACAGTAGCCATAGTAGTTGACCCGAACAACACGTCTGTTTATTGTGAGGACAACATAACAACAACAACAACGGCTGGCAGGGCCAGGCTTAAGTACCTTGCTAAGGCCAGCCCACCAGCCAATGGAATTCGGCGGTTTTCCCGCCGAAGATCTTTTGAATATCCAACAGTACCCATTTATCTACTTGCATTTTCTCACTTTCGAACTGCTAGGTTGCCAGGAGCTGAGAGAGAGACGGGAGCTCACCCCATCGTGCAGCACATGGGTATCGAACTCTGACCTTTCAGTCTTCAAGCTCAGCATCTTAACCACTAAGCTATCGCAGCCCCAATTACTGAATTAGTGGTAGGCATATCACTGCTTCAAAGTGATATAGTCACCACTAGACTGCTGCCCTCTGCTAGGATAAACACTAAAGCTCTTCTATGCTTAACTGGTAAATGCTACAGGGATCCCATTGACTGTTTCTTTCCTGTATTTTCTAGAAATAGAAATATCCTATATCAAATTTCTGGATTTTCATGGCTAACATCTACTGGACTATACAGAGCATCCAGTCATGTCTCCTAAATCTAACTATAGAAACAAATGATCAGTCTCCAAGTTATGCAAAATTTGAACAGCTGTGTCTGTAAAGAAGATATTTGGTCTCTCCCAAGAGCTTAGTTTTGGTAACAGCACCATAGTCGCTTTCATTTCTCATAATGGATTTGTACACATTTCCAAACAGTATTCTGAACACACATTAAAAAAGCTCCATATGAAAGATTAAAGGCATCAATAGATTGCCATTTAATTTTTCAGTTCCAAACATACATTGCTCCCTGTTGTGTCAATTAAGGTGTTTAAAGCCTTGGGTTGCTGTATCGCCCTAAAAGAAGGAGGGAACCGAATGATTTTTTGCTGTTGCTGCATAATCATGTACGAGGTTGCAACAACAAATATACGACCTTGGCTCTTGTATGCTGGTCCCCTAGTGACTTGAATAATTTTATTACTGGACCTAGTTCACTTGATAAAGGAGCCGGAGCTGCTCATCTATCATTGTTGGAGAGGAGAGAAAATGGAGAAATCGAATCCCACACTCTTCTGGGAGATTCTTTATCACTACCCAATATAAATCTCCAACCTTCAGCAGCTTGAATAAGCCTTAGGTCTTCTGGGCAAAATGAAATCTGGAAGAGCAGCTGACCAACAGTAGTGCTCCCCACCAAGATATCAAGAACAAGCTTAGTTTCATGTGCTCAACCCTCCTCCTATCTCGTTTGGGCTTGGGACCAGCTGTGGCAGAGTTAGAAAGCCCATAGTACTAATAAAACAAAAAGATTGAGGAAAGGCGATTGCTGCCCTATGAGCAAAGCCCAAGGCTCTCTTCCACGATATTTCAAGTGAATCATTTATTCCCTAACAGCCTTTTTCCCTGTCCAGTTTTCACACTTAAGGCAAAGCAAAACAATCACAGTTATATACTGCCCCATTGCACTTAGTTTATTGAACTCAGAAGTATGGAAGGATGAGTCAACGCTGATGTGTCATTGGAGACTAAGGCAGTGGTGGGCAGCCAAAAATTTTACTACCACACTGTGGGCGGAGCCAATGTAAAAAACCCATACAATAAGTACACATAAAATACAAATTAAATAGACATAAAAATACATAAAAATATACATAAAACACATTAAATACACATTAAAATAAATACACATTAAATAGACATAAGAACACATAAAAATACAAATTAAATACACATAAAACACATAAAAATACACATTAAAAATAAATACACATTAAATACACATTAAATAGACATAAAAACACATAAAAATACAAATTAATACACATAAAACACATAAAATACACATTAAAAATAAATACACATTAAATACACATTAAAATACACACCCACACCCCACACCCAAAGGTGAGTCACTTACCCTGGGGAGCAGGCTATAGGGAGCTTCAGGCTAGCAGCTTCTCTTCCTCCTCCCTGTTTGCGAGGACAGCAAGGAGGCCGCACATGCGTGCCAAGTGCTGTAGGCATGCATACACACCAAGCGCTTGGCGTGTATGCGCAGTGGGGAAACCAGCGAAAAGGTAAGCCCCCAAGGTGGTTCCCCCCAAAAGCCGCTACCGGTTCTCTGGGACACTGGGAAACGTTACTACTGGTGAACTGGTGCGAACCTGTTGCTGCCCATCAATGACCCCACCCCTCTGTTTCGGCACTCAGTCTCTAAAAGGTTTCCTTTTGCTGGCCTATTGTTCTGGCTCATTCTGCTGGATGCATAAGTGGCAGAACACAAACTCTTCCTAACCTGGATTCATTTTCAGAAGTGTGTTGTGTATTAGACAGCAAATAGTCAAGCCAGGAAGAATCTTACTGTCCACTGCACACCCTGGTTCCAGTAATTGGTTTGTGCTGGACTAATTAGAATTATTTAAGGTAATGAGCAGTTGGTAGCTGTGGCATTTCCTTTGTAATAAGTGGTATGTGACACAAACTCTCTGAGAGCAACTCCCTGTCATAAGTCAGACTCTGACAACCTTTGAATGCTGTGTCACCCAATAAACCATGTGCTCATTGAGATGCTAGGAAGGTATTTTGCTAATGTTTTGGTTTGGTTTTTAGCTATAATGGACGTTATTAAAATATTCCAGGGAATTAGGCCATGCAGTGAGTCATTAAAGATGCATAATTTATGTGCAGATATATAAACCCATCTCAGTGATTAACAAACAAACAAAAGAACATAGTTCACTGAAAAAATGATGGATGTGTTGACCTGAAATTTTAGAACATTTGCAGCAGATTGGAGAGAGTAAAGGAAAGTCAAGCATCCCCCCACACCCCCAATAATTTGTACTTAGGACTTCCCCATCAACAGCATCCCATTTCCTTAATATTTCAGCATGGAAACTCGAGATGGGTAGCAGACTCTTATGGTGTCACATGGATGGGCCAAAATGGCTGGGAAGGAACCTGGTGATTGACTCTTGGGTCAGCTTAAGAGAACAGGAGTGAAAATGAGAGACAACCCAGAGCCAGGAGAGAGAGGAGGGGAGGAATCTATGGCCGAACATATTGTGCAGCTAAGGAGGAGCTCACTGCTATTGCTACCTTCCTTATATCTTGTGTCGTGGCTTCACTGACCCAGGGCTTGGAGGAAACTAGTTATCAACAACTTATTATTTGAGGGCTGGATGAGGTAAGAGGGATGCAATTCATAGTTAAAGAAATTACTTTTAGATATAAGAAGTAACACTTCAGTTACTTAGGTGTGACTACAATCTGAAGGACAATCTATTAGGTCCCAAATAGTCCCATTCATACAGTATTTTATATGATTCTGGTAGACCTTCATTTTTTAATTATTTTTTTATTTTTATTTTTTATTTTTTGCTTGTTCGATAGGCCACAATTCTCCTGATAAGCAATTGTATAAGCAGACAAAGCCTGGTCATACATCCTTATTTAACTGTGTGCTGCCAAGTCAATTCTGACTTATGATGGCCCTTTCTAGACTTTTCTAGGTAGAGAGTGCTCAGAAGTGGTTTCCCATTCCCTTCTTCTGGAGGATGTCCTGGGACTGGCTCCACAGACTACAAAACTGGATTCCCAGACTCTGGCTCTGCACCCAGGTAACTAACTCACTGAGCTATCCATCCAGCTTTCCTCCTGAGGGTCCATCACAAAACAGAATCTAAGAGGCTATCTATAGCAGCATATAGTCCACTCTTCAGGGTGAGTTGGGGACAGATTAGGGTGCACACACTGATCAGGCCAATCAGACCTCACCCAACCCATCCCCAGCCCATTTTGAGACCTTCACAGGGGTTCAACTTCAATTATCCTGCTGTATCTAATCCATTCCTCAGTGTATGTGGCTTCTGGTGACAGGATAAAAAGAATGGTGACTGAAGGGCCCACTTCTAGCTGACCAAAGGAGGGGCCCCCAATCAGCTGAGAAGCATAGCTGTCACTGAGAAGGCAGGGATGTAAAGGAACCACTTTCCCATCAGCTGCAAAGTGATGCCACTGCCAAGGACGCAGTGGGAGCCCCCTCAGCAGCAGTTCAAAGGACCCATGTCTCAGCTGATGGGAGAGCAGTTTTCCCAGCAGCAAGAAAGCAGCACTGATGGAGTTGCAGCAGTTGATGGGACTCCAGAAGTCTATTCAGCTGAAGCAGTGGAGACAGTAGCAGTGCTTCTGCTGCTTTCTAGCTGCTAGGGGAAGCCTTCCCCAATCAGTTGTAAAGCAGCTGCTACTGCTGCAGCTGATGGGCTGCTGAATCCCCATTGTAGGAACAAATGCTGTCTCAATGCAAGGATCATGCCAAACATTTTGCTTGCTTGCCCCCCACCTGACCACAAACATCTTTTAAAAAGCCATTCTATGCTGGCCCAGGAAGGTAAAGGGCTCCCTTGCTTGAAAGCCAGTCGTGTCTGACTGTAAGAGTCAGTGCTCACAGCCAAAGAGACAGCGTCATCTGTGTTTGCATATGTTTCCATGTGCATGGGACGGGTATGAGTAGATGCCAAAGTACATGAAACACTGTTACATTTCCTGCCAAAGTGGTGCCTATTTATCTACTTGCAATTTCTTGCTTTCGCACTACTAAGTTGGCAGGAAATCTCATTGATGCCACATTCCAACAGAAGGTAGAACTATAACCCAGAGTAAACACAAAGGTAAGGTCTCCTTTGCCCCAAAGCCAGTCGTGTCCAACTCTAGGGGCTGGTGCTCATCTCCATTTACAGCCAAAGAGCCAGCGCTGTCTGCATCTGCAGATGTTTCCGTGGTTATGTGGCAGACATAACTAGGTGCTGGAGCACATGGAATGCTGTTACCTTTTCCACTGAAGTGGTCCCTATTTATCTACTTGCAATTTCTTGCTTTCGAACTGCTGAGTTGACAGGAGCTGGGGCAGACAATGGGAGTTCATTCTGTTGCACAGCATTTGGGTCTCAAACTCCTGACCTGCCAACCTTAGTCTTAACCAGTAAGCCAGTTAAGCCCTTAGTAGGCAAGCCTTAATTTGTAATCTAGAGAAAATATCAAAACCTCCAGCTGTGACAAAAATATGAATGAAAATTGTTTGCAAAAATGAAGTCTATTCAGTGATACTGTCATGTATATACAAAGAGAAATAAACACCAAATGACAAATGAGGTTTTAAAAAGTTGCCTCAAGCTGCAGAAAGAGGACAAAGCAAATGTAAAAGTAGTAAAAGGGGTACAGAGAAACCAAAATGAACAGTGTGTGCACATCACCTAATATTCCACAAGGCACATATCGTAGGGACATTTATCTCATAAATTCTTGAGTATCACAAATGAGCTATTAAAGAAAATAATAACAATATTACAGGCTCTGAAATGTGGACATAGGGATACAAACAGAACCACATGACAGCTGCATAATAAATAAATGAATCCTTTACAAAAGAGGGAAACATGCATCAAAAATGATATATAATTTGAGCATAGGATGGTGCCAAAACTTGAAAAATGCAGAATCTGCCATAGAACTAAACACATTCTTCTTCTTTCCAGTCTTCTCCTCTCAAAAGTTAGATGCCATCACATTTTTATTGACTTTACCTGCAGCAGTTCTAAACAATCACACTCTGTTTCTTCCAAACCAATATCCCAGTTTCTTCCTTTAATGAGTTCTTCACGTTTCCACAAGTTTTCTTTCATTTTATTTCTCTTAAAAGAACACCTGCACTTTTCACTTCTTCTTACATGATTATGTAAAGGTAATGGTCGCCCTTGCTCAAAAGCCAGTCGTATGCAACTCTAGGGTTCAGTGCTCATCTCTGTTTATAGAGAAAGAGCCAGCATTGTCTGTGTCTGCAGACATTTTTGTGGACATGTGGCAGGCATGACTAGACACCGGAGTGCAAGGAATGTTGTTCAGCTTCCCACTGAAGTGGTACCTATTTATCTACTTGCAATGTTTTGCTTTCAAACTGCTAGGTTAGCAGAAGCTGGGACAAAGACAAAAGCTCACTCTGTTACACAGCACTCAGGTCTCAAACTGCTGACCTGCCGACCTTCCAGGCAACAAGTTCAGCATCTTAACCACTAAGCCACCACAGTCCTTATTACATGATTACCAGGTTCTAATTTTCTGAAGACTGCAGTGGCTTGAGGATGCTGCTGCTCTCCTCCTAATAAGAGGAAAGCCAAATATCCGTGTTTCCACTGACAGACTCACAGGTGATGTATTGGTTTAATTCATTGCATAATCTCAAGGAATACAACTTTCTTTTCCATCTGTAACTGTAACTCCCACCATCAGCTGCTATTCACTAGAGCACTCTCAGACTGCTTTGGGGGCTGGACAGCCATTTTGCTGTTCCTCCACCACATGGCACTTCCTGGTGTGGTGGAGGCAGTGGAGGGGCCACATGAAATGGTGCCGTGGGCCGCATTCAGCCCACGGGCCACAGGTTGAGAACCCCTGCATTAGAGAATTCTTTGGCTTTTTTCACATTTCTCTGCTGTCACACAGAAATTATTGCTTGGGTCTAGGTCAAAGCTACCCATGAACTACACTGTGGGTTTTCCAACTCATGATATTGACCCAGAGTGAATATTTATAATGCTTTTACTTTACTTTGATCCCCAGCCCTGATTAATGGTAAGCACTCTCCAACATACTTGATAAAATAGGCCCAGTGGAGTTTGAGTTGTCCCTGGTAATAATTCTCTCCTGCCAGACTTTCACCAGACCCCATGTATATTTAAGTCTAGGTGAGCACGGAGAGTAAGAATGAGTATGAAATTCCAGAAAAAACAGAGGCATTTAAAGTTACTTTTTTCAGAATGCAACTCCCAGAACACTTCAGCCAACATAGCCAATGAAAATGTGGGTACATTTTTTGGCCTGCACTGCTTTGAGGCCATACAAAATGCAAAAAGCTGTTTTGTCTCTTACTTCTTACTCCAAGCCTTACTCCAAGCCTTACTCCTATGACTCCATGCTGCTTACGCCTTACTCCAGTCCTTACTCCAATCACTCCATGCTGCTTCCAATTAGATATATGTATCATCAACTGCAACTCGTATCTGAGAATGCATTTTTTCCTGAAGCAGGAAAAATGTCACTGCTGTGAATTTGTTTAAGGTGGATCCCAGCTTGCCATGAAGTGACTCACACACTATGATCCTGGACCCATCTCCTGCAGCACATATGAAATGAGACATGCAGGATTCAACACTGAGACTGCAATGGACTGCCACAGCCTTGAGGATATTGACTAGGTGCGCCTTCACAGCCAGTCCATCTGGCATGGCCTCTTCAACCTCCTTGACCATTAGGAATCAGAGTTCCTCCTCCACTCAGTTTGCCATTGGGCTCAATATGATGGTTTCCAGTGGCATTTCCTCCACTGAGGGGACCATCACCCCACTTAAAGGGGCTCATCCGCCCATCACCATTGGCCCCTTTAGGGAGTCAGGTTAGTTAACCGCCGCTTGAAACTCAGCATTGAGTTGTTGGCTGTACGGTCTACTCTATTGTATATGTATGTTTCTCAAACAAACAAACTTTGGTTTGAATTTTGTCAGTTTTATGTGCCATGAATGTCATTTTGTGGCAGAAAGCCTAGATATACATCTAATAAATTACCATAATAAAATGTATTGCAGTATTATGCAGCACAGGTTCCAGTGTAGGAATATTTTACAGCAAGCGGAGAGGAGGGTGTCTACTTATCAATTTTTTTAAAAAGAACAGTTCTCTTTGTGAAGAGAGCATTCCTCAGTCCCAAGGCATCCTCTGTTAGAAGGTCTGTAAAAACCTAGGTTTGGTTTCTAGCTAAAGAACCCTAAGGAGAAAATGCAGCAGCCTTGGAGTTGCAAAAGCTGGGCTCTATCATTGGACAAACTGAAGTAGACATTTAACTATAGCAGTTATTGGTAGTGAAGCCAGTGTCACAAAACAGCTCTTTATTCTCCTTTTCTAATGCATATTCACTGGCCCCAGTACTTCTTCTTTCATGTCCAGGTCAAACTTTAAGCTGCTCTAAATGAGCCACCCCCCACTGGATCACTCATGCTTTTAAAAGTTTTTAACTAGATTTTTAATTGGTGCAGGTGGGAGGTAGCTTTTCGGTGTTTTTAGGAATTGTAAGGTTTTCTATAATTTAAACTTTGGGGATTTTATATATACAGTACTGCCCAGAGTTGCATGTGAATTGGGGCGGCTATACAAATTGAATAAGATGAATAAATAAAATAAAGCCACCTTCTTGGCTTTGTCGTGACCAAGCTTAAATCCTCACCGGTCAATGTTACGGTGATGATTTGTGTCTGGAATGGAAAGGAACACCACTGAAGTTTGAGGATGAAGCTCCCCCTCGTCCAGCCCTTGATGCAGTTGTATCCAGCCCCTTCTAGAAGGCAGATTTATATATCAACCCTGCCCCTCTGTATGACAGAGTTTCAAGTATTTGAAGAACACTCCTATCTCCCTTCAGTTTTCTTTTCACAAGGCTGAATATGACCAGTTTTTTTCCAAGTATTATATAGATAATGACTGGATTGAAGAGTCTTTAGGAATCATAGTTTATATCTGAAAGATTGGCTGTCTAGTTTTCACTCAAATGCTTCCAGTGTTCACAGAGCTCACCAGTTCCCAAGATATGGTAATTGGTTCCATTGTCCTGCTGCTCTAACAGTTAAGATGTTTTTCCTGAATGCACCTTTTTGTAACTTGAGCCCACTATTACACATCGTTCAATATGAGATGACTGAGAACAAATCCTGTCCCTCTGTATAACAATGTTTCAAGTATCTGAAAAATGCTCAGATCTCCTTTCAGTCATCTTTTCATTAGGCTGAATATGACCAGTTTTTTCAAGTATTTCCTCATTGTGTTTGACTTCCAGTCCCCTGTTCATCCTTGTTGCTCTCTTCTGAACTTGTTCCAGTTTGTCAATATTTTTCTGAAAGTGTAGTTCTATTTCTGCTTTCCTGCAAAATAATACCTGTTACTGTTTTGAAAGAAATTTTGAAAAGCTTATTGCTGTCTTTAAACAGAGCCTATGTGGTAAGGATTTGATTATATCCCTACTCTAGATACCGTTTAATTTCACAAGAGATAATTAATGAATTCCTTGTGATTGCTGAACAGGATTCTGCTCAATGCAATACATGGCTTCCCACCTCTGACTTTGGCACCTCCTTCTCATTACTGCTGCCTAAGCGCCTAAAGACTCTCATGTTTACCCGAGGGAGGAAACAAAGGAAGCTCCAAAGAGGAATGCAGGAGGAGATGGGTTTTTCTTGACAGAGCATCACTTTCCTCTCAAAGAGGATGGTGTCCCAGAATCCCTCATGGCCATTTGATGCTAATGGTGGTCCACTTTGACCAAGACAGGCAATGGTAAATCCAATGATAGCACTGGCATTTGTTTGAATTTTATAGCAAAAGCTACAAATCCATTACCTGTGATGGAAATGAGGTACATTTGGTCCTTCTGACATCATTTGGCTGCAGTTCCAATCATTATCAACTATCAGCTAGTTTGGTTAGGTCTCATGGGAACTGCAGGCTAACAACATTTGGGAAGCTAATGGACTATCTAAAAACTGTCTAAATTAATCATCATCACTTTCAAGTAATCCAGAGAAAAGGGTTTTATATGAATGGCATCAGACAGACTTTTTAAAAAATCACACAGGAGTATCATCTATGTGGCAAATTCTGTGAGAAACCTAAATTACTGGTTATTCTCTGTCCTACTCCCCAACAATTCACTTTGGTCTCAATATCTCTCTAAGTCTAAATCTTTTGGGCATCTAAACATCACAGTGAAGGAGGGGAAGGGAAAGAAAAAAACTTGAATACCTAAATTAGATAAACATGGAAATATGAAATGGGCACAAGTCCTTTTTGATTGTCCATTTTGATTTACAAAGAGGTCTATGATTTAATCTGTATTATCTTCTTTTCAAATAATAGATCTTTTCCAAATATTTCTACAGGAGGAAAAATTTGCTTCCCCTTGATTTTTACTTTATCATTCTTGCCATGCACAAAGTAAGAATAGATATCTATGTGATGCTAGGTAAACACTTTGGCACTGCTGTCCAGGTGCCATAGTTCATAAACTGGACATGTGGACTGCAGTTCCCATGTCCCTTCAACATTAGCTATGCTAATTGGCCTCATGACAGTGGCAGTTCAACATGTGTATGTTCACAACCCTTGTGCCACAAGCATATGGAGGAAATATTGCAGGGTCCCAACCCAGGGAGAAGATGTAGTCTAAGGAGCCAATAATAGAAATGATAACAATGCTTTGACTCTTGGGGATGATGGTTCATGATGGAGAGAGATGGTGTGCAGCCAGTCCTAACTCAGTTTTGAAATAAGGTACCTTCTTGTCCTAGTTCATGAACTGGTCAGTTAGTCCTTCTAATGATTTATTACAGCCAAACTACAGGTCCCCTATTAGTGCTGAAATCATATTAGCTTTCTAGTTCAGACAGACTTTCATGACTGAGCAATCAGAGTTCCAAATAAAAAATGTGCTTGTAGTTTGAAGACCAGTCACAAAACAGAGCAAATTAGACTCCAGAAGGTGATAAGAACTCTTGCTGTATGAGGAGTTTTATCAGCACTTATCCCTGATGTAATGACTAGTTATCTGTGGGTGTGAACAGTTGGGACATAGACTGCTGCTTTGACTGGTGTAGGAATGGTACTGTGATAGGAAAGAAAGTTGTAGACCCGTGATGGTGAACCTTGGCACTCAAGATGTTCTTGGACTTCCCAGAAGCCTAAGCTCCCTGTAAATCCACATGAATGGGTTTACTGCAATTCATCCAGCCCACACCACCCACATCGCTCCCGGAAGCGCATTTTACTTCCACTTCCGGGAGAGATTAGGGCAGTGCGGGCCGGATGAATTCGAAGAACATCTGGAATGCCAAGGTTCGCCATCACGGTTGTAGACCAAGATCAACAGCAAACTTTTGATGGCAAGCCAAGAGCAATGCTTGGCCCTCCAGATATTTTGCCAATGACCTCCTTTACTATCAACCATATTTAGTTGGGCTGATGGAAACTGTAGGCCAAAAAATATGAAGGGCCAATGGTCTTCTTTACATAGGCTACTGCCCCAACAGTAATGACAAAAAGCTAATTTCAGCACCAGAAGCGTAGTGTGCCTTGGCGGGGCCCTGTATAAAAATTTGTTTGGGGGCCCTTAGGAAGGGTAAAGATTTCTCACAAAAGAAAAAAAATGCTTTTTTTGACTTTTGTCATTTGTGAAATAAAAAAAAATTGGGAAGTTTTTATTAATTTTTGCTTACGCACGTTGGGGGCCCCCGTGGCCTGGGGCCCCTGTATAATTGATACGGCAGATACGGCGGTAGCTACGCCCCTGTTCAGCACATTAAAGGTAAATGTTGCCTTTGCTCAAAAGCCAGTCGTATCTGACTCTAGGGTTCAGTGCTCAGTGCTCATCTGTTTATAGCCAAAGAGACAACACTGTCTGTGTCTGCAGACATTTCTGTGAACATGTGGAAGGCGTGACTAAACACTGGAGTGCACAGAATGCTTCTTACCTTCCCAGCAAAGTGGTACCTATTTCTCTACTTGCAATTTCTTGCTTTCAAACTGCTAGTTTGGGAGGAACTGGGACAGAGATAGGAGCTCACCCTGTCATGCTGGCCTCAAACTGCTGACCTGCTGACCTTCCAGTCATCAAGATCAGTGTCTTAACCATTAAACCACCACAGTCCTTTCAGCACATTACTGTTCATTATCTTCTCAGCATTTCTATGTCACAGGACAAAAATAGTCAGCAGAAATTAGCCCACCCAGCCAACAGTTTTGGGATGAAGGGCTTTCTGCTTCTTCCACTCATGTCCAGGTTACCACCTGGCTCCCTGATAGTTCCATCTGCCAGGGAGGCTCGATTCTCTAGCACGAGAAGGAGGGCCCTTTCTGTGACCGCTCCGGCCCGCTGGAACCTCCTACTGGCTGAACTGTAGCTCCAGGCAGAGCTTCTGCCCTTCCGAAAAAACCTTAAGATCTGGCTGGCACAGCAGGTGGGGGGGCTGGAGCGACAGCCACTCTAGGTTGGCTGATATAAGGGTCACCTGGGTTTTTAGTTTAGTTTAAAAATCACAATGCAGCTGGTGGGGATGGGTTTGCGAGTTTTTTAACTTTAAACTTAATTTTTTAAAACAATGTTATATTTTAATCTCTTTGTAAATAGTGATTTTATATGTTGTAAGCCGCCCGGAGTCGCTTCGGCGAGGGGGCGGCAGCACAAATGTGAATTATTAAATTAAATTATTAAATTAAATTAAATTATATCACAGGGACATCTGACAGCTTAGGGCAGGGGTGACCAAACTACGGCCCAAGGGCCAGATCCAGCCCGTGATGCCAATTCATCCGGCTCATGAAGCCCTTGTTGCTCCCGGAAGTGGAAGTAAGATGAAGGCTTTGTGGGCTGGATAATTTGGCATTGGGGGCCAGATCTGGCCCTTGGGCCGTAGTGCCCAGCCCCCTAAACCATGTGACTGGCCCATGGCCCAAAAAGTTTGGGCACCCCTGGCTTAGGGAAATGCTGTTCTATAGAAGCAAAAAGAAGAATAAGGAAGCACAGCTCATATTTCATAGCCTGCCAATAGCCAAGCAAATAACTAGCTTACAGCAGGCTAGCAAGGTGACTAAAATGTGAGGCATTGGGGGATACTTGCTGACATGAGCACATCTCAGATTCTCATTTCGCTAATGTTTCAGCTGGAGCATTTCAGCCCACTGCCTGTGCAGTTAATACCTGATTTTGAAATTGAGGGAAGCTGCAGATACACTAATAAAATTTTCAGCCTCACATGTTCCACAACTCTCGAAAATCTTTCTTTGATGAGCAGGGAAGGGGAAGAAAAAGAAAAGAATCAGATGGCTGCAAAACTGGCATCCAAAAAACATCTGTTTCTGTGAAGGGCTTATTTCGTCTCTTGTGTTTCTGGTCGTTTGAAGGTTACTTTTACTGCAATTTCACATGGCAAGGCTGTAAGAAAATAATGCTTCTCAGTTTTTTATGACAGATTTTACACCTGTACTCTGTACAGGTACAAATAGTGCTCTGGCTATCTTGTCTCCTGCCAAAAGTGTTATTTATCTTAAGGGATTCTCAAATCTCTTAACTGCACCACCTTTTTTGTTTTTACTATAATTTCCATACATTCCCAAGCTTGCTGGCTGGGAGATTTTGGGATTTGAGTTTCAGACCAGCTTTTGCAGTCTCCTCTTTCACCTGCACAGTCCGCATAGTCCGCATAGTCAAAGCAATGGCATTTCTGTTAGTGATGTATGGTAGTATGGCTGGACCATAAGGAAGACTGAGCGTAGAAGAATAGAGGCCTAGAGGAGAATTTTGAGAGTGCCCTGGACAGCAAAGAGAACAAATAGGTTGATCTTAAAAGAAATCAACCCCGACTGCTCCTTGGAAGGTCAAACATTGAAGATGAAGTTAAAGTACTTTGGACATAAAATGAGAAGAGAGGGTTCACTTGAGAAAGCCTTGATAATGGGAAAGGTGGAGGGCAAAAGAAGACGGGGTGGCAGAGAATGAGATGGTTAGATGGCATTGTTGGCATAAATAAATAAATAAATAAATAAATGGGCACAAAGCTGGGCAGGCTGAGGAGAAGGATGGAGGATAGGGGTGCCTGGCATGCAGTGGTCCATGGGGTCACCCTCACCAAGAGGTTCTTCTTCACTTTCTGCCATTAGAGTAGTGTCATCTGCATATCTCAGTTTGTTGATATTTCTCCCAGCAATCTTAATTCCAGCTTGTGCTTCTTCCAACGCTGCATTATACATGATGTACTCTGCATATAAGTTAAATAAGGAGGGTGGCAATATACTGCAGGAGTTCCCAACCTTTTAAAGCAGTGGGCCAGGTCACGCTCTCTCAGTCAGCTTTGAGGGCTGGACGGTCATTTTGCCTTGCCTGCACAATGTGGGTGGCTATTTTACCCCAACAGCTTCAAAGGGGTGGCCATTTTGTTTCTCAAATGCCCTTAGAGGGGTGTGGGGCACATGAAATTGTACCATGGACTGGATTAAGCCCATGGCCGTAGGTTGAGAACCCCTGATATACAGCTTTGTCATACTCTTTTTCCTGTTTTCTACCCCTCCCAGACATCTCTACATTCCAGGGGGTTATGAAAGAAAGGGGGGTTCAAGGACTTATGAGGAAAGACTGAAGGAACTGGGGGTGAATAACCTTGAGAAAAGGAGACCAGGGGGTGGGATATGATAGCATTTTTTCAAATATCTGAGAGACAGACATAAAGAAGAAGGGCATGACTTGATTACTTCAGGAGGTGGTGAGCACTCCATTGCTGAAGACATTCAAGAGAAAGTTGGACAACCATCTGTCAGATCTGCTTTGATTTGGATCCCTTTCCTGAGTAAGGGTTGGACTTATCGGTCTCATTGGCTTCTTCCAACCCAGTTATTCTATGATTTTATGAAGAGTCATTTCCGGTTTGCTAGTTTCTCGGCTGCATTCTGGGAATTCTGATTCCAAAAAAGTAACATTTTTAAGATGCATGCCAAGTATCCCAAAGTTGTTTTCTAATTTTAGCTACAGACTATCAAAGACTACACTGCTGCAGACTCTATTTTACTTACATTTTCTTTCTAATAATAACAAAATTGCTGTAATGCAAGTTAGGCTATAGAATATTGAAAAACCATACATGCATCAGAGAAAGGCAGATGTTTTGTAACCAGCATCTGTTAGTTCCTGGTGCTTCCCTCTAATTTTATTGCCTCCAGCAGAACAGCTTTGTCTAATGTTGAAATATTTGGCGGAGTCACGGGGGCGGAGTCAAGACGGCGTAGGGAGAACATCGTCCCTTACTCTCTCTGACTGTTCAATGCGGTAAATAATGCGATTGCAACCTTAAAAGACTGATAAAGCTTACCTGGGAGTTCCGATTATATGTGAAGGGACGCTGTGGAGTAAAATAAAAAGTGGAAGAAAGCAGAGGCTGAACGGGGCACGGAGAACGGAGCTCCGGACAGGGGGGGGGATCGGAGGATCTGGCCCTTCCCGCTGTCCGTGGAGCCTAAAAAAGACCTTCGGGTGCCGGAGTTTGCCTTTGTGGAGGAGCGGAGGAGCGGAGCCAGCGAAACAAGCGGCGTTGTCCCCGGGTTACAGCCGCTTTGTTTGGCGGTTGCTGCGGGCGACGGAAGGTAGACGATTGCCGAACGGGTCGTGAGAGGGGAGTGGAGGCAAGAGTCCTGGGAGCGTTGTGAGTCCCGTCTCCTGTCGAGTTTTGCCGGAGTTGGGGAAGAAGGAGGAAGAGACGGAGGAGGAGTGAGTCTAAAGGGAAAGTTGCTGCACTAAAGCTTTTAAAGTGAGATCGCCCTGGAGAGAGTTTGTGGTTGAAAGTTTGGGGGACTTGGGGGACAAGATTGCAGCTAAAAAGGGGCTGGTGACTGGAGGTTTGATTGCCCTGTATTGAAACATCGTGTCGCTGAGAAATTGCCTTTTCTTTTGACTGCTCGGACAGTAATGGCGGATAAAGGGGAACCTTAAGCCTTTTTAAGGGGCGGGGCGAAGCAGTTTCTTTGTTCTAAGTGTGGCGTATTAAAAAATACAGAGGAAAAGTGACTTCGGATTGTGGTCAGCAGATTCATTACAACGCTTTGCTGCCGTTTTTGCCTAGCTTTGCAAAGAAAAAAAAAACCGGGACGCTGATTTAAAGGCTGGAGAAATATAAGAGATTTGTTTTAAGTAAACAGAGGTGATATTTAGAGGATTGAATTTTTCTCTTTTCCCCATCCCCCCCAGCACAGTACTGACTTTGATTTATACAGCCTTTTTAAACACACTGGGCTGTTTGTTGGGAAGAGAGGGTGAAAAGATGGAGGAGGCTGTTAAACCAAAGGGACGTAAAGGCAAAAGGGGCAAAGAGCAAGAAGAGGAAGAGAGGCATACTCCATCACCCAATATGGAGCCCCAAATGACATCAACAAGTTCCACAGCAATGGAATTGGGAGGCTCCCTCGATCTGGCTCAAAGAATGGACAATATGACAACAATTCTTCAACAATTGGCCAAAAATATGACTGATACTCAGGCAACATTGCAAAAGTTGGATGAAAACCAAACTAAACTGAACAAAGCTGTAGAGGCCAATAGCGAGGAAATGAAAAAGGATAGGGAACTTGCTAGGCTACAATACGAAAACCTGGCTAAGGCCCTTACAGATGTAAAGAAAGATGTGACAGTGAATACACAAAGGATTGATGAGATTTCAGAGGCAATGCAAAAAGAAGTCAAACACGCCATTATAACTGTAAATGAGCTTTACATCCAAGAGCACGTATTGGAAGATAAGATGGCGGCGCAAGAGCAAAGAATGATGATGATGGAGGAGGGGTGGAGAAAATTTAACATAGTGATCCGTCATGCGCCGGAAAGGACGCCAGACAAGCTGAAAGAGAGAGTTTTGGAATGGTTGAACTCACTCAAAATGGGTAAAGATTTCGGATCAGACGACATTGGTGCAGTGTATAGGGTGGGTAGAAGGAGAGATAAGAAGACACCTAGGAATGTTTTAGTCAAATTTGCAAATTGGGCAGACAAATTGAAAGTGATGTCTTTTATTAGGCAAGCTGGGTCTGGCGTCCTAAAAATAGAAGGGCTAGATGTGGAGGTCTACAATGACATAGCACCCCAAGAGAGAAAGTGGAAGTATACAATGAAACCTGTTACAAAATTGCTGATTGCAAAGGGTGTTAAATATGGTTGGCGATTTCCACAACAATTGAGATTTTTCTATGATAAAAAATGGCATGTTTTGGATGTAAACACTGATGCATTGCTGTATTTAACACAAATTGGCCTGATTAAGGAAGCGGATACGGATTGGATTGTATTGCGAACAGAATTGTATAAGGCGGGTGTGATGGGACCATTATTGGGCCGGGAGGAGGAGGGAGCAGTGGGAGGTGCGGATATCCCAGGGACAAGTGCGGAACAGGTGGGGTGAATATATATATATAAACTTAAACAATGTCAGAGGGAGGAGGTTAATAGAAGAATTACATGCCTTTTTTCTCCGGTCCCCCCCTCCCCTCTTTGGAGAACAAAGGCGGCATCAGAAAGAAAGATGTGGGGAGGGTTGAAGAAGGGAAAAGATTAGGTAAGTTTTTTTATTATTATTATTCTCTATTTAGTTTATTTAGTACTGCTGTTCTATTATACTTTGTTTCGATTAATTCTTTTAGTAGTGGGGAAATCGGGTGGTTATTAGGGAGCACGTCCGGGGAGGGAAAAGGACAATGGGAAGTGGACTTAGATATATATGGTTAAGTCACTGAAAGTAATAACGTGGAATGTGAAGGGAGCAGGGAATGCCTTAAAAAGAAAGAAGTTGCAAATGTCGCTCAACAAAGATAGGGCTGACGTAATTTTTTTGCAAGAGACCCATCAAAAATCTGCAGAAGCTAATAATTTGGCGGTGAGGGGAATTGAAATATATGAAAAAGCATATGGGACATCCAAGGCCAGGGGAGTTGCAACTCTGATCTCGGAAAAATTGGGGTTCACTGTGAATAAGACTATAGCTGACCCAGAAGGAAGATATTTAATAATTAAAGGAAAAATTGAGGAAGAAGAGATAACGTTGGTTAATATCTATGCTCCAAATGATAAACAGCAGGAATTCTTAGACAAAGTGGGGAAAATTTTGAATGAGGAAGGGACTAAGTGCATGGTAATAGGTGGAGATTTTAATATGATGTGTTCAGATATAGATAGTACAAGTGCGAAAAAGAGAAGTAAAAGGTACATACTAGAGGAATGGAGGAAATTAATGGGGATAAAGGATGTTTGGAGAGAGCTTAAAGCTCAGGAAAAAGAATACACATATTACTCACATGTGCACAATATGTACTCAAGAATAGATTATATTTTTGTAACAGAAGAGCTTGTTAAAACAATCGAGGATATAAAGATTGGCATATTTAGAGAATCTGACCATGCAAAGATAACAGTAGATATAAACCTCAAAGAGGTTGAAAAAGGAGGATACATTTGGAGATATGATCCTAAGTTATATGGGGAGGAACTAACGAGGAAGCAAATTATGGAGAAATGGGAGGAAAGTTGGAAATTTAATGAAAATAACGAGGTCAGCCGGGGAGGAGTTTGGGATACAATGAAGGCAATATTTAGAGGGGAATCGATAAAATTAAAAAGTATTAGAAAAAGACAAGTCAGAAATAGGAACCAGGAATTGGAAAGACAGTTAAAATATCTTCATTCTGAATATGCTAAAAAAAAGGATCAGAAAATATTCCAGGAGATAAAAAAAATTAAGAAAGAATTGGATGGGAAAGATATGGAGAAAGTAAAGAAAGATTTGATCTTTCTTAAAAGGGAATATTTCGAATTTGGCAATAAAAACTCTAAGTTATTAGCAAAAGCAGCAAGGGATAAAAAAAACAAAGGACAAGTAGGTGTATTGGTAGATAAAAATGGGAAAAGATGTAATAAAAGGAAAGAAAAAGCAGAGTTGATTGAAAATTTTTACAGGAATTTGTACTCAAAAAAGGAGGTAAATTTGAGTAAAATGCGGGAATACTTCGAAAGGCAAAAAATTAAGAAGATTACAGAGGAACATAGAAATAAAATGGAGGAAACAATAACAATTAGGGAAATTGAAGAAGTAATAAAAAAATTGAAAAAGGAGAAAGCACCTGGGGAGGATGGGTTACCAGCTGAGTTTTATAAAGATTTTATGCCATGGATTGCCCCAAGATTGCATAAGTTATACAACGGGATATTAGAGGGGGAGGCAACTCCAGATTCTTGGAATAGATCAATAATTGCTCTGATCCCCAAGCCGGGTAAAAATTTAGAAAAAATTGAATCCTATAGACCAATATCTCTGATCAATCAAGATGCAAAAATTTTTACAACAATTTTAGCAAATAGATTAAACAGCTTCATAGCCAAATACATCAAGGGGGATCAAGCTGGATTTGTTAAAAATAGATATATGGCGGATCTTATAAGAAGAGTAGTGGACATATTGGACATTGCGGAAAATAGAAAGGAAAAAATGGGATTTCTAGCGTTAGATATTTTTAAAGCTTTTGACTCTTTACAATGGATGACAATTCATGAGATGATCAAATTATATGGATTTGGAGAAAAATTTCAAGGTGTCATTGGAAAATTATACAAACAAGGTTTGGCAAGAGTCAAATTTAATGAAAGTCATACAAATGATATAAGGCTAGAGGCGGGTACAAGACAGGGCTGTCCATTATCGCCATCGTTGTTTATTTTGGCTATGGAATTTCTGGCGAACACTATTCGTCAAGATAAGGAAATAGTAGGAATTGAAGGAACTAAAGTAAGTCTCTATGCAGATGATACATTGTTAACGGTGAAATATCCAACTGAAAGTTTAGTTAAGATAAATAAACATTTGAAAGATTTTGAGGAAGTTACGGGTTTGAAAGTTAACTGGGATAAAACAGAAATGATTCTAATTAATGGAAATAAACAAGATGAAGAGTTTATTAAGAGGAATTATAATATACAGATTACACAGAAAATGAGATATTTGGGAGTAATGTTATCACATAAAATTGGGGAACTCAAAAGTTTGAACTATGGCAGACAAAAGAAGGAAATAGAGGAGAAAATATTACAATATAATAAATTAAAGTTGTCATGGTTCGGTAGAATAGCTATATGTAAAATGATGTTGTTACCAAAACTGAACTTTCTGTTTGATGTTTTGCCGTTAAGACACACTGACAAGGAGTTGAAAGAGTACCAAAATATGATCAACAGGTACTGCAATGGGAACCGAGGGGCTAGAATAACTAAGTCATTGTGGTATGTTCCACAAAAGGAGGGGGGATTGGGAATTCCAAATGTTATAAAATATTACAGAGCCTTCCAAATAAGAAATGTTATAAAAATTTTAATTAGGGAAGAAACAGTCTGGGAAAAATATGAAAGGAAAGGTCTAACGAAGTTGGGTAAGGCACAATTCTTATGGGAGGGAAAAGAAAAAGAAAAAGGAAAAGGAATAAAGATAGTCCAGGTTCGGATGTTAAAATCAACAATAGAGACATGGAACAGAGTGAGGAAAGAACTTACTTTAGGAATATCACCAATTTTAGAGGTGGAAGATTTTCAGGATTTTCCGATAAAAATAGACAAAAAGATCAGGGATATATTGGCGGAAAATAAAGTAAAATTATTAAAAGACTGGGTCAATACTTGCAGAGATCAGGAGAAAAGGCGTGAGCTATATTTGCAACTACAACTGGATTGGTTCAAGATCCTCCAGACAGATAATTGGAATAAGAAATTTTTACGGGAAAATGGTTTAAACAGAGATTGTACGGAGTTTGAGATACTCTTGGCTAAAATCAGAGACGGAGAAATGGGAGTCAAAGGAATAGTCAGTAAAATTTATAAAATTCTGAATAAAAGTCAAAATATACAGGAAGTGTGGAAACAAAGTTGGGAACAGGAATTAGACATAAGGATAACAACAACAAAATGGCAGAAGATGTGGAAAAGAAAGATAATGAGAACTATGTCCGTTAGAATTAAAGAACATAATTATAAATTAGTATGGAGATGGTACAGGACCCCAGTCGGCTTGCATAGAATGTATAGTGATTTGAGTGATATATGTTGGAGGTGTAATAAAACAAAAGGAACATATGAGCATATGTGGTGCAGCTGTGAGGCACTTAAAAGCTTTTGGGAAAGAATAGAGAAAGAAATCAAGAACATATTAAATGTGCAAATTAGACTGGGGCCAGAAACAATTTTGTTAACGGACATAGAAGATCAGGATATGAATAAGGATAATAAAGAGTTATTGGCCATAATGTTGACTGTTGCAAGACAAGGTATAGCCAAAAAGTGGAAAAGTAATGAACAAATAAGTATTCAAGACTGGTACTCACAAATGTGGGATTTGGCGCTAAATGAAAAACTTACTTGGGAAATAAACTGTAGGAAAGGGAAAGCACATAGTAATAATTTCTGGAGGATCTGGGAACCTTTTATAAACTACACTTTGAAGGAAAAAAAGGGCATACCCCCCGCACAAGATCATAATGACTTTTGGAAATTGTAAAGGTATAGAATTCCCCGGACAATGTATATAGCACAAGGGTGATATTAATGATGTAATAGAAAAGAATGCGTAGAAGATCATGTTTAAAAGATGGGATGGATGTAATATTGTTGTGCACAAAAATATGTTACAGGATCTTCATAATTTCATATATTTTTGTAACTTTTCTATTCTGTATTTTTGTATTTTTCTTTTAATACCTAATAAAAATTTAAAAAATTAAAAAAAAAAGAAAAGAAATATTTGGCCATGAGGATGCCATCCTATCTAACATGACTTGTGCTTGATTATTCCCAGATATGTCTGTTTGGAGATGAAAATCGCCCATTGCTGTAAGAAGAAGAAGGAGTGAATTCAGTATTCTTCTAGAGATTCTCTGTTGCACTATAAGAAACTGAACATAAGGTAGAACTATAACCCAGAGTAGGAAGGGTCATGTTCCAGTTTGGATAGGACAACTTCGTGGATGGCCGGATAACCCTTATTTATCTTCTTGCAATTTCTTGCTTTCAAACTGCTAGGTTGGCAGAGATGGGCACTCATTCTGTCATGCAGTACTTGGGTCTTGAACTGCTAACTTGCCAACCTTACAGCTAACAAGGTGAGCTTCTTAACCACTGAGTCACTGCAGTCTGCCTGAAATACATAATATATAGGTATTTATATCATGCATTCTCCTGCCAACCTAGCAGTCCAAAAGCAAGAAATTACAAGTACAGTTGTACCTCACTTAAAGAGCATAATGCGTTCCACAGGATTGCTCTTTAAGCGAGTTTGCTCTTTAAGCGAAACATCATTGTAAATGACCAATTGTGGGAGGGATTGTGAACCCCGATTTATTTGTTAAGCAAGTTTTTGGTTGGTTTTATTTATTAAGCGAAGCAAACATTCAGAGAAAATTCTGCTCTTTAAGCGAGTTACTCTTTAAGCAAAGCACTCTTTATGTGAGGTTTGACTGTTGATAAATAGGTACTGCAAGTTTGGCCAGGTTATCCTGCTATGGTAGACAGTACTGCCAGCAACTCAATGTCGAGTGTCAGGTGGTGTTAACTAAGCTGACAACTTTGATGACTAATAGTCCAGGGTGATGGTCCCCAAGTGGATTAAATTCCACTTGAATCCATCTTGATGGAGGGCAGTAGCTTCATCAATGCTGTCCTGGGGGGCTGAGGAGGACTTTGTGTGCCAAAAGTTCTCAAGACCAGAAAGTGACTCGTGTAACTGGATCAGTGGTATAGGTGTCATGCTATAATGCGGAAGGCAGATGAAAGGCTGCTGCATTATATTCTCAAGACAGTCTTCATGGCTGATCGCCTTGATGATTGCCAATACAATATTTGGATTTGGATTTGGATTTGGATTTGGATTTGGATTTGGATTTGGATTTGGATTTGGAAGAAGAAGAAGAAGAAGAAGAAGAAGAAGAAGAAGAAGAAGAAGAAGAAGAAGAAGAAGAAGAAGAAGAAGAAGAAGAAGAAGAAGAAGAAGAAGAAGAAGAAGAAGAAATAGGTACTGCTTTGTTCGGAAGGTAACAGCATTCTGTGCACTCTGGTGTCTAATCATGCCTGCCAAATGACCACAGAAATGTCTGCAGACTCAGCCAGCGCTAGCTCTTCGGCTGTAGGTGATGAACACTGAACCCTAGAGTCGGAGACAACTGGTTTTCGAGTAAGGGCCACCTTTATCTATAGTGCATTACCAGAAGAGGCCACTAGAGGCCACTGTCTGCATTGTAACTATAGACTTTGCTGTTACACTAGTACCTCGGATAACGATGAGACTTGGTTCCACCAGTCTCATCCATTAATGGGGAGCAGCCGGTTCGCACCAATTTGCCAGAATTGGTAGTAGCTTTTCCCAGTGTCCTGGAGAACCGGTAGTCGTTTTGGGGGGGAACCACCGCGGGGGCTTACCTTTTCGCTGTAGGCACTATGCACGCCTACAGCGCTTGACATGCCTACAGCACTGGGTGCGCCTACAGCACTTGGCGTGCATGCATGCCTACAGCACTTGGCATGCCTACAGCGCTTGGGATGCATTCGCGCCTACAGCCCTCTGCCTGCTGAGCCAAGCAGCCATTTGCTGCTTGGAGTGTGGCAGCACAGAGTGTCGGGTGGCCATGCACAGCCACGAAGGAACCAGTGGCTGCTGCTGAGGCCCTTGGCAGCCTACTTGCTGTCCTCCCAAGCGGGGAGGAAGAAGAGCAGCTGCTAGGCTAAAGCTCCCTACAGCCTGCTCCCCAGGGTAAGTGACTCACCTTTGGGTGTGTGGTGGGTGGGTGTATTTTAATGTGTATTTAATGAGTATTTATTTTGAATGTGAATTTTTATGTGTTTTATGTGTATTTAATTTGTATTTTTATGTGTTTTATGTGTATTTAATTTATATTTTTATGTGATTTATGTCTGTTTAATGTGTATTTAATGTGTATTTATTTTTAATGTGTATTTTATGTGTTTTATATGTATTTTTATGTGTACTTATTTTTATGGTGTTTTTTTTTTACTTTGGCTCTGCCCAAGACATTGGCTCCGCCCATGACATCATGATGTTAGCTCCGCCCATGACATCATGATGTTGGCTCTGCGCATGACATTGGCTCCTCCCACAGTGTGGTAGTAAAAAATTTGGCTGCCCACCACTGGTCTCATCGTTATCCAGTTTTTAACGTTGTGCACAACGTTTTAAAAAGCCCTGTTCGTACATTGATTGCACAATGTTAAAAAAAGCCCTGTTCCCTTTCTGAAAAGGAAAGGAAACAGGGTGGCAATCTGCCTGCCTCTTTGGAAAGGGCAGTGGGGATTCCATGCGTGAAATCCCCACTCCCCTTTCCAAAGAGTTAGGTGGATTGCAGCATGGGATCGGCTGCTTGGGTTGGGGGTTGAACCCGGCGTGCGCCCTTTCAACCCCCCAACCCAAGCTACAATCTCAGCATCTGGTGAGGTTGGGAACAGTGCGGATTGGTTCCCCTGACCTCTCTGGAGGTGGCAGGGGTGCCAAAGAGCCCAAACTGGGGGGGAGGGGTGTGTGTGTTTTCACCCATTTTGGCTCTCCAGTACCACTGCTACCTTGGGGGGGGGGGTGTCGGGGGACCTGATTTGCAGCTGCAGGGTGGCTGGGGAAGCCGATGGGGGACTCCCTGTCAGCTTCCCCAACCACCCTGCCCCTGCCTCCACAGCCGCAGGGTGCCTGAAAAAGCTGATGGGGGACTCCCCCTTTGGCTTCCCCAGCCACCCTGCAGCTGCGTAGGAAGGGGTGTCGTGACTGGGGAAGCCGACGGGGAATCCCCCATCGGCTTTTCAGACCCACACCCCTGCACCCACAGCTGCAGGGTGGCTGGGAAGCCAAATGGGGAGCCCCCATTCAGCTTCCCAGCCACCCCGCTGCCAAGGCCTAGCAGTGGCTAAGAACATTGCCCCCTCCTCTGGGCCCACAACAATGGGCCGAGGAAGAAGATGCCGAGGCCTAGCAGTGGCTGAGAACATCGCCCCCTCCTCTGGGCCCACAACAACGGCCTGAGGAAGAAGATGCCAAGGCCTAGCAGTGGCTGGGGACCTTGCCCACTCCTCTGGGCCCACAACAACAGCCTGACAGGAGTTAGTTTGTGTTCTGGTTTGGTTGTTTTATGTGGTTGCATTTTATAATTTTTATTGTACTGTTGTTGTTTTGACTGTAAGCCGCCCTGAGTCGCCTCGGCAAGTGGGCTGCAACATAAATCTAAATAAATAAATAAAATAAATAAACAATTGCATCTGATAATGCTAAGAGATCATTATCCAATGAAAAAAAATTCAAAAATTTTCATCATTATCCAATTTCAGCGTTATCCAATGTAATCGTTATCCAAGGTATTACTGTATTTATCTGCGATCTCAGAACACATCATGGATTGGGGGGCGGATTGTATATGAAATATTTAAGAAGTGACATTACCATTAATATAGATCTTCTAGTGACATTCCTTGACCAAGTGAAGATTCAAACCCAGGTATATTTCTTATAGTAAGGAGATAAATATAAAGGCAAATAGCCAGTTGTGGGCTCAAAAAAATTTTACTGCCACACTGGGCGTGGTATAGTGGGCATGGCCAGGAGGAAAGCCCTGCGTTGCACCCGAATTAGGACTACAGTACTGTACTTTATTTCAAAACTTGGATTGGCAGGGGTAGCCAGAATTTCTGCTACCAGTTCTGGCGACTGGTGCAAACCTGCTGATGCCCACCACTGCAAATAGCACTAGAAAAAGATTCGATTCATTGGAAACAATTCTAAAATGGTGCATGCATGTGTTTGCATGCTCATGAGAAGCAAAGCAAAGCCATCACACTTATATACCCCCCGCCATAACGCTTAGTGCACTCTCTGGGCTGTTCACAAGTTAATTAGCAATTAGTTCCAACAAGGATCTCTCCAGTGGTGGAATTGGAAAAAAAATGCTACCTACTCTGTGGGCATGGTATGTTGGGTGTCGCCACGGGTAAAGCCTAACATTGCACCTGAATTAGGACTACTTTATTTCAAAAATTGGATGGGTGGGGCCAGCCAGAATTTCTGCTACCGGTTCTGGTGAACTGGGGTGAACCTGCTGATGCCCACCATTGGATATCTCTCTCTCTCTCTCTCTCTCCTTCATGGAGAAAGGGCGGGGGGAGGTAACAAGAATTGGGAGGTGCCCATCTACTTCTAGCTCTGACTCAGCCTGGTTTCAGTTCATCCACTCCGTCGCTGGTAGATTTCCCCAAAAATCCCCAACCCTAAAGAGAAAAGGCATGTCCTCGTTCAGTAATGAGCAGGGCCAGCCCTGCCATAAGAGACAGTGAATTAACAATTTCAGACAATAGATCTGAGATAATGGTATATTTTTCCTTTAATTTTCCAAGCAGAGAGGTTTAGGATTAACCTGAATCGTTTGGATTCAGGTTTGGATACAGGCTGATTTCCTGTTTTGCTTAAGAGAGCAAAATATCTTGGGTTTGCCTTGCCTAAGAGAATAAGACACTTTCTGGTAACTCAAGGGATGACCTTTTGTGTCAGTAAGAAACGAGAAGCATAACCGATTTGCATGTAGAGCATGTGAAGAAAAATGCAAAGAAGAACAAGATGGGGACAGAAGAGTTTTGAGCTTTGAGAAGCCTTCAGAAGATTTCCTCCCTCCAGAAGTCTGTTATAAGACAGAGAGGTCCCTGTCCATTGTTCTAAATTGTGTTTTCAGGTGTACACAACCACTGCATTTGTAAACAAATTCAAATACAGTAATACCACGGATAACGCTAAGACTTGGTTCCACAAGTCTTGGTGTTATCCGATTTTTAGTGTTATCCGATGCATGTTAAAATCCTATGGGATGGATCGGATAATGTTAAAGCTCCATAGAGATACATTGTAACCACACAGGCTTTAGCGGTTGTTATCCGATCCATCCCATAGGACCTTAACGTTATTCGATCCAATTCTCCTCCCCAGATTATTTAACATTATGCGGTTTTAGCGTTGTCTGAGGTAAACATTATCCGAGGTATTACTGTACTTCAAAAACACCATCAGAGAGAGAGAGAGAGGATCTATATCTCTCAGAAACAGAGCAAGATTTCAAGATTGACAATACAGTACTGTCATGGGGAGAGATCAGTGTAACAAAACTCTCTAATATAATAGCACATGTTTTTCAAAATCAAGCAGACAGAAACTAAAAGTCTATCAGAGCAGGGTGATGGTGAGGGGAAAATGTACATATAGAAATGCAAGTGATAATTAGATCTAGCCGTTTTTTCATAAAGCACATCAATCATGCCAGGTGATAGCCATTGTGATCGGAATTAACAGCATTTATCAGCAGCATTTCAGACAGCTTTCTGTAGATTTGTGACAGAAAGTGAAATGAGATTCCAGCTAAAAGCCTAATCAAAACAAAATGGTATGTGGTGCTAGCATAGCAATTAGCAGCAATGGTAGATGTGTTAAAAAAAAGGAGACACACATTAATATTCAAAGTGGTTTTGCATTGGCAATCAGTTGGTTTGTTATAATCTGCCTCCCATTATTTTATGTGATTTGTGCAAATATGTTTTCATCAGTGTGGTCTCTAGGAAAAGCTTCCTGAACAGTTTCATAAACACTAGAAATGCAGTGCAATGCAGTCCTGATTAAACCTCTATCGAACATATCTCCATCCACTCTAATGAGATTGTGCTGGTTCAAATGCCAGTCTATTAATTTAAGTCCACTAGTACAGTTTTACAACGGGCTCATTATGAAAGACATTTTGGCTAGAACGTGCTGTTTAAGTATCTGGCGCTCAGCAAGCACTCTTTTTTTTTTTACTACAACTCCCCCAAACTCTTCGCTGGCATGGCCACTGCGTAGACTGGGATTCTGGGAATAGTAACACCAAAATGCAATGTATCCCATCTCTACTCTCAGCCCTGTGATTCTAATGGAGGAAGTACCAAATTTGAGTCTAGGACATTTCAGCTTAAAACCTGTTGTCCTGTTACTCCAACAGCATAATTTTAGAGACAAATTGCTGTGAGTTAAGAAATCTCCATAGACTTTGTCTGTTGCATGATGCATTGTGCAACTCAATAAGTATCAAAGCAAAGCAAAAAAAAAAATCACACATATATACTGCCCCATAGTGCTTAGTGCACTCTCTGGGTGGTTCACAAGTTAATTAGCATTTTGTCCTGAACATGCTGGGTACTCATTTTACTGACTGAGGAAGGATGGAAAGCTGAGTCAGCTTTTATTCCTGGTCAGGATCAAATTCACAACAGGTTTGGAAAGACATATATAAATGACATTCTATACAAGCAAGCTTCAAACATTAACATCATTATCAGAGGCCACATATTTGCCAATCATTGTTAGACTTGTACATCCTGATGTCTGTGGATGCTAACAGCCATGGGTAGAGACAGGGCTTTCTCGGTGTTGGCCTTACATCTTTGCAGTTCCTTCCAAAGGATTTTATCAAGAACTGTTGCATGATAGCACCACTACTATCTTTAAAATTGAGAGTGAAACATGTATGGATTTGAATAGTAACATAGTAGCATAGTTTGTATACATAGTATGTTTTTTCTCAACACAATGTATCTATCAGTGTACATCAAATTAATAATAAATAAAGTTCAGGTTTGGGGGAAATACATCTCCCTGCCACTCTGCATACACCATAAGAAGAGTTTTCAGTTCATGTACAGATTGTCTAGCCACCTATATGCATAGGGATACATTCCAAGATCTTCTGTGGATACCCAAAACCATGGAAAACTGAACCCCAGATTTAAATGCACATCCGGAGTCATAAAGTGAGGTGGGATGCAAATGTCTCCAATATTTTACATGTGTGTGAACAAAATGATTGCCAGTATCCATTCTTTCTAAACGTCACATGGTAGACTGCATACTTTAGTGGCCAGCTGTGGTAATGCACCATAGAAATACATATACTGTACCGTCTTTGCTGGCATATAAGACCCATTTCCCCCCCCGTAAAATACACTGGGAAAATGGAGTGTGTCTTGTACTGTATATTGTGGCCTACAGTGGGCTATTTTGGTAATAACAGGATGCGTCTTATACTCCAGTGTGTCTTATACGCTGGCAAATATGGTATATCATATATTGCAGTGATGTTTTTAAATCTGTGGACAACTAAAATAATCTAAACAGAACTCATGGGTATGGGAGTGACCTATATATGTTTTAACCAAAATGTATACCAGTACTGCTGTTCATCCCAAATTAGAATGGGGCTGCAGTGGTTTAGTGATTAAGAAGCTCGCCTTGTTAGCTGGAAGGCTGGCAAGTTGGCAGTTCAAGACCCAGGTACTGCATGACAGATTGAGTGCCCGTCTCTGTCCCAGCTCCTGCCAACCTAGCACTTTGAAAGCAAGAAATTGCAAGTAGATAAATAGGCACTACTTCAATGGGAAAAGATCTTGTGGACATGAAAGGAGCCTCATTCGGACATCCCCAGAGCGAAGTTTCTCCAGCAAAAATCCTTTCATCCCAGAATAATTTCTGACAAGAAATTATTATCCCAAATTAGATCTTATTAGGTGTCAGGTCTGGATGTCTGGTACCTGAACACCTTCCTAAGAACTCTATAGACAGAGTATAGACCTTTATAGACCTCTTACTTGGTTAGTTGGTTGATTCGTACTTCAGACATCTATTTTGATGTGGCGGATTGAAGCATCGTCTCCCATGAGATTTTAGTTGGCTCTTGCCATCAGGAGGTCCTACTGCTACTGAAGCAGGGTCCAATGGCACATGAGGGACTGAAGCCTGTGTTTTCGATGCTCCTATAACCACTTTAAATACAACACAGCTGGATGAGCTCATGTCAAAGTTGGCCATGTTAGAGCAATGCAGTGAGTACCCAACCCTACTTAACTGACCTGTGTTTCCAGAATGGAGAACCGCTAGTTGACACCTTTGTGGCATGGTTGAACCTGCCAGGGGAATACACCCCCACCACCATAGCTGTCGGATGGCCAGAGTCACCACTCTGTGCCACTTTGAGGCATGAGATGGGATTTGCAGCGCTTTAGACCTGGGGAGGGAGATCAGAAGCCTGTTTGTCACAGCTGGCATTTATCCCATTTATTGTTGATTCCATAATGAGATCAGATAACCATTTACAATCATATAAAAATTCATCTGGTTATCAAAGTATAAGTAATTTTATTGTTGCAGTGATTCCAGGCAACATCAGCTTTATTCATCTAAATTGCTTCTAAGTTCTATATACATAAAATGAAATTTAAAAGAAACAATCTAAAATGCATTGGAAAATATTCTTACAGCTATGAGAATAGTGTAAGCACAAATACATAAAACAGTAGTCCTTTCTTGCATCTTGTGAAAAGCTGCAGTTATGACTGTCATCAAAAATCTTTTTTTACAACTATGAAAAATTGCAGATAAGAAATAATCCAAAAGCTGTAGGCAGAATTCAAGTCATATCACAATCCAAAAATACAGGAGCTCATAACTTTGAAGGCACAATAAATTTGCAGAGGGTATATTTCTTTAAAATATGAACATTCTTAAAGGTAAGAATATATAAAGTAAAATATATTTCTACATCATTAAGCATATTACTGGAAACACATAAAAACATTTCTAAATGCTCACCCAGCCAAGCAAGTTTGAATTTATGGAGGAAAATCCAAGTTGACCTCATCTGTTCTGAGGTTCTGCGGCAAGCAGCTCTGTTACTGTTGTTGCTGTTTGATGTCAGAACCACTCCGCCTTATTTTTGTCAGTGCTGTAGTTTCATTGTGGCAACTCGTCAAAAGTACACAATTGAATTCATGAACTAAATCCCTGACTTTACCTGCCACACTTTTTAAAAACCACTTCTACCTCCACCTCTGCTGTGGAGCTGTTTGGACACAGCCCCAGTTGCTGCTGTTCCATCCTGACACATGGTATAAATTCCTTTTTAAAATTATATTTTATTGTTATAGTGTTGCAACAGTTCTTTGGCATAACAGCTAAACTGTGATAGGTGGGACATTTTCAGGTGGAATCCTACAAACCTTATGGGACAAGAGGCACAATACACAATATGTGTCAACATACCGTGCACGTGTACATGTGCATGCACACAGAAGAATACCACAGTTTCGGAATTGGCAAAATAATGCATGTCCCAGCTGTGTGTTGTGTATTCCTCGGTAATCGAATCAATTCTGAACCAGGCAAATCCAACACAAACGCAGGACTTTTTGCTAATCAAGAATCACTCATATTCTTCGGAGTTTTAACCTGAAAATAATTTTTCCGCAATTTAATTGCAATTCACAGAAGAAGTTGTATCTTCAGTCTTCTGAATGCTGTAAGGGCCAGCATTCAAACTCTTCTCTCAAGATGAAAGGTGAGAAAAGCAGAAGTAAAAAGTATAGGTTGTTCTTAGCATGGGTATCTTTTGCCATGGCAATAAGGACTGGAAATCTGTTCCTAATGAAGAGGAGGTGATGCGGGGTATCATACATACTGCCTTTTCTTTTGCTGCAGTATTTTGGATGTAGGTGAGCAGTGGAGCTATATATACACCACTGAACCAAGACAGTCACCTTACTCCTGCACTCAGACACATTCCATGTTAAGGGAGTATTGAGAGTAGGAAGAAAACAGAGTTGGAGCCATAAATTGCACACAATAAAGAAAGGTAGTATGTCAACAATAAAAAAAAACCCTATAAACTGCCTATACCATGGGCAGCCAACCTTTTTTTGCTGCAGGCCTGACCACATCCCCCAGACAGCTGAGCGGGCAGGACCACTCCGCCTGGAAGTGGAAGCATGGGCATTTATGGCTGTTGCAAATGCTCCCACTTTCACATTTATGACAGCCACAGGTGCATTTACGCATGTGCAGGCACATTTTATGGCTGACATAAATGCACCCACTTCCACTGGTTTCTCACTCTGTGGGGAGTGGGGGAAAGATAGATTTTTGGAAAATAGCACATCATTGGCTTGCCACCAAAGTGAGATAGCACTGGTCTGTAAAGAGAAAGAGGAGCAAAGAGATTATTCCTCTGCTTCCTCTTCTGTCTCCCCTTTGGTGGGGAGCAATGGAAAGCTGGAAAAGATGCATGAAGCTAGAGTAAAGTGTTGGGCTGGTTTGCATTACTGGTACATCATCTACTAGTCTAGCCAGGTCGTCCTGCTATAGTAATAGAGTAGACCATACTGCCAGCAAATTAATGCTAAATATCAGGCGTTGGTTAACTAACCTGCCCACCCTGAAGACTAACGGCCTTGGGTAGTAAAGTCCATAGAGAAGGGTGATGGTCCCCAAGTGGATTAAATCCCACTTGAATCCATCTTGATGGAGGGCAGCAGCTTCATCAATACTGGCCTAGGGCTCAGGACCTGAAAGTGACTCGTGGAACTGGTTCAGTGGTACAGGTGTCATGCTGCGATGCGGAAGTCAAATGGAAGGCCACTGCATTATATTTTCACCATGATGATTGCCAATACTCAGATTCAGATATGGCAGAAGAAAAAGAGGTAGAAGGTACATCATGTAGTCACTGGAAAACAGGCTGACTATGCCAAATGTGCTCTAAAACATGAGACAAAGCACCTGATCATAGCCATAGTATTTCAATGCAACTGGAGTTAGAATTCTGTGTCTGATTCCAATGGTGACTTAACTCCGGAATGAATTCACCAAAGGTGACTTCATTTTGGCAGTTTAACGTCTGACCTAGACACAGAAGAAGAAGCGCTCAGGTGATTAGTGGAGGAGTTGGTGATAATCACCTCACCAGAAATATCTCTAAGAATAATTCTATTTAGGGGTTATTTCTGTCAGTCATAATCTGTAACTGTGTCTAACCAAGAATTTTTCACTTGGACAGTAGAAATAATAATGCCATATGTAAAGGTCAAACACCTATAGAACCTATAGCACATCTATAGAAGCAATACTTCTCCAAGTAGTGAAAGATAGCTGTCATAATCTGGGCTAACCCTTGCTTTAATCTCTTGCATTTAGCATACTTTGTTTTGCGATTAGTTATTGAAAGGGTGTGTGTGTTATATATATAAGTAGCTGGGAGTTTGAGGGTGTGAAAACTGCTAACTCAGGGTGGCCACCACCCACTGTGGCCACCGCCCACCGTGGCCACACCCTGGCTACAGCCCTGAGAAAGTAGAGTAGGGTCATTGAATAAGTGATTATATGATGAGTCAACTCCTTCATAGGTTCCATTGATTCATAGGTTCCATTGTGTAGCATAGTAAGTGGTGCCTTACTTACTACACTAAACAACTGGATATAAGCCATAGGGTGTTACTTTTCAACAGACATAAGTGTTTTAATGCAGGGAAGAAACTATTAGATCTATTACCAGATTCCAGAAAAAGTCCCTTTCACTGCATTTGTTTGCAATGCAACAGTGCACTGACTTTCAAATAAAACAGCCTGATGTATTTTACACTGCAATTTCATCCTAAAGATGAAAGCTATACAAACATTTCAAGAAATAATAACAATGTTGAGAGTGAGAAGAGGAGCTGTTTTGATGTTTCAGACATAGCCTTGTTTGCGTGAGCAATTCAATGGCCATTGTCAGACAGAAAATTAAGTTGACCTTCTGTTCCAGAGAGGGATAAAATCAACTGTATGTATCACTAATGGCTGGACACTGAAGTGAACAATCCTGGGTAGAGTGGAAGATTGCCATCTTCAGTTTCCATTCCCAAGATAATCTATGACCCTGCTAGAATTCAACTGTGAGCTTGCGGTGGAAGACTGCTGTGTTCCTCTCAGAAACATTTATGTTGAGGAGCTAGTTCATTCATTCAGAATATGATTGGGTAGTTCATTCAGCTGGGTGTTTGATTCCCCAATGTGCTGCCTGTGAAAAGAGTTAGGCTACATGGCCTTAGGCAAACTACGCAGTCCCAGATTGTCCATTGAAGAGGGAAATCATAAACACTCTATATCTAGAAAGCCCTGGAAAAAATTGCCATAAATCAGAATCCGCTTAAGCGCTCATCAAGGCTAAACATTCAAGTCCCAAAAATTTGTGGGTGAGGTGACATGTTTGCAGAAATCACAGATATTTTTTAAAAAATTTCAGGAGGGAAATTAGAAGCTATTGGCAAATGTTCTTAATTGGTAACCAAAGATACTGGAATGACTCTGGTTGTTGAAATTAGTATAGGGTGGAGAATTACCTAATCTTGATCCCATATTCTTTTATTGTTATTGTTACAGTTTCACTCAGCAGAATCCTAGTGGAAAACCTCTCCTATTATTGCAAAACGCAGATAGAGGAACATGCAGATTTACATGGAGAACCATGTAAAGTTTTGTGGCAAAATCTATTCCTACACCGGAACCCAAGATTCCAGAAGGCCTTAAACCAGCTTTCCTTAATGTGGCGCTCTGCTGGATAGGGAATATGGCACTTTAGTCTAACTCAGGGCTTCTCATTGTTGGCTCTCCAGGTGTTCTTGGACTTCAATTACCAGAAGCCCAAGTCAGCACTCCTGCTGATCAGAGCTTCTGGGAATTGAAGTCCAAGAACATCTGGAGAGCCAAGTTTGAGGTTAAATGGAGATTAGTCCACCTGTCCATTCACAAGGCAAGGAAAGAGGCTCAGAAGAAAGAAAGGAAATAGGATGCTGACTGCAGCATATTGCAAGGAAGAAATAAACCATATAAGAAAACACTCTGTCCATAAAACACAGTGTTGTTCAAGTGTTCCGAAAACATGTGTAGAAAAGATGAGACTACCACTATTAGTTGTTTAAGAATAATAATATAGAGCAAATATATGTACAGTAAAACCCTGGGTTATGGATGCCTCGGGTAACAGAAAACTCGACATAGGGAAGAAAATTCTGAGGAAATCATGTCCTGATTTATGGGGGAAATTGCATTGTGGACAGCGTTTTTTTGTTTTTTTGGGGGGAGGTATGCTTTGCACGGTGGTGGGAGGGTGTTTGGACCATTTCCGCATCCGTTTGGAATTTTTCATGGCATTTTGGCTCTAGCAGAAGCTCTCAACTTAACCTGGAAGTGCTGGAAATTCTCCCCACCCCACCCCTCATCAGATGTTTGGCGGCAGTTTTCCTGCAATTACCAGGCCTAGCCACTAGATGGTGATGTCAAAAATGTGATGAATATGCATTGAGGGGAAAAATCAGTTCTAGAGCTCACTAAAATGCCAAAAAAAAAAACCCCACCCTAATTTTTCTCTTTCAAACTCTTTCTAAAGTAAGGCGTCCAACACCTTACAAAACTGAATCCGGGATAGTGGGGCGGGGCCAACGTCATGACGTCATGGGCGGGGCCAATGTCACGACGTCATGGGCGGGGCCAAAAAATAAAGGAGCAAAAAATGGCTCCAATAAACTGTGCATGCGCAGAAACTCAATCTGATGCATTGCGCATGCATCAGATTGAGTTTCTGCGCATGCACAGTTTATTGGAAAATAAGCCATGTGCCGATTTTCGGGGGGCTCTAAAAATATAAGCCACCCCCCGAAAATAAGCCATCAGGCCATTTTTGGCCATTTTTGGGGGGGGGGGAAAGAATATAAGCCATGGCATGGCTTATATTCTTTTTTCCCCCCCAAAATGGCCAAAAATGGCCTTATGGCTTATTTTCGGGGGGTGGCTTATATTTCTATATCAGTATATAGAAATATAAGCCACCCCCCGAAAATAAGCAGGCAGCCTGTTCGGACACAGAGAATACACCCCCCAACTCTGCTTACCTTGAAGCTCTGCTTATTTTCTCTCCCGACTAACAGCTGATGAGACTAAAGAGGCTTTTTTTTAAACTACAACAAGGAAGGGCGAAAAATTCAGTGATTTGATTGGCTCTCTATGTCAGCTGACATAGAGAGCCAATCATATCGCTGAATAGGGGAAACACCTATTCAGCGATATGATTGGCTCTCTATGTCAGCTGACATAGAGAGCCAATCAAATCACTGAATTTTTCCCCCTTCCCTACCGGAGTTTTAAAAAAAGCCTCTTTAGTCTCATCAGCTGTTAGTCGGGAGAGAAAATAAGCAGAGCTTGAAGGTAAGCAGAGTTCAGTTGGGGGGTGTATTCTCTGTGTCCGAGCAGGCAGTGGGGTGGCTGTGTTTTTTCATAACACATGCCTTATTTTCGGGGGGTGGCTTATATTTTTAGAAAATCGGCACATGGCTTATTTTCCAATAAACTGTGCATGCGCAGAAACTCAATCTGATGCATGCGCAATGCATCAGATTGAGTTTCTGCGCATGCACAGTTTATTGGAGCCATTTTTTGCTCCTTTTTTAAAAAAATGCCTGCTGCTGAAGAGAAATCGGGACAGCCGGGACGTCATGGGGGAATTCCGTGACCATTTTCCTAAAAATGGTAACTCGGGATTCCCCCTCTCAAATCGGGACTGTCCCTGAGAATCCGTGACGGTTGGCCACTATATTCTAAAGGGCTCTTTGGAATTTTTCACTGTGTTTTCACCACCTTAGAAAGAATGTTCAACAGAAAAATTATGGTGGTTGTTGGGTTTTTTGCTCTTTTCTAACCTCCAGAACATTTTATAATGCATTCCTATGGGAAACTGTGCTTTGCTTCATGGAACAATTGCTATAAGAAAAACATCTCAAAATGGATTAATTCCATAACCTGGGGTTTTACTATAATGTTTCCTATCCCACTTGGTGTGGTGGATAGAGTGATAGACTAGGACTCTGGGGACTACTGTTCAAATCCTGCATTTGGCCATGGAAACTTACTGGGACTGTGGAACTGGCGAAACCACTCCTTAAATATCTCACTTACTTTGAAAGACCTGTTAGGGTCGCAGTAAGTTGGTTCCAACTTGACAGCACATAACTAACTAAACATAGAGTGAACAGCCCAACAAGGTGGAAATAAGAATTCTATACAATCAAACAAAGCACTTGAATCACTAAGCCGATGCAACACGACAGTAACAAATATACTTAGTGATGAAAACTAAGTAATTTATAGTTATTTAATGTTACATAAAGATATGCAATTTAAAATGTCTAGTCTTAACAAGTTAGAACCATAAGCAGAGTCCATCATTATTTGCGACACAACAGCTAAAATTCTGAAATCCTGCTCAATCTGTGCAGTAATGCACATGCAGTAAATTTTAGAGGCACATTTGTCATAAGAAATCTGTTGAATACTGAGTCACACAACTTGGTATGCAACAGATAATGCCTATGGGTGGTTTTTTTTAAATTACAGCAGTTCACCTCTAAAAGTTATACTACTGTATTTGTATAATTAAACAAGAGAACTTCAGCTTTTTTGTTTATTCATATAAAATAAACCTATGTTGTTGAATAAATTTTGTTCTAGATCATTAGGTAAAGGTTGCCCTTGCTCGAAATCCAGTCGGATCTGACTCTAGGGTGCAGTGCTCATCTCTGTTTATAACCAAAGAGTGAGCACTGTCTGTGTGTGCAGGCATATCCATTGACATGTGGCAGGCATGACTAGACACCTGAGTTCACGGAATGCCGTTTACCTTCCCACTGAAGTAGTACCTATTTATCTACTTGCAATTTTTTGCTTTCAAACTGCTAGGTTGGCAGGAGCTGGGACAGAGACAGAAGCTCACTCCACCATGCAGTAGTGGGGTCTTGAACTGCTGATCTGCCAACCTTCCAGTCATCAAGTTAAGCATCTTAACCACTAAGCCACCGCAGTCCCCTTCTATATCATTACCATTGTACAATTATCAGGGATTTGTTTTGTTTTTCAATAATATATATTATATTAATGCTAACTTATTTTCTTTGCTTTATGTCAAATATCTTCTTCCAGAGATTTGCATGTTTTAAAATTTGATTCCTGCAAGCACTGTGATTTTTGAAGTGAAGTTCTGATCTCTGAAGGCTTACCAGAACTGTCACTCAGCAAAGCTCAGTTCCCTACCTCTCCTGATGAGTCATTGACAGAATTCTTCCCTGTAGTCTGTTTCCTTGTCCCCATTTGAGACATTCACATCACTGGGCAGCCTTCACTTCAACTTAAAATCAAATCTACTAATTCTGTTTTGATGCAAGCCTTATACATTTTAGACTAGACCAGGCCAATTAAATTGATTCTGCTAAAGCCAGTGGACAACCTAATGTGAACCAATTTTTAGCAACTGATTAGCTGCAGAGAAAAGAGATTTTAATAGAACTGCTTTACATTTTTACTGCAGAGCTGGTCTCTTGTCTTAAATTCAGTTGTGTTAAATGTTATAATTTGTTTGATTATATTTTCATATCACTACTTCTGTTTTTCCAGTTGTAGCTTCTAAAAACTCTTGTTCTGAGCTGCCTCAAGAGTCATTTTTGAGTGAAAGGCATGATGGAAATCAAGAGGAAGATATAAAAAATTACATCACAATTGGAATTATTCTCTGATTCTATCTTATATGTCATAAAAAGGGAAAGATACAGCACTCTGCAGAAGTCTTACACTACCATCATCTGGTTTTGGAGAAATTCAATTAGTGGTTCATGGGGAATAACTCAGTCTCTGAGCCACCTGGACACGCCAAAGTTGGCAAGATTCTTCTGCTGTCTGTCCTTTCAATCCTCTCAAAGACTAGTGAAGCTTAGAGTTAGGGTGTATGCATTATGGGGCCCCAAAACACTCACTGAATTTTCCCCAAACCATCTAGCCTATGACAGGAGTTCTCAACTTTTTAAAGCCAGGGGCCAGGTCATACTCCCTCAGACAGCTTGGGGGGCTGGACGGCCATTTTGCCCTTCCTACACAACATGGCACTTCCTGGTGTGGTGGAACCGGTGGGGGCCACATGAAATGGTGTTGCGGGCCACATACATACATACATACATACATACATACATACATACATACATACATACATACATATATTGGAACCTTGGTTAACATAATTAATGTGTTCTCTGGGATGTTTCTTACAGCAAAAATTACTTTAACTAAATTTTCCATAGGAATGCATTGAAAACCAAAATACATTAACCGAAACACAGTTTCCCATAGGAATGCATTGGAAACCAATTAATCCGTTCCAAAAAAATTCTGTAAACCAAGCCACTCTTTTCTATGGATTTTCTTTTGTTATGCAATTTTTATGTTAACCAAGCCATTTGTTAACCGAGGCTCCACTGTACATACATCAATAGCCTATCATTGCCACTGTGCTATGCATCAATTTAAAAACCTGCCATCTCCACAAATTCTATATTCATAGGGGTTGGGATAAGATTACCCTTTTCAGTTCTATAATTGTATGGTCAAAATCTTGCACTAGCTTGCTGATTAAAGGCTTTCTTTTGCAATTTTTGGATATACTCAATCTTTTTGCATGGTTATATATTATAGCACACCCCAAAAATCACAAAAGGAAGCCTTGAAGCAGCAGTTATCTGACAATGATATCATTTATTAGACAATGGTTGAAATCCTGTTGTTTTGTTATGGAGATGAAAAGTAAAAGGCATAGCGGACCATTTGCTTCCAACTGACAATTAATATGTCACCTCAACTGTGCACCAAGCCAGTGGGCACATGTGCCTCCAAGAATCACAGTGGCAACTCCTAAAGTGCCAGTTAGAAGTGAATGTTACACCTTTACTTTTTGCCTGCATAACCAAAACAACAGGATTTCAGCCAATGATTCTAAGACAACCTGTGCTTTGTGTTTTTAGTGTTCAGTTGAAGAATGTCACACATCACTTCGAGAAACCCTAAAATTAGAATGGGTTAGGTAAAGAAAAAGGTCACCCTTGCTTGAAAGCCAGTTGCATCCGACTCTAGGATTCAGTGCTCATCTCTGTTTATAGCCAAAGAGCCAGCACTGTCTGCATCTGCAGACGTCTCCATGGACATGTGGCAGGCATACCTCAACACTGGCATGCACCGAACGCTGTTTACCTTCCCACCAAAGTAGTTCCTATTTATCTACAGTACTCGTAATTTCTTGCTTTCGAAATGCTAGGTTGGCAGGAGCTAGGACAGAGATGGGAGCAAACTCAGTCATGCAGTACCTGGGAATCAAACTCTGATCTTCCAGTCAGCGAGTTCAGTGTCTTAACAAGTTGAGCCACCGCATTCCCCTAGAATGGGTTACACAGAGTTAAATCCCCACAAGCTACTCAGATTTTCTCCGCATGGTATTTTGTAGAGAAGAGTATTTGTTTTTGTTGCTCAAACCAATGACAGCTAGTAATACTCTATTAATTAAATGTTGAGATGCTCTACAGAGGCTTACATTGTAAATGGAGGTTATAGCCAAGGGTATTTTAATAAACAGTATCCATCACATCAAGATCTGTTGCCATTTAATCCATTCTTTACACAAAATAGAGAGAAAATCATTCATGAAAAGCTAAAATAAAAGGGTTGCTAGGGAGTTTTCTTCCTTTCTGTTGGATGAGGCCTTTGGCACATTTGACATGAATTGGGAAAGCCCCAAATAAAATTTCTATCATGGCTTAATGCAATGGTTCCCAACATGGGGGCCATGCCTCACAGGGGAACTTCAATTCCCAGAAGCCTAGGGCAGAACATTGGCTGATCAGTGCTTTGGGGAATTGACTTAGGCTTCTAGGAATTGAAGTCCAAAAACCAAAGGTTGGGAAACACTGGCTTAATGGGAGGAGGTGTCATAATTAAATCCACAATTAAAACCTAAGTTGCCTTAATTTTAGCAACATTATACCCACTGGCAGCCTTCTAAAAGCAGTGGTGGGAGAGGGGAAAGGGCTAGCCTCTCTACTGGCCTTTCCCTGTGTAGAAGGTTTGATCAGCAGTTAACTAATTATGATTAAAGTTATGAAGAGAATAGTCCTCTCCCTTGATGGAGATCTGAGCTGTCAATCACCTCCAAAGGAATCTACACACAGGATTTCCTTTGAGGATAGACATTTGGAAAATGAATGCTCAGGGATAGCATAAAAGGAAACATATTCTAATATATCACCGTTGCACCAAGAATTCTAAGTGCTCACAGGCATGTCAGTGAAAAGTCCTAGCCATGGGTGGCACTTTTGAAACACAAGAGTTTGAATGTTCCAAGAGATGATATATAGGTTTTCAGGGACAGCACGCATACATTATTGGACACTATAATAGTCATAGCGGCATGCCATTCATCATTCCAAGGTCAAAACCAGGGAGTTCTCAACCTTTTTAAGCAGGGGTGTGTGTGTCACACTCCTTCAGACAGCTTTAAGGGCCGGACCACCATTTTGCCTTTTTCTCTACCACATGGCACTTCCAGGTGTGGTGGACAGGGGGGCACATGAAAAGGCACCACTGGATGCAGGTTGAGAATCCCTGGTGTAAACTATTATGCCAGAATCTCAAAATCTTAATAATCACTAGCCCATTTAAGAATCCCTTGTGAATGCCCTCTTACTCCAAGGACTTTGTGATACTCTGTGATTAGTTGATCCCACAGGTGTATAATAGAAGACTGCTTATCTTTGTATCCAATTTGTCTTTATAATTTATCCACTGTTCTGTCTCAGTGTTCAGTGTTTTATCTCAAAAAGTCTCCCTTTGCAACTATAATTTGCTGGAGAGATTTTTTTTTTCTTCCTGCTTTTGGCAACCAAGATGAAGTGAACTGCTGTGTTGTATTTCTGCCATCTGCCTGACAACTTTTTTTGAACATAAGCCTTGTAAGTAAACATTCTTTTTTTCTTCTGCTGATGCTGAGCCTGAGCATTTGTTTAATAGGAACTAGAAGAAAAGAAAAGGGGAATTTGAGATAACTTGCAGTTCAAAGCATTCAGCCTTAATCCATTGGAACATGCTAGCTGCAAAACTCTGCAAAGATGATCCCTGCCCTCCAAAACCACCAATATTTATAAAGAAAAAAAATAAGGACAGGGATTATGGAGAAGGTATGGCCCTTCAAGGACTGTGGTGGCTTAGTGGTTAACATGCTGAATTTGACGACTAGAAGGTCATCAGGTCATTTTTTTCGAGACCCAATTGCTGCATGATGGACTGACCTCCCATCTTTGTCCCAGCTCCTGCCAACCTAGCAGTTCAAAACCAAGAAAATGCAAGTACAGTAAAACCTGAGGTTCTGATGGAGGTCTGTTCCAACAGCCTCCATCATAACACGAAAAAATCGTAACCTGAAGCACGTTTTCCCATAGGAATGCATTGAAAATAAAAAAGGCCTGACCAGACCAATACTAATTTTAAAAATACAAAAAAAATCACCATAAAGTGCCAGACATGATTGCCCCACCCCCAGTCCCACAAAAGCAAGAAAGCAATCTTTCTACCTTTTCCATGCTGCTTGGGGACCTTATCCACTCCATTCCGACCTGGGGAGGTGTGCGTTGAGCCCATTTCCTGCTGGCACTGGGAGAGTCTGTGGACCTTGTCTGCTTGGTTCCCACCTTCCTCCAAGCTCCCTGGGCAGTGCTTCAGCCGAAAACATGCACCTCCCCCAGGCATTGGGACTTTGGGTGGAGGGGTGGCCATTTTAAACTCTAAAATGGGCAATGGTGGCCATTTTAGAGTTTAAAATAGCACAATGTTTGGTCATAAACTGAAAATCGGTCATAACCCAGGGAATTTTTAAATTAAATGTGCAGTCATAACCTGCGGCAAATGTAACCCAGCCGTATGGCAGAGTTTTACTGTAGATAAATAGTTACCACTTCTGTGGGAAAGGTAACAGTGTTCCATGTGCTGTGGTGTCTAGTCATGCCTGCCACATGACCACAGAAATGTTTGCAGACACAGACAGGGCTGGCTCTTTGGCTGTAAATGGAGATGATCAACATACCCTAGCACCAGTTACGACTGCCTTACAAAGAAGGGAGACCTTTACTTTTATGGTACTTCAGAAATCCAAAGATGGTTGTGTGCAGCCCCCAGATCTCTGAGGATTGCTCAGTCTTTGTCCATCTACTACATCAAACCGGTTCTCCATTTCTCCAGCTCCCACCACAACTCTGCCTCTCCATCTCCATGGAATAATTCTCTACCTGAAATAAAAGGAGCTTCAGATAAGCTTTTCTGAGCTCAGTTTCTCTGTTCAACTTGCTTTGATATGCTGTCCTTGTCTTCCACGTTACTGTCACTGAAGTATGTCTGCTCTGTCCATCATAATGAAGACATTCAAGTACCCATTATGATATTATTCATTTGAGGACATTAGTATTCTTCCCCTCACTCTTGCCTAATGAATTCCTGATTTGTAAGCTCCCAACCTACCTCCACCATAGTCCAGGCGATTCCTGTTCCGTGTAATGTTTTGTTCCCATCATTCATTTCAGGATGCCTTCTGCTGCCCATCCTCATATCTTTCCAAAACACCATTCATTCTGAAAAACATTTATTGAAGATTAATTTGCAATTCATTTTCAACAGTGTCCTCTTCTTACTGAAGTCTCTGGTAGGATATAGATTGTCCTTCTGTCAAAGAGTTAAGGGTAAACCCATTAATCTTATTGTGTCCTATTCTCTCTATCTCATATAGACACTCCCACTTCTTTATTTAACTTCCACAGAGAACAGAATTTGCATTCTTTAAAACCTAAAAAAAGGCTTTGAGTATTCAGCTGATTGCTTTTGGTTTAGAGTTTGATTAAAACCATCTAACCCTATACAACTTGTTACCCCAAACTGATGGAAAAATATGAGTCAAGATTGCTATTCATACTTTTCTTTGGGGCAAGAATCTGATTATCTGGTAGGCAGCAATTTGAAAGTAGAGTATTTTCTTGTAGTGGGGAAGTTTCAAAAAGGACCACGTTATACACAAAGCAGTCTTACCCAGGATGTTATGATCAAAGCTGAAGCACCAAACTAAGATGAATCCACCTTTTTCAGGAGTAAAAATCACACTTGGAGAAAAGAATGGACAGGAACAGAGAAATCACTCAAGGACAGCTACTGCGCACCAGAAGTATTGGAAGGTGACACTAGTAGAAGATCTCTCACAGACAATGGTGGTGACATTCACATGAACTTTTGTTAGCACTGCACAAAAGAAGGCAGTGTGAAAAGGACAAATCAAGATAGGATCAGCATTGTAAAATAAGAAATTTCATGACTGAGTCTTGTACCATGTGGGATGGGTGAACTAAAGTAGACTAGAACAGGGTGGGGAATTTGGAGTGATCTGGGTTATATTTAAAAGGTTCATATCTGTGGTGCAGTCTATTTTATCTTATATCTGACTAAGTGGACTTAATCCACAAAAGCTAACATTAAAATATAACAGTTAATCTTCAAAGTGCTACAGTGTTTTTGTTTTGTTTATTCTCTGATATTTAATTTAATTTAATTTCCCACTCGCAGAGGTGCTCTGCGAGTGGGACGGCATACAAGTCTAAAAATTAAATTAAATTAAATCTAGGAAGATTGTGTTGCTTGAGCAAAGCAATTCTCTGACACCTTCTATCCAGGAAACTCGAATGGCCAGATTGAGTGGGTAAGATTAGAGCTGCCATAAAGCCTGGTTTGCCAGGCATAACTTGGATTGTAGACATGTTACTCAGTGTCCAGTTGGCTAATCAGCTGGTCTAGAAGTTATGCATTCATCTGAAAAAGTACATTTGCATCCCTGATCACTGTTGCATACCAGTCATGTGATTCCATATGCAAGAGCAAAGGCCTACAACAGGGGTGGGAAATCTACAACTGTGAGCCGGACCTGGCCCACGCCACCGCTGCCAGAAGCGGATGCATTTACAACAGCTGTAAATGCACCCGTGGCTGTCATAAACCCATTTACAACACCTGTGAGCACGTTTTACGGCAACATTTATGGCAGGAGGAGCCCCCAGTCTGGCCAACACAACTGTCTGAGGGAGCATGACCTGGCCCCTGACTTTAAATGGTTGGCAACCCCTGGCCTACAGTAACTTCTTAACCTGTAACAATTCATGGGATCTTGACAATATCATTCGGTGGAGCACCAGCTCCAATCCTTTAATCAGCACATCTGCACAACTTTGCTATTTAATTAAGTCGTTGAGACTGAAACCATTGCAGTGACCAGGTTTAATTGAGCATCTTCATCCAGTTCAGGAGTTCTCAACCTTTTTAAGCTAGGGGCCAGGTCATGCTCCCTCAGATAGCTTCTGGGGTCAGATGGCCATTTTGCCCTTCCTCCACCACATGGCACTTCCTGGTGTGGTGGAGGCAGTGGGGAACACATGAAATGGTGCTGTGGGCCGCATCCGGACCACAGACTGCAGGTTGAGAATCCCTGATGGCGTTGGTGGCATTAATGTGGCCTCTACAGAATGAGTGTGTGCCTCGAAGTAACCACTTCTTTCTTTTTAAAGGGGGGGAAATACACCCAGCAGCCAGGGAAATGCAAAGAGAGGCTGACAGGTTGTTGTTTTTTTCAGCTGAGATCTCATTAGTGTAGGATGTTCATCTGCATACTCATTCCACACCTCCATCACTTTTATAGAATTAAAACAGCTATACCCTGATATTCACAACACCTTCTATGCAGGAAGGGAGAATTTATTGTTCCAGTATAACCACTTTGTGCAGTTTTTAAGGGCGATACCCATAAATATGTTGGTACAGTTGATGCATTCAGCATGCTAAGTAGCCTCCTGCATTGCCCCCCACAGCATATCTTAATGGAAAGCTGACAGTTTGGTACCTCATTGGATAACAGCATTCTGGAGCATCAGTCACAACTGACAGCTATTCAGGAGAAGTATACAAAATAATCTCAGAGACAGGAATATCTCTATGGTCTCTCTGCAGGTGATTCATATCCTAGGCATCACTGGTGGCGGAAAGGCAATACAGTACTTAAGATACACAGCATCTTCAGGACAGGTGGAGAACAATATGCTCATTTTATCTCTGTGCTATTCGCTTTTAACAACAATAATAGCAATTACACTTCTATACCACCCCATAGCACTTAAAGCACTCTCTTGTCAGTTCACAATAAATTAGCATTCTCCCCCCCCCCGACAAGCTAGGTACTCATTTTACTGACCTCAGAAGGATGGAAGGTTGAGTCAACCTTGAGCCCTGTCAGAACTGAACTCAGATTGTGAACAGGGCTTTGTCCCCCCCCCTGCCCTTGCCTCTGGCGCCATGGGGCACCAATAATAATATTATTTTATGTGCCCGGCATGCTGCACTTTAGATTAAACCATTGCTCCAAGCTCCCTCCTTCAGCATGAAGCAATGGTTTATTCTAAAGTGCCAGACACGGGGGGGGGGGGGGGGGTTGACCAAACTGTTCCTGGAGGCAGCCTTCTACCGCATCCCCTTGGTCATCGCCCCTCGCTTGCTCCTCCTACGCTGCACTTTAGATTAAAACATTGCTCCAAGCTGAAGGAGGGAGCTTGAGCAATGGTTTATTCTAAAGTGCTGGATGCTGGGTGGAGCTAGCAAGGAGCGGCAACCAAGCGGTTCCCGCAGCCTTCTCCCCTGACCCCTTGGCCTCCACCCCTCACTTGGTCCACCCAGCACAGCGCGCAGCAATGTATGGGATTCCCCCACCCCACCCCCAATAGGTGTTCCCACCACTCCCTGTCCAGCGCCTTCCCATGGTCCCCAGAACACCCCTGATTGTGAGTAGAATTTTGGCTGTAGTACTGCAGTTTAACCACTGCACCATGAGGGCTCTTTCTTATTCAATACAGTAAAACCCCAGGTTACAACTGCCTCAGCTTAAGTTTGCTGTGTTTTACAACAGCAAATCCTATGGAAATGCTGTCCCGATTTACAAATTTTTAATGTATTTTTTCCCAGTTTACAATGATCAATTCAGGACTTTTTTTATTTTTTAATGCATCCCTATGGATGTTTCAGTTTACAATTTTTTCGGGTTATAATGGAGGCTGTTGGAACGGACCTCCGTCATAACCCAGGGTTTTACTGTACTTCAGAAACCAATAGAAATGCAGGCAACACATTTAATGTTTGCATGTTCATTTGGGGTTTGTTTTTGTTTTGGTTATTTTATCCCATCTTTCTCCCAGTGCAAGACTTAAGACAGGTTATAATGTGAATTATAATGAACCTATTTCCTAAGGCTTGAAATTGCCAATTTTCAAATAGGCCTCAGAAAAATCCATTTTTCTTTCTCTGAGCCTCAAGGCTGTGTAACAGCATGTTTTTCAACCATGTTTTTCAGTATTTCTTATCTTTTGTAAGCTAGCAGAGCAATGTTATGACTAGCCCCAGTGCATTCTGTGTGCACGTGAATAAACAACCATTGTTGTTGTGAGAAAGTTTTCTCTGTTGCTTGCTGTTACGTGATTGGTTAAAGCTAAACCACCTGACTGAAAATTCTCCATTTTGGAGAGAAGAAAGAGTTCGTCTCTGATTCTTGATGGATTAAGACCTGGTTTTGATTAGAGAGCTTTTGTTTCTGGTTCTTTATGGGCTAGCAATCTTTAGCCTAGGAGCTAAGCACTTTTGCTCCTTAAAAATGGTTACCTAGATTTGCCTGTGGACTTTATTGGACTGACCTGTGCTTCTGACTTTTATGCTTTATGAACCTGATCAATAAATCTTCATCATTTTTCTGAACAACGTATCTTCATTGGACTAAAAAGGGTAAGAGCTGCCTTTCACACGCACAAATCTTTGAACACGCTACCAAATAAAAACCCCTTAAGAGCTGATAAGCAGCTGAGAGTTGGATCTCTGTTCTAATTAGCCGTCCAGCCCGCCTCGGTTGTTTTGTTTTGGTTTCCAAGGGTTTTCCAGAAGTGTGGGGGCCGGCTGGATCGTGACATGGTGGCAGCGGTGGGATGTTGCGCCTCTTGAAGACGTTTTTTTTGTGTGTGTGTGTGCATGCTCTGAATCTCTGCCCAGCAAGAAGCAGCAGCCTTCGTTTATTTTGGCTGAAAGCCTGTGTGTGTCTCCAGCGCCAGCTGAGACTGAAAGTGCCTGTGTTTTGGAATGTTTTGTTTTCCTGAGATAAGGGTGCTGAAAGGAAAGCAGGATCGCAGCTGTTTGCTTCTTCGTTTTGAGTTTTGAGTCGGATTCTCAAACTCCCAGACCTGAGGGCCGTTTCCAGTGCTGGCAAGTCCAGAGGAACTGAGACGTCTTCCAAGCCTACAAGATGGAAGGTAAGCCAGTGGCTGATGAATGTACCCCCTCACCACAGTTAGCACCCCAAGACAGACTCCATTCCAAATGGGATCTTGGAGAAGGTGCCCAGATGATGTTTAGCCAAAAGGAAGGGCCCAGGGTGGGTGAAGCTTGTCCAGATGACTTCTGAGACTTCCCCAGACGCCCAGCAAGCCCCAAGCCCTAAATAAGACTCTTTTGTGTTGAATTGGAGTCAAAACTCCACAGAGTGCCTATTTCACTCAGAAGCAGTTCCCTGAAGTAATTTTCCCCCAAAGCCAAGAAGAAGGAGTGGAACCCTTCAGATAAGATTTATTTTCCTGCATTGAAGTTCCTAGTTGCTGATTACATGTGCTGTTTGGTCTTTGAAGACCTGGAGAAGTTGCTGATTGCCTCATTGTGTTTTGAAATACCAGCGTAAAGGTGGAAGAGCTCCAACGGACTCCTCCACGTGTCCAAGGAAGAAGTTTGCTAGAGTGTGTGGGCCAGAGCCACCACTCTGAAAAGTGTTATCTACAGGCTGTTACACTACGCTGTTTTGGTCAGCTAGTGGGAAGTGGGAAATAATTGCCGGATGCAGTGTTTCCCTGAGTTTTACTACCCTTCGAGAAAGCTAAGAGCTGAAGAGGGGAGTAGTCCGTAAAGATGGCTGTGGGAAGCCCAACTAGCGGTTTCAGCAATAGCAGAGGCCAGATCCAGATCCAGATTCCCGACGTACTGAGGAGAGTGAATGGAATTCTGCGTGCTCTTGAGTTGAGACGTTAGTCAAGCCATCAATTCTGTTGCCTGTTTAGTTCCCAAACCTCACAGGGATGAGGGTGATGGGTTGTTTGATTGATTCCTTTGGACTGTGTTCTGATAAATACCTTAAAGGTTGTTTCTTGAGTTTGTTTTAGTAGGAGATGCACATGTTCCTGAGGTCTGAAAGAAAAGCTGATAACGGAACTCTGAGTGGACTTTGTTCAACTGGCTGTTTAATTGTTTGCAGGTGCAACATCGAAGAAGAAGAAGAAGGGGGAAAATGTTATTGTTTCTTGCTAATCATCTGTTTATTTTTCCAGAGGCTCGTACAAGCGGCCTCTGTGACATGTGTGGTGTTACTGACCTGTTTCCTGATTTAAAGGTTGTTCTGTTTGGGCAAAATGTGTTTTGGAAAGGGAAAACCTTTGGTACCTGAAAATGCCCAAGTCTTTTGTTCCAGCAAGGTTTTATACCTGAGTTTGCTTGCAATGCAGAATGTAACTTATGTAACGTGTACCTCCAGTAACTAAAACTGGAAGAAGCTTTAACGCTTGATATCCTATATATATAAGGGATAGCTTGTTTGCTCAATTGCTTTGCTCACATTAGTAAACAATGCCTTTTGGTAAAGTCAAACCCCCGGTTTGCCTTTCCAGAAAGGAGTGCGTGTCAGGAAATGAACCTATTTCCTAAGGCTTGAAATTGCCAATTTTCAAATAGGCCTCAGAAAAATCCATTTTTCTTTCTCTGAGCCTCAAGGCTGTGTAACAGCATGTTTTTCAACCATGTTTTTCAGTATTTCTTATCTTTTGTAAGCTAGCAGAGCAATGTTATGACTAGCCCCAGTGCATTCTGTGTGCACGTGAATAAACAACCATTGTTGTTGTGAGAAAGTTTTCTCTGTTGCTTGCTGTTACGTGATTGGTTAAAGCTAAACCACCTGACTGAAAATTCTCCATTTTGGAGAGAAGAAAGAGTTCGTCTCTGATTCTTGATGGATTAAGACCTGGTTTTGATTAGAGAGCTTTTGTTTCTGGTTCTTTATGGGCTAGCAATCTTTAGCCTAGGAGCTAAGCACTTTTGCTCCTTAAAAATGGTTACCTAGATTTGCCTGTGGACTTTATTGGACTGACCTGTGCTTCTGACTTTTATGCTTTATGAACCTGATCAATAAATCTTCATCATTTTTCTGAACAACGTATCTTCATTGGACTAAAAAGGGTAAGAGCTGCCTTTCACACACACAAATCTTTGAACACGCTACCAAATAAAAACCCCTTAAGAGCTGATAAGCAGCTGAGAGTTGGATCTCTGTTCTAATTAGCCGTCCAGCCCGCCTCGGTTGTTTTGTTTTGGTTTCCAGGGGTTTTCCAGAAGTGTGGGGGCCGGCTGGATCGTGACAGGGGGAAAAGATAAAAACACAACGGCCAACATCCTATTGGGGATTTATGCTGGCAATAGTGTATTCATGTAAATTTATTTATTTATTTCAAGATTTATATTGCCACCCAACTCCAAGGACTCTGGGCAGCTTACAAAATATAAAAACCAACTACAATTAAAAATCCCAATTTAAAAACCCCGTTAAAAACTCTTGCCGGGAATTACTCCAACCCCTACCACTTAAGAAGAGGGAGAGAGAATTATTAATATTTAAATCGGCCAGCAGGCAGGGGCCATACCATCATTGGGGGCCCACACCTTCTTTGCCAGCCAAGTTTTTAGACCTTTCCTGAAGGGCAGCAACTCCTTCTGTAGATGCAATTCAGTCGGCAGGAGGTTCCATAGGGCTGGAGCAGACACTGAGAAGGCCCTCTTTCTGGTGCTAGAGAGACATGCCTCTCTAGCAGATAGAACAGTTAGAGAGCCTCTGCTGTCTGCTCTAGTGGGACAGAAGATGTTATTGGGGTCTCTTAGGTATCCTGCCCCACTACCATGTAGGGCTTTAAAGGCAATAACCAGCACCTTAAATTGCACCCAGAGGCATACTGGCAACCAGTGCAGCTCCCAAAGTAGTGGCAGGGCATGGGCATACCGCCCGCACCCCATCACCATGCGAGCAGCCACATTCTGGACCAGTTGCAGCCTCCAAATGGTCATCAAGGGCAGCCCCATGTAGAGTGCATTTCAGTAGTCAAGTCTGGAGGTGACCAGAGCATGAGTGACCATGAGCAAGGAGTCCCAATCTAGGAGCAGGCATAACTGGCGTATGACACACAACTGTGCAAAAGCCCTCCTAACCATGACTGCCACCTGCTCTTTGAGCAGGAGTTGTGAGTCCAGGAGGACCCCCAGATTACGCACCGGGTCTGTTTGGGGCAAAATACCCCCATCCAGAACCAAAGATGGTAGCTCCCGAGATAACGTGGGACCCCTAACCCATAGCCAATCAGTCTTCCCAGCATTCATTTGTAGCCTGTTGTCCCCCATCCAGACCCCAACAGCCTCCAGACACCTGGACAGGAATGCAGTGGTGAATTTTTACTCATTGAAGAGTTCCTGGTTGCATTCCTGGTTACATGCCAATCACACAGCATGGCTCATAACAAGGAATTGAGCAACAGTAATTAGCAATAATTTGCAATATCATTTTTATGCCATTGCGCTTGGGCCATTACACTTAAGCCCCAAGCAGGATTCTTGCCAATATGTTATATTATTAAAATTAAAATAAATTATCAAATTAGAAGCAAGCATTGATTTTGGAAACCATTTAAGAGCACAATAAGAAAAAGAGAACAACACACATTGTTAAACGCATATTTCTTAAGTCAGTCAGTGTCTGAAAGTCTGTCTAAATAAACAAATATTTGCTTACCAGGGCAGTACTGAAGAAGCCATCTTAGCTTTTCTCAAAACAGAAATCCACAGCCTGTGGGCAACCATTCAGTAGGCTTGGTTTTATGTCATCAACAAAAACACTTCCAAAGATTTTAAGACCTGGCCAGGCTCAAATGGGGAGATAAGGTCCTTCAGACAACCTGGACTCAACCATATTTATATCAAAACATGCAAATGACATACAAAACAATGTACCTGTATGACATTGTAGTTAGTGTGTATGATTTGAGAGGTCCTGGTTCTAACCTTCAATGTGCCAGAAGACTAACCAGATATCCTTGGGCCAAATACAATCTCCAAACTCAATTAACTTTATGGAATTATTGCAAGAGCTGATGAGAAAGTCATTTACATTGCTTTGACCTCTCTGGTGAAATAGTGGTATATAAATGTAACTGTTAAATCAATAATTCCAAACTGTAACTCTTGTAGTAAAATACATTTACTAGACTACCAAGGGAGTCTGGGCAGAATGAGTGGGCTATGTTTGTGCTTTGTTTATTGTACTAGCTTCCCAGCCATTTTCAGTTCCAGTTTACTATACTGATTTTAATCTTTCAAGCAACTTCTGACAATATTATTTGAAACACTACCTTTTCTTATTCTTTTATGTATCTACAGAACCTTATATTGTCTTCAAAAACCCTCATCTGAAGATGAAACTTAACAGTTTACTCTATTTTTAGAAAAAAAAACATTTCCAAATATGTATTTATTGTGGCACATTATTTCTCTCATCTATTTATCATGGATTTAGTGTGCTTCCTTTCATAATTGGTCATTGGAAAGTAAACATAAAGCTTCAATGGAAAGTCTGTTTGCCAGGAGCACATATCTCTGAGAAAACATTGTGGGAGGGCAAAGAGGTTAACCAAAGAAAATAGAAATTCCACTTAACATCTAATTTGAACAGGTAGAAACCTCCACAGAAACTTTAAAAATATCTCCTCCCGCATTATAAAATGCAGGGGAGAGGTCCATTCTTCAAAGGATAGCTGTTTTGGCAATACACATTTGGAGGTATCAAGAAAAATATATTGCTATGTCAGATTCATAAATTATGACAGAGATACTAGCTGATATGTAGAACATATACCAGTACTGCAGGAGTCAGACAGTCTGGCTAGGTTAACCTGCTATGGTAATAAGGTAGCCCATACTTCCAGTGACTCAGTGCTAATCATCAGCTAGCAGTTAACTAACCTGACAACCCTGAGGACTAAGGGCCTTGAGTAGTGAAGTCCCACTTGAATCCATCTTGATAGAGGACTGTAGCTTCATCAATACTGGTCTGGGACCGATGAGGATTTTGTATGTCAAAAGGGCTCAGGACCAGAAATTGACTCACGGAACTGGATCAATGATATGGGTGTTCTGCGATGCAGAAGACAAATGAAAGGGCACTGCACTGCATTATATGGTTATCAAGACAATCTTAATGGCTGAGGCAAGCCAATATAGTCTGATCAGATATAGAAGAAGAAGAAGAAGAAGAAGAAGAAGAAGAAGAAGAAGAAGAAGAAGAAGAAGAAGAAGAAGAAGAAGAAGAAGAAGAAGAAGAAGAAGAAGAAGAAGAAGAAGAAGAAGAAGAAGAAGAAGAAGAAGAAGGTGATGACGACGACAGGTGTCCATGGTTTGGACTAAATCTAGCTTTAGTCCAACTAGACAAGACTCACTGAAATGAACAGGATTTATTTGTCAACCCATTAATTTCAGTGGATCTTTTCTACCGTGGACTGATTGGATTTTTAGAGTCTTGTTTTTGACTTTTCTTCTTCTTTTTTCTTTTTAAATGTGGGGTGTACTTGGGAGCGTTTCTACTGCTGAAAAATCTGCTTAAACAAACCCCACAGAAAACCAAGACTATAATTAAATTCTCCCATCACCTAAAGGACAGATCTGTGAACCTTTGGCCTCTGTACCTTGGTTGATGTTCAAGAGCTCTCCCTAGTGTAGTGCTGATCCTGGCATCCCTTCCCACAAAGGTTATACCATTCCTTTCTCTTACCCAAGTAGGTCATTTAGTCCTTATTTTTAGAAAGGACGAATTCAGGGAGCAGGTGACCTTTCTTAACACACCATACTGTCTCAGACTGACAAGGTGAAAATGGCTACTGTATTTCACACGTTAGAGGGCTTGTTTATTTACTTGTTTATGTAATACATTTATGAGCTGCCACCTGGGCTAGATTGATTTATTGCTGCCTTATGCTGCCACCTGCATTTCTGAGTCAGATCTGGTTAAAGGGATTTCTCCAGCTACTGGTTCTCTGCAGCCCTCTCTCTGTGAATTAAATAACTACAGGTTCAGAATTTATCCAAGGTCACACTCAATAAGTTTGTGCTCTGCCATATTATAGGATCAGCAAATGAACTCATCCGAAAACTAGACAAAGCAGGCATCAGAGCTCAGGAAAGTTACTTTTTTAGATTATACCTTTCAGGCCCTCTAGCTGAGGGATTCTGAGAGATAGAATCCAAAAATGTTCCATGTTCTGATAGACATTTATTCCAATCAAGCAGGACTCTTTTGATGTTTGTATTATGTATGAGATTGCTTCTGAAGGGTAATTTGTAAAGCAACAACCATGACCCGAAGCAACCATGACCCTTTCTAGAAGCAAAACAATAAAGAAGTATGGTTTGATTGCCAATGCCTAATTGGTAAAGATACTGAAACACAACAATTGGTCAATTAGTTCTTTTTTTATCCATTCCAGGCCCTCCTGAAACATGCTGGTTTTCTAGATCCATTTCAGCACAGTTTTGGACTTGGTTTTAGAATAAAAACAGAATGACCTATGCAAACAGAGTGAAAGAAAGTGCAACCAAGTTGTTCTCTTGGATTTCACTATGGCTTTTAGCACCATTGGCCAAGGTGACCCTCAAAACAAGCTGGTTTGAGATATAAGAGCAAATATGGAACTTCATTTTCATTTCTGTTTCTACTTGCATGGCTGATTTTAGAAGACAGGACTGAGAACTGTTCTTCCTCATGGCATTTCTGCTACAGAGATATTCAAGACTGCATGTCATACCTCACACCTTTTATATCCCTACAAAACTACTAGAAGAAGCTTTCTAGTATCATCAGTTGAATTGCAACCCCTATAGTGAATGACATGCTATTCCCCTGGTCAGCTAATTTCTTCTTCTTCTGCCATATCTAAATCCAAATATTGACGATCATCATGGCGATCAGCCATGAAGAATGTCCTGAAAATATAATGCAGTGGCCTTTCATCTACCTTCCACATTGCAGTATGACACCCGTACCACTGATCCAGTTCCATGAATCACTTTCTGGTCCTGAGCCCTTTTAGCACATAAAGTCCTCATCAGTCCCAGGCAGTGATGGGATGACAAATTTGTTACTACCACTCCATGACATGACGTCATTGGGCGTGGCCAATATCATGACGTCATGACATCATGGGCGGAGCTGACGACATGACGTCACGACGTCATGGGCGGGGACTTAAAATAAAAAATAAAATAAAATAAATAAATAAACACACACACACACCCTCAGATTGAGTTTCTGCGCATGTGCAGTAAATTGGAGCCATTTTGGCTCCAATTTTAAAAAAAAATTCTTTCAGTGAGGCGTCCGGTTGACTCCCCTCCCAGAGAACCCTCCGGGATTGTTCCTACCGGTTCCAAGGAACCGGATGGAACCAGGGTCATCCCATCACTGGTCCCAGGCCAGTATTGATGCTGCCCTCCATCAAGCTGTATTCAAGTGGGATTTAATCCACTTGGGGACCATCACCCTTCCCTGTGGACTTCAGCACCCAAGGCCATTAGTCCTCATGGTTGTCAGGTTAGTTAATTGCTGCCTGACACTCAGCATCAAGTCGCTTGCAATATGGTCTACTCTATTACCACAGCAAGATAACCTGGCCAGACCCTATCAGCTAACATATATAAGGCAATTTACATTCCATTTGTGAATGAGACTTAAACAAAATAAATGCCAATTAACTGGAAGTGTATCTATACAATACAGTGAAAGCATTTTGATAACACTATGACTGCCAAGGCTCCATTCTAAGGGTTTGCAGTTTTATGATCAACATAGAATAGTCTGTGATAGTTCAATGGAATGAACCAGTCCCCTCTAGCAGAAATATTGAAATACCTCAGCAAATTATACTTCCCAGAAGTCAATGGGATGGAGCCATAGCCATTAAGGTGGTATCAAACCCCAGAACCTTTTACTGTAATTTAAATATTTATTGAGATTCAGTGCAGATGAAACTAGTATACTGTTTCTGACTGGTCCAGCTAATTCCCATCTATCCAGCTAATTCATAGCTGTCTCTTCTGGAGACCACATGTAGGAAGCTACACATGTCTCTTCAAGCTCAGAGGCTGTTACTCTTGCTCTTGGCCATTACATACTTTGGTTAACTTAAAAAGGCTATTTGTGCTTTGTAGCTTCCACTAGCTGTGAAGTAGCACCCATGAAGAACATGCCAAAGTGATTTTCTCTCTGCCTTAGGTGAAATGCCACCAATGATTTATTATCTAAGCTGCAACACGTTACTTGGCATGCTCTTGGAAGCCAAAAACCAAACCCCTCTCATTAGCACAACATATTTCATTTTATGTTCTGTGTTGCAAAAAGAGTCCCTAATAACTGATTCCATAAATTGCAATTTGTTCATTATCATTAAGGATAATCTCCAGAAAATAATGAATAAGGTAGTACTAAACCAAAAGGTGCCTCCAGTGACGGTAAGATTTGTTGAATCTCCATATCATATTTTAATCCAGACAGTACAATTACAAGAATTTCCTTTTGTTGAAAACAAACGTTGTGCTTTGACAGAGAGCAAGAGAGCACACAATAGATGCCATTAATTGTTCATAATGATGTTTTAATCTCTGGCCCAATGTTAGAGTAAAATGAACATGAGAGCAGGCTCATGATTTAAAAGACTCAATAGTGCAAGCATTGTACATTTCCAATGCAAATTGTTCAGCATTGTCAAACAAATGAGATGATCTCCATGTGCTTTATATCCATGAAATCTACAACATTTAAGACTTTTACAATGTATAAGAACATGGGATCAGGTGAGCTGAATCTACAGTAAATACCATGGGTGAAAATGATGAGGATCTTGATTCAATTTGCTGCACACTTGGATAACAAACAAAGGTGAGTTTTCACACCACAAGTGTTTAACATCTGATGCCTATTCGTACTAACACTGGTTACAAACCATGCCTCTAGATCAGTGATTCCCAGCGTGGAGCACACACTCCACAGGGGAACTTCAGTTCCCAGAAGCCAAAGTCAGTACATTGGCTGATCAGTGCTTTGGGGAATTGACTTACACGTCTGGAAATTGAAGTCCAAAAACCAAAGGTTGGGAAACACTGCTATAGTTTTGGAGTTTTTATCAGAGTCACAGTAGATCTGGAATATAATTTGCAGCTTTAGAATTTTTTTTAACTGAATATTAAATATCAGCCATGGTCGGATCTTCCATTGCCAACTTAGATGGTTTGCCCAGCTGTGTCCATTCCTGGACAGAGGACAGTTCACAACATTAGTTCATGCACTGATGATCTCAAAAATTAATTACTATAATGTTCTCATGGATTCTCAACCTTTGGTCCATGGGCAAAATGCAGCCCACAGCACCATTTCATGGGGGGAGGGAGCCTCCACCACACCTGGAAGTGCCATGTGGTGGAGGAAGGGCAAAATGACCATCCAGCCCTTTAAGCTGTCTGAGGGAGCAATCCAGTTTATGGCTTTAAAAGGTTGAGAACTCCTGGAATATGAAGGTAGGCAGGCAGGCAGGCAGGCAGGCAGGCAGGCAGGTAGGTAGGTAGGTAGTGGGACACTGCTCCAGAGTCTGTTACTCAACAGGACGCCTATTTTGTTCAGGAGTTTTATAGTTCAGATGTTATACTACTGTCACTGTTCATTAAAATTCCTTTTTTCAGTCTGATTTACAATATTTTGAATGCAGTGTCTTTAATGAGGAGCCCAGCAAGAGTGTCCATTCAAAGCCACAGAGTCATTTAATGTTAAAGCAAAATGTTGTAAGACATTATTAACTTTCAGTAGACTATAAAAAGTGCCTAAAATCAGGGCATTAAAATATGGAAACAAGAACCTATATTCTCAAATTCAGACTGTATGGAGTTTTTTTTAACCCTACTAGAGGGATTTCCCCTGGGAACCCAGCTGTGTGGATTGTCATGATGAGAGTCTGCATTTCAAAATTTATCACCACACCACTTTTTGATACAGGTCAAGACAACACTTCTGGTCACTTTCTGCAACATCTTCACCAAAACATAGAATGAAAAAGAAGCTGCGAAACCTTTACATTTCTGTTACAGGCTTTCACATATTTTTATAGGCAGCTCATTCCCTAGCTAAATTGTATTTTACTTAGCAGACTTCCTTGAGAGTTCAAGTAATTTAAATGCCACAGTTTCTTTTTTCTTTGGCAGCTAGTGTGAACATGTGTTCCCACATTTCGTTTTGACATTCCTGTAAATATTTCAGATCTGTCAACATATTTCTCCCATCCTCTTCTGTTCTGTAGACTAAACACACAAAATAATGATTTTTCTTCTAACCCTTTTATAATCCACAGAGTCTCCCCTGTATCCTTTCCCACTCTTCAATGTCTTTTCTCGAGTGGTGTAGTCATCAGGCAATGTTCCTAACAGCTGAGTGGATTATTATTGGGTTTTTGTTTTTGTTTTTAAATTATGGAAGTCCTTCCCGACTTTCAACATCTCCCCGCAGGCATATAGCAAGGCTAAGAACAAGTCATGGATACCTTGATCCTGATATCTATCCCCAAGAGAGGTTTTGCTTCAGTATATCAGCAGACAGGCATAATAATTGCAGTACTGGTGGTTGGGGAAGAAATCTCTAATGGGAGTGTGAAGTGCACAGTTAATTGACAGGCTTTGTTCTGACAGACTTGGAAGGTCTCTATACAAATGTACTGCTGTGAATGGCAAAGATACTTGTGCTGCTATCTAAACAGGTTTATCTGCCTCTTCCAAGTAAATCTTCTTTAAAATGGTTTCAAGGATTTTAAGAAGAGCTTGGAAAACTTATTGTTTTGCACTACAACTTTCCATACTAGTTGGAAGATTGTGGGAAGGTGTAGTCCAAAGCAGGAAGCTCTGATTTTATGGCAGCTTGAATTGAAATGGTCCACCTGTAGACAACATCTATTGACCAACATTCTCTGACTTTAAAGACCAGTTGCACCTCCCAGAATTTGGCACAATCTTGAATAAATAGCTCATTTAAACATAAGTACAAAGTTAGCACTAATTACTTACGCCCTTGCTTATGCTATCCCCCTTCCCATTTTACTTCCTAAATTATACATTTGGACCCATCTCTGGTTTCCCCCCCCAATTCTTTCCCTTATAATCTCATTCCTGATTTTATCTCTTCTAGTCACTCCAGCAGCCTTCCTCAGACATCTCATTTTTATATATCTATCTTGATTGAAGGTAGGGTCTCTCAATCCACTAAGTTCTACACAAGGTGTCTTTCAAAAATCTGGCAGAGTTTAGCCAGCCCCCATTCTTTTTCTATCTCTTCTTCACAAGAACAACATGAATGACATAGCCTTCATTCATCACCTGTGCCTAATTGAGAACTCTTAAGACAATGTTGGTTTATTATCTAAATCCCATAGAATACAACAAAACATAAAAAAAAGTTGGTCACCATGGAAATGAGATGTCTGAGGAAGGCTACTGGATTGACTAGAAGAGATAAAATCAGGAATGAGATTATAAGGGGCGAAACTGGAACAGAACCAATTTGAAACTATATACAGAGACAACAAGTAAAGTGGTTTGTCCATCTGGAGAGAATGCAGTGGTGGGATGTCAAAAAATTTACTACCCCACTGTGATGTCATCACAGTGTAGTCGGAGCTAATGTCATGATGTCATGACATTGTGGGAGGAGCCCTAAGAACGTCTGTCCGTCCCACCAGGGCGCTCTCTTGTTATTCCATCAGCTAGGGAGGCTCGCCTCACTAGCACTAGGAAGAGGGCCTTCTCTGTGTTTGCCCCGGCCCTCTGGAACCTTCTCCCAACGGAACTGCGCCTGCAGGCAGAGCTCTTACCTTTTTGAAAAGGCTTAAAGACCTGGCTGGCGGAGCATGTGTGGGGACCCAGTAACATGGGATCCCATATGGGCTGGTTGATTTGAGGGACAGCCACCCCCCCTGCCCCGGGTTTTATCCGTTACGCTGTTTTAATCTTTTCTTATGAATTCTTTCTTATGAATTCTTGAGGTTTAAAACATTATTATTTTTATTGGATTTGGTCTGTGTTTTTAGCTACGCTGTAAGCTGCCCAGAGTCGGGTTTACCCGATTGGGGCGGGATAGCAAACACGAATAAATAAATAAATAAATAATAAATGATGTCATGACATTGTGGGCGGGGCCAAATAAAAAATAAAAATAAACACACACACACCCCTCAATAAAATAAATAAATAAATAAATAAATAAAAATACATTAAAAATACAGTCACTTACCCTGGAGAGCAAGCTATAGGGAATTTCAGGCTAGCAGCTTTTCTTCCTCCTCCCCGCTTGGGAGGACAGCAAGGAAGCTGTGCATACGCGCCAAGCACTGTAGGCGTGCATGCACACCAAGTGTTTGGCGCGCATGTGCAGTGGGGTAACCAGTGAAAAGGTAAGCCCTGAAGGTGGTTCCCCTCAAAAGCTGCTACCGGTTCTCTGGGACACTGGGAAAAATTTCTACTGGTTCTGGCGAACTGGTGAGAACCTGTTACATCCCACCACTGAGAGAATGTCTTGGAATTCCATGTCATACAAGGCATTTGTGGAAAGAGGAGAAGGGCAAAGACCACAAGGAGGATCCAGAGGGAGTTGGAGATATAACATCAAAGAAACATTACAAGAACACCAAATAACACCAGCAGAGGCAGCTAGAAATGCCAGAACAAGAACCTTGTATCCCCTCGACACCTGAAGGGGTAAAGGAGGAGGTGAAGAAGAAGAAGAAGAAGAAGAAGAAGAAGAAGAAGAAGAAGAAGATGATGATGATGATGATGATGATGATGATGATGATGATGATGATGATGATGAAATCTGAAAACCCAATTCCTGGTGGAAATTGTATATTTAAGCCAACCAATCTGGTTTTGAGTTACATCTTTGAAGTGCTGCAGCCAGAATAGCCAATACCTGGGGATCATTGGAGGCGTAGTCCAGAACATCTGGAGTGTATCGTGTTATTCACCCTTGCTCCAAGTGTGGAGAGGCAAAGCTGACACCTGAACTGTCATTGATTTCCATGGCTGGCATGTGAATTGTGAAGTCAGGAAAAAAGCCTGGCTCACCCTGTGAGCAAAATCATTCAACGATTGGTCTTTTTTCCCTCTTGCATCTGCCTCCAGCCTTCCCTCATTGTAGAACACACCCAACACAGGCCTAACAACACAGCCCTCTCCCTTTCTCTTCCTAATTCTATTCAAATGACCTACAGTGATGGAAACTTCTGAGTGATCATTTAATGGTTTCTCATACAACAGCAGGCAGACCAAAAGATATAAATATGCAAAGGGCACTTTGTTCCACAGTTACAAGGAGAGCAAGCAGATGGCAGCTTGTAACACGAGGCTCTTTCTTATCCAGAGAAAATGCCCTTCTTAATATAAATGGCTTCCATCTGCCTTAGAATGATACTCTGCTTACTCAGGGAGAGACAGACATTGGAGAGAAACCAATGATTTACGCAAGAATATTATTGTATTGTTGTCTACAGCAGCCCTGTTCACCATTTCTATACTGTATATGCATCTTATCTGTATCTCCACCAGCACACATATCTTATATAAATTCTTCATTTCAATCAACAACAACCACATCACTGTACAAAAAAATAGGCCTCTCTTCCACATCTGCCTTGGATTACTTGGTATACACTAGACTCAAGTTTGGAAACTTTGCTTTTTTGGGACTAACACTTTCAGAATTTGCCAGCCAGCCACGGGAATGGTAATGTGAACATTTATCATTTCCAAATTTTTGTATTTACACTGGCAGAGTGCAGTGGCTTTTTGAAAGTCAGAAGAGTTTTGGTTCACATTTTGGTTTGAAAGCACAAAAAGAGGCAATGTTGCTTTAAAATCTGAACTGAGTGCATTTCTTCTATATCCATATACATAAAGCATTTTCAGTTTCCACTGGTCCTATGAAAAGCACAGCAATCAAAAGAGAAAGCTCAGGCCTGAACTTCCATATCATTTTAAACACTATATACAGTAAACTGCAATATTGTCAGAAATTTGTACCAATGAGGGTTTAATTTTGGCCAATGGCAAAGCCAAGAAAGTGGCTTCATTTTGGCAATTTAAAGTTTGACCTGAACCAGAAAGAAGAAGTAAACTGTAAAATATCACACATGCTGTTTATTAATTTCTACATACTCCATCCTGGCTGGCTGTTTTCACCTGGAAAGATGCATCCAGGTAAAAATTCAACAGGCATAATTTTCCAAAACACTGGCTAATGTGTATTATAAAAGATGCACTGCTGCCCCAACACACAACAAAAATGTCAAATGCTCAAGCAGAAATGTTATATATAGAACAATTTCCATTGATTATTTGCTATAGATGGCCTTGATGCATCACTTCAGATAGTCAATTGACATTGCCTAATCCAGGGTTAGCAACATGCAGCCTACAAACTACATGAAGTCCAAATCCATTTTTAGGCTCCATGTTCCCCAAAGCTGTGCTGCTGAGTCATGCTATGAAATGCAGCAGCAAACAGGGCACCCGTCTTTAAGCAGATTTCAACTTAATTTGAAGCCAGGTTATCCTGCTAAGGCAATAGAATAGACCATACAGCCAGTGACTCAACACTGAGTGTCAGGCAGTGGTTAATTAACCTGACAACTCTGAGGAGTAACAGCCTTGAGTGCTGAAGACCACAGGGAAGGATGATGGTCCCCAAGTGGATTAAATCCTACTGGAATCCATTTTGATGAAGGGCAGCAGCTTCATCAATACTGGCCTGGGGCTGAGGAGGACTTAGGACTTTGTGTGCCAAAAGGGCTCAAGACCAGAAAGTGTCTTGCAGAACTGGATCAGTGGTACAGGTGTCAACACGCAGCAATGCGAAAGGCAGATGAAAGGCTACTGTATTATATTCTTAGGTACATTATATTCTTAGGTACGGGTACACAGAAAGACAGCAGATAATCCAATAAACAATATTTCTATTAAACATAATCCAGAAAGCTTCATGGATTATTAAAATGTGTGCTTCTCAGATGTAAATATCATCCATTAGTTTATCAATAATAGATTTAAATCAAAAGCATAACCTGTTGTTGTTTGTGGGATCATATGTACAATTAATCCGCAATAATTCTATATACCACAATACCAATAAGATTAACATATATGTTAACCACATGTATTAAGAAAAATCCCACAATCTAACAAAGGAAAGTGGGGAGAGAAAGATTTCTCCTTAGATATTCTATTACTTGATTTAGATGCTGGAAATTCAGACCTTTTTGCATGTAACAGTGAGTTACGATCTTGCTTAAGAGAAAATATGGCACAGATGATTGGGTGGATAGTTCTATAAGATTTGACAGGGTTGATCATCATCCATTGAGAATAGTGGGAGAAAGCAGGTGCCTAGAATTAGTTCCATTTATCACTCTCTGCTTATGACAGCAGTTACATCAGATACCCTGTCTACATAGATCACCATCTAAAGAGTTGATGGGGAGAAATTCACATGCACAGATTTTGTTCATCTATCTTTGAAGTAAGAAATTCCCCATCTCAGGAACCAATAATGTACCAGTGATTATTTATCATAAGATAGTAAGAGGACAGGTGCATGAAACACTGCTCCATTTTACGGTTCTGAGGATACAAGATAGAGAAGGCAATGAACTGAAGCTGTTTCTTTTTTAATACCCTTTTGCAAATGATTTCTTTCTCTCTCTCTCTCTCTCTCTCTTTCTCTCATACAAAAAGCTACCAGGCTGCCCTCTGCTGCTTTTCTAAAGGCAACTTCATTTCTTTCTGTTGAGTCCACTTGCCGTGTTGTGTATAGCACTAATTGATAAAAGCCATCCATGCTTTTGGTTGATCCGAGGAAAAACTATTACAAGAAGAAAGTTTACTGTACTACACAATCACTCTTTTTAGAATTAATTACACAAGTAGTCATGAATTTAATCATCAATCCAAATGGAAGACTACAGCCAAGGAATCAGAAGACTGAGACTGAAGACCAGCAATGAAGGAACTGGAGAGGACCATCAAGTGTGAGGATGTGTCACTGGAAGCCAAGGTCAAGATAGTTCACACTATTGTGTTAATGGATGTGAAAGCAGGACAATAAAGAAAGCTGGGAGAATAGTTTGTATGTTTGAAATATGTTGCTTGAAGAGATCTTTGGATGGATAGAAAGATAACCAAATGGATCCTAGAGCAAACTAAACCTATACTACCTCTGTAGGCAAAAAATGATGAAATTGAGGCTTTCCTGCTTTAGACTCAGCGTGAGAGGGCAAGATTCTCTTGAAAAGGCAATAATGACAAGAAAGGCTGAAGACAGCAGGAAAAGGAGAAGACCCAGTATGAGATGGATTGACTCCCTATGGGACCCACAGGCTTGGGTTTTCCAAGGCTGAGCAGGGCTGTTGAGAAAAAAACAATTGACAGATCACTCATTCATAGAGTCATTATAAGTCAGGAGTTCTCAACCTTTTAAAGCTGGGGGCTGAGTAATGCTCCCTCAGGCAGCTTTGGAGGCTGGACAGCCATTTTGCCCTTCATCCACCACATGGCACTTCCTGTTGTGGTGGAGGTAGTGGGGGGGGGGGGGTTGTCACGTGAAATAGTGCCGTGGGCTGCAGGTTGAGAATCCCTGCTATAAGACTTTGTTGACTTGACAGCACGTAACGACAACAACAACAACAACGACACTCTCCCCCACATGATCAGTCTTACTGTCACCTTAGATCCAGTGGTCACTGGCTGTCAGAGGTGTAGCTACCGCCGTATCTGCCGTATCAATTATACGGGGGCCCCGGACCACGGGGGGCCCCAACGTGCGTAAGCAAAACAAATCTTTACCCTTCCTAAGGGCCCCCAAACAAATTTTTATACGGGGCCCCGCCCAGTGATGGGATGTCACCGGTTCCAGACGGATCTCTGGAACCGGTAAGACCAATCCCGGAGGGTTCTCCGTGAGGGGAAGTCCACTTTTGGGGCGTCCGGTTCCGGACGCCTGACCGAAAGAAAAAAAAAATTAAAATCGGAGCGAAAATGGCTCTAATTGACTGCGCATGCGCAGAAACTCAATCTGACGCATTGCACATGCGTCAGATTGAGTTTCTGCGCATGCGCAGTCAATTAGAGCCATTTTCGCTCCGATTTTCAAAACATTTAGAACTTTCAGGGCAGCGGCGGCGGCGGCAGCCCTCTGAGGGGGGCGCCTCCCCGCGGCACGTTGAGGGCTGCCTCGGCCGTCCGCTGCTGACAAGCCCCATGCCCTGGGGAAGCCCGGCGGGGTACACCGCTGCCGCCGCCTCCGCCGGGCGCCTGTGGGCCGGGTGCCTGCACCCGCCGTCCACAGCCGCCGCCCGCCGCCGCCGGAGCTGCCGCTGCCTGAATCCCTGTGGACTCCTTCTTGGGTCGGTCCCTTTTGAGCTCGGCTGCCGCGCGCTGCGGAGGAGGAAGCTGTAGGCGGCGGCGGTGCGGCATGGGGACGGCCCAGGGAGGCGCGGCAGCCGCGGCTGCCCGTCGCCCCTCGCCATGGCCGGAGCCGGGCTAAAAAGGTACCGGCCCAAGGAGGACGCCACAGGGGTGCAGGCAGCTCCGGCGGCGGCGGCGGCTGTGGACAGCAATCGGGGTGCCGGGTCCCAAGAAAGGTAAGCGAGGGGTTTTTATTTGGGGTGGGTGGGTAATTTATTTGTGTTTTGGGTGGGTGGTTGTTTTTATTTTATTTATTTATTTGTGTCTGGGTGGGTGGGCTGAGAGGGAGGGGTGTGTGTGTATGTTTATTTTTATTTTTTATTTATTTTTATTTTGGCCCCGCCCACAACGTCATGACGTCATGACGTCGGCCGTGACGTCATGACGTCATGCCATTGGCCACGCCCATGACGTCCGTGACGTCATGGCGTGGTAGTAGAATTTTTGTCATCCCATCACTGGCCCCGCCAAAGCACTCTACTCTTCTGCTGGCTGTTGTATTCTCTATACTGCTAGCCAGAGAAGGCAACAACCACCTCTATCTCAGTGCCATGTTGCCTTACCAGCAACAGTGCAGGAAATTCTTGGGTGTTTGGGGCTGTCATACTTCCTTGTTTTCCAAAGGTGGGATCCCTCTGTACTTGTTTGTTTCCTTATTATCCCATTTTTAGTCCTTAGAGGGGAAATTACCCATTAAGAAGTGATACAACACTGGGCATTGTGGATTGGATAACCCTGGAAATTGGTCTTTTTCTCACAGTGAACACAAGACTTGACTTTTAAACTAGTGGCAATTCCTTGCTGTAATTTATGCAATTTGACCTCTAAGTAATGTATCTAAAGTAATAAGATTATGTTCAGTGTACTATTGATTACTGGAGGGCAACAAGGTAGAGAGTTAGTAGCTTTTCTTGCCTCATAGTGGACTTTCTTGCAACACATACAGTAATACCTCAGATAACGACTGAATCAGATAACACTAACATTGGATAACAATGCAAAATTTCTAAAGAAATTTTGCATCAGATAACGATCTGTTAGCGTTATCTGATGCAGTCGTTCGTAGCAGCAGGGTGGCTGGAAAGCTAAACAGAGTTCTCCATTCAGCTTCCCAGCCACCCTGGAACTGCAGAGGCAGGGATGGGGTGGTTGGAAAGCTGACAGGGGCTCCCCCTTCAGCTTCCCCAGCCACCCCACAGCTGCGGAGGCAGGAGCAGCCACCGTGCACGCGCACTATCTCTCCCCCACCACCCCAGCTGTCCTTAGCAATCGCTGGGACTGCCAGAGTGTTGGGAGAGAGATCCCTCCCCCGCCTGGCTTGTTAAGGGTCTTAGCTATCCAGATTGGGGGGGGGGGGGCTTCTCCTAGGAAGACACCCCCCCCCCTCCGCCTGGATCGCTAAGCCCTTTAGCAAACCAGACGGAGGTTTTAAAAAAAGTAGGAAAAAGTTTTCCTACCTTCTTTTCAGACTCCCCACCCCCACCCTGGCTTGCTAAGCAAACCAGATCAGCCCCCTGTTCCCTTTCCTCTTTGGAAAGGGAACAGGGATTTTTTTAACGTTGTGCAATCAACGCATCACACAACGTTAAAAACCAGATAACGTTATGACTTGTGGAACCAAGTCATAATGTTATCCGAGGTACTAGTGTACTTGACTACCATGAATTGCATGAATTGTTTATTTATTCTTTATCAAAATAATGTATTAGCACCTGCCCATTTCCCTAAGCCACATTCAATAATGTCCCTTCCAGTCAAAGTCTTTGCTGTCAGTATAAACTGATCTGAAATTCTTTGGTGAGGTCTAATAGCCTGTGGATATTTGTAATGTGATCTTGGATGCTTCTTCCCTTTTGGAATCCTGCTTGAATATCTGGCATTTCTCACTCCATGTGAGGCAAAAGCCTTTGTTGCAACACTTAGAGTGTTACTTTGCTTGCCTGGGAAATTAGAGCAATGGTCCTGTAGTTATCTGTTGAAATGTGTCTCCCAGAGCATATCTGCCCACATCACACGATCATCACAAACAGCACTATTCCAGATGCTGGCACTGAGAATGGCAAGGAAGACCTTGATTAGGAGGAGAGGTGGAGGCAACCATCTTGTGGAACACCTTAGCAGCAGAGTGAGTGGTACCAAGTCCCATTCCTGGTACCAGGTCCTATCCCTGAATAGATTTAAAAGAAAATTAAGGACCAAGTTTTTTAAGAAAACTTTCAAAAACATCTTCACTATTGCCACTTTTTTCTTTAGCTTTTTTGTGCCTGATTGCATTGAGGGATTTTTTGTCCATATGTTACCATCTGGGGGGAAATGTGATCCTATTTTGATTATATATATTATTTTAATTATGTAAACCACCCAAAGTGGTATATATCCCAGATAGGTGGTAAAAATGCAACAGACAGGCAGGCAGGCATTCCTTGGCATTTCTTCTTGGGGATTGGACTGTATATTGAATGGATGGGGATTGGACTGTATATTGTTTGGTTTTCCAGTTTTGTTGGCATATTCTTGTTAAGATTTTGACAAATTCAGTCTCTGTGGCTTGAATAGGTCTATCCACATCCCATCTATTTATTTCTTCTCAGTGCTTTCAAAAGCACTTTCACTTCACTTTCTAGAACTGTAGGTTTTTTGTCACAGGTTTCCTTTTCACTGGAGTCTGCCATCCCATTATCTCTTCTATATAGGTCTTCTGTACAGTATACTGTTTCTACCTTCTCTTTATTTTAGCTTCCCTGTTGGTAAATCAGCGTTCTTAATCTAAGCTTAAATTTCACTTTTATTTCTTGGGTATTCATAGATCCGATCACATTCATAGAAAGCCTCAAATTAAAAATATATCACAAAAATTTTAACTGTGTTTTGGTATTTCTTATTTTCTAATTTACTAGGATCATCAAAATATGGAAGTGGCCGAGGCCTCTCTCAAACTTTGGGTGATAGGAAAGGTTGGAGCAAAAGTGGGTAGATGTGCACAGATACATCTACAGATGCAAGCAGGCATTCAAGTGTGCTCACACATAAGCAGACAAATGTTTGTTCAAATGATACCTCACCATCATCCCAGTCTTTCATTACTACATATCAGCTGAAAAATAAGAACATTCATTCCCTCATCCCCACCCGCAAATATTTTTCTGCTGCTCCTTCTGGTTGCATCTGATTTCAAAGCTGTGCAGTTGACCCACTCACTCACATTCATTCTCTCCTTTGCATTCTTCTCCCTACTTCCCAAATGTGATGGAGTTAGAAGTTCAGGATGAGGGCAACAGAGATGAAGTGTTTCCACTGCTGGTGGAAAGGACCCAAGCTGGAATGGTCTAATGGTGAAAGGCCATTGTGACAATACCTTATTTCCCCATTGTAGACCACCCATCACTGCTCTGGGTAGAATGAAAGTCCCAGAAATGGCTATGGTTGTGCTGCCATGACTAAATTGGAGCATGGACTCTTACCTTTGAATTCTTCTTCTTCACTTCCTCTTTTACCTCTTCAGATGTTGAGGGCTATACAACTTCCATCTGACAATTGCAGGTCCTCAATCTTAAAAGTACACCAAGTATCAGGCAGCATTAATTAACCTGACAACCCTGAGGACTGACAGCCTAGGGTGCCAAAGTCCACAGGGAAGGGTGACAGTCCCCAAGTAGATTAAATCCCACTTGAATCCATCTTGATAGAGGGCATCAGCTTCATCAATACTGGGCTAAGGTTGAGGAGTACTTCGTGTGCCAAAAGGGTTCAGGACCAGAAAGTGACTCACAGAACTGGATCAGTGGTACGGGTGTCATGCTGCAATGTAGAAGGCAGATGAAAGGCCACTGCATTATATTCTCAGGACAGTCAGTCTTCATGGCAGATCGCCATGATGATCACCAATATTCAGATTCAGATAAAGAAGAAGAAGAAGAAGAAGAAGCTTAAAAGTGCCATTGCAACTGTGTTGTTACTTTCGTGGAAATATTTATGAAAAACCAATAGAGGGCACCCTCCTATAACCTTATGGACATACAGTACAGTATACTGTATTCTGTATATTCATAGAAGTGGATGGAATCATTTTTATTGGATTAACTATGCGTTTTTAAATGCCGCAGACCTATCCCCCCCAAACATTTTATATATATATAGCACAATGCAGGCAAATTAAGCACTTGTGAATTCGATTGATTTTAGTGGTACTAATAAAGTTCAGCTCTAGTGCCAGGAAGGGAAAAGTATGCAAAACTGAAAGGGGACAAAAACACAGCTAATTTTAAAAAAATGTTAAGACATACAGTATGAGTTTTTGTAATGAAAATAAAGGTCATGGTGAAACATGTTTCTGGTTGCACATAACAAATGTATTTCTGTATAACAATGTTCACTTGGGTCTCAGTAAGGATGTTGTCATACATGGGGCAAGCTTTATACAAATTAAAGTCCACTGACCTAAATCAAACTTTGAGAACAGATCCCTTGAATCAATGAGAATTTTTAAAGCTTTGGCAGTTGCCATGGAAGCCTTGGTGGTCACAAAGGCAATGAACAAAAATGGTTAAAATAAATAGGTCAACATTTATGTAATTGTCCTTACTGTACAGTACTTGTCTATTGTGGTTAGAAGGACTTACCAACTGTTGACTTATAAAATCCCCATTGATTCATTGAGTCTCCTCTAGTTCAGGATAATCATTAGACTTTAGCCAGCTTATTTGAAACATTATGGAGAAAGTCATGGTGCTCCAACTAGAATACTGTACAAGGAATAATCAGTAATGACTTGGAAACAATATTGGTTATGAGACTATAGTATGGTGAAAATAAGAAGACCTGAAGTTTCCAAGTTGTTCTCAGTATAGTATTAGAAACTGACTGATGACATTCTATTAATGGCTAAGATTCTGTTACTTAGTGTAATATATAAAAATCAGAGTAGGCCAGTAGTGGGCAGCTCCCAGTACGGACCGGTTCGCGCAGGGGGATAGTGATTTTTTTGGGTGGCCACCCAGGGTGGTGGCCACCCAGGGTGGTAGCCCCGGGTGGCCACCCACTTCCCCACGCGCATGCATGCCTCCAGTGCTCAGCGTGCATGTGCCAGTTGATATATTGAAATACATGTGCGCTGAGCCAAGCAGCCATTTTCTGCTTGGGGTGCAGCAGCGTTGGGTGGGCGGAGGGGCAGCTGCAGATGGTGAGATCCTTTCAGTCATGCCTCTCTAGGACACCGGGCTCAGGAAGACCCTCGTCCCGGAGGAGAGGAGGAGGAGGAGGAGTCCTAGAGCAGCATGGCTGCAAGGATGAGGGAGCTGCGGCTGCGGCTGGCAAGTCGGCTAGTCTTCTTCTGCCTCTGGAAGCTGCTAGCAGGTCGGACTCTCACCATCCAGGCAAGGTGCTTTGACTCTGGTGAGACACACAGGAATTGCTGTGGGAGCTGCTGGCAGGTCAGCTGGTCTTTTGCAACTGGGTGTGCTGGTGGGTCAGCCCCTCACCGTCCGGGTGTGCTTTCCCCTCTGCGCTTCCCATGCACCTTCAGGCTGGGCGAAGTGAGCTACAGTTCCGCCTCCCTTGTCATTGTGGGGCAATGGGACCACCCCCCTGTAGCCCAGCCACCCTGTCATGCCGCCTGCAGGAGTCACTGCCCTTGGCCCGCAACACCAGCTTTTCGGTAAGTCTCCGTGTGTGTGTGTGTGTGTGTGTGTGTGTGTGTGTGTGTGTGTGTGTGTGTGTGTGTGTGTGTGTGTGTGTGTGTGTGTGTGTGTGTGTGTGTGTGTGTGTGTGTGTGTGTGTGTGTCTTTTTGTTTTGTTTACTCTCTGATATGCTTGAAACACAAACTAACATGGCTACCATTTCAAAAGTCTTATTCTGTGCAAGCATATCAGAGAGTAAACAAAACAAAAAGACAAAAATGTTGTGGCACCTTAAAGACTAACTACTGTATTTTAATGTGAGCTTTTGTGGATTGAGTCCACTGGCTCTTTGGCTACAAACATAGATGAGCACTGAACCCTAGAGTTGGATATGACTGGCTCAGTGATGGGCAGGAGCCGGTTCGCACCAGTTCGCCAGAAACGGTAGCAGCTTTTCCGGGTATCCGTGCGAACCGGTAGCGGCTTTTGGGGGGAACCACCTCAGGGGCTTACCTTTTTGCTGGTTTCCCCCACTGCGCACATGCACCTACAGCATGCATGTGTGCCTATAGCACGTATGCCCGCCTACAGTACTTGGTGTGCATGTGCGCCTACAGCGCTTGACATGCCTACAGCCAGTGATGGGATGTAACAGGTTCTCACCAGTTCTCCAGAACCGGTAATAACTTTTCCCAGTGCCCTGGAGAACCGGTAGCAGCTTTTGGGGGGAACCACCTCCGGGGCTTACCTTTTCACTGGTTCCCCCACTGTGCATGTGCACCAAGCACTTGGTGTGCATGCACGCCTACAGTGCTTGGTGCGGATGCACGGCCTCCTTGCTGTCCTCCCAAGCAGGGAGGAGGAAGAGAAGCTGCTAGCCTGAAGCTCCCTATAGCCTGAAGCTCCCCAGGGTAATTGACTCACCTTTGGATGTGGTGTGTCTGTGTGTATTTAATACCTTTACCTATATTGACGTACTACCACAGTTCCTAAAAAGGCCTGGCAGCCTGGCTTGGGGTTTTTAAGCAAAGTCTTGGAGTTACCTCATCAATAAGCTACACCTGTTCCAATTGGAGAACCCTTAAGGAGGTACAGCTGTTTTACATTTACATTAAGGCATATTATCCTAGAGAACCGGTACGATGACCGTATCCATCTTGCAACATGATGCTGCCCAGGTACTTATACTAACAGGTAAATGACGGGTTTGTGTTGTGGGTGGGTGGGTTGAAGGGTGGGTGTGTGTGCTTATTTTTATTTTATTTTATTTGGCCCCGCCTATGATGTAATGATGTTAGCTCCGCCCACACTGTGATGACATCACGGTGGGGTAGTAAAATTTTTGACATCCCACCACTGCCTACAGCGCTTGGCACGCATTTGCACCTACAACACTCTGCCTGCCAAGCCAAGCAGCCATTTGCTGCTTGGAGTGTGGCAGCACAGAGTCTTGGGTGGCCACGCACAGCTACGGAGGAACCGGTGGCTGCTGCTGAGGCCCTTGGCCGCATCCTTGCTGTTCTCCCAAGTGGGGAGGAAGAAGATCAGCTGCTAGCCTGAAGCTCCCTACAGTTTGCTCCCACGGGTAAGGGACTTGCCTTTGGGTATGGGGTAGGTGGGTTTTTTTAATATGTATTTAATGTGTCAGGGATTTCCCTGGCCATATGTGTGTCAGCATAGCAGAGTAGCAATTAAGCTGTTGCGCATCAAAAGGTTCAGGTGCAAAGACACACACACATATACAGCTTCAGTGAATAGTGCACTTTACTTGTGAGTGAGGGAAAGACAACAAACACAGAATTATATACACAAGTACCAGTCTGTCTCCAAGCCCCACAGTTGAAACAGAGCTTGGGATCCCCTGATGACTCTAGTCCAAAAGCATGTACAGAGTCCTGGTAGCAAAAGCACTGACTGCAGCTTGCCAAAGTCAGTGTGCTTCTTCTCTCAGTGGTATGAAGTACCTGATAGTTCACAGAGAAACAGAGCTTCACGCAGCATGTCTTCTCCCTCTCGAGTCAGTGGTCAATCTGTCAGCAGTTCTTCCTTCACAGTAGAATACCCTCCTCAGTATAACCTTCCCCAGTAGGCCATATAGTTATACTGTGCTGTTGCTATGCTATACTACTAAGTGGCTACAGCTGTGCTGTTGCTGAGGCACCTACACCAGATAGACACAGCCATGCAATCAGTCTGTGCCTCAATCCCAAACACCTGTGTTTAAGGTTCTTGCAGGGCCTTAAAGCTGTACTAACACACTGGGCAGAAATCTTTTTACAATACCACGCAAAATGCCCTAACATGCTCCTCTTATTGTACAAGATGGATGCCACAATATACAGGACAGAACATATACAATATATACATAAAGACAGTTACAGTATAGTATTATTTACAGTACAAACGTTTCACTATTTACATCATCAGTGTGCACTCTGCACATGGCTATTGGCATCTTCAGGAGGATACAATTTACTACTTCTTACTGCACTTTTGAAATACCTTGGTATCCTTGACTTACACATTCTATGCCTCTCAGTAATTGGCATACACTCTGACAGGTCCCCAGGTGGGTGTATCTCCCTGTCTAACTCTGTCTGCCGTGTACCCGACTTTGCACCTGGAAATGCAGCAACCCCAGTAGAGGATTTTGGCTTTGCTCTAGCCACTAACGCCACAGTGGCCTGATACCTATCAGGCAGCCTTCTGGTCCAATTGGACCTACGTGGTAAGACAGTATCAGTGGTGTCTCCCCCAAACTCCCCAGAAACATCAGGCTCTTCTGACTCATCCGTTATCTCATGTGTGTTTTTATGTGTTTTGTGTATATTTAATGTGTATTTTTATGTGTTTTATGTGTATTTAATCCATATTTTTTTATGTCTATTAAATGTGTAATTAATGTATATTTATTTTTAATGTGTATTTTTATGTGTTTTATGCATATTTTATGTGTTTTTATGTCTATTTAATTTGTATTATTATGTGTACATTCACGATTAGCTATGAGGGTTAAGGATTCTTCTTCTTCTTTCATGTTAAGGTCAAACTTTGGACTGCCAAAATGAAGCCACTTTCTTGGCTTTGTCATTGGCCAAACTTAAGTCCTCATCCGTACATGCTTCTGGCAGTAACTGACGGACCACCAGTAAATGAGCCAGATTCTGTTTCTCTCCGCATTCACACAGCGTGTTGTTTTCTTCCAGCAGCCTCCACTTGAGCATGTTTGTCTTGCATCTATGGACTCAGCCCCTCAGCTTGTTCAAGGTCCTCCAAGTGACATAGGGGAAGTTGAGTTCCTCTGCCATATCCTCTTTAATGTTATTCCTTGTCTAGTGAGCTCTTTTCTCCATCTTCTAACTTGCTTTTGCTTTTGCGTACGCTCAAGAATGTTTGATCTTGCCATAAAGCTCTTCTTGGATCTGAGCTAGCAGACTTGGAACACATATCCTGTCAGAGGATGTTGAGGGTTAAGGATGACAGGAACTGAAATACACCAATATCCAGAGGTTTACTTATTCCCCATCACTGCTAAATAAGTAATTTCTTGCTAATTTAGATAAGCAACTCAGAACTAGGCACACGCACGCACGCATACACCAAAATGTTGAAGTATGCCCTCCTCATCTCCATCCTGCCCCCCAGGTAAACCCTTCTAGTTTTGCAAAGTTGACATTGCTGACAATATACTGCATTGCAGGACTTAAGAAAGCAATGAAGACTACATAGCAGAACAGTACTGTATAAAGTTACTTTTTCTCTCCTCTTACAACCTCTACTTGTAAGCATATAGATAGTCTAGTTGCTATATATCTGAAGTATCAGCTATGCAAACCAACCTGTGCTATCTACAGCTGATCACTTACAAAATACAAACAGGGTGTTTGCAAAATTTGGACTGAAGTAAACTCTTGTCACAGCAAACATTCTTTTCCTGCTTCTTATGAGGTGTTTTACTGTAATTTCTCACTTAGCCCTCCATCATGGCTAAGACCTTAGTTTTCTTCCTCTCAATGATGTTCAGAGGATAAAAGGAGATAGTTAGCAAGCTGTATAGGTAGTTATGTACCTGTCTTGAAACTTTAGTTCAGAAAGAAATCCAAGCTTTGAAAAATTATTTGTAAAGTTATGCTATCCTTCAAGGATTTTCAAAACTCTGCTGACTAGTTACTCATTGATATAAAAATGAATGTTTCCACAAGATTATATCTGGGTGCATAATGGCTTTCTTTTCACTTTTTCCTCCTCTTCTGCTGATTCCCCTTTCTGAACCAAGGCAGGATGATTAAACCTGACTCATCTATAAAATGCTGGCACAAAAAAATTGTTTAGATATTTAAGGGCTCACATTACAAATTGCTGTACTGCATCTTTACCTTACATAATGGAACATCCACCTTAAGGACTTTGTTTTTAATAATAAATAGTAAGCTTCATGCTATCCATCCATATGCTCTGAAAAGCAAGCTATTAAGGTATTTTGTTGTGGAAATGTTCACATTTTAAGAAGTCATCTTTCAAGGAGACTCAAAAGAATGGAGGCAAAAACTGGAATAAATTAGGTTCTTTTCACCTCATATTTTTTTTAAAATACATCCATCAAGAAGTTGTTTTTGTGACATTAAATACTCTAAGTTAAATGGAATGGGAAATAAACTGTTGTTGTTTTTACTGCTACTGCTGTTAGTTACTGTTACTGTTGTTGTTAATCTTACTACCACCACTCTGCTAATGCATGGGGTGAACCAAACAGTCAAGCCTAAAAGTTAGGCGTTAAGTCCTAAGAATTTGCAGTGAGATTACATGTTTGCAAAATAACTGAATCTTTAATTTTAGGAAGCACATTTGCAGCTATTAGCAATTGCTTTCAATTGGTAAGCACATATTTTGGAAAAACTCCAGCTGCTGAAATTAGTGTGGGGAGAAGAATGATATTCCTGACATATTTGCAGCCTGCATTCTTAAACTCACCATTAAGAAACAGACCTGTCATGGACATCTGTCATCACTTTGGGGACTTCCATATATATTTTCTCCACTATCTGTGCTTCATTGGTGCACAGATGAAGACTAGCATAGGTCAAAAGTGAGCTCTTTTTTTTTAGTGGGCCAATAAAGATACCACCTGCCCTTGCTTTTGTACTAGATATTTATAGGTTTTCTACTCATCTAAACATTGAATAAACTGTCCATTATAGTTAGTGCCCTCTGAGAAGTTACCTCTGTACAGCTGGATAACAGCATATCAATAACAACATTCATTTTGGTATCAATTGCTATAAGATTCAATGATATTTAAGAGACTCTCTAGTTTATCAAAACTTACCAATAACTAAATATTGTTCATATATATTAAGTGTGAAATACAGAGGCCATTTCCATGATATTTAGACTTATAGACTTTAGAATTATTGCTGAGTTGTCTAGACATGTGTTTAAAAGCAAGCAGAATCTCGAGGGGCTTAAGAAATCTTTTTCCCTGCCAAAAAAATACTTCTTCTGATAAGAATATTAGTAGAAGAAAGGGACCTGAGCCTTAATTTTAGCCTCCATTTCATTATGGGGTTAGATAGTCTATAATTCAATTATTCTAATTGTGTGATCCCCCCCACTCCCCCATGATGTACTTACAGCCTGCAATGCTCTGTTCTGACAAAGTGTATCCTTGGTGCAGATATGTATAAATGCCATGTAGTTGTAGCCTCTATTCCAGTTTTTCTAGGTCTTGACAGTAATTAACAGGTGCACAATCTCATTATCTTTTTCTATCCATGTCTTCTGTCCTGCTGTTTTCTTACATTTCCCTTGGAACTCCTGATTCTGAAGGCACACTCTGGCATGGGCCTTGGTCTAGCATAAAGTCCTGGAGAATGAGACTGGTGACATCTAAGTTTGCTTGATGGCATTAACCTTCATCAATAGTATGATCTTGCCACATAGGCTGGCCAGGAATGAGGGGCTCAGGTTCTTTTAGGATCTTTTTAATCTTTTGTTTTTAAGTTTTTAACTTTTTAAAATTATTATTGGGACCTGTGGATTTTTATAAATTTTAAAACCTTTTTAAATTTTATAATTGTAATTTTGAAGTTTTTTAACAATGGGTTTGGGCTGGGTTTATTATGCTTTTATGATGTTGTAAACTGTCTTGGGTCGCCCCGGCGAGAAGGGTGGTATAAAAATGTAAATAAATAAATCACAGAGACCATAAGGACAGAATGAGTGTAGAAACAAAGCTTTATTTAGACAGTTCTCTAAGCAAAACATAACAGAGACAGAGCAAGAAACAAGAACACAAGCAGGCTATATTTCCCCAGCATGGATCCCCTCAGTCCTTTTTCTAACCACATAGGAGCCCAGTCAGATGGTAGAACATCTGATGTACAGAATGCTCCAAACAACAACAACAGAGGTACAGTGCTCCAGGTCTGACTTTTAATATAGGTCTTGCATGTGAAACATGCCATATAAAGATGCCATATGGTTGGTTCATCTCACTCAGTACTGTCTCGATTAAGTTAAGAGGACTCTGAAGGTTTTCAGAGGGCTCTTTGCTGAAGGTGCCCTGAGATCTTTGCGGAGCTTTCTGTTTTCAAGAACTTGTTCTCCCACTCAGCATTTGCCCTTCCTAAAGAATGAAGATAACTGCCCTACCATGAGCTCTAGACTTGAATCTCACACACTCAAGGGTTAATTGATAGATCAGCTATTACAGAAAAAGAGCTCCCTGGAGGTAGAGAACTTATAAACAACCACTTTAAAACACATTTAGATTCCCTATGAAGAAACTTTTCTGATTTGTAATCCATTGTTTTCTTTGAATGTCTGATATAATTTGCCTGCTACAAAGGTGCTTTTGTTTGGAAAGAAAACATGATACTGGGAAGAGCTCTAATGGCAAAATGACTAATGCTAAATAGGCTTCTCAAGGCTAGTGAATAAGCATTCAGAACTAAGGGAAGATTTCATATCTCTATTTGGTTATATCTGGGAGGTGGAAGGTCAGCAGTTCGAGACTCTAGTGCTGCATGACAGAATAAGCACCCGTCTCTGTCCCAGCTCCTGCCAACCTAGTACTATAGTTCAAGAGCAAGAAATTGCAAGTAGATAAATAGGTACCACTTTGGTGGGAAGGTAAACAGTTTTCCATGTACTCAGGTGTCTAGTCATGCCTGCTACATGTCCACAGAAATGTTTGTAGATAAAGAAAGTGCTGGCTCTTTGGTTATAAACAGAAATGAGCACTGAACCGTACAGTTGGATACGACTGGCTTTCAAGCAAGGGTGACCTTTACCGTTACCTTTACTTTAAAATCTTAGATTTCTGAATTTTAAGATTTATTCCTGTCCTGTTTGAAATCCAGGTTTTCTGCAGTTAGTGCTTTTATTTAGATGCTTGTTTGAGTTCTGTTATTAGTGGTTAATTTTTTTATTTATATACCTGCCAAGTTTATTTGTGACAGCAACAGGGGAAATAATATCTTTACTCCAATGGTAATAAGAGCAGAGGATGCTGTAGCAGGCCAGGTCAGGCAGGAAAACAGACATAAGACTATTAACAACTATCCCTTTTTCTAATCTCTTAAATACTATGAGCTGTCACGGTAATTTACCCTTCAGTCAAGTGGCAACACGGCTGAACTCCAGACTAATCTATAATAAAACATAGAATATAAACTTCTTCTTTTTGCCACCCTTTGTCACAAGTTTCTTCGCAGGTACCATGGCGGCAGCAATGCAAGGACGAGAAAGCTTTAAAAGATAAAGGAATTGATATTGGAGAAAGGAGTTGCCACAGTATCTATTACTGAGGGATGGGTGATGAACTTTGTGGAATTTTTCTGTTTTATCCCTTAGTATAAGGGTTCTCAATCTATGGCCTGCAGGCCAGATGCAGCCCACGACACCATTTAATGTGGGGGGCCCTCTGCCATACCCAGAAGGTGCTGCCATACCCACACAGGTGCTGGGACTTTTCCCAGATGTGCTCCATGGGCCAGTGTGTTTAGGTCAGAGCAGGATTGCAGACCTCCAGCTACAATGTTCAACTTGCCTGAGCTTTAATGCTCACCTTCCTCTGCTGACAGTCTGGACGAAAATTCCTGCATCTTCCAGAACCTGCTACGAGGACTGAATGTTTGCACTGATCCTGATGATGGCTTTTGCCTGATATGTCATCTGTGCTTGCTGGACAAAGAAGGACTACTTGAAGTAAGCCTCCACCAGGAGGACAGAAGTTGTAGAACTCTTTGGCTTTGTCTGTAATTACCTGCTTGCATTTACCCTGCTGGACTGGACTGCTACTGAACTGTATGGACTTATATATAGCCCAACTGAATTGTCTCAGTGAGGTCAACTGAACAGCCCTAGATAATATATCTGTTTTGTGTTACAGTTGTTGCACTGTATATACTTGCACCTTTTTACTTCCTAAGTAAACCTAGTTTAAGTTTTCTTCTGCACCAAGATCTGTCTGCCTGTTTTTCCCACAAGGGACCACCTTGCCAGGTGCGAACCTCTTACTGGCCACTGCATACCACTCTCCTAACCATTTACATCAACACAGCTATCTTATAACTTTAGATAAATCCATTTGTTTGTTTGTTTATTCAATTTGTATAGCTGCCCCAATCCACATGCAACTCTGGGTGGCGTACATAAAAACCCCAATGTTTAAAACTAGGAAACCCTTAAAATCCCTAAAAACACTTAAAAAGCACCTCCCACCTGCACCAATTAAAAATCTAGTTAAAAACTTTTAAAAGCATGATTGATCCTACTCTAAATGACCCAGTGTGTGTGGGGAGTGGGTAGTTGCTCCCTCTCCACCTCCCCACACCTGCCCTGCCAGCCAGGTTTTCAGCTATTTCCTGAAGGGTAGCAACTCTGTCTGGAGACGCAGTTCAGCTGGCAGGAGGTTCCATAGAGCCAGAGCAGATACCAAAAAGGCTCTTCTAGTGCTAGAGAGGCGAGCAGATGTCATTGGGGTGATGCGATCTCTTAAGTATCCTGGCCCACTACCATGTATGGCTTTAAAGGTAATTACTAGCACCTTGAATTGCACCCAGAGGCACACTGGCAATCAATGCAGCTCCTGTAGCAGGGGTGTGTTCCCAGCGAAAATCAATCAATAAGTAGTTAACTGATCATTCCAAATTATTCTGCAAGAATATACTTTGCAATGCTTTACTTCTTTAAAGGGACTGCAGTGGCTCAAGTGGTTAAGACACTGTCTGGGAGGTGGAAGGTCAGCAGTTCAAAACCCGAATACTGCATGATGGAATGAGTGCCCATCTCTGTCCCAGCTCCTGCCAACCTAGCAGTTCGAAAGCAAGAAATTGCAAGTAGATAAATAGGTACCACTTCTGTGGGAAGGTAAACAGTATTCCATGCACTTTGTTTAGACATGCCTGCCACATGTCCACAGAAACGTCTGCAAATGTTCTTTGGCTATAAACAAATACGACCTTAATTCTTTAAAAGAGTTGTCTACAGCTCTACTAGCAATGTAGTAGAATGGATTTGAAACGCTCTTGTACCAAATATATGCATATATCTGACTAAGGTCATGGCATGCTTCATTCATAATAGTTTATTCTACAAAATCCTATTTGTTTGTAATGTGAAGGAAGAGAGTTCTTACACTCTAGCTTACAGAGTCAATTAAAATATTTTTTTATATTGCTCAGAATACAACTCTGAACAAATATACTTTGGTATGGCAAATTGGTGCTGGAAATTGCATGGAATGAGTTGCTTTATAAGTACAGTAATACCTCATATAACATTAGTATCGAATAACACTAAAATCGCATAACATTAAGGAATCTGGGGGGAAGAATTGCATCAGATAACATTAAGATCCTATGGGATGCTTCAGATAACAACCGCTAAAGCCTGTGTGGTTACAATGTATCTCTATGGATCCCATAGAGGATCAGATAACACTAAAAATCATATAACACCAAGACTTGTGGAACCAGGTTTTAGTGTTATATGAGGTTTTACTGTATTCTGTATATAAAATTGAAATCACTATCACACTTTACCTATAACAATCAAAAAAAGAACATTGAGTACCTTCAATATGCTAATAACTATTTCCCATTCATAGGATGAGGCGAGCTCTTTTTTTCCAGTGCTTTCAGCTGATTAAAAAAACTTATGCTAGTTTCACTGACATATAAAGGATAGTAAATAAAGACGATTTTAATAGATGAACTGTCACACCTAGACAAGTATTAAAGACATTAAATTGCTGCTCCAATTTTATATTAGGATTATTTATTTTTTAATTTTTATTTATCATCATACTTCTATGCCGCCCTCCCGGTGGTGTGTCATGAGTTTCAGCCACCCGGGGCAGAGGCCAAATTTGCCACCCCCTGGGCCCATGACGCAGACGGTGTCAAATTTTGCCATCCCCCAAAAATGCCACCTGAGGGCCCCCCCCCAAGCCACTGTTTTTGGGAGTGAAGGAGGGATCAGGGTGCCCCAAAAACAAAACCCTCATTTTTTAGGAGGTTGGTCTCCACCGTGTCCCGCTGCCAAGAGTGAAACACCTACAAGAGCACACCTCTGGACATTTTTAGAAACATATTATACTACTGTATAGGCTTTAAAGAGTAAATTCACTACTGCATGCTGTTTGTTAAGTCACCACCAGGTGGCTCCAGCCAATCATTCACTCAATCTAGGAAGAGGAGAAGAGAGGCGGGGAGGGAGAGGCAGCGTGAATGAGTTTTACTGACGAGTTTTACTGATGCAAGGCTTTTGTGCTGAGATATTTTGCCGCCCCCTGGGGCAACCCGTCCCCCTAGGGCCCCCCAGCCTACGCCACTGCGCCCTCCTCACGAATGACTCAGGGCAGCTGACAACAAATAAAACATACCAGTTATACAATCCCACAATATAAACCCACCCATCACAAAAGATAATAAAACATTAAAATTTAAAAACAGTAAAAATTAAAAAGCAAAAATTAAAATACAGCTAAAAACACAGCTAAAACACATTATTACTCGTCTATTTTTCTTTCATGTCTAGGCCAGATGTGAAACTGCCAAAATAAAGGCATCTTTTTATGAGTTCATTCTGCAGTTCTTTCTGCCCAACCTAGTATGAGAAAGATTAGCTGGCACAAGGTGGTTGTTACCCAGGGTATGCCCAATACTACAATCTTTGAGGAGGCTCTTTCTGTGTACCCCATTCCTACTATCTAGTAACTGCAGATTTCTCCCAAGAAGTGTATAAGGTAGAAGTTGATCCGACAAGCTCCCAATGTCCTATTAATATCTAGTACCTGTATCTCAAATCCTGTTCTTCTATGGTGACAAGGCCAGCCCTTTTACTATCTGGAACAAAAAATGCAATGGCTCCCGTTGCATGTACAAAAGCCAACTGGAATGGTAGTTGAATTATAGAAGCACATCTTTCATCACACCTGAAGGCAGCAGGGTAACTTTGGAGAAAAACAACATTCTCTATGACATATGGTTCACTTCTCAGACACCTTGTTGTCACCTTCCAGAATTCATCACCTGAGGTTATCTCACTCTGCCTAATAGTGAAGCCAGCTCTGATGAATGAAGTCTGCTTCGCAAGCTGTATTCTTTGGGTTTGTACCAGTCACTGTCAGCGTGCCTGCTGAATCATATATGAACAGAGCTTTCCTACAACATGCTGGAGTTGGAAGAAAAATAACTGAAGATGACATTCAGACTCTTCTCCATTTCTAACGGAACAGATGAATCACACCTGATATGATGTGGCTTCAATTCATATTGAAGAAAGTGACCTGATGACTTCTATACTGGCATTTCAACAATGCTTCCTGTGGCCTGGGACAAGAATGAATGATGAGGAGAATGCCATGCCAAATTTTCAACAGATGCTATGGCAACCTTCCCCAGCATGGCACATTCTAAAATTATTATACTGTACTATGATTCTCTCCATCTCCAGTCAATATGACCTACCAGGACCTGTAAGAATGGTGGGTATTCCAATACAGTATATCTGAAGGAGAAAGCTGTATTAAGAGGCTCAGCGTTCATATTATCAGTGGGGTAGAGAAGGAATAGGGTAAAAATCCTTTTCAGCAACTTTTTTTTTTTAAATAAAGACAGAGATATAGCATATCTAGACTTTATTAGAGTATGATTTATTTTTATATTGTTTTATGACAATGACTGCAGGTATTTCAGTTTTGTGAGTCTGCTATTAATATTTTGTGTAATGTTTGTTGCTGTATGTGTCTAAATTGTTTTAACTCATTTCATCACATATCAAAAAACCATAACCAAATTAAAATGTTGTGGCACATTGAAGACTAATGGGTTTAATTAATAAATGCATAAATCCATTAGTCTTCAAAAATCCAAAATTCCTGGGTTTTTTAAAATACATTTCTGTCAGGAACTAGTAATACAAATTAACATCCACTCTACACCCATGTTTCTTTCCATCATTCAGTCACCAGATACAGCTATAAAGATAGTTATGTCTCTATGGAAGGATATGGGAGAATATAGTAACATCATACACAGAGCATCCCCTCAAGGCATTTTAAAAATATATTTTAATTTGTTATAGGTATAGAAGGACCAGCCCTGATGCACACAAATAAGTATTGGATCATTTAAAGATCAATACAGTACTGTAATTAATATCTTTCTAAATTGATCCAACAGCCAGATGGGGCAAGCCACCAGGTTGCTGCATCCTCTGGTTCACAGCAAGAATACCACAGTAATACAGAGACCCTCTTGTCTTTATAGACTCTATGTTTCTTTAGATCAGGAGTTCTCAAGCTTTTAAAGCCAGGGGCTGGGTCACATTCCCTCAGACAGCTTCAGAGGCTGGACAGCTATTTTGCCCTTCTGTTGGAGACACGTGGCACTTCCTGGTGTGGTGAAGGCAGGGGGGGACATGAAATTGTGCTGTCATTAGTTTGTGAATGATCGCTTAGGAAATTTCAAGGTATTTGGGATGATCTCATCACAGCCACAGCAGAAGCAGTTAGAGATGGTTATTAGCTTCTTTAGATATCAAACTGTAGCAACTACGTACCCTATTTCGAATCTATGGTGTTGTATTATTGAGACTTTAATTCTGTTTTATCAAGTTTTTTAAATGTTAACATTTTACTTCATCGATTGTAATTTTTATATGCTGTATAAGAATTTGTTGCTGCTTTATCTAAATTTATACCTGTATATCTATAATTCATGTCTGGCCAGGCTATCCTGCTATGGTAATAGAGTAGACCATACTGCCAGCGACTCAACTGCAAGTGTCAGGCAGCAGTTAACTATCCTGACAGCCCTGAGAACTAATGTCCTTGGGTACCAAAGTCCACAAGGAAGGGTGATGGTCCCCAAGTGGGTTAATTCCCACCTGAATCCATCTTGATGGAGAGCAGCAACTTCATCCATACTGGCCTGGGGCTAATGAGGAGTTTGTGTGCTAAAACTGACTTGCAGAACTGGATCAGTGGTGCAGGTGTCATGCTGTGATGTGGAAGGCAGATGAAAGGCCACTGCATTATATTCTTAGGACAGTCTTCATGGCTGATCGCCATGAGGATCACCAATATTTGGATTTGGATATGGCAGAACAAGAAGAAGAATATTGTATCTATAATTGTTTAACCTCTGTAGATGTCATACATTTAAAAACATCTATAAGACATAACCTCTGACTTGGAAGTTCCTTGCAATTCTACTGTAATTAACTATATTTCCAAAAGAAAATAAAAGTACAGTATTGGCTCATGTTGAGTAAAAAGTAGTAACTGATCTATGACACAGATGTCAAATCATGGGTATGAGCAATAATAGGCACATTGCCCTCTTCCTAGCAGACAACTAAGGCCATGATGGAGAACCTTGGCACTCCAAGTGTTCTTGGACTTCAATTCCAAGAAGCCCAAGTCCCTGTGAATCCACAAGAAATTTTGGACCTCTGGAACTCTAGAGGAAGGCAAGTATAGAATGGTCCCAGAGACTGTTGTAGGGAGCAGATTATGACAGATACTGTACTGGGTTCAAATGTCCTCTTAAGGGAGGTTATGAAGAAAGCAGGGATTCCATCCCCCTGTCCCGTTTTTCTTGGACCACATAGGATGTGAGATGTGAATTAGGGCAGGGAAGAGACAAGAGGTTTTTGTTGTTCAGTCGCACAGTCAATTCCGACCCTCTGAGACTCCATGGACTATCACATGTCAGATACCCTGTCCTCCACCATCCTCCTCAACCCACCCAGCTCTATGTCCATTGCATCCATAATACCATCTAACCATCTCATTTTCAGCCACCCTCTTCTTCTTTGCCCTTCACCTTTCCCAACATCAAGGCTTTTTCAAGTGAATCCTCTCTTATTTGATGTCCAAAGTACTTTAGCTTCATCTTCACTATTTGACCTTCCAAGGAGCAGTCAGAGTTGATTTCTTCTAAGGTTGACCTATTTGTTCTCCTCACTGTGAAAAGTAGGGACATCACCTTGCAAACAAAAGTCTACATAGTCAAAGCAATGGTATTCCATTGGTGTATGGTTGTGAGAACTGGATCATAAGGAAAGCTGAGCGCAGAAGGATAGATGTCTTTGAAATGTAGTGTTGGAGGAGAGTTTTGAGACAAGGGTAGAAGTCCTTAATAATGCCTTCAAACCCTGTCATTCCCTCAGTGTAGTCAAAACCTGCGGGGGGGGGGGAGCACCATGGAAGGCGCCATTTCCAAAAGTAAAACGCCTCAGAGAGCATGAAAAGAAAGCGGGACAAGTGAGGCACACACCTTCCGGGAAGAGATAGGTGTGTATGTGTGTTGTGTTTTCATGGGGAGGGAGCAAACCTGTATGACAGCGAAGAGAAGCACAAGATAATTGCTGAGAGTATAGTACAGGGATCTGGAAAGGAAGTGGGAGAAGAAAACAACGGGATCAGAGGAAGGAATGAGGTGCGAAAGAGATCTGACGTGTGTCAGGTGTGGGGAGGCTACTTCTTGTGTGGTTACAGGTTCACAGGTAGGTTATATGCAGGGCCGGATTTTCCTGTAGGCTAACTAGGCTTCAGCCTAGGGCCTCAAGATCAAGTAAAAGGTAAAGGTAAAGGTTTCCCTTGCTTGAAAGCCAGTCGTATCCGACTCTAGGGGTCAGTGCTCATCTCTGTTTCTAAGCCGAAGAGCCAGCGCTGTCTGCTTCTGCAGACGCTTCCATGGTCATGTGGCAGGCATGACTAGACACTGGAGCGCATGGAACACTGTTACCTTCCCACCGAAGTGGTCCCTATTTATCTACTTGCAATTTCTTGCTTTCGATATATTGATATATATCACAGTAATTATGTATTTTATTATCTCTCATGTAATTTACAAACTTAAAAATGGAAGGTGAAAGGGCCACATAAGTGGAATAGCCTAGGGCCTCTTTTCATGTAAATCCGGCCCTGGTGGTAGGTGATTCCTCGTGGATCTATGGAAGTGAACTGGATATAGAGATATCAACGACCCAGCCTTGGAAATCCGGCGCTGATGTGGAGGAGCAATCGAGGCAGGGGGTGGGTGATCAATGTTGAGTAAAAGGGTCTTAATCAATTGACGCGACAATAAAAGGCAGAAAGTGGATGTGCGCTGGAAGCAAGCTCTGGATGATCTCTCGGGGGAAAGCAAGAAGTGGGGTGGGAAGAGTTAAACGTGGGGCGGGAGAGGAGGGGGAGGGCGACGATCGGGTTGCGCGGGTGGGACGGGAGCGCATGCATTTGCAAAGGGGGGGGGCGGGAGGCAATCGCGATCGTCCGCTGCACCGGGAAGCCTTGCTGTAGACCAGGTAAGAAAGGCGAAGGCAAGGGTTGGTGGGCTTTAAAGCCATACTTTCAGTGGCCACATTGCAAGACGGCGGGGGTGGACACAACCCGCCGATCAGATCTGAGCATTGACGTGGGTCTTCACTCCATATGATTGACGCCGGCAGCAAAGTGTGTGACTTGGGAGGTAGGTTGTGTGGGAGATGCGACAGACAAGGCTAGACGGCCGAGACCGGGAGAAGTGTGTTGTCAGGGCTGGAGCTAAGCCCCGGACCTAACCGGTGACAGGGTGCCTCTGGGCATGTGCAGAATGCCTTATTCCCAACTTATGCCCTCCCTTTCCCACTGTGAGACTAAAACCCACCGTCTATGAACAGAAGGGAGAGGCATCTACCCTCCCCACACTGTGAGATGACATGGTGGTTAAATTGCTGTACTGTAGCCAAAATGTTGTGAGTTCTATCCTGACAGGAAGATCAAGGTTGACTTTTCCATCGTTCCGAGGTCGGTGGGATGAAGACCCGGCAGGTTGGGGGGCAAAATGCTAATTAACTTGTGAACCGCCCAGAGAGTGTATTAAGTACTATGGGGCGGCATGTAAGTGTAATTACTATTGCTATGACCTACTCCCCATCCCCTCCTCTCCTGAAGATCCGCTGGAAATAAAGGTTCTGTACCTAAGAATGATAGTTAACATAACTGGGCTCCATTATTCCCAATACGAGCTAGAAACGAGCTACAATTAAGGTGCGGCATGGATCTTAGAAAAGGAACGGAATGGGTCAGGAGACTAGAACGGAAACGATATTTATATTCCCCTTCCCGTAGTACCACTAAAAATGTTAATTAGGGTGTTTGCTTCAAGAGGGTGGTATTAAACAATCCATGTGAGCCACACTGAAAGGGAGAGAAAAGAGTAACAACCAGGCATGAGAGGCTTTGGACAAGTATGATGGACTCTGAAACTAGAATCACAGGCATAGTCCAAAGAATAGAATCACAGGGTGGAGGCTGCAAGGATGACCACAGAAAGCTACTTTTAAAGTAATTTGTTACAGCTGGTCCAAGCACCAAAACAATAACTTTACCATTATAGCTACAAACAAAAATTAAAAACTATCTGGTTTCTCCTATGTCACTAAAATTGCTACTTCTAGTGACTTTTAAAACACTCTGAATGGAGTAACATGCAATTCACACTCCTGACATTTCGGTGCATCACAGATTCCATCATGTCATTCCCAAGGTCTGGTAGTGAAGTCTTTGGAGTGTCATGATCTGTTATTGCTTTTCCCTCTCAATGCAGTTTATATGATTCATTTACTAAACAAATAATAAAGCTGGAGTTTGAAAATGTTACTTTTTGGACTTCAATCCCCAGATTCCCTACCGAAACCTAGCTCTGTGGCTGTGTTCTCTGTGGGATTGCAGTCTTTGCAGCGGGACAATTTTTCTGAACCAGGCTGTGAATGGGGAGTGCAACGTAAGTACTATACAGTACAGCATTCTCATTTTCATTTCTTGCCCCAGACATCATTTCAATTTACCTGGACACTCTGCACAAGACTTGAAAGTTGTCATTCTGGAACAGAACAATTCTAAAACAAAAATCCAGAGAGGGACAGCAGAGATAAAATATATACAAATGCTGGACACCCATCACAAAGGTTTTAATATTAGTTAAGGGTTTCTGGTACATTGTCAGATTTGATATGTCCAACTAACAGGTTGTTATATGCTGCAATTTCCAACACCACCTTTACAGAACAAACTAGAAAAGGATGGTCATTGTCTCTCACCCATAGCCTCAGGCCATCTCATAGAAGGAAGGAAGTACAGTACTGTACTTGGTGTTCTGGCTGGGTCACTCACACCATTGTCTTCTGTTGCAGCATGGTCAATAAATTCTAGGTCTGAAGAGTAAACTCTTTAGCAAATGTTTAATGCCACAATGTTGTTTTGCATCCATCTATTAACCATTTGGGACTGTGGTGGCTTAGTGGTTAAGATGCTGAACTTGACAACTGCAGGACGGAAAGAGCTCCTTTGTCCCAATTCCTGCCAACCTAGCAGTTCAAAAGCAAGAAATTGCAAGTAAATAAATAGGTGCCACTTTGGTGGGAAAGGTAACAGCATTCTGTACACTCTCGTGTCTAGTTATGCCTGCCACGTGACCACAGAAATGTCTGCAAACGCAGACAGCGCTAGCTCTTTGTCTGTAAATGGAGATGAGCACATGCCCTAGTCCAGTGTTTCCCAAATGCTGGTGTTTGGACTTCAATTCCCAGAAGCTTAAGTCAATTCCCCAAAGCACTGATCAGTCAATATACTGGCTTAGGCTTCTGGGAACTGAAGTCCAAACACCAGCATTTGGGAAACACTGCGCGGCCTAGTCGGATACAACTGGTTTTTGAGCAAGGGTGATCTTTACCTTTACTAACTATTGGCAACTCAACAGGGCCAAACTTCACAGCATATCTAAACTCCAATCAGGGATCTTGTTATGACCAGTTGTAAAAAGCCACACTGATTTGTAAACTCATCTGTTATATTAACCAACCATTTGTGTGTCTCAGTACCTGAGGCGTTTAAAATTAATGCTATGTGATCTCACACTTAAATTGGGCTTGATTCACGAAAAAGGTAAAGGTAAAAGTTTCCCTTGCTCGAAAGCCAGTCGTATCCGACTCTAGGGGTCAGTGCTCATCTCTGTTTCTAAGCCGAAGAGCCAGCGCTGTCTGCTTCTGCAGACGTTTCCATGGTCATGTGGCAGGCATGACTAGACGCCGGAGCGCACGGAACGCTGTTACCTTCCCACCGAAGTGGTCCCTATTTATCTACTTGCAATTTCTTGCTTTCGAACTGCTAGGTTGGCAGGAGCTGGGACAGAGACGGGAGCTCATTTCCGTCCTGCAGTACTCGGGAACCGAACTGCTGACCTTCCGCCTCCCAGTCGGCGTCTTAGCGACTTGAGCCACTGCAGTCCCTCAGTGATTCACGAAAGTTAATATTAAAATGCAGCAATTAGTCTTTTAAGGTGCCACAACATTTTTTTTTTGCTTTGTTTACTCTCAGATATGCTTGCACAGACTTAACATTGGCTACCACTTCAGAAACTTTTAAAGTACATATTCTCGTTTTTCATTTCTCGCCCCAATAGCCTCCTCTGGATCCCTTTGCTGTGATCCATTCCGTGCTTTATAATTGGCACCTCTGACGGAGCTTCGTTTGAGTTCAATGGAACCCAGTCATCGTCAGTAGTTATTCTTAGTTACCCCGATTTCCCGTGGATGTCCCTGTCCTCACGTTACGAAGAGCGAAAAATGCAAATGGAGGGAGAGGGGGGAGGAGGTCGGACTTGACGGCCAAGTCGGTCTACTATTATGGGCGCCAATAAAGCAGCTTATTATAGCTCTCCGCTCGTGGCAGGTGGCTCTCCCGTTGGGGGTGCGTGGAAAGGCCGCCAGTGACGGCGGGGTGGGATGAACGAGGACCCCCAGGGGGACGGCGAGGGGGGCCTTGGCTTGGGGAGTCGCCTCGACCCCCCGGGCAACGAGTAGAAGCGGGCAGGGAGGAGCAACGGAGCCAGGGCCGGCGCAGCGTAACATGGTGGCTTGGCTGAGTTGCTTCGGCAGGCCCAGGCCGGAGGTTGCGCGGCTCCTCGAGGTTGCGTGGAGGGAGCAACCCGTCCACCCAAGGCCGTGACGTGGAGAGAGAGGCCGAGCTAGAGGGAGAGAAGGAGGACACAAACGGCCCTTTTCGCCTTGAATTTATGGAAGGTGAGGAAGGTGGTCTCCCGAGGGTCCCTCAGCGACTGGGCAAGAGAGGCAAAAAGATTTATCTCTCTCTGGACGGTTGACGGAGTAATTAGCATTTTGCCCTCATTAACATGCTGGTACTCATTTTTATCAACCTTGGAAGAGGCTGATTCCACCTTTGGCTTCCCCTTCAGGATCGAACTGGCAACGTTTCCCCCCCCGCACTACAGCCTCCCTCTTTCTCCCCTCTGGGGCGGTATATATATGCAATTGCTATTTAATAAATTCGCCCATCCTGATAAAACCAGGATGCGGTGCCTTGAAATTTCCCCCTCTCAGGTGCTATAGAGAAAACCACATCACCTAACCCCCCCAAAAAAATAAATAAAAAAATAATAATAAAAAGCATTATTATTTTGTTAGCCACTCGCCACCTCAGATCCTAATAGTTTACTCCATGAAAATTAAACTGACCTTTCAGCTTTCCACTTTGTTTCTTCAGTTATTTTGTTCAAGGACGTTTTTAATCCACTTGCTCTCTCTAGGTTGTTATGTTGACTGTGTGACCCTAAAAACGTGTGCATAGGTTGTGTCTTGATTAATGCAGAAAAAGGCATACCTCTTAATAATAGGTGGGGTGTTAGCCTTGTAGCAGCTTTCTGAAGTGGCCATAATAATATATGTTATTGCCTGGCTGCCCTGGTACAATGTAAAGCATTGGAATCCTATTGAGACTCCCTTGAGCCGAAGTGTGGCAAAAATAGTACCAGAAATGGATGGGTGTGATACAGGCTTAAATTTAGTGAAACCCCTTGAGTGACCTTGAGCCTGTCTTGTACTCAACTGCTTCATAAGGCTGTTGTGACAAGAGTAAAGGGAAGAAGACGTATGTGCCATTGTGAGCTTTTTGGAGAAAGGTTAGGAAGAAAGATGCCATATACTTTTGTAATGAGCATGTACTGTGGGCTTACTATCATGTCAGAGGGAAAATAGTAAAATGTGAATTAATTCTGAATGAGTGACTTATTTACATCCAACGTGTGAGCTCATAAATCAGATGGGATTTAGAGTTGAATTGCCCTGGGTCATTGTGAGTGCTGTGATCCATGAAAATTAATATATGGTGGAGCCTAATTTGTGAAAACAGCATCAGATTTAGAGAAAGAAAAGAGAATAGATAGCATTTTCTATGTCACATCCCCTCCCAAGTGGCAAAAGCGAATAGGTAGTAGAGTTTCCCACTTCCATTACACAGATTGACAGTGTAATCTCGAACATATTTACTCAGAGGTAAACTCAGTTGAATTTAATGGGATTTATTGGTAAGGAGTGTGACATCAAGTATTATCTTCCCACTGCTTCTCATTATAAAAGAAAAGTAGAAGTGGCATGATTTTCAGTCAGTTGTTAGGGTACTTTTAGCAACTGTTACTGGGAAAGTAATACTGTACATGTAGTATTTTAAAGTTGGACTTTTTAGCTCTGTTTATCCACTTTTACATGCTCTTGTGAATAATAGCTGGCAGGCTCAGATTTCAAAACATGTTGTGGTTTGCAATTGTTTAATTGGCACTATTTGATGTAACTGGATTTTTTTTCTTATTTGTCTTTTATAACTCTGTTGATTTTATAGTAGTAAGGTAGTTCATTTCCTTAAAAATGTTCAAAGAAGAAAATATTATTTCTGGCAGTTCTGTTGTTTGAAGAATGACCTAAATCTAAGAACTTCAAAAAATCAATCAGAAAGAGGACAAGGCTGCATTTATTCTTTCATTTGTATTGTGCATTGGGACAAGACATCTTGCTAGCACTTTCATGTTTAAGTTGGGTACCTACTTACAGACATGGAGGTTGGGAATTTGATTCTGCATTGTGATAAGTATGAACCCCCAAAATCTCCTATGTCCTCCAAAAGCCAGTCAGCAGAAGGGAATGGTAGATTACTTCTGACCATTCAGTACAGCACAGTACCTAGAAAGCCCTGGCAAAGGAAGCCATAAGTTGGAATCAACTTGATGACACACAGTTATTATTGATCATTTTCCTGATACTTAATATACAATCTAGGGGAAAAAACAGATTTAATGTACAGTATATGACTAACAAAAGTCATATACTGTACTCCTTTTGTTTTGGTAATTCATTGCAATCCTGAGCCGAAGACTGAAGACTCAAGTATGAAACTGATATGTGCTTTTTGTGCTGTCTGAACATACTAGTTTAAAGATATGTATTACCTACTTAGTAAACCCTGTGGTACTTTTCTTTTTCCTTCCTGCTCAGGATTTGATTCAGCATTTGTTGAATAAGTAGAAGCAACTACTTTTAGAAAAGTCTACTGTTGTACTAGATAACCTTAGCATTCTTTAACATACTTCATACAGTAGATGTTAAGTCAGTGTGGTTAACGATTTTTTTTAAAATAAAATAAAATATTATTTCATTTTTGGGATGCAAATTAATCTCCCAGATATCATCCAGACACAGTCTGTCTTCCTATTTATCATCTTGCCATATGTTCAGTGGAATTCTTGTTTAGTGTTCCCTGTAGTCTGTTACTGGCATTTCCATAGATGGGATAGACATTGATTTCCATATTTTGAAAAATGAGCAAATCTTATCTGAGCTGGTTGCTGAGGGACTGAAGTTTCCCCACATGGCCATGATGAATCAAGGGGTTTCACACATCTAGTTGTATATCTTACCCCAAAGAATTTTTTCACCAACTGCCTCCTACAGCAGTCTGATTCTACTTTGTGAAACTATCCTGAGTAGTTAGAAATATGGTCACTAATAGGAAGTCATAGTCAACACACCTGCTGATCAGGGCTTCTGGGAATTGAAGACCAAGAACATCTGGAGTGTCAAGGTTCGCCATCACTGGCATAGTACATATAAAGACAAAAGATTTCTCTTTCAGTCTCAAATATTTTCAGATAACAAAGCTGAGGAAGACTGTAGTCTAAGACCTTCTAGAACTGCTACATGTCAAAAGATCATCAATTTGTGCCAAATGGAGTATCAGTCTGCCTTATACTAAGATGGCTTCATATGTAAACCATTCTGTTTAAAGTAAAACCCAAGTCTCCACACTTAATAAGTTCCCATATGTTCAAGAGCCATGTTATGAGGTTGTGTCTAAATGTGTCTTATGTGGTTTTGCAATAAGTAAGATGGTAGTCACATGTTATAATGAGCTCTTTCTACACTGAAAACACCAAGGAGACTTTGGGCATCTTAAAGATTAACAAGTTTTATTTGGCATAACTTTTTGTAGATTATAGCCCAGGAAAAGTTATGCCATTTAGAATTTACTACTCTTCAAGGTGCCACAATGCTTTTCATTGTTTTTGCTACAATGGACTTCAGATTTAACATGTCTTCTCCTACTCTGACTGTAGAAGTGATCCCTATTATTCCTCGGCATCTTGACTGACTATGATGTGGTGGAACTATAGGGAAATGCCAAGCATGGAAAAAAAACTTTGCAATTGCAGAAGGAAACGAATGAAGGAAGTAGAATATAAAAAATAATACAGTATATGTTTAGTATGTAGGAAAATAACCTTGATGTCCAGGAATCTTTTAGACTTGACTGATTAAGTCAACAAACTGTTTCCCATCTATTGAGAAGACAAAATTGATTTATGCTAACTGTTGTTCACATTTTAATATTGTGTGGATAAATACTGTACTGTACAGTAAAACCTCGCATAAAGAACACCTTGCTTAGAGACTAACTCGCTTAAAGAGCAAAATTTTCTCTGAATGATCGCCATTACTTAACTAAAAACAACTAAAAACTCAACAACTAAATCAGGGTTCGCAATCCCCCCCCCCCAATCCAGTTTCATTATGATTTATGGCCTTCTTGTATGGTATGTGGCTATTGCCAAAGCACTCGGTATGTTTTACTTTTATAACAATTGTTTGCAATCAGTGAAGTGTGAAACAGAAGCTCCTTTCTTACTACATTTGGATTGACAAACCATGACTAACAGTTGGCTTTATTATAAATCAGAGGTTGAAACTATAGCTCAAGGTAGGTTTTTAAACAATGATTGGGATGGAACCTGGCTTTTCTTATGCATATATGATTGTAAAGATCATGTTTAATACTAGGAAAGGAGTGGAAAATACATCCTAAAGCTGGGATTCTCAACCTGTGGCCTGCAGGCCAAATGTGGCCTGCGGCACCATTTCATGTGACCACCTCCACCATACCAGGAAGCGTTATGTGGTGGAGGAAGGGCAAAATGGCCATCCGGCCCCCAACGCTGTCTGAGGGAGCATGACCAGACCTCCAGTTTAAAATGGTTGAGAACTCCTGTCCTAAAGAGTGTAGAATAAAGAGTGTGTTTGTAAGGCTAACTCTCCATTTGTATGATTTGCCCAGAATCAGAAGTTAGAACTCTCATTAGTGAGTAGGAAATGAGGAACAGATGCTGTGTTTAATGATTAACCCCACTTTAAGAACGTGCTGACAGAGAAGCCTGGCGTGCTATGGTTCATGGAGTTGCAATGGGTTGGACTAGACAGATTGAACAACAACAAGAAGAATGTGTTTGCACACTTGTAGACATTGGACTATTCTCAAGAACAGAAGGATCAAAATGTAGATCCCATTAATATTATGGAAAAGCAATCCAAAAGACAACTATACCTTACGATTACCTTTGGATATTGATAGACCCTAATTTTCATCAGTCATAAAGCAACAAGCTCACATTTAGAATGTGAGGAACTACAAGCAACAAACAATGCCTTTGGGTGTGCTGGCAAGTCAATTCTCACTTATAGTTCCCTTTGCCAGGGTTTTTTTTTTTTTTAGGTAGACCAAACACAGAAGTTGTTTAGCATTCCCTTCTGCGATCTCTTTGGGACTGTGCAGCTTTCACATGACTACATAGGCTGGCTCTTCTCCTGGGGAGACCATGGGGAATCTGCCAAAGTAATAAATGCATAAACCATTGCGCCATCCAGCCAGCTAATACACTGATATACATCTTGCTAAAGCATATACATAGGACTGTGGTGGCTTAGCGGTTAAGACACAGAACTGAATGACCAATTAATTTAGTTTGGTTTAGTTCGTGCCGTACAGTATTTGTTGTTTGTTTGTTTGGTCTGCTGTGTGGTTTTTTTCCATGTTATTTGTTACCTGTTTGTTCACCTCCCAGAGTGGGATGCCACCCAAATGGGTGGTATAAAAATAAAATAAATAAATGACTGGGAGGTCAACAGTTCAAGACCCAAGTGCTGCATGATGGAGTGAGTTCCCTGCATTCTGTCCCACCTCCTGCCAACCTAGCAGTTTGAAAGCAAGAAATTGCAAGTAGATAAATAGGTACCGCTTCAGCGGGAAAGGTAAAGAGCATTCAGTGCACTCTGGCATCTTATCAAGCCTGCCACATGTCCATGGGAATGTATACAAAAGCAGACAGTTTACAGCTCTTTGGCTGTAAACAGAGATGAGCACTGCACTCTAGAGTCAGACATGACTGGCTTTCAAGCAAGTTAGAACTTTACCTTTATTTGCAGATAAGGAGTATGCAAATAAGGACAAGGACAAACTACAGGTGCATTGGATTACTTGTTAGGAGATAATTGTTATTGCAGGTTACCATCAAATCAATTGTATGACATTTAATGAGTCATAAAACTGTACAGAAGAATCCTGTAAACTACCATATGAGAAGGCCATACATTATAATAAACCTGGGCAGAACCACACAATTCTCTACCGCCTGGCCAAGAACAACCATGGCCTGTGTTGAAAGCTTAAACCAAGGGTTCCCAACCTACAGCACACAGGCCAGATCTGGCCCATGGCACCAATTCATGTGCTCCCCTGCCCTCACTCCTGCTACCAGAAGCTTTGCCATGTGGTTCCTTTTTGAAAATAGCATTTCAAATCTGTTTACATTAAAAAGGAACCATGGCTGGTGCCGGGAGCAAGGGCAGCAGGCCACATGAAATGGCGCGCGGGGGGGAGGGGAACCATCGGGCTCCTGGCCTTGTCTCACCCAACCATCCTCCTCTGGGATCCCAGCCCCACAAGGAAGGACTAGCAACACCTACTCACTCTGTCCCCAAGCAGGCAATTCATCTCAGTCAGGGAGAGAGGTCCAAAGCCTCCTTTGTGAGTTGTTGATACTTGCTGACACCTTCTAAGTCTCACAGTCATAGATGGCTGTCAGGAACACTTTGGTGGTGAACAAAGAGAGTTTAATTTTCAGTTATATAGATGGTGAGGACTAGATCTTATTTATTCTCAGGAAGACTGCTGCTGCGTTTACGAGACAACATTTGATGTCCACCTCTGCATCTCAGTTTTGAGCGATCCCACTGCCCAAGAGATATATAAACTTTGTAAAATATTTCTAGCTTCAGTTGCAAGTACAGTAATACCCCAGATAACGCGAGTACCGTATAGCATGAAAACCTCATAACGTTACAAGATTTTCGGAAAAATCTTGTATCGAATAACGTGATTTTAACGTTATCCGATACAGTCGTTCTTAGCACCAGGGTGGCTGGAAAGCTGAACGGGGTTCTCCGTTCAGCTTCCCTGCCACCCTGCAGCTACGGAGGCAGGGGTAGGGAGGCTGGAAAGCTGACGGGGGGCTCCCCCGTCGGCTTCCCCAGCCACCCCACAGCTGCGGAGGCAAGGGCGGGTAGCTAGGGAAGCCGACAGGGAGTCCCCGTCAGCTTCCCCAGCCACTCTGCAGCTGTAGATCAGGTCCTCTGAGCTCTCTGGAGCAGGCAGGGGACCCGATCTACAGCTGTTACTGGGCTTCCCCGACGTCCTCAGCCAGTAGAGCAAGCCAGAACGTCAGGGTTCGAATCCCGACATTCTGGCTTGCTGCACTGGCTGAGGATGTCAGGGAAGTCCAGAAACAGCTTGGATCGGGTCGCCACACCTCCCTGGACCTGGCGGGGGGGTCAGAGATTTTGGGGTCTCTGACCCCCCCCCCCCTTGCCGAGTCCAGGGAGGTGTGGAGACCCGATCCAAGCTGTTTCCAAAGTTCCCCCACCTCCCTGGAGGCTGCAGCAAGCCAAAATGTCAGGGTTCGAATCCTGACATTCTGGCTTGCTGCAGTCTCAAAGAGGGTGGGGGAACTTCAAAATTAGCGCGCATGGGGTCTCCCGACCTCCCTAGAGCCGATGCACGCTATTTTTGAAGTTCCCTCACCCTCTTTGAATTTTTACAGGATTTTTACAGTGGATCTGTTCTTCTCTTTAATGGGAACTGATATTACATATAAAGTATTCTTTAACAAAGAGTGCTTTTCTGTAATCTCTCATTTATACTCACTTTATGTATTAGGTCAGGGCACATGTATAGTCAGAAAAAATGTTTCCCCTTTGCTCTCAGTCTAAATCTAGGTTTTATACATTAAATTCAGCCTAAATCTGAATTTATTTCAAAAGAAATTTTCTACTTGAAGAAAAGTAAATGATGATTACATGAGGGTCATTGGATATATTTCAGGCAGACATTCATTGAAGAAGGCTTACTTGAAGATATGTTTCAAACATAGTCTGAGACTTTAGCTTGAGCCAAGTAGAAAGACTTCTCATTTCACCAGAACACTGAGGTGATTTCTTGTTTGAAAAATCAGGAAGAATTTAGCCACTAAGACTTAATTAGGAAACTCAAAATAGGACTTAATCAGAAAACAAACATATGTTTATTATTTTTAAAAATTCACCTTGAGAAGAAAACCATGTAGTAAGTATAAACTTAGAGGAGATACAGAAGAGCAGATAGTATGTTATATTTATACAGTAAAACCTCACATAAAGAGCGCCTCGTTTAGAGACTAACTCGCTTAAAGAGCAGAATTTTCTCTGAATGGTCGCCTTGCTTAACAACTAAATATGGCAAGTAATTAAAGAGATGGGAATACCAGAGCACCTTATATATCTCATGAGAAATCTGTACATGAATCAAGAAGCAGCAGTTAGGACAGAATATGGAAGGACAGAGTGGTTTGGAATAGGAAAAGGAGTAAGACAAGGCTGCATTTTGTCACCCTGCACAATGCAGGGATGGAAGAATCACAATTGGAGAAACATCAACAACTTGAGATATGCAAATGATACCACCATAATGGCAGAAAGTGAGGAGGACTTAAAGAAGCTCCTGATTAGGTTGAAAGAAGAAAGTGAAAAAGCTGGCTTGAGACTTAATATCAAGATAACCAAGATAATGGCAACAGGCCCTATCAGTCTCTGGAAAATAGATGGGGAAGAAGTAGAAGCAGTGACAGATTTTACTTTCCTAGGATCAAAGCTCACTGCAGATGGTGATTGCAGCCATGAAATAAAAAGGCGACTGATTCTTGGGAGGCAAGGGATGAGAAACTTGGGGAACATAGTGAAAAGTAGAGACATCACATTGCAAACAAAAATTCGTCTAGTCTAAGCAATGGTATTCCCGGTGCCAATGTATGGTTGTGAGAGCTGGACCATTAGGAAAGCTGAGCACAGAAGAATAGATGCCTTTGAGATGTGGTGCTGGAGGAGAGTTTTGAGAGTCCCCTGGACAGTGAGGAGAACAAATAGGTCAATCTTAGAAGAAATCAACCCTGACTGCTCCCTTGAAGGTCAAATAGTGAAGATGAAGCTAAAGTACTTTGGACATCAAATGAGAAGAGAGGATTCACTTGAGAAAGCCTTGATGCTGGGAAAGGTGGAGGGCAAAAGAAAAAGGGGGCAGCCAAAATAGCACATGGCTAGATGGTATTGTAGAGACAATGTGCACAGAACTGAGTGAGTTGAGGAGGATGGTAGAGGACAGAAGTGCCTGGCGGACAGTGGTCCGAAGGGTCGGAATCGATGGTGCGACTGAACAACAACAAAGAGTCTGTCACTGCTTCTATTTCTTCCCCTTCTGTTTGCCAGGGAGTGATGGGGCCAGATGCCATGATCTTGGGGTTTGCTTGTTTGTTTATTTGTTTTAATACTGAGTTTCAAGCCAGCTTTATCAAGAGGCTTTTTAGGTCTTCTTTACTTTCTGTCATTAGGGTAGTGTCTAGCAGTGAAAAATCTGTAGTCTAGGAGTGAATAATAAAAAGGCTTCACCTGTGCATGCTGTCTGCATTTCAGAAATTGTCTTCTTAAGAGGACAATTGCTGTTTCGTTGTTTTAAAATGCATGGAGGCATTCTACCTCAGAGCGCTTACTCTGGTGAAGGATAGCACTGCAAAACCCTGTAGTGTGGACTTACAGTATTTCTGAATATAGATGTCTAGAATTGGACTCTAAACATTGAAAACTTTTTGTGGTGTCTAGAAATAAAGTTAGGTGCTATTTAATAGAGTAATAAGTATTAGTATTTTGAGAACATGAATGTTTTGTGGACCTCCTGTACCTAGAAGATCCAGAATAGGAGCACAAGTTCTCTAGGATAGGTTTTGTGGATATGGTTGCATGTCATACAATCTTATAATTTTTCATGATATCATACTTTGTGAGTCCAGTAGGAAACTTGCTATGAATGATAATATATATTACATAATAGATAACACATGACTAATATTAGTGGGAAGCCAGCGTTCAAGTCTATGCTTCAACCACAGGTGTTGAAGAAGAGGAAATTGTAATCCTTTACGAAAGCATCCAGATGGAAATTGATCACACACAAAAACAAGACATGCTTATAATCATAGTTGACAGAAACACAAAAGTTGGGAACAAAGCAGAACCAAATGTTATTGGAAATTTGACCTAGAAGACAGAAATGAAGGAGAATGTCTCATAGAGTTCTGCAAATCAAATAATCTGTTTATTCCAAATATGCGCTTCATTCAGTCCAACAGACATCTGTATGTATGGATATCACCCAACAGTCAGTCCAAAAACTAAACAGACTAATGTAATTGGAAACAGGAGATGGAGAAACTGTTTTCTCTTTGCCAAAACAAATACCAGGAGCAGATTCTGGTACTGATCATGAACTGTTAGTATCCAGTATTAGAATAAAGCTCAAAAAGAACTCTAACAGACTTGTATTGCCAAAATATAATTTAAACAACTCCTGATGAATTTAAAGTCCATATAAGGAAAGGATTTGCACTACTAAATTCAGTCAATTTTGAGCCAGAAGAACTGTGGATTGAAACCAGAGACATTAAGGAAGAATGCAAAAAGGCAATTCCTGTGATAAGAAAAAAAACCCTAGATGGATAACAAAACACTTAAAATTGTAAAGGAAAGGTGGGGGGGGGGAGAAAGGTGACAGAAATGGGGCCAAAACCCTCAACTCATTTTTTCAGTGATGTGGCTAAGTATTTAAAATTAAGATTCTTACTGATGGATTCCTATTCAGGCATCATGGTAGGAGAACTTTAGTGACTTGAAAAGTCTTTAGATTTTTACAATCTTAAATTAGTTGGGTGTGAAAAGGGTGTTTTTCAGTTCCTCCTGCTAGACGGTGGTAGACGGTGGTCAGAGGTAAACAGTAGCTTTGCCAAAGAGCCTGTTGATGAAAGCTGAGGTCATAGAAAATCCAGCTCCCTTCACAATAAAGGATGAGGGGCCAGGGCAGGGAAGGGAGGGGAGAGTATTAAGCTTTCTCCTGAGGCAATCTGCTTTGGCTATTGTGAGAAGCATAATATTGGATTAAATCTGAGTGCCAGTTGTGCTGGGTTTGCAGAGTCAGTTACTGGATTATTTTGTTATGAAATAATTGAAATCGGTTGTTGCTAGCTCCTTCGGTAGATTTTTATCTTCATGTTTTTAGATTGTTATTTGGTTCAACTTTCTAATTTATAACATCTCTTTTCAAAAGAGCATAGTTGCCTAATTGTATAATCTGAACAAAAATGTACTTGCCTAGATAATGGACAGTTGCTTTGCGTTTGTTGAAAGCCTTAAATACTGACTGATCAATGTTATCAACAGTGTGAGATTAAAATTTCTTCAGCTATGTATTAATATCTCACTTAAATGTAGAAAAATTACTCTCTATGCAACACAGGCATATTTGTACATCAATTGAATTAGTTGACTTCCTGACCCAATCCTAAACTTTCATTAGCAACAAAGAAGCGTTTGAGCAGGGATGTAACCCCCGCCACACCATGGCTGTATCACAAACTAACTTGATGCTGAGGATCTGTTTGTGTAGGGGTTCTCAACCTATGGCCCATGGACTGGACCCAGCCTGCAACACCACCCCATCTGGCCCGCTGCCTCCGCCGCACCTGGAATGAAAACAGGCACATTTAGGTCAACCGTAAAACATGAATGTGCAAACGTGCCTGTTGTTGTTGTAAACATGGAAGTGGGCACATTTATGTCAGCCATAAACGTGTCTGCTTCCAGGGGAACGTGGTCCGGCCCATTCAGCTGTCCAGGTGTGTGATCAGGCCCGCAATGTAAAAAGGTTGGCCACCCTGTGTTAGTATGAAATGCAGGCAGCATAGCATTTAAAAATTCCTCAATAGCTACCCATTATTTCTAACTCCCATTGTTTCATCCTATAAGAAGAAAAAGGAACCACTCCTTTTTTTTTCCTCCTGAGTTCTTCACCTGTTAGGAGAAGGAAGGGATATTTTCTATGCTAAACTTTCTCAAGAGACAGGCAATGAAGTATTGTTTGTACTTTTTTTGGGGGGAGGGGGGGATCATCTGAAAAAAAAATTGCTATTCTTCTCCTGTATGAAAACCAGGAAAGTTTCACTCCCTTTCCCTTATTCTCTGCAGTTCTGTAGAGATTTATGTGCTTCTTCTTCCATAACTAGGCCAGACATGAAACCGGCAAAATGAAGTCACCTTTGGGTGAGTTCATTCTGCAATTTCTTTCAACTGACCTCGTGTGAGAAAGATTAGCCAGCAACACAAGGTTGCCATTGCCCAGGGTATGCACGATTGTGGTTCAAAAATACCACCATCTGAGGAGGCTCTTTCAGTGTACCCCATTTCTGTGATGAGAGTGTAGAATAGGAGTGCTTGCCATGGGTATTTTTGTAATATGGTCATTGCTGCTAAAGTATATGAAGTTTTGCATCACTTCTGCGAATCTTCTGAGAGGCTAATTAGCTGTTTACTCCACTGTTTGGAGCCCTGCATGTATGGGATGGTGTGCTATTAATGACAGCAATCAGACAACTTTCCTACAGTGCACTTCCCAGAACACTCGCACTAGCACCTTTCTGGCCACTGTCAAGAGGCTTCTACTTCGCAGAGCTCGGTAGGATCATTGTAGTTTGGATCAGTTCCAATGTGTGTGATCACTGGAATCAATCCAAAGCAAGCCTTCCAGCTGTGTGAATGTGGAAAGACACAGAATCCAGCTTATTTACTGGTCTACCAATTACTGCCAGAAACATGCACCGATGAAGACTTAAGTATGGCCAATAACAAAGCTAAGAAAATGGCTTTATTTTGGCAGTCCAGGGTTTGATTGGGACATGAAAGAAGAAGTTTGAATTTCCAAGTACACTAGTACCTCAGATAATGATGAGACTTGGTTCTACAAGTCTCGTCGTTATCCGGTTTTTAACATTGTGTGATGCATTGATTGCACAACATTAAAAAAAAGCCCTGTTCCAAAGAGGCAGGCGGGTCGCAGTGTAGGATTCGGCTGCTTGTGTTGGGGGTTGAATTAGCCGTGGGTCCGTTTAGCCCCCCAACCCAAGCGCTGATCACACACTGCGATCTTAGCACCTGGGGAGGACTGGGGAGGTCAGGAACAGCGCGGATTAGGTCCCCCAACCTCCCTGGAGGTGGCAGGGATGCCAGAGAGCCCGAAATGGGCGAAAAAAAAAACTTCCATTTTTCACCCATTTTGGGCTTCCCGCCCCCCTGCCACCTACGAGGAGGTTGGGAGACCTGATCCCTGCTGTTCCTGACATTCCCTGACCTCCCTGGCTGCTGCAGTAAGCCAAAATGCTGGGATTCGAATCCCGGCGTTTTACTTACTGCAGCGGCCGGGGAGGTCAGGGAATTTCCGAAACAGCATGGATCTCGTTCCCTGACCTCCCAGGACGTGCCAGGCCCAGGGGTGCCCAGTTCGAGCTCTCTGGCATCCCAATTAAGTTGTTACAGAAGAACACAGAGGAAGGGGAAGTTTATGCATGAGCCTGTATTTACATTCATGATATACATAGCGTACATTCTAAAAACTGGCTTGAGCTGCTGGCTAACAGAATCCATGGTGGATACATCCCAAGACCTTCTACAGATATCTGAAACCAAAGATAGCAGCAAACCCTATACTGTACAGTACTTATAATGCAGTCAGTGGGCTCTAGTGGCCAGCTCTGGTAATGTGTCATAGAAGTTATTGTATACAGTAATACCTCATATAACATTAGTATCGAATAACACGAAAATCGCATAACATCAAGGAATCTGGGGGGAAGAATTGCATCAGATAACATTAAGATCCTATGGGATGCTTCAGATAACAACCGCGAAAGCCTGTGTGGTTACAATGTATCTCTATGGATCCCATAGAGGATCAGATAACACGAAAAATCATATAACACGAAGACTTGTGGAACCAGGTTTTAGTGTTATATGAGGTTTTACTGTATTATGTATTTCAGGAATTTTTAATGAACACTTTAGACATGTGGATACTGAACATGAGGATGTTGGTTTAGGGACCTGTACATTGTGGCCCAAAGTTATCCATCCTGAAATAAGGATTAGCTTTTAATTATTGAGCTTGAAGCTGTATATTCATGCAGCGTTAGTGTTTAAATTTTTGGGTAAATGAATTCCATCAATCCATTCACAGTGTTATGCTCTACTGAGGGTTTCTCTAAAATAATTGAGCAGTTGCTCTATATAGAAGGCATTATCACAGATGCTTGGTTATTCAGTTCTCAGAACTGTCAGTTTGTATCTGCAGAGATCACATGCCTCTTCATTACAACACAAATGTTATAAAATAAACATACATTGCTGAGAAAAAGTCCTTATTCCCATTGTTCCTTTGCAATTGTATGCACGCAGAATCAACCCCTTACCTCTTATGTGTTAAGTTTCAGAACTTAACACATTAGCTGCAATGGCTCAGTGGTTAAGAAGTTCGCCTTTTTAGCTGGAAGGCTGTCAAGTTGGCAGTTTAAAACCCAAGTACTGCAGGACGGATTGAGAACCCGTCTCTGTCCCGACTCTTGGAGACCTGAAAGGAACCCCATTCGTGCATCCCCTGAGTGGAGTTTCTCCAGAAAAAAATCCTTTCAACCCAGAATAATTTCTGACATTAAATCATCATCATCATCAATTTCAGAAAATTCAGTGAATAGAAGAAAATTATTGGGAATGGAGTAGATCTGCACAAGAAGCTAAGTGTGTGGATTGAGGGGCAAGCAGTAAAAATGAAAGTGAAACTTTTTGAACTTTTATTAGTGTTTCTATAGAAAGATAAAGGTCTCCCTTTCTTGAAAGCCAGTCGTGTCCGACTGTAGGGGGTGGTGCTCATCCAGTGATGGGATGTAACAGGTTCTCACCAGTTCTCCAGAACCAGTAGTAACTTTTTCCAGTGTCCCGGAGAACCGGTAGCAGCTTTTGAGGGGAACACCTTTGGGGCTTACCTTTTCACTGGTTCCCCCACTGCGCATGTGCACCAAGCACTTGGTGTGCATGCACACCTACAATGCTTGGTGCGTATGCACGGCCTACTTGCTGTCCTCCCAAGCGGGGAGGAGGAAGAAAAGCTGCTAGCCTGAAGCTCCCTATAGCCTGCTCCCCAGGGTAAGTGACTCACCTTTGGATGTGGTTGGTCTGTGTGTATTTTAATGTGTATTTAATACCTTTACCTATATTGACGTACTACCACAGTTCCTAAAAAGGCCTGGCATCCGGTTTGGGTGGGTGAGTGTATTTTAATGTAATTTTTATTTATTTATTTAATTTATTTACAGATTTGTGTTGTGGGCGGGTGGGCTGAGGTGTGTGCGTGCTTATTTTTATTTTATTTTATTAATTTATTTTATTTTTAAATTTTTTTCTTTGGCCCCACCCATGACATCATGACATCATTATGTTAGCTCCGCCCACACTGTGATGATGTCACGGTGGGGTAGTAGAAATTTTGACATCCCACCTCTGTGCTCATCTCCATTTATAGCCAAAGAACCAGCGCTGTCTGCATTTGCAGATGTTTCCCTGGTCATGTATCAGGCATGACTAGATGGGTGGAACAAATGGAATGTGGTTACCTTCTCTCCCCCTCCCCCGGTGGTATCCATTTATCTACTTGCATTTTCTTGCTTTTGAACTGCTAGGTTGGCAGGAATTGAGACAGAGACAGGAGCTCACTCCGTTATGCTGCACTTGGGTCTCAAACTGCTGACCTGCCAACCTTCCAGTTGTCAAGCTCAGAGTCTTAACCACTAAGCCACTGCAGCCCCTTTTATGTAGAAAACCATAGTTCACACCTAGTCTTACTGACTAATGATATTGTGTTTGAATTGTGTGTAAATCATTTTTATTTAAATCAAATCCACCCTTGCCCCTAAATATATTGCTTATATTATAGTGTACTCTCAAAGGACTTTGCTGTTGTTGTCAGCTGCTACACATATCCTAGTACAGTAATACCTCGAGTAACGTTTACCTCAGATAACGCTAAAATCGCATAACATTAAGTAATCTGGGGAGGAGAATTGGTTCGAATAATGTTAAGGTCCTATGGGATGGATCGGATAACAACCGCTAAAGCCCGTGTGGTTACAATGTATCTCTATGGAGCTTTAACGTTATCTGATCCATCCCATAGGATTTTAACATGCATTGGATAACACTAAATATCGGATAACACCAAGACTTGTGGAACCAAGTCTTAGCGTTATCCGAGGTATTACTGGTATACATTTTTTTCCTGGTAATTATTTTCACAGTTGATGGATGGAAAGAGGAATGACAAACAGGAAAAAATGCCATTGACATGAATTTGCTTAAGGTGGATCACAGTTTGCCATGAAGTGACCCACACACTGTGATCACAGAGCCATCTCCTGTGGTATGTATGGGATGAGAGTTGCAGGATTTAACACCGGGACTGCAATGGACTGCCACAGCCTTGAGGATATTAACAAGGTGTGCCTTCACAGCCAGTTCATCTGCCATGGCCTCTTCTGCCTCCATGACCTTTGGGAATCAGAATAGTGAAGTGGTACCTCCTCCATTCATTTTGCCGTTGGGCCCAATATGATGGTTTCCAGTGGTATTTCCTCCACTGGAGGAGACCATCACCCCATCTAAAGGGGCTCATCTGCCCGTAACCATTGGCCCCTTTAGGGAGTCAGGTTACTCAAGCCCAACACTTGCCATTGAGTCGCTGGCTATACGGTCTACTCCAGTACCAGATGGTTTGTATGTCTTTCCTTTAGTTGTCTTGTCCCTTTCAAAAACAAGCAGTTCTGCAAATATGTGAAAAGTACCCATGCTAACACAGTTACTGTGTTTAGTTAAGACTAAACAGTAGAGCTTGCAACTTTGTAAACCAGACTGGGATCCCCCATCTCACTTACAGATGTTTTTAATATGCTTAACATTATCCAATACCAGTAACTGAGGTAGTCTAAATACCACAGCAGGGACTGATTAGCTTTTTTAGATCGCTGCCTTTATCTACTGTTTGCAAAGAAGCTTAATCCAGTGCTGGAGATCAGGCTTCCTGCTGTGGTTTGAGGTAGTTCTCTCTTATTCTTTGTGATCAAAATGGTAAAAATTCAGGAGGGGAGCAAAAAACCTATGACTGTCTCAGAATATGGATACCTTTTTTGAATGAATTAATATCAAAAAGGTTAAGAATGCAATGCTTAGGGAGCTGGAAGTATTCAGCTGATTTAAGATCTGTTGAAAACCAGAAACATATTCCAAGTCATTGTTTTATATTGAATGTGTGTGATACCCTCTTTATGATACCCTCTTTAGTATGATGTGTTTCATGATCAAACATTTAATGGATTTTATTTACTTATTTAACCAAACTTATATTCCACCCTCCTCTCAAAGACCCAAGGTAGCTAACAAACTTTAAAACACTTAAAACACAGCAAAAATATGGTATAAAAACAGAATTAAACAGGATTTAAAAGTTACAAAAATTAAAAGAGATTAAACAAGTCACACACAGAGCGGAGGGGTTAGATGAGCCAACAAACTGAGACAACCGTCTGGCCCATACCCCACACATGCCCCGCCAGCCAGGTCTTAACCCCCTTCCTAAAGGGCATCAGCTCCAGTAACTCTCTGGCAGTAGAAAGAGGGCCTTCTTCATGTTCGCTCCGGTATTCCTGCAAACTTTAGAGGATAAGAAGAACAATACACAGTATATACATGTACATAGAAGAATAAAGCAGTTTAAGAACCGGTACAAAGAAACAACCCTGCTGAGCGGTTTAAAATAACCTGTGTTTCAGCAAAATAATGCCCATTCCAGTTCCGTCGTGTATTCCTCAGTGTTTTAAATTACTCTGAATATGGCAAAATGTAGGGCTTTTTTCAAATCAAGATACACCTTTAGAGTACTTGCTATAAAAGTGGGTATTAATTGCCTAGACTGCATGTCCTAGCTGCCCATAATATAAATACAGTACTGAAAAAATGATGGCAGCATTTCTTATTATCAAAACAGAATGTGTGGGCACAAGGTTTCAGTTTATAATAGGACAATAGAAAAACTCAACTTCTGCTACAAATATCTCTCCAGCAAAAATCCTTTCAACCCTGAATAATTTGACACAAAATTATTATTATCACGAAACCTTCTGCCACAAGTTCCTGGTTCTGTGAGTAGAATCTTTTTAAATTTTAAAGAAAATGTTCAAATAAATGCACAAAGAAATCAAATGTGTTTACAAATCCTTTAGCACAAATACGAGTTCCTCTGATGTTTGCCTTATGAAGCTAGACCACATAGTGCAGATCTAGTTATGCTAGTATTCTGATGCCTCATTTCTCTCCCACGGGAAGTGTAACCATCTTACCAACAGAGTTAGCTATGGTTCTGGTTTCAAGTTTGTCTAGTAGAATCTTGCAACTTTTACTACTGAAAAATAATTCTCTTTCTTTGTTTCACAAATTAGAGACAATGAGGAAAGGCTGAAGTCTGCCTAGGCCAGGTGTTTCTTGTTGGTAGCCTGCTCCCTAATGACTCTGGCTCTCATACAGCAGCTGCCTGCTAGTCTCTTTTGTATGGCCTATTGTTGCTGCACACCCCTTGTTAATACACATGCTGCCTAGGGCAGACCCTCAGAATAACATCAACTGGCTTCGCTTAGAAACCTACAAACCTGATGCAAGGCGGGGAGGTTGCCTTGCATCTGCCTGGCCAACTAATTGTGAGATTTTCCTGGCCTGCAATTGGTTGCTGTTCTGTTCAGTAATAGGTTAAGCAAAGACATTACTATTCCATCTGGTCAACTATTCATTGTTCTGCTTGTCTGCCTGGACATTTGCAGCTGAAATTGTGTTGAGGAGCTGCTTCTGAAACTGCTGCCCCCACTCTCAAAAAAACAATATTGGTGTATGTTCTTGTTAACGTAAGTATTGCAGTTTATTTTTGACCAGCATTAACAAAAAAAATATATTTCCAATATACTGATTTAAATTTTTTTGCATCTCAAGAGAGCACAGTATATGCCAAAGTTTTTTAAAAGTCTTAAACTTTTAAAGTGCAGTCTTTCTTTCACTGCAAAATTGCATTTTAAAAAGTGCTATTTGAACAAAAGTGAAGCTGATACTTTGCCAGAAATTTGGAATTGCCTTATGGTCAGTAAACATTTTTCACTAGTTCTGGATTAATATTTGGTAGCATTTAATAAACTGGGATTCAAAAGTTGACTGACATAAGAAAATGCAGTACTGCTTGTTTGGTAAATCAGTTTTATGGCTAGGAAAAACTTCCATTATAGGTGTATTTAAGGACTAAGTGTGACTTTATTCTCTCTCTCTCTCTCTCTGAATGATTCATTGTTTCTTCATTAAAATCAAATGATGTTTTGCCACTGATCTCAGTGGTTTTGGTGATTTGAAATATGTTTACAGTAAAACCTCGCATAAAGAGTGCCTCACTTAGAGACTAACTTGCTTAAAGAACAATTTTTTCTGAATGGTCGCCATCACTTAACAACCCAAAACTCGCTTAACTAAATTGGAGTTCGCAACCTCCCCCCCTCGGCCAGAAGTCACAATCAGTCACTTACATTGGCAGTGGTGGCGCTTTTTCCAAGTGTTTCACTTAAAGAGCAACTTGCTTAAAGAGCAATCCTGTGGAACGCATTATGCTCTTTAAGCAAGGTACTACTGTATATTGAAATGTTGTAGGTGGGAATATGTGCACAAAGAATAAGAGATAGTTCTTCTGAAGGTGTTGATTGGGTTCTGAGGGACACTCAACTTTTTATTCTTTGAGCCAAAGTCAGGGTTCCTATGAAGGGGAAGAGGGCTTTTCCTATATCCTTTTTGGAGGTGGTGGTAAGAAAGCACACAAAAGGGTTAAAAAAGAGGTTTGCATTTCTACCACATGTCCTATTGTACGAACATATGCATAAGTCTATTGAAAGTTTTTAGAAGATGGGCAGGCCACCGGTTGCTGGTCTCCTGCAGTTCCAGTAGACATCTGTTGCCCCGGAGAATTAACCAATCTGTTCAGTGGCACATCCTTCCTTTGTTAGAGTGAAGAATGTTGTCTGCGTCACCCTCTGAAATAGAAAAGTAGTTAAATACATTAAAAAGTTGCTCATTAGATATTTATTATTTGGTTTGATTAGCATTGTTGCAGTTTCATGGCCAAATATTCCAGTTATAACTACAAGTTTAAAGCTTGAATGATTTCTTAGTCCCCATTAGCAAAGCACCACATTTAAAATGTATTAATAGTAGTGGAAATTTTATTACTACATCAAGAATGAGCTGAATGAGAATATCTGAGCATTTACTCGATGCATATAATACCATTGATTCAGCCTAAAGATGTTAACTGCTCATGAGCCTGACCTAAAAAGTGTAGGTCAGTTCATGTATTGCAGTAGTAATCCACTGGCCAAGAAGCTAAAAACACATAAAAGTGATCAAATGGAATGAATTATTAATTGTTTTAATGTGTATTAGTGGCCTAAATCCTGTGATACCAATAATAAATCAATTGAAATGAATTGTATTTACTGTATTAGGTATAACTTAAATACAATTATAGATTCATGCCAGGATTACAGTATACATTCAGTAAAGCTTTTGTTAGTATGTGTTTAAGAAAGAGCACCTAAGATTTTCTCTTTAATATACAGATAGCTGCTCACACTTAATTTATTTGTTCTGCAAATTGATATGTACTCTATAGTCCTTCAGATCATATTTTCAAACTGAGATTTGCACCAGATCCTATAGTCGGATACTACTGGCTTTTGAACAAGGGCAACCCAAACGTCATATAGAGATGCACAAACACTTATTCTGTAAACTCATAGCTGTCACATTTCATGAAGATAGAAGATACTGTATGTAAATAGAGAAGACATATGCTAATGGGAACCCTAATGTCATGTTTGCAATAGACTGATAAATGTTTAAGGCTATAAATCTTATGTCTGAAATCCTGTTGTGCAGTTATGAAAAACTCTTAAATTTTGGCAGTGAAATGAAATGGAGAAATCTCCATAAGTACTGTACTGTATTATCTGAGCCGCACAACTCAGCATGCCACAGATAATATCTATGGAAATTTCTTAAACCTATGACAAATTGCAACTATGACAAGTTACAATTGTGTAACTGTACAACATGATTTTGGCCTGTGAAAATGATTGTGAGCCCCATGAAACTCAGTGGCACTTACGTCTAGAAATATGTAGGTTTCAGCATTTAGGGCTATAATACTTGCTATTAATGTTGATATACAGTATATTTAAAATATATTTTGAAGTATTTTTAAACTGTTGATTGATTATAGTTTTATTTGTAAACTGTCTGATTGATTATACAGTAGTTTTATTTGTAAACTGCCTTGGATCCCTTGTGGGGAATGTGGTAGAATATAAATAATGCAAATAAAATAATTAATAAATGCTAGGTACATTTATTCTTTATGTGTGGAATGATCTGATAAATATGCATGGCATTTCGTTATGTTAAAATTAATTAGCCTGAACTATATAGTTTAATTACTTAAAGAAAGTGCTGTATTTTGTGTTTTCTTTTTTTTTACTAATTGAGCAATATATTACTACATATATATGAATACTAGATACTACATGTATATATGGATTTATTTTCACATAGCTGTGTCTCAGAACCTAATCATTTTCTGCAAGATGGTTTGATTCTAAAGTATGATGTGTTTGGACTGTGTTAAAATAAATAGATCGTGTGTAACTTAGATATAAAAAACTTTTAAAATAACCTATGCTGTGAGCTCCTGACTTCGGAAGTTCTGTGTATTTCATTTTAATAGCCTATATTATTAATTTACATTCTGTTAGAAGGCTGCTATACGTCAAACATTTAGCAAAAAGTTATTTCTAATGTAGGCATCTTTTTCTGATCTGGATTTCTTCTTTATCATAAATAGGGTAACATGAAAGTAAGTCAAACTGAAATGAATGGCAGTTATTTCCAGGTACAGTACTTAATGTTTTATGAACCAAAGAGACCATTTCATAATGAATGGAATTGGCGAGGTACCCATTATCTCAGTATATTACTATTGCAGTACACTTCTCGCCAGACACGGAAGAAGAAAAACTGACCTAAACTTTTTAGTCTAGTCTAAAATACTGCCCATAAAATATACTTCCTCTGGTCAAAGCAGATTGCAGGGTTTATGGAAAATGATGATGGAGCTTCAAGATTGGTTTGGCAGCTGCATTGTCCTCTAAGGGTATACCAGATGCACTTAAGTCCCCGTCTTCTTTCATAGGCTTTGTTCATACCAAATTATTCTTGCACTGTGCTAGCATTCATGATGGCTTGTTAAAAGAGCACATCATAGCAACAAAAGGCTCGTTGCTAAGCAACATAGCTTTCCACAGGTTTTTCTTGTTCAAGATACTTTTGGTTTTAGTTTTATGAAGGCCGCCAAAGAGTGGGTTTTGAACTGTATTCTTTTATTAAGATACTGTTGTGATTTGTTAGTGGCTGTGTGCTACAAGTGAATTGCTGTAGTTAGTAAATCACCATGTTGGTCAGCTCCCCCCCCCCCTTTTGAATTCACATCTTTGTGCCTGTAGCATTGTTTGAATGAACCTGGAAATCATTATTTTTATATTCAGCTCTGTAGTACCCTTTTAAAATCCTATTTGATACCATCTTAATATGCATTCTTGCAACAATACATCCTGTTAAACAAAAATGGGAAGGTGAAAAACAATGAAGAATTACTTTCGTAAAATAATTTAGATTGAAGTCAAATGACATTTGTTGTTCTATAATACACATAATACAAAGGATGAGATCAGAGATAGAAAAGTTGTCCAATAAATACAAATTTAGGAGCTACTTTTTAATTCAGATTAAATTGAAATTCAAAAATTGATATTAAGAATTATGATTGAAGAGAGCACAGGTTAAGTTTCTTATTCATGTTAAAGTTTTTATGTATTACATTTATTAATCACGCCATAACTAATATCTTGCATGATAAACAAGTAAAACAGTTAAAAAGTACTCATCCAATATTGAATGAATTTAAAAAATCCTTTTTACTTAATCTTCATTTATTTATTATTATTATTTTAACATTTATATATTTGGGTCCCTGTCCCCCAAACTAGCTTATCTTTGCATCATTCTATTTTGCATTATAAATTTATGGTAGATTTGAATTTGCTATTACTAATATGTAATCCTCAGGATAGACTATAAAGCAAAACATTTTACTGGATTTATTTAGAATTAATTTTAGATGCCACTTTCTCTACATTTAAAAGAGAATATATTTATTTAATTGGCACGATGCAGTGTCTCTCTTCTTTTTCTTTGCCAAACAGATGAATGTGCCACCAGGAGTGACTCTGTTGGACACTTGTTGAGAAGAGACTAAATGCTTGGAATTAATTTCCTGCCTCACTGGAAATCTATATTATCACAAACTCTCTATTGTGCCCACCAGGGCCAGATTTTCCAATAGGCTAACTAGGCTTCAGCCTAGGGCCTCAAGATCAAGAGGGGCCTATATATTGATATATATCACAGTAATGATGTATTTTATTATCTCTCATGTAATTTACAAACTTAAAAATGGGAGGTGAAAGGGACACATAAGTGGAATAGCCAGGGCCTCTTTTCATGTAAATCCAGCCCTGGTGCCCACCCTGTGAAACTGGATAACAAAACTCCTCCAACACTAGTTTCTGCTATGGAATCTCATTCAGAAGAGTAGTCACCAAACAAGAACTTCTTTCTTTTTTCTAAAATTAGAACAGTGTTTGTAACATCTTTTTTATGTAGAAGATAATTTATACAAGTGACTTCATATGTTTAAAGAGAACCTTTTAAAGAAGCAACTCGTGCACACAAATCTTGTGTACTCAGTAGATGCTGTACCTGAAAAACACAAGTTCTGGAATTGAATTGGGCACTCAGTATCAACACTCCTGTTGAGTACACAACTACTAGTTTGTGGCGGGACTGACCCTTGAACACCAATTTCACAGCAACAGTTAGGTGACTACAGACCTTACAACCACTGAGTTAATTTTATTCTTCAATACATTCTGCTGTAATTCAGTGAAGTGATGTGTGTGTTCAGTTTTGCTGATGTGTTTGTATTATCAAGGATGTGGTATGTTAATAAACCAATGACAATTCTTACACCAATTATTTTTTATAACACAAGAATGAAGTATAAATCATCCAAGGGCTCTTCTTTTTCTCATGTGGTTTCTTTGGTTTGTGAACAGCAGGCATCCTTGGTACCATGCCCTTTGTTTTCTCCTCATGTCTGATTTTGAAGTACTGTGGTATAGATTCTGCAAAATAATGTGTCAGATGTATGTGATGTGAACACATGTGAGCATGTGTTCATGGTTCAGAGATTCCATGGAAACTATGCAAGTCAGTGATGGATGATCTGTTTTTGCCTGGGCTAGGCAATAGAAATTTACAAAAGTAGCAATTTTACAGAATGTTTAAAGAATGTACTAGGCATCATGTAAGTGGAAAGATCCACAGCTATTATAGTCGAGAGGATGGGACATATTACTATTTATAGACTTTACATCATTGTAAGCATGTGGTAATTATTATATATATATATGCAGTTTATTTGCAACACCAATTAAATAGGTGTCTAGAGTTGATGTCATATTGATTTTAAAAAATTGCAAATCTGTATTTTACACTTGAACAGTATAAGTTTTTAGTTCATTTTAGTTCTGTCACTTATAACTTTAGTATGATTGTAGAAGTCTCAAATAACTATTACATGAACTCTCTCTCTTGAAATGTAAGGTGCTTTATTGGCTGAAAGTCTTGAAATTTGGTTGAAAGTCTTTATGGGGGTCAGAGGCCAGCAAGAGTTTCATCCAAATAATGTTAAAGATTTGGCAAAGCCATATTCACTTGTAGTGGAAACATATATTTCATATAGTTGAATGAATACATAGAACTCACAGTTAAGATAATAAATGACAGTACAGTCAAACCTCACATTAAAGAGTACCTCGCTTAAAGATTAACTCGCTTAAATAGCAGAATTTTCTCTGAATGTTCACTTCACTTAACAAATAAAACCAACCAAAAACTTGCTTAACAAATAAATCAGGGATCGCAATCCCCCCCCACCACCAGAAGTCACAATTGGTCACTTACAATGTTGTTTCACTTAAAGAGCAAACTCGCTTAAAGAGCAATCCTGTGGAATACATTATGCTCTTTAAGTGAGATACAACTTGTAGTTTTAATTTGTTATGAAAACTTGGTTTAATCTGCCATTAAATCTTGCCATTAAGAAGGCAAATAGGTTATATCTTGAGCAAAATGGAAGAAAATTTCAAAATCAATAAGTCTCTAACTAGCTCTAACTTTATTGTTTCTTCTTTAGGAATACAGGAAAGTTTAAACTCAGGAATACAGAAAAGCCAACAAAGTGGCGTCAAGTACATGCAGCAGCTTCATGGGCTTGAAGGATCACTTGGGACATGACCTAGGCCACCTCTATAAGGATGCTACAGACACTCAGATAAGTGCAATTGCACATTGGTCAATGGTAGAGAAACTAACAATGGATAAAATTAACTCTAGAAAGGAAGATGCAAACAAAGAGCCTTCTGAAGAAACTGGAAATGCCAGCTGTGATTCTGAGGAGAGTATAAATTCTGATAATGTATCAGAACAACCAGCTGCAATTCGAACAGAATCGTACTTCCTACCTAATACTCACAGACAGCTGTGTAGGTCTCCTTGTTTAGAACCACATATACTAAAGCGCAATGAAATCTTGCAAGACTTTAAACTAGAGGAAGCTCAGATAGTGTCTAAAGAAGTTAAACCACCTAATGTGGTGAAAGAATATCAAACAAAACTGGAGTTTGCACTTAAGTTAGGCTACTCTGAAGAACAGATTCAACTTGTTCTGAATAAACTTGGTACCGATGCTTTAATCAATGATATATTGGGAGAGCTTGTCAAGCTTGGAAATAAAACTGAAGCAGATCAGAGTGTGGGTAACATCACCACTAGCACAAGTATAATGCGAGAAGCGTCTTCAGTTGAGTCTCAAAGGTCTGACTCTCCCATTCAAGAGGATTTGCCAGTAGATGCGGATAACCTGAGGCCTATAGTTATTGATGGGAGCAATGTGGCAATGAGGTATGTTGTAATGAGATTGTTTTGCTTGTCTTTTGGACTTAAATGTGAACTCATTAAGAGTACAGGTTTTATCTGTGGCTGTTCCTTCATTACTCATGCATATGATTGTAGCATATTACAGTCTGATGGAATCTATTCAGCAGGTTTTAAAAACAGAATTGTAAGCAACAGGATGTTGTAATGCAAAAGAACTATAGAAACTATTAAAAGAGCCAAAAAGGTGAATGGAAAAACAAATAAAACAGGTATTTGAAGTCAGTTTCAGTGCTACAGTAGTACTGGTAATTTAAAGTGTGACATGAAGCAGACTGTTAGAGGTATATAGAAGGTGTCCCCAAATGGTAAAAGGAATACAGATACACTTCAGAAGAATAACTTGAGGATGGGAGTAAAATCCTCACTACAATTGATACAGGAGACTTGTCGCAATTACAGTTTCACTATTTAAAAAATATAGTGGTAAAAGCCATTCAGTGAACATTAATTCCTGAACTGCACAAGTATGTAAAAACTATGAGACATATTAAAATATTCACCATAATGAGAGTGGGGAATCTCAGGTTCTAAGGCGAAATGTAGGCCTCTAGAAGAGTTTTTCAGAAGGCCATTCCCATTTCTCTATGACAGCATAATTTGATAGACTCTAGTTTTTGTACAGCATGTTATTCATTTATCATATTCTTATCCTGTAATATCCTGGTTAGGGATGATATGCTGGGAATTCAAGAACACCCAGTGCCTTCATTTGGTGGCAAACCTCCAGGACAAATTGTAGGACAGGGTTCTATTAAACCAGCAAGAGAAAGAGCAGCTCCATCACCTTCATGATGTTTCCATCTCACTTCGTCAAACCATTAAAAAATTGCCCCACTGCGTTATGGGAACTACAAGGCAGCCTCAGTTGGAGCTCCTTTCCCCCATGCACCTTTGCAAGTCCCAAAAAATCATTGCAACTCCCTTGCAATTTCAGATACAGCCTTCATCAGAGCTTGTTCCCCCATGCATCTTTTCAAATTATAGAAAATATTTGCAACTCCTACGTTGCACTTCCTGTCTGGCCAGGTTATCCTACTATGGTAATAGAGTAAACCATACTGCCAGTGATTCAACATCAAGTGTTAGGCAGTGGTTAACTAACCTGACAACCCTAAGGACTAACAGCCTTGGAAGCAGAAGTCCATAGGGAAGGGTAATGGTCCCCAAGTGGATTAAATCACACTTGAATCCATCTTAATGGAGGGCAACATGCGTGCCAAAAGAGCTCAGGACCAGAAAGTGACTCATGGAACTGGATCAGTGGTATGGGGGTCATGCCACGATGCGGAGGGCAGATGAAAGGCCACTACATTATATTCTCAGGACAATCTTCATGGCTGATCGCCATGAGGATCACCAATATTTGGATATGGATACGACAGAAGAAAATGGTGCACAGATACACTTGTCTAATCACTTGAATAGTGTGGGAATGACATGGATGTTAGGGGTCTGTTCTATCTCTTGTTTGTTTGAAGGTTCCCAGTTCAGCTTGGAAGGTTTCCACTAAATTAGGAGACTGGGAGTCCTTGAGTTCCAAAAGGTTCATCTCTAATACTGGCCCTTTTGGACATCCTATAAATGGATATGTGCCTCAAGTCCGCCGGCTCAGATCCAGGAGGAGCTTTATGGCAAGAACAAACACTTGCTCTACTCAAGAACAAAACCAAATTAGAAGATCAAGAATAACATTAAAGGAAGAATTAGCTGAGGAACTCACCTTTCCTACATCACTTGGAGGATCCTGAACAGGTTGAGAGTCAGAGTGCCTAAATGTAAGACCAACATACTCAAGTGGGGACTGCTGGCAGATAACAACACACCCTGTGAATGTGGAGAGGTTTATTTATTATTTATTTATTCAATTTCTATTGCTGCCCCCTTGCCAAAGTGACTTCAGGCAGCTTACAATCAACCAATAAAAAACACTGAAATATAAAAACATCCCAACAGCAATTAAAATCATAAAAACATTTAAAGAGCCATTAAAATACCCCCCAACATCACCATAGGTTAAAACTAGAACCCAGATAGCTATTCGTATGAACCAGCTTGGGGGGGGGGCTGCACCACAGGCAGCACCCCACGCCTGCTGGGCCTGCCAAGTTTTAAATCCTTTTCTAAAGGCCAATAACTCTGACTGGAGGTGTTATAGTTCGGTCAGCAGGAGGTTCCACAGAGCCAGAGCAGATACTGAAAAGGCTTTCTAGTGCTAGAGAAACGACCCTCTCTAGCCGTTGTTACCATTAGGGAGCCCCTCCTGTCTGCTCTGGTGAGACGGGTGGATGTCCTTGGGGTAACGCAGTCTCTTAAGTAACCTGGTCCACTACCATGTAGGGCTTTAAAGGTAATAACCAGCACCTTGAATTGCATGCAGAGAGATGAAGAACCCAGCTCATTTACTAGTTTGCTGACTACTACCAGAAACATGCAGCAGTGAAGACCTAATTTTGGCCAATGACAAAGCCAAGAAAGTGGCTTCATTTTGGCAATCCAGAGTTTGACCTGAAAAAGAAGGAGACTGGCCCTTTTCAGGATTATGCCCAAATTAAATGGGTTTTAGAAAGCAAAAATAATTTGAATATCAAAGTATACATACAAAATGTGATTTAGAGTTGCTTGTCTATATTTTCTTTTCAGCTGTTCATTGGACTTGTTTCTGTGGTGTAACTGCTTCCAGAGAAGGAGCTATACCAATAACTATGGATTCCAAAGCATTTGGAATCCAAAAAGCATTTGTACCCTATCTTTCTGTTCCAAAGTAGCACGCAAGGCAATTTATAATCTTCATTAGATACTAACATCAAGAAATGTGACTATGAAGCCATAAAATTAAATAAAAACCAACTTTCATGATTAAAACCAATGAAAATAATTAAATGCATTAAAACCATTGGAATTAAAACTGTTAAATCAGCAACATAGCAGGGCAGGTGAAATATATGCCAGCCTAAAAAGATCTTTTTAAAACAAACTTCTTAAAATCAATCAACTAAAAGTGATTGTTTGCAGACCACTTAAAATGGTTTATTGGTTTGAAAGTGTGCATATTGGGAGAAATGTGGCTCATAAAACAAACAAATGTGTTTAAATAATAGTGTCTTTCTGCAACGTTTAGGCCACTAATGGGTAGCTTGTGATACTTCCTTGTATTAAGAATAAGGAAATTATATGGCACAGGCTGTAAATGGCCAAAGTACAGTATAACACTCACAGAGCCTACTTTAAAAAAAAGAATAATCCAAACAATTTATCTCACTTGCTGTGCTTTCTCCCTATGGGCTACTTTAAGAATAAAAATGTGCTATACCTCCAAATGCCATAGTGTCTACCCATGATTCATCTACAGTGAACTTTAAGCAATTATTGCTAGTACAGTATTTGGATGGCAGTCCTTTCCAAAGGAATGAATGTGTTTTCTCTCTGGTTGGTGGACTTACGGTAGTACATTTAGAAAAGCAAAATAATTGTAGCGCAGCTTTGAAAAACTAAATAAACTCTAATGGATCTGGGCAAGAATGTATTTGTGGAATCTCTAGCAAGGAATTTTTTTGAGCTCTGCATGTAAAGAGAGTAAGAGGAGTTTGATCTGATGTTAGAAAGATATCCAAAGGACTCCCTGAAATGATGGGGGGGGGGGGGGATTCCATTCTTTGGCAAAATTGCTGAAAGTAAGAGTAAATCTTACTGTTCAACTGTATTTGTTTGAATTTTATTTTCCTCCATAATTTTGAGATTATTGCTCACTACACTAAATATGAATCATTATACAGTGGTATCTTTTCTATTCCAAACTTGGATTTAGGCCATTTGCTTAAAATACAATAAAATGTTAAGTATCTTTTCTTCCAAATAATCCAGATAACCCTTAGTGACTGGAAATATTCATTAGTCTTTTTGCTCTATGTTTTAGTTTTTTAATCCCCCCTTCTCTTTTGAAATACAAACTCCTTATACTATGGGTTCAAAAATATAATAAAAGACATCAGCAGATGGAGCAAAAAAAAAAAAAAAAAAGACAATTAAAAACAAAAACTGTCTTTTGTTAAAGCTCCCAAACTCCAAAGAGCAACTTGGGAAAATATTTTAAATTCTAAGAATCAGAATGAATGATCTTTTAGGGACCAAAATCACAGTTTTAGATGTCATCCCTGTAATAGTTATTCACTTGTTAGTGACTTCCACCACCACGAGGATATGTGTAAAGACACATGACATACAATAAACATTCTATGTATTTGATCAAACCTTGACCCATGAAAGCACACACTGAAATAAATTAATTAGTATTTAAGGTGTAAATATTTTGTTCTGCTTTTTTGTATGGGGTTCTCTTTGCTTTTTGTTTGTTTCATTTTATGTTTGGGCAACATGCTAAATCAAACACGTGGGCTGGTCACGTGATTCAGAGGGTGCGTTTTACTTCTGCTTCTGGGATCAACAAGGGCTTCATGGGCCGGATGAATTGGCATTGGGAACTGGATACGGCCGACAGGCCGTAGCTTGGGCACCCCTGCATTATATGAATTCAGTCTAGCCATGCATTTCTCTATGTCCAAAGTGTGACTCATTATGAGTCTGATTTTTTTAAGGGTCATGACACAGTTCCATCACTTTTAAGCCAGTAAGACCTTACAGTCATGTTGTGTGTGGATCAGATTAGGTAATGTGCCTTTGGAAAAAGATGTTTAATGTTTTTTTAAAGGAATAATTGATATAAGCTCACAGTATAACCTTTACAGAAATATTTTTCAATTGAAGATTGTCTAAATTTTCCCCAGTTATTTTTTGCCTGGTGCTGAATGATTATTGGTACTGTAGGGGTTAAACATTGTTAAATAATTTAAAAATAAATGTTTAAGATTAAGTCATTTTAATTTGCATATGTAGGAAGTCATCTAAAAAGCTAAAGTAAAAAATAGTTGCATAATACCAGACAAGGAAGAATAGTAACTCTGTATAGAATTGAGTACAGTAATTGTTGGTACTTAACAGAGATTTTCTGGGGAATGTAAGTGCATAGAAGCAGATAATCAGTTGCTTCAGGTACGAATAATTTCTCTAAAGCAACATTATCCAAAATAGTACACTGTACATGTTTTGGATTGAAACTTCCATTAGGCCCAGCTAACATGAGCAACAATAAAATGATTTGTGGAAGTCCAAAACATATCAAAAGAAAAGAAGCGTAAGAAATCAAAGTGGTTGTCTGATGAAGCTCTTAAAATAGCAGAGGAAAGGAGGAATGCAAAAGGCAAAGGAGAAAGGAAAAAATTCAATCAATTGAATACAGAATTTCAAAGAAAAGCAAGGAGAAATAAGGAAAGCTACCTAAATGAACAATCCAAAGAAATAGAGGAAAACAACATAAGGGGTAGGACTAGAGATCTTCTTTTTAAAACATGTGGAAATCAAGGGAACATTTAAAGCAAAAATGACCATGATAAGCGACAAAAACGGCAAGGACTTAGCTGATGCAGAAGAGATTAAGAAAATGTGGAAAGAGTACACAGAGGAATTCCACAAAAAGGAACTCAACACCCCTGATAATCACAATGATGGGAACATTGAACTTGAGCCAGACATCCTAGAGAGTGAAGTCAGAAAGGCCCTAAAAAAACACTGCAAACAACAAAGCCAGTGGAGATGATGGTATCCCAGCTGAATTTTTCAAAGCCCAAAGAAAATGATGGAATCAAATTATTGCATTCTATATGCCAGCAGATTTGGAAAACACAACAATGGCCATGGGATTGGAAAGATCAGTATACGTTCCAATCTAAAAAAAAGGGTAATGCCAAAGAATGTTCAAATTATCTAACAATCGTGCTCATCCCACATGTTAGCAAGGTGATGCTCAAGATAATACAGGATAGACTTCAGCAGCACGTGGAGAGAGAATTACCAGAAGTGCAGGCTGGGTTCCAAAGAGGCAGGGGGACTAGAGACCACATTGCTAACATACGTTGGATCATGGAGAAAACAAAAGAATACCAGAAAAAAGTCTACTTCTGTTTCATTGATTACTCCAAGGCCTTTGACTGTGTTGACCACAACAAAATGTGGCAAGTAATTAAAGAGATTGGAATACCAGAACACCTTATATGCCTCATGAGAAATCTGTACAAGAGTCAAGAAGCAACCGTTAGGACAGAATACAGAATTACAGAGTGGTTTGGAATAGGAAAAGGAGTAAGACAAGGCTACATTTTGTCACCCTGCTTATTCAACTTATACACAGAGCACATAATGTGCAATGCAGGATTGGACAAATCACAAGTTGGGGTCAAAATTGCTGGGAGAAACATCAACAACTTGAGATACGCAGATGATACTACCCTAATGGAAGAAAGTGAAGAAGACATAAAGAAGCTTCTGCTTAGGTTGAAAGAAGAGAGTGCAAAAGGTAGCTTGAGACTCAACATCAAGAAAACCAAGATACAGTAATACCTCGGATAACGTTTACCTCGGTAACGCTAAAATTGCATAACGTTAAGTAATCTGGGGAGGAGAATTGGATCGAATAACGTTAAGGTCCTATGGGATGTATCGGATAACAACCGCTAAAGCCTGTGCGGTTACAATGTATCTCTATGGAGCTTTAACGTTATCCGATACATCCCATAGGATTTTATCATGCATCGGATAACACTAAAAATCGGTTAACACCAAGACTTGTGGAACCAAGTCTTAGCGTTATCCGAGGTATTACTGTAATGGCAACAGCCCTATCAGTCCCTGGAAAATAGATGGGGGAAAAGTAGAAGCAGTGACAGAGTTTACTTTCTTAGGATCAAAGCTCACTGCCAATGGTGATTGCAGCCATGAAATAAAAAGACGACTGATGCTTGGGAGATAAGCTATGAGAAACCTGGGGAACATAGTGAAAAGTAGTCATCACCTTGCAAACAAAAATTTGCATAATCAAAGCAATGATATTCCCGGTGGTAATGCATGGTTGTGAGAGCTGGATCATTAGGAAAGCTGAGCACAGAAGAATAGATGCCTTTGAAATGTGGTGTTGGAGGAGATTTTTGAGAGTACCCTGGACAGCGAGGAGAACAAATAGGTCGATCCTAAAAGAAATCAACCCTGACTGCTCCTTAGAATGTCAAATAGTAAAGATGAAGCTAAAGTACTTTGGACATCAAATGAGAAGAGAGGATTCACTTGAGAAGGACTTGATGCTGGGAAAGGTGGAAGGCAAAAGAAGGGGGCAGGAGAAAATGAGATGGCTAGATGGTTTTGTAGACTCACTGGGCACAGAGCTGGGTGAGTTGAGGATGATGGAGGACAGAGGTACCTGACGGGCAATGGTCCATAGGGTCACAAAGGGTCAGAATCAACTGTGCGACTGAACAAACAAACAAAAATATCTGAAAGGCATGAAGTTGGAAACAATTACTCTGAAGATCAGGTTTACTTCGTAGTTAAAAAAAACCAGCTTCGTGTCTTATTCTTACATGTGTTTACTAGGTTAAATTCTTTCTAGATTGTGATCCAAAATTGTAAATTCTGTTCCTGGCAATTTAGAATTGAAACAATGGACAACATCCTCTTGGCATAAATTAGATCTGGTTGCTTAAAATAATGAATTTAAACAAACTGGAAACTTCCCTATCCCCTGTCTTTCAGGTTTCAAGAAAGGCTAGGATTCTCTTTTGCCCTAGGCCTAGAGAAGCCCTTTAGAGCCTTCAAACAGGAGGAACATTTATGGTAATAGTAAGAAGTCAGTGCTGGGTTTCGTTGAAAAATTTCAATGTGGAATTGAATAGACCAGCCATTCATAAGAAGCATTAAAGTATAACAATATGGAAGATGGATGCTTCACTTATGAACTTGTTTTTCATTATGTGAAGGAAGAAATGAATTGAAAGCTGAGGAATTGTTTGTAAAGAAGCAGAATGATGGAAATGTGTGCCTGATAATTCTATTCTAACAAACAATGTAGAATATTATGTCTTTATTTGAAATATACATATCCATCATTACTTTCCTTTGAAAAGAACTTAAGTGAACATGCTTTCCAGGACAATCCTATGCAAGTCCTCTCTAACACTACACATCCGGTGGAAATAAGGGGCAAGAAAACTCTTGTACATGAATATAACCAAAATGAACTGTATGAAAATATATACAGTAATACCTCAGATAATGATTTCCCTGGATAACACTAACATTGGATAACAGCAGGGAATTTGAGGCAAACATTTGCATCGCACAATGTTAACATAACGTTTGTGCTATGCAAACTTTTGCCTCAAATTTCCCAACGTTGATCTCTGCCCCAAAGACCACAAGGCTGAGACCAGCCCTGCAGGCTTTGGGGCAGAGATCTCCACTCAGATCAGTGGTTTGTTTGTGGGGGGAGGGCATGCACACCCATTCTCCCCCCCCCCAACCAATCCAGTGATCTGATCGCACACTGGGATTGCCAGGGTGTTGGGGGAGAAACCACACATGCACGCGATCTCTCCCCCAACACCCCAACTGTCGGAAACAGTGCAGATTTGGTCCGCCAACCCTCACAGAGGCAGTAGGGCCGGCAGAGAGCCCAAAATGGGCTCTGCTGTCGTGATGGAGTTTTCCCCACCCATTCCGGGCTCTACTCTACCCCTGCCACCTCTGTGAGGGTCGGGGGACCCAATCTGTGCTGTTTCCAATGTCCCCCGACCTACCCTGGCAGTGCTGCAAGGCAAAATGCTGGGGAAAGAAGGAGTTTTCCCTGGCGTTTTGCCTTGCAACACTGCCCAGGTAGGTTGGAGGATGTCAGAAACACCGCAGATTGGTTCCCCCAACCTTGGCATGGGCAGCAGAGAGCCTGAAATGGGCAAAAAAAATTATCTCCATCATGGTGGAGGTTTTTTTCCACCCATTTCCAGCTCTCCACTACTCCTGCCACCTCTGGCAAGGTCGGGGGAGCTGATCCACGCTGTTTCCCCCGACCTACCCAGGCGCTGCAATTGTAGTGCGCGATCAGCGCTTGTGTTGGGGGGGGTTGAACAGGCCTGCGCCCCGGTTCAACCTCCAACCCAAGCGCCGATCGCACGCTGCAGTCTGCCTGCCTCTTTGGAAAGGGCAGTGGGGATTCCACACATGGAATTCCTGCTGTCCTTTCCAAAGAGGCAGGCGGATCACCCCTATGTTCCCTTTCCTCTTCGGAAAGGGAACAGGGCTTTTTTTTAACGTTGTGCAATCAATGCATAGCACAACGTTAAAAACCGGGTAACGATGAGACTTGTGGAACCAAGTCTTATTGTTATCCAAGGTACTAGTGTATTGTCTTCTGCAAGTACAGTATATTATATTCTCAACTGTCACTGGAATCCATGTCTTCCTTTCAGTTATAAGTTGGTTTAACAGTGTGAGGCTATTCCTTCATTAATTTTTATATGTATACAGTATGTTTTTGATTATTATTTTGGTTGCTGCTATGAAATAAATGTTTTTCAGCTGTCATATAAGAAAGATAAATTTGTACCATTTTGAAACATCTGTTGTGAACAATACATTTTAGCTATTTACTTGCCAAATTTTAGCTTCTTACTATTTGTAGGTAGCAGTGGAAATATATCAGCAACTAAAGTTAAAAATAATTTATTTTTGATAATGAAGAATGTTACATGTATTAAAAGAGAAAAAGAATTTCACAACCATTTAAGTTGGCTTTGAGAATGCACTTTGTACACATCTACTCAGTAAATAAGACTCAAGAGATGTGCTTCCTATGGAACCAGAAGTTATTTGATTCAGTAATCATACTGAATTATAATGTTTCAACAAATTACTGTTGGGAACATGTTGAAAGTTTTTGAACCAACTTTCTTCAAAGGGCATATGGTACTGAAAGGTAGGTTACAGATACATAAGTAAAACTTAAGAGTTTCTCCAGATAACTTTGAACATTCATATCCATAGGCAAAAGTGATGGTTTTAATATAGGGAATCAGTGACTTTGAAGATGTCTGTTTCAGCCACGGAAACAAAGAAGTATTCTCTTGTCGAGGGATAAGGCTGGCAGTGGATTGGTTTTTGGAAAGAGGCCACAAAGATGTCACAGTATTTGTGCCAGCATGGAGAAAAGAACAGTCCCGACCAGATGCTCTCATTACAGGTACTGTATATTCTCATCTGGCTTCAACAACTTGACTTTTCAAAGCCTATGACTGTACAAGTTTTGCTTCCATTATTCACCTGAACGAATGTTTGAATGAAACTGTATTATCTCCAAACTGCTATCTCCAGAATAGAGATGTGAAGGCCCAAGAAAAAACCAGAAAATTTCAGAACCCCCCCCCCACACACACACACACACATTCTTTGGAGCATTCTTTGTGATTTTTTTCTCCCTAATAAAATAGGAGTGGGGAGAGAAAATGGATTATGTTTTATTTTAGCATGATAAATAAAATATTTAAGTCAAGGTGTTCATATATTCTCAAAATCATTTTTTAAAACTTTACAGTACTGTTCAGAAAATGAGTCTGTTAAATTAGGTAAAGGTAAAGGTTACCCATGCTCGAAAGCCAGCCATATCCAGCTCTAGGGTTCAGTGCTCATCTCCGTTTACAGCCAAAGAGCCAGCGCTGTCTGCATCTGCAGACGTTTTCATGGACATGTGACAGGCATGACTGGACATGGAACTCTGTTTATCTTCCCACCAAACTGCTAATTTTTATCTACTGTTTATCTACTTGCAATTTCTTGCTTTCAAATTGCTAGATTGGCAAGAGATGGGACAGAGATGGGAGCTCACTCCATCATGCAGCACTCAGATCTCAAAACTGCTGATCTGCCAACATAGTCGTTAAGTTCAGCGTTTTAACCACTAAGCCACTTCAGTCTCTAACTGATTAAATTACATGCTTATTAATTGAATCTTAGTTCCTACCACACACTTTCCTTCCTTAATTCTTTTTATGGAAAGGGGTGCTTTATGTCTATTTGATACTGTGGAGAGTTTAAATAGTTTTAATAAAAATAAGAGATTATTATTGATTCAGTAGATTATACAGTACTGTACTCTGATTAGTGAGAAATGAACATTTTCTTCCTAGTTTGTTCATTATTCAGGTGGGCAGTCTTTAAAAATAAGGACATAATATGGATTACTAGAATTAACTACAATAGAGAGAGTAGATATAAAATATATACACATGCTGGACACACATTACAAAGGTTTGAATAATAGCCAAGGGTTTCTGGAACATTATCAAATTTAAAATGCCACAACTAAGCGGTTGTAATTTACCTTGCAGAACAGACTTTAAAATGGGGGCAGGGGTGATTTGCAGGACAGTTGACAGAGCAGATGACCTTTTGATCTTTCTCACAAAGCATTCTCAATTAACTCATTAGTAGATGTGTAATGTCAGAATGTTTATTTTGCAACTTAACAGAACCAAACTTCACAATAATCAAACTACCGTATTTGCCGGCGTATAAGACGACTGGGCGTATAAGACAACCCCCCACCATTTCCACTCAAAATATAGAGTTTGTTATATACTTGCCGTATAAGACTACCCCCTCTTCCACACACCTTCCACACACCAAATAAAATGTAAAAGAACATCAGATTTGATTTCAACATGTTAATTTATATTCAAATGCTTATGACATGCAGAAAAACTGTCACAAGGCTGTATGTTATCAAACATGTACAGTAAACATAAAACAGTGCAAGTGCAAAGTGGTACTTATTTATCTACCGTATATACATGAATATAAGCCGACATGAATATAACCCGAGGTACCTAATTTTGACCTTGAAACCCAGGAAAATAGATTGACCCAAGTATAAGCCAAAAGTGGGAAATGTAGCAACTGCTAGTGAGTTTCAGTAATTAAAATACAGTAATATTAATTATTATTATTTTTTAGAACTGTACTTGCACCACCCACCAGTGGTGGCGCTGCAGGTAAAGTGGGTGGGCAGGTCAATTGCACTGAGGCAGGAAGTGTTGCTCTAGCCTAACCTCAAGGTTTTAATTTATGAATTTGTAGGGGGATTGTTTAATTGTTTTACATTGTGTATAGTCTCTCCCCCTTTTCTGTAAGCCACCTAGAGTCAGGTTCGCCTGATTGGGGCAGGATAATAAATAAATATAAATAAATAAATAATAAAAGAAGACGCATGCCTTTTTCCTCCATCTTGGGCAAAAGGTACCAGTAAGTGAAACCCTTTCTTTTTCCCCACCAGTTTGAAAGGGAGACACAATTGTCATGTAGAGCTTCTTTCTTCATCTGGATGGTATGTAGAATGAGGTGGGTGAGCATTGGGAGGCCACTATGGGCAGCTATGTCTATCCCAACTGAAGTGCACCCGGTGTATAAGACGACCCCCCCCCCACTTGGAGGCATGTTTTTCAGGGGGGAAAGTCGTTTTATACGCCAGCAAATACAGTAACCCCATCCGGAATCTTCTGTTATTACTGTTGTAAATAGCCATACTGATTCTATGTTATTACTGGTTGTAAATAGTACACTGATTTGCAAATCTATCTGTTATACTAACCAACCATTGTGTACCTCTGAACCATGAAAACTAATTCTTATGTCTGACAAAGAGGACTTGATCCATGAAATCTAACATTAAAATACAGGAGTTAGTCTTTAAGGTGCCACAACATTTTATCCCTTTTTGTTTTGTTTACTCTCTGATATATTTGTAAGCGTGACAGTGGAGCCTGCAGTTAAAGGGAATTTATGTTTCTGTGTTAATGTGTTGCTAAATGTTAGCATTGTGCTTCCTGTGGAACCAGAATTTCTTTGATTGAGGCATTTTGGAACCAAATAATCTTGGCCTGATCTTATATATTTTTATCTCCTCTCTCATAACAGCTTAGTAGACTGAACTGAGTCTTGACTTGTTTTGATTCTTTCTGCCCTCTTTCTCAATATTTTCAGATCAAGAAATCTTACGAAAATTAGAAAAAGAGAAAATTTTGGTGTTCACCCCCTCCCGTCGTGTTCAGGGGAGAAGAGTGGTATGCTATGATGACAGGTTCATAGTGAAGTTGGCCTTTGAGTCTGATGGTATAATTGTTTCTAATGATAACTACAGGGACCTAGCTAATGAAAAGCCAGAATGGAAGAAGTTCATTGATGAACGACTGCTGATGTATTCATTTGTCAATGACAAGTAAGAAGCTTTTTAAACTTCTTGTTTAAAAATAACTTCACAAGACCTGTTTCTACATTTTAGATTCAATCACACAGTAACATTTCTGCAATGTGATTGCAGTCTTCTCTTTCTATGAAGACCAGATGCAAGTAATATTTTGTTGTTCAGTTGCACAGTCGATTTCGACCTTTTGTGACCCTATGGACCATTGCCCGCCTGGCACCTCTGTCCTCCATCATCTTCCTCAGCCTGCCCAGCTCTGTGCCCATTGCATCTACAATACCATCTAGCTATCTCATTTTTGGCCGCCCCCTTCTTCTTTTGCCCTCCACCTCTCCCAGCATCAAGGCCTTCTCAAGTGGACCATTTTTCCAATATAATTTTAATGTATGTAATGGAATGTGAAGTTCCATGTAGATTTGAAAATCTAGTTAAAAATTTTCTCAACCTCTTCTGAGACAAATGGATTGATCCTGTGCTACTAAATTGTAGGAAAAAATTTCATGCTGCTTGAAGTACAACAGACTCTTCATCCTGGTAAACAGGCTAGAGCAAGATAACTATGCTATAGTATTTTCTGAAAGCAACTAGAGCAAATCATAGGTAGAGATTCTTCAACGAAGACATTTTTATATCTGAGACTTTATAAGACAAATGCAGCAAATCATCAAGTGCAGTTCGCTTTGTTCCATTAAAGACAATATCAAGCCATTTCTGAAGAATACTGAATAGCTTTGTTTTTGTCATACATGTAAATATTGACACATGAATTTCCACGTTCTGTGTAGTGTTTGCCAAATTGGAAAAAATATTTGACAGAAACAGCAGTGCTGTAACATTTCATGTTAGAGTATTCAGATATTTATGATAAAGTTAGAAACTTTAGCTTTGAAATTTTTATTTTCAAGTCAATGTTGTATAATATTTTTTGAATAGTGTTTTTGATTTCCAACCCAGACTTTGACTGTAGTTAAGAGAAACATAAACATGACAGATCAACTCAAATTTAACTTTGAAACAGCACTAATAAGGAAGACAAATGATAATTTTGAGATATGCATCTGATTTAACACATACTCAGTTGGCATTCCATTGGAAGGGTTCACACACTGTCCTCCTGCAGATAAACGTGCAAATATAATGCAAAGTAAATAATTACATCTTTGAGCCTCTGCATGAAGCACTAGTGATTTCTAAAGAAGAGCACACACACACTTTCCTTGCCTGAGCAAGCAGGTGTTTGAATCAAACCACTGTTTCCAGTGCTTTACATATCACTTGCTTGAATTCAGACTTAGTAATGAGTAGTCTCTTTTGAATCACAGAGACAGATCGCCGATCTCTGATCAACAGGCAATCAACATAAAATTTAAATCAGTATGAAATAAATGGGAATTGTCCTGACTCTATCCCCTCTCATGATTCCTCTCAGGTGTAAAGAGATGCATCTGAACAGGAGAGCCAGAATTCTGGTTGGCTAAGGTTGAGTGGATATTTTCTACCAACTGAGGGATTTCATCTGTTCAAGCCTGTTGTTTTTCACATGTGCAAAGTTACAAAACAGGAATGGGTTCCTTGCGAATCATTTAAACTTCTGTATGAAAAGCTGAAATAGGACTTTAGAGGCTGTCTAAAAGAGTATGTTTGGGATTGGTTGAGGCGGATTGATGTGCCCTCATCAATCTGTCCCACATCCATATGCCCCATTTTGAAACCCAGCCCATTTCCTATCAGCTACAAATTGGCTGCTGAGAAGGAAAATACTCTTTGGATACAAGAATTGCACCCAACAACGTTTTGCTCCTACCCCAAATCTGAAGTGGCTTTTAAAAAGCTGTTCTATATCAGCCTGGGAGTGCCAGTATAAACAAGCCGTTAGTCTCACTGGCTTATATCTTGCTGATTTCTAAGTAAAAATAAAGTTGCATTATTTCCCTTCTGATCATATCACACATTGCTGCTTTAGATCTCACTGTGTGGTCTTTGCTTTTTCAGAATACTGTGTAGAATACATGGGAAACATCACAACTTAATTATTTAATTTTATACTCTTTAGATTCATGCCTCCTGATGACCCTCTAGGCCGTCATGGCCCAAGTCTGGATAATTTTCTACGGAAGAAACCTATTGTGCCAGAACATAAGAAGCAACCGTGTCCATATGGTAATTGTATTTGATTGAGTTATATATTTTAAAAAAATTTAATTTAATTTTAATTTAATTTTTGAATTTATATCCTGCCCACTCAGGAGAACCTGACTCAGGGCGGCTTACATAATCATAAAAAACATATACAGTACAATAAATACAATATAAACAACAAATCAATCAATATACAGTAACCAAAATACACAGTAAATACAAAGTAATAACATATCATATGGTATACAAAATTTGATCAGAAACACATAAGCCACAATGTCATGTCATCATAGAAACAATATACAGTACATCATACATCATTAAAGTGCAAAGAGAAAAAACATTTCAAAGCCTGACATAACATTACAAAGCCGCAGTAAAGTTCATAAAGCCGCCAAGCCCGAACAGCTGCTGACACTTCTCCCTCTGCGCGGGCGGGGCAGGCAAAGCATTGTATTTTAAGCTGGCTGGGCAGCACAGCAGGTCCCGCTCTCCCCGGGCCAGACCAGGCAAGAATGGGAATCAGTTGGACGGCTGCGGAGTGACCTTTTAAGCCTTCCAGCCCTGCCACAGCTTGAGTCCCCTCTCCCCTAGTTGGACAGGACAAGATAGAAAGCGAGGGTCTATTGGGCGGCGGCTGAGCATTCTTTTAAGCCTGCCAGCCCCAGCACAGCTGAGTCCTCTCTCCCCTGGCTGGACAGGGCGAGAGAGAAAGCGAGGGTCCGTTGGACGGTGGCTGAGCGTTCTTTTAAGCCTGTCAGCCCTGGCACAGCTGAGTCCCCTCTCCTCTGGCCGGATAGGGCGAGAGAGAAAGCGAGGGTCCGTTGGGCAGCAGCTGAGCATTCATTTAAGCCTGCCAGCCCTGGCACAGCTGAGTCCCCTCTTCCCTGGCTGGACAAGGTGAGAGAGAAAGCGAGATAAATGATTTGGCTCTGTATAAAAGCTGTTACAGGATTTATTAGATAATAGGTTCAATGCAGATTATGTTCCTGCTGCTATTTCTTTCATTGGGAGACAATCTCAGAACCAAAGTATATTTTAAGATCTGTGATCCACAAAGCCAATATGGTTGAATGGTTACTATGTTGTGCAGACCTAAATTGGAATCCTCACTAAGCCAAGGATGCTTTTGGAAGTATTATACAGTAGAACCCCAGAATAGCTGGGTAGAAAGGCAAGGTTATCCTGCTATGATTATAGAGTAGATCATACTGCTAGCAACTCAACGCTGGGTACAGGCAGCAGTTAACTAACCTGACAACCTTGAGGACTAACGGCCTTGGATGACAAAGTCCACAGAGAAGGATGATGGTCCTCAAATGGATTAAATCCCACTTGAACCCATCTTGATGGAGGGCAGCAGGTTCATCAATGCTGGCCTGGGTCTGGTGGGGACTTTGCGTGCCAAAAGGGCTCAGGACCAGAAAGTGGTTCACTGAACTAGAAAGGCCACTGCATTATGTTCTCAGGACAGTTATCATGGCTGATCGCCATGATGATTGCCAAGATTCAGATACAGAAGAAGAAGAAGAAAAGAATATCAATTGATGAATAACTAGCTGCTCTGAAACTGTATGTGTGCATCCACGGGTGTCCAGTTAATAATGCCATTTCTTTTTTAAAATAATTTATTTAAACACAAAAACATCATTATCACATACACCAACAAATCATACAAATTTACATCAACAAAACAATTCACTCTGTGCTCCCAACCCCCTCATAGGACTTGTGCTTCCAATTTGTAATTATTTCACTTCTATTGACAATGTTGTATATGTTCATGCCCGTTTCCCAGAAAGTTGTATACTCTTGTCTTGGTTTTGTTCCTTTTGCTTTGATTAGTACATATTCTATAAAATCTCCCCAAATCTCTTTAAAGTTATTTCTCTTTGTTAGTCATGCCATTTCTGACCTAACTGCAGGAAGTTTAATTAACTTGAATGCCTCCTCCATTGTCTGTAATTCAGTGTGTGCAATAACTTGCTGATTTATCTTTAGTCTTTCGCCTAAAAACCTTCAACACTGCTATATCATGTAATTATCTCTATCTTTCCCTTTTGTTTGCTTACACCATCAAACAACAAATGTACACAGGAAAGAAATGCACTTATGGACACAAGTGCAAATATTACCATCCGGAAAGAGGAAATCAGCCTCAGAGGTCAGTAGCTGATGAACTTCGTGCCATGTCTAGGAATTCAGCTGCCAAAGTTGCTAGTGAAGGAGGCCTGGTGAAAAGCAACAGTGTTCCTTGTAGCACTAAGATTGATAGCACTTCAGATCTCAAGCGAAGTACTCCAAAGAGGCAATCAGATCCCAGTATAAGAACTCAAGTCTACCAAGATTTGGAGGACAAGCTTCCCACCAAAAACAAATTAGAAACCAGGTCTGTACCTTCTTTAGTTAGTATACCGAGTACTGCTGCTGCAAAACCCCAAAGTACTGCACCTTTAAGCAATGGCCTTCCATCTGGAGTTCATTTCTCACCTCAGGATCAAAGACCACAAGGACCATATCCTCAAGTGATGATGGCAACCAAAAATCATGGAACGCCAATGCCTTATGAGCAGTATCCCAAATGTGACTCTCCTGTGGATGTAGGTTACTACTCTATGCTGAATGTTTATTCAAACTTAAGTCTGTCTGGTCCACGAAGCCCTGATAGACGTTTTTCTTTAGACACAGATTACAGAATTAGTTCTGTAGCCTCCGATTGCAGTAGTGAAGGGAGCATGAGTTGTACCAGTAGTGACTCCTACATGGGCTACAATGATCGATCCTACGTGAGTTCTCCTGACCCCCAGTTGGAAGAGAATTTAAAGTGCCAGCATATGCATCCTCACAGCCACCTCAATTCACAGCCCTTCCCACAGGGCTACCATGATACACTAACTAGGGTTCAGAGTTACAGTCATGAAGAACCAAAGCATCATCACAAATCTCCACTTCCATACATGACTGCCCATGCTCAGCATCCCAATGTTGGCGCTCGCTCCAGTTGTCCTGGTGACTACCCTTCGCCTCATAGTTCACCATTTACAAAGAACATGCATCCAGGGAGATCTCTCATGTCTACACGAGCAGACAGTATATCAGACTCACGTTTGTATGACAATTCTCCACTAAGACAAAGAAAATTGTACTCTGGCCAAAATGGACTGAGTAGTTGGGATAGACAAGGCTATGGAATGGATGCGTATGGCTATCGTCAGACTTACTCCTTGCCCAGTAACCCTACACAGCCCTGTTATGAACAGTTTGCCTTCCAAAGCTTGCCTGAGCAGCAAGATCAACCTTGGCGAATACCTTACTGTGGGATGGTTCAAGATCCACTGAGGTATCAGGACAATCGAGAGAAAGTCTATGTAAACCTGTGCAACATTTTCCCCCCTGATCTTGTGAGAATTGTTATGAAAAGGAATCCACATATGACAGATGCTCAGCAGCTTGCTGCAGCCATTTTAGTGGAAAAATCTCAGCTAGGGTATTGATGGTGTTGTTGTTGATGATGATGATGATGATGCATCTTTGTGGTGTCTATTAGTTCAGTTTCAGCTATAATGCTGAGGGAGGTTTGCTACAATAGCATTTATGATCCCCTTCTCAACAAGGAGATTATATAGTAATCCATTTATGTGAAATACTGTGCCATGGAATCTGTATATACAACCCCGTGCAGTAGAAGCAACAAGCTTGGTGTTAAATAGCCATGCAATTTATTTTTTTAGAAAATCATGACTGGAAGTTCTTTCCAGTGTAATATATCTGTGGGCTCTTTGGTGCATTGGGGTTTTTATATGCAGCATTTTTAATACCGATACATGTTTATTAAATTATTAGATATTTTATTTTTTAAGAGTAGAACAGTTTTTTAAGCAGCAGGTAAGTGAAGTGGATTTTATGCACCAAATGTTTTTTCAAGCCAAGCTTACTAAGAACTGTTTTATTTTCTTTGCAATTATTTAATTTTATTGTGTGATCTCTTTTGTAATGTAATCATTTTATTTATAGAAAACAAAGGTCTCTACAGCACTGATTTTATTTTTTTAAGCAATGTTTGAGTTACCATTTTTAGTACTGAAATGGGTAACACTATGTTAGTACTTTATAGTATGGCACTTTTTAATTTATTTGGGTTTGAATATAATTGGAATTATTTGTTGATTACTACTGATTATGGTGCAAGCTGAAGCAATCAGTTGAAGTGATAAACCTGATATTAATTTATTATGTAGAAGGCAAAAGCCTTATGTACAAGATTTGAAGATAAGCTTATCCAACTCATAACTGTCCAAAATTAGGCCACCAATATATCAGTTTAGGCAACAGCCTTATCCAACTGATGTTCTGTTCATCAGAAATGGCAATGAAATTGAAATTTGTTTTTAAAATGTCTTATGCTCTTCTGATAAATGTACAGGTATACTGGACAAAATAGTTCTGGTTTTTTTATAACATAAAATACTTGATTTGAAAGAAACCAATTGTTCTCAATGCAACTTTTGTATATATGATACTGTATATTTTTCATGCTGTTTATCAAGGCAGGCCTGAGAAGGTTTATGTTTTTTATTGGAGAATATGCAACATTTTATTAGCTGCACTGTAGTTGTAGTGTTGTAGCTGAGAACATCCTTTTCTTTTCGAGAAATATTGGCCAGGGTCCAGGTGTGATGGTGTACTGACAAAAGCTGTTTCATCATCAAAACCGAGCCTAGAACCGTTTCCAATCATGCAGTTCCTCTTCCAGCAGACCTTCAGAATTTGCTCCAGAAGGCTGGAAAACTCTTCAGAGCAAATTTTTGAGGCATGTGGAAAACTATGGGGAGGAGTAGAAGCAGCAGCATCAGCAGAAGTACATTAACACAGTACTGGAACCTGGCCTGTGTCGGTGTCCTCAGAATTGTCTATCTGGCCCATTTTATTGTGAAGACTTAATTCTTGCCAGAAACAACACTATTGTAGAAATAAATTAGATTGTCTCTTTTCGTATTGGTAAGGCATATTTCTGGTTTCAGCTTATGGGTTCTGCAAGCTCTTTGAAAATGTAATTTTACATAGATAGATTAGTAATAAATCTTGATTTTCATAGGCATTGTAGTCAGCTGCTTATAAACCAGGATTCCCTGCAAAGCAAGACACTGTGATGATTTTCTAGTTTACAGTAGTACAGTATTGTTGTTGATAACTGTGTGGACAGCTGAAGCATGATAACCCTGTACAACCAGAAAGTACCTTTTACTGTTGATACAAATTGTATCTTTAACTATGGAAACTATTTTGATTTATAGATAATAACTTTTAAGACATAAGCACAATTGTGTAAAGATAATTGTAGACTTTGGGGCAACATTTTATCTCTCTCTTTTTTTAAAAAAACATAGTTTTTGAGACCAAAACTTGCATAAAGGCAAACTCTGGGGCCAAAATCCATTTGAAGAATAACAATTCATGCAATGGTAATCATACACTTTCCTCCTTTCTTGGACTTTTTGTGAGCCACTCTGTTGTGTAACTGTATTAGGATTCATTGCATGATGGACTCCAAGGACACTGCTTGCATTTCTTGCAGAATTACCCTTATGTAACCATGTATGTTAATAGGATTTTGGCCATGGATTCTTACATTCTACACATATCCCCACTGTTTAGAGATTTGTCTCCTTGTTCTTTTATAGAAATGTTTTGCTAAATCTTTGTCTAAAACTGATAAAATGCTGCCTTAAAAGAATGTCCAAGCACCTTTTAAATAAGAAAACATTTTTCACTACTTGTACAACACTGTGTGTTGCAAGAAGTAGGATTTTGGAATACAGTAGATGCTCCTGCAAAGCATTGTGCTTATAGAAATATCCAACAATCTGAACTATGTTCAGCAACTTTAAACTTGGGTCACTCTTTTTGTTGGCTGATGGGAAAGGAATTCACTACTTTAACACAATCTTTCTTGACCTAGTGCTTTTCAAACATGGCAGACGACAATTGAGCTTATGTGGTTTGTAGTCCAATACATCTAGAAGATACCAGCTTGGGAAAAAACGAGTTCTGGAGGACACCAGCTTGGAGAAAAAGTGTGTTAGGTTTGTAAGCTTTTCTGAAGACATCAAGTTCTGTTCTGCCCATGTCCATAAAGAAGAACATATTTTGCTGTACATTTCTTTCCTCCTCTTCAGCACCAATGTTTTCTCTCTAGACAAACTAATATTTTAGTGGTGAGGTTGTACACTGCCTGTTTCTTCCTTTGCAAACTTCCTCCACTATTTAAATGACTAAGACTTTCACAAAAATATGTATGTTGCAATGAGCTTCTGCGTGTTTCTTATGAAACTTTTCTATGGGCAATATGTTTATGGCTTATATTATGTCTTGTTTATGGTTTCTGTCATTGACTTTGAATTTCTATGAATTCCCAGTCCATTATTTATGTCCTTTTCTAAGATAATGGGGATCCTGTCACTGTGAGTGTAGAACAGAACAGAATAATTTCCTATTGTAGATTCTCAGTTAGGTTGCAGTCTGAGACCCAATCACATCCTATAGACCAGTGATGGCAAAACTTTGGCACTCCAGGTGTTCTTGGACTTCAATTACCAAAAACCAAAGTCAGCAATCTTGCTGATCAGGGCTTCTAGGAATTGAAGTTCAAGAACACCTGAAATGCCAAGGTTCGCCATCACTGCTATAGACTCTGGAAAGGGTTTTGATTGTGCACTGTGTGCTACAGTGAAGTAAACTTCTCCCATTCATATGGAATGTGTAATTAAATAATATCACGAAAAAACAAAGTTCATATCTTCAGTGTTAACTGTGATCACTATCACATAACCTTTTGCTTTGGCCTTCCTTGGACTCTATTAAAAGAACAACCAACTCGTAGTTGCACTATATCACTGGAACTGTCTGCTAGGGAAACCTTTTCATGTTTGCTTCTAGACTTTATCGGGTATTCCAGGTCTGCCATAAGTGTCTCCTTTTCCTCAGAAGAAATGGATGGTTTGATTCATTCCTAATCTTCCATTTCCCGACCTAAATAGATCCATTTAGTTCCTCTCTTTGTTACCATGTCCCAAATTAAGATTCAAGTGCACCTTCTAGCACAAGTTTGAAGTACCTAACAATATCCAGATGTTGTTAGGCTGCAGCTTCCATGAGTGCCCACCCTGCTCTCAAATCTACTTTAATACTTTACAGAAATGATATGCAACTGTGAACCGGTAATAGTAAGGCGGTGCCAGATGTTTTACGTTCATTTTTAATGCCTACATAGTATGAGATCTAAACATACATGCTGCATGACTGGAAAACACTCCCAAATCACAGTGAGGAATGTAGAGTTTTTTATCCTGACAGATGCCTTTTGTACTTCATGGAATGCCAACCTAACTAGATGTAGGGTATTCCTAAACCTTTGAATCCACACTTTCACAACTATGAAGTTAAAATATGCTATATTAATTCAGAGATCACAATCTGTAACTGATCAGAATAGATGGATATACTTGTAGTAGGAAAAGTATAACTGTGAAAATGAGACCATGTTGTTTGTTCATGTTATGTGAAAGCAACAAAAGTTTAGTATTTAATTTATAGACAAGATTGTATATAGTTATACAACATTCTGTTTATATATTGAATATCCAACTGTAGCTCTCATTTTTAGATTTAGCTCAAACAACTGGATAAAACATTTAAATGATTAAATGCACATTTGATGCACTGGCATATGACTAGTATTTAGATTTTAAAACCTATCAATATGGGATACCTTTTTTTTTCTTTAAAGAAAACAGTGACAACTATTTTCCACAGTGCACTCTTCTGTATTGTCCTAATTAGCAATGCCCTGTTACCGTAAATCAGGGATTCTCAACCTGTTGCCCACAGGGCAAATGCAGCCCAAGGTGCCATTTCATGTAGGGCCCCCACCGCTTACACCACGCCAGGAAGTGCCATGTGGTGGAGGAAGGGCAAAATGGCCATCCGGTCCCCAAAGCTGTCTGAGGCAGTGTGACCAGGCCCCCGGCTTTAAAAGGTTGAGAACTCCTGCTGTAAATGTTAGTTATGTCAAGAAAGAGCATGTAGTTATAATTACACTGAAATTAGATTTTAAATCTGCAAAACATCGTAATGTTAGTCATGTTTCTGCATGGGTCTGGCCTTTCTGTGAAATATTTTTTTCTTCTGATACTGTGGAATTTTTCTCCCATTTAAAATAACAACTGTCACAAATTGCATATTCTTATATAATAGCCTTTTACCATCTTCTTCCCTTCCAATAATAGGTAGCTACTCAGATCCATAAAAAGAGGAATATCCTGACTCAGTGATGCAGTTTGAGATGGAAAGGAGAGTGAAGCGAGGTGGTCTTAGAAAGAGGAAGGCATTCTGCCCAAAAATGCAGATGCCATTTGCAGTTCAGAAGTGCAAAACTTAATCTGCTCTGTCCCAGGAAGGCTTTTACAACGTGTAAGAGCATAGAAAGCTGTTTTGTAAGAAGCAAAACTAAAAAAAAAAAAAAAGCACATGTGCCAGATTTCTTTCAAACACAGTCATGAAACTATTCATCTTGTCCAAAGAAAGAAACAAATTTCCCTGTTGCAATATTTTCATTTATTTCTTCCAAATCTGTAAAAATTGAGTCGATGCTTATTCATAATTAGACATTCCAAAGATTTAAACTTAGCTCAATTCAGTTTGGATCCAACTCTGTTTACCACCCCACAGGCCCCACCACCCTTACCTGACAACATGTTCAGTGTATTTATTTGCTACGCTGCCTGCTAGGTCTAGTTTAAGTTTTGAGAGTTTTATTTCTTCTAATGCCTGATGTGCTGTGTCTATTATATGAAAACGGATGTGGTTATGAAAAGGTATCTTAATTTCCTTTCCCTTATTTATGTGAAATTGTTAGGCATCCATATTTTAGGAGCCTGGCCTTTGACATGAAACATGACTGAATTGTATTTTCATGTGTGCCATTATTCTGCTTTTAATGTGACTGTCCTGTTGTCCTGCCTTTGTCATTTCTCTCTGCCCCCCTCCCCCATCATTCTCTTTTAGACTTTCCTTTCTCATCCCACATTCTTCTGCCTATCTGGTTTCCAGTCCTTTAACACTTGTTTCCCGCAAGTTACCCACTTTCTGGTGGCTCTTTAGTTCCCTTCCTGAGAGTTTATTCTCTATTATACTTCTATCAGGTAACATACCCATAGCCATGTCCGCTCTATTCCTTCCCTGAAATATGAAAATATCAAATGTCTATTTTATTCAAATGCTTTATCTTTATTTTAGAAACAGTATAGAGAAATGTTTACTTTGATATATTGCCTGCCTGGGAAGGTATTTAAATGCTTGCATCTTATAATGGAGAAAGAGAAGGACTACCCTTACTTCCATTTTTAAGGGGATGGGGGATATTTAATGTACAATAACTCGAAGCAAACATATTTTTGTTATACTGTATATTTATTTTAAACAATATCAATTTGTGATCTGCCTTTTTTTACTCTGTAAATGGCAGAAATATTAGAGAGTATGTGTGTGTTATACACACACCATCTATGTAATCTCAAGTACAGATGGGTTTGCATTTAGCAGTTTTAAGTGAAGTTATTTTGATAGAGTTTTAATTAAACTTGAAGGCCACAGTGAGACCTGCTACAATGATAAAGTAATGTACTGTACATTTCTGCAACTAGTCTTACATATACCAGCAAAAGTCAACTAAGGTAAATTGTTGCTGCTTGTTAGGAGTAGGCACTAAAATTCCTTCATTTGTACCATGCATGTAATGGTTCACGATGAGGAATACAAGTGTTGACTCCTTAATTTGCTGAAATTCATTCTAATGATTTGTGTAACTTTACATAATACTGACATACTCAAGTGGTACGATCCTGCACGATGAATTAATTATAACGAATGTTGAACACAGTTACTAAAGCAAAACAGAAGTTAAAGTAAACATTCTTATATTAATAAAATCAAGTACAGTTGTACCTCGCTTAAAGAGCATAACGCGTTCCACAGGATTGCTCTTTAAGCGAGTTTGCTCTTTAAGCGAAACACCATTGTAAGTGACCAATTGTGGGGGAGGGGGGAATGCGAACCCCGATTTATTTGTTAAGCGAGTTTTTGGTTGGTTTTATTTGTTAAGCGAAATGAACATTCAGAGAAAATTCTGCTCTTTAAGCGAGTTACTCTTTAAGCAAGGCACTCTTTATGCGAGGTTTGACTGTATTCCGTTTTTAGGTGAGTATATAATTGCCGGTTAAGTGATGACAGTATTAAATGAAGTTGTAATAGTTCTACATGGAACACCATTATTTTTGTGGCATCAACTTTATATTTGTAAAAATCCCCAGGGTATAAATATGCCCATTAAGTTATATGAGGTTGGATTTTGTCTTTGGAAGTGTTTTGTTAATCAGAGACCCCATCAGGTTTAACCACATATAATACAGTTGTCCCAGACTGATAGTTCCTTGAGGGCATTCCTAAAAAATTGTAATTGCTAACAGTGCATACATTCATATTAGCACTACAGCTGGAAGGGTCAGGATGGCTGTCTGAATTAACAGTGTGACACAGTATGACTGCATTTTAGTCTTCAGAATGGACTTACTGAAGTATCTCATTCTGCACCTATGCAAATGTAAACATTTAAGATCATCCAAGTTTGGCTTTTCTTTTGATCTATTCAGTCCCCAATTTTAAAAAATTAATAGCCTGAAACTGTGTAAAGACAATTATTTCTAGGGGTGAAAATCAGAAAGTGTTTGAATCACTTAGATTCTTAAATTACTGGTTGTCTGCCGAGCTGCATTTTCTTTTATTTCATCTGTTTGAATGTTATTGTTAATTTTGAAACAAATGTTTGAAGGAAAGAAGCTTGAATGTGTTTGAAACATCTGGAGAATTGTTAATCACCCTTTTCACTGTACTTTATTCACATCTAGTAATTCAGTATTTGGGCCACTTGAAAATAATGACAAAGCATGTACATGGATTCTATTCTTGGACAACAATTAAAATGTCTAGGTTTTCCTGTTATTGTTGGGCTTTTTGTTTCATATCATTTACACTTCTAGAACAGCATACAGCAATAAAAGCACATTCAATTTATAATGAAACATGCATTTATTTAGTTCATTTGTTTGGTTGAGTTGCCATCTCTTAAAGAAATTCCCCAAATCTAAAATTATTCCATTTTAGACACTATCCATGAATGGTAGAGTGTTAGCTTATTTTGAATTATGATTAAATTTATTACAGTCTGAAGATTTAATTTAATTTAATTTAATTTTTAGACTTTTATGCCGCATCCTCTCACAAAAGCGACTCTGGGCAGCTTACAGGGATACAAGATACAGTTACAAATTACACATGATCAAATAACATCATACTACGGATTAAAAATCATCACAATTTAGATAAACCCAGAACAATAAATACACAATTAATTAAAAGATTTGGCTATAATTACCAAAATACTAAAAAACATTTAAAAGTTAAAGTTAAAAGTTTAAAACAGCGATGTTTTAAAGATGTAGTAGCTGTTGGCTTCAGTGTGTTTCAGTGGAGTGCAAGAGTGGGTAGTCTTGCCAAAATCCTGTTGAGTTTTTCATGCTGGTATAATGGCATCGATTCCCAAGTACTGCAGGATAAAATGAGCTCCTGTCTCTGTCCCAGCTCCTGCCAACCTAGCAGTTTGAAAGCAAGAAATTGCAAGTAGATAAATAGGGACCACTTCAGTGGGAAGGTTAAACAGTGTTCCGTGCGCTGGAATGTCTAGTCATGCCTGCCACATGACCATGGAAACGTATGCAGAAGCAGGCTTTGAAATAGAAATGAGCATTGAACTCTAGAGTCAGATACGACTTTCTTTTGAGCAAGGGAAACCTTTGAGCATTGATCTCACTGGCAAATTACTGCAAGGTAAGACGTTAGTGTAGGCATTTGCTCTGCTAACTACTTGTTATGCCCAGTGTCTACACCCATGGTTCCCAACGTGGGGCACACACAACACGGGGGCAATTTGATTTTTAAGGGAGGGCAATTGGAAGCTTGTTAATTACCTTTTAGGCTTCCTTCATGTGAATAGCAGTTCTGTTTTTGAATAATAGGGATTATAAATCACAGGGGGAGGGTATCAGGATTTTAAAGATGCTTAGGTGGAGCATGGCCCAAAATTTTTTGGGAACCCACTGGTCTACACTAACTTGTTTGGGAATTCACCAACAAGATATACAACAGTGGCAGTACATTAACCTTTATGCTTTCCTTAGTAGAAAATGCTGTTAACTTGAGATACAGCTGACCACATAACAACTAAGATTGAATAGGAAGTGGCTGGCATTGTTTTGTCATCAGTGCTTTACTAGCACTTGCTGGGAAAAGTTGATTTTTGGAGGGACTTACTGTATATATGGGACAGCAGTGGCTTAGTGGTTAAGGCACTGAGCCTGACAACTGGAAGGTCAGCAGTTTGAGAGCCAAGTGCTGCACGACAGAGTGAGCTCTTGTCTCTGTCTCAGCTCCTGCTGACCTAGCAGTTTGAAAACAAGAAATTGCAAGTAGATAAATAAGTCTCGCTTTGGCAGGAAAGGTAACAATATTCAGAGCGCTCTGGTGTCTAGTCATACCTGCCATATGACCGTGGAAATGTCTGCAGATTCGGACAGTGCTGGCTCTTTGGCTATAAGCGGAAATGAGCACCATACCCTAGAGTCAGATACGACTGGTTTTTGAACAAGGGTGACCTTTACCTTATTCTATATATAGGTCATGGCTTGATATCTCAAAGACTCCTTTGGTGAAAATATGATTGATGGGCAAGTTAAAACATATTTAGCAACCAGTAAATAGCACTGTGACGGTACAGCTCTGTTTCTGGAGTTATCAATGAAATACACAATAAACAAAATGATTTAGCACTTTAAAGACTAACTGCTGTAGTTAGTCTTTAAAGTGCTACATTTTTGTTTTTATTTTGTTTACTCTCCGATATGCTTGAAACAGATTAACATGGGTACCATTAAAAAAAACTTCTATCACTGTTTCTGTTCTTCCTTTTATTGCTTCCATTACTATAAATAGCACCAGTGTGTTTTTCTTTTCTTGGCATGTTGACCAGCTTTCCTCCCACATAACACCTGGGTGGAGGAAGGCTGAACACAGGCTTAGCATCCTTTCTTCCAACCCTCGCCAAACTAGAACATTTCTGATGACAGCTAATATCGACAGGCCACAAAACACTTTTTTATGCTTTCTGCTTTCCTGACGTGAGTTTGCTCATTAAATTTGAATACTGCTGTGCTTCCCATCCAAGCTGAGTTGAGGACTCACCCATATAGAGTAATGGGAAGACAGAGGAAAAGTGAGGCCATAGAACCAAATGATCAAGGTTTTGCCTGCATTGTGTCTAGGTTTAGGCCTGGAAGTGCTTACAGGTCTCAACTGCTATTATCACTTCCTTCTGGCAGTTTTCAGCCCACTTGTTTCTATTCCATTTGGGCTGGAACAAAAGAGAATAATTTAGCCTTTAGCTCTTAGTTCTCTGGCTAGCAGGGAGGTCAAACTGTCCGGCCTGCACTACAGCCATGGGTCAATTTCTTAGGTCTGATGAATCTTTGCCTTGAGGGCAAATAGGCCCAGCTGTTTCAACATTTCTAACTCAGGCAGTTTTTAGTTACTTCATCTTGTGAGGTCTCCGCACAAGTAACAGAGCACAATGCATTATTTCTGCTCCATTTTTCTTTTCAAAATAGCTTTTGAGATCCTCTAGGGCAGTGACTCCAACATAAATCTTTAGAGTATCTCAGATAGAGCAGAATTCATTCAGCCATTCTTTTTCGACTGAGTTTAACTATGTAGTCCTTTGGTACAATTCAGTATTAACAAGGCACTTAGCAGGAGGAGTGGGATGGTGGTGTTATGTTAGGTAGAACTCCTATCAGAAACCCACTATTTAAAAAAATTAGAAAGCTAAAGGCAAATGTGTCTGCTGCTACTGAAGTTGGTCTTATAAGGGTCTGAAGAGATTGCAGAACTAAAACATAGTCAATGAATCTCCAGAAAATGAACAGATCCACAAAATTCGCATTAAAATATAACAGTCTTTAAGGTGCCACAGCACTTTTGTCTTATTTATTTATTGTTCTTTTTCTAGTAGGAAGAGACATATTAATTCTTATATACTGTCAATTTGAGTCCAACTCATGACTGTCAGGGTTTATTTGGTACAAAGCACTCAAATTTGGTTGACCAATTCCAACTTCTGTTGGGACTGTGAGACCATACAGCTGCTTTTAACTTCCTACAGTAGCTTTCTTAAGTATGTTGGACTAGAAATGATGTTCCATGTGCTTTGAAAGAGGAGGGCTGCCCAGTGCTTCACAGAAGGGTTCGTTTCACTATCCATTAGGATCAGTGGTGGGCATCAGCAAGTTTGCACCAGTTTGCCAGAATCGGCAGCAGAAATTCTGGCTGGCCCCAGCCATCCAAATTTTGAAATAAAGTAGCCCTGATTTGGGTGCAACGCAGGGCTTCCCCCCTAGCAATGCCCACATAACACGCCCACAGTGTGGTATTAAAAAAGTTTTGAGCCCACCGATTAGGTGCAAGCGTCGCCTCCAGCACTTGCAGGCGGTTCTGACAATTCTTGAGGGCGGCTTTAGAAAAGCCCTTGCAGACAGCACAGGTTTGGACAGCGTGATGTTCCCCCAAACAACGAAGGCACCACGCGTGTCCGTCCGAACTGGGGAACTTCACGTTGCAGGATGGACACTGGTTAAATGCTGCGGTGGCCATCCACTGAAGTAGATGGCTGCGAAGAAAAATTGTCCCGGCCGGGAGGCCCCAACACGAGAAGACGATTGAGGTAAATTTACCTCAGAAAGTCTTTTTTTAAAAAAACGGTGGCCGAGGGAAACCTCCGGTCACGCGAGGACCAAGAGGTTGGAAGCCTCCTGGTCCGGAAAAAATTGTTGTAGCTAAAAATTGAATATATGAGGTAAATCTCAAGCAAACAAACACACAGCTCTCTTAAGGCTCCTGCTCGCACAGCGGAAAAAAGAGAACTGAGGGAGAAGCCCGAAATGGCGCCAGAGGCGGTTGGGGATGGTGAGCGGTCCTAACTTCAAATATTTTGTCCAATCAGCTTTTCAGCTCCGCTCGGGCTCAGCGCAGGCGCAGAACCCATTAGTGTGCATTCCCAAACAACACGAAGGAGAAGTGGTTGTAATGGCCAGACATGCACCCCACCACACATACCCAGCAGCTGTCAGGGCCAAGATATCCCAAACAAACGCCACGGGCCCAGGATCATTTTGCTTGCACACAACTTTTCTTAAGGTGTCAGCAGCTGCTTCCACAGCCTATGAGGGCTGAGTTAAATTCACTAGCCCCTTGGGCATCTTTTCCCAATCCAGATATCTCCACTGGGTTTCCCTCAAGGTAGTATCCTGGGAGGCAGGGGTGAGAATGAGAAACAAGCCTTCAGGTGTCCCAAGCTTGTAGAAACAGATATAAGGTGGCAAACTCTGCAGTTTACCCAGTGATGGGATGTCAAAAATTTTACTTCTCCACCGTGATGTCATCACAGTGTGGGTGGAGCTAACGTCATGACATCATGGGCGGAGCCAATGTCATGATGTCATGACATTGCAGGAGGGGCCAAATAAAAAAATAAAAGATTAATAATAATAATAATAATAATAATAATAATAATAATAATAATCACACAAGGTGGTTCCCCTCAAAAACTGCTACCGGTTCTCCAGGACACTGGGAAAAGTTACTACCGGTTCTGGCGAACTGGTGCAAACCTGTTACATCCCATCACTGAGTTTACCTTAGCCCGGCTTGGGTGCTTCTCACTTGCCTTTCGCTTTCAGTGCTTAGAATAGAACAGGAGCTGCTCCAGGGGAAGGAAGGGGCTTCGTTTTCATTTTTTTACTTGTATGCCACCCCACTTGCCAAGCAACTCTGGGCGGCTAACAAAAATACAAAATATACAGTAACAAAACAATATATCACAATTACAAGATATCACCTCACAAAAACATTTCAAAACATCCCCAATCACAGTTACAAAATATTAAGTCGTCATAAAAACACTTCCAACTCAGCAAGTGCCTCCTCCTACAGCTCTGCTTCTTCCTCAACTGGTGTAAGCAAACCTCCTTCCTGGCTGCTTTTGCCTGCTCTTTTATCCCTCTCTTCCAGGCCTTGCTCAAATGCCTCTGACTGAGCAACTATGGGAGGAGCACTCATGCCTTGCTCCTCCCCTTTCTCACTCTAGGACTAATAGTTGTTACAGTTCAATAATACCTGTACTTGGAGGGCTGTTTCCCCCCCCCCCACATCCCAGTAGAGTGATGGCGAACCTTTTAGAGACTGAGTGCCCAAACTGCAACCCAAAACCTACTTATTTATCGCAAAGTGCCAACACAACAACAGGGGAGGAAAGAGATGCTCCCATTGGGCTGCTGGGCAGAGGAGTAGGACAAACTCTGTGCTGGGGTGACTGCACGGGTGTCCACAGAAAGGGTTCCGAGTGCCATCTGGGGCACGTGTGCCATAGGTTCGCCACCACTGTACTAGTATAAACCAGTCTATTGATGCAGAATGATGAATTTGTATTCTAACACATTTCGAAGACTGTTATGTGCCATCATGTCAGGATTCAGTGCTCATCTCTGTTTATAGCCTAAAGAGCCAGCACTGTCTGTGTTGACAGATGTTTCTGTGGACATGTGGCAGGCATAACACATAGAATGCTGTTACCTTTCCCACTAAAGCAGTGCCTATTTATCTTCTTACAATTTCTTCCTTTTCAACCACTAGGTTGACAGGTGCTGGGACAGAGAAAGGAGCCCACTCCATTGAGCAGCACTCGGGTCTCGAACTGCTAACCTGCTGACCTTCCAGTCATCAAGTTCAGTGTCTTAACCACTAAGCCATTGCAGTCCTTCTAAATAGAACCGGCTTGTAACAACCATAATAGAGCTTTACCAAAGTAAGTGAGGTATTTAAGGAACTACATCACTCTAGGTAGAAGACTGGTCTCTGTTAAAACCACCTAGTCCACATGCCGATTTCCACATACAAAATGGTTACAGACAAGAAGAGTTGAGTCATTCAGTAGCCATACAAGCATGAAAGATGCATTTATTCAAATACTTTTTGCAGATACAATTTACAGTACTGTATGTCTCTGTACATATAATATGACTGTTTAAAACAGACAGAAAAAATAGCTGCAGAACATTTAAAGGGTAAAATGTTTGAGAAAAAAAATTCATTTATTTTGATAAATTCTTAGTTGATCTGTTTCCCAGTAGGGTCATCAAGACTTGATATGAAATTTATAGAAAGTACGGAAAGGGCAAGCAAGCTGGTTTTTATTCTTAGACATCTGATTTCCCTAAGCCTCATAAAAAATAACCAGAAGATTTACACAGGAAGCATGGAATAGTTTTCTACATGTTGAGGAAATGTTACATCAAGCATTTCCAAATATGAATACTTACTCAGGTGCCCTCCCCTCCCTCAACTTTGAAAACTCATGTTGGAAAATAGTCCCAAAAGAGAGAGGAAGAAGGAAAAAACGAGTCCTATAAGCATACATGGTTCCTTGGAAAAAGTTGGAAATCACTTAGCACCTTGGGTTTGTTGAAAGGATTGTAAACATCCCGCCCCCACACCCCAAATAACAGAAGCACAGAGCCTGTCCTGGGTAGACCTCAGGTTCTTCTGATGCTTAACTTTCTATCCTAAGGGTTGCAAGAGATCGTACTTTTGTAACCTGTATAAAGACACAGAGAAGAAGAAATACTAAGCAGATTTAGAAAGAAAGAAGACAGCCCTACCCGCCCAAGCATGGCTATAGCAGCAAAAGGTACTTAGAAGACGCATAGTTAACTTGTGACCCTCTAGGTCAGTGTAGGTGAACCGATGGCACGCAGAGCCCTTTGTTAGCATGTACCGCATTGCTGACACCAATGGCATCGCTGCTTCCCCACTCATCCCTCACCCCTTGACAATGGGGAAGCAAGAGGGAATGCTGAAATCCCGCCCGGGAGGCAGCAACAGCAGAGACAAGGTGAGGCAACCAGATACCCCACCCCACCCCTCCTAGGAGGCGGCATAAAGGGGCATGCACACCAGTGGGGGGGATGTGCACACACCCATGTGACATTGCCAGAGGTGGTGACATCACATGGTTCCATGGGCATGCATGGTGCTTGCCCGCACACCTCCTCCTCCTCCTTGGGCATTCGGTTTCTAAAAGGTTTGCCATCCCTGCCCCCATAGTGAACCTATGGCATGCGTGCCAGAAATGGCATGCAGAGACCTTTCTTCTGGCAAATGGGCCATTGAGAGGAAGCCCCACCCCACCCAGCCTGGCTAGGACCACTTCTCCACGCCTTATTCCACCAAAGGGGAGGCGAGAGGGGAGGCTGTAATCCCAGCAGGAAGGCTGCAGCTGGATGACATAAGGTGGGGGGGTCGCGGGGTGGTGGTGAGGCAGCCCTGCAAGGAGGTGGGGAGCACACTTAGGGGATGGGGAGGCTCCACAGGGGACTGGGGAGCACTTGTGAGGGTGGAGAGGCCCTGTGGGGTGCACTCATGTGGGTGGAGAGGTCCTGAGGGTGTGGGGAGCACCTGTGGGGGTGGGGTGGCCCTGTGGGGGGTCTGCACCTAAGTGATGTTGCCAGAGGCATACCGGTGACAGCATATGCATGTGTGGGCACACATGATGCCTGCCTGCATGCCGCCGCCACCGCCTCCTCGGGCACTCAGTCTCTAAAAGGTTCACCGTCACTGGGCTATACAGTCCTACATTAACAGCCACATTTTTTCTATTTATTTCTTAATTGTTCCAAACATGGAATCTGACATTTTCACAGAAACACTGACTTCTGATGCATTGTCTATTGCAGGGGTTCCCAAACTTTTTGTGCCACGGGACAGATCATGTCCCCGGACAGCTGAGCAGGCCAATCACGATTCCTCCCACCGTAAACAGTGCTGTAAAACATATCCACAGCTGTCGTAAATGTGTTTATGACAGCTGTGGGTACATTTACGGCATGCATAGATGTGTTTACACATGGGGGGGGGGGCGTTTTACAGCTGTCTTAAATGCATCCACTTCTGCTAGCAGCAAGGGTGGCGGTGGGCCACATGAAATGGTGCCACGGGCAAGGTCCATGGGCCTTAGTTTGGTCACCCCTGGTCTATTGCGACCTCAAGATCTTGTCTGTACTGTATTCCATTATGACCAGTTCAGATCTCATCAGTGTTATATGTGCAGTTAAGACTTTCTGTTATCAGATTGTATCATGTTTCCACTCGCTTACATCAAACTGCATTTTCCATTCTAATAGTAATTATTTCATCATTCTATATACAAGTTCACCCTCACTAAAAATATGCCTAAAACTCTAATTAGCAGCACAGTCTACTGTGAAGCACCCACAGAAATCTTGTATCAATCTTTGCAAACCAATTAAACAGGAAACAAGAACTAGTGAATGCAAAAATTATATACAGTTGTACCTCGCTTAAAGAGCATAATGCGTTCCACAGGATTGCTCTTTAAGCGAAACACCATTGAAAGTGACCAATTGTGTGTGTGTGTGTGTGGGGGGGGATTGCGAACTCCGATTTATTTGTTAAGCGAGTTTTTGGTTGGTTTTATTTGTTAAGCGAAGCGAACATTCAGAGAAAATTTTGCTCTTTAAGCGAGTTACTCTTTAAGCGAGGCACTCTTTATGCAAGGTTTGACTGTATACACACACACACACACACACACCTCTTCACACATACAAATATGTTCTGCTGATGAGCAACAGGCACGCAAGAAGCTTAATATGAAGTTTAATCTTACAACAACCAGGGTCAATGTTTGCAATTTTCCACGACTATATTGGGCAGAGCTATGAAACGGTAGCACCCTCTCTCTTGCTCCCTCTCTCTTTGGCACATTGGGAAAACGGGCTGTTAAGAGCCCTGTCGCTTCAAAACAACTTTACAGTCTTAAAAAATCCAGGACATAACACCTGAATCATTACATTTCTTTAAATTATCCTGTTATCTGCTCTGGGAGATGGAAGGACATGCACCCTGAGGGAACCTATTAACCAGAAAACATGACAGGAAATGTTCTTTATCGTTACGGAGCTGTGGCTTGACATAAAACTTTCATGCAGAAAAAAGATACAGTAATACCCCGTATAACGTGACAAGATTTTTGGAAAAATCATGTTTCAAATAACGCGATTTTAACGTTATCCGATACAGTTGTTCTTAGCAGCAGGGTGGCTGGAAAGCTGAACGGGGTTCTCCGTTCAGCTTCCCAGCCACCCTGCAGCTACGGAGGCAGGGGTTGGGAGGCTGGAAAGCTGATGGGGGGCTCCCCCGTCGTCGTCCCCAGCCACCCCACAGCTGCGGAGGCATGGGCGGGTGGCTAGGGAAGCCGACAGGGAGTCCCCGTCAGCTTCCCCAGCCACCCTGCAGCTGTAGATCGGGTCCTCTGATCTCTCTGGAGCAGGCAGGGGACCCGATCCAAGGTGTTTCTGGGCTTCCCCGACGTCCTGAGCCAGTGCAGCAAGCCAGAATGTCAGGGTTCGAATCCTGACATTCTGGCTTGCTGCACTGGCTCAGGACGTCGGGGAAGCCCAGAAACACCTTGGATCGGGTCCCCACACCTCCCTGGACCCGGCGGGGGGGTCAGAAACACCAAAATTGGTTAAAAAAATGGACTTTTTTTTTTACCAATTTTGGGGTCTCTGACCCCCCCCCCCCGCCGGGTCCAGGGAGGTGGGCAGACACGATCCAAACTGTTTCTGGGCTTCCCCGACGTCCTGAGCCGGTGCAGCAAGCCAGAATGTCAGAGTTCGAATCCCGACATTCTGGCTTGCTGCACTGGCTCAGGACGTCGGGGAAGCCCAGAAACAGCATGGATCGGGTCCCCACACCTCCCTGGACCCAGCGGGGGGGTCAGACACCCCAAAATTGGTAAAAAAAAAAGGATGTTTTTTTTTACCAATTTTGGGGGCTCTGACCCCCCCGCCGGGTCCAGGGAGGTGGGCAGACACGATCCAAGCTGTTTCCAAAGTTCCCCCACCTCCCTGGAGGCAGCAGTAAGCCAAAATGTCAGGATTCAAATCCCGACGTTCTGGCTTCCTGCAGCCTCCAGAGAAACAGGGCTTTTTTTAACATTGTGTGTTCAATGTATCGCACAACGTTAAAAACCGGATAACAGCGGGACTTGTGGAACCAAGTCATAACGTTATTCGGGGTACTAGTGTACCAGGCTAAAGCTTGCAAATATGCTGCTCAAAGAAACATAGATGTTCATTTACAACCTGTAGATTATGTGGGGCAAAATTTTTGCTCAAAAGTCTGTCTTTAAAAAAATTAGTGCTTCAGTTGAGTCCTTGTGTATTACATAATTCTCTCAACTGCCCCTTAACTGTTATCACTGCAGTATCTATCCTTTGTATGCAAATTAAGGGCTGCATTCAAGTGAATGTCTCCTTAAACCTATCTGTGACACTGGGCATGAAATCTTTTACTAGCCATGTACCTCCATGTTGAAAACCAAAAACAGATTTGTGAATGTGAGTAAATATCTAGGCAAGTCTCTGTGGATCACAGAATGTCAGGCTTCTCTGCCATCTGTCATTCTACTCTGCCATATGACTAAATGTAGTCTAAATCAGTTCTTTATCTTTAAGAGCAATATTGTCCCGTCCCCCCCCCCCTTGGAAACACATGTGGCAATCTAGTACCCCTCCCTCCAGCCTATTTTGGCTTACATTTTAATTGCACTTTGGACACAAGATGGTTATCATGCATACTCAAGATACTTAGTCATAAGTTTTAAGAACATTAGACTCAGGAAAAAGAACCAGACTCAAACCATTCTGTTTGGGAAAGATAGATTAAATAAAAACAGCCAACCTCAGAAAAATGAACAGTACTCTCTTTATTGTTAGGCAATTGTTGTTATCCAAAATAATAGATGCTATTAAGTGTAGTTTAACTTTACAACACAAAATATTATGCAAAGAAGGGGAGAACATGTTGAAAATAACTTCATCAAGTATTTTCATAATGCCTCTGCATTGTGTTTCCCCAACATCTGGTGGCCATCACTGCTATTTGACTCCTTGATACAGATGTTGACCCGTGGTCACTTAGAAAGTTACACATTTTTATAAATGGATCAGATCCATTTAAAGACTAATCTATAAACTGCAGTTTACAAACAGCAAATCTAACTGGTATTCTCCCACCTCCTCACATTGATTGAAATGCTAGTCTATGCATGTGCACATGTTTTCAGGAAGACCAGTGCACTGCATTCCACTACTATGGCAAAAAAAGGGTAGAAAAACCTGTTTCATAATTTACTGCATGAAAACATGCAAGATGTTTGCCCCATCTTCTGCATCTGGACGCAGAAATGCCCAGGGCCAACCAACAGTGTGTTTGAGCACGTGCACAGCATTTGCACACCAGTCTATGCAAGGTCAGCCAGCTACCTTTAAACAACAAAACAAAAAATATGTAGATATGTAGCTTTCCCTTTCAAAATGTCCTCCCTTAAAATCAAGGGGTGGTGGTGGTAATCCAAGAGCATTCATAAGCATTTTGTGTATGGAAATTTAATAAAATGGCCATTTTAATAAGTGTAATACTCAAGCTGAAGAATGCTGAACCATCCTCAGAGAAAGCAGGGCTTCTTTTTCCCCATTTTCCAGCTAAAGCGCTACAAAACAGTACGTAACTTGAGTTTTGTTTCTATAAATAACATGATTCTTGAACTCAAGGTGCCCAATTTTGATTCATCATGCCAAAGGGCACTATAGAAAAATGACTTGTCACATAAAGCTGAAATCCTATTGTCCAGTTATGCAAATGGTATGGTTATGCAAATGTCTGGTACTGAACTGCCATAGGTTAAGAATCCCCACAGATATTATCTGTTGCATACTAAATGATGCAAGAGATAATGCCTATAGAAATTTCTTGACTTGTGGAAATTAATATCTAAAAGATATGCTGTTTGCACAACTGCACAATGGGATTTTAGCCATTGAGTTTATGCTGAAGTTCAACCAAAAGTTGAAAAGTAAAAAGTTCAAGAAATTAATTTGTCCCTGTTTTGCCTCAATTCCTGTAACCGGGTTTTTTGTAAACCCAGAGTATATCAATGCTGTTCCTTTCTTTGTATCTTCTTAGTTATCAGAAACAGGACAAAAAGAATACAATGTCTAAATGTGCCATAAAGTAAGTGCAGAACAACTGTACTTTATGCAAAGACTTCATTAAGAAATGAGCCCCATAGCATTGTTAATTTAATACAAAGGAATCCAGGAAACATGATTAAATCAGTTCACACCCTCACACTGGATATACTATTGGTATACTTATTGATATGTTAGTGACAGCTTATATGCTAAAAAATATGTAAAATACATGATGTACAGTTTTACTCAACAAAAAGGCAACTGAATAATCTTTGAATACTATTGATCTACCAGTAATAGAATAAAATATTAAGTAGTAAAGGCTTCTAGGTTTCTGTAGTGTTTAGCTATGGAGAACCCAACTTAACAGAGTCAGCAATTCAGTGTGGTGTTTGAAAGTCCAGTCATCATGCAATGTAATGAGGTAGGATCCTGTTCCCTCCTTGGGACTGATGTTTTCATATGCTCCTTTACCAGAAAGGTCCAGGTACACTAATTAATAATGTGCAAGGGGGTAAGAAACAAGGGGACAGAATCCCCCCCCCCTTCTGTTTGAAAAACTAAAGACTTTGGTAAAAGAGACCTAAAAGCCAAAGATTACAGGCAATGTTCCAGTATTCTTGTGAGGAAAAAAGGTGTGCTGGAACAACTCCTTGCTATCTAGACCTTTGTGAACAGGTAGGCAAAGAAAACCATAAATGATGACAGGACATGAAACACCAAAAGAACTCCACCTTCTTGGGGCAGGCAACCGTAAACTCATGACGAATCAACATTCTTGAGGACCTGTTAGCTGAAAAGAGCGTTTCAAAGTGCGCACACGCCAAAAACGGTGGTCAGTTATTATAATATAAGAGCTAGAGTTCTCTCAAATGATCAATGCTTAGGTCAACAGCTTTGTCAGAAGAAAATTGTGCTAGTCCTTGAGGGGACAAAGAATAAGAACATGTGATACGAGATCATGGAAGCTGCTACCACCAGCCCAGAAGAGTCATAGCGGATAGGCTGCCTTATTGTTGAATGACTTTCTTGAAAACCATTTTAACCACAAACTGGTATAAGTGCTTTGGCAAAGTGGGGTGTTTTCCTTTCACATATGGAAAGGCCTGAATTTCTCTGTTGGTGGTTCAAGCTTAATGAAGACCATATATGCAAAGTAACAGTTCTCACATTGCTTCAAATTCATCAATGCGCTGCTTTGTATTGCCTTGTCGGATCTGTCGTAGAGTCTTGTATTTATCACGGCCTGCTTTAACATTCTCTGCATGAAGGACGTCATTCTGGGTTTTCTTGGTTTCATCTCTGGCTTGTGCCAAATCAGAACTCAGGGCCTGTTAAACAACATAATGGATTGTTTAGATACTGGCATTTGTAGCTATCATGTTCAAAATTTCACTTGCAAAATGAGATTAAACATGATCTATACCAGTCATGGTGAACCTTGGCAATCCAGTTGTTCTTGAACTTCAATTCCCAGAAGTCCAAGTCCTCTGTGAATCCACAAAATGGGTTTACTGTGCGTATGGATTCATGTGGATTCAGAGAACTTGGACTTCCAGGAACTGAAGTCCAAGAACAGCTGGAGTGCCAAGGTTCGCCATCACGGATCTATACCATGAAATCTTGAAAACAAACAGGCTTATGTATAAAACAAGTATAAGTGCATGGAGAAGTAAATAAGAGACATGTGGTCTTAAGAAAGATGGAACACAAATGTTGCTCTTAAAATTTTATCAATATATCAATGACCAAAAGAGGCTTTGTGAAAATAGTAACATTCTACTGAAGCTATCAAAGGCTCTGACAATACAGTACATACCACATATTTTTAGTTAGCAATTTCCCCATATTTTACCATTTTTTAAAGAATCACTTATTATTTATTGCTGTGGGGTGGGGAAAGTGCAGCTTATAAGCCACAAATAGCAACAAGGCCCTTTTTAGGGGGCCCTCACACCCCCTGGAACCGAATATATGGAGGGGTTATAGCTCCTCCACACCATGACAAAGCATTTCTAACAAGCCCCTCCACACACAAAAAAAATCTGTTAAAACAACTAGAACAAGGGTGCCCAAACTACTACCCGGGTGCTGGATCAGGCCCCAATGCCAATTCCTTCAGGCCACGAAGCCCTTGTAGTTCCTGGAAGCGGAAGTAAAACGCGCCCGTCCGGGTGCTGATTACTTCCACTTCCAGGAGCGACAAGGGCTTCACGGGCTGGATGAATTGGTGTTGGGTGCTAGATTTGGCCCCCCAGGCCACAGTGACCGGCTCTCTGAACCACGTGACTGGCCCACGAGGCACCCCTGAACTAGAAGCTATTATGCCTGATTTCAGTATAAACAGCAGCATACATGAATTCTTTGTATATTAAGGTAACAGTCTCTCTTGCTCGAGATCTAGTCCTGTCTGACTCTTAAGTTATGGTGCTCATCTCCATTTACAGCCAAAGAGGCATGGTCATGTGGCAGGCATGACTAGATGCTGGCATGCACAGAACACTGTTATATTTCCTGCTGAAACAGTACCTATTTATCTACTTGCAATTTCTTGCTTTTGGCAGGAGCTAGACAGAGCTCGGGTCTTGAACTGCTGACCTGCCAACCTTTTGGTTGTCAAGCTCAGCATCGTAGCCACTAAGCCACCATGGCCCTTCTTTGTATATTTCAGCTTGCCAAATCCAGGGCTCAATGTGATACAGAGAACTGACAAAGCGAACAAATGGAGAAGAAGGTTCAGTACCTTACTGAGGAATGTTCAGTACCTTACTGAACTGCATTAAACTAACTTCTGTATGAATCTGTAAACACTACTTCCAACAGACATATGCTTCAATAGAATAGTTATATATACAACAGCATTGCCGGGAATCTAACATATTGGTTCTGATGTCTTTCCAAAGTAACTGGCAGCTTTACATGTACTGTATTATTAAAGGAGCCTAAAGACATTTAGAAATAAAGCTGAGTAAGATGGGGCTTTCGAAGAGATTCAGTGAAAATGTAATCTCATCTAAATTCCCCCCAGAAGTGTTGACCCATTTAGCGTTCAGTATTCAGACAGAAAAGCAACATTTAAAATACAAATTTTCATATAACATTTTGCTCAGCATTCTGCCACAAATAAAAACTGAAAAAATATTGCAGACACCACGCAGGACTGCAGTATTCCTAGTCTCAAAGCAATTCAATTTTGTAAGTAGCAGACTGAATTAAGATTTTCTCTCAATATATTTTTTATTTTTAACCACCTTATGAACAAGAACATCATCTGAATGTTTTAAAACATCACTGTAATTTGCAAACTAATACACAATTTAGATACGATCTGCTGAACTAGATTGATGTGGAATCCCAGAGAAATGGCCTGATTTACACCCCACTGCCTGGTGGGACTCTGAAAGATATTTTAACAGCTTTTCATGATATTTTAAGAGGCTTTTAATGATACTGTATGCACAGAGCATGGAAAGAAAAGACACTCCTGAAGATCATATGCAACACCCCATAGCTCCTTTGTTTGTGACCTATATTACATGTCCCATAAGCAGTCGATACCTGGAGCTGTTTTTTGACACGTTCATTCTTTTGTGTTTCTGTTACACGCTCTTCCTCACTTCTGTGATTCGTAACATCACCAGAGGCCAATTCAGCACTCGCTTCAGCATTATTTTCATCCTGTTCATCATGCTCATTTTCTGTTGTAGAGACAACAGGTGGGGGCGGGGGAGGGGCTGACATCACAGTCTTCAGTTCTTCTTTGGTCTTTTCCAGATCTTCTTGGGCTGCAAAAGCCTAAAAGTAGCAAGAAAGTTTGCTTAGTATTGCTGTAACAGAAGCAAACCAAAGATATCACACTTCCGCTTTAACTAAGCTGTTATATTGTAAACTTCCAACACATTTGAAGACCACTGCCCTGTGTAAGGGCTTTGCATTTATTAAGTAAAGTACAGTAATACCTCATATAACATTAGTATCGAATAACACGAAAATCGCATAACATCAAGGAATCTGGGGGGAAGAATTGCATCAGATAACATTAAGATCCTATGGGATGCTTCAGATAACAACCGCGAAAGCCTGTGTGGTTACAATGTATCTCTATGGATCCCATAGAGGATCAGATAACACGAAAAATCATATAACACGAAGACTTGTGGAACCAGGTTTTAGTGTTATATGAGGTTTTACTGTACCTGTAGTTCTTAAAGCTCTTAATTCCAGGGGCAGAACTAAGGAATTAGACCTTCAAGGCTGGTGTTGGGTTGCTTACTGTAAATGTAGCCATAGCAGGCTGGGAAAATGTGAGATGACGACAACAACAACAACAACAACAACAACAACAACAACAACAACCAATTATTCTGGGTTGGAAGGATTTTTGCAGAAGAAACTCAACTCAGGGAACACCCAAATGAGTCTCCTTCCTTCTCCCCAAGAGCTGGGACAGAGATGGGTGCTCAATCCGTCTTGTAGTACCCGAGTCTCGAACAGCCGACTTGCCAGCCTTCCAGCTAACAAGGCGAGCTTTTTAACCACTGAGCCACTGTAGCCCCTACTGTAAGAAGTGAACTAATATGATGGACACTGGGTGCTTTAATTGGATGAAACCCTGGAGGAAGAGGACAAATGGGGGAAATGTGTTTTGATTTAGTGCAAGCAAAGGCAACTCTGCACACTAACCAGGTTTTCTATACACTAACTCAACTAATAAATACATTGCAGCATCTATTCCCACCCCATCACAGTGACTTGATGAAGCAGCAATTTCTAAAGATTGAAGCATGATACTCAATTCGATTGGAGAATTATTATTATTTTTTGAAATGGTAGTCTGACAAAGTGGACTTGATCCACAAAAGCTAACATTAAAATAAAGCAGTTAGTATTTAAAGTGCCACAATGTTTTTCATCATTTTGTTTACTCTCTGATAATGGAGAAAAAGAGGCACAGTTATTTGGTGGACATAAACAAAATATTCATACATGGTACCCTCCTGAATGCTGAATCCATAATGCATCAGACAACCAAACTTTCTGCCAGAGGAAAGAATAGGGAAGAGCAAGTGGAAATTGAGGAACAATATTGCTCTCATAATTGGTTGGGGACAGAAGGGGGATTACTACAAAACAACGTTTCAGAAATACCTTTCCACCAGAGCAATGTTTGGATCCAGATTTAACCATCCTTAGAGTAGATTCAGCAAAATTCCACTTATTTCAGTAAACCTTTCTAAAAGTATGATTAAATCACAATCCCACTCAAAGACTCTAGCAGTCACTTACAAGAAGCATGTTCTTAAAAATTATACATCAGGGTTCCCAATCTACAGCCGACAGGCTGGACCCGGGCCGTGGCACCATTTCATGTGGCCCACCATCACCGCACCCAGAAATGGAAGCAGGCACATTTATAACAGCCGTAAAATGCACCTACACATGCGTAAACACAGTTACATCAGCTGTAAATGCACCAGTGGCTATTGTAAATGTGGAAGCGGGTGCATTTACTTCCACTTCTGGGCATGGTCAGGCTATTTTTTTTGGGGGGGGGGGATGGGACGGTGAGGCCCATGGCGTCAAAAGGTTGGGAACCTGTTATACATTCTGCCGTAGTTCACAAACTCCAGCTAGAAAAGATTACTTTGTGTTGCCATTCTGAAGCCTCTTCTTCTTTCTTCTTCTTGGCCTCCTCCAAAAGTGCAATCTTAGCAGTAAATTCGGCAAGTTCTGCTGCCTTTAATAAATTTTAAAAAGGAGGGGACAACATCACTTATTGGTCTGCCACACAGAACCACCCATAACCTTGTCTGGTGATTTCATTGTTCTTGAATCCTTACTGTCAGCCTAAGTGTAACTGCTTAAATTGCAGTAGTATGCTGCTGTTAATTAACTAGTTATGAACTGCATTTCTAGTCACTTATTAGTTGTTCAACATGTGATCAAGAATGTGAACAGCAACCTGTTCCTTAATGACAACTGCCTGCCGCAATTTACACAATTATTCTCACACTGGTATAAATCCCCAATAGGATTCTTCTACATGAATACAGTATACAGTAATACCCCGGATAACGATTGCATTGGATAACACTAGAATCGGATAACGATGCAAGTTTTTTGGAAAAAACTTGCATAGGATAACGATTCTGGATAATGATTCTTAGCGTTATCCGTTATCCGAGGCAATGGTCTTGATCACATCTTACTCTTTTCCTCCCTGTATTTAAACTACAGGGAGAGAGAGACTGCTTGTGTCTCTTTCTTTCCCTCCTTGTATTTAAACTACAGGGAGGGGGAAAGAGAGAGACGTGATTGGTTCTCTAGAGACCCAATCATGTCTCTCTCTTTCCCCTTCCCTGTAGTTTAAGGCATTACAACTCCCAGTGTTGAGGCATTACAGGGAGGGAAAGAGACACAAGCAGTCTCTGCGACTGCAGTAGGGTTGGGGGAAAGGCGCACCTTTCCCGGACCCTACTGCAGTCACAGAGACCACTGCGGGTGGGGGTGACTTTAAAGGCAGGGAGGAAAAGAAAGAGACCCGATTGGGTCTCTTTCTTTCCCTGCCTGCCTTTAAAGCGGTTTGTCCCTGAAGTCAGGGCTTCTTTTTTTTTTAGCGTTGTTCAATGCATGCATCGGACAACGCTAAAAATCAGATAACGTCATGACTTGTGGAACCAAGTCATAACGTTATCCGGGGTATTAGTGTATCCTTATAATAGATAATAGTACAGTACTTAAGAATTCTGGAAGGTTTGCCCCAGAAAATGTATAAGCTATCTACTCAGATTTTCACAGATTTACAGAAACTATATGAATAAATTCTGTGCAACAAAGAAATAATCATCTAAACCAAAACCATGTTTTTAAAATCCTAAACTCTGAGGTCACTTAATATTCTCTTGAAATAGTTGAATAACTAATATCAATATGATGAAACATTGAAACATCCAGAAGCCTGCAAAATGAAAAAAAAATCCAAAATAATAATAATGGAAAGACAGGAAAACTTTGCTGGGCAATGCATCCTGTAAGAATCTAACAACTCACCTGTATCACTAAGATGGTGCTGTAACATAATGTGTGAGCAATATTTGAGTCTCATATACTACTAATAGTGGGCTATTGGTTTAAAATGGGAAACAACAGCATTTATCCTTCCCTCCCACTAGATTAGATTACATTTCAATCTGAAGAGTAACAACTCTAGATGGCACCATAGTGCTAGAAGTGTGCATCTGCTATCAATGATGCCCCACTGGATATATCAATTTCAACAATCTCTCTTATGAAACTATATAATCAAATAGTGTTAACTGAGGTGCTGATTTCTTACTAACTGCTCCTGAGTCTTCATCTGGTCCGCAGCTTGCTTTGCCAAAGTAGCTTTTGCCTCTTCTGCAACTCTACGTTCTTTTTCCAGCCGCTCAGCGTCCTCTTTTGCTTTCTTTCGCTCCTGATCCAGCTCTAGCGCTCGTCTTGTCTGCTCCTCTAATTCTGAACACAAATTGATAGAGGCTAAGTTTTTAAAAGGGACTGTGGTGGCTCAAGTGGTTAAGACGCTAAACTTGAAGGTACTGTATGACGGAATGAGCTCCCATCTTTGCCCCAGCTCCTGACAACTGAGAAGTTCAAAAGCAAGAAATTGGAAATAGATAAATAGGTACCACTGCAGTGGAAAGGTAAACAGCGTTCGGTGCACTCCAGTGCTGATTCATGACTGCCAAGTGCTTACAGAAACATCTGCAGATGCAGACAGTGCTGGCTATTTGGCTTTAAACAGATATGCACTGAACCATAGAGTCAAATATGTCTGGCTTTTGAGCAAGGGCAATCTTTACCATTACTAAACTCAAAAAATGCAAAGAGAAAGCTTTCAATCCCTACAGATTAACTCTTTTAATATTTTTCTACCACACCTAGTGTGATATAGTGGATAAAGTGAAAACCTAGTTTGAATTGCTGCTTGACAACTGAAATTCATTGCGGGGGGAGGGGGGTTTCCACTGGGAAAACTACTCCTTAAATATCTCACTTATCTTGAAAGGCTTCTTAAGATCACTGTAAATCAGATGCATCCTACGGTAACAGCTCATGATATACACATGGTTTGAGAACATCCAGGTACTAAACCTAGCTGGTGGTCAGTTGCATTAAGATTTATTGAATAAAGGTAAAGGTCACCCTTGCTTGAGAGTGAGTCATATCCAACTCTAGGGTTCAGTGCTCATGTGTTTCATAGCCGAAGAGCCAGCGTGGTCTGCTCCTGCAGACATTTCCATGGTCATGTGGCAGGCATGACTAGACACCAGAGTGCACAGATCACTGTTTAACTTCCCACTGAAGTGGTCCCTATTTACCTACTTGCAATTTCTTGCTTTCAAACGGCTAGGTTGGCAAGAGCTGGGACAGAGACAGGAGCTCATTCCGTCCTGTAGTATTCTGGTATCGAACTGCTGACCTGCCACCGTCCAGTCAGCGTATTAGCCACTTGAGCCACTGTATACTAAGCGCTAAGCTATATATTTCACACAGCAGAATTCAATTTTTATTTAACCTCTTTCATTAGTCAACAGAGAATCACTTTGACAGTGGAAGTGTTAGGTAAAGGTTTCCCTTGCTCGAAAGCCAGTCATATCCAACTCTAGGGGTCAGTGCTCATCTCTGTTTCAAAGCCGAAGAGCCAGCGCTGTCTGCTTCTGCAGATGTTTCTGTGGTCATGTGGCAGGCATGACTAGACACTGGAGTACACGGAACGCTGCAGTACTCGGGAATCGAGCTGCTGACCTTCTGTCTCCCAGTCAGCATCTTAGCCACTTGAGCCACTTCACAATATAACATAAAATCAGTTATGAAATTGTATTCATTCATGTGTTTAGCTTAGCTTAGAAAAGAGATGACTAAGAGGCAATATAATACCGTAATTTTAAATATCTGAAGGGCCTCCATGTGGAAGATGAAGCAAGTTTGTTCTCTGCAGCTTGAGTGCGAAGGGAGATTCTGCTCAACCATTACACAGAATTTCTTGACAATAGGATTTGTTCAACAGTTCAAAAGACACACACACCCTCACTAGGGTGGCTATCTCTCCCTTGCTGAAAGTTTTTAAGCAGGTTAGATGACCACCTGTCAGGGAAGCATTAGCAGTACTTCAATGGGGAGTGAGAGTCTATAACACTTGGGGTCCCTTTCAGCTTTGCAATCCTTTGGTTTTATTAACAAAACAAATAAATGTAAAGCAGTGACACACCTTTCTGGGCTTTCATTGTCTGTTCTTCAATTTGCCTTAGTCGCTCCACTAATTCTTCTTTTTCACGTTCTATTCTTTCCTTCTCTTTTTCTGCTATTTCCCTTTTCTTTTTTTCATTCTCTAGCTGTGCCCTAAATGAAACAGATGTAGGTTTACACATTTAGCAGGGAAACATGTGTGCTATTCATTTAAATGATAGTTCATGAGTAAATTCATTTCTATAGTATCATATAACCCTGAACTGTTGTATGGGGAACAATTCAACTTTGCAAACTATCCTGTGCTCTATAAAATTATTAAACTACCAAATGATTGTATTCAACACTGTGATGCTGAGCTATGGTTTTCTCCTGTTGCAACACTAGTAGTTTAGACTAACACATACACTTTGCAATATAGTGGCCCTTACAAATCAACCTGTCTCTAATGGTAGTTTAGTGTTCATTTTCTCATTTCCTAGTACAGGATCAAGTGAAGTTGTTGTGGGAATTTTGTACATACAGTAAAACCCCTACTTACATAAAAAGTCTGTTCCATAGCCTTTTATGTAAATTGGGTTTTTATGTAAATCAAAGCAAACCCACAGGGAAAAAATGAAATTTTTACATAAATCAAAGCAAACTCATAGGGAATCGCATTTCGTAAATTGGGATATTTACATAAATTGGGACACCATTTTAGTGAAAAATCCTTACATAAATAAAATTTTACATAACTCGAGGCATACGTAAGTAGGGGTTTTACTGTACAAGTAAAAGCAGTCTTCCTCCAATACACCAGAGACTCCAAAAGAGTTCAATTAAAGCAACTAGCCTGTTCTCACTGTGCTTTCTTGGAGGACAAATTCTACTGTGCCACAAAGATGAAAAATCATACGAACTTATATAACCACTTTTTCACCTCTTTTCTTTCTCTCTATATAGCTCATGAACCCAATCCCTTGTTGCCAAGAGTTATATAAGCCATGTCAAAAGACCATTTCCATCAGATTTATCATTTAAGAAAAAAAGTGAATAGTTAGTGGAATAGTTCATGGACAGTCAACATACCTCTCTAATTGTTTCTGATGTTTTTCCTCCCTAGCTTGGGCCTTCATTTGTTGGACTTCAATTGTATCTGGCTTTCTCCTCCTCATGTATAGTTCATGGTTTCCCATGCAAAGTGCCAATATTCTTTTATTGATTCTCAGACGTGGCGCATAAAACACAAAATCCTAAGGGAAAAAATAGTTATTAAAACTCATTTATGTACAAAAATATATAGGCTTACAAAGAATATAAATATTTTGCTTGTTACATAAAATGACAACATTTCAAGTGTTGATACTTTTCCATCAGGCATTTTCTAATGAAGCAACCAAAGTGACTTGGCATTAACAGCGACCAGGAGTATAGTGAAATTTGCAGAGGACATCAGATTATTATCGATGATAAAATTCTTATCAGAATGGGGAAAGATCTATAAGGATCTCTGAGTGGCTGTGCAGCAAAATGACAGGTAGATAGATCTTTTATCATGGTGGAAAATCTCCACACAGTATACTGAAACAGAGAAAAGGCACATTCTGTGTGAAAAAATTAAAAAAGAATGACTACTAAATCTTATGGTGTAGCTATATTTTACGACATGTGGTGCAGTTCAGTGGTTCTACTTAAAAAAGAAAGTTGGCTCTGGAAAGACAACTAAAATGAGATCAAGATAATGGAGTACTGGGCATATGATAAAACATGCCAGTTTGGAAGCCTTTTAGTTTAAGGGGAACATGCATAAGGTTTGAAAAATGACCAGCATATTAAGAGAGAACACATCTCTCATGACTTATTAGAATTTAAGAGTTATTTTAGAAAGGACATGACTGAGGTAAGAATCAGAGACAGAAAAACAAGATTTACTTACAGGGGCTTTTTTGTCAATAGGCTTTATCACAAACTTTTTGTCATTAAATGAAATATTTCTTATTTCACTCCAAGGAAAGCCAATCTTGGGAGTCAACCTTTAGTGAAGAGGAAAGAATCCTTAATAAATGAACACATGTATGCCCAGCTTGAGAAAAACAAACAAAATAAAACATACAGTTATGGAATGGTCTACTAAACATTGTGGGTTTTTTTCTCTTTTCAAATATTTTCAAAATGCCAATATAGCTATTTCTCCTTGCTCTGTGTATTTAGCATATAAACTCTTCTAGAGTCCAAATGATATTTATGTGATTGGAACTTCTTCTTCTTTAGTGTCCAAACTTTGAACTGCCAAAATGAAGCCATTTTCTTGGCTTTGTTGTAAGCCAAAATTAAGTCCTCATTGGTACACATTTCTGGTAGTAATTGGCAGACCAACAAATGAACCAGATTGAATATCTCCACATTCACAGCATGTTTCATGATCTGCCAGCAGCCTCACTTGAGTATGCTGGTCTTACACTTAGGCACTCCAACCCCTAGCCTATTCAGGATCCTCCAAGTGACAAAGGGAAGGCCAAGTTCCTCAGCCATATCCTCCATTAATGTTAGTCTTTGTCCAGTGAGTTTCTTCCTCCATCTTCTAATTTGGTTTTGTTCTTACATACCCTCAAGTATGTTTGTTCTTGCCATAAAGCTCTTCCTGGATCTGTGCCGGTGAACTTGAGGCACATATCCATTCAGAGGATGTCAAGGGTCATTCTCTTGCTTAGTCCTCTCAGCTTCTGCTGCTACTTCTCTTACTTTATCTTAGGTGGAGTAATGCCTGATGTAGGTTTGAGGCATCCTATCACAATATGGGTTGTTTCAGTAACAGCGATGTCATCTTGTTTCGTGTGTGTGGATGTGCTCCATACTGGAGCAGTATACTCTGCTGCAGAGATGCTAGGGTCAAAGCTGATGTACACAGCGTGGATGGTTGAGTTCCCCCATGTATAGTTTGTCAATTTTCTGATGATATTGTTCCTTGTACTTTTGTATTCGGGCAGTGTTGCTTAAAAGAGAATGTCCTGTCAAGTGTTACGCCAAGGTATTTCGGTGCTGAACAGTGATGTAATTGATTTTCTTGCCATTGAAACTAGTTTTTTTTAAAAAATGTTGTTTAGTTGCGCAGTTGATTCCGACCCTTTGCGACCCCATGGACCACCCCCCTCCAGGCACCTCTGTCCTCCACCATCCTCCTCAACCTGCCCAGCTCAGAGACGAGATAATTCCTGCATGCATTACTTGAAAATAAGGGACTGAATAACAGATGGGAAATGGTGATACCACATGGAATCATTCTGTCATGTGAATCATGATATATTTGCAGAATTACTGCTCAAACTTTGACATTCCGTATACTTAAGTCTATGAAGTACCTTTCCATGTTATTTTTCTGTGAAGGTTTTGAGAAACCTGATGATATGAAGCTTGAAATGAAAAGAGGCGTCACGGAAACATTAAAAAGATCAGCAGAGGTACATTCAGAGGAAGGAAGAAAAGAAGTGGGAGCTGTGGGCTGAAACGTGGCCACCTCCAATGTGCAAGCATGGATTGTGATTTCAAATTTAATACAGGCTCCAAATCAAACTGCACAAAGCTGAATCCTTCTGATTTGGCTTTCAAGTGTAATTATACCCTACCTCGCTTTTTTCATAAAAGGCAAAAACACCAACTCAACAGGTTTCCCCTTCCTTCAGACTAAATTTTATAGCTCAAATCCTTCTCAGAGGCTGTATTTCTAAAACGCGTAAAGTAACTTAATAAAACAAGGATCCTTCAACAGAGAAAGTTTTAATACTACTTACTTGTCATCATGCTCGTATATATTCAAACCCAAAGCATCAACACCAAGCCATAACTCAGTTCCCTTTTTGTTCTTTATTTCAAAATAGTTCACTCCATACATTTCCAAATCTTGGGCAATTTTAAGGTATTCCATCATAGAATCTTCCCTAATCATGAAGAGAGCAGTGTTTACAACCAGTTAAGATACAATTCTCTCTTTACTAACGCCTCCAACAACTATGCCCCACTGAAAACAGAGGGAAAGAAAATACTTAACCGTGGACCCACTTCCACTGATATCAGTGAGATTCCCAACCCAACCTCATGCCTATTTATTTGGGACTAAGTCCGTCCAATTTCAGTGGGGTACACTATCATTTCAAATCTTCTCTCTGCTGAAGACAGCAGATAGTAAGAAGCAAAGGTTGTGGGCACACTCTCTCCCCCCCCCCAAAACAATGTGTGTCCAAGAAAAGGGGGGAAGGAGGAGGAAGAAGACATAGATACCTGGGATTGGCTCTGATACAAAGGATAAATCTTTGTGTGAGAGAGACAACTGACTTAGAGGACTGTATGGATTTGAATGCTTTGTTCATGGGAGATGAACAACTATTTTGAGGAGATGAGAGATTCCCAAAAGGTATATCTGAATGCTTGTTTGTCCCTTCTTTGAATTCACATCTAACACCAGCTATCCCGTCACATATAATGGTTTCTGCCATCTTCCTATGCTGCAAATATTTCTACCTGAATAGTCCTCCTGAATTTGCAAGCTTGACTCCACAGCTGGTGAAATGGGAAGAATTTGTGGAGTTTCTGATCCCTTTTCTACAGAAATGTTCCCTTTCTCCAGTTTGAAAATAGGATATGTTCCAATATATCTTTAACAGCTGTTGTACTCACATCTTGATGATTAAATAGGGATGGTCTCTCATTTTTAAAACTACATTCTAATGGATGACATACGGATTGAAGACAACTTAGAAGTAAGTTCCACTGAGTTCAATGGGACATATTCCCAGACAAGTGGATATAAGCACTGTCTCATTATGGGTACTTAGTCTGAAAATTATGAGGACTATTATTGAGGTCTTCAATTCAGAGGTCTGTATAAGTTGGAGGTGATGTGATGGGACAAAACAATAATGTGACTTAAAAAGTGTGATCTATGCAGATTCTTAAGAAAATTGTCTTCCACAAGTTATGCTGTTTGTGTAACCATACAAATATTCATATAGTTGTTTCCTTCTAAAGTTCAAAGAAGGGAGGAGAGAGGAGAGGAATTTTCTATTTTTTCTGGTAATGCTTTTTTACATTCATCTAACTTAAATAGAAGATTTTAATTAACTAAAAAAATTCAACTAAACACTGCATAAAAGCTGCACATCTGTCTCAGGAAACTGAATTTTGAGTCCCCTGAATTATTGCTGGAATTTGCTTTGGAATGACTGGCTGAAATCCTCTTGCACAGAATTAAAGTCAATTAAAGTTACAATTAAAAATTTGTCCTTTCTAACTTAAACTAAACAGAACTTGGCTTTTAGGCTCACTAACAGCTCATTAAACTGCTAAATCTTCTATTACATTTCCCATTTCTGGGCACAAGTGGGGGGATTTTTTTTTAAAAAAAACACAAGCTTAGTAGATACAGTAGAACCCTGTATAACAAATGCCTCTTACAGTGAGAAAATTGTACAATGACAAGGATTTGAAAAAACATTGTGCTCCGTATAACAACTATATTAATTATATGATGCAATGCATCTCTAGGGGGGGGGGGTCATATAACAAATTTTTGTCGGCGTACGATTTTTCTCATAGAGATATTCGTTGTATGATGCACCCCATAGGGATAGTCGATATATGATGCATGCATCGTATAGCGATTGAATCATACAACGACTAGCCCCGTGGAACAAATTAAAGTGGTTACACAGGTCACTACTGTAAAGAGCCTAATTATGTTCAATGGCTCTGGCTTGACATGACATGTTTTCATTATCAGGAACAAGCAATATTTATTTTGTCTGCAGATGAGATCAAGAATAAGCTAAAACAAAATACTTTCAAGTGAGCAGGACTACAGCTCTACTGGATAACTTACCTTAACATCCCCCTGTGTTCTTCATGCCAGTTCTGTATCCGTTCTTCCCACTGCTCCTTTGTCAATTTATGCTGTTCCAAAACACTGTCAAAATAAGTAATCACAAAAAGTATATCCTGACTTTTTTTTAAAAAAAAAACCCTATTCCATCAATTTAGTCTGAAAAGCTCTCTCAACCATATCTAGCCCATTGACAATTTAGAATAAATGCTAACATTTGAAAACAAATAAAATGAGAAAGCAAATCATGTACTGTTTTCTTCTTCTTTAACTTAATTACTTACATTTATACCCCATCTTGGTTCTTTAAATTACTACTTCGATAGACATTAGGCCATTCCTGAACCTTTGAGAATTAAAATTAAAAACAAATCTCTTCCCTGGTCTTTCTTATGTCTTCAACTCTACTGTCCATTTTGGAAATTCCACCTTCCCTATCTTTACCTACTTTAACCCACCTGTCTGTTATATTTAAAGTATCTATATGGTTTAGAACAGGGGTTCCCAACCCGGACCATGCTCCCCCTCCTGAAATGCTGCTGGGAAAATGCGGTCATGGCTGTCATAAACCTATTTACGACAGCCACAGGTGCATTTACGGCAGCATTTATAGCAGGCGTGGGCATATTTACACATGCACGGGTGCATTTTACAACTTTTGTAAATGCACCTGCTTCCATTTCCGGTAGTGGCAGGCCACATGAAATGGTGCCATGGGCTGAGTACGACTGAGGGCCGTAGGTTGGCCACCCATGATTTAGAACTATTTAAATAAAAACAACCATCAGTTAAGCCACAGTCAAACAGTAACAAAATAGAGACAAACACATCAAATAAATGTAATCTCAGTCAGATCCAGAAATACTGGAACAAGAATAACTTTTTTGGCATGTGGCCTCTGTGAAGATGAAAGTAAACACTCAAAAGATATGAGCAAAGTCACGGCTGTCAGCTTTAATGTAAGGGGTTTGACTCAAGTGAGGCATTTAATCAGTCCATTGACAGTTGCACACATGGCTCATAAGTAATGAAAAAACTAGTATCAGCACAAACAGAAAGATTGTCTTCAATACTTGGTTGAATATCCTCTGCAATGACCCTCTGAAGTCTGGTTCCCATGGGCATGAACAGGATTCGGTAATCATCCACTTTAGTTGTATTCTATGGGCATCCAGGCCTTTTGTTGTTGCTAAGCTTGCCAGTTACTTCCTTCTTTTTCAGGATGTTCCAAACTATTGTACTGGACATCCCCCAGTTTTGGCTCTCTCTCTCTGATGTTTTTTTTGTTTTGTTTTCTCAGCCTAATAATGGGCTCCATCTCTCACAAGGACCCCTCTTTGGACCTCATGTGGACAGTTCCAGTGAATAGTTACCACATCCATGTGTAACACTCAGAATCACCTCCAGGCCTGTCATCTGCTTGATTGGTCATTGGGAACTGAGGAAACAGACCACACCAGACCAGGCAACTGCTTGTCAGCCATTTGTTCCATCACTTATGAGCCACCAAAATGGTTGTGTGTGTCTGCCAATGGCTACTTCCTGACTGGTTAATGCCTCACTTTTGTCAGTCCCCTTGCATTAAAACTGACAGTCCTGACTTCATTCACATCTTGACTGTTTCCTTTCATCTTCACCATGGTGGGATGCAGATGTCACATGACAAAACATTTATTCTTGTTCCAATATTTCTGGACCTGACTGTATGACTAGTTCAGTAATAGCAAACCTTGGCACTCCAGGTGTTCTTGGACTTCAATTCCCAATGGGCAGTAAACCCATTCATGTGGATTTACAGAGACTTGGGCTTCTGGGAACTGAAGTCCAAGAACACCTGGAGTGCCAAGGTTCACCATCACTAGACTAGCCTCTGTGCATCTTTCCTTCAGAAATACAAAGAAATATAATAAGATGAATAAAAAGAACAATAGTATTAACTGAAAGTAATAATATTGAAATAAGGCTTTCCTCCTGAAAATTAACCTTGCTGTAAGCCTAACTTATTTTTACTGGTAAATATTGCTAATTCTTCATTTGTTCTTAAAGAAAATAATTGCCAGACCACATAAAGATATATAATTTTAACTGTTAGGCAATATAATTAATAACAAGGGCTAATATTTGAACTTTGGCAGGCTTCCATTCCCTTTGTCCACAATATTTAAACTTAATGTTAAGCACCCAAAGGCAGAGACTTCTTATCCAGATAAAGTGGTTACAACAAACATGTTAATTTTAGTTAGAAAGCTTGCTTGCTGATTTCTCACTTAGTTGAAATACATCAAAACTATAAAGATGGGCATTTACTTGTTATAATTACCTATCAAACTAAACTCTCTCCATAGACCAATTTACTTTAACACCGAAGATGTCATGATTCAATCCTATCATAGATGAATCACAAACTCTGAGTTGGTAGTACAAACTTCATCAAAACAAAATATTATGCATTTCAAAATACTATGATATACAGTAAACCATGATATACAGTAAGAACATACTCTACATTTTGGTTTGCTAAGTTAACTAGGCATGCTTTATACCAGTGATGCCGAATTTTGGCACTCAAAGTGTTCTGGAACTTCAATTCCCAGAAGCCCTGATTAGCAGGAGCACTGGCTTGGGTTTCTGGTAATTGCAATCCAAGAACACCTGAAGTGCCAGGTTTCACCATCATTGCTTTATACCGAGTGAATTTGGCAGAACTGATTCAGCACAGAGGTTTCTTACCGCTGTGGAAGAAGTCTGTCATTGGCTAAATATCCCAGTTTATGTATTTCCTTATTGTAATCACCATACTTGGCCTGAACTGCATAAGAAGCAAGGAGAACAGCAGTTTCTGGCGGGCAGTATATTTCATCATTTAAGATGGCTTCTTTAACTTGCAGAAAAAACAGTCTCTGAGTTATCTCCTGAATTAATTCTTCAGACACATCTTCAGGAAAAAACTTGGCCCTGAATTTGAACTGAAAAGGATTTTCCTTCCTTACATCTTGTTGTGTGACCTGAAATGGAGTTTTAGAAGGATAAAGAAGGCATAAGAGTCTTTAGGGAAAGCAATCTAATCAATAGTTGTTACAGATTGTAATTTAACCCCTAGGAAGCAAAAAAATTAAAAGACTTGTGATTCACACAGACATCTAAATAATTAATTCTGAATTAGAAAAACACGACAGCTTTCAGTGTCTACATAAAACAATTTAAAGCTCTTATTGTATTATTGTGTCACTCCAAATTTCATTATACAAATGCAGTTCTAAAGAACTATCAATATGCACCAGATGGAAGGCAAGTCTGATTTTCAGGTAACCAATTTTGAATTCACAGAGATGTTCATGTAAAATCCTTGGCACTTTTAAAGGTTTTCCAGAAAAACAGAGTTCTTTGGAATTAGTTGTCAAACACTGATGAGCTAAGAAGCACTGTATACACTAAACTTCTCAAGTGCAGCAACTTACATATCACAAACTCTTAATTATCACTATAAGAACTGAAAAAAAATTCCTATGCCAAAAGATATTTCACACCAATATAAATAAGACAACAATAGTTAAAACTCTAGTGACATTTTTATTTTTTTCATTTTAGTTTGTGCCAAGAGCACATTAGGTAAAACCACAGAATACTTGCAACAGAAATTTGTAGTGAATGTTATTCAGATTCCAGGCAACCATATTCTCTATCTGAACATTTCATTGCATTCCCCAAATATTTCCTACACCCATTATCTTCTTATAAAAATGAATCCCTTGGAATACTAATCATCCAATACTACCTTTTTATTCAGCTTCAACCAAGTTGTGTATCCTTTGCTGTCAACGTATTGTAGCCCAAAAAACCAGACTTCCCGTAGGCCAACTGTTTTCACAACCTTAAAAAGAAGAACCATATCAACATGAATCATAATGAAATTTCTTGGTCAAATTTGGCTGACTTGTTTTTAAAAAGTGTACTTGTCTTAACCTGTTTTAGACTAAGCAAGTATAGACCTTGGAGTGTTAAGTACAGCAAAAGTATTAAGGCATCCACAACTGAAACAGCAAAAAACTGGCCAAAAGTAAAACAAAACAGTATTTGTAAGGCTCTAATACCATGGCTAGAATTTTTTTAAAAAAAAATCCACTAATGCATAATTCTATGAATCAGCATGGTGTTTGAACAACAGCCTGAGTTTATACATGAGTACTGTTAGCAGTTAGGATCCACAGATGCAATACAATGTACTAGCACACTCATGCTGTGCATATTGACACAGGTGAATCAGTTAAAAAGCAACGCTAGTTGCCTAGAAATATCAATTGGTTTTACACTTAAAGAGGAGAAACAAAAACTTTTAGATCTAGTTTTAAAAACTTTTATAGTCCTGCATCTAGTGATGGGCAGCTCCCAGATTGCACCAGTTTGTAGAGGGGGCGGAATTCGACATGGCCATGCCCATTTCCCTCCCTGCACCCTGCTGGCTCTCTTCCTGGGTCTCCCTTCCAGGGGCCTCCTCCTGCACACCAACAAACAATCTACGGGGCAAGGTGTGGGTCTGGGGAGGGGTCCCCCAACTAGTTCCCCTCCCAACTCCAACCCCACCCCAAGAAAAAACTTCTCTCTGGGGTGGAAACTCCTCTTCCCTCCAGCCTCTGCTCCCCCTCCTCTTTCCTCCTTGTGGGGAGAGAGAAAAGGGACGGACCGGAATGGAGGCTTTTCAGAAAAGGACCATTTCCTTTTCCCTCCAGCCCCTGCTCCCCCTCCCCTTTCCTCCTTGTGGGGAAAGAGGAAAGGGATGGACTGGAAAGGAGACTTTCCCTCCACTCTGTTCCCCCTCCACTTTCCTCCTTTACTGTCTTGAGGGAACATTGCCCTCAGAAGGTCTTTTGGTAACTCAGCCCTCCAATGCTTCTAAGAGCAAAACTTTTAACATGTTGGTTTTTTTCCTGCCTCTGGAGTTCGATTCACAGGTACTGCATGCCGGAGTTAGCTCCTGTCCCTATCCCAACTCCTGCCAACCTAGCAGTTTGAAAGCAAGAAATTGCAAGTACTGTAGATCAATAGGGACCACTTTGGTGGAAAAGGTCACCCTTGCTCAAAAGCCAGTCATATCTGACTCTAAGGTGCAGTGCTCATCTCCATTTACAGCCAAAGAGCCAGTGCAATCTGTATTTGCAGATGTTTTCATGGTCATGTGGTAGGCATGATTAGATTGCCCACCCAGTCACATAGCCATGCCCACAAAGTAGGCCACACCCACAGTGTGGTAGAAAAAAATGGAGCCCACCACTGCCTGCATCCTTTTTCTCATAGTAGTTAATCTGATGCCTCTGACCCACAAACGGAACATGAGGGTAATAACTACCATTTTCTAAAAAACTGGTATTCAGTGATATGCTGCATCTGATCCTAGAGGCCATATATATAATATAGACCATCAAGCTGATCCTCCAGATATCTGTTTAACGTCTTCTTTAAGCCACTTTATGATGGTTACTGTTATTAAGGATGCTGGAAAATCTTGTATAGGTGGCAGTTATTAAGAGGATCAATGTAATTTCTACTACTAACATGTAGCTAGGATACAACCTAGCCTTTTGGGTGAATTCAATTCTCAGCTGAAAAACTTAACTTAGGAAAAATGCATAATATTTAAATTATGATTCTTGTGAGGTTAACCCCATTTGCCATGAAAAAAAGACAGTACAAATGTTTGACCATTTTAGACAACTGAATATACAGCTCCGTGCAAAGATCTTAGGCCATGACCAGCTAGTTTGGAGAAAATTCAATGAGTCACTGGGACAGGACCTAATTCAGCCTAAGCCACCTAGACACACCAAAATTAGTCTTCTGCTGATTCTCTTCTCAACCCTCTCTAAGTATGATGAAGTTTGGATTATGACCCACCCACCCACCCCAAATCACTAACTGGTGATAGCTAAAGACATTTGCATAGTACTGTATACAAAACTGATATGGAATAGAAGTACAGTATTCATTTCTAGATATTATCACACTTTGAAGTAGCAAATTTCATTGTTCAATGAAATGCTGCATGAAGAAGTATTTTGTTCTGCTTTTGCTACTACTCCCTACTGCTCAGCTTCATCAGACTACAAAGTTGAAGCATTATGAAAGAGGGAGAAAAACATTTTTATAAATCTTATCCACAACTGACACAACAGTTCAGTTAAGGTTTCTTTAACTTATGCCACACAAAACTGAAGAAATAAAAAACAATGGGATTTATTTCTGAAATTAAACATTTCTACTCCCCCCCCCCCAAAAAAAAAAGTATCATGAGGAAGACACTTTGGGGCACAGGATGGGGATGGGTAGGGAGTCTTTAATTTCTAAAAAATTATTTTAAAAATGCCATCCCTAGGATGTGGTGTCAACTTTCGGAAATTAAATTCCATCTTATCCTGTGGCTCCCAAGACAAAAAGACCTTCACAGGTAGATGAATCAGAATTTTTTATTTTTGAAAAAACACAGTAGCTGATGACATCTATAGTCTTATGTGGTATAAATTACACAGCAAGTTTTCAGCCCTTATCTCCTTAAATTGTGATTACTATGACATTATTAAAAGGGTTTTTTAGGATATATTCCGTAATTTATTTATTTACTTGTTGTTCATCTTCTCCACTACATTTATGGAAATGGAAAGTTTATGATCACAAGTAACAACAAACAGCAGTTTCATGTTTTATTTGTGTTGCGTGAATTATTTTATTCACAAACTAGGATATCAAATAAAGATCTTTGAGCAGATTATAGCTTACATAAGCCACAGTTTAGTGTAATCAGACATAGTGTTCATTTTTCTTGATTTTGCAATCTGTTCAGTCTATTGCGGTTATCCTATTCAGGCCAAAAGGAGTGGGGAGTGTACATATTAAAGTGTGTACTTGCCAATTTTTCTAATGGCCAACCATGATTTGAAATATGCTGCACTAAAAAAGATTACCTGATCAAAAAGCTGTTTTCCTGTTGTGTTGGGCTGGATGGCAAACTCCAGCTCTGCATCCATTGTGGTAACTCTTACATTAACCTGAAATACATAAGTAGAAAACTGTAAATACTGACATGGCCTTTGATAACATTGTCCGTACTTAAACATAATGAAAAACAATCTTTCAAAAACTGATAGAGCATCCTCGCTTTGTGTGCAAAGATTTCTATTGATTGACAGATAAAATTGCAACCAGGTACACAATGATTAAATGCCATCACCATCTGGAACTTTATTGATCTGGTCTATCAAAACTCAACTAAGCAGACCCCTAACACTTCTGTATTCACCATACCTTCTGTTATATAGAGAAGAGCCTTGAACACACAACATTGCAGAAAGCCAAAGATAGTGCATACTATTCGTTATACTGGCTTACTTCTAAAAATGTATGAAATACTGTAGTTTTCTTTATAACCCACTGAAAAACTGAAACAATTGGTCAACTTAGCAAAAAGTGTTTTTGGCTAATGAAAAATAGGAAAATCCAAAAGTCCATCTATCTTTGCTTTTGTAGGTTTAAAATAATCCAATACTTGCTCATAATTTTCTGTTTTCTTAATCAATATTTATATACAGTACTCATTCTTCATGACTGTTTACAATTTCCCAATACCTCGTTTCTTTTTTGTTCCGGCAAAAACAACGTCTAACAAAATTGCATAAAAGTTATACAATACAAAATACCATTTATTTTGCTGTGAGATTAGCAAACTACAAGAAAGCCAAGTCATGCTAAGATCTAGGCTGGGTGTTTGATACAGGATTATCTAGACACAAGCAATTCCTATTTATTCCTATTTATTTAGATTAAATTATGATCAAGTTCAAGTTTCACAGATATCTTGGGGTGGAAATGAAGAAACTAGACCTGAATCTACAAACAAGATTCTATTCAGTGAGTTGGGACATCAGCAAAAAAACAATATAACAAGGTCTGTAATAGAAGTTAAATATCTAATTAAAATTAAGAAAAATTCTGATCTTTAAGCGAGTTACTCTTTAAGCAAGGCGCTCTTTATGCGAGGTTTGACTGTACTGTAGTAAGAATTGGTTATGGAAAACTACAATCTCCAGGGTATTTTTACTATCATGGGTGAGTTATTTTGGTTTTTTTTTACTTATTACTACAGGGGTATAATAATGTATGTTTTTATGTTGTTAGAATGTTAGAAATAATAAAATAAACACACACACACATACAGAGTATATATTTGATAAACAAGTGATCAAAACGAAAATTGTTCAATGTAATGAACAGGAAAAAGTTTTTCTTGCCTTTTATGCTGTTTTATATGTACACTAGTACCTTGGATAACGATGAGACTTGGTTCCACAAGTCTCATCGTTATCCGGTTTTTAACGTTGTGCAATGCATTGATCGCACAACATTTTAAAAAGCCCTGTTTCCCTGGAGGCTGCAGCAAGTCAGCACGTCGGGATTTGAACAACAAAAAGCATCCAGGGAGGTGGGGGAAGTCCAGAAACAGCTTGGATCAGGTCCCCCGACCTCCTTGGAGCAGACAGGGGGCCCAGGGAGCCCGAAATGGGTAAAAGAAAGTCTGGTTTTTTTTACCTATTTCGGGCTCTCTGACCCCCCTGCCAGCTCTGGGCAGGTCGGGGGACCGATCCATGCTGTTTCCAAAGTTCCCCCACCCTCCTGGAAGCTGCAACAAGCCAAAACGTCAGGATTCGAGTCCTGACGTTTTGGCTTGTTGCAGCCTCCAGGGAGGTGGGGGAAGTCCAGAAACAGCTTGGATCGGGTCCCCCCGACCTCCTTGGAGCCGGCAAGGGGGGGCGGGTCAGAAAGCCCAAAATGGGTAAAAAAAATGGACTTTTTTTTACCAATTTTGGGCTTCCTGAACCCCCTGCCAGTTCCAGGGCAGTCGGGAGACCCGATCCACAGCTGCAGGGTGGCTGGGGAAGCCGACAGGGACTCCCCGTCGGCTTCCCTAGCCACCCGCCCATGCCTCCACAGCTGTGGGGTGGCTGGGGAAGCCGACGGGGGAGCCCCCCGTCAGCTTTCCAGCCACCCCACCCCTGCCTCTGCAGCGTGGCTGGGAAGCTGAACAGAGAACCCTGTTCAGCTTTCTAGCCACCCTGCTGCTAAGAACGACTCCATTGGATAACGCTGACAGATCGTTATCCGATGTTAGCGTTATCCGTTACAGTTGTTATCTGAGGTACAGTAATACCCCAGATAACGATTGTACTGTATAGCGCTAAAACCGCATAATGTTACAAGATTTTTGGAAAAATCTTGTATCGAATAACGCGATTTTTAGCGTTATCCGGAACAATCGTGGGGGGGGGAAGGGGTTGGATTGGGTAGAACATCTACCCAATCCAAATCCCCCCCAGGACCCGCCCGCACGATGTTTGGAAAGGGTATGGGCCCCCATACCCTTTCCAAACATCGTGCAGGCACGCGCCTGTCAAACACGACTTGGGGAGCATACGGAGAAAATCTCCGTATCCTCCCCAAACCCCGTTTGACGCGCACGCACCAACGCGCGCAATGTTTGGAAAGGGTATGGTCCCTGTCAAGCGCGGCTTGGGGAGGATACGGAGAAAATCTCCGTATCCTCCCCAAACCGCATTTGGCGCAGGCGCAGCAACACGCACGATGTTTGGAAAGGGTATGGGCCCCCATACCCTTTCCAAACATCGTGCAGGCGCACGCCTGTCAAACGCGGCTTGGGGAGCATATGGAGAAAATCTCCGTATCCTCCCCAAACCGCGTTTGACGCGCGCGCGCCAACACGCCCAATGTTTGGAAAGGGTATGGTCCCCCATACCCTTTCCAAACATCGTGCAAGAGCACGCCTGTCAAGCGCGGCTTGGGGAGGATATGGAGAAAATCTCCGTATCCTCCCCAAACCGTGTTTGGCGCGGGCGCGCCAACACGCCCGATGTTTGGAAAGGCTATAGTCCCCCATACCCTTTCCAAACATCGGGCAAGCGCGCGCGCCTGCCTGTCAAGCACGGTTTGGGGAGGATACGGAGAAAATCTCCGTATCCTCCCCAAACCGCGTTTGGCGCGGGCGCGCCAATGTGCCCGATGTTTGGAAAGGGTATGGTCCCCCATGCCCTTTCCAAACATCAGGCAAGCGCGCCTGTCAAGCGCGGCTTGGGGAGGATACGGAGAAAATCTCTGTATCCTCCCCAAACCGCGTTTGGCACGATCGCGCCAACGCGCCCGATGTTTGGAAAGGGTATGGTCCCCCATACCCTTTCCAAACATCAGGCAAGCGCGCCTGTCAAGCTTGGGGAGGATACCCTGGACAACGCTAAAAACTGGATAACAACATGACTTGTGGAACCAAGTCATAACGTTATCCGGGGTACTAGTGTATTACTGTATTGTGATTTTGTCTTTGTATTGTAATGTAGTGTTGTTTTATTTTCGTTTTGTATTATCTTACAATTAATTAAAAGATTTTAAAAAATAATTGTTTTCCCTTTTACTGATGGTTTTAGTAACAGTTTACTGACAACAACAACAACAACAACAACACCCCCCGCTGGCTTATTTAACTTCCTACCTATCCCAACTCTCCTATTCCCATTCCTTTTATCCGGTTCCTTTTAGGCTAGGGAATGTGAGGTTGTTTTTAATGGGTTTTAATTTTTATTGCTCTTTTAGTGTTTTGTGGTATACAAGATGCTTATTGTGCTCCGCCCTGAGTCGTTTGTGCGAGTAGGGTGGAATAATAATAATAATAATAATAATAATAATAATAATAATAATAATAATAATAATAATAATAATAATAATAATAATAATAAACACAAATCAACAGTCAAGGAAAGGCAACACCCAGGAGAAGGTATTCTACAGGCAGGGTGTAACCACTGAAAAGACTGGTTACTGTGGGGGTTTTACTTCTAGATCTAATATGCTATTACAAAACACTCTTTAGAAAACACAAACCCTGGAAGACTACAAATGAAAAATGAAGAGAATAACCTCAAAAGAAAAGAAAAATCAATTTTAAAAAAAGTTTTAAGAGGGAGGAGGCCGTATACATTTTACCTCTCTGGCAGCCGAAACAGAAATTAGTATTAGTGGCTTTTGCTGCAGGAAGGAGAAATGCAACTCCCACTAAAAAGATTTAGTGTTATAATGTTCCAAAACAGATCTCTTTGCAAAGCCAGATCCAAGAGTGCTATGAATGGAGATCTCAATAAAAGAACGCTCTATTATACATTCCAGAAAGTATTGACCATTTTGATGATGATATAATTTTCTTAGCAAATCTCCTAAGTACAACAATACCAGGAGCTGTGGTTTTTTACCCTAAGCCACTTGAGGATTTATATATCAAATCTAGCATCTTAAAATGAACTCAAGTGACAAATAGTAGGCTAGAATAATTATTTCAGAACAATTTTAGGTTGAACACACTTTTAAAACAATAAACACTTAACCACTACATTTGGGACAAGTAGTGAACATCCAACTGTCGACAAGGGCAGTTCCATGCAATTGCTTTAATTCTTGCTCCTGTTTTCTTATGTTCTCAATAATCTTTTTTTTTTTAATTTCCTGTTTACTATCTTGAGGTTTTGTAGCAAGTTGCTGTTATTAATTGAAAATATTCAAAACCTGGAGAATTACGAAAACCTGACCAAACACATTGTTCATAAACTCCAGTACAGTTAAGACTGAACTCAGGTTTCTCCTTTTTCATGTAGAAAATCTTTCTCCAAACTTATTCTAACATACTGTACCTGTATTTACACCATTTCAGTCATGATGTAGGAGAATTCAAGCACTGACTTAGCTTTATCACAAAAGTCCTTGCAAAAGGAATACTTCTTGTTGTTCAGTCAGTCGATTCCAACCCTTTGTGACCCCATGAGAATACTACTGTATATCTTTAACAGACTTAACCTCAACCATTGCAAAAAAAAAAAAATTTTTTTTAAATCCACTTGCTATTTTAGCTCTAGTACCACAACATGTGGTACACTTAAGCTTAGCATCTATAGTTTCAAGCTACTTGTGTGTTTCCTACATTTGTGTTTCCTACATTTTACAAATTTAATCTGTGAAGTAGTGATGATATTCAAAGAAGCATTTAGAAAATGAAGCTTAACAGTTTATACATATACAGAAAAAACGTTCAATAAGAAAAGAACAAGCAAACAGAAAATCTAGCTACATGAGGAAAAGGAAGTTGTTTTTAAGACATCACATAACAGGAGACCAGGTAATAATGTAGCTTAGTAAAGAGAATATAGCTGGAGAGACAAGCACTTCACAGTAGGATGCAGTAAGTAATACAATCACATTAGTCCTGCTTCACTAAAGTTAGCTAGTCTCAGAGTTGCTGGGAATTAAGTTTTCATTTGCTGGGAGCAGAAGTTAAAAACATTTGCCTCAAAGAGGTAATCTATGCTCTATAACGAGTCAAGGTTCTGCCCTGGTTATAAATAAAACAAGTTATTCTTCAAAGTACATGCATGTACTGTTGTTTGAACTATCTCTTACCAACAACATGGGTTTGGGGGGTGGGCTCTATTTGAATAACAGAAACAAAGGTCTACTAAGTCTCGTAGACTACATTTTGTAAATTAACCGACTTTCTGGATAGAATTACTCAGAATTATAGGAAAGACAATCAATTTGCTTAGTCCTATATAGCAGGGGTCCCCAATCTTTTCCACACCACAGCCTGGCTTCATGCCAAACAACCTTTCCACAGACCAGTAAGTGGAGGCGGCAGGACCAAATGGCACAAGTGCACAACAAAATATGACACAGTACACACTGAGAACGGGTGTGTGGGGGGGGAGCCCAGCTGCAGCCCAAAAACAAGGAGCCCAGCCACCCACCAGTCACACTGCCCAACTCCGGCAGCGAGGCATCACACTACACACCGGCAGGGGGCAGAGCTCCACCGCAGTTATGTGAAGGAGGGTCCTGGCCACCCATCAATACACAGTGTCTGAAGCTTGTGCCCCTGCCCACTGGGCAAACCCAGCGGAGCACGCTGAGGGCAGAAGGCTGCCACTGGAGCTACAAGTGGACCCCGCCCCGGCCCATTTCAGCACAGCCTGCGACCTGACACCAGTCTGCAGCTCAGTGGTTGGGGACCCTGAGTTACCCAAAAAAACTTATGGTCTTACAGTGTCCATTACTATTTGTGCAGAATCCAAACAGACCGGTCAGGCAGACACAGATTTTATTTCCAAGTCGCCCTCCTTTGTCCTTCTCATAATCAGTGAATATTATCAAAATATCAAAGGATAAAGTGATTTTGTGCTGTAAAAAAAGATTACAAAGACATCTTATATATACAGGAGTTCTACATAGAGTCCTTTGGACCCAAGTAATGCTACTTGTGACTCACTCTTCTGGAAGACCTCCCATGTGAAACCAACAGCTGTACCAGAGGATAGGGATGGGCAACATCTGAGAGTCTCCACCAATTTTACTCCCTAAAATAATAAATCATACCCAATTTGCTATTTAAAGCTGCAGACTTCCTCTGACACTGCTTGGAGTACGAATCTTAACTATAAGGATTTCTGCAACCAATAGCGTTAACCACAGGTTCATGCACATGAATAGAGTTCATCACGTTGAATACATGCCTTTTGGAAAATTTGGTCAACATCAGATCTTCATAGTAATTCCTTCTTTTTGGACCTGCATTTAAATAAAGGGAACCAAAACAAGATTGCCCTTTCCCTTGCAGCAAGTTGTCTTGACTCAAACAAACAAGAATAAGCATGCCTTTATTATGCATCCACACAGCATTTTTTTTTTTTTTTGCTGACATGTAAACATATAGAAAATAAAGCTATAGTGGACTACGTGATTCAAAGCCACAAGCAAGACAGTCTTTTTCAGCCAAGCCACTAAGCTAATTTGTAGAGTAACAACAGCAAATGCCATAGAAAACAATAGGATAAAAACACTACAAGGATGTACAGCAACAGCATGCTTCCTTTTCATCAGGAATTATAAAACATTTACAAATAACAAGCATTAATTTCCCTGGCTACAACCCAAACACTCTGCAATCTGAGGTCCAAAAGTCTCAGAAAATAGAAAGGAGCAGCTGATGAGTAAGAACTAGGGGGAAAAGAGATAGGCGAGTCCAACTTTCTTCTTTTTATTTACTGTATTTATTTTTGCCAGTAATCCAATAATACACTCCTCACCTGAGTGTAATGATAATCTCAAAGAAAGTGAATCAGCAGGAGCAAAGGTCACTCTAAATCCAGGGATATTTACCCTGGGATATTTACCCTCTTCACATTTTTGTTTCCCTGTCATCCAGATAGTCTTCATTTTTTACCTCCATCCCCAAGTTCTGCATTACTGTCTTTCTTTGGATAATTTCAGACTACTTATTTAATGAAGACTTCCATATTCAATGATTAGTTTTCAAAAATACCTGCTGAAGAGCAGAGACCAAACTGAACATATTAAATAAGTTTTAAATGGATTACTTACTGGTTTCGGCATTTTTCTCCCTTTTCTCTGCTTCTTGTTCAGTTAAACCATCAGGTGGACCATGAGCTTGTCTTTTTCTGTCAAAACAAAGTAATTGTTTATAACCTCATGTAACTCACATTTCAATAGTCTCTTAAGAATTCCACGCAATTTATATTTACTAATAAATTGCTTAGCCTTTACCTAGTTTACAACCCATAATTCCCACCTTATTGCCAATGAACTTTTTCTCCTACCTTTCAAAGGCTTTCTTTTGCACTGCTAACATTCTCCCCCCAGCCCAGTATTCTTTCAGCTTGAACCAGACTCAGAATTCAATTAGTCTCACCCAACCTAGCAGTTTGAAAGCAAGAAATTGCAAGTAGATATATAGGTACCACTTCAGTGGGAAGGTAAACAGCATTCCATACACTCCATTGACATGTCTAGGCATACGTGCCACATGTCCATGGAAACGTCTGCAGACGCAGACAGCACTGGCTCTTCAGCTATAAATGGAGATGAGCACTGAGTCAGATATGGCTGGCTTTCGAGCAAGGGCGACCTTTACCACAACAGATTCTTCTCTTCTGCCCCAGATGTCTTTCCATCACGAGGGTCTCTTTCCCTCCTCTGCAGACATTCATTTTGTTCCAGGATTAGAAACCCGTTAGTCCCATTCCCACCAGTATCCTACTCCTCTTCTTTCTTTACCCTGTATTTCCACTTTGTTTTTTCTCCCCCTATTCTAGTATCTGTTGGCCCAATAGTCACAAGCTAGAAATATATGTTCAGATTATTGTCTCCAGAATCTCCCAGCCAGCACTGTAAATCGATATATAACCCATCTATTTATAGATGTGGGATGAGTTGATGCCTGTGTAAAAAGCATAAAAGTCTGTGTTTTTAGCTCCTACAATATCAGAAAGAAAACTACAATTCCCCAAATCTCCCAGCCGGCTTTGCCAGAGAAGACATGGCCCATCTAGTTATTTCAGCTGAGAAATCTGTGTAATGTATTCAAAATTTATTATTTCTACATCTTATTTTTATGAAGATCTTTAGGTAAGTTGGTAATACATAAACTGTATACATCCATGAATGTAGATGGGCAGTATAGAAATTCAATAAATAAATAAATAAATAAATAAATAAATTACTGCAGAATTAAAAGCAAAGCCACTAGTAGTAAGAAATTTATGAAACATTATTTCTTTAAACAGCTGCAAGTTTAGAAAACCCAACAAGCAGTAGGTAACATTCACTGAAGAACACCACACACACACACACACACACACACACACACACACACACACACACACACACACACACACACACACACACACACACACACACACACACACACAAATTTAAATGGCTAGTGATATTATAGAATTTTCCAATTTTAATTATACAGTACATGACTGGCAAGAATAAATCCTCTATTTGTCATTGTTAGAGCTGAGCAACACTGATCTTTGACACACACACACACACATTTAGAATGTATGAGATTCCAGAAATTACGTAGCATTTACAAAGATGTCAACAAAGATTGTAATATAACATGGGTAATTTTTTAGTCTCATCCTAGTTAGAGGTGCTCATATCCATGTGACAATTAGCATATATAAACTTCAGAAGTAATGCAGCTATCAGTTTCCCACAACACTTAAAACCTATGCAACTGGACAATGAAACACCACTTTGTATTCCCATGTACACGTTCCAATTTTTGTTGTACAATATTATACAACATTAAACAATACTGACAGTTTATATTTAAAGTATTACACAAATGTATCCTCAATATAATCTGATAGGTGATATGAAAGTATGAATAATGAATCACTTCATTTAATACATAAGCATAATTAAGAACATTAAGGATGAGTCACTTGCCTTCCCAGCAAGTTACTGCTGCTGGGCTTTCTCTAAATTTTCAACTCCAAACCAAGATTTCATAATACAGTACTCAGATATTAGATAAAAATGTGCATGAATGAGCCACAGGGTATCTTCTGACCACATGAGAATTCTAACACACTGAAGGTTAGCAACAAGGTTAGCTTTTAATTGCACATTTGTTTGTCTTGAGCCCACACAGAATTCCTGTGTCCATCCAAATTGGGCTAACATACTGACAATCAAGAGTACACTAGTACCCCGGATAACGTTATGACTTGGTTCCACAAGTCTCATCGTTATCCGGTTTTTAACGTTGTGCAATACATTGATCACACAATGTTAAAAAAGCCCTGTTTCCCTGGAGGCTGAAGCAAGCCAGAACGTCGGGATTTGAATCCTGACATTTTGGCTTGCTGCAGCCTCCAGGGAGGTGGGATACTTTGGAAACAGCTTGGATCGGGTCTCCCCACCTCCCTGGACCCGGCCCGGGGGTGTGTGTGTCAGAGACCCCAAAATTGGTAAAAAAAAAAAAAAAAAGTCTTTTTTTACCAATTTTGGGGTCTCTGACACACACCCCCTGCCGGGTCCAGGGAGGTGGGGAGACCCAATCCAAGCTGTTTCTGGGCTTCCCCGACGTCCTCAGCCAGTGCAGCAAGCCAAAACATCAGGGTTCAAATCCCAACATTCTGGCTTGCTGCAGCCTCAAAGAGGGTGGGGGAACTTCAAAAATAGCACGCATCGGCTCTAGGGAGGTCGGGAGACCCGATGCGCGCTAAAGAAGAATAGTTGCCTTTGAAATGTGGTGTTGGAGGAGAGTTTTGAGAGTCCCCTGGACAGCGAGAACAAATAGATCAATTCTAGAAGAAATCAACCCTGACTGTTCCTTAGAAGATCAAATAGTAAAGATGAAGCTAAAGTACTCTGGACATCAAATGAAAAGAGGGGATTCACTTGAGAAAGCCTTGATGCTGAGAAAGGTAAAGGGCAAAAGAAAGGTAAAGGGGTGGCCAAAAATGAGATGGCTAGATGGTATTGTAGATGCAATGGGCACAGATCTGAGTGAGTTGAGGAGGATGGTGGAAGGCAGTTATGCCTGGTGGGCAATGGTCCGTAGGGTCGCAATCGACTGTACAACTGAACAACAACAAAAATATTCACTTTGTATGCCTTCAATGCCAACAGTGAGGGGAAAATTTTACCAATCATATTAGAAGTAAAGGCAGAAAAGCCCTCTTCTTCTGATAATAAGCATTGATAACAAGCATTGTTGGATGCAAGATTGTTATTATTTTAAAAAGCAACTGGGGATTCCCACCCACCCACCCACTTAATATAAAACAGGGACTATTTTATACAGCTTCAGCACCAATTCTCTACACCACATCCTGTTCACTGGTGCAGTTTTTAGACAGGATGCTACCAAGGTAAGGAAACTCCTGTTCCGGTGTCGAATCTGAGATGGTAATACTGTACTGAACTCTAGAAGGGACATGAAGAGGCTAAACGATAAGCATGAAAGCTTTGTCAAACTCAACTACGCCCTCCACCATTCAGTGTAATGTGTGTGGTCACATGTTTCATGCCAGAATTGGTTTATTGAGTCACCAGAAACACATCCATCAATTGAGAAAATGACTTCAAGGGGAAATGTATGCTCGGATGCAAGTAGCAGACGAAAACAATACAGCTTTACTTCAAATTGGCATTGACTTTATAATTATTACAATGACAAGAACAGCAATGTTTCTGTAAAAGGAAGTCTAATTTTCATTATGTTAACAGTGTGGACAAAAATAGCACTGTAAACATTAATAGATTTGGATTAAAATGCCTTTGAACCCCCTCACCAGGAATAGCTTGGCAATCTTCATCCCCAGAAAACTAAAAGGACAAGAACTCTTCTAAAATAAGTAACTTGTTGATAACTAAGAAGCAGAGGGAAAGGAAAAGCATCCTTATCGCACCTGAAAATAAGGATTTGTGGATGTGAAAATCCAAGCAGACTTCAATGAGCTTGAAAATGATATCTTCAAAATGAATGAAGAGGCAACAAAAAAAAAGGCAAACGAGAATCAATTAAATAATGATAAATGATAAACAGCAGGACAAAACATTCTAGTACAGCACAGTGCCCTTTAGGAAGAATCTAAAAACATGGCTGGCGGGGCAGGTACGGGGTGCGGAAGATATAATGACCCCAGCTCGCTGGATTATCTAAGCCCCCCCCCTCTCTCTACTTTTTTTAATTAGTAAGATGTAGCATTTGGTGTGCTTTAAATCTTTTTTAGATTTTAATTTTTAATTTTAACAGTTTTGAGGTTTTTAGGTAGTGTTTGTGTTTTATTGTCATGGTTTTTTTTATTATTATTACTTGTAAACCATCCTGAGTCACTTCGGTGAGAAGGGCAGTGGAGAAATACGAATAAATAAATAATAATACTGTATGTTAGGAATTTGGAAAGGGAAAGAAAATGAAATGGCTAATATCATAATACCTGGCAAAACCATACTGAAATATAGTCAAACCTCGCATAAAGAGCGACTCGCTTAAAGAGTAACTTGTTTAAAGAGCAGAATTTTCTCTGAATGTTCGCTTCGTTTAACAAATAAAACCAACCAAAAACTCGCTTAACAAATAAATCGAGATTCACAATCCCCTTCACAATTGGTCACTTACAATGGTGTTTCGCTTAAAGAGCAAACTCGCTTAAAGAGCAATCCTGTGGAACGCATTATGCTCTTTAAGCGAGGTACAACTGTATGAGGTTAAATAAACAGGTTATATTTAGCAGTAGTATGTCTACCTTAAAAAGCGTATCACACCAGTATAAATGGTACAAAAAAAACCCGCTAATACAGCCAGCACTTATTATGCTAAAACAGTTTCCACCAAACTCTTGTCCCAATATGTGTAAGACTCAAAAATCTACTGCTCTAACCACCTGGCCTTACTGGCTGGGGAAGATGTGAATGGCAATCTAATACGTCTTGGAAGAACCAGATTGTAACTCTGCAAAAAAGACAACTGAGAGGGAGACATGACCCAAATGTATAAAGAAGATAGGAGACTTCCCATACACATCTAGATGGTCACTATTAAACACTGAATCCTGGACCTTCTGGATTCTAAGGACCAAAGTACATGCTACCTTTAAATGTATTTACTTATTAATTAAATTAACCTTATTTATAATCTACTTTTATCCCAATGGAAGGATCCAAAGAGAATGTATGAATGTATTCAGCATGACAAGATTTTGTTTTAAAATAACAGCCGCTGGAGCAAGAGAATTCCCTCCACTGAGGTTCTGGCAAGTATGACAGACCCCCAAAGTGGTATTTGCTGCAGAAGAAAACCCCAACTAAGGGGCCCCTAATGGCTTGGGTGGGGGAAAATACTAAATATTAACCCTTTCACACACTTACTTTAATAACAAAAAGGGGAAATATTAAATGTGAATTTTCTTATTTCAAATAGTATTTTGAACTATGGCAGGGGTTTGCAACCTTTTAAAGCCAGGGGCCAGGTCATGCTTCCTCATACAGCTTTGGGGGCCAGATGGCCATTTTGCCCTTTCTCCACCACATGGCACTTCCTGGTGTGGTGGAGGCAGTGTGGGGGCCACATAAAATGGCACCATGGGCTGTATCTGGCCCACAGGCCACAGGTTGAGAATCACTGCACTATGATCTGATCCAGCAGAGTTGCTATTCAGAATTACTGACTTCAAATGTTGGAGTGAAACATGCACAGAAGTGCTTAAACCCTAAAGTTAGTATTTAGTCTTTTGAAAAATTGCAGTCAAAGTTTCCAAGCTTTAACTTGTGACTTTATTTGTTCAGAAGCTTATCTCAATTAAGAAGATTTGCATAAAACATTGGCCCAAATGTTTACAATAATGTTACTGTGTCATTATGTAAATTAATATATTTTAAAAAATTAAACACTCTAAAACACAGCTTTATTTTCAACAATCAATAGTCTAAATCTTTGGAGCTGCTTCACATGAGATCATTCTTTATTCATCTATTCTGGGAGCATCCATCACAAACACATGATTAAGCAAATGGTTGCCTTACTACACTACAATTCTATTTACTGTATTTTCATTGGGGTGTACAAGACCATGGAAGTTCCAGGAATTACTCTATCAGTAGTTATTTCTACTTTGCAAACTACAATTTAGCAAATGTGCTAACGATATTTAAAAAAAAAAACTGCAAAAATGAAAACTAGCCACTTCAATATAATATTATAGTATAATATTAATATAATTCAAAAAGCAAACATAGCTTTGCAGATTGTAAGAAACACTCCAAAGTCCATATTAGCTTAGAACACCTTTATTGGACTAATGTTTACAAAAAAGCTATGCAATTTCCCCCCCCCCTCAACTTTTTTTAACATGCTGCCAGAGAGGGGGATGGACCATGAAATCTTGTATACATGTTGAGCCCTTTGGATTACCTGTGTTTCCGGATCTTTGGTTTTGGACTTCAATTCCCAGAAGCCTAAATCAATTCCACAAAGCACTGATCAGCCAATGTATTGACTTAGGCTTCTGGGAACTGAAGTCAACCAGTGTTCCAACCAAGGAACATAGTTTAGGAAATGCTGGATTAGTCTAATAGAGGTATTACAATCATATGGATGAGATATAAATCTTTAATTCAGTATCCCTTAATATCTACTATACCATAAAGGAAATTCAGGAACACTCCACCTTCGGGCTCTGGAGTTGAAGCATCTTCCCCAGGACAAAAGATATAAAAGGGTAAATTTCATTTCTGACCCCAATGCACAAGCAGTTGCTACTTCTTCCAGATGTTGGCAGCATCTATTCTAAGAGTCTCCCCCTTCTCCTGAGATTGTGAAGGAGGGGGCAGGGTAGACATTTGGCTGCTGCTGACAGGGGGAACGTGTTAACAATGTACTTGTCCCCATTTGCAACAAGTAGCCAAGCCACATGGTGGAGACGCTTTGAGTTTAGCTCTCCATTTTTCCTTCCTCCCACTGTCTGCTCTTACAGTACAGTACAGTACAGTACTTAGCTTTTATTGTATGATACAGAGAAAAAGGAAATAAAAAGCTTCAGCTTCATGGTTTAAGTAAGGTAACGGTCTCCCTTGTTTGAAAGCCAGTCGTACCAACTCTAGGGTTCAATGTTCATCTCTGTTTATAGCCAAAGAACCAACACTGTATGCGTTTACAGACGTTTCCGTGGACATGTGGCAGGCATGCCTCAACACCAGAATGCTGTTACCTTCCCACCGAAGTGGTCCCTATTTATCTACTTGCAATTTCTTGCTTTCAAACTGCTAGGTTGGCAGGAGCTGGGACAGAGACGGGAGCTCACTCCGTCATGCAGTAGCCGGGAATCGAATTCCAACCTTCCAGTCAGCGAGTTCAGCATCTTAATCACTTGAGCCACCACAGTCCCCATGGTGGTTTAGGTACCTGGTATGTTTTTGGTATGTTTACTCTCTAATATTCCTGTTCAATTAATGTTTACTCAGGAGCAAGACCTCGTCTTGCCAAGTTTGATTTAAATTACTCGCTCAGTGTGTTAAGTGAAATCTTACTTTCCAATAAACTTGTATCAAACCAAACCATCCAGCTGCAATGCTAAAGCAACTTTATTAAATACAGTAGCTGATTCTCTTTGTCTTCAAGACCTACTCACAACTTTAGAGCTCTCTTCACTCTTCTTCCACTAATAGTAAAGGCATCTAAAGGAGTAAAAACAGCAGGCTGGGAGGAGAGAAAGTAAAGCTAGAGAGGTTGTAACCCTCCCCCCATTACAGCCAAAGTGTTGTGAGTTTGATCCTGACAGGAACCAATGCTCCTTCCAAGGTCAGTAAAATGATTACCCAGTAGCATGTTGATGCAAAATCCTAATCAACTTGTGAACTGCCCATAGAGGGTACTAAGCCCTATGAGGCGATAAGGTAAAGTTCTCCCTTGAACAAAAGACAGTCATATCCGACTCTGGGGTGGGTTGCTCATCTCAGTTTACAGCCAAAGAGCCAGTGCTGTCTGCATCTGCAACCATTTCTATGGTAATGTCGCAGGTGCATGGAACACTGTTACCTTTCCCACTAAAGCAATACATATTTAGGTAAAGGTCCTTGCTCCAAAGCCAATCATATCCGACTCTAGGGTTCAGTGCACATCTCTGTTTATAGCCAAAGTGCCAGCGCTGTCTGCATCTGCAGATGTTTCCATGGACATATGGCAGGCATGCCTAGACTCCGAAGTGCATGAAATTCTGTTTACCTTCCCACCAAAGTAGTACCTATTTCCCTACTTGCAATTTATTGTTTTTGAACTGCTAGATTGGCAGGAACTGGCACAAAGATGGGAGCTCATTCCATATTGCAGTATTCAGGTCTCAAACTGCCTTCCAGTCAGTCTTAACCACTTGAGCCACCACAGTACCTGATACCTATTTATATACTTGCAACTGCAGCATGCATATTCATGCGCGCGCACACACACGTGGCTTAGTGGTTAAAATGCTTAGCTTGGAGACTGGAAGGTTGGGTTTCAATACCCAAGGACTGCACCTGGGGACATGAAAGGAGCCTCATTCGGGAGTCCCCTAAGCAGAGTTTCTCCAGCAAAAATCCCTTCAACCCAGAGTAATCTCTGACATGAAATTATTATTATTATTATTATTATTATTATTATTATTATTATTATTATTATTATTATTATTATTATTATTATTATTATTATTATTATTATTATTATTATAACCCTTTCCGGTTTTTATCTCTCCTCAGTTCAATCTCTTGCTCTGTTTTAAGCATTAGTTTTAAGTTTTAAGCATTTGTTTTAGAGTTATAAACATTAGTTTAAGTATTCTTTGTATTATTACATGTGTATCCTAGTGATTTTTAATTAATATTGTAAGCCGCCCAGAGTCGGGCTTGCCCGATTGGGGCGGGATAGCAAATAAGAAGAAATAAATAAATAAATAAATAAATAAATTATTTGCAATTTCTTGCTTTCGAACTGCTAGGTTGGCAGGACCATCTCCCGGGGGCTTGAACTGCTGCTATTTTCCAGCCTTCAAGTTCAGCGTCTTAACCACTAAGCCAGCGCACTCTCCATGGGGCGGTATATATACTGCAAGTATAAATGCTGTTGCAATTTGCCCTGCTTTATATACATGGGGAAATGCGCTGGCATTTTACAACTGTCCCGTGCCAGCACTGGCACGGACCAGAGGCCCTCGCACAAACCCCGTCCTTTTCACCTCACGAGGATTTAAAACGGGGAAAGGAGGAAGGGAGGGGAGCTGGGAGTCCTCGTGAAAGGAAATGTCTGGGAGTCGGTGGAGGGAAGGGGGTTAAAAAAAAGAGACCTATGTCGCCGCCAAGAAAAAGAAGAGAAAGGAAAGGGAGTCGTTTCCGTTCTCCACAGGATCCGTGTTTAAAAAGTAAGACACAGGAGTTCGGTTTTTTAATGTGCTACAACGGGGGAATTTTTGTTGTTGTTGTTGCCTTGTTTACTCTCTAAAAATAAATTTCATGTCAGAGATTACCCTGGGTTGAAAGGATTTTTTGCTGGCGAAACTCCGCATGGCTACCACTTCAAAACATTTCCACAGGATCCGTGTACACGAAAACGAGTGCAGACGAGCGCAGGATTCCTGCGCGTCGACTTCAAGCCCCAATCGGCATATCCGAGAAGAAACAAAAACGCTGTAGCACTTTAAAAGACTACGTGTGATATTTTAAAGTGAGGTTTCGTGGATCAAGTCCACTTTCGTCAGATATGGGAGTGAGGCTTCATGGTTATCAATTTGTCTTGACTTGATCCACAAAACATCACATTAAAATATAACATGTTTGAGAGTAAACAAAACAGAACAGTAAAAAAAAAAAAGACAAAAATGTTGTGGTAACTTAAAGCTTAAATGTGAGCTTTTAAGCTTAAATGCGTAAAGCTCACATTTAAATACAGTACATAAGTTAGTCTTTAAAGTGCCACAACTTTTTTTTGCTGTTGTTTCCCCTCAGATATGCTTGCACAAACTAACACGGCTACCACCTCAAACATTTAGAAATATAACAAATCAATCTTTTATAAAGGGCTACAGCGTTTTGGTTCATATTCTGGAAACACAGACTCATAGGGCTACTCTTTTTATAAAAAAAAAAAAATTCAAGCCCGAGTCGCTTTCTCACAACCGAGGCGTGAAGGAGAGGCGGGAAGAGAAGAGAGAAGGACGAGGCAAGCCGAGGCCCGCCAGGAGGGAAATAAAACGCCTTGGAGGCAAACAACAATCTCACTCCCATCTTTCTCCTCATTACCTGGCTGGGCTGAGGCGCCCGGAGGGTGGGTGGGTGGGCGGGAAGCGAACCCTCTTCGCCGTTCCTCAGACGACGGAATTTGGCTCGGTGGGGACGAGGAGAAAGACGACGACCGCACAGGAGGCGCTGCGGGGCTGGCTGGCTTCGGACTGGTCTCGCCGCTCCTCAAGGCGCGCCGGCTCCGCTCCTCCCGCAGCCCGAGAGAGCGGCGGTCCACTGACAGGTCCTCAACATGGCGGCCTCCCCCTTAGATTCTTTTTTTTTCGCCCCTTGGCGCCTCCGTTTTCTCACCGGGCATGCGCGGCAAGGGAAGGGCGCATGCGCCGCTCGGCGGGGTGAAGCCGCTTCCCTTAACTATGTTTGGGAGCGGAGGACGGGTAGGCGAAGGACCGTTGGGCTACAAAGGTGGCGGTTGGCAAAAATAAGCGTGTGTGACCCATCCATAACAATCAAACACTCTGCTCACCGGGACACCCCCAATGAGGCTCCTTTCATGTCCCCAAGTTCTTTTACCACTGAAGTGGTCCCTATTTATCTACTTGCAATTTCTTGCTTTTGAACTGCTAGGTTGGCAGGAGCTGGGACAGAGAGGGACGCTCATTCCGTCATGCAGTACTCGGGTCTTGAACTGCCAACTTCCCAGCCTTCCAGCTAACAAGGCTAGCTTCTTAACCACTGAGCCACCACAGTCATCTAAGATAATAAGTCCCCCTGCTTCTTTCGTGTCCAGATCAAACTTTGGACTGGCAAAATGAAGCCACTTTCTTGGCTTTGTCATTGGCCAAATTTAAATCCTCATCAGTTCATGTTTCTGGCAGTAACTGTCAGGCCAGTAAATGGACCTGATTCTGTATCTCTCCTATTCACACAGCGGGATGTTGCCCGCCACCAGCTCCCACTTAAGCATGTTGGTCTTACGTTTAGGCACTCCAACCCTCAGGGTCCTCCAAGTGACATAGGGGAGGTCAAGTTCCTCAGCCATTCTTCAAATGCCGTATCCGATTCCAAATAATGTACAGTAGAACCCCACATAACAAAAAACTCTGTTCCACAGAACTCCGCTATGCGGTTTCTTTCGTTATGCAAAACGGATTGGCAATACCCCGCATAACAAAAAATGTTCGTTAATCAGGGTTCCCATTGAGCGGGTATACCGCAGTTACCAAAACCCCCACATAACGAACCCTTTTTTTCGTTATGCGGGGTATCGCCCTTGCAGAATGAACGCTTCGTTATGCTAATTTTATGCTATGTGATGCATTCATTATGCAAGGTACTACTGTATTGGCTATCATCATGGCAATCAGCCATTAAGATCAGTGGTGGGTTTCAAAAAAAATTTACTACCATACTGTGGGTGTGGCCAACTCTGTGGGTGTGGCTAATTCTGTGGGTATGGCCAGGTGACTAGGTGGGCGTGGTTAAACTGCTGTATTTTAATCTGAGTTTTGTGGATCGAGTCCACTTCATTAGACCATTAGTTGCAATTACACTTCGATGCTCTAATTTTTCTTTAAAGAGTAACTGCAGCAGAGTTACTGCTGGCTCAGCCTCACCCCACTCTGGGCGACCGGACCCAGCAGCAAGGATGCTAGTCATGTCCAGAGTGGGATGAGAGGAAGAGGAGGAGGTGGTCGGGGCAGGGCAGTGGGCGGGGCCAGGCAAGTTTACTACCAGTTCTCCTGAATCTGTCTGAACATGCTGGAGCTCACCACTGATTTAAGATTATCCAGGGAATATAAGGCAGTTATCTTCCATTTGCCTTCTGCATTGCAGTGTGACACCCATACCACTGATCCAGTTCTGCATGTCACTTTCTGGTCTTGAGCCCTTTTGGCACACAAAGTCCTCCTCAGCCAGTATTGATGAACTTGCTGCCCTCCACCCCAACCATATCCTCCTTTAACGTTATTCTTTGTTCTGTAAGCTCCTTCCTCCATCTTCTAATTTGGCTTTGCTCTTGTGTATTTTAAGAATGCTTGTTCTTGCTGTAAAGCTTCTCCTGGATCTGAGCCAGCGGACTTGAGGCACATACCCATTCAGAAGATAGTGAAGGTCATTTTCTTGCTTAGTTCTTTTGGCATCCGCTACTACTTTTCTTCTTCTCTTAGGTTGATCAATATCTACAAGAGGGTATATTTCTCAACTGGGAAAGATTTGAGGCACCCTGTCATCACTATACACATTACTTCATTAACAATGTCAACTTGTTTTGTGTGTGGATCAGTGGCGTAGCATGAGTTTCAGCCACCTGGAGCAGAGGGCAAATTTGCCACCCCCTGGGCCCATGACGCAGATGGTGTCAAATTTTGCCATCCCCAAAAAATGCCACCAGACTCCCCCCCCCCCCGACACTGTTTTTGGGAGTGAAGGAGGGATCATGGTGCCTCAAAAACAAAACCCTCACTTTTTAGGAGGTTGGTCTCCACCGTGTCCTGCACCTGCTTCCAATACACCCACCCCAGGAGGCTTGTAGATGGTGAAAAGCCCCTACAAACCCACTTTAGCTGTCCTCATGGTGGACAAAGTTGCTTGCTGTGGGTGCCTCCTCCTCAAAGCTCCCTCGCGCAGGCAACGCCTTCACTAGGTCCATCGCCCAATGCAAGGTCTCCCTTGCCCAAAAGCAAGTTATATCTGACTCTAGGGGTAAGTGTTCATCTCCGTTTACAACTAAAGAGCCAAGGCTGTCTGTGTTTGCAAACATTTCCCTGGTTATGTGGCAGGCATGACTAGACTCGAACTGCTACCTGCTCAATTTCCAGGCATTAAGCTCATTGACTACACTAAGGCCTTTGACTGTGTGGACCACAACAAAATGTGGCAAGTAATTAAAGAGATAGGAATACCAGAACACCTTATAGGCCTCATGAGAAACCTGTACATGAATCAAGAAGCAACAGTTAGGACAGAATACGGAATGATGGAGTGGTTTGGAATAGGAAAAGGAGTAAGACAAGGCTGCATTTTGTCACCCTGCTTATTCAACTTATACACAGAGCACATAATGTGCAATGCAGGAATGGAGGAAACACAATTTGGGATCAAAATTGCTGGGAGAAACATCAGTAATTTGAGATATGCCACCCTAATGGCAGAAAGTGAGGAGGACTTAAAGAAGCTCCTGATTAGGTTGAAAGAAGAAAGTGAAAAAGCTGGTTTGAGACTCAATATAAAGAAAACAAAGATAATGGCAACAGGCCCTATCAGTCCCTGGAAAATAGATGGGGAAGAAGTAGCTCACTGCAGATGGTGATTGCAGCCATGAAATAAAAAGGCTGCTGATTCTTGGGAGACAAGCTAAGAGAAACCTGGGCAGCATAGTGAAAAGTAAAGACATCAATTTGCAAACAAAAATTCGTATAGTCAAAGCAATGGCATTTCCGGTGGCAATGTATGGTTGTGAGAGCTGGACCATTAGGAAAGCTGAGCGCAGAAGAATAGATACCTTTGAGATGTGGTGTTGGAGGAGAGTTTTGAGAGTCCCCTGGACAGCGAGGAGAACAAATAGGCCAATCTTAGAAGAAATCAACCCTGACTGCTCCTTAGAAGGTCAAATAGTAAAGATGAAGCTAAAGTACTTTGGACATCAAATGAGAAGAGAAGACTGACTTGAGAAAGCCTTGATGCTTGGAAAGGTCGAGGGCAAAAGAGGAAGGTGAAGATCTTTCTCTTTAAACAGAGTTTTCCTCAGTGACCAATTGTCAAGGAGAGGATTCTTAAAATGGAATTGCTTGTGCCTTGTTGCTTTTAACTGTGCTTTTAGTATTTTTATGCACTATTTTAGTCAAGAAGGTGGCTTCATTTTGGCAGTTTAAAGTTTGATTGGGACATAAAAGAAGAAATATATTAATTAATATATTATTAATATTGTAATAATTGTTTTTAGTTTTTATATTGCCTTTTCTAATTATGTAAGCTGCCTTAGAATATTTATAGGAGAAAAACAGCATAGCATGTAAGAGAAAAGTAGAAGAGAATGAAGGATTAAATTGATCCAATCCAAACTGAGCATGCTCAGTGGCCATGGAATGTTGGTGGCAGAGAGATAAGAGGGAACTGAATAAAGCATCCTGGGAAAAACATGATCAGCTGTTCTCCTGCAACTCTTTTAAGGAAGTCACCTTATTAACATTTTGTTGGAGGTCTCATAGATAGACTAACCTTAGCCAGGCCTGTCATGGACAATTGTATTTGGTTATTCTTGTAATTGAAAATATCAGAGTGGTATACAACAACATAAAATGTACAAGCTAGAATCCTGTTGGGAGAAAGCATATCTGAAAGAACAAACATGAAATGTTTCTCACCTTTAGCAGAGTGTCCACTTGCACAATGGATACTGAAGGAGGAAACTTCTTCCAGGATAACCTTTCTGCCAGCCTTTTCTGCCAATAAGATCCTGGCCAATATTTATGCAATATAATTCAGTATACACAAATTACAATATGCAAGTCACCACGTGATTATACAGTCCACAAAACAGATGACATACAGTAGATTATATAGGAGAGCATATGCAATAATTACATTTTCATCATGTGCCAAAAGTAAAACTTGTACTTTCAGATCTTAGAGGAAAGGGTGTTCTACATAATGGCTGGCACAACCTCAAATGCCCGTTCCGAAAGACTGAAGATTCCTTATGAAACCAGGCCTGCTGTATACTATGTCCTCCAGCTACTGAAATGCTTCTTTTCTCTCACTATTCACTACTTCGTCTAAGGAAGCTCTGCATCCTTCAACTCCCCTGGCACCTAAACTTACTGTGAACTGAAGAAATTCAGACTCCTTGCACAGTTGAATGTTTCCCTTTGTGTATTGTTGGCTTTCTTTTCTTTCCCAAGGGTAGCAACTACAGAGATAGAGTGTATAAAGAGAGGTCAAGTTTTTTTTCCTTTTTTGTTTTGGACAAAGTACAGTTCAAGCCACAGTACAGCGGGGGAGGGGGAGGGGGGAGTGTGTCTGTGTGTCACTAATTATGAGTAATATAGAAACTATTAATATAGCTTACCCCTGAAGGAAGGTTGAAGGAAGAATAGAGAGGAATTTCCAATTAAAAGGATCGGGAAGAAGAGAAAGATTTTGAGATGGGGTAAAATCTCATTGCTTAGTTTTTTAAAAATCCCTTGGGAAATTGTGGAGTTTCTGTAATTAAAGCCATAATATTAGACAGGGGAGATCACATATACAGTATATGATAATTTGAAGACTGATGCTGGATCAAGGTGGAAAGAACATTCATGAGACATTTTAATTCACCTTTTTTGTTTCTGTTGTAAACAAGAACAGTTCTTTCACTTAGTCCAGCAGTACAAAAAAATTAGCTTAAATATTTGCGGGTCTCTTACTTAACATTGTCAATTAATAAAATATATACTGATGTCTGGCAATTAATAATTTTGTGTTATTAAGCAAGCTATGGCTTCTTTCAACTAGTGGTCTGAAACAAACTTAGAGGAAATGGCTGTATCTTTTTTTTAAAAAATATGTAAGCAGGCCAGTTATTTGTCTGATAAAGTGGACTTGGTCCATGAAAGCTCACATTTAAATACAGGCTGCCACTGCCAAACACGAGCTTGGATAGCCCCTTTGAAGGCTAAACTGTATAGCAAGCAGAGGGATTCAAGAAATACAAACATCTCATGTCTACTGATTAGTATACAGTACTGTAGTTCCTTTAACTGCAGGCTACTGTAAATGAACTGTAGCATAGAGAGCAAGGGAGAGAAGTAATGGCCGTATCAGCTCTCCTGAAGAGCCATCATTCCACTTGCCATTCAACATCCATTTCATCAAGCAGAGGAAGCTCATTAATGTCCTTGTCGCACACGCACACACAAACCCCAACAACAACAAAATTGTATTGTGTCACTTTAAGATGATGAGATATATTTCAATGTGAGTTTTCTTTGGATTAGTATCTGTTTCTCCTGTTTCAGGGAATACAGTACATAGGCATGCAAAAAGTAATAACCCGTGGCTGTGTTTGCTTGCTTTCCTTTTGCATCATGTCCTTGTAGATACAAACCTGAATGCAGACACTTCTCTTCCCTTTCTTTTAAAAACTGTGTGCTCACCACTTTGGAGAGATTCTTCAGCTCAAGGGCAGGACATGATTAAATAAGTGCAATAACTTGGCTAGGAAATTGCCTGTCACGCACGATGGCTTATTATAGATTCATGTGCTCAGCTAGGCACACATTTGCCAGAGTGCAGAAATATGGATGGAAGAATTGGTGGGTTGCATGATACTGTATGATAATAAATACAGTATGTACAAAAAAAAAAAAAAAACCCAACCCACCCATCCCCATCAAACCTGTTCAACCTTATAGATTAAACCTGTGTAATCCAATGAGGAGCTGCAAGAGGAAAGACATGAAAATATCTTCTCTCTGATCTTTCTCCTGTGTCTAGACCAGATAAGAAACTGACAAAATCAAGGCACCTTTTGGTGAGTTCATTCTGCAGTTCCTTTCGCCTGACCTAGAGTGACAAAGATTAGCCGGCAAAACAAGGGTACCATTATCAGGGTATGCCTGATTGTGGTTCAAAAATACAAGGCTCTTTCTGTGTACCCCTGATTAATCTCTCTGATTAATCACCCACAATGATGAGTAGAAAAAGATTAATTTATCACTAATAAATTGCCTGGGGGACAACTCTCTGAAAACCCAGCCCCAACCATCCTGACTGTAGGATTAAAAAACAACTGTCATTACTTTATTATTCATTGTGTTCTGCTTTTCCTCCCTTGAGCTTGTAGTAGTTCACATGGATTTCCTCACAACAACCCTGTGAAGTAACTCAGACAGAGACTAAGAGATTGTTGCAAATTAATCCAGAGATTTTAATGGAGCAGTGGGTTCTTCTCAGGTACATTGCAATGTTTTATCCATCACACCACATTATCCCAAGCTCTAGAGCTTCCTCGAAGATTGTGGTATTTTTGAACCACAATCTGGTGTACCTTAGTAACATAAACCTTGTGTTGCAGGCTAATCTTTCTCACACTAGGTCAAGTGGAGGGAACTACAGAATGAACTCACTAAAAGGTGGCTTCATTTTGTCAGTTTCTTAGACACGGCAGAAGAAAAAGAAGAATCTCAAGTTCTTCCTTCTTCCCTACCTTAAGTGTAAAAAACAGGACCTTAATGGTCTTTTATATATACAGTACTGTATATAGAAAGTTCTGTGCCTCTTGGTTACTCTATACGCTTTCATTTTGATCAGACTGAGACTTTCAGAACAGGGCTGAAATGCTCTCTTATTTCTATAGTAGAAAAATTAACTACAGTACATGATTTTAAAGATATGGCTTGACTTTTAGAACAACTCCTTTAATTCAAAACTGTAATATTGTGTTTATAAAAGTGCAGCATTTTCCAGTCCATTTCAAGTATCAACAGAAAGTATCAAATACTGCAATTCATTTTTAATACAGGTTTGGCTAGGCTTTTCTGTTTCATTCTGCACTCCTAAACTAATCTAATCTCATGAGTCAATAAAACACATTTGAAGCTATGTTAGGAAGGCAGTATTGTAAATAAAAAATGAACTTAATTTCCCCCTGCTTCTGTAAATTTTTAATCAGATAAAAAGTGGAAACAGTAATAAAACAATCTAAAGTCAATAAATGTTTGTGAGTGATATCCAGTAAGGACTAAATGTCAGGGCTTTGCGATGTACCTCTTTGCTAAAATGTTGCTCAGTTGCACAGTCAAGTCCAACTCTTTACAACTCCATGGACCACAGCACCAAGGCAATGATCCTTTGGGAGTACAGTATTTGGTCAATACACTAGAATATTCAATGTATTAGTAACTGTGGCTATATTTGACTGTGAAAGCCATTGTTTCCTACTAATAATTTATTCCAAGAGTTTTAGAAGCCTGGGGCTGAATGTTATTTTCTAGAGCTTGGATGTAATTTGTCTCAAATAATTCATGTACAGTACATGTTATTGCTATTATGTGCTATCAAGTTGTCTCTGATGTATGGCGACTTTAGGAATGGCATGTCTCCAAAATGTCCTATCCTCAACAAACCTGCTCAGCTCTTGCAAACAAAAGCCCTCAAAGAGCCAATCCATCTCATATTTGGTCTTCTTCTTTTCCTGTTGCTTTCAAACTTTCCCAGCATGATTATCTTGAGTACATGAGTACCCAGCATGTTGGGGGCAAAATGTTACTCTCTGAACCGTCCAGAGAGTACATTAAGTACTATAGTGTGGTATGTAAATGTGATAGCTTTGCTTTTTTCCACCTAATCTTGCCTTCTCATGATGTGCTTGAAGTAGGAAAGCCTCAGCTTCATCATTCACTATAGTTCAGGCTTGTTTTGTTCATTTTTCTGGCAGTCCAGGATATCCACAGAAGTTTCCTCCAGCACCATATTACAAATGAATTCATATTTTCCCTGGCAATTGTTTTGTATTGTCCAGCTTTTGCACCCATACATAGTGATTGGAAATACAATAGTGTGTATTATCTTGGTATTCGGTGAAACAGCCTTACACTTTTTAAACAAACATCTCTTCATTGCTATTCTTCCAAGTGTCAGTCTTCTGACTTTTTTTTTCTTCAGTCCCCATTTGGGTTGATGCCTGGGACTGTGCAGTTTGCTCAAGATCACACTAGCTGGCTCATCTCCTGGAAGACACAAAGTGGTACCTGTATTGAACTCTCAACTCTACCTAAACCACTGAGCTATCCAGTTTATTCTATAATCTTTATTGTTCAGTTTATCTACAGAATAATCAGGTATCCAATACCGAGGATGAATATCTATTTGAAACACTGTTGGAAGACAATCTTTTACTTATCAGAAAATAAAGGGGTGATTTGCCCTCTGTTTCAAGAAATGATTGGCCCAAGCCAAAAATAAAATAAAATAATAATAATAGGGAGGGAAAATTTGCCCATCAACTACTTTAATTATAGAAATTATTTCTGAAATATGTACTCCACATGTAAATTAGCACATGCACATTTTCTGCAAATAGATTATGTTCTATATTCTGGCAATGCATAACTATTTATGACTATAAGTATACAACATTAGTAGCTGGATGGGATTATATAGAAGTATATTGCATATAGAGACTGCAGTGGCTCAAGTGGTTAAGACGCTAGAAGACTGGAAGGTCTTACCCAAATGCTGCGCAACATAGTGAGCTCCTTTTTCTGTACCAGCTCTTACCAACATAGCAATTTGAAAGCAAGAAATTGCAAGTAGATAAATAGATACCACTTCAGTGGGAAGGTAAACATGCTCTCCAGTGTCTAGTCATGCCTGCTACATGTCCATGGAAATGTGTGCAAATTCAGACAGTGCTGGCTCTTTGGCTATAAACGGAGATTTATTTATTTATTTATTTAGATTTAAATTACCTCCAACTTGCCGAGATGAGCACTGAACCCTAGAGTTGGATACAACTGGCTTTCGAGCAAGGGCAACCTTTACCTTTACTATATTGCACTATAAAACTACCTGATTTTCATCCAACCTCATTCCTGTACTCTCATGGTTTGTAATTTAGTACCGTAGTCTAGCCAAGAAAGTTAAGGATTAAATATAGGCAAACAAAATACATATCATAGTAAGAGATAACAGTTCTGGCAGCTGACCAAAGAGACTGCCAATTTTATAACCACATCAGAGTACCTTGTGCAAGAGTGAAGTGATTAGAAATGTACACTAGTTGATGAATGGACCTGCCTTACACAAACAAAGTTAATCTGCTGTTAGATAAACATACAATGGTCTTTTATAGATTAGATGTAGCCTTTCAATCTTTGCATCAAGATTTGTAAATGCTTGCAATCAGTTGTTGCTAAAATGCTAAAGTTATTGCACATGTTCAAAATTGACGGGAAAACCACAAGCAGAAAACAAAGACATTCTGACTCCATGCTACATGCCATTTTATGCAGAGAGCTCTAGCAAATTCAGCAAAAGATTCAAGCTAACCCTCTAAATACCACTATCATTTTAAAATGATACAAGGCATAGGAATCCTTTCTTCCACTTGAGTCCAACTCAGATCAGGCAAAACTATGTAGACATAAGATGTAGGGCAGAGGTAAAGAACCATAATTAGGTGATGTGCTGTGTTCATTCCCCACAGTCCTTTATGGACAAGATGACATCAGAGAATGCAGCCCTAATCCAGAAGTAAGGAACCAGGCCACTGGCCTTGATGTTATTGGTTCCTGGACAATTAAATCCAAAACTGACTTTGGCCAGGCTTTGTGTAATTGTCCAAGGGATATCCTTCCCATGAAGGTGTAGCAGAGCTTGAGCACAGGAATGAAGGAAGCCAGCTTACACTGAATTAAACTATCATGTAGCCCAAGGCTGGTAAATCTGATGGGCAGCAGCTTTCAGAGGGTTTAAGAAAGATTCTGGATAATTGAAAAATAAAAATCTTTTGATGGAAAGAAGAGTAAAAAAATAAGTATTTCCTTACTCTACCCAGAAATCTATGATATTGTCTAGAAGTGTTCCATCCAAATACAGTATTGTACTAACTAGGCCTAATCCTCTTTAGCTTGCAAATGTAGACAATATATTCAAGGTATACAGACACTGTATTAAGACACTGAACTTGATAACTGGAAGGTCGGCAGGTCAGCAGTTTGAGCCCTGAGTGCTGCATGACGGAGTGAGCTCCCGTCTCTGTGCCAACTCCTGCCAACCGAGCACTTTGAAAGCAAAAATAAAATAAATAAAATAAATTGCAAGTAGATAAATAGGTGCCTCTTTGATGGGAAGGTAACAGCTTTCTGTGTGCCTCGGTGTCAAGTCATGCCTACCACATGACTTTGGAAACATCAGCACATGCAGACAGTGCTGGCTCTTTGGCTGTAAATGGAGATAAGCACCACACCCTACAGTTGGACAAGACTGGCTTTCGAGCAAGGATGGCTGACCTTTACCTTTACGTATTCAAGTTACATGGTGGCAAAGCCCCAACTAATGTATGGAGGTTTGAAGAGCACTTGAAGAGACACCAGCTCAGTCAAAATTTTGATCCCTGATCAGAGGAAATAGTAGACTTCCCTGAATTCTACATGTTCCCAATTAGGAGGAGGAAAAGTCCGTGTGCTTCCTCCCATTTGCTCAGAAAATCTCCCTGTACAGCATATGCACACAAAGTGTGTGGCTTCAGTACAGGTGAGGTGGAAGAATGATCCACTTTCCCTATAGATCCGGAGTCATTCATTTTAAGCCTTCTCCCCATTTTAATTCTTTCATCAGTGTGATATAGATTCTTCCCACTTGAATTTTCATACCATGAGATATTGCCTCTTTTCCTCCTTCCATCTCTCCCTTCCTCTCATATCCTCCCCATTTTCTGCCTTGTTTCCGCCTCATGCCCCCTTCCCTTCCACAGGGGAAGTTGGAGGTTAGGAAATTGACATCATAGCAGATGTCAGGGGAGTTCAAATTATGCATGCCTCATAGGAACTGGGTTCATTCAGAACAAAGCTATAGATGGAGTTGACACATCTGGAATGAACCAGCCTGCAAAAAGTAGAACAAAACAAAAAAACTGCCGCCCAGCTGACTTCGGGCTTCACCCACCCAGAACCAGGGAGAAAGGCCGCCGGCTTTGCCAGGCAGCCAGACACCACAGCCCAGCTTTGGGCCCCACCCTTCCGGGGCCAGGGAGAAAAGCCATGGGCTTCGCTGGGCACCCCAATACCACCGCCCACTTGGGTGGGGAGAAAAATCCGCCCTTCGCTGGCAGGCGAAGTGGCCTGCCAGCCATGGGCACCCAGACCTCTTCAGCTGCTGGCGCTTTTGGGCCCCACCCCTCTCCAGGCTTTAAAGGGCCGTGATAGCGGCAGGACCTCACCACCACCACCCTTGGAACTTCTCTGTGGCCATGGTGGAGAGGCCGTTATTGTACATTCAAACCTCGCATAAAGAGTATCTCGCTTAAAGAGTAACTCGCTTAAAGAGCAACTGTATTGTCTTGAATATTATTATAAGCTGTTTTGTTGATAGAATTTTGTATACTATATGACTATGTGTTTATTGACCTTGTATTACTGTGTATATTGGCATTGTATAGTGCTTAATTTACTGTGTATATTGTGTTTACTGTGTATATCGTTTGAGGGTTATGTGAGTCCAGTAGTGGGCTGCTCCTGGTTTGGACCGGTTCACCCGAACCGGTAGCAGCCATCTGGAGGGGATCGCCGAGGGGGGGGTAGAGAACCCCCGGGTGACCGGTTCGGTTGCCTCTCTGGCCGCCCTTCGGATGACAGTTCCGGGCAGCCGAAAACGGCTGCTCGGAGGTGCACATGCATCAAAACTCCATTTGATGCATGCGCACTGAAAAATAGAAGTGTGCATGCTTCAAATGGAGTTTTGACGCATGTGCACTTCTGAGCAGCCATTTTGGGCTGCCCAGAAAGGGCGCAGCACCTGAAGGAGCGGCAGCGGTGTCCTCTCAGCACACCGCCAGGCCAGGCCAGGCCACTTTGCCGCCATGCCGCTTTGCCACCGTGCCTCCTGCCTGCCTCCCTGCTGCTCCCCGACCCCAGGCCAGGTAAGTGATGGGTTTATGTTTGGGGTGGGTGGGTGGGTTTAGGTGTATTTTATGTGGTTTGTTTTTATGTGTATTTAATGTATGTATGTATTATGTGTACAGTATTTATTTTAATTTGTATTTTAATTTTAATTTTAATTTTTTTACTTTGGCTCCACCCACAACATCATGATGTCATGATGTTGGCTCTGCCCATGACATAATGATGTCATGATGTTGGCTCCGCCCTTGACATCAACTCCACCCACAGTGTGGTAGTAAAATTTTTGACAGCCCACCACTGTGTGAGTCGCCCTGAGTCGGGTTCCCTGATTGGGCAGCATATAAGTGTGAAAATAAAATTAAAAAACAAAACAAAAAACCACACAAAAAACCTCAAATCCCAAGTGAACAAAAATAATGTGGAAGTAGAAAGTAACTCTTCAAGTCTTCAGTGAAGTTATGCAGGTCCATTAAACTAATTCAAATCAATGGGCAATGGAACCACTTTTTCAAAATGAGCTGTCAATCTAATCAAGGCAGAAGAACATTGATTGTTCTTACTTTAACTATTTCACTGTCTAATCTGCTTCTAATCTGTTTTAAATGTTTTTAAGTTGTTTTAATTGTGGTTTTAGCCATCCTGAGCACTATGTACTCAATAAAGATACAAATTTTTCATAATAGTATAAATAACAGCTACTCTACTGCCATGCTATTCATTATTTAGCCTTGTGCCTGACTGCATTTTTTATTGTGCCTTCTAGAACAACATGAACCTTTGAGACAAATCAGCAGGGGAATGCCAAATAAATATGCAGAGAGTGGGCAAAATGTTAGTGTTGAACTGGCTCTTGGAATCAAGTCCCCCTAACCTATGAAATTCACTGGGGGACCTTTGGTCATGTCTCAGCCTGAATATATTCCACAACAGGAATGTTGTGAGGCTAAAGCAGGAGAATCATATATACTACCTTGAGCTCAACAGTGGAAGGAAAAGTATAAATGTATTAAAGTAATTAATAAATGCACAGTCCAAAGCACATGTGAAGAGTCAACGTGCCTGATATTCCCCTGGAAGAAGACATGGTTTACCAGACTGATTAGTCAAAGAGGGGCCTTATCTGAAATTCTTAATATTGTACATTGCTATTAGAAACAAAGAAGTAGCCAATGCAATTGTTTAAGAACTGGTGTCATAAGGCTCCATTTAGCTAAACCTGTCATAAATCTAGCAGCCTGGACTTCTGAACCAGTTGAAGCATCCAGTCTGTCTCTAAGGCCATCTTCATTCACTGTTCCATGATGGCGTTACAGTCAAATACTCAGTGAGATGAAATGGGTAGATTGTTGGATCAGGTTGGGTTTGAATCCCTGCTCAGCCAGAGAAACACACTGGGGGTGTGGAATTGGTAAAGCCACCCCTTAGATATATCTAATATATAGTTGTACCTCGCTTAAAGAGCATAATGCGTTCCACAGGATTGCTCTTTAAGCAAGTTTGCTCTTTAAGCGAAACACCATTGTAAGTGACCATTTTGGGGGGGGGGATTGCGAACCCCGATTTATTTGTTAAGCGAGTTTTTGGTTGGTTTTATTTGTTAAGCGAAGCGAACATTCAGAGAAAATTCTGCTCTTTAAGCGAGTTACTCTTTAAGCGAGACACTCTTTATGCAAGGTTTGACTGTATATCTGAAAGCCCTTTTAAGGGTCACTACAGGTCAGCACAAAACAAAAACAATAAAGTCAGAGTGTGTAGGCAGGCTGTAATTGTGTCAGAATACTGTATCTCCATGGATAATACGTTACTTAGTCATCTTGTTTTTCTGGGTTGGATGCATTTGGTAAAACAACAAATGCTAGTAAAAGACGCTGCATGCAACCAGCTGGGCTACCTGGGCCTCCAGGTACATTAATGGATCAAGAAATATCTGTACACACACCCAAACCTATTTCCCCCCAGGTGAAATGTAGGATGTTCCAGAACAGGTTGAGCACACGTTCTGTGGATCCAAGAACCATCTACCTACAGTTTTCCCAAGCCTCCATTTATTGCTTTGTCAACAAGTAAAAACTTGTTTTTTTATATCTGAGAAACATCAATTCCCCATTGGTATACCTGTATAATGATTTTCGTAGTTCTGAAAAGTATGGCATTGCAAGTTAGATTTGTATAATTTGCCTCTTTCCAGCTGTTGACTATTATATGCTACAGACATTGGAAGCAAGCATATTACTCCCAGTTCCCGCCTTCTCCTTCTTCCACATTTATTTAGCATCCAGTTTGATGAAGAGTTATGAAGAGCCTGATTAACTTGCTCACCATTTATTTATTTATTTATTACATTTAATTTTGATCAAACAGTTACTGCTTAACTATGGGAGGTAGTTTTCCCTATCCTTAAAGGGTGAACATAGGTAAAGGTCGCTCTTGTTTAAAAGCCAGTCATATCTGACTAGGATTCAGTGCTCATCTCTGTTTATAGTCAAAGAGTCAGAGCTGTCTGCATCTGAAAATGTTTCCATGGACATGTGGCAGGCATGACTAGACACCGGAGTGCATGGAACGCTGTTTACCCTCACATCAAAGTGGTACCTATTTATCTACTTCCAATTTCTTGCTTTCGAAATGCTAGGTTGGCAAGAGCTGGGACAGAGACGGGAGCTCATTCCATCCTGCAGTATTCCGGTATCGAACTGCTGACCTGGAGATCTTCTAGTCATCAAGTCCAGCATCTTAACCACTAAGTCGCTGCAGTTACAAAGGATGGACATAGCTCTCCTTTATTATAAATTCTGGAATTTGAAAGGGAAAAAAAGACATATGATCTCTGGCTGGCAAGTGATATAGTTTGATGTTATAACTTCCTTTGCTTACACCACTTGTTTACTATCATGCTTTAAGGAAAATCTCTCAGTGCATTGCAGAGTTAACACTTTTTAATATGACAAACACTGAAAACAATGAGTATGATGTCTTCTATAATACAGTATGTATTGTTCATTTTCTTGCTTTATTCTGCCACCTAATGGTGCAGGATCATTATCACCTCTTGTGTTAATTTGGCTTTGTTTCCATGGATTTTTGGATTATGGTGATTTGGGGAGTTGCGGGGGCTCAAATGGTTAAGACCAGGGATTCTTACCTGCAGCCCATGGGCCAGATGCTGCCTACAGTGCCATTTTAAGTGGGGCCCCACTGCCTCCACCACACCTGGAAGTGTCATGTGGTGGAGGAAGGACAAAATGGCTGTCCGACCCCTGAAGCTGCCTGAGGGAGTGTGACCCAGCCCCCAACTTTAAAAGGTTGAGAACTCCTGGTTAAGACAATGAACTCTCTGACTGGAAGATCAGAGTTCAATTCCTGGGTACTGTATGACGGAGTGAGCTCCCGTCTCTGTCCCAGTTCCTGCCAACCTAGCAGTTCAAAAGCAAGAAATTGCAAGTACAGTACAGTAGACAAATAGGGACCACTTCTGTGGGAAGGTAAACAGTGTTTCATGCACTGTTGAGGCATGTCTGCCACATGTCCACAAAAACGTCTGCAGTCGCAGGCAACACTGATTCTTTGGCTATAAACAGAGATTAGCACTGAACCCTAGAGTCAGACATGACTGGGTTTTGAGCAAGAGCAATGGAGGAATATTGACTGAAATGTTAGTGTACAATCACAGTAAAGACAGCAGGACACTCTTCTGATGTCACTGTTTTACCCACAGAAATACAAGTGGAATACTGTAGGTTTTTTTTTAAAGGCAAAGTCATGGGTGACATGAAAGCAGCACATTGGAAGAAGTGCACTTTGTCAGTAATTCCCCTAGACTTCCATGCCAGCTTCAGATCAGGTTCAGAGATCTTCCCTCCAGGTCAGAAGGAGAGAGATTTAAATAGAACTCTCTCTTCATTAATAGCTCGCATGGCTCCAAAAGAGCATAGGTTATGACTATGCTCAGCAAAGCCGTGCTGAGTGAGACTAAGTGCCTATCTGGTCCAGGATTCTGTTCTCACAGTAGCTAACTGGATCCCCATGGACAGAGGTGACAGGAGAAAATTGTCCAATCCCCCCACCCACACACATACACACACTTGTTCTCAACAATTGATATAGAGAAGTGCATGGCTTCTGGTAGCAGGAATAAAAGGAGAGACAGACATCCATATACAGTATGTATGTATATACAGTATGCATCTGCACATATAAACACTATTGTAATTAGTAGTTCAATGCTACATTAGTTTAATGCCCTTTTGTGACCCCAAAATGAGCTAAAATTATTCCAAAATATCCTAAAAATTATTATCAACCTTTTCCCTTAACAAAATAAGTACAGTTGTACCTCACTTAAAGAGCATAATGCGTTCCACAGGATTGCTCTTTAAGCGAGTTTGCTCTTTAAGCGAAACACCATTGTAAATGACCAATTGTGGGGGAGATTGCGAACACCGTTTTATTTGTTAAACGAGTTTTTGGTTGGTTTTATTTGTTAAGCGAACTGAACATTCAGAGAAAATTCTGCTCTTTAAGTGCTGTATGCAGTTAAAGATCACAATGAACCCTACATAATAATTTGTGCTAATTTATAGTGTGGCCTGGAGAAAGATGTTTTGTGAAAAGATAGTTACCCAAAAGTCCTGTGTCATTTATCTAAGCAAAACTGACATACAGGGTGGTCTGTAAGTCCCTATCCAGCCACAAAGAGAGTAGGGCTCTGCTGGGGGAGGGAGAAAGCACTCGCATTGGGCTGCTGGGCAGAGGAGCGGGGTAAACTCTGTGCTGGGAGGAGGTAAGAAATGCTCCCATTAGATTGCTGGGCAGAAGGGCTGGGTGTATGCCCATGGAGGTGGTGGGTAAGGACTTATGGGCCACCCTGTATATGACTGTGCATTTCTGAACATTCCAAATGTATGCAATGTCAAGAAATGCCTTTGCCTTTCGGCCCCACCTGGCCCAAGAACACATTGTGTGGGTTGTCAAAAGTATGTAAGACTGGTTGAATTGTTAATTAGTGTCCTTGAATCTACATGGATTTAAGTACCCTATGCGCATATATTATGTTATAACTGATATTGTTGATAAAAGCTCTTTTTCCTTCAAAGCCTCTTTGGCTGTCTTATTGATAGATTAAAGCAGGGGTGCCCAAACTACCGCCCGGGGGCCAGATTTGGCCCCTGATGCCAATTCATTCAGCCCACAAAGCCCTTGTTGCTCCCAGAAGTGGAAGTAAAACATGCCTGTATGCCCGTATGGGCACGTTTTACTTCCACTTCTGGGAGCGACGAGGGCTTCGCGGGCTGTATGAATTGACATCGGAGGACAGATCCGGGCCCTGGGCAGTAGTTTGGGCACTGATGGTACACATGTTCTGAGGCTGACAGACCATATGGGCACATTTTACTTCTGCTTCCAGGAGCAATGAGGGCTTCATGGGACGGATGAATTGGCGTTGGGGGCCATATCCGGCACCTGGACCATAGTGACCATCCCCCTGAACCATGTGACTGGCCCACAGCCCAAAACGTTTGGGCACCCCTGCATTAAAGAAACCTATGAACTGATCCCTTGAGAGTTTTCAGATGACAGTTTCAAATATGACAGTCGTCACTGTTCATTATAGTAGCAAATTCCAAAGTCCACCAATGCATTATGTGAAAAAGTCTTCCCTGCTATTTGTCCACAGCCTCCCACCATTCAGATTCAGTAGATTGCTCTTAGTTTACTCAAAGAACAGCTTTTCACTATCTACTTCCACTGCATAACTCAAATGCAAGAGCACTACTCTACTATCAGTGTGTAAATCCTACTTAAGAAAACCATAAATCCAGCAATAAAGCAGTGGTGTGCTGGCCCACAGGGATACAGAGACTCATCCCAATGCACCCCAGAGACTGGCACCCCCCAGAGCCAGGCAAGGTAATGGGAATGTATGGGATTTCTCCCCCCAACCCCAACTCCCCCATAGGCACCCACATCACTTCCTGTCCACTGCCATCCCAAGGTGCCCAGCACACCCCTGCAATAAAAGTAAAACATGAAGGTTGGGCCTCTGTCTCTCAAGGCAGACTCAGAATCCAAAAGAGAGAATGCTGGTGAAGGGAGATATGAGAAAAGACACATTATACATAAAGGGATCACTATGCACAAACAGACTTTTTCTTGAATGCTCATGAGAACTCCAGCTCATTACTGATACATGATACTGATCTTTCTAGACTCCAAACTGGTAATTTCCAGGAACGCTGTCAAAAAATGAAGACAGCAAAGAAAAACAAGGCATGGTCACTAAGAGAAGTAAACAAGGGAAACACCGTGTAGTCAGAATTTGTGGTTTCGTTAACATGGTTAGAGAGCAGCCCATATCTTGTAGTTCCTGGACAATAAAGGAGGTAACAACAGAGGTCAATTGCACAATAAAAGCCTAGTCCAAAATTTTCCCCATGCCTTCTTCCAGGCTCTGTACTAGGCTTGCTCACAAATGGTCTCTTATGTGTTAACATGCAGGCACGGTTGTTATCATAACCTGAATAGTGGTCAACCATGTTGGTGTTTTAAAAATAATGTGGGAATGTGGCTCTTCTGCTATTTTTTCTTTCTTTCTGAGTCATCTTTTTCCTCTCACTTCCCAGGAACAGAAATGTATCATTCGGTGGTAGTTTCCCCCAGTTGCAGCAGCTGCAGATCTTCAGATCTGGAGTAAAGTTCACCATAGGTTAAGATGGAGGAAATTACTATTTAGGTTGACTTCTGACAGAATCTCCTTGTCTCCATGCTTAAGAATTCTCAAAATTGAAATACTGTACAGTATTCCAATCTTTTTCTATCTTTACCAGGAACAGAGAATTGCTCAGGCCACTACTCTGACATAAACTGAAAAACCAGATTCTTAGCTAGATATTCCCTGTATAATTCAGGCCAGCTCTTCTAACTAGTATTTTGGGAATCAATTATATGATCTCATCACACTTGTACCAATTAAAAGGAAATGTGAATGAATTGTGCAAGTTTTTGCCCCATAGCCTTGTTCACAGGAGGCAGGACTGCTTAATTGCAGTTGTTTCCATGCTGCTTGGGAAGCAACCCAAGTAGAGGAAAAGTGACAGCCATTTGTTTGCTCTCCCAGTCACATCTTATAATGAGGCCAGCGTTATATGGGAACAAAGGCTCATAGGGGCAAATTGCTGGGATCTTTTGATTAGCCAGGACAATAGTGCCAACTCCTTCCTCAGGTTCCCTCTCTTGCTTAACCTGGATGAATAACACTAATTCTTATTTAAGATGACCATTTCCATTGTTTACTAAATGTACAGTATTCAGAAGAGGTTTACCATTCACTGCTTTTGGGGGCACCCTGGGGTTGTGCAGCTTTTCTAATACTATACAGGTTGGCTCTTCATCTGGGATGTACAGTGGGAAACTCACCTCTCAGCCTCTGTAGTCAGGTACACAAACCACAGCACTATTTAGCTAGCAGGAAGGGAGGGCTACTGAACTTGGTTTACTTTCAGGTAAAACATTGATGGGGCTATGGTGGCTTAGTGGCTAAGATGCTGAACTTGGCAACCGGAAGATCGGCAGGTCTGCAGTTTGAGACCAGAGTGCTGCATGACAGAGTGATTTTCCGTCAATATCCCAGCTCATGCCAACCAAGCAGTTCAAACGCATGAAATTGCAAGTAAATAAATAGGTACTGCATCACTGGGAAGGTAACAGTGTTCTGTGTCCAATGGTGGGATTCAATTTTTTTTACTACCTATTCTGTGGATGTGGAATGGTAGGTGTGGCCAGGGAAAAGCCCTGCGTTGCACCTGAATTAGAACTACAGTGCTTTATTTCAAAACTTGGATGGGCGGGGCCAGCCAGAATTTCTGCTACCAGTTCTGGTGAACTGGTGCAAACCTGCTGAATCCCACCACTCTCTGTGTCTAGTCATTCCTGCCACATGACCATGGAATGCCTGTCGACACAGACAGAACTGGCTCTTTGGCTGTAAATTGAGATGAGCACCATATCCTAGAGTTGGATACAACTAGCTTTCAAGGAAGGGTGACTTTTACCTTTAACTGCATTGGAAAAACAAACTTATGAGAAATCTTGCATTTATATATAGGAATACACACAGCCATAATACAGAGGTTTTAATTAATTTGTTGTTGTTGTTGTTCAGTCGATTCTGACCCTTTGCGACCCTATGGACCATTGCCTGCCAGGCACCCCTGCCCTCCACCATCTTCCTCAGCCCGCCCACCTTTGTGCCCATTGCATCTACAATACCATCTAGCCATCTCATTTTGGCTGCCCCCTTCTTTTTTTGCCCTCCACCTTTCCCAGCATCAAGGCTTTCTCAAGTGAATCCTCTCTTCTCATTTGGTGTCCAAAGTACTTTAGCTTCATCTTTACTATTTGACCTTCTAAGGAGCAGTCAGGGTTGATTTCTTCTAAGATTGGCCTATTTGTTCTCCTTGCTGGCCAGGGGACAGCCTGTATTTGTTGTTGTTACAAGCCTTCAAGTCGCTGTGCGAGTGGGGCGGCATGAAAGTCGAAATACAAATACTGTACAAATACAAGTTGGCTCTGATTTATGCCAATCCTATAAATGAGCTTTCTCCAAAATGTTCTGTTCTCAAAAGCCCTTACCAGCTCTTGTAATCTCAAGATCGTGGTTCCTTAGGGAGTCTATCCATCTCATATTTGGTCTTCATTTTTTCCTGCTGCCTTTAACATTTCTCAGCATTATTGTTTTTTCCAGAGAATATTCCCTTCTCATGACATGCCCAAATCAGCCTGATTTTTGCCTCCAGAGATAGTTCAGACTGGATTTGCTCTAAGATCCTTCTTTGTCTTTCTGGCAGCCTTGAGTATCTGCAACACTGTCCTCCAGCACCAAATTTCAAATGAATCTACACTATCCCCCCCCCCCCCCCCCCCGTTAGCTTTGTTTACTGTTCAGCTTTCATATCCATTCATTGTGATATAAGAGTGCAGAAGATATTGGTCTCCAGTGAAACATTCTTACACTTGATGATCTTTTCTAATTTCTTCATTGCTGTCCTTCTGAGTCTCAGTGTTCTTCTGATTTCTTGGCTGCAGTCTCCATTTGGATTGACAATTAAACCAAAGTGAATTGCTTCTTTTACATATTTTAAATTTTGGCTCATTTGCACAGTGGCATTGTCCATGATCATTCAGGGTTCTGGGCTGTTAAAGTATTTTGTTGTTGTTGCAGATTTGAATAGATTATCTTGGTACTGGCATCCAAATGTGGAAAGGATATTTGTTATTAGTATACACAGATCCTCTCAACTCAACATCACCTGCCCACATATATCCAGAATTACTCCCTGGATTCTCATTCTTAGGCAGCTTCACTCCACCCAGTATATTTGTAAAGGTTATACAGGTCTCCTCAACAATAGGCTCCATGCATTCCTGACTTTTCTTGCTGCTGGAACTTTTCTTTATTAGGGCAATAAATGATAACACTACAAATAAATGTTTAAAAAAGCAGAATAAAGGAATAAATGATATCTCAACAAACAAAGAAAAAGAGGCATAGAGTGGTAGAGACTGACCAGCAGAAAAACATCAGTAAGGAAAGATCCTCAAATGACCCCAAACCCAAACCCCGCTTCAAAATGCACAAATCAGCCTACATCACTATGATACTGGGATCCATATAAACAGAACTTGGATTAGAATAAATCAGAACCACCTGGGGGAGGTATTTCTGCATTCTTAATCTGGGTGAGCCATTAAAACTGAGATTTCATGGTGCAGTATCTATTTTTTACAATATTGACTTCCAGAAAGCAAGCCTCCGCAAACCTACAAAGTAAACCCATCTTCCATTCATTTTTTTTCCATTTATAGCCCATATCTTCCACTAACAGTACTCAAGGCATCTTAGGTAAAGGTTGTCCTTGCTCAAAAGCCAGTCATATCTGACTCTAGAGTTCAGTTCTCATCTCTGTTTATAGCCAAAGAGCCTTTGCTGTCTGCATCTGCAGACGTTTCTGTGAACACAAGGCAGGCATGACTAAATACCAGAGTGCACAGAACATTGCTTACCTTCCCACCAAAATGGTACCTATTTATCTACTTGTAATTTCTTGCTTTTGAAATGCTAGTTTGGCAGGAGCTGGGACAGAGACGGATGCTCATTCCACCATGCAGCACTCTGGTCTCAAACTGCTGACCTTCCTATCATCAGTTTCAGTATCTAAACCACTAAGCCACTGCAGTCCTGAGAAACGGGATCTTACAGAATAATTTAAAGTCAAATATACCTCCCCGGCCTATATTATATTACAAAATAATTTAAAAATTTACTAAAACCACTAAATAAAACATTGAAACAATATACATGCTTAGTGTGATGTAATGGATAGATTGATGGAGTAAGACTTTGGAGACAAGGGTTCAAATCTCTTCTTGGCCATGGAAATTCACTGGTGAGGTAGAAGTGGTAAAAAAAAAACCTCTTAAATAACTCACCTTGAAAGCCCCATTGTGGTACTGAATTGGATGATTGGTATAAAGAGATACGGAATATAGCTTGAATTTTTTTTAAATAGTAGCCGTGTTAGTCTGTGGTTCAGGCATATCAGAAAACAAAACAAAATAAATAAAATAAAAAATACTGTTAGCACTTTAAAGACTAACTGCTAGTCTTTAAAGTGCTACAGTGTTTTTTTATTTTTATTTCTGATATGCCTGGAATATAGCTAGCAGTGATGGGATGTAACAGGTTCTCACCAGTTCTCCAGAACCGGTAGTAACTTTTCCCAGTGTCCTGGAAAACCAGTAGCAGCTTTTGGGGGGAGCCGCCTTCGGGGCTTACCTTTTCACTGGTTTCCCCACTGCGCATGTATTTTTTATTTTTATTTATTTATTTTATTTACAGGTTTGTGGGGTGGGTGGGTGGGTTGAGGGGTGTGTGTGCGTGCTTATTTTTATTTTATTTGCTTTATTTTTTAATATTTTTTTTGGCATGACATCATGTCCATGACATCATGTCATTAGCTCCGCCCACACTGTGATGACATCACGGTGGGGTAGTAAAATTTTTGACATCCCACCACTGATAGCTAGATACGATAAATTAACATGTGAATTGAAGGTAAAAACGGATTAGTTTAAAAAAAAAACACCTGACTTAAATATGGGGAGAACTTTTAGATTTTGTATTTGTGAAAGGAAAAGGAGTAAAGCCAAAGCAGGAGTTGGAAAATATCCCAGATGGGTGGTATAATAATCTGATATAATTGTGCTAAGATTTGTGTTTGTTTGTATTCATTATATTTGTAATGTTTTTCTTTATTAAGAAAGAATGCCCTATTAGGGTAGCTATATGTCGGTTCTGATTTAGTGGCACATGACCACAAAATGCCATTTATAAAACTTTTAAGAGAGCACCTCCCATTAAATACAACCAACGCCTATTATGTTGTTCCGATTTTTCCTGAAAATGAAAGGGAAAATACGGGACTTCCCGACTAAAAGGGGCGACGCATTCGATAGTTTAAAAACGGGGACTCTTGACAGAAAAACCGGAATAGCCGCGCGCGCGCGCATTCTCCGTAGCGAATCATTTCGTAACGCAATTTACGTAACCTGTGCCAAACAATAAGAACCTACGAGTCTTACGTATTATGCGTATCCTCTCTATTCTAAGCCGACAGGAGCGTATATATACCCTCCTGGTAGGCGGAGTTTTTTTTTTTTCAAGGGTCACGAGAAGAGCCGCCATTGGTGCCGGGGAAGAAAATGGCGGCATTCGGAGCTTAGTCACCTGAGGGCAGGAAGCAAAAGGAAGGTGTGCGCAAGCGCGGAGACGCGGCCGCCGGCCAGAGGTCCAGAGGTGGTGTTTTTCTCTGCTTCTTCTTCAAGCATGGCTACCTCGGGCACCGCCGCTCTATTCCGGGCCGCGGCGTCTTCCTACCGTCGGCTCCTCAAGAAGACTCCTGGCCGGTCCAGTCGAGGTGCTTGGGGCCTCGCTGCGAGCCTAGAGCCCGGCAGGCTCTTTCACTCCTCGGCGAGCCTCAGGTAAGCGGCGCGGGGCGGAGATCGAGCAGCGTCCCTTCATTCAGGGGTCCAGGGTTCAATCCTTCCCTTCCCGCCCTGTTCTTTTAATAGGGTTGCTGGTTTAAAAGGAGGAAAGTAAACTTGCGACGAGAGAGAGAACAAAAGAAAAAAAAACATTGTGAAATCCTAAAAACTAAGTGGTGTGTTTTAATTTTTGAAATGGTAGCCGTGTTTGTCTGTGCAAGCATACCAGAGAGTAAACAAAACAAAAAGACAAAAAATAAATTGTGGCACCTTAAAAGACTAACTCCTTGTATTTTAATGTTATCTTTCGTGGATCAAATCCACTTCGTCAGACAGAGTGAGTTTTCATGGTATCAATTTATACATACAGTAATACCTCATATAACATTAGTATCGAATAACACTAAAATCGCATAACATTAAGGAATCTGGGGGGAAGAATTGCATCAGATAACATTAAGATCCTATGGGATGCTTCAGATAACAACCACTAAAGCCTGTGTGGTTACAATGTATCTCTATGGATCCCATAGGATAACACTAAAAATCGTATAACACCAAGACTTGTGGAACCAGGTTTTAGTGTTATATGAGGTTTTACTGTATCTGGTAAAGAGGTTGGAGGAGAGTTTTGAGTGTCCCCTGGACAGCGAGGAGAACAAATAGGTCAATCTTAGAAGAAATCAACCCTGACTTCTCCCTAGAAAGTCAAATAGTAAAGATGAAGCTAAAGTACTTTGGACATCAAATGAGAAGAGAGGACTCACTTGAGAAAGCCTTGATGCTTGGAAGGGTCGAGGGCAAAAGAAGAAGGGGACGGCCCAAGATGAGATGGCTGGATGGTATTGTGGAGACAATGGGCACAGAGCTGAGTGAGTTGAGGGGGATGATGGAGGACAGGAGTGCCTGGCGGACGGTGGTCCATGGGGTCGCAGAGGGTCGGAATCGACTGTGCGACTGAACAACAAAAAGAGGTACACAATGGTTGGCTGGCATAACAGTTAACGTTTGCAAACCAGTGCGATTGTTTACAACCAGTAATAAAAGATTATGATGGGGTTAGTTTGATTATGTTAAGTTGCAAAATAAACATTCTGAAAAGAGGTAAAGGTCTCCCTTGCTTGAAAGCCAGTCGTATTTGACTCTAGGGTTTATTCATTCATTCATTTATTCATTCATTCATATTTATATTGCCGCCCACTCGCCGAGGCAACTCAGGGCGGCTTACAGTCAAAACAGCAACAGTACAGTAAAAATTATAAAATACAACTTCACCAAAAAAAAATCCCAAAGCAGAACACAGACTAACTCCCCTCAGGCTGTTGATGTTGTGGGCCCAGAGGAGAGGGCAATGTTCTCAGCTGCCTGCTAGGCCATGGCATCTTCTCCCTCAGGCCGTTGTTGTGGGCCCGGAGGAGGGGGTGATGTTCTCAGTTTTATCTCTGTTTATAGCCAAAGAGTTCATGCTGTCTTCATCTGCAGACATTTCCATGGTCATATGACAGGCATAGAACACGGTTTACTTTCCCACCAAAGCTATACCTATTTATCTACTTAAAGTTCCTGCTAGGTTGGCAGGAGCTGGGACAGAGACAGGAGCTTGAGTCTCTAATTGCTGATTTGCCAAATTTCCAGTACCTCAGTCCTCAAATGATTAGTAGATGGATGCAAAACCAACATTGTGACATTACACATTTTGTTTTGCGTCCATCTACTAATAATTTGCGACTCAACAGGGCCAAACTTTACAGTAATAAATCTAAATCCCAATTAGAGATCTTTTGTTATTATCAATTGTAAAAAGCCAAACTGATTTGTAGACGTATCTGTTATCCTAACCAACCATTGTGTGCCTCTGTATCTGATGTGTATAAATTGATGCCATGGAGTCTCACTATGATGTCTGATGAAATGGACTTGATCTATGAAAGCTAGCATTAAAATACACCAGTTAGTCTTTAAGGTGACACAGTTTTTTATTGTTTTGTTTTTGTTCCTCACAGACTAACATTGCTACCACTTCAAAAATTGATGAGAGTGATTCTGTTCTCACCTTCCAACTCCAGAGCTTAAGCTTATTCCATTGTTTAAAGAGTGAATCTGAAGGAACTCTCCCACCCCTTACTTTCAGTGTCTCAGCACCTGTCCTCCTCAGCAGGGCTGATATACAGGTGAAATGACATTGCTTCCCACTGGAATCAAGATACAAGAGAACAATTTTCAGTTACCCCAGGAAATAATTCATCGAATAAGCTAAAAATAATTTGCAATACTGTATAATGACCTAGTATACTGACGTGGTTTGTTAAAATAGTGAGCTCACACTTTTCGGAAGATTTTTAGATACAGTACTGTATAATCAAAACCAGTTCTCCTGATTCTAGAAACTGGAACAATGCTGATGTTAATGTGGTAATCAAATTGTTGATTATAGCTATGAACACATAGCACATTGCTACACATGAAAAGTAGAATGAGTCTCAACAAGACCTGTTAGTAAAACTATTGCAGGAGATCAAGAAGTGTGAATACTACTTTGAGTTTTGTTTTAGCTGGAACTGATTAAGTTTGATTGCATGGGACGCTGGCACTGAAACAAAGGCTTATTTTGACAGGACTACACAAAAAGAAATCTATGCTACAGGAGTGTGTGAGGTCAGTGATCCATGCTTGGAGGGAACTCAGGTCAACTAGCAAAGATTCCCCAATTTTTTTTGTTAGATCTAGCTTAGTCTTGTGTACACTTAGGTGGGACTATATACCATAAACCAAAAAGAAGGAACAAACCTGTAAGATGGAAGAGACTGTGTTCATATATGACGGGTTCTCAACCGTTCCGCACAACGGGCCGGACCACTCCCCATCTGACAGCTGAGCGGGCTGGACACATGGGTTCCCCCCACTGTAAACACCTCCATAAACTGCGGCGGGTGCATTTACAGCTGTTGTAAATTTTCAGGGGTCGTTACCATGGGCTGGATGAATTGCTATTGTGGGGTGGGTCTGGCCTGTGGGCCGTAGGTTGCGAACCCCTGATGTACACATTTAGGAATAAAATTCTGAAAATATAGGTTGTTAGCTTATTTGAGAATAGTGCTAGCTATCTTCCCCTTGTTTATTCTGCTAAACTATGAAGCACAGTATTGACTTTAATATAAAGAAGCCCAAGACTACTTCCAACAGCAACTGAGAGCTGAAATAATTTTTGCAAGATCTTCTTTTTCTTTTTTTCTCTGTCCAGATCAAATTTTGAACTGCCAAAAAGACATTTACCATCTTTCAGATACAGAATGTCACATGTCTTATTATCTAAACATTAACCTTTGACATAGGGGTTGTGGTAGGAAGAGAGAAAAGACTCAGAGGAGCACTTAATAATTAGCATATTTCCCTGCCTCTAACTGGCAGTTGGTTCTAACTGTTTGGTGGTCCTTAAAGCTGTTGCAGGCAAGAACTTGGTCATTTGGGCTACTATGATGATGCAAACAAATAAGAATCAATGAACCTAAGTTCCATTGTTGAAATGTGAGGGAAACAATTGGGCAATATATTTTTTGGACCTAGAATTCCATAGAAGTCAGCAAACATTAAAGTTCTCCAGAATTTGTTAATAGGCTGCAACTACACATTCAAATACTTAAGGATTTGCTGTGAAATAGATGAATTTGAGGTGTGTAATTTTTTTACGTATCATGTCATACACAGTATGGACCAATTTTTATCAGTCTGACCCTTTTTGCTTCCAAAACAAGTTTTTCATTGTGCCACTGGTAGATTATGCTTTTTTTCAGAACGGTTTGAATGGACTTTCCCCCTGTGATCAATTGTTTCATTCTCCAAGCGGACAGGATATGACTTGATAGTAGTCTAGTGATATACTAAACTGGGCATGATGTTTGCGCAATGGGAACATCCATCCCTGTGATCTTTCTCCCTGGTAGCGAAATCCACTGGGAAGGGTGATAGTCACCAAGTGGATTAGATTCCACTTGAATCCATCTTGATGAAGGGGAGCAGCTTTATCAATACTGGTCTGGGGCTGATGAGACATTGTGTGCCAAAAGGGCTCAGGACCAGAAAGTGACTCGTGAAACTGGATGTGAGTGGTATGAATGTCACTCTGTGATGTGGAAGGCAAATTAAAGGCCACTGCATTATATTCCCATGACAATCTTCATGGCTGATTGTCATGATGATAGCCAACATTCGGAATTGACCCACTTGTTATTCCAATTAAGTGCTAAATCATTTGTGTATGGACCAAATTTTTTTTAACATTTATATGAAATTGAAAGAACTACAATAGACTACTGTTTCCATAATATGTATTTAGGTATTGTTTATTAAGGAGAACTTTGGAAAAATGTTCCTTTTCCTTAGCACCATGCAATGCATTAAACGGTGCATTGGCTTTACAGTGAATCCTAGCAAGGGGTCAGCAAAGAGTAGGATTATAGCAAGGAAGGCTATGGGTGGTGGTGGGGATCAAACCAAATCAGATTGAGGAACCAGTCTGGACATGAGCAGCAAAACAATCCATAATCCGCATGTGATTTTCTAAGCCTAACAGAAGGGTGAAACAGGCTGTGAATCAAGCTATAGCAAAGTCAAATTGGAGCGACTTGGTTTGCCAGTGTAGTTGCAGCCACAGTCTAGATAGCACAAAATAGGGATGGCTTAGTCTGGATAGCAGCTTAAATATGTCTCTTACTTTAGGCAAAGCTAATAGGCTAGAATCCTGCTCAGTTCTTTGTGTAAACAAGCAAGCGCTGCTTGTCAATTTGGCAGCACAGCTTGCCCTTACATATTGTGTAAAAACTGAATAGGATTTTGCCTTGGTTCTTGAGTTGGTAATAATGGAAACATCTTGGTACTTGTTCAGGAACAAGTTATGTTTTGATTTAAGATCTACCCCAGTACTTCTCTGATGCTACACTGCTGATTTCAAATTCTGAAAGCAGACTATCCAAATGAGCCCTTCAATCTGTGTGAATCTGTCCATCTCAAGGTATAATTTTGTAGTACACAGAAAGATCCTCCTCAAAGATTGTGATATTTTTGAACCACAATTGGGTGTACCTTAGTAATGGCAATCTTGTGTTGGTGGCTAATTTTTCTCCCACTAGTTCAGGCGAACGGAACTGCAGAATCAACTCACCAAAAGGTGCCTTCATTTTGGCAGTTTCACGTCTGGCCTAGACTTGGAAGAAGAAGGAGGTATAATACTTTTGTTTGTTGTTATCTCCCCATCAGAAATGAAGGTTAGCACATAAATGTGTTTAATACAGCCGTGGGTCACTTACAGTAGTATTCTGCACACGGACGTGCGTGTTTTACTTCTGCTTATGGGTAGGAGGAATCACGTATCTTGAAAAGCTTTGCTCCATCACCATATTTCAGATGATTTTTTTTTCATGTCATCTTTCTTTGGTGTCTAGTTTTCACACTCATACGTCGTAATTGGGAATGCAATAGTGTGAAGGATCTTAGCCTTGGTCCTAGTAACTGTCTTTATACTTCATCTGGTTAGCCAAACATATACAGTCAAACTTCGCATAAAGAGCGCGTCGCTTAAAGAGTTACTCGCTTAAAGAGCAGAATTTTATCTGAATGTTCGCTTCGCTTAACAAATAAAACCAACAAAAAACTCGCTTAACAAATAAATCAGGGTTTGCAAAAAAAAAACCCCACAATTGGTCACTTACAATGGTGTTTCCCTTAAAGAGCAAACTCGATTAAAGAGCAATCCTGTGGAACACATTATGCTCTTTAAGCGAGGTACAGCTGTACCTCTTGGAACAATTTGCAAATAGGGCATGAAAGTAATAAGGTATCAATATCAGCTGCATCTATGATCATAGCTATGATTAATAGCAGTAGATGGTTTTTTTTTAAAGTTCTGTGCCAAAGAAGGAATCATCTATCCTATGAGAATGCAGATATTATAGCTAATTGTTTATGACAATAGCACCATAAATATACCCAGGGGTCTAATTTAGCAAATAATAAGAGTGCTGATTGTTGTTTTATTAGATTATTTGAGCAGAACCTTATTCATTATACAATGATCAAAATTACCTAGATAATTAAAAAGCTGTATATATCAGTATTTTCAAAACATAGCGAAAATCAACATACAGTGGAACCTCACTTAACAAATTTAATGCTTTCTCCGGTACCTTTTATACTATGAAAAATTTGTAAAGCAAATTTCCCATAGGAATGAACTAAAAACCAATTAATCCATTTAAAAAATTGTTAACCAAGCCACTGTTTTCTATAGAATTCCTTTTGTTGCGCAAAGTTTGTGCTAAGCAAGTCGCTTGTTAAGCGAGGGTCCACTGTATAGGAATATGACATTTGAATTTTTTTTTTTTACTACAAAATCTATAAGTCCATTTTGGTAATTCTGCCTATAGATCCACACTTACAGATACCAAAATGTAATTTAGCTTGAATAGGACTGCCTGACAAGCTTCATGGCATAGGATAGGCCTAATTCTGCACTGTCTTCCTGTTAGTAATTTGTCCTTGGTTTTCTGGACAAAATCTCTTTTCCAAGAATAATAAATCTAATGCTTATGGGCAAAGTGATTGAGAGGGTAGTGATCAAGCAACTGCAGGCATTCATAGATGAGACCTGCCTGTTTTGTTCAGTTTTAATATTTTAATAATTTTTAAATTGGATTTTATAATTGTGTTTTTATGTATCTTTTTAAAGCTTTTGTTAGCTGCCCTGAGTCTCTTTGAGGAGGGCGGCATATAAGTCTGTATAATAATAATAATAATAATAATAATAATAATAATAATAATAATAATAATAATAATAATAATAATAATAATAATAATAATAATAATAATAATAATAATAATAATAATAATAATAAGGGCGTTTTTGTGGGTATTGTAGTAAGATTCCTGCCCACTGTATAAATGTACCTTTAAGAGACCTTTAGGGCTCTAGACACAGCTGTTAGCTGTTGAGGCATAGACTCATTACACAGCTGTAACTGCTTGGGGATGTGATGCAGGACTGAGCACAGCTGTGGCCACTTTGAGGGTGAGTCAGTAGCATTACACTATAACTATAGCCCACCTGAGATGGGCTACTCTGAGGAGGATATTCAGAGGAGGAACTGTGAAGAAGGTGATTCTAACTGAAGAGACATCTGATATATGAGGGAAGAAGAAGTGCTGCAGGAAGCTCTGCTACTACTAAGAACTATCAGGTACTCTACATTGCTGAGAAGAGCACACTGACTAAGGCCTTGGGCAAACTGCAGTCAGTGTTTGCTGGCAGGACTCTGTGCATGCTCAGTGGACTTGAGTCTTCAGGATTCCAAGCCCTGACTCAACTGTGGGGCTTGAAGACAGACTGGTACCTGTGTATATAGTTGTGTGTCTATTGTGTTTCCCTCACCCAGAAATAAACTGCAGTATTCACTGAGGCTGTATGTGTGTCTTTGCACCCAAACCTTCTGCTGTTGCAATAGCTAACCACTAGTCTGCTATGTTAACACACATATGCCCAAAAATCCTTGACAACAACAACAACTTTGTGCTGGGGTGACTGCATGGGGGCCTGCAGAGAGGGCTCTGAGTGCCACCCTTGGCATGTGTGCCATAGGTTCACCACCACTGTTTTAGTGCTTCAAATGGGCCTACTCTACTTGTGACATAACTTAGTATAGTAAATTGCAACAAGAGTAAGCCTATTTAAATTAGTGGAACTTGTGGAGAAATTATCTCACCAAGTTGTTTTGGTTCAGTGGGCCTACTTGAATTTGACTTAATACACTATACCCACAATGACTAACCTTGGCACTCCAGGGCTTCTGGGAATTGAATTCCAAGAACACCTAGAGTGCCAAGGTTAGCTATCACTGCACTATGCAGTAGGATTCAAGCCTCTGTCATAGGATACTTACATGTGCCCGTTTTTTTGGTGGTAACTAGGAGTATGCCGTTTATGGGTGTTTTTTTTTAATGGCAACTCCTAGAAGTCTCCAAGAGTTCCCCAGACAAATAAACAAACAACAGATACACATTTAGATACACTTAAACTTCACTACCTGGAACAAGGGCTGTCTTAGAGCTTGTGTTTCTACTTTTTTATGAATGCAAAAAGGAAATTACTTCAGTGTTTTCTGGGAGGCCTAGCGTTTTGTGAGAGGTGTAGTTTTTTGATACTACAGCTTTAGAGAGCCAAATGGGCAATGAAACTACATCTTCCATTAAGATTTAGGACAGACAGGAAGTATCAGGGAAGTTTGTTTTGTGTACATTAACAACATGAAATACTGGCCTTGAAAGTGGCTGGTGGAGGGCCCTCTTCCAGATTAGTGAGTTTTATGTGTGTATGCTTTGGGAGAAAAGGCACCACTTGGCTATTTTAGATTACCACTGTTGATTGTTTTATTGTATTATATATCTAGTTTCAGAGTTATGATTTTAATTACCGTATATGCCGGTGTACAAGACGACTGGGTGTATAAGACGACCCCCCAACATTTCCACTCAAAATACAGAGTTTGTTATGTACTCGCTGTATAAGACCACCCCCTCTTCCGCACACCAAATAAAACGTAAAAGAACCATCAGATTTGATTTCAACATGTTAATTTATATTCAAATGCTTATGACATGCAGAAAAACTGTCACAAGGCTGTATGTACAGTAAACATGTACAGTAAACATAAAACAGTGCAAGTGCAAAGTGGTACTTATTTTTTATTTAAATATATATTTTTTATTAACACATGTATATTGCGACAAACATATAAGGCAATATTATAACAAAAAATAAATGAATAAACAATAAACAAAAACCAAAATTGTACATCTGATGACAACTGCGAATACACCCACCCATTCCCATAATAACTTGTAAACAAAGCACATAAATCATGCCAGCTCATATTGTACATATAATCCCAGATAAGTTGAGTATCTTGTAGATATTGAAATCTCAATTCTGCCAAAACTTCAACATTTCTTGGCTTGGTTTAATGCCTTCATTACTAGTCATACCAAATATAACGAATGGTTCCCAAATTTCCCAAAATACATTAGAACTGTACTTGTACCACCCACCAGTGGTGGCGCTGCAGGTAAAGTGGGTGGGCAGGTCAATTGCACGGAGGCAGGAAGTGTTGCTTTAGCCTAGCCTCTTGCTTCCTCTACAAAGAAGAAAGCAGGGCTTTTTCCTCCATTTTGGGCAGAGCAGAAGGCACCAGTAAATGAAATCCATTCTTTTTCCCCACCAGTTTGAAAGGGAGACACAATTGTAATGTAGAGCTTCTTTCTTCATCTGGATGGTATGTAGAATGAGGTGGGCGAGCATCAGGAGGCCACTTTGGGCAGCTATGTCTATCCCAACTGAAGTGCACCCGGCGTATAAGACTACCCTCCCACTTGGAGGCATGTTTTTCAGGGTGAAAAAGTCATCTTATACACCAGCAAATACGGTATATTTGTATGTTATAGTGGGTCTTAATATAGTCTCTTAGCTGCAGTTGGCTCTTTGTGATGATAATTATAAATAAATAACTAGGTCCTTAGGATGTGTGCATGTGTAAAAATAGAGTTCAAATATAGTGCAATTAAATGCACTTTTAACCTTTGAAGATATTTTAAATTTAGCTAGTTGTCAAATTAGCATATACAGTGGTACCTCATATAATGATTTTAATCTGTCCCACAGGGCTCGTTGCTGCACGAAACAATTGCTATACGATACATGCATCGTATAGCGATTTCCCTTATGGGATGCATTGTACAACAATTTTTTTGGCTAAGTGGTTTTTCCCATTGAAAAAATGTATGATTTTTTTCCCCACAGGGAAAATTGTTATGTGGGATGCCATTCCCCCCCAACCCTAATTGTTATGTAATTTTGTTGCTATACAGGGCGAAAAAAACCTCAGATAAAAGGGACAAATCTGTCTGAAATCAACCAAAATCACTTGCCGTGGTTGATAGATGTTGCTGATGAGGATGTTGGATGGTTTTGCTCAGTTTCCAACAGATTTGTCCCTTTCATTTGAGCACTTTTGTGATGTCGTTCAAGGATTTTTTTTTGTAAACGTCATAAAAACTGTTTCTGAAGTCCGACCAAAATTCTAATAGTGTCATAACAAAGGTTATTTTATCCTCTATCTAATGCACTTTGGATAACCTTGATCAGTTGCATGGTTTGGTCACTGGCTCACCGACAACGGAACACCCCCAGCAAAAATTTCGTTTTTCCGAGGCACCTTTCAAGTTTAATGATGTCATCATTTTGCGTTCCCGGACTTTGGGTCCTAGCATTTCTGAAAGTTGCTGAGACGATCTTTCACACGGCATAATCCTTATTTTCCTCAGTGCTGTTGTTTCATTGTGGCAACTCGTCAAAAGTACACAGTTTTTGTTACATGTCAAATGCAGTCAGACCACCCTACCGAAACGTAAGACGTTCATCGAATTCATGTCAAAAGGTTGGGAACCCCTCTTCTAAAGTGTATAGAACAAGTTAGGAGGTTCTACATGTATCTATATACAGTAATACCCCGGATAACATTATGACTTGGTTCCACAAGTCATGACGTTATCCGGTTTTTAGCATTGTCCGATACATGCATCGAACAACGCTAAAAATAAAGCCCTGACTTCAGGGACAAACTGCTTTAAAGGCAGGCAGGGAAAGAAAGAGACCTCCCTATCTTTAAAGCCACCCCATGCGACTGCAGTATGGTCGGGGAAAGTGCCATTCCAACGCTACTGCAGGGTTCCCTCTGCTTACCTTCCTTTCCTTCTCCGACTCCCAGGTGATTGCTAAAGGCTTGGCTTTTTTAAACTGCAGGGAAGGGGGGGGAAGAGAAAGGAGTTTCTTTCCACGCTATTCTTGCTTTACTTCCTGAATTGAAAAAAAAATACAGAGATGTGATTGGTTCTCTAGATCAGCTGATCTAGAGAACCAATCAAACAGGAAAGGGGGAAAATACAGAGATGTGATTGGTTCTCTAGATCAGTTGATCTAGAGAACCAATCACATCTCTGAATGTTTTTCAATTCAGGAAGTAAAGCAAGAACAGCGTGGAAAGAAACTCCTTTCTCTTTCCCCCTCTTCCCTGCAGTTTAAAAAAACCAAGCCTTTAGCAATCACCTGGGAGTCGGAGAAGGAAAGGAAGGTAAGCAGAGGGAACCCTGCAGTAGTGTTGGGGGGAAAGGTAGGCGGGCGCTGGGGAGGGGGTTGGATTGGGTAGATGTTCTACCCAATCCAACTCCCCCCCCACGCACACGCTTGTACCGGATAACGCTAAAAATCGCGTTATCCGATGCAAGATTTTTCCAAAAATCTTGCAACGTTATGCGGTTTTAGCGCTATCCGGTACAAACGTTATCCGGGGTATTACTGTACTGTATTGTGTTATTAAATTGCTTGTGTGATCTCCAGAAGGACTTGCAGAGTTTTTTAGTCTGTCACTCTTTTCTAGGCAAAGATGGTTAAATACGCTGTTTAATTTTTAAAATTTCAGCTCAGAAGATAAAGTTACTGTGCACTTTATAAATCGTGATGGTGAGAAGCTGACGGCCCAAGGGAAGCTTGGGGACTCACTTCTAGATCTTGTGGTTGATAACAATCTGGACATCGATGGGTTTGGTAAGATTTTTTTCCAGAAAATGAAATCTTTTTATTGTTTTTTAAAAATTATTTTACTTAAGAAAAAGAAAACCCCATCATAAAATACAAGCATGGAAAAGAAAAATCAATATAAAATACATACAGACTTAAAAACCCCATCATCATAATGGTATTACTCATCCTAACCCAGTGATGGCGAACCTTTTAGAGACTGAGTGCCCAAACACTGATGTGAACTCTGTGCTGGGGGGAGGGAGGAAGCACTCCCATTGGGCTTCTGGGCAGAGAGGGGTGAACCCTGTGGTGGAGCAACGATGCACATTTCCACAGAATAGATTGTGAGTGCCACCTCTGGCACAAGTGCCATAGGTTTGCCACGACTGTCCTAACCCAAATAAAAAATTTCTGTGCTCCCACCCATGGAAATGAAATCTTAAAAGTACAGTTCTTCAGGAGATGAAATCATGTTTTAAAATTTCAGAGTGCATGCTTTACAATATAGTAAAAGTTCATTGCTTTTAAATTCAGCTAGTTCCACTGAGAGGCGTACATACAGTGATGGGCAGCAACAGGTTCACACTAGTCCGCCAGAACCGGTAGTAATTTTCCCCAGTGTCCCGGAGAACCGGTAGCGGCTTTGGGGGGGAACCACCTCAGAGGCTTACCTTTTCGCCAGTTCCCCCATTGCGCATGCATGCCAAGCACTTGGTGTGTATGGGTGCCTACAGCACTTGGTGCGCATGCGCGGCCTCCTTGCTGTCCTCCCAAGCGGGGAGGCGGAAGAGAAGCTCCTAGCCTGAAGCTCCCTATAGCCTGCTCCCCAGGGTAAGTGACTCACCTTTGAGTGTGGGATGTGGGTGTGTATTTAATGTGTATTCATTTTTAATTTGTATTTTATGTGTTTTAATGTCTATTTAATGTGTATTTATTTTAATGTGTATTTTATGTGTTTTATGTATATTTTTATGTCTATTTAATTTGTATTTTTATGTGTACTTAATTTTATGGGTTTTTTAACTTGGCTCCAACCATGATGCTATGATGTTGACTCCGCCCATAGTGTGGTAGTAAAAAAATTTGGCTGCCCACCACTGCATACATATAAACCTGCACTACAAACCTGCAACACTAGGAAGCCTGATAAGTAAATCAGAATAGAAATAATGTGCATCATTTTGGAATAGATAGATTTTTAATTTAACGCTGATATTCATGAACAAGTTGTGCAAGGCTTACCAATGATTTCAAAGCAGCTTATAAAAAGTTAAAGGACACAGGGCTAAATATTGAACAGAATCAGAAACATAAAGATGTGTATAAAATTGAGAAGTTCGGGATTCTTGAAAAATACTTGTAAAATGTTGAAAACATTTTAGTATCACACAGATCACAATTGTGTTTTTTTTTTGTCAGTACATGAAATTTTCACACCAATTGAAAAACCAACTGAGGAAAGTAAAATTAATAATATCTGTAAAATTAATGTGTTCATTGAAAATCCATATTAATTGTAAATTATTATGAGTTGCATTGTTTAAATGCCTGTAAAGGATGTTTTTTATCTGAGAAGACTTTTATATAGTTGTCACTAGAGGGCATTGAATGAACAAATATTTTGCTCATCCCCAAACACTTAAGCCTGTTTTCCTACATGTTGAATCATTTCCTTCTTTAGTGATAATGCTTTCCTGAAGCATAGCTTCATACATAAATTATTCTTTCCTGTGATCAGTTAATCATTGTTACTGTTTATATTTGCTACCATATTTTAAATTTAAAATAAAATTGAGTCTAGTAAATGGAGTAAAAAACTTCCCCCTTTAAAAAAATGACATTTTGTAGAAGCATGGGGAATGGATGCAATACCACTCAAATTGTATGGCTTTGAAATTGTGATTAATTATTTTTTTTATCAGGTGATTTCAATACCTTTCAAATTGCTACCCGTAATATTTATTGCTTTATTTGCTGTACAGGAGATGGAAGATGGGATTTCAGTAATTGTTTCTTAGCAAAGAGGACTCTTTTACATGGCAACTAGCAGTTACAATTTTTCCTAAGTCTGGATTTTCCTGAAAGTATTCTGTGTGATTAACATGCTTGGAGTTGAGACCAGAGAGCACTGATAAGATAGCAGCAGTTGAAGACAGCAGAAAAATAAAATAAATGAACCTGATGCACATTTTCCCTTTGTTCCAACATTTCTCCAAATCTAACCCTCTCTCCCCTATGTATAGCATACATACAGCATACATTATACAGTGAAACCTTGATTAACAAATGGCTCGGTTAACATAAAAATCGCATAACAAAAGGAAATCCATAAAAAACAGTGGCTCGGTTTACAGAATCCCCCCCCCCAATTAATTGGTTTTCAATGCATTCCTATGGGAAACCGCATTTTGGTTAAAGCATTTTAGTTTTCAGTGCATTCCCATGGGAAATTACATTCAGTGCATTCCTATGGGAAATTCAGTTAAAGTTATTTTCACTGTAAGAAACTTCCTGGAAAATGTATTAATTGTGTTAACTGAGGTTCCACTGTATACCAGGTCTTTATGATTTAAACCATTTTACATCTCTTTTTCTTGGATTTTCCCTCTTGAAATTTAAATAGAATGGAAGTGCATCCAGCTGAATTAATTGAACTACATAGTTTAAAAATGATTAAAAGCTTTCAATTTAAGTTTTACAGTTTAAAAAAAATCAGTTTAAAAAAATATCAATCCACATTACGTTCTCATATTTCTGGAAACTGAAATATGTATTGAGAAATATAATACAGAAGTAAAATTAATGTTTTGTGCTTGCTTAGTGTTCACTGCATAAATATATTTATTTTATGTTCTTGCAATCAAATGTTTATTTGTTTTGTGGATATTCATCGTTGACTATAATCAAATTACAATAAAACCTCTATATATGATTTTATTCCGTTCCACACGGTTATTTGTATGTCAAAAAAAAATGTACAGTGGTACCTCGGATAATGTTTACCTTGGATAAGGCCAAAATTGGATAATGTTGGGGAATTTGAGGCAAACATTTGCATCGCAGAACGTTAAGATAATGTTGTGCAATGCAAATGTTTACCTCAAATTCTCCAACGTTATTCTGTGCCCCAAAGCCTGCAGGGCTGGAGCATGCAGGCTTTGGGGCAGAGATCTCCGCTGCCACTTGGGTTGGAGGGAAGAACGGGTGTGGTTCAACCCCCAATCAAAAAGCAAAGGCAGAGAGATTGTAAGTCAAACTGTTTGTATGTCGGGGTTCCACTATAGTCTATCAAATTAGTATTTTTCACTGATATGTCAACTAAGTTATTTTAAATTCTGATTAACATAGCCCTGGAAAAATGTTTCTCGAAAAATCTTCCAATTTTTCAGGGAACTCACATTATAAATTTCTGCCAAATTCAGCTGTGTGTTTTTTCTAATTTTCAGGTGCATGTGAAGGAACGCTTGCATGCTCTACTTGTCACTTAATCTTTGAAGATCATATATTTGAAAAACTAGATGCGATCACTGATGAGGAATTGGATATGCTGGATCTAGCTTATGGGTTGACAGAAAGGTAAAATAGAAGCATGTTAAAAATGTATCAGAGCATTTTAGTAGTATCACTTTGGAAGGTACACCATGGTTAAGTTATACACAAGTACCTGAGATAAAGGATAACGTTAAGACTTGGTTTCACAAGTCTTAACGTTATCCGGTTTTTAATGTTGTATTGTATTGTATTGTATTGTTCGACTTCTATGCCGCCCCACTCGCCCATAGCGACTCTGGGCGGCTCACAGCAAAACAATGTTTCATAACTACAAGTATTACATCACAAAAATCACATATCAAAAGTACATCAAAAACATTACAAGAAATCTCCCATCCCGATTACAAAATTAAGAATTCATAAACATTTCATTTCATTTCAAAAACACATCAAAAACACTTTAAACAGTCCACAAAAATCTCAAACTCTACCCCAATTACTAAACCCACTACGTCCATTTCCCTGCGACTTCTTTTCCCTCAGCCGAACTTGGCTGAGAGAGCAGCCAAATTTGGGATGGAGGGGGGAAAGACCCACATAGCTCTCCCCGGTCCGAGGCCGGGGGAGAGCGGCATCAATGTCCGGCGAGGAGGCGGCGGTTCTTAAAGCCGCCAGCCCCGGACGCAGCTGTCCTTGCCCTCCCTGGTCGGAAGCCGGGGGAGAGCGGCGTCAATGTCCGGCGAGGCGGCGGCAGTTCTTAGAGCCGCCAGCCCTTGACGCAGCTGTCCTTGCTCTCCCCGGTCCGAGGCCGGGGGAGAGCGGCGTCAATGTCCGGCAAGGCGGCGGCGGTTCTTCTTAAAGCCGCCAGCCCCGGACGCAGCTGTCCTTGCTCTCCCCGGTCAGAGGCCGGGGGAGAGCGGCAGTTCTTCTTAGAGCCGCCAGCCCGTTGTGCGATGGATTGATGGCACAACGTTTAAAAAAAACCTTTTCCCTTTCCGAAGAGGAAAGAGAACGGCGTCAGTTTGGTTTGCTTGGGGAGAGAAAGCATCCTCCCTCCCCAAGCAAACTGGCGGTTCCAGCGTGGGACTGCCACTGCTTGCGGAGGGAACGTATGGAAAAGGCAATATCTTGCTGGGCGCAGCGGCAGCATGTTTGGGAAGCTTCCCAACTCGCTGCTGCTACATAGCAGCAGTGTGTTGGGAAGCCGAATGGGACTCCCCCTGGTCGGCTTCCCAGCCACGCCATTCGTCCAGCCCACCCTGTAATTTCAGCAGGGGAGACAGGGCAAATCTCTGCCTTTGGGGTTTTTTTGGGGGAGTACAGGCTCTGGTTCAGCCCCCAACCCAAAGGCAAAGTCTAGAGAGTTTCGCCCTGCCTCCCCTGCTGAAACAACCAAAGGCAAACCTAACAGGAATTCATCTTGCCCACCCTGTTGTTTCAGAAGGGGAGGCAGGGCGAATCTCTCGCTTTTGCCTTTGGGTTGGGTGTTGAATCGCACCCCTTCTTCCCCTCAACCTAAGCGGCAGCAGAGATCTCTGCCCCAAAGCCCGCAGGGTCCAGCCCTGCAGGCTTTGGGGCAGAGATCAATGTTGGGGAATCTGAGACGAACATTTGCATCACACAATGTTATCTTAACGTTGTGCGATGCCAATGTTTGCCTCAAATTCCCCAGCATTATCGGATTTTAGCCTTATCTGAGGTACCACTGTAGTAAATATATGAGATGTGTTAAATATTTCATGGCGTTTGAGTTTGTTCAGACATTATTACATCATTAGGAACTCTTGTTTTTGGTTAACTGCAATTTACTATTACACTAGTAGCTCGGATAACGATGAGACTTGGTTCCACAAATCTCGTTGTTATCCAGTTTTTAACGTTGTGCGATGCATTGATCACACAATGTTAAAAAAAGCCCTGTTTCCCTGGAGGCTGCAGTAAGCCAGAACGTCGGGATTTGAATCCTGACGTTTTGGCTTGCTGCAGCCTCTAGGGAGGTGGGGGAACTTTGGAAACATCTTGGATCGGGTCTTCCCACCTCCCTGGACCAAGCAGTCCAATTTTTTTTACCCATTTCGGGCTCTCTGACTTCCCTGCCGGGTCCGAGGAGGTGGGAAGACCCGTTCCAAGCTGTTTCTGGGCTTCCCTGACGTCCCCAGCCAGTGGAGCAAACAAAAACGTCAGGGTTCGAACCCTGGCTGGGGACATCGGGGAAGCCCAGTAACAGCTGTAGATCGGGTCCTCTGATCTCCCTGGAGCGGGCAGGGGAGTCAGAGAGCCCAAAATTGGTTTTAAAAAACGGACTTTTAAAAACCCTTTTTCAGGCTCTCAGATCCCCCTGCCTGCTCCATAGAGATCAGAGGACCTGATCTACCGCTGCAGTGTGGCTGGGGAAGCTGACGGGGACTCCCTGTCGGCTTACCTGAGGGTAGCTATACTGCTGTAGGGGGTTTTTTTGGGTAGCAAAATCAATAGTCTTGTGGCTATTTTAAAAGACATACATTTGTGGCTTTGTGGAGGAGAGCCTAAAGGACAATGCAGTCTCACCTACTGAAGATAAGGGTACAGAATTTGAGACCTCTTGCTCCCCAAAAGATTGTGGGTGACTCCCCCCTCCTCCGGATTTTTGAATGCAGTTTCTGCTATGCCAGGAATATTATTATGTTCTTTTAGTGTAACTCTGCAGGGATAATTCTTTTGGCAGGTAACGATTCTTGGGGTATTTGGCCTTGATATTAAGAAAAGTGGATGATGCAATCTTAAACATACCCTTTGGAAAGAGGAAATCTTGATTCCGTCCTGCTGCTCTCTCTCTTCCCTGCCTCATATTTGTGATTAACACTGGCCAGTCTTACAGGATAGTCCTAAGAATTACAAGAAGCAAATGTACTTGAAGTGAACTTAATAGTTTAAAACAGTGATGGTGAACATTTTGGAGACCAAGTGCCTAAAGAGGGGTGGGGTGAACTCTGCTGGGGGGGGACATTCCCATTGGGCTGCTCGGCAGAGGGGCGGGGCAAGCTCAGTGCTGTGGGGGAGGGAGGAAGCGATCCCATTAGGCTGCTAGGCAGAGGGGTGGGGCAAACTCCTGGGGGAGGGAGGAAGGGCTCCCATTGGGCTGCTAGGTAGAGGGGCGGGGTGAACTCTGTGCTGTGGGGATGGAGGAAGCTCTTCTGTTGGGTTGCTGGGCAGAGGGGTGGAACAGACTCTGTGCTAGGTTGATGGTGCGTGTGCCCAGGGAGAAGGCTGCGAATGCCACCTCTGGTACATGTGTCATAGGTTCACCACCACTGGTTTAAAATATCTTCTGTGACATAGCTGTTTTATTTGAGCATGGAATTAAGATTTTGCTGTGCCTCTATTTTCTTCTCATGTAATATTTAATAAGTATTACCTTTACCCATCTGCCCTTTCAGTTAACACTGCTGCATGTTGGTTCTTACTAATTACACAAAATGAGTTTTAACCCAAAATTCTGTTCTCCTGTTCCCAGGTCTCGACTAGGTTGTCAAATCTGCTTGAAGAAATCGTTGGACAATATGACAGTCCGAGTTCCTGAAGCTGTTGCTGATGCCCGACAATCCATGGATATGAGCAAGAATTCTTAAAATTAGGCTTTGAGGAATGTTTTGTGATATTGCAAATACTTTTATAACTTAATTCTAAATGTTTAATTAAATATGAAAATATATTCAAAGTCTGAATATCAATATTAGATTGTGATCTGCTTGATCAAAGCCAGCCTTACATTTTATGATTCTAAAGCAGAAAATATTTAGAAAGGGGACTGTAAAAATAAATAAATTCAGTGCAATAATAAAGCAGCCATTTTCTCCTAAAGAAATGCCTTAATTTGCAATTAATGAGACATATTACTGTTGATGTTAATGAATTTTTTAAGTAATAGTTTTCAAATTCCTAGGTACACTGGTAGCTGGATTTAACATGAGTGAAGCTAAGTGTCTTTTTTTCAAATTAAATTTAATTTCCAGAAAGGTTGCTACGAGAAAGTAAGTCTCTTCTCAACAAGGGATGATGTTGCTGCTGTTGTATACAGTGTTATAAACCTTTGTCAGCTTTTCAAGATTTGAAGTTCAAAAGTCATGTCTGTTTTGGGTTCTTTGGACAATTGCTGTTCTAAGAAAATGGTCTTGGTTGGGAGTATATATTACTGCTCTTAAGTATGTGTGTATGTAGTAGCATTAAGAGTTTATGCCAAAGTGTCCACAGTATTTTTTAATCAGACATCAACAAACCAGGGGTGTTTGGGTATGTATTTATGTGTAGCTTTGATCTGTGTCATATCTGGTATATTTTTGGTGTTCTATATTTCCAGCCATCACTGTAACACTACAAAAATAGTTTATTTGGTTACCATATATACTCGAGTATAAGCTGAGTTTTTACCCCCAAAAAGGGGCTATGACCATGAGGGTCCCAAGACCATTCCAGATTGAGATGTGCAAACAATTTATGTAATTAATTTTACCATATTTTCATGAATTCTGATTATTGAAACTCACTAGTAGCTGGTGCATTTCCCACCCTCGGTTTATACTCAGGTCAATCTATTTTCCTTTGTTTTCAGGTCAAAATTAGGTACCTCAGCATGTATTCAGGTTCGCTTATACTTGAGTATATACGGTACTTTGAGGATGATCCATCTACATATGTTAATTTTAAGAATTTTCAGTGAGATGAAGGCATTCCTTGTACTTGGGTTAGAGCTTATATTTTATGTCCAACTAGATCCACAGTTTCCCCTCAGCAGAGTAAGCAATAGCAATAGCAATAACACATCTATAATGCCCCATAGCACTTAGTGCACTCTCTGGGGGAGTCACAAGGTAATTGGCACTTTGCCCCCAACATGCTGGGCACTCATTTTACCGACCATGGAAAGATGGAAGGCTGAGTCAATTTTGGTCCCATCAGGATTGAATTTACAACATTTTGGCTGCAGTACAGCAGTTTAACCACTGTACCACCAGGGCTCATCATTTAACAGATAAAAGTTAAGAGAATAAACAATGTATTTATTTGTCATGGAGGAGATAGCAAAGGAAGACTTGCAGTGGACCTCTTTCAAGAGAGAATCTGAAAGAGCTTCTGCTACTGAGAAAGTCCTTTTGCTGAATGCCACCATCTTATGTTGTGTTTCATAGGATGGTAAGTCAAAAATACCTTGCTGTACTGGCAAACAACTGTACTTGTGAGATGACAAGATTTAGTTTGGTAGAGGCCATTTCTCTGCAGAGTGTACCTGTGCTCTTTTTGAGAGGAAAATGTTCCTTAAAATTGGTTATAAGAATTAATCTTGTATAGCCAGGTAGAAAAATATGTCAATATTTCTTTCCAGCTGACTAGTCATAATGTAAATACAAAAATGAAAATACTCAAGAAAGTTAAGAGATGTACAAATTTCTGGACTGTTTTTTTTTAAACTCTGGAAATAAATGTTTTTATAATTTTGTAATCTTTTTTCTTAGCAGGAAGTATCTTCCATTTGGTGCTGTAACTGATAATTCTGGTTGATAAAGTACAACTTCCAAGAAATAGAGTTCTCGCAAAATGTGAAAACAGCTGTCAAAGAGCCACAATCTGTCTCTTGAGTTTTATCAGATGGTTCAGTGGAAATGAGTAGGACAGCTATTTGCAGCCCCCGCCAATGGGCTTAATACAGCCCATGCATCTCATTAATCCCACGGCCACCTGGCATCTAGGACCCCACCACCACCGGAAGTTGTGATATGTCACTTACTGCAGCGGTGGTGATTGTGTGTTTCTTTAGGGGTTTTGGACAGCCTCTGCTTGGGGCAGCAGGAGGCCTTTAGGAGCATGACCGGTCTGTTTTGAAAATTTTCTGCTGCTTCCCCGCTTGGTTCCAGCAGCTAATCCACAGCACTTGGAGACTTCCATTGGCACGCGGTACTGACATCAATGCCTGGTTTCCTGGCTATGAACCAGGAAGTATCCATGCTGTTTACCTTCCCACTGAAGTGGTACCTATTTATCTATTGCAATTTCCTGCTTTTGAACTGTTACGTTGGCAGGAGCTGGGACAGAGACAGGAGCTCATTCTGTCATGCAGTACTTGGTCTCTAACTGCAGACCTGCAGACCTTCCAGTCAAGTTCAGTGTCTTAACCACTTGAGCCACTGCAGATACATGCTGATAAATTGTGAAGGTTATTTTGAGCTTCTCAAATATCAAAGAGTGGAAATAATACGAACAGGCAATTTTAAATATCTGAAAATGTTAGTTCTTAGGAATTTGTTAAAGAAGGATCTAGTTTGTTTATCAGAGGGGAAGCTGAAATGTGCAGTGATAGACTGTGATATAGCTGGAGTGTTGGACTGAGTATATATTTCTTAGCTCTGAAAACTCTTGGGGAGGTCACAGTGGTAAAACCACACCTTGAACATTACAAGTCCTTCAAAAACTGCATTAGGGACACCAAAAGTTGGAAACAGCTTAATAGTATATAACAAAAATGCATAATAAACAAAGTTTATAGAATAACTTATTAGCTGATTTTGAAATGTTTAATACAAAGTAGGCGTCTGTAAATATATTTGCAAGTCTTTTTTGAAAAGGTGGTTAAAATGCACAAGCACACTCAAAGAGGTACATGCTTCTCAGTTTTAAAAAAATCTGAAAATAAATGATTTTTTTTGAGTAGGAGTTTTAAAAGTGTTTTTCAAAGTAGAAAAGTGGAGTCAAAATGTCTGTATTTCTGTAGACTTTACAAAAATGTTTTAGTAAAGTTAGGAAAAAAGCAAGGTACTGTATATATTAAAGAGAGCATTTATCTTTCTTGTAAGAACATTCAGATATCTAATGAGAGTTTAAAAACCAGAAACCCTCAAACATACTAAAATATTTCTGTTCATTAAGAAGTATTGTAGATACTATGTTAAACTTGCTTTTCTGTCATGTTTCTGAAATGATTATTAATGAGGACAAAAAGAATGCCTTGAACTTGATTAATAATGGTAAGCTTTTTGCAAAAAAAATATCATTTATTGTTGTGTGTGTTTGCTATAATTGTTGGGCTTTAAAATGTTAGCTTTGATGGAAAGGACAAAGAGAAAATTTCGCAATGATCTTTAAAGATATTTCCCAGAGCAACCAGCTGTCCTTTGTATCAGGTCAGTATAACAAACAATTTTAGAAAAAAACTAAGGCAAAGCTAAAAGCTTTTCAGGGCACCAGTATCAGTTTTGTAATACCCAGTTGGAACAATACTACTGATAGAGGTTATGTTCATATTTTGGGGTGAACTACTCCAGATAAGAATAATTACTTGTAATACTACCTAGCTCAGGGGTGCCCAAACCTTTTGGGCCATGGGCCGGTCACATGGTTCAGGGAGCCAGTTACTATGGCTCGGGCCAGATGTGGCCCACGATGCCAATTAATCTGGGCCTTGAAGCCCTCGTTGCTCCTGGAAGAGCCATAAGGGATACGTTTTACTTCCACTTCTGGGAGCAACGAGGGCTTTGTGGGCCAGATGAATTGGCATCAGGGGCTGCATCTGGCCCCCGAGGCGTAGTTTGCGCATTCCTGACCTAGCTGTTTGCTTATTTACATGTCAGCAAACCAAAAAAAATTATGTACCTGTTCATCTAATAGTCTATAATTATATTTAAAAATCAGATTTACAGCCAGAGGCTGGTTGGAAAGTTGATCTGAGGTCAAGTCCCAACAAGATTCCCAGAGTCCTTTGCAGCCAAGAAGCAAAGAGGGGTCACACCAAGGTCAGCAAAGGCTTTGCAGACAAAAGGTTCATACAAAGGCAGGGTCAAAGACAATCCAAGATTTCTTATAGGAGTTCTGTGTTGCAACTTTCTAATAGGAGTTGCCATAACGACACTGAAGGTTTAACTGAGTTCATCAAAGCTTTCTAGAGAATGATCTTGTGAGGAGAAACTATATAAAGTACAGTACATGAGTACTGCAACCAGTCACTTACCCTTAGCTGGACTCTTCAAGTACTGTACTATTGCTGCTGATGGCTTGGTTGTTCTGAAGCAGAGCTCTTATCCAGAAGCAGAGCTGTTCGTCCAAAAACTTGGGAAATCCTTGAATTCCTCCAAAAAAATAACTATTCTAAGCTCTTCACAGTTTGTTTCTTCTTTTATTGTATTTGAATCCAAATACACGAGTACCTCTGATAACGTTATGACTTGGTTCCACAAGTCATAACATTATCCGGTTTTTAACGTGTGATGCATTGATCGCACAACGTTTTAAAAAAGCCCTGTTCCCTTTCTGAAGAGGAAAGGAAACAGGGCGATCTGGTTTGCTTAGCAAGTCAGGGATGTGTGTGTTTCTGAACAGAAGCTAGGAAAACCTCCGTCTGCCTTACTAAGGGACTTAGTGATCCAGGCCGGGGGGGGGGGCTTCTTAAGAGAGGCCAGGGGGCTCTCTTAGCACCACGAATTTTGACTTGCAGGAGGCTCCGAAAATTCCCCCAAGGCAGCGATCGGCTTCAGCACAGGTTGCTGAGGGGAAATGATCAAGTGAGAGGCTGCTCAGAGCAGCCTGGAAGAAGCACAGCCGCTGCCTCCATTGCCAGCACTGCTGATGTCAGGTGGTGGGGCGGTCCACAGTGAAGCCCGGGTGCTCACCATGGGCCGCATTAATTATATGCAGGGGGCCAATTAGGCCCACGGGCGAGAGTTTGGGCACCCCTGAAGTAGCCTTTCATATGCTTTCTGCATTACAGCATGACACCCGTACCACTGACCCAGTTCCATGAGTCACTTTCTGGTCCTGAGCTTTTGGGCACACAAAGTCCTGAGCCCCAGGCCAGTATTGATGAAGCTGCTGCCCTCCATCAAGATGGATCCAAGTGGGATTTAATCCATTTGGGGATCATCGCCCTTCCCTGTGGACTTTGACACTCAAGGCCGTTGGTCCTCAGTTTTGTCAGGTTAGTTAACCACTATCTGACACTCGGCATTATGTCACTGACAGTATAGTCTACTCTATTACCATAGCAGGATAACCTGGACAGTCTGTTTAGGAATTAATTCAGCTTAATAAATAAGGATCAAGGTCACTGGCAACACTTAATGCCTTGCTCAGATGAGCTGCCAACAGCTAACAAAGCAGATGGGATATACTGGGGATCTGATTGATTTATGTTTGTTTTAAAAGCTCCTGCTGGATGACCTCAGTGTGACTCGAGCAGTGTCACTTGCACATGTAACAGTAGCTTTCCTCCAAGCAGTGTTCCTGCTCCCAATTTTCTTTGTTATTCACCCAATAAAGGAAAATACACACATGTTGGAAGGGGATGGTGAGATGGAATGACATTGGGTATTGAGAAAATGATAGGTAGAATCTGGGATCTACTTGATTGGCAGGAAGAGAAAGTAGAATCTTCTGGGTTAAAGCCAGGGATGAATACAGTGCTATATGTAAAGTGAGCACTTGTTTCATGTCCAGATCAAACTTTGGGCTGCCAAAATGAAGCCATTTTCTTGGCTTTGTTGTTTGTCCAAAATTAAGTCTTCATTGCTGCGTGTTTCTTGTAGTAGTCTGCAGACCAGTAAATGAGCCGGGTTCTGTATCCACATTCACAGAGCATGTTATCTGCCAGCAGTCCCCGCTTGAGTATGTTGGTCTTACATTTAGGCACTCCAGTCCTCAGCCTGTTCAAGGTCCTCCAAGTGCTGTTGGGGATGTTGAGTTCCTCAGCAATACAGTAATACCTCAGATAACATTAGTATCGAATAACACTAAAATCGCATAACATTAAGCAATCTGGGGGGAAGAATTGCATCGGATAACATTAAGATCCTATGGGATGCATCAGATAACAACCTCTAAAGCCTGTGTGGTTACAATGTATCTCTATGGATCCCATAGGATTTTAACATGCATCGGATAACACTAAAAATCGTATTAACACCAAGACTTGTGGAACCAGGTTTTAGTGTTATCTGAGGTTTTACTGTATCCTTTAATGTTAGTCTTTGTCTGGTGAGCTTCCTTCATCTTCTAATTTCGTTTTGCTCTTGTATACCCTCAAGAATGTTTATTCATGCCATTAAAGCTCTTCGATCTGAGCTGGTGGACCTAAAGCATATATCCATTCAGTTGATGTTGAGGGTTATTCTCTTGTTTAATTCTCTCGGTGTCCACTATTACTTCCTTCCCTATCTTACATATAGCAATACCAACAAGAGGATATATTTTCTCAACTGGTGTAGGTTTGAGGCATCCTGTCACTGTATACCGGGATGCCCAAACTTTTCGGGCTGCAGGCACGTCATATGGTTCCTCCCACCAAAAACGGAAGTAAAGCATGTCTTGCAATTTGTTTTGTAACAGGATGAGATAGATTTTTAGGCTGCCACTTTCTCTGTTTAAACTGAGGTGCCCAAACTACAGCCCATTGGCCAGATCCGCCTCTAATGCCAATTCAGCCCGTGCTGCCCTTGCTGCACCTGGAAGCCGAAGTAAAATGCTCCTGTGCGGGTGTGTTTTACTTTTGCTTCCAGAATCAGCAAGGACAGCGCAGGGTGGATGAATTGGTGTTAGGGGCCAGATCCGGCCTGTGGGCCGTAGTTTGGGCACTAGTGCTATACACATTGCTTCATCAACAGCAATGCGAACCAAAGGTGAGCACAGAGCCACATTTGCAAACCAAAAGATAGAAATCCTGATGGCAACTCCACAGTAGCATTTCTTCCGCTTTTGCTTATCGTGCTAAATATCCACTTCCTCATCTATCCTGAAATGTATACATTGTGGCATTTTTTAAAAATCTATTTAAAGTATTTTTACCCCACTTTTCTCCTTTAAAAGTACCCGAGTGGATTTTGCTACATCACCATTTAGCATTTTTAAAAAGCCACAATAAATGCTCTTGCTTTAAGTGATGTTTCTCATAATATTTAATGGTCTACAATATTCTTTCTATGTTTTCTTACACTTGGGCAGCAAAAAGAAAACGATCCATGCCTTGTAAAACAAACAAGCAAAATGTTGCTGACTTCGAATGATTTTGGCAGGGAATAGCCTATCACTGTGTTCCATTCATTGATTACTTGTATGTTCTCTTTGCCCTTTCTGCATTGGCAGCAATAGCGGTGAAGTCTTTGCAAAAGAACAATTTACAAGCATCATTGGTGTAGCAGCAGCTCTATACATCTGGATTTCATAAAACTGAAGGAAAAAAGCATTCCCAGACTCTTGAATGTACTTTGATTTTCTTTTATCAACAATGGGTTTCAAGGCAGAGTGGGGGGAAGTACACCAATCGATTCAAGAGTCAAGATTGCACCATTTTCTTTATCATTCTACCAGTGTTAGGTAGGAGGTCAGAATTGGGGAGTGGGAAATGCAGTATAGTAGCATGCCCAGTGGTTTCATGTTCTGTGGCTATAGTATGGAACTTGTGCAGCTATATCGTTCATCAACATTTCTACATTCTTGGCTGCTGCCAAAGGTCATTGCACATAATTCTGGAAGGAGAGAAAAATAAATTACAGTTGGTTTGCCATAACAGCAATTTAACTGGCATGATTAGCATAAACATTTTTTTTAATCTTGTGCTTGAGCAAAAGGTATCTCTCCCCCTCTCAATAAAGGTACTAATGTCTTATTGCTTGGGGAAGTCTGATGGTTGCTGTAGAAAAAAGGAAGGTTTTCAAATTCTGACCAACGTGAGTATGAGTTGCTGTTTCATCAGGTTCCCACATAATGAATTCATGATTCCTCCTGACCTGAAAACCTTAAAAGCTGTCTTAGACTATTGCGGTTTTGCTTATTTAGAATATTTCTATCCTATCGTTATCAACATAGCAGTTTGTTGTTCAGTCGCACAGTCGAATCTGACCCCCTGCAGCCCCATGGACTTTTGCATGCTAGGCACCCCATCCTCCTCAAACTGCTCAATTCTGCTCAAATGTAACCATCTCATTTTCTGCTGCCTCCTGCCACCCCCTCAACCTTTCCCAGCTAAGTGCAACACAAAACTTTGAGTACAGTACAGTAAATATTAAAATCAACTGCTCAGCTAAACAGGTATACCTTTAATAGATAAAGTTGTATCTCGCTTAAAGGGCATAATGCGTTCCTCAGGATTGCTCTTTAAGCGAGTTTGCTCTTTAAGCGAAACACCATTGTAAGTGAACAATTGAGGGGGGATTGCGAACCCCAATTTGTTTGTTAAGCAAGTTTTTACTTGGTTTTATTAAGCGAAGCAAACATTCAGAGAAAATTCTGCTCTTTAAGTGAGTTACTCTTTAAGCGAGGTGCTCTTTATGCGAGGTTTGACTGTATTTAAATATCAAGGTTGATGCCTATAAAATAATGGGAAGGGTGGGACAACAGATGACACTCCTTGACCGAGATTATTCAGAACATGAAAATAATTTCCTTCTAAAATAATACACTCCAAATTGTTTCTATTTTTTCTCCTTTGGATGCGTGCTTAGAACATCTCCTTTTTTGTAATTGGGGAGGAGGAGTTGGTAGTAGGTGAGGTGGGAGACTTTTCTGTGTATTCCAGTTTACAAACAGATCTAACCTATCAAAGTTATAGGGTTTAGAAATATCTAAGTAAATAAAGCATTACAACTATCATAGTTCTTGTAATTCTCATTGGGAGTAACTTAGAGCTAAGTAGACTAGTAGAGCACTGTATATGCCTTTAGCATACTGCAATGGACACAAGGTTCTGGGTAGGAAAGTGAAGGACCTGAAAACATGGTATTTTTCATTGTTCTGCCTATTAAAAAGAGGCAAAAATAGTAGAGTGAAACCACTTGCTACACTTCTTGTACACTGGCTTCTTAACTATGGTCTGCAATTAATTCAATGAACGAGAATTCCTGGCAAGAGATAGATTACCTTACGTTGTGGAAATGATGTGTTTGCTACAACCTTGTCAATTTGGTCAAGGGCTTTAAACTGAATCCTGTCAGGAGCAAACTAGTATTCCAGAAGATGGAGAGAGGCACCAAATATAGGGGGCCAGAATGTCAGTAATGCACACATGTGCACATGTATGCAAACACAATGTTATGTAGGAACCCACAAGAACAGAGAAAGCAGTTGGAAAGAATTCACCATGGTTTCCAGAAAAGCAAAACAAAAAAAATTCCCTAAGGAAGGAGGAAAGGGAAAATACAGAGGACTGAACATTCTTCAGCAGCTATGAAGTGTCGCTCCTTGTTTGAGAGGTTAAAGGCATTGTCTTGGGGGAAAGCCTGTATACTGGAATTCAAGGGTTGGGAGCTGGGGGTGGCCACCAGGACCATGAAAATAGACCTCAATATCTCAAAAGTTACCCAGTCCTGCTGTAAGAATTTCTCAGCTCCATTAAAGACTTAAAGACTAACAAGAAATTGGGTTTACAGGCTGTCATTCTAAAAAAAATCTGGGAGAGGACTTGATTTACTTAAACTCTAGGATTGGATTTTTTTTATTTCTTGAACTATAAGTCCCATAATTTTACATTCAGGTACTTCTACCTGACAAGGGACTGCGGTGGCTTAGTGGTTAAGACACTGAGCTTGACAACTGGAAGGTCATCAGGTTGGCAGTTGGAGACTCGAGAGCTGCACAACAGTTTGAGAGCAAGAAATTGCAAATAGATAAATACTGCTTTGGCAGAAAAGGTAATCACTTCAGTGTCTAGTCATAACTGCCACATGACCACGGAAACCTCTGCAGACACAGACAGCACTGGCTCTTTGGCTATAAATGGAAATGAGCACAGCACCCTAGAGTTGGACACGACTGGCTTTTGAACAAGGAAGACCTTTACCTTTACTTCTACTTGACAGACACTTAAATGTGATTTTTTTTTGTTCAATCACATAGTCGATTCCGACCCTTTGCGACCCCATGGACCACTGTCCGCTAGGCACTTCTGTCCTCCACCATCCTCCTCAATTCACTCAGCTCTGTGCCCATTGTGTCTGCAATACCATCTAGCCATCTCATTTTGGGCCGCCCCCTTCTTTTGCCCTCCACCCTTCCAAGCATCAAGGCTTTCTCAAGTGAGTCTTCTCATTTGATGTCCAAAGTACCTTACCTTCATCTTTACAATTTGACCTTCTAAGGAGCAGTCAGGGTTGATTTCTTCTAAGAGTGACCTATTTGTTCTCGCTGTCCAGGGGACTCTCAAAACTCTCCTCCAGCACCACATCTCAAAGGCATCTATTCTTCTGCGCTCAGCTTACCTAATGGTCCAGCTCTCACAACCATACATTGCTACTGGGAATACCATTGCTTGACTATACGAATTTTTGTTTGCAATGTGATTGACCTTGGGAGAAAGGCCTCAAGTAGAAGTCTTGATGCTGAGCTAGGCCTAGTTCTTGCCAAGCTTCCTGTTTCTGCCCCAGTGCTAGCTGTAGGCTTTCTTTCTGAACAGGAAGGTAGGAGAAGCTAGAGGAGAGAAGATTTTCTTCCGTTGCAATCTTTTCCACATTTACTGATTACAAGCATAGCATTTTTCATTTCTAGAACTTCATGTGTGGAGAATATCAGTTCAAGATCCAGACACAGATCACATTACAGTCAAACCTCGCATAAAGAGCGCCTCGCTTAAAGAGTAACTTGCTTAAAGAGCAGAATTTTCTCTGAATGTTCGCTTCGCTTAACAAATAAAACCAACCAAAAACTCGCTTAACAAATAAATCAGGGTTCTCAATCCCCCCCACAATTGGTCACTTACAATGGTGTTTCGCTTAAAGAGCAAACTTGCTTAAAGAGCAATCCTGTGGAACACATTATGCTCTTTAAGCGAGGTACAACTCTAATTATTTTTGCTTCAAGAAAGTCAGCTCCATATTTGATGTGACAAGTGGGAGTCTTGCTGTATATTATATTACAGCAACATTCCCTTCCCAAAAATGGGTGAATGGTGGGTGATAGGTATACAGTAATACCTCGGATAATGTTTACCTCGGATAACGCTAAAATTGCATAACGTTAAGTAATCTGGGGAGGAGAATTGGATCAAATAACGTTAAGGTCCTATGGGATGGATCGGATAACAACCGCTAAAGCCTGTGCGGTTACAATGTATCTCTATGGAACTTTAACGTTATCCAATCCATCCCATAGGATTTTAACATGGATCGGAGAACACTAAAAATCGGATAACACCAAGACTTGTGGAACCAAGACTTAGCGTTATCCGAGGTATTACTGTACATATGTTTATACATCTAGGGCATGAACATCTGTTTCAAAATGTTCAAAATTAAAAAGGGGAGGCACCAGTGTTATCTTGCTGTGTATTCAGGAAATAACCTTGTTCTGTGGATTGTGGGTTTGCAATGAATTTATTGTTTAATTTCTTATATTAACTCAATTCTTCAAAATAATAATAATAAACAACTCTGGTTTATGAAGTGGGATACTGTATTGTGCTTTGGTATCCACAATTCAAAATGTCCATACAGTCAAACCTCGCATAAAGAGCAACTCGCTTAAAGAGCAGAATTTTCTCTGAATGGTCACTTCGCTTAACAAATAAAACCAATCAAAAACTCACTTAACAAATAAATCGGGGTTCGCAATCCCCTCCCCCAATTGGTCACTTTCAATGGTGTTTCACTTAAAGAGCAAACTCGCTTAAAGAGCAATCCTGTGGAACGCATTATGCTCTTTAAGCGAGGTATAACTGTATTGCCAGCAGGAAAAAAAGGATGCCAAGTTTTACATAGCAAAAAGGCAACCTGAATGTTGACAATATCAGTTATGGTAGACAAGATGGTTTGTGGCTACTCTCTCGTGCTCACTAATCACATTTTTAAAAAAAACAGCAATAAGAATTGCTTTTTTGTTTAAGTGAAAAGTGGTTAACTGGTTTTTTTAAAAAAGGAGACAACCGCAAGGATTTTCCCTTGCTTGGTGTCTCTATGTAAATGGTACTATGTCAATGGTTCTGCTCTCTATATGGATGTGAACCATCTTGGCAGGTTGAATTCTGCCATTAAAGAGAATTAGCCTGCTATTGCCATTTGACCTTTAAACTCCTCAACTCAGTTGCTGAATGCTAATGAGTCTAGATAGCTAATCACGAGATCCCAGCCACCACATGTCCTGCAGCCACTTCAAGAAGGCAAATGATGCTACTAGCCAATGAGAAGACAGATGGCAAGAATCACGGTTCAATTTCCCCCCCACCAGCTTCAGGCAGTGAGTGTAGCTCAGCTTTCCTGATTTCCCAGCCAACAACTAATGCGAGATCCTGCTGTGATATGAGAAATGACTGAGAATTGCAGAATACATTGGAATGATAAAGTTTGACTTGACATTTCCTTCGAAGAATTCTCACAGGAGGAGTCCGAGACTTGCAACCATCCAAAGGCCTTGCAGGCAGACAGGATGGCTGAAGCAGTCAAGGATGATCATATGCAATTCTAGCCAGGCTTCAGGGCTTCATCTCTGGCAAATTATGAATTCTTTTTCACGTGATGAAAACCAGAGTTTGGTCAAGATAAAACAAATGTCTTTATGTAGAGGACAACTGCAGTTTCTTCTACAAGATCTCAGCATGTATAAAGAGGAAGCATGCTTTGTTTCCCTTTGTTCCCTTCATCTGCCAGGTTCTATTAGCAATGTCCAATAAGTCTGTTATCAGACAGACTTCCGTATTTCCATTATGCATTAGTATTAGTTCCTCCTTTTATAGACAAATGTTATTGTTTGCATAAGAACAGTCTTGGAATTTCCAAAATCTTATGTTGTCAATGCAAGTGTATGATTGAAGAGTGCCCTAAGAGGACTTCTCTGCCTTTAGCTTTGTATTGTGGAGGCTATAGAAGGCTATTTCCTTCTGCCATTTCCTAAGACAGGCCATCTAGAAGTTGTTCAGTTGCTACTGCCACTACTGACAGCCTCAGTTTCAATGGCTGATGTCCTCCTCCTCTTCTTGTTCTGCCGTATCTGAATCCAAATATTGGCAAGGTCTCCCTTGCTTGAAAGCAAGTCATGTCTGTCTCTAGGAGGTGGTGCTCATCTCCTTTTACAGCCAAAGAGCAAGTGCTATTTGCATCCACAGACATTTCTGTGGTCATGTAGCAGGCATGACTAGAGGCCAAAGTGTTCAGAATTCTGTTACCTTTCCTGACAAATCAGTACCTATTTACCTACTTGCAATTCTTTCATGCTGCTAGGTTGGCAGGTGCTGGGACAGAGGTGGGAGCTTACTCTGTCACTCAGTACTCGGGTCTCAAACTGCTGACCTGCCAACCTTCCAGTCTTCAAGCTCAGTGTCTTAACCACTAAGGCTTCACCAAGTTACTTAGGGTTATATACTTGTTCTAATCAACCCTGACTGCTCCTTAGAAGGTCAAATAATAAAGATGAAGCTAAAGTATTTTGGACATCAAATGAGAAGAGAGGATTCACTTGAGAAAGCCTTGATGCTTGGAAAGGTCGAGGGCAAAAGAAGAAGGAGGAGGCCCAAAATGAGATGGCTAGATGGTATTGTAGAGACAATGGGCACAGAGCTGAGCGAGCTGAGGGGGATGGTGGAGGACATGGTGAAACCATGGAGGAGGAGGGCTGAGTAGAAAAATGTGATTTGATATTAATTATGAGAGAGAAGATTTTCGTGATGCTTTAGGACAGAGGTTCCCAACTTTTTCAAGCCGGGGGTTGGGTCACACTTTCTCAGTCATCTTCAAGGGGCGGACGGCCATTTTGCCCTCCCTGCAAGATGGGGGTGGCTATTTTGTTCCAACAGCTTCAAAGGGATGGGCATTTTGTTTCTTAAATGCCCTTGGACAGGTGGGGGACACATGAAATTGTGCCATGGGCCAGATCCAGCCCACGGGCCTTAGGTTGGGAACCCCTGTTTAGGATCACTAGCCATCGTTGGGGAGCTTGTGAGTAAAAATTAGCATTATGTTAATATGTCTGGCTAGGCCAGGGAAACATCTAGTTATGCTTTATTGTTTTAATATTGGAAGGAGTATCAGAACTATGGTTTGTTTGTTTTTTTTTTTACTTTAAACTTCTGAAACTTAATAACTGCACTAAATAAAATATGGTTGTATCCAGAACAGTTGTTTCTGGTTCTTATAGAGCTAAGCTGGCATGAGGAGGTCTGGTTTTCTTTGTTGGAAATGTTACTTTAAATCAATTCGTACTGCATGTCGTACCTGATCTGGCTGATTTGTAAGCACCAACAGTCAGTGGGTGAAACTATCACAGTTTCTCTAGCCTAAAGAGGGACCATAGGTAGTGGTGGGCTCTTAAAAAATTTACTACCACACTGTGGGCATGGTATGGTAGGCATGGCCAGGGGGAAAGACCTGCATTGCACCTGAATTAGGACTACTTTATTTCAAAACTTGGATGGGTGGGGCAGGCCAGAATTTCTGCTACTGGTTCTGGCAAACTGGTGCGAACCTGCTGATGCCCACCACTGACCATAGATACTCGGAAGCGGCACCAAGGGAGTGTTGGCTTCGATGAGGGGCACAGGTGGACAAACCTTCAGTTATGTTATCTTTCCATCTCAGTCCCTGGAAGGCACCATATTGGTGGATGATGGACAGTTAAACCCAATAGGATTTGCTATGTATCCAACTTCACAGAGCACAGTTCCTTGTTTGAAAAGTGATTTGATCATAATCCTTTGAAGAGCTGTCCAGATCAAATCCTGTTGAAAGCAAAAGAACCAGAATAAAGGAGAGGAAGTCCTTGAAATTGCCATACACAGTTAACTGAACTGTAGCCTGGCAGTTGGCTCAGCTGGTCACTTATTCTCTGCTAGATACTCAGTGTCATGCAGTGGAGAGAGCAATGGATTAGGACTTTAGGAGTTTTGAGTTCAAATCCCTATTTAGCCCTGGATACTCACTGGCCAACCTCCTGCCAACCTAGCAGTTCGAAAGAAAGAAATTGCAAGTAAATAAATAGGTACCACTTCAGTGGGAAAGTAAACAGCATTCTGTGTACTCCGGTATTTAGTTATGTCTGCCACATGTCCACAGAAATATCTGCAGACGCAGATAGAGCTGGCTTTTTGGCTATAAACAGAGATGAGCACTGAACCCTAGGGTCGGATACGACTGGCTTTTGAGCAAGGGCAACCTTTAACCTAACTCACTGGGGAATGGGACTTGTAAAACCATTTCGTAAATATCTCACTTATCTTGAAAACCCTATTAGAGTTGCTATGAATTCGTTCTGACTTGGCAGCATATAACAGCAAAAGGGTGAGATGTGCAGAATTTGTTTTATAGTGATGGTTTCCAAATGGGCATCTGTATATTTAGATGAACATCTGCAATTTTATGGAGATGGGACTCCTCCTTAAAGATAAAGCAGAAGTGGAACTGGCTGTGCTGACGGAGGTTTTTTGGAATCCCAAAGACAGTTATTCCAAGTTCTGTTAAAAAAAATTAGTCAGACTCTCTTTTTCTGTTGTCGTGTCTAGATGTCTGTCTGCTGGGTGTTGTGAAATATGTTGACAGTAGCACAGCACTGGCTCATCTGCCCTTTTCACTGAACAGGTTTGTTGCAGCTGACCAGCATGAGTTCTCACTGAAGAGTCAGACACAGAGGCATCTCTGCTTATGGGATGTTGCCATGGAAAGGAAGCTGTGCCCATTAGGCAGCTAACACAGTAGACACAGTCCAACTTGCCAAGAGGCTCCTCTACAGGGGCCTGGAGGTGACCATGAAGCCTTTGACCCTTCCCTTCTACAGAACTTGGTCATTGCTGCTAGAAATGCTTTTCTGAAAAGACAGGGGTCAGTGCGGGTGACACTCTCTAGATAGGAGACAAAATATTCTAAGGTTCACGAAAGAGGAAGAGCCATTTCAGAGAGATAAGATTAGCATTGTCAATGGATTGTCACCTGTTCATTTTGAAAGATGGTTGCAGAGTTAAATCCCTGCCCACCTCAAAATTCAACAGGTGGGTGTCACGTGAGGATCTCTTCATAGATGTATTAAAGAAAGGTGTATCGTTTTAAGACCAATGGGGTTCCCTGAAAGGAGGCTAACAACAGCAGCAGCAACAACAGTAACAACAACAACAACACATCTTTTAGTTTCTGTACTAAAGTAACCCACACAAATGCAGTTTCCCAAGTTTTCAATGCAGATGTTTGAATCAGTGAATGCCAGTTGTGGAGGGCCATTGCTTATGGGCCAACACTTGCAATACTACCAATACACCAAGTATGTGTAGATATGCCAATTTGACAATTACTAACTGAGACCTTGTTGTTTACAGCTGGCGTAGTTATTCAGAGTCCTTATTTATCCTCATCTAATATGACAGGTGGGGATAGCTAGGGGAGTCTGAATCTTTTTTTGGTGGAGAAATAGGGCCATCCATCCATCCATCCTTCCATCGTATATACTCGACTATAAGTTGTCCTGAATATGTCGAGGTATCTAATTTGGACCTCTAAAACTGGGAAAATAGATTGACCCGAGTATAAGTCAGGGGTGGAAAATGCAGCAGCTGCTAGAGAGTTTCAGCAATTAAAATATATTTAAATGCAGTACAATTAATTTATTCAGAAATTTGTGTGGGTATGTTTTCAAAAGTTTATGGTAGTGTTAGTGCTTTTAAAAAAATGTATGTTTGAATTTGCACCACCACAGTTTTGGGACCCTGAGGGTTGTTTTCCAGAGTAGAAGTCGAGTCCCTTTTTTGGATCTCATTTTGGAGGCTAAAAAACTAGAGTTATGCTTGAGTATATACAGTATCTATCTATCTATCTATCTATCTATCTATCTATCTATCTATCTATCTATCTATCTATCTATCTATCTATCTATCTATCTAGGGAGATAAGCTAATCTGAAGGTCAAGGTCTTGTCATGTTTTAAAGTAACACCTCTCAGCAATTAGTTAGTATCAGGAGAACTCTGCACTCAAAAACCTCTGCAATTACTTTCACGTGCCCTTTACTTATTTTTTTTTTTTGTTCTTCACCCATGTCATATTTGTTCATCCTGCTAATGGGAGCAAATGTCTCTGTGCTCAAGCCTTAAGGGTCAATGGCAAGAGCTAATAAGGATGCAGCATGTCAAGTTTTGTTTGCCTGATTCCCAAACCCACGCTTAAGCCAGAAGCATCATTGCTGAAGGACCGATGCATGAAACAGAAGGAAGGCAGTTTTATCAAAAGCTTCATTCCTGAAAACACCAAAACTGTTCCAGCTTCTAAAATGAACATATCTTTATGACACACAGGAAGAATGATGGGAACTGATACCAAGCAGGGAATCAGCCATCTTTGGAGGATTGTGAGGGACCTTCAGTTTAGGAAATCAGAGTAGGCAAAGCTATGGTGAATCTAAATACTGGATCTGGGTGGGAATAACTGTAGGCAGTGTGGACAAAAATGGGCTGGAACCTGTAACACAAGGGACACCTCTCCAAGCTCTTCTCCCAAAAGAACAAAGACTGGCATTTTAATAGAAAATGCTTAACATTTAACTGGGTATAAAAACTAACCCACTTGTATTTAGACAGGGCAGTTTGAAAGCAAGAAAGTGCAAGTACTGTATATAAATAGGTATTGCTTCTGCAGGAAGGGTAAGAGCGCTCCACCATCTAATCATGCCTGCCATATGACCACGGAAACATCTGCAGACATAAATAGCACTGGCTCTTTGGTTGTGAACGGAGATGAGCACCACCCCCTAGAGTTGGATACGACTGGCTTTCAAGCAAGGGAGACCTTTACAGATAGATAATTCTTTACTTTTATTATAAGTATTTTATATTGTCCTCTTACCAAATTTCCAAGTTGTAGTGCTTTATAAATACAATAAAAAATAAAAATATTTTTAAGATGTGTGGTTCCTGCTCTACACCAAAAATACAAGATCATGCCTGATGTGAATCAGAACTTGGGTTTGTATAGGGTTGACCTCGACATAACTTCTCAAGAGCATAGCTAAGAGCCTGAATCACTACCAGTGGCTTCATTTGGCCCGAATGGCTGCAATATTGTTGTCAGAATAGATAGGCAGACAAATGAATCATATTCATACACATGGAAGATCTGCATTGTTCTTGGATCTCCCATGGGCCATTTCTGCCACTTGAAGCCTATCAGGCTTGGCACATGAATATAATTGCTTAATTTGAATTGTATGCTGAGCACAACTTTTCCTCAGCAACAAGGGCTGCCTGGGGCTTTATCAAATCAGGTGCCTTCTGTGGCATGACCACAAATGTCAGCTTTACCCAGTGGTGGGATTCAATTTTTTTTACTATGTACTCTGTGGACATGGTATTGGGGGGGGGGGGGGAGCCCTGTGTTGCACTCAAATTAAGACTATTTTATTTCAAAACTTGGATGGGCGGGGCCAGTCGGAATTTCTGCTACCAGTTCTGGTGAACTGGGGCGAACCTCCTGAATCCCACCACTGGCTCTACCTAGGGGACAAGTAGGTAGGTAACATGACTAACAGTAGTCATCTCAGTTAGTCCAGAATTTAGCCATTCGGTGGCCTCATCTAGAAGTGTTTTCAACACAGAAACAGCTTCATTTCACTTCCTCCTGTTGTGACATATGATTTAAGTTTTTAAAAATCTGTTGTAACACACATTCCACTGAGTTTGTCTACATTTAATATCTTACTATAGATGTGAAAGATTCAACTAACATATTTAATATTCAACTCCAACATATTCAGTTTAAGGATTTCAAAACAGAAACTGCCCTTCAGGGAGGATGTCTGGCCTACAGACCTTGATAGTGCTATTCTAGAATAATAAATGTTTCACACCCAAAGACCTTAATGTATGCAGGCTCCTAACCTCTCTACTGCTGTTTTCTCATGAATGAAATATACACACAAGGGAGATAGCAAATATTTAATATTACTTCAAATACTTAAAAAAATGAAAGTAATAAAGGTGGCATATGTACAGTTTTGGCATCATCACCTCAAATTTTATTTTATTTGTGGATGCAATTGAGTTCCTGTCTTTGATTTCTCCCCCATTTCATTTTCTTGTAAACAAACAAAGACAGCTGTGTAATTGATGTTTACAATTTTCTTGTAGTCATTCTCCTTCTACCAGAGACTGGATATCATCACAACTGGAGTTAAAAATTTGGACAGATTCTTTTTCTTCGTGTCCACCTCAAACTTTGGACTGCCAAAATGAAACTGCCTTCTTGGCTTTGTCGTTGCCCATTTTAAAATTTATTTATTTATTTATTTTAATTTCATTTGTACCCCGCCCTCCTCCGAAGACTCAGGGCGGCTGAGAGGTGGAATATTTAAAAGAGCCAGGTAACCGAGTTGGCCATCTGGCCCACTCTCCACACTTACCCTGCCAGCCAGGTCTTCACTCCTTTCCTAAAGGGCAGCAACTCTGTCAGGAGACGTAACTCTGTTGGTAGGAGGTTCCATAGGGCCAGAGCGGACACAGAAAAGGCTCTCCTTGTGTTAGAGAGATGAGCCTCTCTAGCTGAAGGTACGACCAGAGAGCCTCTCCGGTCCACTCATCAGTATATGTTTCTGGTAGTAATTGGCAGACCAGTAGATGAGCTGGATTCTGTATCTCTTCACAGTCACACAGCATGTGGCTATCCATCAGCAGTCCACACTTGAGCATGTTGGTCTTGCATTTAGGTTGGGACTCCAATGCTCAGCCTATTCAGGGTCCTCCAAGTGATGTAGAGGAAATTGAGTTCCTCAGCCATATCCTCCTTTAACACCACTCCTTGTTCAGTGAGCTCCTTCCTCACTCTTCTAATTTAATTTTGCTCTTGCATACCACCAAGAATGTTTGTTCTTGCCATTGAGATCTTCCTGGAATTTAGACAGATAAAAGGAATGATTTCTTTACAAAATGCAAACTGTGAAATATGCTACCACAAGCGATAGTGTTGACCATCCATCTGGATGGTTTTAGAAGGAAATTAGAGAACTTTATTATTAATGGCTAAGAATCCTCATTGATTCATTTGAAATGTGGTGTTGGAGGAGAGCTTTGTAGATATCCTGGACTGTCAGAAAGACAAATGGATCATAGAGCAAACCAAGCCTGGACTATCTCTGGAGGCAAAAATGATGATGCTGAGGCTGTCCTACTTTGGACAGATCATGAGAAGGTAAAATGCTCTGGAAAAGACAATAATGCTGAAAGGTTGAAGGCAGCAGAAGATTAAATGCAAGATGGATTGTCTCCCTAAAGGAATTCACAGGCTTGAGTTTGCAAGAGCTGAGCAGGCCTGTTAAGAGCAGAACTTACTGGAGACTGTTCATTCATAGGTTTGAGTGCGACTTGATGGCACATAACAAGAGTCCTAACAGCTACATATTATCTCCACAATGAGAAGCAGCATGCTCCTTAGTGTCAGTTGCTTGGGAACCCATATGGGAGGCTACTATTGCACTTGTGCTTATGGGATTCTTGCTGGCAACTAATTGATCACTGTAGGGACAGAATGCTTTCTTGGCGTGCGTTTCACCGCAGGGACGCAGGGACAGTTAAATTGGCCTGGCCCCGGTGACTGATGGATCCGGATGGTTTCTAAATGGAACTGGGGTATTTCCCTCTGGACCGGCTACACGATTTGACTGAGGCTCTCGTTGACCTCTGGCATGAGAGAATGGCAGCTTTGGATGTAATTGTGCCACTATGGCCTCTCTGCGCACAGCGGCTCTACACTTCTCCTTGGTTTACTGTGGAATTGAGGGAGTTCAAATGTGCAAAGTTATGCTGAGAGCATCACTGGGTACTCAACTGTGCATCTTGGCCCGTGGTGATCCTAGTGACGCAGTCAGAGTCCTATCCATGTGTCTGGAGGTTGTTGTCAGGGGCCCTGCTTTATCTTGGTTCTGGATGGGGCTATTTTGCCCCAAACAGACTCAGTGGGTAATCTGGGGGTCCTCCTGGACTCACTACTCCTGCTCAAAGAGCAGGTGGCAGTCGTGGCCTGGAAGGCTTTTGCACAACTTCATGTTATATGCTAGTTACATCTTCTCCTAGATCAGGATGCTTGCTCATGGTCATGCATGCTCTGGTCACCTCCAGACTTGATTACTGTCATGCGCTCTATATGGGGCTGCCCTTGATGATGATTCAGAGGCTGCAACTGGTGTAGAATGCGGCTGCTCAGGTTGTGATGGGGTGCGGGTAGTATGCCCATGCCTCACCACTGATTCAGGAGCTGCATTGGTTGCCAGCGTGCCTCCGGGTACAATTCAAGGTGCTGGTAATTACCTTTAAAGCCCTACATGGTAGTGGGACAGGATACTTAAGAGACCATGTCACTCCAAGAACAGCTGTCCATTCCACCTGAGCAGACCGGAGAGGCTCTCTAATTGTTCCATCTACTAGAGAGCCATGTCTCTTTAGCACCAGAAAGAGGGCCTTCTCAGTGTCTGCTCAGGCCCTATGGAACCTCCTGCCAATTGAGTTGCATCTCCAAACGGACTTACTGCCCTTCAGGAAAGGCCTAAAATCCTGGCTGGCTAAGCAGGTGTGTGGCACCAATGACATGGTGACTCCTGCCTGCTGGCTGATCTAGGAAGAATGCTCTCTCTCTCTCTTTTAATTGGTGAGGGTTGGGGTAATTTTTGATAGTCGTTTTATAGGTTTTAGTGTATTTAACGGACATACAGGTTTTTATTCTTTGTGTGCCGCCCAGAATCTTTTGAGTTGGGAGTCAATATAAATAACAAAATAAATAAATAAATAAATCCAGCTGACCTCTTTGTATGGTTTCCTGAGATTCAACACCACAAATTCTGCCTTGAAGCTGAACTAGAGTAACCCTTCTTAGGCATGTTTCCTTTATCTTCTGAGGCTAGACAAATGTTGTTTGCTGTTCATTTCCTTTCTCCAGAGTAGCTGACACAGCTATCTGATTCTATAGTTCTCACTGAGAATATTTATTTTCATAGCTGTCAATGTCAGCAACAATTGTTAAATGGCTTTTGGGCACACTTCCTTAACAGTTGTGTGCAAGTATTTCTCTTCCCCTGTAGCATCAGGAATAGGTACAGAATCATAAGAGTGGCTTTGGCTAATAGGGCAGTAAGCAGGTACAGTAGGTAGGTATGGCAAGAGAAATGGCAAGACAGACATGCTGTCTACATAATGAAAACAGTTGATACAACTGAAGACCTCTAGCCAAATTTCATGGATTCCACAGCAGCCTCATAGATTACACAACACAATGATTTTGCTACTCGGAATAATACATGATTGACATATCGAGTGTGCTGATTCAAAATCTGAGCTCAGAATTTGTCTATCACATACAGCTATAGCTGTTCAAATGGTTGGTAATTGGGTAATGTATTTTTACATGGGAATATTATAAAAGTTGCAGCTACCACTATGCCTGCTGCCACTACCACTATGCCTGCTGAATAACATCCCCTTGGTGGCATGCATGTTCCAGTAGCATCTGGCCATGTCTGGGCAAGTCAATCAGCTGACATCAGAAACAGGTATATAATGAGAGATGGACCAAGGGTTTGTCTCTAGTGTGAAACCATCTTATTGGATAGCACACCCCTAGGCCATAGTGAGTCTGTTTTGAGCTAAATTTGAATAGGCACTGCTGTGTTAATAAACCAGACAATTTTTGCTACATTTGTGGCAAATATACCCTGCATGATCAACACAAGAATTTAACCAAGAGGTAGAATTGGACTTCAGATGTGGATTCAGTGCAATTGATTAAGTATAGGACACAGGATTAGACCAAGAAGCAGCCAATTTTTTTTGTGATGCAGTGTTATTATCTTGATTAGAAATAAATCTTTAATTTTCTGTTGGGCTGTCTTGTTTTCTTGAGCCTGTTTACTTGTAGCTCTTTCAGGAATATACAATATCTAATTTATTAACTTAGAAGCTCTTCTAAGTTGAAGTGAATCTATTTAAAGCCATGCAATATGTACAACATAATTTCATTAGAAGAACTTCTTGACAGTAAGAACTGTTGGAAAGTGGAACACATGACTCGGATCTTGGTGGACTCTCCTTCACCGCAGATATGTAAGCAAAGATAAGGTAGCCATCTGTTAAGGCTACTTTCATTGTGAGTTGCATACACTGGCATGAAGCTGTATTAGGTGATTTGGGGTTCTCTATGATTCTGAATTCTTGTCCAGAAAAATCTTGCAGTCTCAAATCTTCTTGTAAAGCAGCATATTATCATCTGTTTTAGTTAAAATTGCTAGCCATCTGGGACTTGTTTTGCAAAGGTGGGCTCTTAACCAAGGGCCTGTCCACACTGCCCCTTGTTGTGCTTGTTGTGTAGGACAAACGGGACAATCTTTACACAAAAGAATTAATGGACACAAATCAGACATCTGGAATGGCAACACAGAGAAACCTGTCTTAAACTACTTCAGTCTAACTGGACACTCTATCCAAGACCTGAAAGTTACAATTCTGGAGCAGAGAAATTATAAAACTAGGATTGAAAGGGAGACAGCAGAAATCAAATACATTCATCTGTTAGACACCCATCACAGGGGATTAAATATTAGTGAAGGGTTTCTGGGACATTATCAAATTTGATAGAGATTGCTATATGCTGCTAGATACTGTATTTTATATATTATATTACAACCTTCCTGCCAATTCTCTTTAGCAAAACAGGAAGTAACCAGGTACAGTGCTTTTGTTTTCTGACATGCAGGTCAAAGGTTGATCAGAGACCAGAATGAGCTTTCTTACAACCTTGAGAATGAAAGGGAGACATTTAGAGCTAATCTGAATAATCTATTGTTACTGATGGCTGTGGGAAGCTGTATTATTGTGCTTGCTTGTCTGTCATCCTGCTTAAGCACACCCTTCTCCCTTTGACCCCCGACTTTGGTGTATAAAAACCATGCCTGTAAATTTCACTCCCTGTAGAAGTGGAATTGATCCAGTTAGTCTTTAAAGTGTGAGTGTTTTTTATTTTGTTTTGTTTATTTTGTTTTCTGATATGCCTAAACCACAGACTAACTATTCCAAAACATTCAAGAATTGTTATTTTAGATTTCACTTCCCCTGGTGATCAAGGGAAGTTTTACATTATAGCTGCTTCATTGTATTGGAAGTTTACAAAGGAAGCCACTTTAACAGCTGCAAGACTCCCATATAGCCCATTCCTGGCAAACACAGGCTCTGGGAACAGTATACAGTATATGTGGCTGTGTCAAAACAGTAGAACCCCTTGACAGGGGCTCAGAAGAACTGAGCCTGTTCTAGTGTCCCACATTTTTAGATGCTGTTAAAATAAAAGGACTAGCTCCACCTCAATCACCCAGAAGATCTTTAGCAAAAGGTAGGTTACACTCCTTGATCTGTATAAAGTAACATGTATGAATCAACCCAGTATATGACTTGTACACTAATTAATGCAGTGCTGTGCTCCTATTTTGCATCTATGGGTTGGCAGATCTCTCACATCAAATGGCAGAAGAGATGCCACAAGCCTGCAGGCTGATCTGGCACAGTAGAAAGAATACAACAGTACCCTTGTGGCAAAAGGCATTTTAGGAAATAATACTTGGAGACCAGGTATTATTTTTTAATCCCTCAAAAATTTACTTGACTAGAAAATATTTTAATAAGAATAAGTTTCCTGTGTGTTCAGCCATATGTTCACATAAATAATAGATGAAAACATATGGCTTGTGGGTGGCCTTAAGCTTACAGAACAGCATTTTTTTCCTTAGCCCAAGCTCTTTTTGATATGCTAGGAACCTCAGTGAGGGTGTGAACATGTTTTTTTTAAAAGACCACGTTTCTTACTCCCCATATTTGTGACAAAATGTCATGAAACATCTGGGGCCAGGACTCCAAACTTTCATCTTCAATATGAGGGCATGGTCTCTCTTAAGTTCTTCATCATAAAAAGGCCTCCTTGCTTTGGGAAGGTAGGCATTTCATTGGCTTTTGTTCTCCTACTTCTGTCCAGAGCAGAGCAGTGACTTGAATAGTTTTGGGCAAGTTTAATTAACAGAAAAGGGAAGGTAAGTCTATGGCAGTCAATGAAAGACTAGGACAGTGATGGTGAACCTTGTTTCTCCAATCCTGTGATGGCGAACCTTGGCAGTTGTTCTTGAACTTCAATTCCCGGAATCCCAAGTCTCTGTGAATCCACATGAATGGGTTTACTATGCAGTAAACCCATTCTTGTGGATTCATAGGGACTTGGGTTTCTGGGAATTGAAGTCTAAGAACAGCTGGAGTGTCAAGGTTTGCCATCACAGGATTGGAGAAACAAGGAACTGTCATATTGGGGAGGCGAAGGTAAGGGGTGACAGTGCTACCCATTTTGAAGACTGAGGACAGAATCCAATTTTAGTTCCAAACTAGAGAAGACCCACTAAAATAAATGAGATTTTTAGACACTACCATAGTAAGTCCCATCACTTTCAATAGCTCTATTCTACCTGGGATTAAAATTGGAATTACAGTACTGTACTATATAGAGCAGTGGTTCCCAACCTTTTTTTGGCCATGCCCCACCTAAGTATCTCTAAAATCAAAATGATCCCTACCTGTGACATATAATTCTTATTACTCAAAAATGAACTCCTATTCACGTGGAGGAAGCCTAAAAGGCCATTACATTGGTTTAAACAAGCTTAATAACTCATTCTCAAATGCCCCCCCTTAAAAATCAAATTACCCCCTGCAGGGCATGTGCCCAATGTTGGAAACCATAGCTCTAGAACCGTGATGGCAAACCTTGGAACTCCAGATGTTCTTCAACTTCAATTCCTAGAAGTCCAAGCCCTCATGAATCCGCACGAATGGGTTTACTGCAATTCATCCTGCCCTCGTCGCTCCTGGAAACGGAAGTAAAATGCACCTGCCCACGCATGTTCTACTTCAGCTTCCAGGAGCGACGAGGGTGGTGCTGGCCGGATGAATCGCAGTAAACCCATTTATGCGGATTCATGAAGGCTTGGGCTTCTGGGAATCTAAGTCCAAGAACATCTGGAGTGCCAAGGTTCGCCATCATGGCTTTAGAGACTCCACGGGTACATAGAGCATCTGAAGAATTATGGGTGTGCAGTCCACATTCAACTGTTTTAAATCTAGTAGCATTAGCCTATGATAGAGCATAAATCAGGGTAGAATTCTATGGATCAAATACTGCCTCTAGATAAAATGAATCCTGAAGTGGGTCAAGAGAAGGAAGAGCTTCTTTAGTTAATCAATAAGATGAATCCTTTTGCACTTGACCATCAAATATGGCTATTACAGTCACTTTGTAATGACTGAGTTAGGGGAAAACCATACTGGAAATACACATTATCCTGATTGCATGTGAGTTTCCAAGCTGCAACCAGAAACTTTCAGTGAAAATTTGGGGACTCCTTCTCAACTGTCCCTGTTCTGTATGATGATTATGCAGAAGATAATAATGGATTGTATGCTATGTTTTGAGAAATGGATATCTCTCCATTCTAGATCATGACTGGAGAGAGCAGGGGTCAGAAAACATAGCTCTCCAGGTTTTCTTGGACTTCAGTTACCAGAAGCCCAAGTCAGTAAAACTGCTGAACAAGGCTTCTGGGAATTGAAGTCCAAGAACATCAGGGGAGCCAAGTTTGCTGACCCCTGGGATAGAGAAAGTAAAGCCTGAAAATCACTGGGAATAATGTTATTTGCCCAACAGTTTTCATCCCATCAGTTTTATATAGCAATGTCAAATTTATTTTAAGATATACATACATGTTAGCAGCATTGCCCAAACTACCCAAAAAGGTTAGCAGCATTTTTTTTCAAGTACAAAAATACACATTTATTTCAGAACATATACAATAGCAAAACTTTACCGATATATTATACAATCTTGAAGCATTCTGAAGGCAATGCATTACGTTATATATATTATAATAAAGATTATATCAATGGTATGTAATAAAATTACAGGAGTTCCAACTGCATACCACTATCACAACCAAGATGTAATGCCACTGGAGAAAATCATATTGAAAAAACTTCACAACTGAAACAAAAATGAAATACTCAAGAGTACAAAAAGGTGACCAATATAACACTTGGAACTGTAAAGACACAGAACGGTCAGGATTTTTGCTTCATTTAAAAACATCCTTCTTTTGCTGTGAGAGTAAATCAACTGTTAACCAATTGGGTTCATAAAACATACAAAAGTATTTAAAAAATTTCCTTGTAGGACAATGAATAGGAGCATCAGCTTCAAAACAGAAATGCAATGCCATTGCTATGGAGGCCCAGGTTGACCTCACACACAACATCCAAACCACAGCAGACACAAAACATAGATTTACAATGTTCAGAAACATAAAGAGGTGGTGCAGAGAAAAGCTGTTTAGCAAGCACATACAAAAGTATTTGAAGTGTTCTGCTTGAAGATCTTGATGTAGCCTTGTTAGGCATGAGAAAACATCTTCAAAATCCTGTGACTTCATGTGGGAATGTCATTCCTGCAAACCCACAAAGAGTAAATTTTAAAGTGAAATCCCTGATGAGAATATAACCTTCTGGGATTAAACCAATTCTTTGATACTGGCTGTTCAAACATAAGATTCTTCTGTGAAAAAGGTTTGGTCCATCTCCTCAAATTTAGGGTCAATACATAACTTTTTCAGCCATTCCATTTTGCTCATATCAGTCGCATTTGGTGATTTTGGGAAGCATTTATTTGAATCAGATTGAAACAAAAGTTCATCCTGAATTTTGGTATGGTCAAGAAGGGTTGTACAGAATTCCCTTTCAGAGTTTGTATCACCAACAGTGGCTTCTATGCTTGACAAAGATATATCTTGCTTGGAGTCTGCCATTTGTTGGGCTGTGACCTCTGTGGAAAGTGCAGATTCATTTAAGTTTTGCCCAGTGACCGAATGACATTCAGCACTTAAGGCAACATCTGGCTCAGGTTGATGCTCAGCCCTTGGTTTAAGAAAAGGTGGGTGTTGTTTATGAGGAGAAAGCGAAGAACTTTCCTCCTCCTCCTCTTCTTTGCTTCGTTCTGCCAAAAGCTCTAAGGCTTTTAGCCGTTTATCCTTGGCTTCCATCTGACAGAAAGGAAGGTGGCTTACCTGACCAATACCCTGAGAAGGACAAGTCTCCTGGTCCACTGATACAGCAGGAACACCTGCTGTGAAAGTGCTGCTCATTTCTTGCTGTTGCACATGACACAAAATGTTTGTGGATAGATCTAAAGGAGATGCGGGTGACTCCAAAGTTATCTTAATGGAACTGCTATTTTTCTCTTCCTGCTTGGAGGCTCTTTCCCTTCTCCGCAGAGTCCAGTTTTTCATGGTGGACGCTCCACTTTTCAACCATGTGCAGGGATGGAGAGTGACTGGTTTTTTATGAGGAGGCCACTCTAAGCTCTCTTTCCTAACAGATGCTGAACTGCTATTTGCTTGGTTAGGAAAAGAGCCAAGCCCTGATCCAAAGTGACCACTTGAGACTGAGCTAAAGTCAGGAGAAACTTCTCCGTATTTCCTCTGTGGGTGAAATGCACAGTCCATAGGAGAGGAGGTCTCAGTTGGGGTAAACACTGAGTAGTCTGAAAACTGGGAAAAAGCACTGTCAAGTGAGCTCATTGAAGACCCTGAAGGAGACGTGCCAGGGGATGAGAGGCTAGAACAGCTAGTCCTTGAGCAAATATTTAATCTAAGTGGAGGGGGTGGGAGAAGGCGATTAGATGCATCTTTCTTTTCAATGATGTGGCTCTCAGGGCTATCTTTGCTCACATCGATCCCCATCACCAGACTCCGATTCATAAGCTTCTGGCTTTCTACTTGGAGTGAACGAAGCTGCTTGAGACAGTCTTCATCAGTGTGGGATATAACAGCATCACAGCTAGCTTTGCGGACAGCACTTTCATGAAACCCACTTAGTGGCGTAAAATTAGAGGCAACAAGACCAAGAGTGGGTTCAGAGCAGCGCCGGTGTCTTCTTGGGTTTTTGAGCACACCTGAGATGGTTGCGGATGAATAGCCCGATGTGGCTGAGCACAAAGATTCATTTCCAGAGTGCTCCTGTGATGAAGATTTGTGATGGAAGCCAGTCGAAATGGACACTGGTTGAGACCTGGTTGGCAAATTGAGCTGAGGGTCGTCTGGTTCAGGTGTGTCCAAATCACAGTCACTCAGGGTCAAAACAGAATCTCTACTCCGATTCTCTTCATCCCGTTTCTTAAGGAGGTTATTAAATGAGGAATCTATGCAATCATTCAGCTCATTTTCCAAACTGTCATAGGAGGAGTCGTTCAAATGGAAGGAAGAAAGATCTGTAGGAGCATGAAATAGGCATTAGTATATTATGAAGCATCATCAGCAAAATAACAAACAGCATGACTTAATTTGAAACAACAACAACACCAGCAGACATTTTATCTGTTTATTTAAAAGGTGTTTCCCAAACTTTGGTTTTTGGACTTCAATTCCCAGAAGCCTAAGTCAATTCTCTAAAGCACGGATCAGCCAATGTACTGACTTAGGCTTCTAGGAATTGGAAGTCCACCTGTGGGGTGTGTGGTCCAAGTTGGGAACCACTGAATTAGAGCCTTTGTGGCACGGTGGTTAAGCTGCAGCCAAAACTCTACTCATGATTTGAATTTGATCCTGATGGGGCTCAAGGCTGACTCAGCCTTCTATCCTTCTGAATTGGTAAAATGAGTACCCAGCATGTTTGGGGCAAAATGCTAATTACCGGTACCTGTAAACCACCCAGAGAGTATTTTAAGCACTGGGAGGCAGCATATAAGTGTAACTGCTATTTATCAGTTTTCACAAAATTAATTATCTACATTTATAATTCACAGAGCCATCTTGCTGAAGGGAACCCAGCTATATCAAGATTATCAGAGTCTGAACTTGAAGCATACTAAAGCTGCCTTTTATAATATTCAAGACACCCCATGGAGACCTAATTAAAATTCTAAAACATCCTTCCCTCCCTATCTAATAGTTCCTTAGATTACCTGAACCATCTTCTCTTTCATTTTTGGGCGTTATGTCTGCAAAGATAGAAGTAAGGTCCTCTCCAAAAATCCTGCAGCAATTCTCAATGAGAAACTGTACGAGGATGGAAACCTGCAACCAAACAAGGACAGTGAGATGCGTTTTGAAGGCATAAAGATAGCCAAGAAATGTAAGGCTCATCTGAAACCGCAAAGTTCATTCATAAAAACCCAATTTGGCTGTCCTTCTCTTCCCATTCTTAGCTCCTTCCCTTTTATTCTAGAACTCTGTGCCATGAAATAATGTGCAGCTAGGCAGATCTTGCATTTATACAACACCATTTATAGACAGGGTGATTTACAATAGTAGTATGCACTTTTCGAAACAGATGAGCCTTCTTTCCTTCTAGTCCCTGCTGTTTCCTTGGCGCAAAACAACAAATTCTTTCTACAACCCCTTCCTCTTCTCCTCAACACTAGAACATTTCCTTTGCTTGCCTCCTGTCAGCTGTGTGAGCTCCCACTTCTGAGCCAGTTCTTGTCCTCCCACACAAATCCTCCCCATGCAACCTGCTTGTTCTAGGCTGTCTCCCAAGATAGGATTGGAATCTAATGCATTCTGCAAGAGACATCGGTCACGATGGGAAATGCAGAGAAGAGAATGAGATTACTGTTGCTCTTGATTGTATAGTAGCAAGCCAAAAGCTTGTCCTGACCTTAAAATTAGCAACTGATATATATTTAAATTAATTAATAGGGCAAAATAGACCAAAGCTTTGAGACGAGTTATTTAACAGAATTATATGACTCTTATCTTCATCAAATTATCTCAACTTGACACAGTAGGAGTTGCAGGTGTGTCCACCACAACAGAAAATCATTCTCTACACATAGAAAACAGAAGAATGAGGACTTACACCCAACTCTAAACATTAGTTTTCTACAAGCAAGGAGTTGATTTGTTTTAATGGGAGAGTATTTATACAGACAATTTCATGCTTGCGGGTCTACCTAAGCATCCGGTCTCTAATAGGAAACAGTACAAATAGTGCAGAAAAATGACATTACTAAAGTGTTGGTTCTACAGCTAAGCCCAAAGCAATTTTGCTAACTTTTTCAATTTATCCTCCTTGCTTTGGATGAGAGCCAGAAACATGTGGAGAGGAAGCGCCATTCATTCATGTTTCCTTTCGGGCTTATTCTCTTTCAAGGCTCAAACAGCTGAACAGAACTACTGGTTAACTAACCTTCTTTGTGAATTCTCCTTCAGTCCCAGGGCTTGCAGAAGCTGGAAGCCAGAGCAAACTGGGTGCAATGCACACTGCTAAATTAAATGCTGTCATCTGGTTGTCTTCAGATTGCTTCTCTATGGTGTGCAATACTCCAAAAAGGTAGCGCAACAGTACCACATTGGCTCGGGGGAGCTGCTCTAACAACCTAGAAATACACACAAGCAACTCTTAGAACAAGACGAGCTTTTCCCCTTCTTCCCATGCAGCTCAGTCGACAAAAATCCTCATCCTACTCCTATCACCGGGAGATATGAACCTATTCTCCTTATAAAGGGAGCAAAACCAAACAATCAAAACGAATACATCATAGTTTATGAACATCAGTGGAACTGAATCTATTAAAACCTACGTTTTTGTGGCTATTCGTTTTTGGAAGTGGCATAGGAAGCTATGAAAATAATTCTTACCTGTGGATGTTTTTTATCTTCTCTTCACAGTTCCCTTCATCCATTAAAGAAACCCACTGATCACAGAGCTGCGATGAGAAAATGCTGCCTGGGATATTACGAAGAAAATCCTTATCAAAAGAGAAAAAAGAGCACATGTGAGCAACTATTCATGTATGTTTGTGTGGGAATGCATGGGTACATGAAAAATCTATACAGTACACCACCTAACTATTCAGACAGTACGGTTGAAATTAGACAGTCCATCATTACATTATTCTGATTCTCTTTGAATGATCTATGTCCTTAGGGATGAATGAAAATAGTTTCTTATTTAGACAATGGACGGGAAGTAATTGATTTAATACTGAGTTCTCTTAAAGTATAAGCAGTCAGTGCAGTACACAAATGCAGTACACATGAACTGGGGAAACAGATTTAAATTCAATTAAGTTATTAAATTCATTTGATGGTTCTATACAAATTATAACTCACAATCTGCATTACCTCACACTGTTGCTACATAAAATATATTTGGCAAACCTGTCCTTACCTTCTTGAAAGGCTACAGGAATACCAATGTGGCAAATAAATCATTGAACCTTCAATATGTCAAAAAAATTCGTTGTCAAATATCTGCATTCTGGGACTAAGCTAATCCTATGCGCCCAGGTTTTCTATTTCTCCCTTGTAACTATTTACTGACATTTCTTTTTTTATCCAGACACCACTGCAATCCATTTTAAGACTTCCTGAAGGTCATCAGGAGGCAGTTTGATATGTCATGTCCTGGTTTTTATTTTCACTACTCTGAAACCATGGCTCTTAAGGTCCTAATTTTCTTATCATCCTTTCTTCCCATCTCTGTGAATGTGTCCATAAGATAGAGCAGTGGTTCCCAACAAGGGGTACACAGGGGGACTTCAATTCCCAGAAGCCTAAGTCAGTACACTGGCTGATCAGTGCTTTGGGGAAATGACTTAGGCTTCTGGGAATTGAAGTCCAAAAACCAGCATTTGGGAAACACTGATAGAGGAAGCAACTTCTTCAAAATGGCCTCCAACAGGGAACCAAAGGATCAATGAGTTAAAATACTTGCTCAGTAGGTCTGTTGTCTAAAAATAGTAGAGAAATGAAACAAGTTGCCCTGCCACATTCTAAACTACATGCGATTCTTCCTTGTCTTTGTTGCAAGCTACTGAAAGATGGGAGCAGTAACTATAGTAAATCCTGCTCACTGTTCAAATTCAGTTTAACTGTGACTTTATCACAAGGGATCTTCTCTTCCACCTCTTACTTAGTACCCTCCAGATATTTCCTTCTTTCTCTTTCTTCACAGCCTGAAATGGTCCCTTTATCGTTAACATATCCAACTGCTACTCACAACTGGCGTAGACAACCAAAGCAATTTCTGAATGACAAGTCAACAACAATGCAAATCCTACTGATTCAGTGGGTCTTTTCTAGTTAGGATTCAAATTGGGATTTAGGTTTATCCACTATTGTAGAGAGTACTATTTGTGGGCTTGGAGTTCAGAACATTATTTAAAGCCAGTCTTCTTTCCACTTCCATGGTGGATTTGAAAACTTAAAGAGTTTGGATGTCATTGTTGCCAAAACAGCTTGAGTAGTGGACTTCTGGATATTTTGCATGTATGAGGACCCAGATATGAACTGTAACCTCTACAGAAGTCTCTTATTCAGTGGCTAAAAAAACCTTCTGTCTTGGCTCTTGACAAATTACCTCAGCCCATTGTGTGACTGCTATCCAACTAACTAAATGCATGGATAGACAATGATTTTCTCAAGACCCTTTGGACTAACTACTCTACCCAGAATCCCTGGGATGCTGGTCATGTTGTGACAAGAAGAGCAGATCCAAAACATATACAGAGGACCAGATTGTCTACCTCTGGATGAAATACTTTTTTCAGAAAAAATTGCAGACCTTCACTTTTTATATGATTCATAATATTTACATACTGTACTCAGATATCCCCTGCATTACATAATGAACTAGGGGTAAGGAATCCCAGTCTACCTTGAAAACAGAGGCTGTGACAAATATGGACTCGCAGAGTAAGTGCACTTCATCTCCTGAGTCAAGCTTCTCCTTCAGCTCTCTGCAGGATTTGGCATTTGCTGAACGCCTGAAAATGCCCCGAGTGAAAGGCCCTTCTTGATAAAGAAAGGAAAGCATATCCTATAAAAGAAATATGTAAACACAGTCAGGATCTATAGCAGGAGTGCCCAAACTTTTTGGGCTGTGGGCCAGTCACGTGGTTCAGCAGGCCGGTCATGCACTTCAGCGGGTTGGTCATGTGGTTCAGTGGGCCAGTCATGTGGTTCCTCCCACCGGGTGTAAAATATGCCTTGCAATCTGATTTGCAACAGGATGAGATAGATTTTAAGCTGCCATTTTCTCTGATTTAACCAGGGGTGTCCAAACTATGGCCCATGGGCCAGATCCAGCTCCCAACACCAATTCATTAGGCTCATGCCGCCGTCATCGCTCCCAGGAGTGGAAGTAAAATGTGCTCATACGGATGAACTGACATCAGGGCCGGATCTGGCCTGTGGGCCGTAGCTTGGGCACCCTGGAACTATAGTCTACCAAGCAAATGGTTGCCTTTGGTCCTCTTGAGGAGAAAGGCAAGATGTAAATATTTCAGATGAACACAAAAAACAAACAAACACAAGATTCTAAAACAAGGAAGCGCTGGAAGACTAGTAATGTAGTCTTACACCCAGAGAGGCCACGTTCAGAGTCTTCCTTTAGTTACCTCTGCTTCTCAAACTCCAATGCTTAGGAAGATAAAAACGGATTTAGGTCGTTTTTGATCGAATGCCAGTTGTATCCAACTCTAGGGTTCAGTGCTCATCTTCATTTATAGCCAAAGAGCCAGAAGTGTATGCCTCTGCAGATGTTTTCATGGACATGTGGCAGACCTGACTAGACACAGGAGTGTCTTCCCACCAAAGTGGTACCTATTTATCTACTTGCAATTTCTTGCTTTCAATACTAGATTGGCAGGAGCTGGGATAGAGACGGGAGCTTATTCTGTCGTGTAGTACTGTAATTGGATATCGAACTGCTGACCTGCTGACTTCAAGTTCAGCATCTTAACCACTTGAGCCACTGCAGGCAACGAGCATTTGAAAACAGTTTTAACATGGCACAAAAGAGAGTGGAACGAAAGCAAGAGCTTAAAGACAACATTTCACAACTATTTTTTTGGGAATAGTAGCTGTGTTAGCCTGTGGTTTGGGCATATCAGAAAACAAAACAAAATAAACAAAACAAAATAAAAAACACTGTAGCACTTTGAAGACTAACTGCTATATTTTTATTGTCAGCTTTCGTGGATCAAGTCCACTTCTTCATAAAAACAATGCCTGTAAGTTTCACTCCTTGTCTGAAGAAGTGGACTTGAGCCATGAAAGCAAACAATAAAAATATGGCAGTTAGTCTTTAAAGTGCTACGGTGTTTTTTATTTTGTTTTGTTTATTTTGTTTTCTGATATTTCACAACTAGGACACTATCCATAGCACACATTGGATAAGGAAGACATTTGGAGAAGATTTGAGCGGAGAAAATTGAAATACAGGTTGGCTGGCATGGGTTGATGAGCTTGGAGAATCTTTGGGGTTCCAAGCTGCCAAGGACTTCAAAACTGAGTATCAGCATTCTGAACTGAGTTTAAATATGTCAAGTGCTAGCATGCTGGAGAGCTGAACAATAGCCTAGTATCCTGGTCATTGTCTCAGCTTCTTATAGGCATGGAGTGTTTGATTTCTTCATGTTGTACAGAGAATATTTTTTAAAGGGTGATACACATTTGACTCCTGGTGTTTTTTCAGAAGGATCAGAGTCAGAACTGATAGTGGGAAGAAAATCAGCATTTGTTTTAGCTTGGAGAACTGAAATCTCAGCAGTTAGAAGCACAATGAATGGTAGGTACTGTTTGTCCCTGACAGAAGAATCTTTGACTGAACAGCAGTTATGAGAAGCAGAAGGGACACACACTATTATTAAGACTAAACTACTACTATTTTAAGTACAATGAGGCTGTTTTGCTCTATTGATAACCTAGGCTTCTGGTAAAATCTTTTTTTAAAAAAAGAATCTCTGCAAATATGTCAAAGTGGAACTTGGTTAGAGAAGTCCACACTCATTCTTCTTCTTTAAAAGACATGCATTCTAGTGCCTTTCAACATTCCCACCCAGATGGATTTATTTTGTTTGCTATGAGATATATGTTATTTGTCCTGAGATTTCATTTCCTTTTTAAAAACTAAGACGTATTTGTTCTGAAAATTTTTCTTTCAGAGTTCTGCTGCAGCTTTTTAGGACCAAAACTTACGCCATATAATCAGACAGTTTGGTTGAACTTAACTAATTGGAATGGTTACAGTCTCAGTATTTTTAAAGAAAAGGTACAGGACAGGCACCGCTTTGACCCCAATACTGTATAGCAGCTGTTGACATCATATTGGGTAAAGGTGCAGATGGTACTGAAACAATATTTAATACTGAGAAGAAAAGGGAGGAAGGAAATCATTCTGGAGAGAGATGTGGTGTGGTGAAACATGATGTATAAAAAGTCATTGCTTAAGGCTTCATACCAGACCTTAACAGTAAGTACTCACAACATATGTGATGGATAAAATCACAAATAATTCTAAAGATAACAATAATCTGAAGCGATATCTTAGATGTAAAAATTGAAACAAGTCTTGAAATGGACTGCTAACCAAGAACCAAAACAGGCCTTAAGTGGAAAAAAGCTGAATTTTAATATGTACTTTGCATGGTTATCCTGAGAGATGTACTCAGATTGTGATCTCTCCATATTGTACAAACAGCCTTGTACGATTTTGTCTTCATTGAAATTTATGGTTTAGAAACACATTCCCACTTAAAATCACCTCATATGGCCTACTGATCTACAGTATCCAGTCTTTTCAGAGTAGCTAGTGGCTCAAGTCACTAAGACGCTGACTGGGAGGCGGAAGGTCAGCAGTTCGATTCCTGAGTACTGCAGGACGGAATGAGCTCCCGTCTCTGTCCCAGCTCCTGCCAACCTAGCAGTTCGAAAGCAAGAAATTGCAAGTAGATAAATAGGGACCACTTCAGTGGGAAGGTAATAGCGTTCCATGCGCTCCGGTGTCTTGTCATGCCTGCCACATGACCATGGAAACGTCTGCAGAAGCAGACAGCGCTGGCTCTTCGGCTTAGAAAGAGAGATGAGCACTGACCCCTAGAGACGGATACGACTGGCTTTTGAGCAAGGGAAACCTTTACCTTTACCTAATCATTCTTGCAGCATTTAAGATGAGAAAGTGGGAAGTGAATAATTTTTCTTCATATAATTATAACACTAACATATTCAAGTCATTAAAAACAAGAACTGAATTAATACAATTTAAAAATATAAAAATATTTATTAAATGAATACCGTAAATTAGTAACTAATTTTAAATGAATGTAGTTGCAGTAATATAGGATTACAGTAAAACACCGGATAACGCAAAAACTTGGTTCCACAAGTCTTGGTGTTATCTGATTTTTAGTGTTATCCAATCCATGTTAAAATCCTATGGGATGGATCGGATAACGTTAAAGCTCCATAGAGATACATTGTAACCGCACAGGCTTTAGCGGTTGTTATCCGATCCATCCCATAGGACCTTAACGTTATCCGATCCAATTCTCCTCTCCAGATTACTTAACGTTATGCTATTTTAGCGTTATCCGATCTAATCGTTATTTGGTGTTTTACTGTATTACTGAAAATTCTTTATTTCCAACAGTTCTAACAGAATCCATCAAAAGAAGGAAGTGAACAAATGTTCAAACACTCTACTTGACACCAGCCTCTCCTCACCATCAGTACTTTTTGGGGAAGTGCAGAGACTCCTGACTCCACCCATATTTCTTTGTCTAAAGCAAGGGTTCCCAACCTAAGACCCGTGGGCCAGATCCAGCCCTTGGAGCCATTTCATGTGGCCCCCATCCCACCAAGGGCATTCAAGAAACAAAATGGCCACCCTTTTGAAGCTGTTGGGACAAAACGGCCACCCCATCATGCAGGCAGGGCAAAATGGCTGTCTGGCCCTCAAAGCTGACTGAGAGAGCATGACCGAGCACCTGGCTTGAAAAGGTTGGGAACCCCGGGTCTAAACATCCAATATTAAAAAGATTAAACCTCCAATACTAACAAGTATAGAAAACTTACCAGAACTGGTTTTGGCAAGTTATCATTCTCACAGATGGTAGGGAGTGAAAGACCAAAGAGCCTTCCTGATTCAGGAGATGTTGGAGATAGTGCATTGTCCAGTGGAGCACGTGCCCCTCGCCACAAAGTCCAATTTATAATGGATCTTTTCCTTTTAAATGGCTTTTGGTTTAATTCTGAGGAAGGAAAGAAATCTTTGCTGGTTAAAAAAAAGCATTATCTATGTCACATCCGTTAACCCCCCCCACAAACACTGCAATATACACAAAATCATAGAATAACAGAATCGAAAGAGGCCAGTGAGGCTATTAAGTCTAACCCACTGCTCAATGCAGGAATTTAAATCAAAGCAGATCTGACAGATGGTTGTCTAGGTTTCTCTTGAAGGCCTCTAGTTTTGAACACTGACCACCTCCTGAACTAAGATCCTTCTTCTGACAACAGTTAATGATCAAAAGCCTGCTTGAGCAAAAAGGTATTTGCCCACTGGTGGATGGACAACAGTGAAGGTGTCAAACACTGTTCCTTGGAAAAAAGGTTCCATAGCTTAGAACCAGCCATGGGAAAGCCCCTCTTTTGTGTCACCATCAAACCTGCCGCTGAGAGAGGCAGGACAGAGAAGTCTCTACCTGAAGATCTACCTGTATTAGCAGTTGAGTTGATTCTAGAAATGAGGAAAGCTATAATGGATTTGGGAAGGACAATCAGAGTGGTAAATGAGGGGTAGTAGGCTCAGAGATACAAATCCTGCATCACCATTAAGTTCATTAGCGCTCTTGGTCCAATTTCTAACACTACATTTCCAACTCGGGACTACAATCTCCTTCAGTCATGGCAAACACAGACAATGATCAGCTTTTGCTGTTGTCATGTGCCACTAAATCCTTCTGATAGGGCAATGCTATGAATCAGTAACGTCTAGAAGGTCCTGCATTAACAGCAATACTCGTATCGCACATCTCAGCCTAACCTACCTTAGAGTCTGCTGTGGGAGATAAAAATTGTGAACCCCATGTATGGCACACCTCTGAACTCTTTGGATGCAAGGCAAGAATACAAATGCTAATAACAATTATAATAATACATGACCTCTGTTTTTATGGCCAGTACAGTGTCAAGATACCCATTTTCTACATCAGATATGGAATTTTTCCTCAAATAGAGGAGAATCCCCCATGTTGTAATTTAAGCTGCAAACTAACACTTCAATTTGAAATTCAGTTAAACTAGCAATCTATATAGTCTTACGCCCACAGCATTGAATTTAAAAAAAACCCAATAATTTTCTGTTGCCTTCTAAATGTAACACAGAAATATACAACTTGAAATTTGGACTCTCAGATTTTAAAACTGTACATGCAAACAGTTCCAAAGACTTTTATTTAACTCTGAACTCCAAAGTTCTGTGGATTGCTGTCTTGCTTTCCTGAAGGTCCCCTTTGCCTAAGAAAAACGTTTTACAGTAATACCCAGGATAACGATTGCACCGGATAACGCTAAAACTGCATAACGACGACAAATTGGGGGGGAAGATTTGCACCGGAGAACATTCTTTCTAGCGTTATCCGATCCATCGTAATAAAGAAGTAAAGGAGGCCAAAGCTCCTCTCCCTGCCACTTCCCTCCTCGCCCCCCACCCCCAGCAGTTTGGGGACTCCCCACACCCACCCCACTGCCTGCTCAACCACGAGAGAATCCAGCCTGGCCCTGCTTACCTTCAAGCCACCATAGCTTCTCTTGCTGAGCTGCATGCTCCAATTGAGCCAGGCTTGACCAGCTGATTGCAGAGCACAAAGCTCTCAGGGAGGAAAAAAGACGCGATTTTCTTTCCCTTCCTGTATTGAAACTACAGGGAGGGGGAAAGAGAGATGTGATTGGTTCTCTAGAGAACCAATCACCTCTCTCTCTTTCCCCCTTCCCTGTAGTTTAAATACAGGGAGGGAAATAAAGAAAGAGACTTCGACTGTAGTAGGTTCGGGGGAAAGGCACTTTCCCCGAGCCTACTGCAGTAGCAGTGGCTTTAAAGGCAGGGAGGTCTCTTTCTTTCCCTGCCTGCCTTTAAAGCGGTTTGTCCCTGAAGTCAGGGCTTTTTTTTTTAGTGTTGTTCGATGCATGCATTGGACATCGCTAAAAATCGGATAACGTCATGACTTGTGGAACCAAGTCATAACGTTATCCGGGGTATTACTGTATATCTCTTTAACTCCTTTTAGTGGGACTACTATATTACCTTGGTCTTTGGTAAAGTGCACTGTCAAGAAGAGTTCATCAGCAGTGTGCATTTGGGAATGAAATGGAATTACAGAAGGCCTAAGACTTGCATCATTTATATGTATATGTGCATTAGTTCCAATAAGAAAGCTACTGACATATAGTGGGGGAGAGGGATCCTGTTTATTCCCTCATGCTGTGTTCCTAAAAGAACAAATAGAAAGGCTGCTTCTATTCCTCATTAATGCATGTAATAATAAATGCTGATTTGCACGATTATTATTTTTTAAATGAAATCAACACTATCTAAAGTCTTGACAGAATATAGAATTCTACTGAAATATCAACTTAACTCCTTTTTCTAGGTCTATCCCTAAACCTTGTTAGACTAACCATTAGCCCTCAACTTGGCGAGACAACATGAATCCACTGAACCACTGTATTTATATTTTTGCCTACTTATAACTGGCATTGGGATAATAATTATAGTAACTACATGCAGTTAATTCTTATTCATGGTGACCCTTTCCAGGGTTTTCTAGGTAGAGAATACACAGAAGTGTTTTATTGTTCTGTTCTTCTGGGGGCGCCTGAGACAGTGAGGCTTACTTATGACTACAGAAGCTGGATATTCTCCCAGGAGGTACAGTGAAAAATTGAACTCCCAACCTCTAGCTCCACAGCCAGATACTGTTCCTAAATCACTGAGGTATATAATAGAATCATATGACCCACATAATATGACCCATATAACCACACAACTAAAAATATATCTTGTTTTGGTCCTCATAAAGACTGGTGAAAACTCTGAAACATGAAAACAAGCCCCTACACTGTGAGGATGGAAGTGTGGTCAATATTAGCTCTGTTTGGCTTGTTGTTGTTTTTTTAAACACAGTTGTATCTGAATTTAGGGTCCAGTGCTTATCTCTGTTTCAAAGCTGAAGAGCTAGCACTGTTTGCTTCTGCAGACGTTTCTGTGGTCATGTGGCAGGCATGACTAGACACTGGAGTGCATGGAATGCTGTTTACCCTCCCACCGAAGAAGTCCTTATTTATCTACTTGCATTTTCTTTCTTTTGAACTGCTAGGTTTGCAGGAGCTGGGACAAAGACGGGAGCTAATTCTGTCCTGCGGTACTTGGGAATCGAACTGCTGACCTCCCGCCTTCCAGTCACCATCTTAGCCACTTGAGCCACTGCAGTCCCATCCAAAAAGAATGTCATTTGGCAAATTAAGTTTTCATTTTTGACTGTGGTGGTGAATAAAATAAAACGCCAGGACACAACTCCAACAAGGATTTAGAAAGTAGTTTTAAGAAATAAGACTAGGCAATGATCTAAATCAGTAGCAGCTGTTTTTCTTGCTGAAGATTTCCAGAAGTGTCTACAAGGAAGAGTGTGCTAGCTGAGAGCCTATGAGTCATCTAACAGTATGGGTACATCTGTCATTGGGCTAAATAATCTAAAGGTCTTTCCTTTTGTGGGTGCATTTCCTCAAAAGCACAAGCTGTAACTTGTGTGTTATGTCAGACACAGAGCTTGGTAGTGAGGGCATATAAAGAAGCAATTATCTGAAATTCATTCCCTGGCTTTCAAGCAAGGGAAACCTTTACCTTTATTCTTTTTGGCCAGTCATAGTGTTTAACAATGCATAAATCAAGGAATGAACTGGTGAAGAGTCCTTCAAAAAGAGGATTCATTTATTTATTTCCATTTGTATGCCGCCCACTCGCAATGCGACTCAGGGCGACTAACAAAGTATCACAAAGTGTCACAGAATATCACAAGTTACATAAATGTCCCGATTTACATAACACAATTTCCTATGGGTTTGCTTTGAGTTACATAAATATCATTTTCCTATGGGTTTGCTTTGAGTTACGTAAAACATTCATTTTTACTATGGGTTTGCTTTGAGTTAAGTAAAAAAGCGATTTACATGAAAGCCTATGGAACAGACTTTTTACGTAAGTAGGGGTTTTACTGTACTTCAGTTGTGAAGGATAGAGCATTCCCTTAACATTTAAATCACAGGAGACAGGGCATCAGTTAAGACAGTAAATTATTCACAGAATGATTAACAGTGCAAGCGTTAAAGTATATCTACTGGATTGTGCTCATGACACCAGTAGCAGAGACATGTATACAAGCTTCCTCTACCTACAGGGATGCTTTTAAAAACCCATTTGAATTTTTAAGAGACAGAAAACTCCCACGCATATGCACTGAAGTGAGCTTTTGCTTGATTTCTTTTTTCCTTCATTCTTCAGTGATATGTACTCTCTTCTTTGCAGCATGTACCATATGTACACACCAGATTGAAAAACACACACCATTTCGCCTTTTCACATTCCAAAACTACTAAGCCTCTCAAATGCTCCACATTCTACTTGTTCAGCATAAAGGTCGCCAAAATTTGAGGCCAGTATTGTTATGTGCTGTAAAGTTGTCTTTTACTTATACAGATCCTATGAATCATAGCTCTCCAGAAAGTCCTTTCCTCAAATCCTGCTCTGCTAATGCAAGTTATAGTGTGTGGCTCCAGTTAGGAGAATCAACCCATTTTGTCTTTGTCTTTTCTCATTTCCTGCTGCCTTTCACCTTTCTCTGCACTATTGTCTTTTCCTGACAGTCTTGTGTTCTCATGATGTGCCCAAAGCAGGACAGCCTCAGTTTCATCATTTTTACCTCTATAAATAGCTCAGGTAGACTTGCTCTAGGACCCACTTGTCTTCTTGGCAGTCCAGGGTATCTGCAAAGCTCTACTCCAGGACCACATTTCAAATGAATTACTTTTCCCCTATCAGTTTTCTGTACTGTCCAGCTTTCACACCAATACATGGTGACTGGGGATATAAGAGTGTGAATGATCTTGGTCATGGTCTTGAATGACTTAGCCCTACACTTGATGATTCTCTCTAATTCCTTCATTGCTGTCCTTTTGAGGCTGAGTCTTCTTCTGATTTCTTGGCTGTAGTCCCCATTTGGATAGAAGATTGAACTAAGGTATATACTGTACAGTCTTTCACTATCAATTTTTTCATTGTCATCATTAAAGTTGAGTGGTTCTTCTGTAGTGATTATTTTGTTCTTCTTAACATTCAATCGTAGCCCTGATTTGCCACACTTTCTTCTTTCACTTTCATTAAAAGTAACTTCAAATCACTGCAGTTTTCTGCCAGTAAGATCTGACCATCTTAGATCTTCCACCAATTTCTACTCCTCCTTCATCCAAATCTAGTCTAGTTTTCTGTATATGTTCCACATACAGATTGAACAGATAAGGAGATAAAATGCACCCTTGTCTGCTACCTTTGCCCATATTCTGTCCTAATGGTAGTTTCTTGTCCAGAATATAGGCTATACTGCTATATTTTAATGTGAGCTTTTGTGAATGAAATCCACTGGCTCTTTGGCTATAAACAGAGATGAGCACTGAACCCTAGAGTTGGTAATGACTGGCTTTCGAGCAAGGGCAACCTTTACCTAATAACAGAAGATCCCTGATTGGTATTCAAATTTGACATCAGGTTTTGTCCCTGCAAGTGGTTCAAGGTCTCCCTTGCTCAAAAGCCAGTCATATCCGACTCGAGGGTGCAGTGCTCAACTCCATTTACAGCCAGTGCTCCCTGTGTTTGCAGATCCATACATAGTCATATGGCAGGCATGACCAGATCACCCACGATGTAGGCTCCGCCCATGATGTTTTCTCCGGCCACAGTGTAGGCTGCGCCCACGGAGTAGGCTCTGTCCATGGTGTGGTAGCAAAAAATTTTTGTTGCTCACCACTGGCTTTTAGGATGAACTGCTCATGTATATTTAGAAAGTTTTATTTTAAGGACAAAAGACAGTGTATAAAAATAATGAATAAATATATACATTTAAAAGTTTTATTTTCAATATTATTCCTTACACAAATATAGCTTTATTCTCATTGTTGTTCTTTCATTGATTAGTGCTAGCAAGGCAATGACAGTCATACTGTGGGGCCTCTGCAGGCAGAACAATTATCCATATTGGTTATGACATTTGTGAGTTCTGGGAAGTAGAATAAAGTAAAGAAAACCACACACAAGACCTTTGCACTAACTACTGATCCAAAATCATATTAATTATATCTTGCTCTTATATACAGCATTCATTTGTCACTGAAGTCCTTGACCAAATCAACATGTGCTTAGCTTCAGCAATGCATCAAGATATTGCTTTCTATTCACTGTGCTTTATCATGGCTTCAGGGTGGGGTGGGGTGGAATCATGCTGAGTACTAGAGATCTTTAAGCATTTTGCAAAGCATTAATTTCCAGTGTTTTATGTGCTTAAATTAATAAATCAGTTTCTTAACTTCTAGATGTTATGATCACTACTGAGAAGGAACAGTTCCTATTGTTCATGAAAGTGTGGTCCTATAATAATGTTTCTGAGTTAAGGTAGCAAGTGGGGAAAAACAGAGGAGAAGGCAGGCTGTGTAGCAGGACAGAAGACAAGGAGGAGGTAAAAAGTAAAGGTAATCCTTGCTCAAAAGCCAGTTGTATCTGACTCTAGGGTTCAGTGCTCATCTCTGCTTATAGCCAAAGAGCCAGCTCTGTCTGCGTTTCTGTGGTCATGTGGCAGGGATGACTAGACACCGGGGTGCATGGAACGCTGTTTACCTTCCTGCCAAAGTGGTACCTATTTATCTACTTGCAATTTCTTGCTTTCGAACTGCTAGCTTGGCAGGAGCTGGGACAGAGACAGGAGTTCACCCTGTCGTGCAGTTCTCGGGAATCAAACTCCAAACTTCCAGTTTTCAAGTTCAATGTCTTAACCACTTGAGCTACTGCAGATGATGAATGTGCTAACAAAACAGTTCTGACTTTGGGTTACACAGAGCCTCCTCAAAGATTGTAGTATTTTTGAACCACAATCAGGTGTACCCTGGGCAACAGCCATCTTGTGCTAGTTACTCTTTCTCACACTAGGTCAGGCAAAAGAAACTGCACAATGAACGCACCAAAGGTCGCTCCATTTTGGCAGTTTCACGGCTGGCCTAGACATGGAAGAAGCAGAAGCAGTTCTGATTTATGTAGAGCATCCCCAGGGTTTTCTAGGTGTAAATTACTAGACTTGATTTACAAGACCTTCCTTACCGTGGCACTCTTGAGCTATGCACCTTGCTCAAGGCCGCACAACTGGCTTGGCATATTTATCAACAATACCCGCACTGGGTGAGCACATGTGAAATACAATGAAGATGTAAACTTCTGCCTTCTGGCTCCACAGCCAGGCATGCCAAACTGCCTGAATTTCTAAGGAAGTCAAAACCTGCCATTTGGTTCTGGCAAACAAAAACAAGACAATGCAGTGTTTCCCAACCTTTGGTTTTGGGACTTCAATTCCCAGAAGCCTAAGTCATTTCCCCAAAGCACTGATCAGCCAATGTACTGACTACAATTTTTGCCCACCTTCAGCCCACAGAATACAGTAAAACCGTGAGTTACTAAACAAATCGATTCCATGGCCTCTTTTGTAACTTGTTTTTTTTCATAAATCAAGGCATCCCCATAGGGATGCATAGGATTTTTTTTAAAACAGAGAGTTCTCCCTACCTTTTGGCTGCAAATAACCATTTCATAACGAGTTTTTCGTAACTCAAGTCATTTGTAAATCAGGGTTTTACTGTATAAGAAAAACTGGAGAACTTTGGCAGTAATGCCACCACATGAACAAGAGGGGAAAAAAAACTAAAAATTGGTGTTGGCCAAAAAGACAAACATGATCATTCTTAAGTAAATGACTGACTTAACCACAAGAATGCTTGCATTTATTTCTATGCACACATACATTCAATCTTAGTTTGCTCTTTAAGTGAAACACCATTGTAAGTGACCAATTGTGACTTCTGGTTGGCGGGGGCGGGGGGGGATTGCGACCCCAATTTTGTTGTTAAGCGAGTTTTGGGTTGGTTTTATTTGTTAAGCGAGGTGACCATTCAGAGAAAATTCTGCTCTTTAAGCGAGTTACTCTCTAACCGAGGCGCTCTTTATGCAAGGTTTTACTGTATGTGGAAATGACTGACTTAGGTTGGTGAATTCATGCAGAATTCAGCCCCAACATTTCTTCTTTGGTTGGTGTATCAAGACCGTAGGCCAGGGGTTCTCACCTTTTTTAAGCCACCAGCAGGATCATGCTCCTTCAGGCAGTTGAGCGGGCCGGGCTGGTGGTTCTTCCGCTGTAAACACTTCAACGCATCCACAGCTGTCATAAACGCATTTATGACAGCCACAGGCATGTTTACAGCTATAGTAAATGTGTCTGCTTCTGGCACTGTTGGCCAGATGATTTGGTGCCACAGGCCGGGTCCAGCCCATGGGCCTACTTTGCCCACCCCTAATGCTGTAGGCATTAATGAGGGGTTCAGCTGTTAATCTACACAGTCTTTCTGTTATTGTGTATTAGTTGTGATTTCTCTTTCCTTGTGTGGAGAACCCAAGAAAGCTGGAATGAACATGATGGATATGTCTTATCATAATTTCCTCCAACCCCCTCCCCCCCCCCCCCAATAATGAATGCCATCAGGAGGACAGTGGATTAATGATCCATTAAATACATCATAAGAACATAGGAAACCATGTAGAGAAATACATGGGGAACCTTGAGAAATACTTTCTTATAAAACCAGGGGACAAGTAGACTCCTGGAGATCAAGAGATCCTGTGAAGCAGGGTCATTTTGCACAAAAGATCTAGCCATTCATAATGGCAGTCAATGTAATGTAAAAAGTGGCCCCTTTCCTTGCTTGCTTTTTTATTCACATAATAAGCTTTGACTTAAAAAAAAGAGCATTCTTTGCCAGAGATACACACACAGGCATAAAAAAATTAACTGAAATAATCTTTCATCTACAGTATGTTCTGTCATTTTTCTCTGCCCATTCCGCAAAACTCACTTGCTACAATGCAAGAGTTAACCTAAAGCAGGAATGCCCAAACTACAGCCTGGGGGCCAGACAGGGCCGGATTTACATGAAAAGAGGCCCTAGGCTATTCCACTTATGTGGCCCTTTCACCGCCCATTTTTAAGTTTGTAAATTACATGAGAGATAATAAAATACATCATTACTGTGATATATATCAATATGTTAAATGAAACATGTTGTGATTGGTACTAACCTTTATAAAAAATGTGGCACTGATAAAAAAAGTCGAGAACACATTTGAATATAGGCCCTTCTTGATCTTGAGGCCCTAGGCTGAAGCCTAGTTAGCCTATAGGAAAATCCAGCCCTGGGGCCAGATCTGGCCCCTGACGCCAATTCATCCAGCCCATGGATCTCTCATTGCTCCCGGAAGTGGAAGTAAAAAGTGCCTGCATGGGCGTGTCTTATTTCCACTTCCAGGAGCAATGAGGGCTTTGTGGGCCAGATGAATTGACGTTGGGTGCCGAATCCGTCCCCCAGGCCAAAGTGACCAGCCCCGTGGACTACGTGACTGGCCCGCAGCCCAAAAAGTTTGGGCACCCCCGATCTAAAGAGTGTTCCCTGAACAAGCCTTCTGTGAGTGAAGATGCTTACCATTCAGCTGATGGCTGGTAGCCAGGCGACTTGGCTTGAGAATGAACTGGCACTGAAGCTCACGGGGCAGCTGTTCCATCAAGAAGGCCCCCTGAAGGTCCAGAGGGCAGACAGAATCCTTTGATCCCTGCATCTGAGGCAAAGTGTCACGAACGTGGCTCATTTTGATTCCAAACGGATATTCATGTCCTGCTCAGAGAACAAGGATGAATTTAATTCAGTTGGAAAGGAGAGACCAGCCAACAAACAGGATCTATTAGGGACGTCATAATGATATTTATTCTCTAAAAAATGTATTCTTTCACTTTCCTAAATATATTCTATACTCATGACTGACCTTCTGTTTTTATCTTTATTTTTCATATCTCATTTCTTCTGACAAGCCTCAATAACCTCTCACCTTGGTTTCCCAAATCCATTAGTAGTATACAGTACTTCATATTTAGCTTTTATATTTTAGAGAGTAAACCAAGAGATGTTTTGAACAAAAGATCTAGAGATGGGAGTAAAAACTCTTACATAAATTAGCAATATGCCATGCATATCAAGAGTGCTGCTGAATCAGAAGGAAGGTCCACTAGTCTAGCATTCTTCACACAATGGTCAGCTAGATGCTAACAAGTACAACATAAGCGTACTAGTAAACCCTTGCTCAGGTTGTCCAGCAGCCTGTATTACGAGAGATACTGTACATGGCACATTGCCTCCAGTATTTTTTTTAAATAATTTTTATTAATTTTTTTTAAAAAGTAACAAAAAAATCAAACAATACATTTCAATACAGTACAAAATACAATACATATAAACAAAATACAAAAAAAAATCATTTTCATATTCATTATTTTAAACAGATCTCATTTTAACAACTTATTTATCAAATATATACTCCTTATATAAATATATTTTCTAATATATATCCAGTATTTAAGGGAACACATATCCATCATAGTTGGTTGCCACAGTACATGATTTTACTTATTTCTATCATATCTCACTTGCCTTTTTTCCTAAACTAAATAGCTCCAAACACTGTATGTTTTCCTCAGGGGAACTGCTTTGGACCCTAGATGGTTTCATTAGCATCTTTTGGACCATCAGTGGCACACTGGTGGCACAGTGATTAAACTGCCGTACTGCAGCCAGAACTCTGTGAGTTCAATCCTGGTTGACTCAGTCTTCCATCCTTCCAAGGTCGTAAAATGAGTATCCAGCATGTTGAGGGGCAAAATGTTAATTAACTTGTGAGCTGCCCAGAGCACTATGGAGCAGTATATAAGTCTAATTGCTATTGCTATACATGCAGGTAGACTCAAGCCAACCAAAGGAGTGTACTACTGTATAAAAACCTATACAGGACATGGAGATAGGTGTTATTTTAGTTCACAAGTCCTTTTTAAAAAAACTTCTTCATTAAGTGGCATTAGTCAGGTTTCCAAAACAGAGCTTGAAACAGTAACTGAGAGCTTCTTTTGGAGTCATAGGCTGGGATTTCAGTGGCATTTTGGACTAACTAGAATTTAGAAAAATTACTTTTTAGGACAATATTTTGCTTAGCTGGGGATTCTAAGAGTTGTAGTTTGGTATCCCCCTCTCCCCCCGGGTGTCCTGGATCTAACTTAGAAAACTCAATGCAAAACAGCAATATTTTAAGGTTCTTGTAACAAGTTGATTTTACATCACAAGAAGTATGTACAGTACAAACCGTTGCCACAACATAGCACAATTGTACCTCACTTAAAGAACATAATGGGTTCCACAGGATTGCTCTTTAAGTGAGTTTGCTCTTTAAGCGAAACACCATTGTAAATGACCAACTGTGGAGGGATTGTGAACCCTGATTTATTTGTTAAGCGAGTTTTTGGTTGGTTTTATTTGTTAAGCGAAGCGAACATTCACAGAAAATTCTGCTCTTTAAGCGAGTTACTCTTTAAGCGAAACGCTCTTTATGCGAGGTTTGACTGTACGTGGAAAGGAGAAAGAGATCGTGGAAGACGAATTCATAAGCACAATGCTTTGGGTTGTAACAGTTTTCCATAACTTTCTGACATGGTAATGATTAACTCTAGGAAGCGATGTTAAAGCAATGCACTGAATGTGTGTCTCAATAATGGAACTTTCCCCCTTTAGTGTTTCTGAGCCTTTCCAGAAGAGCTACAAAATCTCTTCTCATCCAGGTTGGCTTTTATAATAATAATAATAATAATAATAAGCAGGAGGAAGCAGTAGCAACAACACCAAGAAGCATGTTTGGTTTTGGTTTTCATATTAGTAGTTTTGCACTGCTGTGTTTTATTGGTTTTTTCATAGTTGTTACAGAACAGAGCTGAGATTGTACTTCCAGAAACTCACCAATAAGAGGATATGGAGCATCTTCCTTTCCAGAATTTACCCACAGCTGATAGTCTTTTTCCGAGCCCTATAAAATATAATTGCCCAGGTCTTAGCTTTTATTAACAATGTAAATTAAAATCTTCCTTGACCACAACCGTCACTAATTCTGGAAGACTCCTACACAAAACAGACTTTCGATTGGCAGAATACATAAATTTACAAATCCTTTACAATATATGACTTTGTTACATCATTTTGCAAGTACAGTATTCTATCCAAATTTTGATCTGACATGAGTGTATGAGGATAAGGAGTAATGGACTGAGGTGTGTTTTAATAGTTATTTTCACAGAATCTACATAAATCTTGATATCACAATATAGGTATGAAGTGAAAAGGAGATTAGGAAAAAATAAAAATAAATAGCATTTTAGTGTTATGTATTTTACTGCTATTCTATTTCATACTTCTAATCCATTTTTACTAAGAATTTGAATCTATGTGGATATTATGACAGAAAACTCCCCCTCCCCCCCCAGGCAATAAACATTTTGACACAGCTAAACTAAAGCAGCACCATCAATGAATAATAACATGGTAAAGGCTGCCATTGCTTGAAAGCCAGCTGTATTTGACTCTAGGGTTCAGTGCTCATCTCTGTTTATAGCCAAAGAGCCAGCATTGTCTGCATCTGCAGATGTTTCCGTGGTAATGTGGCAGGCATGAATAGACACCGGACTACACAGAAAGCTGTTTATCGTCCCACCAAAGTAGTGCCTATTTATCTACTTACAATTTCTTACTTTTGAACTGCTAGGTTGGCAGGAGCAGTGGTGGATGACAGGAGCTCACTCCATCATGCAGCACTCGGGTCTCTAACTACTGACCTGCCTACCTCCCAGTCATCAAGTTCAGGATCTTAACCGCTAAGCCAGCACAGTCCCTCAAGAACAACAACAACAACAATAGAGGTACTATTAGCTGATAAGAGGACCATTTTTAAAAACTCACATTAATTCCAAGCTGCTGCAGGGCCATGAGAATCACGTCATTTGTTGTGTCCATGTTGGTTACGATTAAGGTTTTTGACTGTTGCAAAGAAAAAAGGCACAAAAAAGTGAAGGCCAAGTCCAGAAGTACCAGTCTTTTTAAACAGTAAACACTACATAAAGTTTGGATTTTTAAAATGCAGACAACCTGCAGAAGTCAGCCATGTGCTCAATGGTTACAGCTATGTTTGAGCTGATACAGCATATTGCAGTCCAGCTGCACAGAAAACAAATCCACTTGTGTTGCAGCAGCATACCTTTTATTCTTAAATTCTTCTCTATTAGAGGGACGTTGTATGAGAAACACCACCTCATGTGACACACTGGCCACATTTGAACAATCACCCCCCACCCCCCACCCCACCCCCACGTCTAGGGCTTGCAATGCTCTTCACATCCTGCTCCTCCTTCCATGGAGCTAGATGTAGAAGTTTGGACATTTTTGCTTTCACCTCTATGTAATCAGTTTTTCTGACTCTGATTGTGTGTGTGGGATCACATGTCAAGCTAGCTGTCTGAAATTAGCCACAGCAAAGAGTTAAATTCAGGTGACTCAAGGGATCTGGGTTCAAATCCACACTTAACAATGGAATGGTGGCAGCAAGTGGCATAATCCACTCCCTGAAAGTTTTAGGTAAAGGCGAAGGCTGCCCTTGCTTGAAACCAAGCCGTATCCGATTCTAGTTTGCAGTACTCATCTTCATTTACATCCAAAGAACCAATGCTGTCTGTGTCTGCAAACACTTCTGTGGACATGTTGCAGGCATGACTAGACACTGGAGCACACAGAATGCTGTTACCTTCCCACCAAAGCAGAGCAGAGCAGAGCAGAGCAGAGCAGAGCAGAGCAAAAAGCAACCACATGTATATACTGCCCCATAGCACTTAGTACACTCTCTGGGCCGTTCCCAAGTTAATTAGCATTTTGCCTCGACCGAAGCAGTACCTTTTTATCTACTTGCAATTTCTTGCTTTCAAACTGCTAAGATTGTAGGTGCTAGGAGAAAGACAGGAGCTCACTCCGTTGTGCAGCACTCAGGTCTCGAGCTGCTGACATTCCAGTTGTCAAGTTCAGTGTCTTAACCACTAAGCCATCACAGTTTCCCCCTGAACATTTACTCTATCTAAAAAATCCTATTAGGGTCACTATAAGCCAGGATTGTCCTCCTAACACCAATCACAGCAAGTGTTACGCACATTTCCCTCTTTGGAGGACACGGGAAGCTGGAGGTAACCAAGGAGAAGCAGGAACTTTTAAATTTCTCCTCTCAGTTACAGGGAATGGGAGGGGAAGGAGGCTTTCTGCAGTTTTTCTATGTCACGCAGGATATATAACATGACACGCCAATCAGCCAGCAGTTAATAAATTTCTTTATTTAACTTTAGAGGAGAACCCAACCTGAACAATCCCCAAACTGGATCTGTATATACAGAAATGTAATCAGGGCTCTAAAGAGGATCATATTAGCTGAAGAACTTGTTATGGGCTACTACAAAAAGAAAGGACTGTGGTGGTTTAGTGGCCAAGATGCTGAACTTCACAACTGGAATGTCGGCAGTTCTGCACAACAGAGAGCTCCCATCTGTGTCCCAGCTCCTGCCAACCTAGCAGTTTGAAAACAAGAAATTGCAAGTAGATAAATAGGTACCACTGTGGTCTGTGCACTCTGGTGTCTAAGCATGCCTGCCACATTTTTATGGAAACGTCTACAGACACAGGCAGTGCTGGCTCTTTGGCTTATAAACCTTACCTAAAAGAAATTTAAATATCTCATCCCCCCCCCCCCCCAGTGTCCTACAGAGCTGGTGCTTATAAGTTGAGAACAGTTTCTTCAGTGGTAGTAATGACAATTCAGTGGTAGCAATGACAATTATAATTACTGTGGTGTGAAAGTAAGAGCTTTACAGAAAGCGTTAATTTTTTTTTAAAAAAGTCCATCTGCCATTCTACTGTCTTATCATCTTATGGAGCATAGGAAATAATTTCAAAAGGTAATGTATTAGTGTTAGCTTTACTTTTTTAAAAAAAAGATACAGTCAAACCTCGCATAATGAGCGTTTCACTTAGCGAAAAACTCGCATAACGAGCAAGTCTTTTGCTAAGCGGTCCGACTCGCATAAAGAATTTTTCGCTATGCGAGTTGGACTTTTCCCTATGGAAAAACTCGCACAACGAGCGTTTCAATGGGGGAAACTCGCATAGCGAAAGTTTTCCCCATTGAAACGCTTGTTTTGCGAGTTTTTCAATAGGGAAAGTCCGACTCGCATAGCGAAAAATTTGTTATGCGAGACTGACTCGCATAGCGAAAAACTCGCATAGCGAGCAGCCTCGCAAAACGAATTAAATTCGTTATGCGAGGTATGACTATAACGCATTTCTCATCATGCACTCTTTTACAAGTTAATTTAAAATTAATTTTTTAAAAATGGAACTAATTGAATGTTACATTTTAAATTATTTCTAAAACTTCCATGTTCCTACATACATAAAATATCATAGCTATATTTAAAATGGCAACAGAACTTATAGAACACAAGAATCATGTGTTAGTTTGCTCTCTACCAAAAAAATATAAAATATCCATCCTCCTGATCCACTGGAATTTATAGACTGTAAAAAAAAAAAAAAAAAAAAACCCTGAAAGAACACAAATGCAATCTATTTCCGCCAGAGGATATAGCTGAATGATCAAAACATAAACAACAAAAATTAACATTTTTCCCAAAGCAGTGACATCTGGCACCCAGGAGTAGGTCAGCACATTTGCATAAGGTTTGCCTCAGGCAAGAATACAATAAAATCATTTGTGCTGCATATGCCTCATCCATCACTATCCCTAACTTGCAGAAAATGAAAGCTCCAAACACTGTGGCAAAGGAGAAGAGCTTCACAGAAAGTATTTAGATCTTCAGGAAGCTTCCATCTAACAGCTTATTTGCCCTATTAGTGTAAGACTGATCAGGCTGTGTTGAAATTCAGAGATGACCAATGCTGAGGAATTCCCAGTATCTCGGATACTCAGGTTCCATTCCACTGCACACTTTATGTGAAAACAGGATTGACAGGTGTTTTTCTTAAGCCAACTCCACTAAACTGGGTTCTGTTTGCTCCCCTTTGTTTTAAGAACAGATCAACTAATTGATTAAAGAGGTGGAAAAGTCAATTCTTTGAATTACAACCCCCAGAATCCCCTGCTAGCATGGAGATTTTGAAAGCTGTTCTTCAATTATGGTAGCATAGGTAAAGTCGTATCCAACTCTAGAGGGCAGTGCTCATTTCTGTTTACAGCCAGAGTCAGTGTGGCAGATGTTTCAATGGTCATGTGGCAGGCATGACTAGATACAGGAGCACGTGGAATGCAGTTATCTTTCCTGCCAAGGCAGTACCTATTTATTTACTTGCAATTTCTTGCTTTCAAACTGCTAAGTTGGCATGAGCTGGTACAGATGATGGGAGCTTGCTCCACCACATAGCATTTAGGTCTCAAATTGCTAACCTGCCAGCCAGCTGGTCATCAAGTTCAGCGTCTTAACCACTAAGCCACCACAGCCCCCCATGGTAGCATATCATGTAATATCTGAATGTTCACAGTTGCTTGTCAAATAGGAGCCGTTACTGTTGAATTTACACATTTCTTATTTAGAGTGTGACTTAGAAGCACTTACATATGCACAGTTTCCAATGTCCTTTGCAATGATCTTCAAGGGAATGCTCTTGGGATAGTCTTTTGCCTTCTCTTCTTTGATTCGGCTGTCAAAAAGACCAGAAATTGTTTGTTTGTTTTTTAAATAAAAAACTGAACCATGAGGTCAATATATTATTTTGATTTCATAATATGCCAGAAAAAGTTAAGTTCACTGAAAGCAATGATAGTGAATGTGGCATTTCATGAAAGGCACCACTTAAAATGAGAAGTATTTTGTCCAATTATCCCTTTCAAATGACTGAATTTTGAGTACCGGTACTTAGAATGAATTCTCATTCAGTAATGGTTTGGTTTACGGAACATGGCCTGCTCATTGTTTGGATTTTCAAGATCAACTACGGCTTAACTAGATGAACTAGAAAAAGAAACATTTCTAGTTTCACTTAGCAAATCTCCGATAAGCAAGGATATAAAAGGTAATATAGAAGAAAAGTACCTTTGAAGGGAAGTGAGCCATTTCTCTTTTTGCTCAATGGAACTGAAACATTAAAAAAACACAAGTTTTAAAAATCAGCAAGACTATAAGGTGTTTGTGTACACCCTTGCTTACAGATGCTCCTGGAATATTTCAAAGAATTTGCTTAGAAGAGAAAGAGGCATGCAAATCGTACATAACATTGAGGGACAAACTGGCATAACACCTGAAGCCAAATAAAATGTACCAATTTTTAAATTTTCTATTTTCAAAATTTTTCTGGCTTCCATTTCTTGAAATTAAATCTTACTTGCTGCTGGCTCAGCTGCCTCAGTGTCAATTTTGCTAGGATGAAATCACTCAATTCCAATTTAAATGGCAAAACAACTGCAAACCTAAGAGATGTATTTTCGACACCTGGATGTTTGTTTCCAACAGATAGCCTTCATTTGTATAGTTTGAAGAGATCTTTATAGTCTGATGGCATCCCTATGTGTGTTTCACTGACATATGTCCTCATCATTGGTTAGAAGAAGCTTAACAACCAATCCTTCCATCCTTGCTTTACTTCTTTAAAAGGACACTAGGCATCTTGGCAAAGAAATGCTCCTTCAAGGACCTTCTGAACATTTGTGAGTTGGTGAAGGACAGCTGTACTCATTATCAACCTGCTTCCAATAATAACTGACTAGCTGAAACTTTGATGTTAGCATAAATCACACTGGAGTAGGACCACCAAATTAGTGTGATTTAATGAGCCTACACTTTAGGTTTCACTGATACAACTGACTGTACTCTAGTTGCAACTTAGCACAGTAAATCACAACCAAAGGCCATCAAAGGAACCGAAGAGTTGACTCACTAAATTTGCACTGATTTGGTAGGCCTAATCTAGTAATTTACTGTAATAAGCAACAGGTTTTCACACCAAAGTGTGAGGATTATTTTAAATGCTCTAGGCGAGTGATGGCTAACTTGGCACTCCAGGTGTTCTTGGACTTCAATTCCCAGAAGCCCAAGTCAGCACTCCTGCTGATCAGGGCTTCTTGGAATTAAAGTTCAATAACACCTGGAGTGCCAAGGTTAGCCAACACAGCTCTAGACTGAGGATGAAGTACTGTACTCCATGTACCATCACTCCTACTAGCTAAGATCAGAAGGAAAGTTTTCTATTTAGGGTATGTAGTATATTGGGTGGGACAAGAGAAGTAAGTATTTTATGACTAGTTATGCGTAACACCTGGAAATGATTTCACGCCAATCTTCAACTGAAGTCCTCTATACTCCACTCTGACTCCCCCCTCCCTGCAAAAAAACACCAACTTTAGAGAGTTTCCAAACCCTCTAAAAATAATTCTAGAGGCACAAGCAAGGTTGCACTAGGGAAGTGGATCCTCTCCCATTGATTCTGTTCAATTCTATTGTTCTACTACCAGATGCCCACCAATGGATCTTATTATTTGGTCCTTGGCATCTTTCACTTACCACTGAAGACCATTTTAATCTGATTAGACTTGGTTATGATATGGCAGACAATGTTTTAATAATTTAATTTCAACTACTGACTTTGTTTCCTTGGTTGATTATTTTATACTCCTGGGTTTTTATTCTTGCAAGGTTGTACTAATTAAAATGCCACAAGCTCTTGAGTGGTGCTTTGTTAAATATTTGGAACTTAAAAAAAATCTTTTCACTTTTTAAATTCTTCTGTACTTAAATATTCTAAAACAACTCTTGTAAAATTCTTCATAAGCTCTCTTTACCTCCTAATATGAATGCCTCGGTGGGCATAAAATTAAAAATACCCTTTTGGAAGAGAAAATAGTATTTATGTCAGACAATTTCAGAGACAAATAAGAGTTCCTATCAAAACACTTTAATAGGCGTCTTCATTGAATCATAGAATAATGGAGTTAGAAGGGGCTTATAACACTATTGAGTACAAACCCCTGGTATTAGCTATTCCAATTTTGTATCACCAGCGAATTTGATGAGCATTCCCTGTACTCCACATCCAAGTTGCTAATTAAAATATTTGAGTATCCAAAACTGATAGGTTGAGTTCAGTGAAATTCCTGTACAACACATGGAGTGTGAACTGCAACCTAGATCAGGAGTAGAAAACATATGACATCTTAGACTGATCTCTCTACTGAGAGGAAATGGTATCCGATAACATTTGGTAGGTCACAGGTTTTCTAAATCCAGGCTAAATATTTAATAGAGCTGCAGATAAATTAAATCAATTGTTTCAAAACTGCTTCTTCAAAATTGAAGATCTAGGAGACTCTACTCACCCCTGTGCATTTCTGTCCACATAATAATTATCTCTAAATACTGGAATCTTTTGCACCATACCCATTCTGTTCTGGAGTATATGAGAAGTTATGGGACTGGGCTGGGCAAATTACGCAGGTGGGCAGACTGGGAAAAACCCAATGTGGTCCAATTTGTGTGACTCCAAGTACCTCTCATGAAGGTAGATAAATCCTTGGATACAATCCAAAATATCAAAATTTCACTGATTTTAAGAAATGCCGAGTTTGCATACATCATAATTTTTCAACTCTTACTCAGTTAAATAAATGCTGTAAGAGAGCAAATAAGGTAGCCAGTCTTTTATACCTGAAACTAGCAACACAATTGGTGGTGGGCCATCCTAAAACGAAAGACCTCTCCAGATTAGTGCTGCCCTCACAGACTTCTTCCATGCAAGAAGCTGTCCATGTTTCACAAAGACGTGCCTGGCTCTTCAGTTTGAAATGCAGTTGTGACCTGGAATTGAAAGATGGTCTATTACAGTAACAACTGAACAGGATAAAATTAGTAAAAACTTCAATTAACTCAAGCCTGAAAATCGGTTAACCTCTTCACTGCTATAAACAGAAACTACAACTACTGTAATTCTGGAGATAAAAATCACAAACTAACAGAAAGGTTGCTGGTCCAAAAATCTGTGTTTGTTGGCCAGACCACCTTTTTAAAATTTATTTTAACAGATTGAAATTGTCCAATTTCTTTTGCTCATCCTGCTGTTACCTTGAAAAGGGTGAGTGCATGTTAGTCTGATGTCTTGGCTGTGAGCATTCTGTCTTGGGTGACACTGTTAGGAGTTGGCTTGTAATGGAATCTGGTCTCTTGATGGATTTGTTCTCAGCTTCACTGACACACTCAAACCTCTTTAGCATGTAAAGTGTGCATACAAGAAGGGAACCCATGGTCTACATCTATAATATTTTAAATCCAATAATTCAATTTGTTTACATTTTTTATTGTAAAGATGTTTTTAATATGTTGTATGCCACCCAGAGTGGGAAAATATCCCAGATTGGCGGGATATTAATGTAATAAATAAATAAATAGCAAAAATTAATTAAATCTTAAAACAAATAGAACACAATTATCTTCCTTAATAGAACATCTTATCAAATAATACTACTTGTAACATTAATGCATCCCCACTACCCATGGAACCTTTGAAGTATCATTTCTTTTTTCTTTTATGTCTTTTTGCTAATTGCCAAACTTCAAATCTCTAAAAAAATTAAGTGATTTTTCTGCTAGCTGTTGAGTTTTTCCATTAAAAAACATATCTATTAATTCTGCCCATACTGTATTTCTTTAAAATTATTCACTTTTGACAACCCCAACCAAACCAGTTTCTTCAGGTAAAATGAACTGTCACCAAACATAAACTGAGAAGTAGAGCAAATGAAAGATGGAAATTCACAAGAGCCCAAGTCCCAATTGTTGTTCAGTCGCAGAGTTGAATCCGACCATTTTGTGACCCCCCATGGACCACAGCATGCTAGGCTCCTCTGTCATACACTATCCTCTGGAGTCTGCCCATATCTATGCCCACTGCATCAATTATCCTTTTGCCTTCAATCTTTCCTAGCATCAGGGCCTTCTCCAGTGAGTCCTCTCTTCTCTTTTGGTGGCCAAAGAACTTGAGCTTCAACTTCGGTATTTGTCCTTCCAAGGAAGGCTGATTTAATCTCCTTGCAGTCCAGGGGACACTCAAAAGTCTTGTCCATTTCAAAGGTGTCTTATTCTTCTGTGCTCTCAATAGGCACTTACAAAGGATATGTTTGCACTACAACTCCCAGAGTCGCCAACCAGCATAGTTGGTCTTCTCAAGCTCTGATCCCACTCTTACTCTCACAGAACCCCAAAGAGCATGTTATGACTAAGCATCTCCTCTGAGGTGGGGGTTGTGTGACATTCTTGTGACATTCCTTCTTCAAAAGGAGTCAAACTTGCAAAAGAAATAGGCCACAGCCTGCTGTTTTTATGTCAAATGTGAAAGCATTTGACCCTTATGGACTTCAAAGGACTGACCTACATTTAGGTCTGATTTTTCCAAAGCTTTTAACATCTAGTCCATTAACAGCTGTGATGATAGGCTGTGCAGCAAAGGAACTGGCACCAACCCAAATATCCACAGATGTAAACATAAGCTCTGGATGCGATTCATTTGGAACTGTCTCCGTCATGAAAACTACTGGCATGAATGGAAGCTGTTCTATTATACAATATCTCTGAATTCCATTCTTCGTACAAGCATTCCAAACTTGAAGTGTGTTCTGCTAACTATACTTCCATATTTTTTGCCATATCACCTGCTTTCTTTTCACAACCTGAATGTCCAACTAGGTACCAGAAGAAATTATCAGGGAAGGAAAAACTTGATACAGGAGAATCCCATGTTTGCAGTTCATAACAACACAATATGTACAGACAGCACAAGTACTGCTGCATTATCTATGCCTGGGATGGCGAACCTTGGCACTTCAGATGTTCTTGGCTTTCAATTCCCAGATGTCCAAGTCCTTGTCCATTTTGGGAATTGAAGTCCAAGAACACCTGGAGTGTCAAGGTTTGCCATCACTGACCTATGCTGTTTGATGCTTCAATGTGAGGGACAAAGCACAAGCTTAGAAAGGATTATGTGTGGTTTCTGAAACTTAAAAGACAGTGAAGAAACACAGAAACTTCAGAGAGCAGCAGCAGCAGCATTCTGTCAAGTTGATTCTGACTTATGGTGACCCTTTCCAGAGCTTTCTAGATAAATACACAACAGTGGTTTAATATTCCCTTTTTTGGGGGAGATTTCCTGGGACTGTGTAGCTTGCCCAAGGCCACACAAGCTTGTTCTTCTCCTAGGATGCAGTGTGGGGAATTGAACTCCCAACCTTTGGCTCTGCAGCCAGATGCCTAACTCACTGAGACAGTGAGCCAGCCAGCTGCCGCACAATTAATGTCTCATTGCACATCAAGGAAGGTGGGATCATTTTTTAATTCCAAATCTCAAGTGGAAACAATGATGGAGCTGTCGTTTTCTATCATTTTTATAGAGCTGGGGGGGGGGGGACTCTAGAGACCACTTCTGCCCTCCCAGAACCTTGGAGGATCACATACATAAACCTCATCCTCTCCAAAAAAAATTCCCCAAATTTTCCAGCCAAAGAATAAATTGTCTTCTGAGAGACATTATTTACTCCATAAACACAGCTTCAACTCTTGCAAGGCTTATTTTTTTTTTTAATTACAAATAGAACTTGACTGACCAGTCATTTCTTTCATATTTTACAATAACACATTAGGTAAGGATAACACAATTGCTGCTGCACTAACACGTCTTAGAATAGGCAAAAATTGGATTAATAGGGCAAATTACAACCCCTTCAGATTCGGATATGACAGAAGAAAAGAACAAGTCCCTGCTTCCTCAGCTCCTGCAGTGCACATAGGAAAGGGACATTTTGCAGGGAAGACTGGAAGTCCAGTTTTAAATTACTATGTAAAGAGAAATAATTAAAAGAAATATGAAAACAAAGTGTGCTTTGAGAACCTTTTATTTCTTCTCTGTAAGTGAGGAGGGGAGTATCTAGATGGCTGACCAATCTTAGTCCAGAGAGAAGTGGGGAATGTCTGATGGATATACAGTACCTACTTGGCTTATGATTCAAAAACTGCATAAGGAAACTGCTCTATTTCTCAATACTTAATGAAAACACAAATACTTCTGTTGTGTTAACAGCCACACCCCTAAATTCCACCTTCCTTTCAAGTCTACTTATGTGCTTGGCAAGGCAAAAGCAATTTTCAACATTGAAATGAACAAAGACCATTAAAGTTCTGAGAACAAAAAATCAGAAAGGACTATCAAATCAGCTGTGTTCTGGATAAGCTATGCCGGTAGTTGTAATGACTTTTGTCCTTTGAGACTAGATGTAAGGTAACAAGGAAATAAATTCATTATTATTTTAAAATGTTAAAATAAAAGGTTCCTAACCTTTTCAAACCAGGGGCTGGGTCACACTCTCTCAGTCAGCTTCGAGGGCCAGATGGCCATTTTGCATTGTCTGCACAATGGGGGTGGTCATTCTGTCCCAACAGCGTCAAAGGGGTGGGCATTTTGCTTCTTGAATGTCCTTGGAGGGGTGGGGCCACATGAAATGTCACCATGAGCCAGATCCAGCCCAGGGGCCTTAGGTTGGGAACCCCTGTTTTAAGAGAACAAACTGGTGGCTGTATTTATTACCTCATGAAGAGGTTTGTAAAAATGTTGCATTGCTTTGTAAGCATATGCAGACTGTCTTGCCTTCCTTCTATTTCTACATTAAGCAAATGTGTCTGGAAGATGCTCCTAAACAGAAGGTGATAGCACTAAGGACTCTGGGTGAGCTGTCTGTGTTCAGTCAGGCTTGATGCTGAGCTTGAATTATTCACTCAACCATTCACAATTAAATCAAACTTACAAGCTGGAGCTCTTGCTTGCCAACCTCATAGAGCGCTCGTAACTTCAGGCAAACCTTGAAGGTTCTATCACATATGATTATACATGAAGGAGAAACTAATAAAGGGGGGGGGAGCCCCAATGACACTTTCTCCTTTGTAAGATAAGGATGTTAATACGGACTTGAGAAAACTAGAGATATCAAGCATAGAATCTTCTAGGGACTCCTGTGTACATGACTGGAGACAACTGGCTTACCAAGGTGTCAGTCAAAAGCCAGTGTGTGCCATCAACAAAAGGAACAATTAATGTCTTCCGACTGACACACTGGAATTCAATTGACAACAGCAGGAAAGGGGCTTCAAAGGAGGCTGAAAAGGAGGCAATTAACTCAGCTTTAATTTATGAGTTCAATGGCAAAATAATGCTTAATTATGGCCAAATTATGGGTCCATGTGTGGCTGCGCAGGTGATTCTTACCTGAATGGAAAGATAAAGCACACAATACTGCAACAAACTTCCAATTTCTTAATTACAATTCAGTCTGCTACTAATTTGAAACTAAAAATGGAAGTCCTCTGAAGGCTTAGAAATGCCCATGATTGTCCACTTAAGTCACTGATCTGGGTTCTTATCTTGTTTATTATTATATTTTTGGGCAGAGTAACTTTCCACACAGTGGAACAAACAAGCTAAAATCTCTTCTCAGTGTCAAGAATAAACACACTGAAACTCCCAAGACGAGCTCTTAAGGGAGAATCATGAAGTTGAATCATGTGGGCAAATTTCAGGAAGAGGAGATACGTCAGCAGAACTGAAAAACTTCCTTCCCTTTTCTGTTGACGTTTTCTCATGGATGGAAAAAGAAGGTGAGAAGCTACAAAAAATACTGTGAACAAAGACGGTGGTAAATTGATCCCAGAGGAATCTGTCAATCTGTTCTGTCATAAAAGGGTCAGAGATACAGACATAACTGTGATCCTATATAAAATGCCATATGCATTTGAAACCTCAACAGTTTAGTCTAGTCACAAGCCCATCACAATTCAATGGAAGCCAATTCATTTCTGCTGACTTAATTCCTCAACAACCCAAGCTTAACTTCTGGTCATGTTACTGTCTATTCACAGCAGGTTCTCTGTGGTTCAAACCTGAAAAGGGTTAACTATCAGTAAATCACGTGGGAGGAATGCTGAACATGTCACACTACAAGGTTAACAAAAGAGACAATGGCTGCTTCAGTGGAGAATTATCATTAGAATGAATCACAAGATTTTTTTCTAAATTCAGCACTGAACTTACTTGGGCTTAGCAACCACAAGGATATCTGTGAAGAGGAAAAGGTGACGTTCCTGGGTCTGTAGACCTGCCTTCAGCTGTACGTGGGCTTCCAGAAGGAGTGTTCTGGTGGGTCTGAGGAAGGACTGAACCAGCGGACAGGTCTCTGGACTAACTGGAGAGAAGCAGCCTTCCCTGTATAGCAAAACAAAACAATAAGAAGATATTGAGAACAAAACAGAAGAACCACATCTCAGTATTTAGTAGTCTGATTTGTTTTGGTCTTCCACAGCATTTGATTCATTCACATACATTAATCTAAATCTTTACAAAGAGGACACTGGGATCTAATGATGTAATACCCAATATTCAAACACTCACTGCTTAAAATTAACATGCTTAATAAGGCATGCTTAATAACGGGTAAATTTCTGTCAACTTGTCCACATAGCTACAATCTGAAGGAGAAATAGCACATAGAACCATCATTTTAATTTCCATGCAAGCAAAGGGTTGCAACAAATACTTTTATGGAGCATGAAATTATTGTTGTTCAAGCTGGATTCCAAGGAAGAAGAGGTTCTCAAGATCACATCATGAAACACAACTATACATTTGCATGCCAATGAAGAAATTGCAATTGTTAAAGATATATATACATTGGTTCAATCATCAATCCAAATGGAGACTGCAACGAAGAAATCTGAAAATGTCTGAGACTTGGAAGGGGAGTGATGAAAGAAAAAACAATAAAGCTGGAAAAGGTGGAGGCAGCAGGATAAGAAAGAGACCAAATACAAGATGAATTGACTCCCTAGAGCAGTGATGGCCAACCTTGGCACTCCTGGTGTTCTTGGACTTCAATTACCAAAAGCTCAAGTCAGCGCTCCTGCTGATCAGAGCTTCTGGGAATTGAAGTTCAAGAACACCTGGAGTGCCAAGGTAGGCCATCACTTCCCTAGAGGAAACACAGCCTTGAGTTTACGAGAGCTGAAGAGGGTTGTTCAGGACAGGACATTCTGGAGATCTCACATTCACACGATCAGAATAAGTAGGAAGTTAGTTGACAACATGTAACAACAAGAACATCTTTCATATACAGGGTCAAAATTTTATCACTGTAAAACACAATTTGGAGGCCATCTTTTCTTTGCAATTCTCTCCTCTCTCAAGAAATTTGCCTATGTGCTGCTCTCCAGAACCCGCTGTCCTCCAATACCCAATCAGGTCTACTGGCATGGTAGCAGTGGGAACAGCTGGTCTTCCAAAGATTTTTGCAGGGCCATTGCTTAGCAGAGAGGCTCACATTGTGTCTGGATGCTTCCTGGCTTCACTATCCAAGCATTTGTTATGACCCTTGCTGAGTGCAGCTGGATTTTTCAGAGTCTAAAATAATTGCTGACTTTGGAAACTCTGACAGATGGTGCTGGAAGGACGTGAACTTCAGTATGAGCATGACTCACTTTCACTGTCAGGCAGCCTCCCTTGTGGGTCAGTGAGAGTCCAGATTTATCCTCCATGCTGTGCGGAGAACATGCTATGTTATTGTTTCCTAATTCTGACAAAAGGCCTTCAGTTTTATGCTGGTGAATCTGAACTAGGGATACAAATAAAATTAAATTATGAGGATCTATCAACTATTGCTACAGTTGCAATTAGGTTTACATTCTACCCCACAGATTTAACTCTCCATGTAAAGAACAATCAACATCGAATGGGTTGAAAACTGTATTTCTCACAATGCCCCAAACAGCATGGCCAAATATGTAGTCTAATAAAGTAACTTATCCTGGCCCTGCAAATCACAACAGTCAAAATGGTTTAAAGTCAAGAAGCACTATCAAAATCTAGGTATATCCTTGGCCTTCACTTACACTGTGATGATTATCTGATATTTTTAAAAAGGCTAATTGCGATAAACCTGTAGAACACTTTCAAGCTCTGGCTCAGAGAAACACTGGGATTCCATGGATGTTTAGTGAGAGATCCTTCAATAAAATCAGTAATGATTTTTCTATCAGGTAATTTCCCCCTGAATAGTGACATCTCCTACACTGTTCAGCCACAAGAGAATATAACGAGCAATCATAGGTGACATTAAGTCAACAGGGAAGCCAAGCCAAAACCTCTAGTCAGCGATGGGCAGCCAAATTTTTTACTACCACACTGTGGGCGGAGCCAACATTTTGGGTGGAGCCAACATCATGACATCTTGGGCGGAACCAACATCATGACATCATCGGTGGAGCCAATGATGTGGGCGGAGCCAACATAAAAACCCCATAAAAATAAGTACACATAAAAATACAAATTACATAGACATAAAAATACACCTAAAACACATAAAATACACATTAAAATAAATACACATTAAATAGACATAAAAACACATAAAATACAAATTAAATACACATAAAAATACACATTAAAAATAAATACATATTAAATACACATTAAAATACACACACACACCCCACACCCAAAGGTGAGTCACTTATCTTGGGGAGCAGGCTATAGGGAGTTTCAGGCTAGCAGCTTCTCATCCTCCTCCCCGTTTGGGAGGACAGCAAGGAGGCCGCGCATGCGTGCCAAGCACTGTAGACGCACATGCACAGTGGGGAAAACTGGTGAAAAGGTAAGCCCCCGAGGTGGTTCTCCCCAAAAGCCGCTAGTGGTTTTCTGGGAATTGGGAAAAGTTACTACCGGTTCTGGCGAACTGGTGTGAACCTGTTGCTGCCCATCACTGTCTCTAGTAAATTGCATGTGCAACTGAGAACATGCCTCGAGTACACTAGGGTTCCAGTCTAGCAATTTCTTAGGACAGGAAATGAAACCTTGCCATGTCTTCAAGCTACCAGGTAAATTTATATTTACAGATAACAGTTTCTAGAATTTCTCAGAAAACATGACCCTGTCCATCCCCAACTCTCTATGCATGTAAACTGGACAGTCTTGTACTTTGCATGGACTCTGTGTACAAATGGGAGAAAGGAGGCAGAGCTGGTTAGTGCAGCCCTGATAACAAAGAGGATGAATTTGTGAACGTTGTTTCCATGGCTGAGGACCAAAGTCATACGAAACGGAAGCCAGAGGGTAAAGTGTAGGAAATACTACAACCACTGAATTTTCAGCTAACTGCCGTTAGAAAACCATAAAAATCAACTCATTCTTTACAAACAATTGTAAAAGCAAGCCCAGACCCCGGGGGAGGGGGGGATGGGACGACACAAAGATTACCACCTAAAACCCACAAATCTTATCATATCAGTGTCTTGACTGTAAAATGCAGCTATTGTTGGCTGGGTTTTGATCTGGTTGCTTTATACGATTGGCATGTGAGAAGACTGCTCACTTCTTTTTTCTTGGGATTTAAGAAACTGTCTGTAGTGACTATTGAAAGAAACCCAGAACTATAGACAGATGCTAGAGTGTTACTTTATATTTACACAGCTTTTAAATTGTTTCAAATATAATTATTCCTAAATCCTCCGGTTTTGCCAGAATCTTGTCCCAAGTCATACAGATTTTTAAGAGAGTGCACCAACTCTTTGCCAAATACTGTACTGGCTTTTTGAAATGATTATTAGATTGTGGTATTTTTAATAACAATCAGAAGTACCCTGGTAACAGCAACCTTATGTTGCCAGCTAAACTTTCTCACACTAGGTCGGGGTGAAAGGAATTGCAGAATGAACTTACCAAAAGGTGCATTCATTTTGGCAGTTTCATGCCTGGCCTAGACACAGAAGAAAAATAATTATTGTTCAGAATAAGACTTAATCTTCGAATCAAAAATCACTTCCTTTCACAAGGTCTAGTTTCAGGTATTATTTCAGAAGCAGGAAGTATCCTTGGTTTACCCCCAACCTTCATTTTTTAAAAGCAGTAGGTACACAAAATTGTCTGCTTCTTTTTTAAGGTCACATTAGGACATTCAGCTCAGACTATTAAGATAATGGGAATTTCAACATTCATGGAAACATATTTCAAGGCCATTTTGGTTGCCCTGTGGTTTTTGCCTGACAAGTTTTCCATATTAGGGACAGAAGCAAGCACAAATCATTAAGACCTAATGATTCAATTTTAACATGCCAGAGTAAATGCTACAATAATTTCAGAACAATATGGTGAAAATAGGAGGTGAGACACAACAATAGCAAAGTACAACTAAGATAAGAAATACTGTTTGAAGAGTCACACTTTGATTAATGCAACTAATACAAGGGTCCCAACACACTGGAAAATAAATCTCAACCCAATGGGATCATAATATAGTTAAATGTATTTTGGAATTAAAGATTTTAAGTGCAGAAATACTAGTAATATTATCAAACTGCAAACAAATCAAATGTGAAGTAAACCAAGTTCATTCTTCAAACAATATCTTCCAAGATGCATGACTGCGGGTGATGGTGGGGAAAGCACTGATAAAGGCAATCCCTTCCCCATTTTGAGGTCAACTCAGTAAAGGTGTGTTTTTTGATAATCCCAGAATTCTCCAAGGATACCCCAGGAAGAATTCTGAGAGTTTCAGCTTTCAAATACACACCTACATTTCACTCTTCTGGAGAAGGGCTTACCTTTAAAGGTACATGGCCTTCTACAGGCTTTGCTTCCTGTTCTTAATGTAAAAATATATATTTTTAAAGCTCCTGCAGTGTTTCCTGGGAGTTACTCTTTGGGAGGCACTCTATACAGAGCAATGTTTCCCAACCTTTGGTTTTTAGATTTCAATTCCCAGAAGCCTAAGTCAATTCCCCAAAGCACTGATCAACTAATGTACTGACTTAGACTTCTAAGAATTGATCTCCTCCTGTGGGATGTGGGCCCCACGTTGGCAACACTGATATAGAGCCTAATGGGAAGCAAACTAGGACTCCCAGGAAGCACCATGACATAGTGGTCCAATGATTCAAGTCAAATGATCAATCCTGGGTAACTAAGCTAAAATATTAGTGCTTCTTGCACCTAAATTAGCAGCCCTTATCTGTTGCCTTAGAAGAAGGGTTCCCAACCTTTTCAAGCCGGGGGCCGGGTCATGCTCTCTCAGTCAGTTTCGATGGCTGGATGGCCTTTTTTGCCCTGGCTGCAAGATGGAGCAGCCATTTTGTCCCAACAGCTTCAAATGGGGTGACCATTTTGTTTCTTGAATGCCTTTGAAGGGCTGGGGGGCACATGAAATGGCATAATGGGCTGGATCCAACCCACGGGCCTTAGGTTGGGAACCCCTGCCTTAGAGGAGTAAGGAACAATTCAAAGCTAGGAATCCAAACTGGAACTCCATGCCATAGCCTGAGCCATACCAAGATCTCACTATCATTTGGGCCTGTTGCTAATGGAGTAGCTTTTATTGCTTTCAATCAGACTTTTCTGCTAAGCCCATTGTTGTACTGTGAGAACAAGGAATATAGTGTTTTCAATTTCCAACATAAAATCCAAACTTATACCATACGGCAACATTGTACAGTATTAAATTTCATTATTCCCCATAACTTGCCTTAGACAGGGAGAGATAGGGAGGAGAGGAGGGACTCTATTCTTGTTCTGTTGCAATCCATATAGCAACAATCCTGACATGATGTCTAATTCTGCCCCATTGTCCAACAGTGTCATGTTTAGTACTATAAGTGAAAATTTGATATAGGAATCTCAGGAAACACTGTAGCTGTACTGTAACACATGTATAGCTATATCAAAGATGGGCAACCAGAAGCTTGTCTGTCTTCTTGAAATCTCCATGCACCAAAGTCATAGATGTGAAAGCACAAATGACCCAGTCATCAGCTTTTTAAAAACTGTCCAAATCTTCTGATGGCAGGGATTTAAACACACTCTGAGAGGGAAAGGGCAAAATTGAAGTGGGAAGTATTATCTAAAGAAAAAGTCACAATATCAGCATTGTGATTTTACCAACATCAAGTATAATTCGGGGAACCAATTTTCTGGGGAAATGAAGTTCACTGATAATATTTGGGACATTCATCTCAACAGATTATCATGTGAGTTAACTTTCAATGACCTTTCCTGAAATTGAACTAAGTCTTTAACTGTTTGGTTGTATTTTTTTAAATAGCAGATGCTGCCAGCCTAGGAGGTGAATCAAAAACCACCCTCCCACTTGAAGGACTGCCACCACAGTACTTGGAGTTTTGCCAGTTTCCAGGCACACAATCTGGCTCAAGGTTTCAGTGGCATTTGGCCAACAAAAAAGTCATTTTTAAAAAATCTGAAGAACTCTGATTGAGTTAGTTTTACTAACAGTGGTGTGATACATGACTCCACTGTTTCTGGATTTAACCAACTTGGATGTAAGAACTCTACAATATAAAAGGTGTGTCATATTTCAAATTCGGAGCAAACACTGTAGCTGTACTGTAACACATGTATAGCTATATCAAAGATGGGCAACCAGAAGCTTGTCTGCCTTCTTGAAATCTATCTGGATAAGACTAAGGATGTTATAAGGCCCTGGAAAGAGCAAAAACAGGTTTGTAGTACCATGCAACCTTATGGCAGAATGGTCACCATGTAGATCCTTCCCTTTATGCCTTGCTCCTGTGTGACACTGTGACCTTTGACACTGCTACCAAGTCCTTAAAGTTATCCTAGAAAATCTTCAACAAGCCATGTGCACCATCAGTCAACTAACTTCTTGGCTTTCCTTAAGAATCTTCTAATAGTAAAGAAAAGCAAACAACTATTCTGTGTCTCAGGTGAAAACCCTGTGGATCCTACTTTGTTTTAGCATAATCTTTATAAGGAATCTATAATAGGAACCCACAGAGAGTTTTTACCCATAAGAGCTTTCATCCATGTTTCTAGATAGAACTGATACTTTTATTATTTGAATACTAAAATATAATTTGTTTTAATTCAGTGTACAGCATAAGCACATTTTAATATCTACTGTTAGACAGACCAGGTCCAGGGAAATAATACATTCCTTACTAATTACAACTAAATGTAGGTTTGTATGGCAAAATAGAACAGAAAGACCAGATCCAGTTTGGATTAGTTAACACTAGATCTTTCAAAGAATTAAGAATAACCAAAGGAAGATCCAGAAGTGCTCAGGACTCTAGCATAGTAGCATTGCTCTTGCACAGCACACAAAAGAAAGACAGGAAGTTTCTGGGATAAATCTACACAAGTGCTTTAGGTGAAAATTGATTAACCAGTATCCTAGACCTCTGCAGCCTTTCACAGAAACATGCTAATTATATATTAATTATTGGAAGCCTGGACTTCTACACAGCTGTTTCGACAACTATGTTTGTTGGGTATCTAGCAGTAGAGCCAGAGGTCAGGATCTCAATTTCCCAATGTGCTTTCAAAAAAAAAAAGAAAAAGCATCCAATCTCTCTAGTCTTCCACAGTACTACAGCACTGCCAGAAGATAATACAAACCACTTCTGAGCACTGTTTTTCTAGAAAACATTGGAATACATCAGCTGAAGTTGGAATTGACTTGACAGCATGTGATCATAATTATCACTATTGCTGGTTTTCTATACAAGGGTACTCTAACAAATGCTGGAATTAATTAAGTGAGTGAATTACTACAAAACGTGAAATGCACCATATTGGCATTATTATTATTTACCATTTATGGGTCACATTTTTCCAGCTCTCTGCATCCTCATAAGGCCTAGCATCACAACAAAAATATAATGTGATCCATTAGCCTTCATCTTTTCCTCCTCAACCAGGACTATGCTAAAGTTCACTGAAATAAGATACAGACTTGCCTTATACCTGGTCAGACTGTTGGTGACCACAAGCAGCCGAAACAATTCTTTCCTTACTGGGGATGCTGGTGATAAATCTGCATGATTGCAATTCACTCTACCTCTGACTTATGGGTCCTCCCCTAATCACTTCTAGATTTTCCAAGTTTACATTTTTGTAAGAAGAAATAATGCAAATCCTTTTAATCAATCAAATATAAAACATTCTTATCTACACTGACAGTTTTATCAATGGCAAGAAGATCAACAATGAAGCTCAGAATAGAAGTACAGTAATACCTTGGATAACGCTAAGACTTGGTTCCACAAGTCTTGGTGTTATCCGATTTTTAGTGTTATCCGATGCATGTTAAAATCCTATGGGATGTACAGTAATACCTCAGATAACGTTTACCTCGGATAACGCTAAAATCGCATAACGTTAAGTAATCTGGGGAGGAGAATTGGATCGAATAACATTAAGGTCCTATGGGATGTATCGGATAACAACCGCTAAAGCCTGTGCGGTTACAATGTATCTCTATGAAGCTTTAACGTTATCCGATCCATCCCATAGGATTTTAACATACATCGGATAACACTAAAAATCGGATAAAACCAAGACTTGTGGAACCAAGTCTTAGCGTTATCCGAGGTACACTAGTACCCGAATAATGTTATGACTTGGTTCCACAAGTCCCGTCGTTATCCAGTTTTTAACGTTGTACGATACATTGAACACACAATGTTAAAAAAAGCCCTGTTTCCCTGGAGGCTGCAGGAAGCGAGAACGTCGGGATTTGAATCCTGACATTTTGGCTTGCTGCTGCCTCCAGGGAGGTGGGGGAACTTTGGAAACAGCTTGGAGCGGGTTTCCCCACCTCCCTGGACCCGGCGGGGGGGGGGGGTCAGAGACCCCAAAATTGGTAAAAAAAATGTCCGTTTTTTTTTACCAATTTTGGGGTTTCTGACCCCCCCGCTGGGTCCAGGGAGGTGTGGGGACCCGATCCAAGGTGTTTCTGGGCTTCCCCGACGTCCTGAGCCAGTGCAGCAAGCCAGAATGTCGGGATTCGAACTCTGACATTCTGGCTTGCTACACTGGCTCAGGACGTCGGGGAAGCTCAGAAAAAGCTTGGATCGTGTCTGCCCACCTCCCTGGACCCGGCTGGGGGGTCAGAAACCCCAAAATTGGTTTTTAAAAAGTCCAATTTTTTTACCAATTTTGGGGTGTTTGACCCCCCCGCTGGGTCCAGGGAGGTGTGGGGACCCGATCCAAGGTGTTTCTGGGCTTCCCCGATGTCCTGAGCCAGTGCAGCCAGCCAGAATTTCGGGATTTGAACTCTGACATTCTGGCTTGCTGCACTGGCTCAGGACGTCGGGGAAGCCCAGAAACACCTCCAGAGAGATCAGAGGACCCGATCTACAGCTGCAGGGTGGCTGGGGAAGCTGACGGGGACTCCCTGTCGGCTTCCCTAGCCACCCACCCATGCCTCCACAGCTGTGGGGTGGCTGGGTAAGCCGATGGGGGGAGCCCCCCATCAGCTTTCCAGCCTCCCCACCCCTGCCTCCGTAGCTGCAGGGTGGCTGGGAAGTTGAACGGAGAAACCCGTTCAGCTTTCCACCCACCCTGCTGCTAAGAACAACTGTATCGTATAACGTTAAAAATCACGTTATTCGATACAAGATTTTTCCGAAAATCTTGTAACGTTATGCGGTTTTAACGCTATATGATACTCGCGTTATACGGGGTATTACTGTATTGGATAACGTTAAAGCTCCATAGAGATACATTGTAACCGCACAGGCTTTAGCGGTTGTTATCCGATACATCCCATAGGACCTTAACGTTATTCGATCCAAATCTCCTCCCCAGATTACTTAACGTTATGCGATTTTAGCGTTATCCGTGGTAAACGTTATCCGAGGTATTACTGTATTCTGAGAAGTAATCTGGCCTTCAAAGAATGACATCAGCCTATACAATTGCACACCCAAATGTCACAAAACAGGAAGGCGAAAATAAGAACAGTGTGTTGTAATGGGAAGAAAGATGCATATAGCTGGGTAATTCTACTCTACCTGTAGATGTCCATTCTGAACCAAATCAGGAAGAAAAAATCCTGGACATTAGGATTGTTCAAATATTTGCAAAGAGGTTTTCTTCTCCTTTGATAAACCCTTCTCCAAAAATAATTCAGGGACCTCATATGAGTAACATTATTATGTTCATGTCTACTTTTTTTGAAGCAGTTGACATAATAATCTAACACAAAGGCAGCCCACAAATGTCCTATTACCAAAAGAGTTAGAAAAGCAAAGGTGAAGGAACAATGTTGGTCTTTATGACAACATGGCTTAGATGAAGCTGGAGAAGGGGATAGCGACTTCCTTAAACAGAGGTTCTGTGGTTTGTGGCTGTCAGCTATACATTTATATTATTAACTGAAGATACAGTATATAAGCTATGAGAAGACAGATAAAATAAATTTGGTGTCAGAAATTACGCTAGGTTGAAAAGATTTTTGCTGAAAAAACTCTGCTCAGAGGATGCCAGGCTGAGACTCCTTTCATGTCCCTAAGATCTGTAGCGCAGTACTCAGGTATCGAACCCTGACCTTCCGGTCTCTAAGTTCAGCGTCTAACCCCCTAAGCCGTGCAGTGTTGCTAAAAGACAGATAATCTGATGCAACTACAGTGGTACCCCGTGTATAACGAACGCTTTGTATAACAAAAAAAATTGTACAATGAAGCATTTGTGTGCTATTTGTGATGTACCGTATAACAAAAAAAGAGTTTGTTATAAGGATCGACAGTAGCGATCTGTATAATGAACATGTTTTTTTTCGTTATACGGTACATAGTCCATAGCGATCTGTATAATGAAAAAAACTGTATAGCGAAGAACTCAGTGGAACTGAGTTTTTTCGTTATACAGGATTTTACTGTAGTTACTTGTAGTCAGAATTCACAGAAATCACCTTTTAGAGATTATGATAAACATTTGAAACCAGTTTTATATTACAGGACCTCAGGGCGGGTTACAAGGCTGTATAAAACAGTTTTTAAATATATCTTTAAAACAATTTAAAATCAAACAGCACAAAACTTAAACATTTAGAACATTAAAACCATTGCATTAAAACCTATGCTTGCCATGATCCTCCTATATGGGACTACAAATTCCATAATCCCCAGCCAATGAGAGAGGGGGTGGAGACACTCTTTAGCACAAAACTATTTCTGTACTGCTTATCAGCTAATCATCAACTTCTCTATGTCAAGCAGAAAACAATAATTTATAAACCTAATTTTCATCTGAATATCAAATGCAGGGAAAAAGAATAAGAAGCCAACTGCTCTCATATCCTTATTGAATTCTAAAGTTTCAAAGAAGCATCTAAGACTGTTGTGAAAACAGAATTTAGGTTTAATCCAGCAAAAGTGGGACTTTTTTGTGTTTGCTCCCCCCTTGACAAAGTAACTATGCTCTTGAAAAGACAAGATAAATTGCAATGCTCTAATCTCTCTGTTATTTTGAGATCAACTTTACACAAATTGCTAGTTCTACTTGGCCAGAACCCCATGTAAAAAACCTAATTGGGGAGAAAATGAGTGTGTAACTTTGAATATTTGAACTTGAGAAACTATTTTGAAATCAAAAGATCATAGCAAATAGATCACATGTGCACTCAAAAACTTTAGCAATCTGAAGAATCAAGGAAATACTAGTTCTAGAAAAAAAAACTTGGTTGCTAACAGAAAATTGTTCTTAAATTTCAAATGTTTTCATAATACTAAACATATTGTCAGGGGAAAATACCCACAATAAAAAGACTTTTGGGAGAAATAAGAAGTAGAAAGGAGATAAAGAGTCAGTGGCTGGACTCTGCTCATCAGCACATAATGCCATCTTAAATGTGCTTAGGCATTCCACTCACCCTGAAAGTCAATTGCACAATCAATCATGTGGTTCCTATTTCAACTGATTACACATTGCTCCAGCAAAACTGCATAGGAGTGCCCAAACTTTTCAGGCCACGGGCCAGTCATGTGGTTCAGGGAGCTGGTCACTATGGCCTGAGGGCCAGATCCGCCCCAACACCAATTCATCCTGCCCACGAAGCTCTTGTTGCTCCTGGAAGCGGAAGTAAAATGGCGCATACGGGCGCATTTTACTTCTGTCTCCAAAAGCGACAAGGGCTTTACATGCCGGATGAATTGGCATTGGGGGGGATCTGGCCCCTGGCTTGTAGTTTGGCCATCCCTGGCATAGAACTGCTGAAGCCATTACCCAACAATGGCAGACAAGCTAGTGACACATGTATCATGGGTTAGCTTTCACTCACAGGGAGGGAAGGAGGGAGGGAGGGAGGGGGAGGGAGAGAGAGAGAGAGAGAGAGAGAGAGAGAGAGAGAGAGAAAGAAAGAAAGAAAGAAAGAAAGAAAGAAAGAAAGAAAGAAAGAAAGAAAGAAAGAAAGAAAGAAAGTGTTTTCTCAGCAAAACAACTAATGGCTAGTGAGATTCAATGCAACATACAATCCATAATCTATATGAAATATTCAACCACCAGGGCAGCAATTATTGTGTTGTCTAGCTAAATAGGTGTTAGCCTCCCTTCTTTAGAATCCTAAACTGAGTCATTATTTTAATGTTCAAGGACAGATTGTGCTGCAGTGGTAGCATAATATGGAGATAAATTATGCTAAAAAGTGCCACTGTACACCCCGCCCCCTTCCTTGGCTTGTCTGGCCTACACCCCTAACCGCGGTCACACATGCATGTAGACCTCCCTGAAGCCCCTAAGATTACACATCTCTGCCACCTAAGATTTTGTAGCACTGTCTAGAGTTCTGAAACTCTGCATCACTGCAAATACTAGTGTGGTGGTAGACACCGATCAAGCTGAACATGTTCATGTACCCACCAGACACTAGCAAGAACATGAGCTGAGCGATTACAACCTACAAATGCTTGGACCTTATATTTTCTCAGTTAATAAGGTCAGATTAACAAATCAGTTGCCAAAATGAGGTGTTCTATTTATTTGGCAGATGGGCTCAGCTTATGAGGAAACTGTGACATCAAATAGCAATGCTGGAACACAGCATAGTGCTAACATTAGAAGCAAAGACTAGCAAGAAATGGAGGAAAGACACCGAAGGGCAGATCGTTTTAAGAAACAAACCAGTTTATTCTGCCCCACTGCACCCAAAACAGGCTCTCTTATTAGGGTGTTTTGGTTTTTATGGGTTTATATCAAATTTTTAATATTTGTGTCAGTTTGTATTTTTGAGTTTTATGCTATAAGCTGCCCTGAGTAAGAAAGTTTTTCCTAGAAGGGCAGGATATAAGTTAAACAAACAAACAAATAAAGTGACATAATCCAAGAGAAAGAAAACATCTTTCAGGGGCTGGGGATGTGGGGTTTCCACTGGTTGGAGGCAAAAAGTTCGACCAGCTGCTGACCATCGCCAGCATAAGGGAGGCTCCCAGCCATGGAGCTTTGTTTGGTTGTGCCCTAAAGTTTTCATTTATTTCTCTTTTGGAAACACCATAAGCATGGGAATGGGGAGCCGAGAGGGTGTCTGGCCATATGAATAGCACCGTTCCAGCTCCCACTGAGCCTCCGCATGTTTCTGGTGTTTCCAAAAGAGAAAGAAATGAAAACTTCAGGGCATAACCAAATGTTTGCCACCCGAATATAAATTGCTAAAATCCCTGGTGACAGCACTGATTAAAAGGCATTCAAAGCTTGGAAAGGAGGCGACCACAAGTTTTCTGATCATGCTGTATCTTTACAGATTACTAAACACTCCTTGACTCCTTTTTTATTTCAGCTAATTCTTAAAGATCCTACTGCCTATATTGATCTAGATTGAAGCTGCTCAAACACTTATCAGTTTATGACATTTTACAAACGTTTAGTCTAAAATAAGTTCATTAGACCAAACCATACTCCATTGTTTCATTAATAGATAGTAATCGCAAAGGCACTCTTATTACCATCATAATGCATAAATTGTCATAGTTCAACAACAACCTAACCAACACCCTGTTACGGAATCTTAGGTGCTATGCAAGGTTATATAAATAGCACTGGTAGTCCCTGGTCAAAGGACAAGGTTTTCTTCAATGGCACATATAGCCTCTTGCAAACCTTTTCTAGTTGATTGGGAATGGAGATTTATTGAACAAATCAGGCTTCACTGTGTTTTCTGCAAATTAAGAATGTTCTGATATTGCAGTACAGTATTTCAAAGTACTGTTTCAATATATTTTATATGTAAACACACAGTTCGCCTGAACTGCAGGCTCTAAAAAAAATAGATTTAAGGCTCTATACTTCACAGTACAATACTGTACAGTTATACTAGGCTTCTATTTAACCTAAACCTTTGGCTTCAGTCAATTGTGTTTGCTTTGCCTGTGGGGCTTCAAAATGATATTTTGATGTGTATCTTATCACCCAAGGATTATTTTATTGCATTAAAAGGATTAGAAGGAAACAACTAATTTATGTACTCAATTCAGACCTAGGCTATTCAGAAGAGTCAGGCCTTTGCAAATTTTATTTAACTATGGCCTCAGTCAGTAAGAAGATGCAAAATGTCCAATTCATCTTAATTTACTTATGTAGAAACAAATAGTGGTCCATTCTAAGCACAGAGCAATGCAATCTCTTTTAGACTAAATGAAGGTTGGATCACTGAATGATGAAATTCTTGCTCCCAGACTTTATCCAGGTTGCAACAGGCTCAGAAAAAGGCCAATAAAAATAAATCAAACAGGAGGTGCTTGGAACTCCTGGAGGGACCCTGTTGACAGAAGATGACATATATTTCTTTAAAAGATGAAAAAAGTAAATGAACTCCTGATGTTGTGGATGACATTGTTCTAAACCAGGGATGACCAACCTTGGAGTTCCAGGTGTTCTTGGACTTCAATTCCCAGAAGCCCTGATCAGGTGTGCTTACTTGGACACCAAAGGTAATTGTAGTCCAAGAATACCTGGAGCACCAAGGTTGGCCACCCCAGCTCTAAACTGTTCCCCTCTGCATTCCACATAAAGCAAACACGACACCTGCTGTGTGAGAAAACAGATACAAACAAATCTGATATTAGAAACGGCAATATACAGAAGATAGCATCAGAATACTTCCCTCTCCTGGAATACCTTGTTGGTGATCTCAAAGAAGCTACCATGAAAATGTTCCATTGAAAAATAGAAGTACTGTACTGTATCTGTATATTCCTGCTGTCAGGATTGCCAGGATGTTAATATCATCAACACCATGAATGAATACTACCTTTTTTACTAGGAAACTCTTCACCAAATGTTAATATTATCTTGTAATTTATCTTGAGTCTATTCTCATAATTGGTCAAATGTAAGATTTTCACCTTCATATAAGCCTGTATATAAACCTGCAACCAAATTTGTGCTTTATAGGTCTGGAGAGTTGGACTGTATCTATGAAATTCACAATGAAATAAAGTAGTAAGTCTCGAATGTGCCATAATACTTTTGAGGTTTTGTTGTTGGTGATTAAACAGACTAACATTACAACCTCCCCATAAATTGTGCAAGGTGCTCCATCCACAATGACAAATCTTCAAAGTTTTGGCTCATCTCTTCACAATAGCCTGTTTACTGCTAAACCGAATCAGATATAACTACTGTACTGGTAGATCCCTAATCATAGTTTTTGTTGCACAGCCAAAACATCAGGTGCAATAACTGGCCTTGTGAATAGTAATGACGTTGAATTTTACTCTACATATAGATCTATGTGTGTATGAAGAATAAATGGTCATAAGGAAAGGTGATCACATCTACCCATTTCTATCATCCTAATTAGGTTTCATGAATAATTAGTACTTGTTAATTATTAACTAGAAAAAGTAGAATATTGCAGACTCTGAAACAGAGCAATTTTTTAATGTTAATGTTACTTCGGAATAGTCAGCTAGCCATTAATATTATCAGTGCTTCAATTATGGCAGTACAGTACAGTAATTGGTTACATTGTGCTGTAAACAATAAACCCATTTAAGATATTATAATAATCTATGCATTACTGGTGATCACCTTTAAAGCCCTATATGGTAGTGGGCCAGGATACCTTAGAGACTGCGTCACCCCAGGAACATCTGTCTGTCCCACCAGAGCGGACCGGAGAGGTGCCCTCTCTAGCACTAGGAGGAGGGCCTTCTCTGTGTCCGCTCTGGCCCTTTGGAACCTCCTACCCATGGAATTGCGTTTCCAGACAGAGTTGCTGCCCTTTAGGAAGGGGGTGAAAACATGGCTGGCGGGACAGGTATGGAGCCCTGGGCATTCGATGACCCCAGCGTGTTGATTGATCTAATCCACCCTTAGTGTAATTTTAATCTTTTAAATCTTGGTTTTAACTTGTTGATTTTTAACTCTTTTAAATTATTTTAATCTAAATTTTATGGGGTTTTATGGCCATGGATGAATTTTAATGTGGGGTTCTTTTAGTGTTTTGTTATTGTTGTGAAACCCCCCTGAGAGCGGTATACAAATGCAAAAATAAATAAATAAATAAATTACATCAATACACTATAACTTGACTTTCAGTTTTAAAAAGATAGCTTGAAAATAGGTGTCTTCCTAAAAACAGTGAGACAGGAAACTGATCAGAGCTCTAAGGGGAATGCATTCCATAATCTGGAAGCAACACAAAATAAATCTGTGTCCACTGATGATGACACAACCTACACAGTCTGCTCAAAAATAAAGAGAAACCAGTAGAGATATAGGAACTCATTAAGCCCCATTAAAACTAACTAGCTAAGAAAAAAAAACATTTGGGACCAGGCTGTTAGTGGCTTACTGCTTTATTCGATTACAGAAAAATGTGTTTTGAAGGCTGTATGTATGCTATGCTGCTCTTACTTAAGTGATAAATAAACACTATAGAAATATATTCTATGTCCTAATACACATACATACTGTTATCCACTTGGTTCATTTCATTCAAGCATCTGGTGCTTCAGATAATGCAACATGCAGTCATATTCCTGGTTTCTCAAAACATGGGGAGCCTAATCAAATCCACTAATCTAATGCTAATTTTCTAGCTGTATGTTTCTGCTATCCTTTGAAACAGCTCTAGATATGTTGAAATCAAAGAGGCAGTGCTCACCTTCTATTGATTAAATTCCCATTTCTAAAGTCTAATCCTAGTGCAATGTATGGGGCACCTTTCACAGGGGAGGCAATTTTGAAATATGTTATGAAAAGTATTCCCTCTTATGAAATTGTACTCAAAATGCCATTGCAAAAATGCATGTATCACAGTCACTTCATAAAATTCTAACATTTTAGGGCTGGATCCCAAGCATTTTCAATATCTTAGAAGTGGCAAAGTTCTGGCAGAAATAAAGTTGGTTTTTATATCTATTGCATAAAACTATGTTATCTTCTAAACCAGGGGTCCTCAAACTTTATAAACCGTGGGCCAGTACATGCTCCCTCAGACTGCTGATGAGCCAGACTGGTGGTCCCCACCCCCACCCCCTTTGGTGGCAACGACCCAGAGGGCCCCCCACCCCACCGTTCCCTGCTTGGCCTAGAGGAGCTGCATGGACTGGGTGAAGCAAACATGCCTGTGGCCACAAGAAACATGGCCATGGCTTCTGAAAACTCACCCATGGCTGCCGGAAATGTGTCTACAGCCGCTGGGAAAGTGGAGGCTGGAGTGAGGGTGTGGGCCAGATGATTTGATGCCATGGGCCAGATCTGGCCCATGGGCCATAGGTTGAGGATTCCTGTTCTAAACATTTATTTCTGAGCCCTTAGTTCTCTCTACTGCTTGCCCCATCCTCTGTAGTAGTAGTAGTAGTAGTAGTAGTAGTAGTAGTAGTAGTAGTAGTAGTAGTAGTAGTAGTAATAATAATAATAATAATAATAATAATAATAATAATAATAATAATAATAATAATGTACATTACAAGAGAAGAATTGGCTTACAGGTATTTCACTTATCAGGTGTACAAAGATAGTCATAAACTACTTTCATGTAATAACCATAGAATCAAAATGTCCTTCGAAACATAAGAGGGACAAACTCTATAGTAGAAAGACAAAGATTTCAATAACTTAATTTAGGAGTGATGGAATGAAGAAGAAACAAGGCCTCAGAGGGTTTGTGTTGTTCCTTTTTAACAGGTTCAATGAAATTTTATCCTCAGCTATTATTGTACAAAAATAACTAGCGTCATAGCTGACCCAACACTAGCGTCATAGCTGACCCAAATGAAACAGGAATTACAGGATCCAAAAATTTAATTTTGTGCTATGGTATTGTCAGTCATTTGAACCAGGTACAATTGAGTTCATAAGAGGAGAACTAAGTGAGTTGCTGTATTGGCATACTGCCTACGCCAATCTTTTTCTTATACATTACCATATCTGCTTCTTTCATCTTAACTGCCTTGAGTTGCCCTGGCAAGGAGGGCGGTATACAAATTTAAGTAAGTAAGTAAGTAAGTAAGTAAGTAAGTAAGTAAGTAAGTAAGTAAGTAAGTAAGTAAGTAAGTAAGTAAGTAAGTATTTTCTTTTCCAGATTCCAACGGCTATATAATAAAGTCACAGGCAAACATCAGGACGAAGCTGTGACTAAAATGATCCTCATCTGAACCCAGAATCCAAGTAAGGAAATGGACTGATGGTATTTTGCTCTTTGGCCTGCTTCTAACATAACATAGTTCATATATTCACTTAAAAGACAAGTTTTATTTTCTTATTTGTCTTCAGCACTACTATTCTGCAAGCAGCTAATAAGTCACTTTTAAAAACCCATAAAATGCACCATGAAATCATGTAAAACAAAACAAAAACAGTAAGTTAGGAAAATCACTGACACAATTGAAAAACCACGGTAGCAGATTAAAATCTAAGAAACTGCCAACATACAAAATGCCTGAGGAAATAAAAATGTACGTCCCCTAGTGTGGAAACACTCGAGTAAGCTAACATTAAAATACAGCAGTTAGTCTTTAAAGTGCCACAATGTTTTTTGCCTTTTTGTTTACTCTCTGAAACACTTGAGTAGGTTCTGGAAGAATGCCTTACGGAATGTGCCACCACTGAGAAAGTTCTCAGGGTTCACCTTATGAATGTTCTCAGAGGAGGAATTCCAAAGAACATTTTAGTGCGCAGGCACTAAAGCATACCTTCAGACACTAGGTGTCAAGGATTTTAGGGGTTTAATAAATAAAATACCAGCACTTTGAATTTGTGCTCCAAAAGAGGCCAACAGCTAGTACAATCTCAATTTTGAACCAACTGGTTTCAGTTGGCATAAGCATAAATGCAATGTGTTTGCTCAGAAATCTACCATGGGTTTATACAGCCATATGATAAATAAATTTTAAATAAAATGGTGGGTTAGTTGTTAAGATGCTGAACTTGACTGGAAGGTCGGCAGATCAGCAGTTCAAACTTGAGTGCTGCATGACAGAGTGAGCTCCCGTCTCTATCCCAGCTCCTGCCAACTTAGCAGTTCGAAAGAAATTGCAAGTAAATAAATAGATACCATTTCAGTGGGAAGGTAATAGTGTTCTATGCATTTCAGTATCTAGTCATTCCTGCCACATGACCAAAGAAACATTTGCAGATGCAAACAGCGCTGGCTCTTTGGCTGTAGATGAAGAGGAGTATTACTACATCCTGGAGTCAGATATGATTGGCTTTCAAGCAAGGGTGACCTTATCTTTATGATAAATAAATCTGTTCAGAAATGTATCATGGTACAGTGGCCTCAGGTTTACATCACTTCAGTCAACAGTCATAACAAACTTCTTGGCCTCAAATGTCAGCATTTTGTGTAGAAGTGAACTCACTTTTCCATAAGCATACTAAATTTCTATGTGCAGGATGCTGTTCATGTATGTAAGAGGGGAAACATACAGTCAAATCCTGCCACATTACAAGCACTAAGAAGTCCAGCATGTGCTTGTCACTTTCTGATCTGCATGTCATCAGGGATTAAAGCAAAATAAAGTTGATGCATGCCACTGGCATTTTAAGTTAGTTGCATATGTTGCACTGAGGGTGACAGTATTAAAGAGAAAAATTGTGATTTGAAATACACTGCAAAGTGATCAAATCGAATAAATCTTTATTACGGTCCAAGGCCAGCATAGTACAGCAAAAATAAAAGGCAGAAGTTAAAATTAGGATACTGTACTTAAAATATATTTTAAGAGGAATATGTCAGCACAGAGTTAAAGGAGTAATAAAATTTGTATTATCAGAAAACAAAATAAAATAAACAAAACAAAACAAAAAACACTGTAGCACTTTAAAGACTAACTGCTATATTTTTATTGTTAGCTTTCATGGATCAAGTCCACTTCTTCAGACAAGGAGTGAAACTTACAGGCATGGTTTTTATACACCAAAGTCAGGGGTCAAAGATAGAAGGGTGTGCTCAAGCAGGATGACAGACAAGCAAGCACAATAATACAGCTTCCCACAGCCATCAGTAACAATAGATTATTCAGATTAGCTCTAAATGTCTCCCTTTCATTCTCAAGGTTGTAAGAAAGCTCATTCTGATCTCTGATCAACCTTTGACCTGCATGTCAGAAAACAAAAACACTGTACCTGGTTATTTCCTGTTTTGCTAAAGAGAATTGGAAGGAAGGTTGTAATATAATATATAAAATATCTAGCAGCATATAGCAATCTGTGTATCAAATTTGATAATGTCCCAGAAACCCTTCACTAGTATTTAATCCCCTGTGATGGGTGTCTAACTCAGATGGATGTATTTGATTTCTGCTGTCTCCCTTTCAATCCTAGTTTTGTAATTTCTGTTCCAGAATTGTAACTTTGAGATCTTGGATAGTGTCAAGTTAGATTGAAGTGGTTTGAGACAGGTTTCTCTGTGTTGCCATTCCAGATATCTGATTTGTGTCCATTAATTCTTTTGCATAAAGATAGTCCCATTTGTCCTACATAAAGCACAGACAGACATTTTTGGCAAGAGATGGCATAAATCACATTGGCAGAAGCACAAGTAAGACTGCCTTTAATGTTGTGTGTGGTACCGTTGGGTCCAGTAATACTGTTTCCAGAGCGAATGGAATGCCTGTAAATTTCACCCTTGTCTGAAGAAGTGAACTTGATCCATGAAAGCTAACAATAAAAATATAGCAGTTAGTCTTTAAAGTGCTACAGTGTTTTTATTTTGTTTTATTTTGTTTTTGTTTTCTGATATGCCTGAACCACAGACTAACACAGCTACTATTCCATAAAATTAGTATTTAAGATTAATGTTGCTACAACTACTATTAAGCCTATGCTGTAGTATCAGTAGTTTATTTAGCTGAAAGACCTGCTAGGATTGTTCTTCTGATCCTATACACTGCAAAGTGGCATCGACAGAATCAACATTAAACTGAGGGGTGTAAGACCAGGTAACAATGAAGCAAGACAAGAGCCAGTGTGATGGTCTAAGCCAGTGATGGTGAACCTTGGCACTCCAGCTGTTCTGGGACTTCAACTACCAGAAGCTCAAGTCAGCACTCCTGCTGGTCAAGGCTTCTGGGAATTGAAGTTCAAGGACAGCTGGAGTACCAAAGTTCGCCATCACTTGTCTGGGCTTTGGGAGACTGAGGTTCTGGTTTCCATGGAGCTATAACACTTACTGAGTAATCTTGGGTCAGACAGACTGACCTACCCCACAAATGTGTCATCAGGATAAAGCAAAGGAAGCAAAGAGCTAAGGAGATAACACTGAGTTCAGTAAAGGAAAGGTAACAATGCTTGCACTAAATAAAGGATATTGACAAATGCTGACTTGAAACCACAGAAAAAACTCTCAGACTGAAGAATACAATTTAACTTCAGTCCACCCACATGGATATTTGGCATTTTTATTTTAGGGTTTCCCCAATATTTTACCAATGCTGTGTTTCCAGGTTTACCAATCAGGGCAAATATAAAAAGCTGAAATATAGACATCTCAGTCTATTAGTTTTCCCTTGGATTATGTCCAGGGGAATGAGCAGAGTTTTCTCTTGACCTCTGAATAGTAAGAGAATTTTGCTATCATATTTTACCTCATCCTGTTCCCTAATTGTGCTGACTGGTGCAGAGATGAGCAAAGGTGTTTTCTCAGGTGTGCAGGCAATATCTTTGTTTATCCTGGGACAATTTCATAATAGCAACATTTGCCCTCCTAACTATGAAGTTAGATTATTGTAATTCTCTCACAGTTGATCTCCCTGCTGGGTCGGTCCATGACTTGCAGCTGAAGATACAATACCACAGTTACTCAACATGATAATGTTACGCACAGCAATTATTCAGCTGTTTGCCCAGTCACTGTAGGGAGGGACGGCTGTATTTTTAAAAGTTCACATCCAGGGGTTCAGGAGGAAGGTCTGTTTCACATATTTGTAGAGATGTAAAAGTACTCAGTCTCCTCCTCTCATTGCATACAATTCTTAGCAAGAAGCTCAGCCTTGCTGCCTGTGCACCATGTCATCTAAACAAAAACAAATCACCAGCTTTCTCTGGATAAAATAGACTGTAAATGAGAGCAGTTTTTGATTGCTGATAAAAGGGGAAAATGGAGAGAAAAAACTACCCTGTTAAACAATAGATCACTACAACGACTGGCTAGGAGTGGGGAAAATTTAATTACACTTCTCCTGCCCCTCTGAAATGGATTGATTTTACAGTTTTAAAGCTTGGCCTCAATGCACTGCATTGAAGAGATTATGATGCTTCAAAGAATGATGGCTGTACAGTACTTTATTACTTGCTAATATCAGAAACATATACTGTACCCGGCCTATACTATAAAGATGTTAACTGTCATGTTTACTCTGTTAGCTACAGTGATATATTCAATGTGACCTAGTCCTAATGAAGGTTGCTAATGAAACATTTTAAGACAAGAATTCTCAACCTTTTAAAGCTGGGGGCCATGTCACACCTCAGCCAGCTTTGGGGGCGGGATGGCCATTTTCTCCTTCCTCCACCGCATGGCACTCCCTGGTGTGTTGGAGGCAGTTGAGGAGGGGACATGAAATGGTCTCATGGGCTGCATCTGGCCCACGGTCCACAGGTTGAGAATCCCTGTTTTGAGATATACTCCCACATATCCTGGAACAGAAGTGTAACCCCACACGCAGTGAACCTGTGAAAGAAGGACCACACAATCTCCCTTACTATGAACAAGATGCTGGTTTTCTTCTTTTATAGTCCTATTTTCTTTACCTCCTTCTTCCAGTTCTCAATCAAAGTATTGCCTCTTGATCTTGCTGCCACCACTCAACCTCTGCACTACAGAATAACGCAGAGTTGCCAATCTAAAATGAATTCTACCCTTCTATTTTCTGCATTAAACTGTACATTCAAGTAGTCACCACTATTTTTTGCCTACTTGCCCATTTTCCCTAGTAAAATTCTCAGTGTCTCCATGGCTCACAATGACTCTTCACTTAGAATTCAAACATAAACAATCACAACCTATTAAAGCATAATTAAAATAATTCAGTATATTAGTTCTTTTACATCAATGCTGAACTACTTATTTCCTTTTTCTAGAACAACTGTATTCTCTCATAAAACCATGCACTGTCCTTTTAGAGAGAGAAAAGGCAGCATAATTTTTCTCCATCTGCACTATGTTCTCATTGCCCTGAAAATGCAATTTTTTTTTTGCCAACATAGAGAAACATTGTTATGGGAGAAATATACAATTTTCAAAAATACTATGTGCTTGATACCACTGTCAATTCTTCTCCATTTAAGAGGCATGTTCAACTTTCAAAGCTCTTTTTAAAGTTTTTTTTAATTTGAACTTTATTTGCCCTAAAATAAAGACAGGGTGGAGAACAGAAAAACAGGATGTCCCTCTTAGGGGGAAAATCAGTGTGTACGGTTCAATATTTGAGTATCCTGTCAGCCAATATTGGTATTTTTAATGGGGAGATGGCCCCAATATTTTATCATCATACAAGTAAAAGGTATAAAGAAGGAAGCAGCAACAATAGGAAGCAGCAGCAATCTCAAGAGGATATGTCTTTGCTTCAGTTCTGCTTCACAACAGAAACCAATCAAGGCTTGTTTCTTAGGCCCTGGTCAAAGCCAGAACATCTTCCTTTGGAACAATAAAAGAGTAACATAGAGGGCAAAATTCTGTTGTTTATTGTAGCAAGTTGTACTTCAGCAGGTCCACTGAGTCAATGAAAATTTAGTGAGTTAACTTCTCCATAGGTTCCATTGATTACAACTGTGTTAAAGTAAGTGCAATTAAAGTAGGCCCATTTAAATCAATAGAATTTAGAGGAACTGGTTCACTCAGTCTGCATGGATTCAAATCGCCTACTCTAATGCAATTTACTATACAGTACAGTACTAAGCAACAGGATGTTAGCCAAATTGAAGCTAGCTTAATCTCAATGCAACAGATGAGGAGAACAGTTTAGCTAACTGAAGCTCAACAAAAAGATTTTCTCCAAGGTACACCTATTTGAGGGACTGCAGTGGCTCAAGTGGCTAAGATGCTGACTGGGAGGCGGAAGGTCAGCACTTCGATTCCCAAGTACTGCAGGACAGAATGAGCTCCCGTGTTTGTCCCAGCTCCTGCCAACCTAGCAGTTCGAAAGAAAGAAATTGCAAGTAGATAAATAGGGACCACTTCGGTGGGAAGGTAACAATGCCTGCCACATGACCACAGAAGCAAAAAGAAAAGCAATTAATATAGAATAAATTATTGAAGGTTTTTCTTTATTGTATCGTATTGCTATGGTAGTGATATGTAATATGCAATGATTTTTGTGTGTCTTGTCTGTTATTTTTTAACAGATATTATTTTGTATTATGTGTGTGTGTTTGTTTATGTATTATGAATAAAAATTCAATTTTTTTTTTTAAAAAGAAACTTCTGCAGAAGCACAGCGCTGGCTCTTCGGCTTTGAAACAGAGATGAACACTCAACCCTAGAGTCGGATACGACTGGCTTTCGAGCAAGGGAAACCTTTACCTTTACACTTACTGTGTTTGATAAAGTAATTTACTCCCGTACTGGGAGATATTCAGAAGACTACAGCCCTGTTGTTCTTATGTGCCATTAAGTTTGTTTTGCTATATGTGCTCCCAGTAAGTTTTTTGAAATATATGAAATGTTCAAGGAGTGATTTAGTTTTAGTTTCCAGTGAAATTCCATTCCAATAAGGATTCAAACTAAAGTTTCCTGACTCTCTCCATTGTAATGTATCGGCTAGCAAGAATTAGGAAAAATACATCTAAGAACTGCTGAAGTTTAAGATGACAACCCTTCAGTTCATCTCAACTTTGAATATTTTCAATCAGTCAAAAAGATTTATTAGGCAAAATCAGAGTGGGAAGGAGCCCCTGGAAATTAGGCACTCTTGTTTTCCAGTCTACGTAAATATCAGAAGTACACAACTAGAAACCACAGGTGGGAGTAATGTGTGCTGTTTACTGGAAACAACTGTGTGCACCCATAAAAATTGAAGTTAAAACCTTCTCCGTTTTAGACATCTGCACACAGCTTTCTTATGCCTGGAATGTTTCTTACAAACCACCGTCTATTTGGATAGGGCAATTGAGGTCTTTTGACAGCTAACATTTAATAAATCTCCTATCATGATTTTTTTTTGTCACATAGTTCAGACGATCCTCATGTGTTCCAATTAAAGCACTTGAGAACATTCTGTGCAATTCTTTAGGACACAGACTACATCTCTAGAGTAGAACTCTGTCGATTGTTTCAGCAGATTGCTGTTATCTAGAAATACTTAGTATTTGGCACAAAACTGTAAAATAACATGTCAAAATCATTTACCGTGATTTAGAGAAGTACAGAATTTCCATAAAACATGGGACTTCAGTATTATTCAACAAAGATGGAAGAAAATCATAGAAATGCAGTAAAAACCGCATCTGTCCTTCATGGTCTACCAAGCTAAACTTAGAATTATAAACAGGAGTCTAATACATTTTTTTTTGTAAAGACTGTTTGATTTCTTCCTGAACAGTTTCTTAAACAATGACTTTTAAAAACAACTTTAAATAGTTTTATGAACAAACATCATTCTAAAACCTTTTCAACTACAGTACTGTACTATATTTTATTGCCTATCATAAACCCATTATTGACATTTTCATTTTAAAAAATGAGCTATAACTCAACTGCTATTTATAGTTTTAAAAATATTATGTTGCTAATAGTATAAATACCATGTTATTTCAAATCTTGGAAATATTTTTGCACTACTGCTCACTTTTAGCATGGCCAATACTGTTTGGGGGGGTTCTAGAAGGTATTCTAGTCAGCGTTACCCTGTTATGGTAAAAGAGTAGACCATACTGCCAGAGACTCAACTCAGAGTGTCAGGCGGTTGTTAACTAACCTGACAACCCTGAGGACTAACAGCCTTGGGTGCCAAAGTCTACAGGGAAGGGTGATGGTCCCCAAGTGGATTAAATCCCACCTGAATCCTACTTGATTGAGTGCAGCAGGTTCATCAATCCTGGCCTGGGGCTAATGAGGACTTTGAGTGACAAAAGGGCTCACAACCAGAAAGTGACTCACTGAACTGGATCAGTGGTACAGATATCATGCTGTAATGCAGAAGCCAGATGAAAACCCTGTGTTGCACCCGAATTAGGACTACAGTGGTACCTTGCTTAAAGAGCATAAAGTTTGCTCTTTAAGTGAAACAGCATTGTAAGTGACCAATTGTGACTTCTGGCCGGGGGGGGGGGGGGTTGCGAACCCTGATTTTGTTGTTAAGTGAATTTTTGGTTGGTTTTAGTTGTTAAGCGAAGCGACCATTTGAAGAACATTCTGCTCTTTAAGCAAGTTAATCTCTAAGCAAGGCGCTCTTTATACAAGGTTTTACTGTACTTTATTTCAAAACTTGGATGGGCAGAGCCAGCTGGAACTTCTGCTACCAGTTCTGAGGAACTGGTGCGAAACTGCTGAATCCCACCACTGCTTCTATCTCTCAGTGAGCCAAAACCTTGGAATCTTCTATAAACCTTCCTATCACAATGGATTTCTAATTTTCTCACCTCTACAGCCTCAATGAAACATTTCTTCAGGGATCCTGATATTTTAGGAGATGAATCCACTTATTACTCCTGTACATTCTCAGGAATTCTCACTTTTTTATTTTTACATGTACAGGCCTACACACTTACCAAAATCCTGTTGCATAAATTAAACTACCAAAAGGGATGTATTTGTTTTGGTTTACAATGATCAATTCAGGACCATTTTTTAATTTTCTAATGCATCCCTATGGATATTTCAGGTTACAATTTTTGGGGGTTACAAAGGAGGCTGTTGGAATGGACCTCTGTTGTAACCCGGGGGTTTACTGTATGTTGTCTACATCAGAAGAAAGACATTTTAAAAGAATAACACTCTGACTCTCATAACCACAGTCCGGAATTCATCATATTGTACTTAACAAAACTGTTAATTTAATTTAATAGATTTATATGCCGCCCTATCCAAAGGACTCAGGATGGTGTACACAAGTTAAAACCAATATAAAACAATTAAAAATCCCTTTAAAACATAGCAACATCCCCCCCCCCGCTGTGCCATTTACTATCTAAAAAAAATATAAAATCTACAAAACCTTAACGTTAAAAAATTAATTACAGGAGGGGGAAGCCCTCAGATGATCCAGAAAGGGGAGTTTGTTGACAATCCCGGCCCCCAGACCCATCTTGCCAACCACGTCTTCAATTCTTTCCTAAATGGTAGCAACTGGGCCTGGAGGCGTAGTTCTACTGGGAGGAGGTTCCATAGTGTGGGGGCTATGACCGAGAAGGCCCTTTTCGTTGTGCTAGAGAGGTGAGCCTCCCCAGCAGATGGTACCTGAAGGATCCCCTCTCGGTTTGCTCTCATGGGACGGGTCGATGTCCTAGGGACAGTGTGGTCCCTGAGGTTTCCTGATCCGCTACCATGAAGGGCTTTGAAGGTGACAACCAGCACCTTGAATTGCACCCGGAGACATATAGGCAGCCAGTGTAGCTCCCGCAGCAGTGGCGAGGCACGGGCAAAATGATGACACGCCACCACTGTTCGGGTCGCCGCATTCTGGACCAACTGCAGTCTCCAGATGATCATCAAGGGTAGTCCCATTTAGAGTGCATTACAATAGTCCAAATGGGAGGTGACCAGGGCATGGGTGACCATTAGTAGCGCTTCCCGATCCAGGAGTGGATGCAATTGATTAATAACATCGGATTAGATTGCGATAAATCTTTCTAGCTTTGCAAACCTCCTGCTCAATTTACTAATGGAATTAGGGGAGGGGGGGTATAGTAACATGGTCTAGAGATCCAGAGATCTATATTAGCATTGCTCAAGGATCCACAGATTTGTCAAGCAAGTCTGCATTTTAAAGATTATTATCTCCTTAAAAAACAAAAATTTATACAGAAGAAAATTATCTGCTTTCTGACAATGTCAAATAGTTCATAAAGAGTTATCATGGCAATGCTTCCCACACAATGAAGTCTTAGTGATAAACAAGATGATTACAACCATTTACCATATTCATAGTCAAATAGTTCCTTTCATTAATTATTCAAGGAATAAAATGCAAGGTCCAAATTCTCTTGATGTTGAACATAAGTGAGCAGATATTACACAATTATCTGTTAGTAGTTGAGAACGGACTCCAGATGCCTGCTGCATCAGCCAAAGACAAAGAAATGTGAACCAAAAGGAAAAATATTTTGGTATAACCTTGACCCATGATTACCAAGCTTATTATGTAGCAGAAATTACATTAAATGAACACTGCTAGCATTCTGTGTCTGTTTTAACTTGTAATTCAGATCAAAACTGGACATAGTTCAGTAACTTATGACTGAATCCATTTCAGACATGCTTTAAATTATAATAGTTGATAGACTTTAGATATGGTTATTCTTATAAATGATGTTACATGGTATTTCTTACTCTTCCACCCCAATGGAAATATTCCTTATTTTGAAAAAACTTTAGTGAAGTAAAGATACTATTAACAGAAAACTGCATAACTATAAGTTCATTGTAAGTACATGTCCATAAATGGATCACAGCAGAAGAATACATAGTGCAGAATCTTTCTCACAACTCCAAGTATCAAAGGTTTCAATCTCCTCTTAGTAATGCATGGAACAGTTTACTTTCACCCCTCCCTGGGCCAAACTTTGCACAGAATTAACAGTTCATGTACAAGAAAATATTAAGCTATACAATCCAAAAAATGATGGAAACATCATTATTAGGTAAACATTATTAGCTAAGCATCATTATTAGGTAAAGGTCACCCTTGCTCGAAAGCCAGTCATATCCAACTCTAGGGTTTGGTGCTCATCTCCGTTTACAAACAAAGAGCCAGTGCTGTCTGAGTTTGCAGACATTTCCATGGACATGTGGCAGGCATGACTAGAACCAGAGTACATGGAATGCTATTTACCTTTCCACCAAACTATTACCTATTTTCGTTGCAGCCGCCTCTGGTCTGATTTGTTACTGGGGTGGAGAGGCTGTTTGAATTTGATATTGTAATGTGGTACTGTGGTTTTGTATCGAATATTGTGTTTTGTCTGACTGAATATTGTGTGGTATTTTTTTTTCCTGCTGTATTGACTATATTGTATAATTTTCCTGCTGTTTTGACTATAATATTTTTATTGTATAGTATTTTTATGTATGATTTATTAACTACATTGACCGTTAATTTTATATTTATTTATGTTGTTATATGCTGTCTCTGATTGTATTTTGTATATTGTATGATGTTATGCTGTTACTTTTTGTTCGTTGTGTATTTTGGTTATTGTATATCGTTGATTTGCTGTTTATATTGTATCTATTGTGTATGAGTTTTATGATTTGTAAGCCACCTAGAGTCGGGTTCTCCTGAGTAGGGTGGGATATAAATTAATAATAATAATAATAATAATAATAATAATAATAATAATAATAATAATAATAATAATAATAATAATAATAATAATAATAATAATAATAATAATAATAATAATAATAATAATAATAATAATATTCAAATATAATTTGTTTGATTATTAATGAAGAGAGAGAAAAAGGAGGCAGCAGTGAGCAAATCAACTGATCTGAGCTCAAAATGTTCAATGGAAGAAGTCAACTGTGCTCTTTGTGATGGTGTTTCTTTTGCCTATGACTTTAAGAAATACAATCACTTTAAATTGTATGACCTACAGAACAAATTAGCGGAAGTTACTTCAAAGGTTTACTGGGAAGAGATGGAACACAAAGATGTTGGAATATTGAAATATCAGTTCATCTGAGGACATGAGAACTCTTTTGAGAAAGACTATGCAAAAGTCACTCTAACATTAGCTGACTAATTGTATAATCTCCTTAACACTCTTTATAGTGAAACACTGTTTTTCCAAAGGTTGATGCTAAGCTCCAAAGAACTCTGGGAGTTTCTGAAGTAAAGGGAAAGGACAAGTGAGGGTGGCCACCTTAAATTAAGGATAGAGTTCCTCTATCTTTAAAGTTCTATGACAGCAGAAATGGTAATAGGTACATTTTGTAATTAAAGCTGCATATGGTGAAATTTCCTCTTCTGCAGAACTATTAAAGGTACAGGACCCCTGCCCTCCATTTTGTGTGGTGCTTTTAAGGAATTGAAGATATTTCATGCCATCCCAGATATCTACAATGCTGCACAAAGTTTGTGAAGTACAATATTGTCATGCCTGGCCTGGCCGGCACTCTGTGTGACCTGACCTCCTCCTACAATATGCCCCAAATTACCTCACCATGTGTAGACTGTCTAAAGACAATGTGCTAGTGCTGGCATATGGGTGGCATATCAACATGAATGCAGCTTATTCAAGGCTTTATTTAAAAGGTACTGTAAAAGCCTCTGCACCAGCTAAAAGACATTTTGGGGGTCCCAAATGTCACACAGGCACCCTATAAACATGTTGAGAGCCTGCACAGAAGTAGTAGGTAGAAGCACAACCCAAAGGCAGGCTCTTCTACTTTTCCTTTCTTGTGCTCAAACACAAACACACTTCTATATAAACTGTTCTTCCTTTGTGCAGGAGAAGGGGAAAAAGAACAACCTGGCCATTGAGAAAGAAACCAGGCTTCTTCTTATCCAAGGCCAACTAGGCCATCCTTTTCTGCCAGGTGGGTTTCTACAAGTTTCCATGTCTTCTGCTGTTCACTGAGCTCAGTGGACCAATGTGGGAACTCACTCACTCACTCACTCACACAGACACACACACTCTCTCTCTCTCTTAAATGTAAAAACAAATTCCACCTCACCTGGCACTCATTCTGGACTTGTTCAATGCTTTGCTGAGAACCAGGGATGGTGCTGACTGACGTCTCTGGGCCAAGCTCTTCATTTTCTGATGAAAAACAGAAATAAAATTAATTACAATATTTTTTTACTACAGCTGTATGGAAGAAATGTATGAGAAAGAAAAGAAACATAGCCCTATTAGAGTAAGATTACCAAAATGGTTTCCCAAGGCTTGAGAATGTAGGAAAGAAGTGTCTATAGCAGTGATGGCGAACCTTGGCACTCCAGGTGTTCTTGGACTTTAATTACCAGAAGCCAAAGTCAACACTCCTGCTGATCAGAGCTTCTGGGAATTGAAGTTCAATAACATCTAGAGTGCCAAGGTTAACCATCACTGGTCTATAGAATGCTTCCTAGGTGGAGTTTTATGAGTGACATGCACTTAGCAAAGGCACTTTGTTCTAGGAAGTCCTACCACAAGTGTCTTGTCTCCTCACTTAAAATGTGTTTGATCTTAAGCAGTGTTCCTTGTCTCCAAAGTATATAATTTCTCCATCCTCTCTCCCCAGAACTTCAACTCCCACACAACAGCTTTGAAGCACTTAGCCATTACGCCACAACACTAAACAGTACATCTTAAAAGACAGCAGGAAAGAAGTACAGAAAAATAAATGCGCTCTTCATTCCTTATGCCAGGGATTCTCAACCTGCAGCCTGTTGACCAGATGTGGCCTATGGCACCATTTCATGTGGCCCCTCACCACCTCCTCCACACCAGGAAGTGCTGTGTGGTTGAGGAAGAAGGGCAAAATGGCCGGCCGACCCACAAAGCTGTCTGAGGGAGCGTGACTCGGCCCTTGGCTTAAAAAGGTTGAGATATCTTGCCTTATGCCTTGGAGAGAGAGAGAGAGAGACTGAGAAATCTGCACTTTGAGAAGGGAAGTAGCATATGGCTTCTGTTCCAGGTTATCTAGTGCCATGAAAGGACTCTTCTGATGTGTGGAGAACATACCACACTACTATGCTGCAAGGTCCCATGCACATTTGTTGCCCAAAAGACACATTTGTGTGCCTGGAGACTTATATTCTGATTGCTACAAATAGATTCCAAATGTAGTTCAAACATGATTAAAAAGGGCAGGGCTGTCTGCCCACTGTCCCTGCCAACATCCTGCCTGGTCTGAATTCTTTCTAGGGCCCATTCTGGCACCTGCTTTCTACAGAAGGAAACCTGTTTTCTATAAACTCCACACTTTGAAATAGAGACAAATATTTATTTCAAGCCAACACATTCCATTTCTCTTTGCTGAAGCAACAAAAAAGTCTGTGGACATACAGAGAGTACCAAAAATGTATACACATTTTAAGAAATATTATCTTTGCCTTGCTTTTTGAGTTGAATTGAATTATGATAGCAATGTGTAGTATGACATTCACTCAAAAGAATGCATGCTAGGATAGTCAAAGAAAATGGCGGAAGCAAGGTTGTCGTTCGAGGGGCACAAGACTATTTTGAAATGGTATTTGAAATTCGAGAATGTTTTCCTGACTTAAGACCCCTTGACTTCTAGCTATGAGGTACCTTAAAGAATTTGGTGTACTGTAGGAAAATGGCTAACACTGGCGGTACTTCAGAAAGGAATTGAATTTTGTCAATGTTGCTCAAGCAGCAGTTTGCTATAATCAAAAGTCTCTGGACGCTGATGGTAACCACTTTGAGCACCTCTTGTGATTGCAGAAGTCAAATGGGACTAGCATTCTTCTTTTGTTATCGGTATATTGAGTACAGTATTACAATTTTAATACAGTTTTTCTTTCTTAAAATGTGTATGCATTTGTGGCACTCTCTGTACATTCTTAGATAATCAATCAATCAGTCAATGCACTCTGTTCAATATTCGGATTTGCCATCATCCAGCAGTAAGGGATATACATTAAGTTAACTGTGAGGTTCTAAAAGGGTACAGAAAAAGTCTGATACATTCCGAATGCAAACAAGTGTCTTATTATTATGAGCTCCATTTTCATCTTTAACATTCACCAAGATCATCATGAACTTAGCTAACTTTGTTTAGATTCAAAATAAATTATAAGTAAAACCCCGTTTTATGATGTTGGTCTGTTCCAACAGCCTTCGTTATAAACAAACAAAAAAATCGTAAACCGAAGCACGTTTTCCCATAGGAATGCATTGAAAAATAAAAAAATGCTTCTGACTTGGCCAAAAATAATTTTAAAAAAACCCACCAAAAAATTCAAAAAAAAAAAAATGCCAGACACGATCATCCCCCACCCCAACAAAAGGGACAAAGTGATCTCCCTACCTTTTCCACACCGCTACCCTGGGGGAGGTGTGCGTTCCTGGCTGTAGCACCACGCAGGGAGTTTGGATGGAGACCAGAACCGAGCGGATATGGTCCCCACAATTTCCTGCTGCCAGTAGAAGTGGCAGACAGTGTGGAAACAGTGGCAAAAACACCACCAATGCCGCTGTACGTGAAAAATAGTGACTTCTAGCAGTTGGGGCGGGCACCATTTTAGACTCTAAAATGCCACAGGGCCAACATTTTAGACTCTAAAATGGTGCTGGGGATCTATTTCTGGGTCATAAACAAACAAACAAAAAAACCCGTAAACCAGGACATCATTTTAGTAGGATTTGCCATCAAACCACGGCAAACATTAACCGAGGTGTTTGTAAACCAAGATTTTACTGTACTTATCAATCTCCTCAACAGGACAACACGATAACTTGAGTTTACTCTTATTCCTTTTAATTGATTAAAGTTATCACAATGGCCGTTAAACCAATAGTTTGGAGTTAAAGAGTTTCAGGTTGTAACTCCACTTACAGAGTGGGCACATGACACAATCCCCCTTTTAAAATGAGCATTGGTGCCATTTTTAAACTGAGACAGGGTTTATGTCACAGCTGGCCAATGGCTGAGAAGTCTCTCGGATCCTGACAGCACCAGTTGAGAGATCGATATGTGGCAAAAATTGAGCAACTTGAGCTGCCTGTTAGGCAAGAACTGCATCGCTGCCCAGACAGCATTGGCTGGCTGGCAATGTGGCCTTTGTTGGGCAAGGGCAGAGACAGAGATTTGCCTTCTTCCAGCAGAGGTGCCTCTGCCAAATTTTAAAGATTCAATATTTTGGCTATACAGTAATATCTCGGATAACACTAAGACTTGGTTCCACAAGTCTTGGTGTTATCCACTTTTTAGTGTTATCCGATTTTTAGTGTTATCCGATGCATGCTAAAATCCTATGGGATGGATCGGACAATGTTAAAGCTCCATAGAGATACATTGTAACTGCACAGGCTTTAGTGGTTGTTATGCGATCCATCCCATAGGACCTTAACGTTATTCGATCCAATTCTCCACCCAGATTGCTTAACGTTATGCGATTTTAGCATTATCCGAGGTAGACGTTATCCGAGGTATTACTGTACTGTATTACCAATGAGGAGGTCCCTCGAAGGAGTGGTTCATACAAATTGTTGCATGAAGAAGACTCCAAATGGGAGGCCATATTTTTCGTATGGAGAAAACCATGATCTCTAAGATGGCAATACGTTGGACCCCTCCTAATGCCAAACGACAATGAGGCAAAGAACTTTCATGGAAGATTTAAAGACACTGATCACAACATGGGAGGATGCTGAAATACTCACCCAAAACCAAAACCATCCCTTGCTGCCCAATATGCTACACAGCATGGGACAATCTAAGTCAGGGGTGCCCAAACTTTTCGGTCCGTACAGACACATTTTACTTCCACTTCTTGGAGCAACAAGGGTGGTGTGGGCTGGGTGAATTGGCATCAGGGGCCGCATCCGACCCCCGGGCTGTAGTTTGGGCAACCCTAATCTAAGTCTAAGGGCAGTGACAGCATATTCCCCCCACGTAGCATGAAGGCAGGCAAGGATGCCCCAACTTCTGCGCCGTCAGTGGTGGCAGAAGGTTTCCTAGCACTGGTCAACGTATAGGCAACGACTACTAAACATTTGGCATTAATGGAAGGATTTACATTAAAACAGGATACAGTATGTGAAACAGGGAATTTCACAAATGTTTTCAATAACTCCAGTAAAAAAAATCTTCGGCAGGTTATTTAAAATGTGTAGTTCCTGCCCCAACTTCTGGCTCTTCAAAATGGATTCATATTCTACACCAGAACAGGCAAGGCCGTTCACAGTTACCTTCAGTAACATTGCACTCTGGCAATAAAACACTTTTAAACCAGAGATGTTCTAAACAAGCTTGAAACAATAATTATAACAGTTAGTTAAGCCTGAAAAAATAATTATAACAGTTAGTAAAGCCCAGAATTCCAGGTTAAGACTCTTCCAGACGCGGTGGCCTAAATTTTACAACAAGAATAAACAATGGCACAAGTAGTCCCCATCCAGCACTTTCAGGCTGCTTTTGAGAGCCTTGCGTAGAAAGATAAGCAGTACTCTAAAATAATAAAAGGACAATTGAAGACTCTGCTGTGTGAAGCACTTTCACAAGTAGGCACACAAAAGTCTGCAGATGCCTACAGAACTGCATTGGCTCAGGCTGTATAGCATAGTAATTTTAGCCACATTTTTTACTGTCTGACAGGTCTAATACATACCGACCTACTAATGTGTTCACAAAAACCAGTGGGAAGAGAGATATCCAGCTTTTGTTAAGCTTCCTGATTTGAAGACCTTACCCATCACAAGAAACCACAGCTGTTATTTCCAAGCCTCCTGATATAGGAATCTAAAGAGATGTTTCATATGTTTGTTAGAGAGATGTAGATTTGCAGTAAAACTGCCCCCCTCTTTCACATTCGCATCTGTATTTGAACAGCACTCGAAGGTGACACGAACTTTTTCCAGCCATTCCAGATATTGTACCTCTGACCTTTCACAGGCAAAACATGTGCTCTTCTGCCACCAGAGTTGCTGCCTTTTACCCTATATGAAATGTATATTATTGTTTCTTTAAGAAAACCTCCCAAAGAACATGTAGCAAAAGAAACAAAAATGGAATCTAGGGGAAAGTTTGTCAAGGTGTGAAATCTGACATGCATAGAGTGCTGAAATTAATTAAGGAGGAGATATAAAAGAAAAGCCCTGGAACTGTAGGCTGTACTTTAAAATGAGATTTGAACGGTTTACTATGAGTAGCTAGAAAACAATCAGCCATTTCTCTAATCAAGTCTGGAAGTAAGGTCAACATACAATAATTTTGCCGTGCAAAATAATATTCCTGATTTTATTTTTGTTTTTCTGTGATCAAGTCAAGCCATGAGATAGAACTGAAAATAACTGAAATCTATGTTGCAATGCGTAATAAGACCAGAGATAGCATTTACAAATACTCTTTGTAGCTACAATACTTTTACTGTACAATATCTTGGTGCACTAACTTCTTTATTTTGCATGCCTTTATTCCTCCAGGCTTTGCAAAATGTTAAATTAATAAAATTTATGATAGTGGAAGCTTGCCAGAGTCTGAGTTACAAGCCCTTGAATTTACAGGAGGTACAAGAATAAGAGTAATTCCTATTTTAAAAAATTGTTGGTGGTGTTGAACCAGACCTTTGTACCTACAAGCCCTGCAGAAGGGATTGTTGAAAGTTAACGAGAGGAAGATAAGGGGTCTTTCAAATACCACGTGACTATTTTAGGGGGGTAGGGGGCCAACCAAAAGTCATGGCAAGTCACCGGTGTGTGTGTGTGTTTGGCGTTAAGTCACATGACTCCAAAATTTTAACTCCCTGGCCAAGTGGAAGTCCAGGGGTGGGGTGGCAGGCATCCTCAGGCTCCAGGCAGGACCGTCCTCTGCCACTCAAGCCAGCGTTGCTTTTAACCCCCTGGCCAGGTTGGAATCCGAGGGTGGGGTGGCAGGCATCCTCAGGCTTTGGGTGGAACCGTCCTCCACTGCTCGAGCCAACATGGCTTTTAACCCCCCGGCATGGTGGGAGTCTGGGGGTGGGGTAGCAGGCATCCTCAGGCTCCAGGTCAGCCATGCTTCTGCCATTTCTCTTCAAATCAGGGAAAACAGAGAAACCACCTGATTTAGGGGGTCAGGGGTCAGTCAAAGGTCACAGAAAGTCACAGGGGGATAAAAAAGTGGCCTATTTTAGGTCACATGGTATTTGAAAGGCCCCTAAGGGTATAAATAATGACCAGAAAAGATAGCCAAGGCAAGGAGCAAAGGATACCAGAAGACCACTGTCACAGGAAGAAAACTCGTGGATGACTTTTTTACTATATGTTGATGTGATTGTCATTAAGTAATCTATTAATTACAGAGTCTGTTATACAGTAAAACCCCGACTTACATATGCCCCGTTACATAAAATCTGACTTACATAATGATTTTGTGCTAAAATCATGTCCCAATTTACATAAATGTAGGTAACATGATTTCCTATGGGTTTGCTTCAAGTTACGTAAAAAAATTTTTTGACGTGAATTCGATGAATGTCTTATGTTTCGGTTGGGTGGTCTCGCAGCTTTTGCGATGTAACAAAAATCATGTACTTTCAACAAGCTGCCACCACAAAACTAAAGCACCCACGAAAATAATGGTTACATTGACTGAAAGCTCACCTTGGCGACTTTCAGAAATGTAAAGAGCCACTGGCCAAAAATACAAAGTGATGGCGTCATTGCTTCCGAAAGTTGCCTTGGAAAAAATGCAATCTTCACGGGGGGGGGGGTCAGTTTTCAGCAGCCCAGCAACCAAACCACACAACCGATTCAGGCGATCCAAAGAGCATTTGAAGGAGGAAAGAATAACCTTTGTGGTGACACTATTACATTTGAAATTGGACTTCAGGGGTAAAAAAACTATGAAGCATTTTACTAAAAACCACTCAAACGAGGTCACAAAAACACAAAAATATAAGGGAAAAATATGCTAGAAACTGCATATGACAACTTCCTGAGGTGGATACAGTTTGAACACAACATGTGGAGAAGAATGAAGCCAAAGCAGGAATCAACAACAAAGATATTAAGGAAAAACGTGACTCATAAAAATGACATTTTCGGGGGTGGAGTCGGTTGGCAGTGAGCCAGCGACCAAACTGATCAACTGATCAAAGTGATCCAAAGTGAGATTGATAGGGGACATAATAACCTTTCTTGTGAAACTTATACAATTTGATTCGGACTTCAGAAACATTTTCTATGAAGGTCTAAAACAAAAAACACTTTCTTTCTAACCTTCCTTCAAAAAAAAAAAGGTATCTCTCCAACTCTCGCCTTCTCGGTGGCGAGAAGGCTTCTGATTTGTTCTTGGACATCTATAAAGTTCAATAGGACTCTTGGAGAAATGCTCAGGAACCAAACTCCTTGAATTAAGAAATTCATAATAGTTGAAATTCACAGCCCTGTAATAGCTCAGATATGAGTAGCAACCGATGAACTACCTTAAGAATAGAGCACTGGAATGTGGCCTGTTTTATTTAGGTAAAAACTTGGGTAGAAACAAGAACAATTTACAAAAAAACCCACTTGTTCTTTTAAAAGGCAAGTATATTTCCCTCAGGGGACTGTGGTGGTTTAGTGGTTAAGACGTTGAACTTGATGACTGAAAGGTCAGCAGGTCAGCAGTTCAAGACCAGAGTACTGCACGATGGAATTTGCTCCCGTCTCTGTCCCAGCAACTGCCAACCTAGCAGTTTGAAAGCAAGAAATTGCAAGTAGATAAATAGGTACCATTTTGGTGGAAAGGTAAACAGTGTTCCATGCGCTCCAGTGTCTAGTCATGTCTGCCACATGTCCACAGAAACATCTGCAAATGCAGACAGCACTGGCTCTTTGGCTATAAACAGATATTAACACCGCACCCTAGAGTTGGCTATGACTGGCTTTTGAGCAAGGGTAACCCTTATCTTTACCTTTATTTCCCTTACTAAAGTTTTAATACTAAGGCTACTTTGTTACTGTAGCATGAATCTGAAATATCTGGTTAATCAGCCTCCTTATAACCAAGAGCATGTGTGCATACCCCCCCACACACACACACACAAAATATATACCAAAAAATGAAGTAGATTAACACTTGGCAGAGTATGCCCATCCTTTTCAACTTCACGGCTTTCCTAGCAGAATTTTAAAACTGACATAGCTCAGACAGCCCTAAGTTTGTTCCAGACCGCTACTGGGAGATATGTCTCTGAGCGAGCCAAGATAGAACAGCCAAGTTCCAGTGCTGACGAAATCCCACTTGGAGACTTCATAACATGCAGGAATTTTTGACACATTATTTGCTCTCAGATACTGTTTCATAGCAAGAACGTCCTCTCACAAGCGTGGCGGTAACCACAAAATTGAATTTACAAATTTGCCTGAAATGAAATTAATTCAAAATGAAATTGGATTGGCTAACAGAAACTGTAAAGAAATACTAAAATACAGAAACAGAAGATTACAACCATGAAATAGATCTGATACTCTCAAAACATTTTGGAGAGTACATATATCAACTACCTTCCACTGGTTATCATCCAGATCAGGGACAGCAACATTTGTGTTCTCCAGAGACCAGAAAATACTTTCCTACATAACCTGAACCCGTTACAACTGGTTAGGAATGCTATTTAAGAAAACAGAACAATTCCTTCTACCTCAATACACCTATCCATGTTTGAGGGGGATATTTTTCACATAATTTAAAAGAAATATAAACCAAACTTTAACAAGAACTGACAAGTATCAGTGAATATTCTTTCATTGACCAGATACGACTCCACAGCCAATAGCTGGCTATTACGAGTCCAGTTTCTTGGGAGGTGAACATTAATTTTCAAGCAAATCAGTTGGCAACTTCAACTATACTCAATTTCCTTCTGCTAACAATTTGGTTACAGTGGTACCTCGGATAACGATCACCTCGGATAACGCTAAAATCGGATGTTGGGGAATTTGAAGCAAACATTTGCATCACACAACGTTAAGATAACACTGTGCGATGCAAATGTTTGCCTCAAATTCCCCAATGTTGATCTCTCCCCCAAAGCCCGCAGGGGGCAGGCTTTGGGGCAGAGATCTCCACTGTGATCAGCGCTTGGGTTGGGGGTTGAACTGGCACGCATGCCCATTGTTGTCCCCCAACTCAAGTGCCAATTGCACAAAGGAGTTTTCCCCAGTGTTTTGCTGGTTGGGGGAGGGTGTCAGAAACAGCACGGATTGGGTCCTCCGACCCTCCCAGGGGTGGCAGGGATGGCAGAGAGCCCGAAATCAGCGAAATTTTTTAAATTGTGATGGAATTTTTTTGCCAATTTTGGGCTCTCTGCCACCCCTGCTGCCTCTGGGAGGGTTGGGGGACCTGATCCACACTGTTTCCAATCTCCCCCGATCATCCTGGGTGGTGCTACAAGGCAAGACACCAGGGGAAACTCCTTCGTCGGCTGCAGGTTTCGCAGGAAGGTCAGAGGACGTCGGGAACAGCCTGGATTGGGTCTCCTGACCCTCCCAGAGGTGGCAGGGAGCCCAAAACTGGCAGAAAAAACTCCGTCACAATCTAGTTTTTTGTTGTTGTTATTGTTGTTGTTTTGCTGATTTCAGGCTCTCCAATACCTCTGCCACCTCTGCGCTATTTCTGACGTCCCCTGACTGGCAAAATGCCATGGAAAACTCCTTTGTGTGATCAGCGCTTGGGGGGCGGGATGGGTGTGTGTGCCGGTTCAACCCTCAACCCAGCCAGCAATGATCCGCCTGCCTCTTTGGAAAGGGCAGTGGGGATTCCAAAGAGACAGGCGGATTGTCCCCCTGTTCCTTTTCCTCTTCGGAAAGGGAACAGGGCTTTTTTTAACATTGTGCAATCAACATTAAAAACCGGATAACGTTAAGACTTGTGGAACCAAGTCTCATCATTATCTGAGGTAATAGTGTACTTTACAAGAGGGGTGTGGGAAATGCAGCACTCCAAATGTTGAACTGTACTGTCCACATTCCTCACCATTTACTCGCCGTGGCGACTCAGGGCAGCTTGCAACAATACAACAACAGTAACAAAATACGATGAATAAACACAGACTATCTCCTCTCTAGCCATTGGTGGGGCCTTGGAAGTGGCTGCGAGGACTCCAGCCGCCCATCAGTCCATGACGACTCCTCCCTCCGGCCATGGGGGGGGGGGTTCGGAGGTGGCAGTGATACATCTCATCAATAACCACAGTGCTTTACAACACAGTGCCGAACCCTAAATACATACACGGGGGTGGTGGTGGTGTCCTACCCTACATTATCAGTAGGATACTAGCGAATTTGGTCCACAAAAGCTCACATTTAAATACAGGAATTTTAAATAGTTCTATAAATAAAGTTCAGGAATTTTTTGATCAGTGCTTCCATTTTATTGAGTTTACAGCTCTGAAAGTTATTGAAGTTAAATTTTCTTTTTGCCCTATTACTCAGTCTAGTAAGTATCACTCTGGACTGAATCCTAACTATAAATAACAGTGTCTAAACATCAAACAAAATTTCACCCATAAATATTTACTTGGGAATTTGCTTGAGTAACTATCATTACTGAAGTAGTCTTGGTAAAGAAAGGTAGGTACTGTATCAGAAAATCTGTAGGTTTGGTGTCTCCAGAGATACATACAGTACTTGTTAACAACAATGAGGAACAAACGGTCTGATCAATCCTGTTTTCCATCTCTGATTGAAGTTATTCCTGGAGGGTGGGTTTGTTTGTTAGTTTTTTGTCTTTTTCTCAACATGACTATTAGAATTTTTCTTCTTCTGCCATAGCCAAATCCAAATATTGATGATCATCATGGCAATCAGCCATGATGACTGTCCTGAGAATATAATGCAATGGCCTTCTGCATCGTATTATGACATACCACTGATCTACTTCCACATTTCACTTTCCACAAAGAATTCATCAGCCCCAGGCTAGTATTGATGAAGCTGCTGCCCTCCATCAAGATGGATTCAAGTGGGATTTAATCCACTTGGAGACTATCACCCTTCCCTGTGTACTTCAGCACCCAGGGCCATTAGTCCTCAGGGTTGTTAGGTTAGTTCATTGCCTCCTGACTCTTGGCGTTTAGTCTCTGGCAGTATGGTCTACTCTATTACCATAGCAGGATAACCTGGCCAGGGTAGGTTAGAATTTTTAGCAACTCTATTAAAGTCTTCATGACTGGTTTTAGTTATGCTGATTATTTTAGAGTGACACACTTACCTATAGTTATTCTGCTACATTTGTGCAAATTCCTTACTTCTCTCTTTTCACACTTCAGCAGGGAGTTGAATGGATTTGGATTTAGTCTTGCAATTTCAGTCCAAAAATGTGCACACTTGCTTGCTATACAGTGGTACCTCGGTTAACGTAATTAATGCATTCTCCAGGACGTTTCTTACAGCAAAAATTTATTTAACCAAATTTCCCACAGGAATGCATTGAATGAAATTTCCCTTAGGGATACATTAAAAACCAAAATACTTTAACCAAAATGCAGTTTCCCATAGGAATGTATTGAAAACCAATTAATCCATTCCAGGAAAAAATCCATAAACCAAGCCACTATTTTCTATGGATTTCCTTTTGTTATACGATTTTTATGTTAACTGAGCCATTTTTAACTGAGGTTCTACTGTACTCTTAAGTATATACCTTTCACAACCTCTTTGCACAGTGCATACTTTCAGACATTATTAGTATCAAGGAAAGACTAATAAAGATTATTAGAAGTGGCTTCAATTTGGACAAGGAAACAATGGAAATATACTACGACAAATCTGTATTTATGTTACAACAAGCAAGAATGTACTTTGGGTGGGGAAAACAAATGATTAAATTAATACTTCATGAGAAGTAAGTTCAATCATTTTGATTTAAACCAGATCTACCTTGTCATACTATATGGTTATGAACACAGCTTCATGGACATATATGTTATATTATTTATTGGAAGATTTAAACATCATTATTCAACCAAATTCTCAAGATAGCTTATAAAAAATATGTGATGTAAAATTCACTTTTACTCCTTTTTGAAAAGAAAAACATTAATCTTCTATTAAATTGTCTCATTTTTTAGAATCGATGACATAAAAAAATTTCATTCAATGATGTGTATGCTAGGGATAATCTGATACAAAACACTACAGTTCTAGAAAGCAAACACCTCTTGTGTTGTACCTAATTGTAAATATTTTAACATTAGCATTTGAAGACATTTCAGTGCTAGAAATTAAAGCCATTTTAACACTAGCTGCCTCCATCAAAATACATTAAACCTGTTAGTTCTACAAGCAGTCCTAAGTTACTATAAGAGACTTAGGCATCATCTTCAAGGGTTTTACATGGAAGGGTTTTTTAAATAACTCGAAATAAAACCATGTGCATGCTAATTTTTCTAGGGAAGATAGGTGTGTACATTCAAGAGAGACAAAAAGTACAGAGATCTCTTTTGTCAAATACTGACAGGTATTATCCTCCCACCACACACATTTTTGAAGTATACTGTAACACAGCCTTCCCTAATTGATTCTGACAAAATGTTCTGAGACTTTCATCACCTTTGACATTGACCAAGCTGGCTGGGGCTAACGGATGTTCCAGCTGAAAACATCTGGAAGCCTGAACTTAACAGGCCCATTTTCTATAAAGCTTGCTGACTACTAAACTTAGACGCTAAAACATGCTGCTGTGTCCTGTCCCGTTATGCTTTCTAACCAACTGTCATAGCACAACAGTGTCACTGCACCAGGAAACAACATAACAGAATCTTCTTGTTCAACTGCCACTTCCTTCTTCAAAATGGCTGCCATGGCAGAAAATCAATAAGTGGCGTGATGACTAAAATAATATTCATTCATTTCAAACTACAGTGGTACCTCGCTTAAAGAACATAATGCGTTCCACAGGGTTGCTCTTTAGGCGAAACACCATTTTAAGTGACCAATTGTGGGAGGATTGTGAACCCCAATTTATTTGTTAAGCGAGTTTTTGATTGGTTTTATTTGTTAAGCGAAGCGACCATTCAGAGAAAATTCTGTTCTTTAAGCGAGTTAGTCTTTAAGCGAAACGCTCTTTATGCGAGGTTTGACTGTAAATCCACCATAAAGAAACATAGATACATACCACAACCTCAGCTCCTACTAAGACTTTTAAAACTAAACTATTTTTCCATGCTTGCTTCCAATGCAAAATACAAAGGAATTGCACATAGAGAATTTCCACAGCCTACATAGTTGGCACTATTATTTATTAGGCCACCTTTCTCCCCATGGGGGACTTATGTAAAAAAGCACGAGCTAAAAATACTATACAATTTAAAAAGAATTAAACTAGCCTAATAGTAATAATGTATTAAATAATTAAAAATGGATCAAAGCCTTTGGAAGTTTAAAAACAAGATAAAACTTAAAACAATAAATTAATTTAAAAAGCAACATCCAGGGATCACTGCGGTATCACATTTCTATAAACCCATGAGAATAATTATCACTAGCACCCGGTTTTAGGTTTTCCCAGTTGTTTTGGTCATTTGTCACACTGAGCAGCCTTTACTTAGCATGTTCTGTGTTTTTTTGGTATTTAACAAAACACTCCTTATTTTAAAAAAATCAATAGACTATCACAGTTCTTTCACCAATAATTATTTCACAAAATCATTTGATGGCTGTTAAGTGTAGTTTCAGAATGACAAGTGTGGGTAGGCAGAACCATGTACCACTTTAACTGTAAGTGGACAATGTTAATCAAGTAGATAAACCTGTTAACACACATTTTTGCCATTAATAATTTTTTAGCTGCTCACTAGGAAAAAAATCAGATTCTTCCAAGTCTATCCTCACCACTCGCTCTCTACCCCCACCCACCCACAAGCACAGCTTAGTCATCTATATTTGGTTTTTCTTTCTTGCATAAGAATATTTTTGTAACACCCCATGTGCCCCCCAATTAAATTGAATTCTATTCTTATTTACATGAAAGACTAACAAAACTCACTGAGACTCATTTCTAATTGTGGATACTATTTTAAAAATTCACAACCTAAATGTGCACACACGCACACGTGCACACACACAAAGAGGACGAGTGGAGAAATTCCTCATACTTTACACATTAAGCATTACAAACAGTCTGCTACCCATCATTTCCAGAATATGCTCTAGCACAGAGGTTCCCAACCTTTTCAAGCCACGGGGCCGAGTAACGTTTGCTCACTTAGCTTCGAGGGCCGGATGGCCCTTTTGCTCGGCCTGCATTTTGCTCTGCTCAACAATTTCAAAAGGGTTGCCATTTTGTTTGTCGAATGCCCTTGGAGGGGTGGAGGACCACATGAAATAGTGTCATGGGCCGGATCAGATCCACAGGCCTTAGGTTGGGAACCCCTGCTCTAGCAGAATGGCAAATCCATGACGTAGTATGACAATTTTGGGCACTACTGATAACAGACAATTCAGAATACAAAAGATTGCCACATGAGAGTTTCAGCATATAATGTAGTCATCTGATAGGTAAAAAGTCATTCTTGTTTGAAAGCCAATTGTATCTGATTCTAGGAGAGAGTGCTCATCTCCATTTACAGCCAAAGAGTCAGCACTGTCTAAATCTGCAGACATTTCTGTGGGATGTGTTTTTTTAACCATTTTGGGCTCTCTGACCCCCCCCCCTGCCGGCTCCAGGGAGGTCGGGGGACCCGATCCAAACTGTTTCCAAAGTTCCCCCACCTCCCTGGAGGCTGCAGCAAGCCAAAAACATCATGATTCAAATCCCGACGTTCTGGCTTGCTGCAGCCTCCAGGGAAACAGGGCTTTTTTTTAAGGTTGTGTGATCAATGCATCGCACAATGTTACAAACCGGATAACGACGAGACTTGTGGAACCAAGTCTCATTGTTATCCGAGGTACTAGTGTATTGTCATTTGGAGAACCCAACAGAGGTTCGCTAACAGGTTGTCATCTTTCTTTTCTCAAAGGACTCATGGATCTTAAACCAATTACCGCTAGGAAGAAGTTCAAGCTGTTTAAAACAAGAAATTTCTTTTCAGCTATCTAATCTGTTTTACACAGCTAGAAAACTTACAAAATACCACCAGAATTATCAAACCATTATAGAATCAACAACTATAGCTGGCAACCTGAAAGGAAGCTATAATGTTTTATATGTGTTAAAGTGTTAAATGGTTTGTGGTTCAGCTGGCATTTTCATGAAAGGACTAAAATGATATTTCATTGTAAATCTAACCCTGCCCCTTTTAATGCACAACTCACAATAATATAATATGACAATCTTCCTTTCCATCCTCTTCATGTCACACATCACTAATTAATAGACACAGACAACAGATATGAGTGACCCATCAAGATTGACCCATGTGATATTCCGTGGAGTCAGTTTGAAACGTCCATCAGATGATCAGAATTCTCTCCACCTGCCCGGGGGGGGGGGGGGTAAAAGGGCTGCCAGCAGGAGCCACGGCTGAAGGAGCTGCCCCAGCTGTGCGGGCAGCTGCTTCCGCCGCCCCGGCCATGCAGGTGGCCAATGACGTCTCTGCCCCTCCCCCCAGACTATCTACACCTGCTGGGGGGAGGGATAAAAGGGCCGCTGGCAAGAGCCATGGCCAAAGGAGCTGCCCTGGCCATGCAGGTGGCTGTTTCCACTGCCCTGGCCATGTAGGCGGCTAAGGACATCTCTGCCCCCCCCCCCGGACTCTCTCCACCTGTCGGGGATAAAAGGGTCGCTGGCTGAAATGATCCTCCAACCATTTTCACTGAAGGCTGCAAGCACTCACTTGTCCATCTCTCCAACATTTCCACTCACATATTTTTTACAATTGGACCCAAAAATTTCAAACATGGGTTAATTACTCCATTATATACGTTTCCATTAATCTTCATTCCAGTCTTGGTGAGCTTTAACATATTTTAATCTTTCACCCTGTTTTCCTTCTGCAAAAGTGGTTTCTTGGCTGCTACTCTTCCACAAAGGCCATTTTTGATTAAGCTTCTTCAGACTGCAGAAGTGTCAACTTGGCATCCGGATCAAGCTTCCAGATGTTGAGCCAGTCCTTTGCTGGACTTCCTCCAATTTCTTAAAGAAGAAACACTGAGGAACTGTTAATCATAACTCAAGAGACATGGGTCTGAATCCTCACCCAGTTATGGAAATTGAGGTTGGAGGGTGTTAGAAGCAATAAAGCTGAAATCTTTCACTTACCTTGGGGAAAAAAAAAAGGGGGGGGGGATAATATATATTAAAAAAATGTTGTGGGGCCTTAACAATGAATTGATGTGTCTACAAAAGCTCATTGAGATATAATAGTCTATGATGCCACATCTTTTTTAGTCTTTGGATGGTTCTCTCTTGGAGGTGGAATCTGGATGTGCTTGCACAGACTAACATTGATACTTTTTTAAATACTTCTCTATGTTGAAAGCCTTGTCTTCGTCCCTATAAGTGAGTTCTCACTTGATGGAATGCAGCAAAGTATATATGTTTTCAGCAATTCTCCTGAGAACATCAGTGCAATCTTATGAATGTTGACTTGGAAGAAAATGCTATTGTGTTCAATAGGACTTTCCCTCAGGAATATATCTATAGGACTGGTTGTTAACTGACACAGAATGCTGTGAAACTACACAGATTAACCAATTCTTAATGATGCACAGGTTTTGTGAATTGCTGTCAACTTCATCAGACTCAACAGATGAAGATTTGCCCGCAAATAATGTACTGTACTAAAATGCCTAGCTTTAGGCATGAGTTAGCCTTCAAGAAGGCACAACACTATTGTTCTTCGTAACAGCAGGCTAACACAGCTGTTTCTTGTGTTATAAAAGGGATGTTATGGTTTCACCAAATGAGAAAAGAGGACTCACTTGAGAAGGTCCTGATACTAGGAATGATCGAAGGCAAAAGGAAAAGGGGGTGACAGAGGATGAGATGGCATCATTGATGCAGTGGGTGGACTATGGAGGATGGCAGATGACAGAGGAGCCTGACATGCAGTAGTCCATGGGGTTGCAAAAGGTCAAACTTGACTGTGCTACTGAACAACACAAAAATATGGTTTCTTATTGACGCCAAAGATGTGATTTAAGACTTTACAGGCCTATGCATTTGGGGGGAAATGTATCAGTACTGTACAATAGACTCACACTGTGTTTCAGGGTCAACGTCCAAGAGAAAAAACTACAGTATATGAAGTCCCAATTTCCCTCTCTCCTATCTGATCAGGACTGGAAATATTTATTAAGTGTACTATAATAACTCAGGCAAGCATTAAAATCCCAATCAGCAATCTGGCAGCCTACTGCAGTAATTCTCTAAGGAGAATGTGCTTATGGGGATTTAATGACATTTTAATGCAAACCCTGCAAATAGGAGATTTCCTTCACAGCTTGGTTCCCTTTAGTCTTCACACTATTTATTCTGGAATAGACTTTGGCAGGGTGAGAATGTTAAAAACTGAAGCACGGTTGGGTGGGGGTGAAGAATGAACATATTTTGGGTCCTCAACCTATCTGTGACTCATAAATCACACACTGTCTTCTGCCAGGATTCACACACAAAGGCAAGCCCACACATACAAAGCATATTCCAAGATGTAAAAGTCTTTTTAAAACAGCATAGCTGCTGAGGCATCGGACTGACCCATGACATTTTGCTACCTGAGGTAGAACAGAAAATGGCAACACACCCGCACACCCAAATCATGCATAGCATCTAAAGCTAAGCAAGTTGTTTTGATATATGAGGCATAAAAACCAATAAGCAGAATGTCTTAGATCACTACATCACAACAGAAATTTCCTGAGGGAGAGTCATAGACTAGTCCCTTATCAACTAAACAGTTTAATCATGGATTTAGTCACTAGCTGGACACACTGCATATGGTGCTTTTAATATGTGTATATATCTTGCACTTATGCAATTTTTGTTGCAAGAAGGTGGTGTTTGTTTTATTACTGAAAGGCCATCATTCCATTGCTGTCTCAAGATATTTTTCCTGTCTGAACTGAAAACTGAAGGTTATTCTCCCCAGTAGTTCAAATATGTTAAGTATTATTGCTTCACCACTGAAATGTCAAAGCCTACCTCTATCTGACCACGTCCTCTCCCAGAGATCTGGCCATTTCACTTTGTTCATGCATTAGAGCTGTGTTTCCCAACCTTTGGTTTCTCTACTTCAATTCCTAGAAACCTAAGTCATTTCCCCAAAGCACTGATCAGCCAATGAGCACACTACAAACAGGGGCTGAGAAAAGCAAACATACACTAAGAAAGAACATAGAAGCTAGGAGCACATGCTATGCTCAGCCAGATCAGTACCAGATCCAAACGCATGGATCCTTTCACATAAAAACCTTGTCCTGACCCTGCCCTAAGCATTCTTTTTCAGTAATCTAATTAAGGAGGATTTTTTTACTTGTTATTGTTAGGCAACCTTAGCAATCTACAGCAAAACACCCAAACATCTACTAGAAAATACCAATTTATCTTTTGCCCACTAGAGTTAGACCATGCTGGCTACCAAATCTTGTCTGGTTTCGGTGGCCCGCAGAACAGAGATCTAGCAGTTCAGAAAGAACTGCCCCCCAGGTGTGTTCTTAGTGTTACCCTATCATCTACAACAAATAAGACAGGACACTGCAAGAATAGAACAATTTGCACAATTTAGAAAATGCCAAATGCCTCGGCCTTAACAATATGTAAATCCTGAAACATAGGTTCAGGCAACAAAAATGATTTCACATATAATTTACTAGCAGTCAGTGAATTAGTCGTTAATTATCTAAAGAATGTTGTTAGGTATAGCATTGAAAGTATGTATTTCCAACCAAAACTCATTCTAAAATCTGCTTTGAATGCCAGAGTTATATCACTTACGCAGATGAAAAACCAATGAAGAAAGGAATGCATGTAAGTATGATCAGAGTACCTTTACTTCATTACTGAATGCAGCCACAAATGCTCTTAGGAGTGAAATTTTCAGGGAGACTTCAACCCTTTAAAAATAATAATAAAAAGTGAAAACACTCATCCAATTTACCAGAGTGAGAAAACTTTGGTCTTCCAGATGTTTTGCATTACAACTCCCAAAATCTATTACCATTCTGGCCAGGTGAGCATTTCTAAGAACTGAAGTACAAAATGTCTGGAGGCCAATAGTTCTCCACACCCACTATATAAGAATAGGAAAGTCATTCTCTGAATGTGAATGCTTATGCAGCTAAGACAGCTACGTAAAGAATATACTGTATTCACAACAGACAGGATCTGCATGTGTGGGGAAAACCAAGTTTTGCAGAAGTATAAGAAAATAAATCTTTGGTGGGGGGAGAAATGGGGAACTAGAAAACAGTGCTCACTGTGGGTGTAGAACTGGTAAAACCACTCCTTAAAGGATCTCACTTTAAAAGTCCTATTAGATACACTATAAGTTGGATCTGACTTGACAGCACATAACAACAAGTAATGAGCATGTTTAGTGACCATAGAAAGGGGTCAAGAAATCAAATCCTAAAGGAAGGTAAGAATGGGATGTAATATCTTGGAAGGATAGCTGGCACCATGAATTAGAGCACTCTACATGTCAACATTTTGTTGCAGTTCACCCTTGTGACAGCTAAATAGAATGTTTGTGTTTTATATTACTCAGAATACAGTACTGTTCACCGCAGTGATAGGAAGGAGCAAATTTTAAAGAAGTCTGACAGCGTCAAGCCCTGCTTTCCAGAAATATCTATCTGTTTATTATTGGAAACAAAAAATTACGGCAGACACACCTAGCTCTGATTCAGTAACAGGGCTATATTTCAATGTCTTCAGAAGTCTAGTCTAAGATTTTTTTAAGCAGCATTAAGTATATCATCTAATTATTCTAATATAATGTAATTTTTAAGCAATACAGAAACACAGAAGTTAAATTCTATCTTACTGCAAACTTCCAGAGAGAATTCATTACAGCAAAGAAAAGTCTCTAGAACAGGAGTCAGCAAACTTGGTTCTCCAGGTGTTCTTGGACTTCAATTACCAGAAGTCCAAGTCAGTACACCTGCTGATCAGGGTTTCTAAGAATTGAAGCCCAAGAACAACTGGAGAGCCAAGTTTGCTGACCCCTGCTCTAGAACATGCCTTCTTGGAGGCAAGTAGGAAACTGACCCAAAAGCTTCTTCCTCTCTGTTAGTTACTTGTCAGCTACAACCAAAGAAGCACCAAGTGATGAAAACATGTTCAGATTCACACAAAAGGTTTCCTACATCACTGTCACTTCCATATGGAAAAACACAAGACTCTATGCACATAAGTTTGCTATATGTAGTTAGGCAATTTGCAAGCAGTACACAATTTTATGCATCTCATTTTATATATATTAAATGTTTCCATGTCAGTTTCACAACCTTTGGTTTTTGGACTACAATTCCCAGAAGCCTAAGTCAATTCCCCAAAGCACTGATCAGCCAAAGTATTGACTTAGGCTTCTGGGAATTGAAGTTCCTCTGCAGACATGGTCTCCACGTTGGAAATCACTGATCTCAGGCCTCTTACTGTCCAGATGTTGACTACAACTTCCTACATCCGATGCACAAAGGTTGTGGATGATGGAGTTTTTATATTCCATCATCCCCAATCTTTGTAGCGAATACTTGACAGTTCTACTCTCTGGCACAGACATCCCACAAATAGTGTCAATGACTGACTAACCTTAGAATAACTATGATCTGGAGCCTCAATGGATCCAATTTAATTGCAGACACCAGTGGCTTATGAAATCTAGCCCAATCATTTTGACTTCCACACTTTCTGGCCTTCCCAACTTTTCACCACCTAGTCTGGGGTACACAGAAAGAGCCTCCTTGAAGATTGTAGTATTTTTGAACCACAATCAGCAACTTGTGCCAGCTAATCTTTATCACACTAGATCAGGTGAAAGGTACTACAGAATGAACTCCCCAAAGATGACTTCATTTTGGCAGCTTCACATCTGACCAAGATATGGAAGAAGATTACCTAATATGACAAAGACTAGCACAATTCTATGACTCTACATTTGGTCCTGATAAAGGCATTGGCTACTGACTGATTAAAAAACCTCTCAATTTGAATCTCTTACCTCAATCAACTCCTGTTTCTGTAATTCACAACTAATGTAGACCTACATGAGAGGATCACTGTAGATTATCAAAAATGTATCTGTAGTCCTTTAAGAGTTATCAGTACACAAAGAGATATCTTCTTTATCCAGAAATAGACCAAGTGTTTGAAAAAGGCTTCCCTCCCATGTAAGTATAGATAGGATTGCTGTCTTCAGAGAGAGGGAAGTGACATCACAATATTAAATATAACCGGATACAAATGAAGGGTTTCTGGGACATTATCAAATTTTATACACAGATTGCTGTATAATTTTATATATTGTTACAACTTTCCTGCCAATTCTCTTTAGCAAAACAGAAAGTAACCAGGAACTGTACAGTATTTTTGTTTGTTTTCTGACATGCAGGTCAAAAGTTGATCAGAGACCAGAATGGGCTCTCTCAGCAACCTTGAGATTGAAAGGGAGTCATTTTAGAGCTAATCTGAATAATCTATTGTTGCTAATGGCTGTGTGAAACTGTATTGTGTTGCTTGCTTGTCTGTCATCCTGCTTGACCACACCCATCTCCCTTTGACCACCTGAATTTGGTGTATAAAAACCATGCCTGTAAATTTCACTCTTTGTCTGAAGAAGTGGATTTGATCCACGAAAGCTAACAATAAAAATAAAGCAGTTAGTCTTTAAAGTGCTACAGTGTTTTTTATTTTATTTTTATTTTGTTTATTTTGTTTTGTTTTCTGATATGCCTGAACCACAGACTAACACGGCTACTATTTTTAAAAAAAGGATACAAATGAGTGTTTTCAAGTAGAGATAGGATTCATAATCAAACTGACTGCAGTGTGATTGTCGGCCTTCATTTTTTCCCCTTCATAAATACCCCACAATACCACTTGAGCCAGGCCAACATATTTTTTTGCAAAGCAGCAAAAATAGAACACCTACAGATTTAAATCAAAGTACACAGAAACTGAAGGGACCATGGTGGCTTAGTGGCTAAAATGCTTAGCTTGATGACTGGAAGGACAGCAGTTTGAGACCCGAGTGCTGCATGATGGAGTGAGTTCCTGTTGTCTGCGCCAGCCCCTGCCAACCTAGCAGTTTGAAAGCAAGAAATTGCAAGTCAATAAATAGGTACCACTTTGGTGGGAAGGTAACAGTGCTCCATGCAGTCTAGTCATGACTGCCACATGACCACAGAAACATCTGCAGATGCAGACAGCACAAACTCTTTGGCTGCAAACTGAAATGAGCACCGCCCCCTAGAGTTGGACATGCCTGGCTAAGCAAGCTAAGCAAGGGAGACCTTTACACAGAAGCCAAAGGCAGCCAAGTTTATTTTGACAAAGACAGGAGGAAGAAAAAACCCTCTCCTTACGTCTAGTCTAGATGAAGCCTAAAGGTTATCCCATTACTGACCCACAGCTGTCCTTCCAACAATGTGCCTGATTTGCTGTCGGGAGGCGTCTTCCTCATTCTGCCTAAAGGTAGGGCCAGCCCTTCAATAGAAGCCTTCGGTACCACCATCGGGTCATCCAGCTCTAGGGTCACCAAACGTGGCTCTCCAGATGTTCTTGGACTTCAATTACCAGAAGCCCAAGTCAGCATTTCTGCTGATCATGGCTTCTGGGAATTGAAGTCCAAGGACATCTGAAGAGCCAAATTTGCTGACCCCTGATCCAGCTGAATAGCCACCATTACTACTACTGTACTACTAACACCAGCGCTTGTGAGGGAAGGCATCGTAGCTACGCGCAGTGTCCATCAATGAGTCCGGTGCAAAACACACACCAAACCTTGCAATCCTGGGACACTGAAGGTGAATCCACGCATGCAGAACTGGAGTTAGGGGGGGGGGGGAGCGGGTGAATGGGTGCAAGGTGGAACAAGTCACGCATCTTCTCCTTCCCGACGTGCAAGGAGCAGAAGCCGGGTTTTACATGACTACTGCCAACTTGAGATGCGCCGAAGGGAAAGGGGTCCTTCTTGCAGGATAAATGCACCGTTCCCCATACACTACGAAGACCCACCGCCCCGATCCCAAGCACACCTTGGTTTGGGAATACAGTACATGAGAATGCAGCCCGCGGGGGGGACACGTTGGCACGATCCAGTTTTTCCCCTTTCTATTTACAACACGCGTTCCAATTCATCAGAAGAACGAATGAGCACTGCAGTGAGCAACGCGTTGGCAGCCATGCAGCGGAGGCAGTCAGAAAAATAAGACTTATGATGGTGGCGATGACAACAATAATAGTAAAGGTAAAGGTTTCCCTTGCTCGAAAGCCAGTCGTATCCGACTCTAGGGGTCAGTGCTCATCTCTGTTTCTAAGCCGAATAATACGACCATAATAAAGGGTGACAGGAAAGGGAAAGGGGTACATGCCAAGAATATGAGGAATTGAGGCTTGGCCGGAATCAAGCCCTTCTTTCACTAACAATTGGAATAGAGGTTGCAGTTCCAAATCCTCTACCTGGAAATAAAAGTCTTTTGGAGTTAATTCAAAGCAAACACACTCAAGTTTTGGGGCTGCGCGGGGCAAATCCACGCATGCTTTCCTTGGGAGTCAAAAAAAAATCTGGAAAGGCTTCCTTTCGAGTAACCCAATATGTTGGGTTTTATGTTGGGTTGCCCAACATAAAACCAACCTGCAAGTACTGAATGCGGACAGATGATGGGGGGAAAATGTAATGGGGAGACTACCCAAACCCGCCCCCGTCGCTTATGTTTAAACTGGAGGAAGGACAGACTGTACTGTATTCCCAGTTCCCCTTTACTGGCTGCCTTGCAAGAGGGAATAAGGAAGATATATATATATATATATTTACCTTTTTGCTTTCGTTGGCTGAAGAAGATCCACGAGATCCCGCGGTCAGAGAGGAAGATCGCCCCTGCCCGACGTGATCCTGTTGTGGGGACATCGCTTCCATGAAGCACCCCTGTGTTAAACCCGCTGGTTAAGCAGTCCGAAATAAACCGGGGATCATTACAGGCGGATGCCCTGAACAGATTTCATGGAGAATTAATTAATTAATCAGAATTAATTAATCAGCATTCGTGCACGCGCATTCGTAGCAATAGCCGTCGCGCTGCATCTCCACCGCACAAGTTAGACGACCGCGGAGGCGCTGCAAAAAAAAGGCAATTTCGAGTTGCGGCAGGCGAGACCCAGCAGCACGCCTGGCCACGCCCCCCCAGGCTATCTAGGCAATGTTTCAGCCCGGAGGCCCCGCCCACAGATGACAGAACCCTGAAATGGCCACGCCCCCGTCCATGCGGAGCTGAGCTTGCCTTCGTGTGGCTCCGCCCCTCTTTTGACTTCACACCGCTGGCCGCGCCTGCGAAGCTGCGGAATTCTCTGGTTCTTGGGAGGCAAGCCATGAGAAACCTGGGGAGCATAGTGAAAAGTAGAGACATCACATTGCAAGCAAAGATTCGCATAGTCAAAGCAATGGTATTCCCTGTGGCAATGTATGGTTGTGAGAGCTGGACCATTAGGAAAGCTGAGCGCAGAAGAATAGACGCCTTTGAGATGTGGTGTTGGAGGAGAGTTTTGAGAGTCCCCTAGACAGCGAGAAGAACAAATAGGTCACTCTTAGAAGAAATCAACCCTGACTGCTCCTTAGAAGGTCAAATTGTAAAGATGAAGCTAAAGTACTTTGGACATCAAATGAGAAGAGAAGAGTCACTTGAGAAGGTCTTGATGCTTGGAAAGGCTGAAGGCAAAAGAAGAAGGGGGTGGCGAAAAATGAGATGGCTAGATGGTATTGTGGACGCAATGGGCACAGAGCTGAGCGAGTTGAGGGGGATGGTGGAGGACAGAAGTGCCTGGCGCACATGGGGTCGCAGAGGGTCGGAATCGACTGCACAACGGGAGCACAACGGAATTAAAACTACAGGGAAGGGGGAAAGAGGGAGACGTGATTGGTTCTCTAGAGAACCAATCACATATCTCTCTTTCCCCCTCCCTGTAGTTTAAATACAGGGAGGGAAAGAGACAAGGAGTCTCTGCGACTGCAGTAGGGTCGGGGGGAAAGGCGCTTTCCCCGACCCTACTGCAGTCGCAGAGACCGCTGCGCGTGGGGGGGTGGCTTTAAAGGCAGGGAGGTCTCTTTGTTTCCCTGCCTGCCTTTAAAGCGGTTTGTCCCTGAAGTCAGGGGTTTTTTTAGCATTGTTCGATGCATGCATCAGACAACGCTAAAATCGGATAACGTCATGACTTGTGGAACCAAGTCATAACGTTATCCAGGGTATTACTGTATAGGCAGTGAAGACTGTCCTGAGACTATAATGCAGTGGCCTTTCATCTGCCTTCCAGATCACAGCATGACACCCGTGCCACTGATCCAGTTCAGTTTTCTGGTCCTGAGCCATTTTGGCATACAAAGTCCTCCTCAGCCCCAGGCCAGAATGAAGCTGTTGCCCTCCATCAAGATGGATTCAAGTGGGATATACTCCACTTGGGGACCATTACCCTTCCCTGTGGACCTCAGCACCCAAGGACATTAGTTCTCAGGGTTGTCTAGTTTGTTACCCACCACCTGACACTTGGCATTGAGTCACTGGCAGTATGGTCTACTCTATTACCATAGCACAGGGGTGCCAAAACTTTCCGGGCTGTAGTCCAGTCATGTGGTTGAGTCACGTGGTTCCTCCCACTTGGAAACAGAAGTAAAACATGCATGGGCAGATGCTAACACACCCATGCATGTGCAGAACGCTGCTGTAAATTAATCACAGCTGATGTAAACATGTTTATGACAGCCGCGGGTCATTTACGGCAGCATTCTGCGCATGTGTGGATGCGTTTGGCACCTGTATATGCATGTTTTACTTCTGCTTCTGGGAGCGACGAAGGCATCAGGGGATGGATGAACTGGCTTTGGGGGTTGGATCTGGCCCATAGGCCATAATTTGGGCACCCCTGCCATAGCAGAATAACCTGGCCAAACCTTCCCTTTTTTTTAACTAGAGAAAACGTGTTAAGGATGGGAAAACAGAATTGGTCCAAAATGTGCAAGAAATCCTCTGTCTAGAGCAGGCATGCCCAAACTACGGCCCGCGGGCCGGATCCGGCCCGCCAGGCCATTTCATCCGGCCCCCGACATGGTATAAGAACTCTTATAATTTTATTTTATTTTTTTTAAAAAAATTTTTGGGCGAACTTTTTTTTGGGGCGAAGGGATCACAAGTCAGTGAAAGAGTGATTTGCCTAGTTCCTTCCTCCTCCTGCTTAGTACTAGGAGTTCAGCCGGATCTACTTTAGAATGGCTGAATCAATACGCGAGAGTGGAGAGAGGGACTTCAGTCGGAGCTAAAAGTAAGTCGTTTGGGCATGCCTGATTTAAAGCAATTAAAAAAGAAAGCCAGGAGCAGGGGGGAGGGGGAGGGAAGCGAGGTTTAGAGTTCTTCAAATCTCTTTGTCAGGCTGCTTATATTGCAAACTTAAGATATCAGAAGAGAAGCAAAAAAAGTTCACAACTTATCAGGTGCCACAATGCATAATGCATCCACCCATCCATTGGCTGGGCAAAAGAAGTTTGTTTTGCAGCCCTTTGTAGGAGGTTTGAATAAGACCCCCGGGATGTTCCCTTACTGTCAGAAGCAACAAATGTTGCTTTTCAGCTCGCTTGTGCAAAGAAGTTTGCTCTGCAACCTTTTGCAATTGCAAAGGTTTAAATAACCCGGGATTTTTCATCAGTTGCAAAAAGAGACGTTACTTTACCTTTAGGCTTGCCCCGTCATTGTGTGCCTGTGGAGTTGATGTGCTCTTACAAATTCAACCCACGAACCTTTGCTCTTCTGCCTGATGTGGTGGATTTGATCTCAAATCCACCTCAAATTTAAATACTGTACAGCTCAAATTTAAATACAGGAGTTAGTCTACAAAAGCTCAAATTTAAATACAGGAGTTAGTCTACAAAAGGCCCTGGAGAATGCATTAAATTTGGTAAAGGTTTCTCTTGCTCGAAAGCCAGTCGTATCTGACTCTAGGGGTCAGTGCTCATCTGTTTCAAATCCAAAGAGCTAGTGCTGTCTGCTTCTGCAGACGTTTCCATGGTCATGTGGCAGGCATGACTAGACACTGCAGCCCACAGAACACTTGTTACTTTCCCACTGAACTGGTCCCTATTTATCTACTTGCAATTTCTTGGTTTTGAACTGCTAGGTTGGCAGGAGCTGGGACAGAGACGGGAGCTCATTCCGTCCTGCAGTACTCGGGAATCGAACTGCTGACCTTCCGCCTCCCAGTCAGCGTCTTAGTGACTTGAGCCACTGCAGTCCCATATGTATATATGCAGTACTGTAAAGCTATTTAGATACACTGTATGTCTATAGTGGCTGCACTCTACTCTGGCAGCAGAGGTAGCTCCAGTTGATGGGGCAAACTGTCCCCAGCTAATCAGTGGCATCTCCGCTGCCGGCATGAGATTTCCCATTGATCAGCTGACTGGCGGTATAGAGATGTCCCAGGTAAGCCGATTGGCAGTCACGATGGCATCAGAGATGCTGTGGACCAAATGGTTATGTTCTCCTTCATCAGCTGGAAATCTGTCTGCACTACCAGGGCAGATCAAAGCCACTGATCAGTGAAAACAGACTCCAGCTGATCAAGGGAGACCATTCCTAGCTATCTCAGAAAACAAAACAAAACAAATAAAATACACAGTAGCACTTTAAAGACTAACTGCTATTCCTAGCTAATCACCCACCAGTAATTCTTTTTTAAAAAATGTTTATTTGAAGAGTCCTAGTGCTATGACACTTTGAATAAATATTTTTTGAAAAAACAATGCACTATAGCAGTAGAGGGGCTCCCACTGATTGGTAGTAACTGGTGTCAGCTGATCTGCAGCTGTAGAGAGATGCAGCAGATCTGTTAATGCTGCCTCTGCCAATCAGCTGTAATCTATGTCACCTCCTGCTGCAAGTTTATCTGGGCTTTCCCAGGTAAACATTAACAGGAGTGGGCACAAAGTCTAAACCAGTGATGGCAAACCTTGGTAGTTCAGGTGTTATGGACCTTCAATTCTCAGATGTCCTGATAACCAGAAGTGCTGATTTAGGCTTCTGGTAATTGAAGTCCAAGAACACCTGGAGTGCCAAGGTTCACCATCACTGGTCTGAAGTGATTTATTTTACACTGATTCAAGTATTGGTATAAGTTGGAAGTCAAAATTGATTTACAGTATTATGGCTGTGCATTGTGTAATTCCTGATTTTAAATTGATTGGGAGACCCAATGCGCGCTAATTTTGAAGTTCCCCCACCCTCTGAGGCTGCAGCAAGCCAGGCAGGACATGATGTCAGGAAGCAGATCTTTTCTAAGGCTAATGACTTTTCATTGCTAATTAAATTCCAAAGTTTCAGGTAGGTGGGGTTTTAATTGGCAATAAAAAGTCATTAGCCTTAGAAAAGATCTGCTTCCTGACATGATGTCAGGAAGCAGATCTTTTCTAAGGCTAATGACTTTTCATTGCTAATTAAAATCCAAAGTTCCAGGTACGTGGGGTTTTAATTAGCAATGAAAAGTCACTAGCCTTATAAAAGATCTGCTTCCTGACATCATGTCAGGAAGCAGATCTTTTCTAAGGCTAATGACTTTTCATTGCTAATTAAAATCCAAAGTTTCAGGTAGGTGGGGTTTTAATTAGCAATGAAAAGTCACTAGCCTTAGAAAAGATCTGCTTCCTGACATGATGTCAGGAAGCAGATCTTTTCTAAGGCTAATGACTTTTCATTGCTAATTAAAATCCCACCTACCTGAAGCTTTGGAACACAACAACAGCTCCTTGGATGCCACAATGACCAAGCTGGATGTGAGTTTCTAGGATCTGTCATATTTTTTTAAAAGGACACTTTTAAAGGACACCGCGAAGGCGGCAAAGGAGGAGCCGGCGAAAGAGGAGCCGGCGGCAAAAGCGTTAGTGGTGGTGGCGGCGGCGGCAAGGCTGGGTGGATTGATGTACCATGGAGAGATAGTTCGGCCCTCGGAGCATCTGATAAAATGTTATCCGGCCCCCGGGCCGAAAAGTTTGGGCACCCTTGGTCTAGAGGCTACCTGAACAAAAAGGGAAAGCAAAAAACAAAGCAATCACACTTATATACCTCCATGCAACTCTTAGTGCACTCTCTGAGCAGTTCGCAAGTTAATTAGTATTTTGCCCTCTATATGCTGGGTACTCATTTTACCAACCTCGGAAGAATGGGGGGCTGAGCCAACCTTGACCCCTCGTCAGGACTGAATTCACCTTTTGTACAGCAGTTTAACCATTGCACCCCCAGGTACAAAATTGGATCACTAATAGATCAATGAAGATGGATGGTGGTGGAAACAGCCACTACAATGCCTGGAAGAGCAGGGCAGCTAATTTGAGATGTCTTATGTTACCATAAAGGATTAGGCTTTTGCCTGCAATCTTTACCCACTGTTAATTTAACTGCAGTGTGAAGTTTTCAATGGCATAGTGGCCAAGTTTGAAGATTAGTTACCAAAACAATTTTAATAGTGCAAATAGCTGTGTTGAGCTCAACCAAACAGTTTGAACAATTTTCCATTTTAACCAAGTGCTGGTCTTTTGTAAAGTTACACTGTCTCAATTTACTTATTCAGGACCAAAATACTTTTTATTTCAAAAGAGTTATGAATCCTCATGGTGCAGTGGATAGACTGTAGTAAAAGGTAAAGGTAAAAGTTTCCCCTGCTGGAAAGCCAGTCGTATCTGACTCTAGGGTTCAGTGCTCATCTCTGTTTTAAAGCCGAAGAGCCAGCGCTCTCTGCTTCTGCAGAAATTTCCTTGGTCATGTGGCAGGCATGACTAGACACTGGAGCACATGGAAAGCTGTTTACCTTTCCACCAAAGTGGTCCCTATTTATCTACTTGCAATTTCTTGCTTTCGAACTGCTAGATGGGCAGGAGCTGGGACATAGACGGGAGCTCATTCCATCCTGTAGTATTCAGGAATCGAACTGTAGTACTGCAACCAAATCTGCTCACATTGTGAGTTCAGTATTGTTAGGATCAAGGTTGACTTGGCCTTCCATCCTTCTGAGGTTGGTAACATGGGGCAAAAATGTGGATAGCATTATGACCCACCCAGAGAGTGCTCAAACTGATATATAAGTGTAATTGTTATTGCTATAAAAATACCACCTCTTCCACTTCAATTGTAAGACTATCAAATTCAGAGAAGGAGAAGAAAGCTGTCCCTGATAATAAAAATAATCGGTGCATTGATACTGCAGACCACACCACTGGATGTCTCTGATATCTCAACAGTTAATTAATGTTGTCAGTAAATGAGTGCTTTAATGCTGTCTTTCCTGTCTTGACTTTCTCTAAATGAGTTTGGCTACAATTCCTAGTCTCCTCGCCTGAGACCGAACTAGCTGCAGATGATGGTGTATGTACTCCAAGTCATTTGGAGGAGAGAAAAGAAGACCAACTGTGAGATGGGATGCCTCAATAAAGGCTACCTAATTGTTGAATTTGCAAGAGCTGAGGAGGCAGTTGATACCAGGACCTTTTAGAGATGACATTCATCGTAAGTAGGAAGTGATTTGACAGTACATAACAACAAGAAGTCAGCAAGGCTGTAGTTGATGAACTTGTTCATCTTTCAGTGGAATTTATTTCTTCCTGTGAAGAAAGAAGAAATATCAGGAACTGAAAACAAGCATATCTGTAGTAAAGATTTTGTCAACAAGCACATTCAGCAAATCAAAGAAGGTGTTTTACCAGAAAAGTTAGCAAAAGAGCCAACACTGTCTGTGTCTGCAGATATTTCCATGGGCATGTAGTAGGTGGTCTTCCTTAGAGGTTTTTAAACAGAGGTTGGATGGTCATCTGTTGAGGATGCTATAGGTGAAAGTTTCCTACATCAGCAGAATCTGGACTTAATGTACCTTGGGACTTCTTCCAGTTTTATCATGCTGGGGCTGATTTGCATCATCAGGATTGGTGTTGTGTTATCACATTAATGATGTTTTATTATCACTTGTTCATGCACTGAAAAAGTACAGAAAGAAGGAATATTCATTACATTCCTTGAAACTCTGATTCTGTTCGGGTAGAGGGTGGAATAAAGATGACCCTTTGAAATAAGAAACATCTGCAGCTCTGTGTGGGAGATTGGAAAGAGGAATGTAACCAAAAACCTTGACTTGATTTCATGTCTGGCAGAATGTCTCACCCTACTTATACGTAGGCTAAGAATACATTTGACGGAAGGTTAGAGCTTATTTTCAATAAATTTCTAGCATTTGGGATAGAATTCCCACTTTTAGAAACCATGTAGCTATACAAAAGCAAATAATCATACAGAATACAGTATAGTGTTTTACCCCTGCCCCCTTCTGATATCCTGTTTCATCACTATCCTACAGTTAAAGGTCTCCCTTGCTCCAAAGCTAGTCATGTCCAACTCTAGGGGGCAGTGCTCATCTGTTTCCGACCAAAGAGCAAGTACTTTCTGTGGTCATGTGGAAGGCATGATTAGACACTGGAGTGCACGGAACACTGTTTACCTTCCCACCGAAGTGGTGCCTGTTTATCTACTTGCAATTTCTTGCTTTCAAACTGCTAGGTTGGCAGGAGCTGGGACAGAGACAGAAGCTCACTCTTTTGTGCAGTACTTGGGTCTCGAACTGCTGACCTGCCGACCTTCCAGTCATAAAATTCAGCATCTTAACCACTTTGGTTTAATTCTCCAAGTGGAGACTGGAGCCCTGAATCAGAAGATGATTGAGACCTGAAAGTGTAGCAATCAGGGAATTAGAAAAAAAATCATCAAGTGTAAGAAAGTTTCACTGGCGACCAAGACCAAGATAATTCATGTTATTTATTCCTGATCACAATGTATACAGGTTTGAAAGCTGGAAAGTAAAGAAAGCAAACAGGAAAAATTGATTTACTGTATTTGAAATATGGTGCTGGAAGAAAACTTTGTGAATATTGCAGACTTTCAGAAAGACAGAAAATTTAAAAATGGCAAAAATGATAAATTTGAGAAATTTTACTCCTTCCTTCCAAGGATAGGGGATATTCTTCATCCATTTCATTTAAACAATACTTTCCACAGCCCTGTCCTTTTGGGTTTATTGGTTGAGGCTGATTGGATCCATAGACATGGAGTAATGAATCCAAATGCCCACAGTTTTCTATTTGTGCTTTTTAGAAACAATTGAACTGGGAGAAATTCCACAATCCATACTTTTTTCATCACCGTCGCCATCGATAATGATAATGATCAGTGGTGGGCAGTAACAGGTTCGCGCTCACACAACGTTGGGCAGGGGGGTGACAAAATTGGGTGGCCTTTGGGCAGGGATGGCAAAATTGGGTAGCCGTCAGGCGGGGGGGGGGGAAATTAGGTGACCACGCCCACCTCCCTGCCCAGACACAGCTACCATTTAAAAAGTTTTATTATGTGCAAGCATATCAGAGAATAAATAAAACAAAAAGACAAAAACGTTGTGGCACCTTAAAGACTAACTGCTGTATTTAAATGTGAGTTTTTGTGGATCAAGTCCACTGGCTCTTCGGCTATAAACAGAGATGAGCACTGAACCCTAGAGTTGGTAACAACTGGCTTTCGAGCAAGGGCAACTTTTACCTTATAACAGAGGATCCCTGATTGGTATTCAAATTTGACGTCAGGTTTTGCCCCTGAAAATGGTTCAAGGTCTCCCTTGCTAAAAAGCCAGTCATATCTGACTCCATTTACAGCCAAAGAGCCAGTGCTCCCTGTGTTTGCAGATGTATACATAACCATATGGCAGGCATGACTAGATCGCCCATGATGTATGCTCTGGCCATGACATGGGATCCACCCACTATAATGATAATGATAAATTTGCCATCAAACAAATTCTGCCTTATGAAGTTCCTTTCCAGGGTTTTCCAGATAGAGACTACATAGAAGTCGTTTACCATTCCCTTCATCTGAGAGTACTTTTTTTTACAACAACCAAAAAAGTCACAAATAAAATTCCAAGCTTGCAAGTTCTCCAAAACTCTTCAACAGTTGTAGCAGAGAAAGTAAAGAGTGGGGTAGGGTGGTGAGGATGACCTGAAAATATTAAGGCAAATAGTTCAGTCATAGGGTCTGCACTTCAACTCTTGAAATAGAAATTGAAAACAGAATCGGTTTACAACCAGGTATGGGGTTACATTTAGCAGTGCATCCTACAACAAATGCACGGTGGCTGATGGCTACTCATAGTTGGAAACATAAAGGTAGATTGCAGTGGATCAAGTGATTAAGACACTGAACTCACTGACTGGAAGGTCGAAGTTTGATTCCTGGGTACTGCATGACAGAGTGAGCTCCTATCTCTGTCCCAGCTCTGGCCAACCTAGCAGTTCGAAAGCAAGAAATTACAAGGAGATAAATAGGCACCACTTTGGTCGGAAGGTAAACAGCATTCCATGTTGAGGCATGCCTGCCACATGTCCATGAATATGCCTGCAAATGCAGACAGCACTGACTTTTGGCTGTAAACAGAGATGAGCACTGAACGCTAGAGTTGGATACAACTGACTTTCTAGCAAGGGCGACCTTTACCTTTACTAAGCAAAATTTATTTCTTGCCTTGGGCAAAACACACAAGCTGCCAGGTATGCAGAAAGCAATGGTAGAAAACAGGGGTGGATGGACAGAAGGACAAACTATTGGCAGGCAAGCAAAGCAATAGGCAAAAACAAAACAAAACAACCCTTCACATCCATGGTATCCAAGGAGTCTGATTGGGTTGGTGGATTAATCTTCTATGCTGTCAAAGTGATGGTAAACTGCTGACTCATTTTGGGAGTACTGCGAACCCATTCTGGGGTTTATCTTGCACTTTACCAGCGCTATTGAAGTTGCCAGATTGTATTGTAGTTGTCCTGCTCTCAATGCTGATTGTCAGGCAATGGTTAACTAATCTGACTACCCTGAGGACTAATTGCCTTGGGTGGCGAAGTCCACAGGGAAGGGTGATGGTCCCAGGTGGATTAAATCCCACTTGTATCCATCTTGATGGAGATTCATTAGTACTGGCCTGGAGCTGATGGGGACTTTTTGTGTGTTAAAAGGGCTCAGTACCAGAAAGTGACTTGTGGAGCTAGATCAGTGGTATGGGTGTCACGGCAAATGGAAGACTACTGCATTATATTGTTCTTCATGATGGATCGCCAATATTCAGAATCAGTTACAACACTTAAATAATAAGGAAAAGTTTTTATTCTCCCAAACAGGTGGTAATGTGCAAGCTAAAACTCGGAGTGGCTTCAAACAGCCTCTTGGAACTGTTATTTTGAAAGCATTACTCTAGATGCTAATAAGATTAAAGATGTAGAATAGGAAGTATGGAATCTTCTTCTTTGTCTGCTGGGCAAAAAAGAGGCTCATTTTTGCTGCTCCCTGAGACCTTCTCATGCAATAAAAATTAAAACTGGCAGTTTTACTGTACAGTGTAGAATCCTGGTCATTACATACCAGGAAAAGATTAAAATAAGTAAAATGCAGAAAGTTAAAATATGTTGATCAGTTTGGTGAGAAATGAAAAATACAGATTTTTTTTTTTACATATGATCGTTCACGGTAAAATACATGCAGGAAGAAGAACCTCTTGGCTTAAAAAACCCCTCGAGACATGTTTGAATTAACATTGCATCATTGTTTAGAGCTTCTTCCAAGTCAAAATAGCTGTGACAGCATCCAGTCTTCTATAGAAAAAGCTGTTTCCTTGCTGGCCCTGAGGCCTGCCTCTTAGTGCATAGCAGGTAGGAGAAATTGTACTTCCTGCACATTTGTAAAAGAGTTTGTGTTCAGTTTACACTTTTCCTCTGCCATATGGGCTGCAGCTACACTTGCCAAGAAGGGCCAAAGTTGCTTGACACTGACTTTGGTCATTACTCGTGATGCAAATTGGCACCATTTTTTTCACTACAGCAGCTGCTAAGGGCAAGAGAGTAAGGGTTTGTCATGTGGCAAAAATGAAGCCACTGGAGCTTCTCTGAAGTCAGCGATGGCCAACCTTGGCACTCCAGATGTTCTTAGAATTCAATTACCAGAAGTCCAAGTCAGCACTCCTGTTGATCAGGGCTTCTGGGAATTGAAGTCCAAGAACACCTGGAGTGCCAAGGTTGGTCATCACTGTCCTAAGGCAAAAACAGCATAGATGCCTAGTCAGTTGCTAAAGCAAGTTTCCCAGCCACCTTAACACTTGCTGGCAGTCTGGCATGTCTGTTTTTGGCAGGTGGGCCATTACTTTCTTCCCAGATGCCAAATGGGAAAGCCTGTCCCATTCCTGGTGCTGTTAGAACTTGTGGGAAGTCTCCCAGCACTGGCCATTCTCTGGGCAAGAGACTGTTCCATGTCCTCCTTTATGCAATGGTTTGTATTAAACTAGGGCATGTAAAACAGGCACTTTCATGTTTGCTTCTAATCGTCATTGTTGGCTGCTACTCGTATCCGAGTATACATTCTCCAATCCCCAGAAATCATTTTCCAAACAGGAAAAGTTCCATTGGTGTGAATTTGTTTAAGGTAGATCCCAGCTTACCATGAAGTGACTCACATACTGTGATCATGGAGCCATCTCCTGCAGCATGTATGAAATGAGACATGCAGGATTTAACACCGGGACTGCAATGGACTGCTGCAGCCTTAAGGATATGGACAAGGTGTACCTTCACAGCCAGTCCATCTGTCTCCATGACCATTGTGAATCCGAATAGTGAAGTGGTTCCTTCTCCACTCATTTTGCCTTTGGGCCCAATGTGATAGTTTCCAGTGGCACTTCCTCCACTAAGGGGGACCATCACCCCACCTAAAGGGGCTCATCTGCCTGTAGCCATTGGCCATTTGAGGGAGTCAGGTTATTTACCAATGCCCAAAACTCAGTGTTGGTTGCTGGCTGTACGGTCTACTCCATTACTGTAGTGGGATGTCTGGCCAAACAACCTTTGCTTCTAATAAACTTGCACTAAAAATCCTTACTGCAGGTTCCTGCCTTATGCTTTGTCCTCATGTTTCCAGATTCTTGATATTTATTTGTTCATTTAGTCCATTTTATTTCTATACTGCTCATCTGGCAACCAACACTACTCACATTGTTAGATATGCCCCACCGACTCCCCCCCCATTCCGTCGAAGTAAAATTAAACAACCAAGCACTCAACAGATAAATAAACAACCAACAGCAAGCACACAACCAAGATACCCTCCTATCTGCCAATACTGGTAGATGTCAATCCTTCCACTTGAAAAGAAAGATGATCTGATTGTCTTTACTTAGAAAACATTGCAAGGGTATACTTTTCTGATAGGATGCCCTGCCTAGGAAGAAGAGAAATATTGGGGCTTGGCAGTCCAGAAGCAGTTCAGCTAGAGATATCTTACTGTAGGTAACCACATGAAGAAGAGGACTGGTGTGATGTTAAATTTGGAAACGATAAATCATGAGAAGTCTTCCTAGCCACCATTCCATAAATAAAGTCCAAAAATGCAGGCAGCCGGTTAGGAAAGTAAGAATGAAATGAGAAACTGATCTTTGGTAAAGCTGATGACTCTTAATTGCCCATTCAAGACTAAACCACCATTTACTTTCAATGTTTACTTTGCATTATAACAGGGAGAGTTTGCGACAATAGACTGTTCTTGAGAAAATCCATTTCTTACCCAGCTGCTATGAGAATTAATGCTAAACTCAGAGGAACAGGGAAGTGGTAGGTTCCCTGCTGCTCAGCCCCATGACTTTGATCCTGACATCCCTGCTTCCATTATCTTTAAGGGTTGAGTGGGAAAGAATTTCAGCAGGTAGAGCTTGCATGACAAGGTATATTTACTAAACATGTTTGTGCAGTGGAGTTACAGGAGCCATGTTCCTATCTTTATGTGGTCACCTTCATCTATCCTTTCTGATGCTGTTTCAGCTGGGAGATAGCAGTGGCAGAAACTTCTCTGTAAACAAAGAAGTCCTGATTTCACAAGAATATTCAGAAAGACATCTGAGTTTAGCAGGACTTAAGCCTCAACCAGCTTGCATACGTGTGGATTCTTAGCCTCAAAAATCTAATAGATTGTCCCAGCAATCCTAAAGATATGAGATCCAGTATGGTTAACTGTTTAGAACATAATAGATGGGTTGTTGATTGTTATATTGGCTATTGAAACTACAGTGGCTTGTGTGTTTTTAGTTAATATTTGTGATCTCCCCACTTCATGAATTTAGTAAGAAAAGAAGGCTCTCATGAAATGAGAATATCAAAACATCAGTTTGAAGGTCACCCTTGCTCAAAAGCTAATCATATCTGACTCTAGGGTTCAGTGCTCATTTCTGATAATAGCCAAAGAGCTAGTGCTGTCTGCATTTGCAGACATTTCCATGGACATGTGGCAGACATGACTAGAAACCCGAGTGCATGGAACACTGTTTACCTTCCCACCAAAGTGGTACCTATTTATCTACTTGCAATTTCTTGCTTTTGAACTGCTAGGTTGGCAGGAGCTGGGACAGAGACAGAAGCTCACTCTGTCATGCAGCACTTGGGTTTTAAACTGCTGACCTGCCAACCTTCCAGCTGTCAAGTTCAGCATCTTAACCACTAAGCCACTGCAGTCTAGTGGTGGGCTGCAAAAAATTTTACTACCACACTTTAGGCGTGGTATGGTGGGTGTGGCCAGGGGAAAGCCCTTTGTTGCACCTGAATTAGGACTACTTTATTTCAAAACTTGGCTGGGCGGGCCCAGCCAGAATTTCTGCTACTGGTTCTGGTGAACTGGTGCGAACCTGCTGATGCCCACCACTGCAACAGTCCCTTACCAATTTGACAGCAGCATTTAAACATGCATATATCAGATAATTGCCAGTCAGTTGCTAGACTAATTTTATGAATAACCGGATCATGTTCCATTTATAAACCAACTGGTGCTAGTTAAACACTGAGTATTGCCTCCACCAACTCAGTTGCACCAATGCTTTTCAGTCTTGGTGATTTACAGCTAAATTTGCTTCTTTATATCCTTTGAGATTGTTAAAATTGAGGACCTGCTGTTAGTCCTTTCTTTCAATTCTCCCCAAAATGTCTTACATATTGCTTGTGTTCTTGCACAAACATGTGTTGGGTCTATGCTGTCGACAGGCTTAGAAGCACAATATGTTCTAAAGCTTCTAGGGAGGACAGTTCACAAGCTGCTCTTTCCTCTGAATCACTTCTTGTAGTCACAGAACGTCAGCACACAACATTCTGTTTGCAATTGGGGTAGGCAGGGGAAAGGATTGGCCAACAAGCCATGAAAAGTGTTTGTCACTGTAAGAGGCCACATTAGGCTAAACTTCCCTGTGTCTTCCTAAGATTGTGGAATTTTCCAGTGTTCACTGGTTTCCTTCAATAAAATATCTCTAGTGCTGGAAATAAGAAAAAAATTGTACAATGGTCTCATGAAAAAGAAGAGAGGACCTCTGTAGATTATCTTCTTTGCTTCCTCTTTTTCCCTATCAGGTGTCGATCAAGACAGTTACAGTACTAGCAATAGCAATCACACTTATATGTCTTCCCATAGCACTTACTGCACTCTCTGGGTGGTACAAGGTAATTAATATTTTCCCTCCAACATGTTGAGTACTCGCCTTGGAAGGTTGAGTCAATCTTGATCCCCATCAAGATAGAAGGAACAACATTTGGTTGCAGTACAGCAGTTTAACCACTGCGCCACCAGGGAAAATTATGAGCAAGTAGATCAGCTTTCACTGATCTAGCACCCTACAGATCATTTGCTCTACTGTTCCATCACTCTAACCCTGGGAGTAATGGCAATTGTAATACAGTACAGTATAGCCAAAGGTTCCCCTTGTTAATGAGGAAATCTGTTGAAACCAAAGTAACTGAGGCTTTTTTTTAAACTGAGTTGCTTCTTCCAGGAGATGAAGAGCTGTCAGTGTAACTTGCTGTTCCCAGAATGAAGAGGATTTTGTTTTATTCATTTTATTTATCTGTCATGTAGCTGATAAGATGAAGAGCCACACAGCAAAAAATAAAATAAAATAAAAATTATCCAATAACTACCCTAATGCAGCACCAACGTGCAGGGATTCAAAGCCAGATTTAGAAGAGCAAAGTGTTGTAATAGGTGTTCCTGTTATTTTTGCTGTCTCCCTTTTTCTGCTTTTTAAAAATGCTAGGGGGTTTTCTCTGTGTCATTTATGGAGAAATGTGTGAACTTGGATGAGTTCTCACTTTAAAAAAACACAAAGATTTCTTCCCATCCCTATTCCTTTCTTAGCCAGTACGGCAAGAGGCGGTATTGACCCAAATTCTATCCTAAAGTATTCACTATCTGCTTCTGTCTGCAGCCACAAAAACAAATATGTAATCAGATGCACAAGGTGAAATCTCTGCTGTTCTTTGTTCTCAGGAGGAAAAGGTTAAAGAAATCTTTTGCAACTTATTTTTGTCTAAATGGGATGAGCGGCACCAGTAAGGAGAATAGTTCCTGTTGTTCTCTCTTCTATAGAGTGACAGCACTCTTCTACTGCTAATAATTATGTAGAGGAGAGAATTTCAGCAGATGCAGCCTGCATTAAAAGCTACGCCTACTGAAAATTCCTCTTCTAAGTAATTATTATAGGTACAACAATCCTGTCCTCTTTTCCATCCCATTCGTCAGTCATCTACTCCTAACCATTCTTTCTTTGATTCAAAATATAGGTAAAGATTGCCTTTGCTCAAAAGTAAGTCATATCTGATTCTAGGGTTCAGTGCTCAACTGTTTACAGCCAAAGAGCCAGCACTGTATGCGTCTGCAGAAGTTTCTGTGTACATGTGGCAGGCATGACAAAACACAAAATCCTGATTACCTTCCCACTGAAGTGGTACCTATTTATCTACTTGCAATTTCTTGCTTTTCAACTGATAGGTTGGCAGGAGCTGGGACAGAGACTAGAGCTCACTCCATTATGCAGTACTCAGGTCTCGAACTGATGATCTGCTGCCCTTCAGTCAAGTGCAGCATCTTAACCACTAAGTTACAGCAGTCCTGATTCAAAATATAGTCAGGGTAAAAATGTGTTGTTCACCAGGGCAGCTTTCAGATATTCTAAAAGACAATGCAGTGTGCAAGTAGCAAGTACTGTATTGTAACAGAATTATTGCCAAAATCACATATTGAGTGAAAGCACCTTAAATGACAAATCAACAAAATTTGAATGTAAAACCACTGCTTCATGGTTCTTTGGTTTCTTGGTTATTTTGCATTGCTCTCAGATCAGGATTTCAAAAACTCAATGGCACCTCCAAGTAGTTTTAGATTTTGCTGTAATTAGTTTATTAATGGCAACGCAAGCAAAAGTATGATTTGAGTCAATCTTCAACTGCTGCCACCTGCTGGGCTCCTAAGAGAAAGGAAGGAGAGATGTTCGGGGTGGTGGTGGGGGGGTAAAGAAGACTTCTTATACCTTTAACAGTTTTGTGAAGGAAGAAATTTCACCAGGTGTAACTTAAAAGGTGCACCTGCTGAAATTTCCTCTAGTAAGCCACTGTTAAACAGAAAGAAACTTTGTCTACTTTTTAATCTTGTCACAATCTGTTCTTCTTTCGTGTCCAGATCAAACTTTGGACTACCAAAATGAAGCCACTTTATTGGCTTTGTCGTTGGCCAAATTTATGTCCTCATCGGTATGCGTTTCTGGCAGTAAATGGCCAATGAGTAAATGAGCCAAGTTCTGTATCTCTGCACATTCACAGTGTTTGCCAACAGCCCCTCCTTGAGCATGTTGAACTTGCATTTAGGGACTCCAACCCTCAACCTATTCAGGGTCTTCCAAGTGACATAGGGAAGGTTGAGATCCTCAGCTATATCCTCCTTTAATGTTGTTCCTTGTCCAGTAAGCTCCTTCCTCCATTTTCCAATTTGATTTTGCTCTTTCATACCCTCAAGAATGTTTGTTCTTGCCATAAAGTTCTTCCTGGATCTGAGCGGGTGGACTTGAGGCACACATCCATTCAGAAGATGTTAAGAGTCATTCTCTTGCTTAGTTCTCTCAGCATCTGCTCCTACTTCTTTCCTTGTCTTAGATGTAGTGATACCAACAAGAGGATATATTTTCTCAACTGGTGTAGGTTTACTCACAATCTGTAGTAACCCAAAGAAAAAGGGCATTTCCTGGACCTTTTTAACTCTTTCCCCAAGCCATGGTTAATGTTTTAATTCTCTTTGTTCCAAGGCAGAGGTGGACAAGTTTTTTTGGGCTGGTCACGTGGTTTGCAGGGTGCTCATGTGGTTCCTCCCACCAGAAGTGGAAATAAAATGTGTCCATGCATGCACAAAATGCTGCCATAAATTCACTGCGGCTATTGTAAACTTGTTTATTACAGTCATGGGTGCACTTACAGCAGTATCTTGTGTATGCATGGGTGCATTTTATTTCCACTTCTGGGAGTAGAGAGGACAGCATGGGTTGGATGATTTCGCATTGTAGGCCGGATCTGGCCCATGACCTGTAGTTTGGCCACCCCTGGCCTAGAGTTTTGCTTCATAGGTCTTCTAGAGATTGAAGACTTTTTGTTATTCTGTTTTTTTAATCATTTAAATTCCTAGTGCTTCTGAAAAGAAGGGGTTAGTGGGTTGTGGAGGATAGGGGTGCCTGGCGTGCAGTGGTCCATGGGGGTCACAAAGGGCTGGACTCGATTATGCGACTGAACAACAACAAAAACTACTTTGCAACAATAATAAGAAGGGAAGATACTTCAGATTAGTTCCTGCATTTTCTTCAAGATTGTCAATAGAACAGCAAGGGGAGGAAATCATTCTCTTTCTCCGTTTAAACCTCGTTGTATTCTAAGGATTTCCTTATGATTTGTTTTAACCAAAGTGTTGCCTTGCCTATGTTCAAAGGAAAGAAGAGTTAAAACTAAAGTATGTTGTTTCTTCAAGCCAAAAGAGTTGACATGTCATTTGGTATGTTCCTCCTGTCCAAATGGGAACAAATACTTGGAATCATTGAACAGTTCCGCTGCTCATCTGTGAACAGTCAGGAGAAAGGCAACTTTTTTTTAAAGATTTGGGAGGTCATTGCTGAGGCAATTTACTTTTCATCAGCAATACACAGACAGTCTGAGGTGTAAACAGATGGCATGTAACACAAATCCCAGGGCTGAAAACAACCAGGTAGCAAGCCAAAGTGTAAACATAATGCAGTCCAGAGTCCAAGGCATTGGTGGGCGCCAAAAATTTTTACTACCACACTATGGGTGTGGTATGGTGGGCATGGCCAGGGGGGAAGCACTGCATTAGGACTACTTTATTTCAAAACTTGGATGGGCAGGGCCAGCCAGAATTTCTGCTACCGGTTCTGGAGAACTGGTGCGAACCTGCTGATGCCCACCACTGGTCCAAGGCCAAAATGAAGACCAAGATAGATGGAGGTACAGGAGTAGTTCAGATGGCAGAAAAATAATCCAAGCAAGCCAGAAATCAGGTGACCAAGAGAGCAGATAAAGCAGGGTGACTTCAAGGCTAGACTGAGGCAAGGACTGGGTTCAAGGATCCAGGCAAGGCACAACCACAGTCTACAGGAACATGGCAGGAAGTCTTCAGAATCAGGAGCCTAGCAACAGCAAATACAATCACCTTCATTGCTGAGGCAGCTTCTGGGTGGAAGATTGAGTTCTTATATAGCTAGTCACTGAGGTTGGGCTTAGCAGCCACAGAAGAATATGGGTTCAACCCTGCAAGCATCAAGCACCTCTGGGGAACTCATTCTGTGAGTATTAGAGCACACAGCAATCCATTTTTTAAAATTTAAATGAAGTGAAGCATTGCTTCAGTGGTGATACCCCAAATGTTAAAAAAAATCACTTCCTTTGACTATCCACAGATAGATTATCAGGGGAAGTGTTCAAATTCTGTTTAACTGAATTGGGCTTGTACACCACTTCAGTATACCAAAGGTTTACTCCAGAAGTAGCCAATTGACAGCTGGACAATACATTTTTAGCTTATTCTCAGCATTCACAATCACTGGGAATAGTCTAAAAGCATACACCCTAAAATAATAGAACCCTCCTGAAAGTAGTTAAAAAAGCAACAACCAGGGGAAGATTGGAACACTCTAGTGTACAAAACCAGTGGTAGGCATGGACCTTTTCACCCCAGTTCTGTAGAACTGGTGGTAACAATCCTGGGTGGTCTCCCAGGGGGGTAGTAACCTTCCCAGGAGACCATCCAGGGTGGTTACCTCACCAGCTGCCTGACTCTGCAACCCAAAATGGCTGCTGGTGAGTGCTCATGCGTTAAGATACCAATTGACACATGCGCACCCCAAGTACTCAGCCTGACACCCCCAGCTAGCCTGATCTTAAAGGAGGCAGCCTGCCCAGGTTGCCTGCTTTAAGATTGGGCTGGCTGGGGGTGTCAGGCACCTCCAGCCAGCCTGTACTGTATTTTTTTTAAACTTTGGCTCCGCCCACATCATTGGCTCCACCCATGGCATCATGACATTGGCTCTGCCCATGATGTCATGATGTTGGCTCTGCCCATGACGTCGGCTCTGCCCACAGTGTGGTAGTAAAAATTTGGTTGCCCGTCACTGTACAAAACATATCAATGCCATAACTTTGAGAGACCTCTGATGGCTCCAACTATATATGAATTATATGCCCTGTCTGGACATGCTCTAAGTCTGAGGTAAGACTGAACTGTCAATCTGATTGGGATGGTACCATCTTGTCCCTTGTCTCATGCAGAAATATGTATTTAGCAGTGGCTCAAGTGGCTAAGATGCTGACTGGAAGGCAGCAGGTCAGCAGTTCAATACCCGAATACTGCAGGATGGAATGAGCGCCTGTCTTTGTCCCAGCTCCTGCCATCTTAGCAGTTCAAAAGCAAGAAATTGCAAGTACTGTACTGCAGATAAATAGGGACCACTTTGGTGGGAAGGTAAACAGCGTTCTGTGCGCTCCAGTGTCTAGTCATGCCTGCCACGTGACCACAGAAAGGTCTGCAGAAGCAGATGCCGCTGGCACTTTGACTTTGAAACAGAGATGAGCACTGAGCCCTAGAGTTGGATACAACTTGCTTTTGAACAAGAGTGACCTTTTACCTGTTAACATGGACAGCTCCTCTCCACTTAAATATTTAGAAACTTAGTCTGGATTATTTAGCAATGGTTACAAAGACAGGAGCTCATTTCGGATTTGGATCCTTACTGTCATCTGTTGGTAAACAGCAGTTTGAGCATGAGCATATCATTAGCAGCTATTATAATGAGATAATAATGAGAGATGTATCTCAAAGTACATAAAACTGCTTTGTAGTTATTGTGTCATTGGAAACACAATCTGAGTTCTAGGCATCCAGAATGTTTCCTGACAAGATTATCACCTGTGATGTCTGGATGGATGGGTGTTCACTACCCTTTGGATGTTTCCCTTTCACCCTTAACATCTGAATTCTGCAATGGAGTGAAAATAGACTTCTGAATTCCTTCCCTTCTTAGTTCTTTGTGTCTGAAGAACTAAATTTAGAGAGTCCTCTTTCCTCATAATTGGGAAAACTTCAGGACAAACTACAGTTAGTACCATATAAGGCACTCATAGATTATAAACACAGAGTATAATTCCATGTATATTCACTCAGAATGAATGCTTACTCCTTAGAAAGCATCTCAGTGTATATAGCCTAGCCCCATGATGGCGAACCTTGGCATTCCAGGTGTTCTTGGACTTCAATTCCCAGAAGCCCAAGCCCCCGTGAATCCACACGAATGGTTTTACTGTGATTCATCTGGTCTGCGCTGCCCTCATCACTCCTGGAAGTGGAAGTAAAATGCATCTGTACGGGCGTGTTTTACTTCCGCTTCCAGGAGGGACGAGGGCAGTGTGGGCCGGATGAATTGCAGTAAACCCATTCGTGTGGATTCACGGGGGCTTGGGCTTCTGGGAATTGAAGTCCAAGAACACCTGGAGTGCCAAGGTTTGCCATCACGGGCCTAGCCACTAGTGCCAAGAACTCTTTGGGAGAAAGTGATTCCATTGAAACAGTATATATTTTTAATAAAACTATTACAGGAGTATCAGAAAACAAAACAAAACAAAATAAAATAAAATAAAAAACACTGTAGCGCTTTAAAGACTAACTGCTATATTTTTATTGTTAGCTTTCGTGGATCAAGTCCACTTCATCAGACAAAGAGTGAAACTTACAGGCATGTTCTTTATATACCAAATTCAGGGGCTCAAAGGGTGAAGGGGTGTGGTCAAGCAAGATGACAGACAAGCGAGCACAAAAATGCAGCTTCACACAGCCATTAGCAACAATAGATTATTCAGATAAACTCTAAATGACTCCCTTTCAATCTCAAGGGTTCTGATATGCCTGAACCACAGACGAACACGGCTACTATTCCAAAAAATATTACAGGAGTATAATGCAGATAGGTCAGCAAATATGTTGCTTTTTTTTTTGTTCAGTCGCACAGTCGATTCCGATCCTCTGCGACCCCATAGACCGCTGTCTGCCAGGCACTTCTGTCCTCCACCATCCTCAACTTGCTCAGCTTTGTGCCCATTGCATCCACAATACCATCTAGCCATCTCATTTTTGGCCGCCCCCTTCTTCTTTTGCCCTCCACCCTTCCGGGCATCAAGGCCTTCTCAAGTGAATCTTCTCTTCTCATTTGATCTCCAAAGTACTTTAGCTTCATCCTTACAATTTGACCTTCTAAGGAGCAGTCAGGGTTGATTTCTTCTAAGATCGACCTATTTGTTCTCCTTGCTGTCCAGGGGACTCTCCAAACCCTCCTCCAACACCACATCTCAAAGGCATCTATTCTTCTGCGCTCAGCTTTCCTAATGGTCCTGCTCTCACAACCATACATTGCCACAAGGAATACCATTGCTTTGAGTAGACGAATTTTTGTTTGCAACGTGATGTCTCTACTTTTCACTATGCTCCCCAGGTTTCTCATTGCTTGCCTCCCAAGAATCAGTCGCCTTTTTATTTCATGGCTGCAATCACCATCTGCAGTGAGCTTTGAGCCTAAGAAAGTGAAATCTGTCACTGCTTCTACTTCTTTCCCATCTATTTTCCAGGGACTGATAGGGCCTGTTGCCATGATCTTGGTCTTCTTTATATTGAGTCTTTTATATCTTAATAAAACTCCTCCATCTGCACGTGCTACTTGAAACAACAGTCAAAAGACTTGGGATTTGGTCCTGCTTGCCATCTTGAAGGTTTTTTTTGCTTCTTTCTGTTCAGCAGAAGGTTTCTTGTGGCTGAAAGAATGAGTAGAAAATGCTGTCCTCCTGAGACCTGACAGGAAAATGAATGCATTTTGGACTCTGGACAAGTTATGTGCCTAAGGGGCTAATTTTGACAACCAAGAAAGCAAAAAAATAATAATAAATAAATCATTGCCCATGAACTATAATTTAAACATGTGAAGATGTATGTCAGATCTTATAGGAATGTTGGTGTCTTACAGTATGACATCATTCTCTGTTTTTACAGCCCCTTAAACGCTCCAGCCCTGAACTGCCACAAAGAGCAATAATAACACAATTTGTCAGAGTCAAATGTTGTGATCTCTTATAACACTGTTTTCTGAGGGATGTTGTAAGGAGATTTTTTTGTTTATTGTTTTTGTTACCTCATTGCATTGTGATGCTGTGGTGAATAAAAAAGCTTGATATGAACATTTATTTCATATACTATACAAAGAACATTTATTTCATCTACAGAGAAGCTCAGGTCTTTTCAAATTTGCAGTTTCTGTCATTGCTAAGGACAGGAGGAAGCCACAGACATTTTTATACCACTTCTGTTAATTCGATTTTTCAAGTGAATGCCTTTAAAATGCTTTCTTCTGCTGCTAAAATGCATTTATAGTACAGTAAAACCTCGGATAATGCTAAAACTTGGTTCCACAAGTCTTAGTGTTATCTGATTTTTAATGTTATCCTATGCATGCATCAGATAACGTTAAAATCCTATGGGATGAATCATATAACGTTAAAACTCCATAGAGATACATTGTAACTGGCACAGGCTTTAGCGAACGTTATCTGATGCATCCCATAGGATTTTAATGTTATACAGTGCAATTTTTTTCCAGATTGCTCAATGTTATGCGGTTTTAGCATTATCTCATGCAAACATTATCCAAGGTATTACTGTATTTGCATTTCATATAGATCTTGTCCATCTGTTGTTATGTGCTGTCCGGTTGCTTTCAATTTACAGCACTGCTATGAATTCGTGACCTTTAGAAGATATTATTACTAACAGCTATTGTAAATGACAGGCTGGTATTTTAAAAACTAAATCAATTCATCTCATGTTAGGTCTTCTCTTTCTACTCTTTATCATTTTACTAGCATTCTTCTTCTTCTCTCTCTCACTCCTCCCTCCCCCCTTACGTTATGTCCCTAACATAACCTCAGTTTAGTCATTTGCACTTATAGTGAGAATCCAGGCTTGGTCAGATCTAGAACCCATGTATCAGAATTTCTGGCAGCCCACAGTATGGATAAAGGTGTCCTGAAATATATTTCAAACAAATTGGGTTTTTTCATGTCAGCTTCCCCGCCCCTGCCCCCCCTCTTTGCACATTTGAGTGTGATGAGTAAGTGAGTGCTATCAGGGAAGCTGAGGATGATATCATCCTCTCTTGCATGTCCACTTGAACATGATGAGTGGGCTTGAATTTGTCAAGAAAGCTGAGAATGATGCCATCCATTATGCAACTAGAATCCTAATTGGCCACACAAGGTGGAGTAGTTAAAGATGAGACACCAAATTATGACACTACATCCTCTTCAGGAGTTAATGTTTGAATTGATGCCATGCCCTATCTGACTGAGTCCTCTTCAGAGGATAAAGCAAAGGAAGTCTGCTTTAACAGATGGATACTAGGGTAAGGGAAGGTCTGGATTCCAGCTGGAAGCCCTGTGCCAAAATCCCAGGAGACTGAGGTGATACTTTGGCAGGAAGGACCCAATTTCTTGAGGAGCTGATGATAGCTTTCTAAATGAAGAAGTTCCCAACCATAGAAAACACCAGTAATTCCAGGCTTTAGAACAGAGAAAACAAAGAAGCCAGCATGAACAACCTTAAGATAAAGTGCATAATTAATTAGGATCAGCTTAAGAGGGGAAGGCTCTCAAGCCAGGCTGAATAAATATCTACCAACCAAACAGAAGAGTAGCATGCCTTGGCGGGGCCCCGTATAAAAATTTGTTTGGGGGCCCTTAGGAAGGGTAAAGATTTGTTTTGCTTACGCACGTTGGGGCCCCCCCAACATATAATTGATACAGCAGATACGGCGGTAGCTACGCCTCTGCAACCAAATAAAACTTAGATTGCCTGGAGCAACATCTGTAGTCATATTTTGTATTAATTAGCATGAACTTCCGCCTGTTGATTTGGACTGTTATAGACCTGTTCCTGTTTGTTTCAGCTCAGGCCTTTTCAGTTGGTACATATATGATACATGGTTTGACCACTGGTTTCATATCTCTATGCTCTTCCATGTTCCTTGAAAATCAACTCTGATAACTTTTTGACCTAGACTACTGTGGGTTCCTTCCTGTTGACAGACATTTCTTTCTCTAGAACATTATAAATGATGGGTAGTGGTGAAGGAAGTGGAGAAATTCTTGAAGAACATCTTCTAGACATCAACAGTAGTAGAATATCATAATGGCAGAGGATTTCCATAGACAAGAGCAGTGACAATCACAATAAAGTTTGTTAATATACAGAAAAAGGCAAAGATAAATAGCTTATGGATATTTAAATCTAATGATAAAATGATCACTGTATATCCACTACGGTTATGTTGACTTAATTCCATCAACTTGGACAGTTATACGAGATGTTGGCATTCAGCATTCAGTCACCAGACAGTTACTGATTGAAGACCTGTTCAGTCTAAGCATACTTTAGAGCAGTGGTTCCCAGTGTGGGGCACATGCCCCACAGGGTGACTTCAATTCCCAGAAGCTTAAGTCAGTACACTGGCTGATCAGTGCTTTGGGGAATTGACTTAGGCTTCTGGGAATTGAAGTCCAAAATCCAAAGGCTGGGAAACACTGCTTTAGACGTTAAAAGCTATAAGTAATTGGGACGGCCTTGAATGTTTCCATCAGCATTTAACACCAGACTTAGAAGGCACACAGACTCCACTACTAAGATCAGATATATTGCATTTCTATTTAAATTATAATCAAAGAGCTAAATCTAATTGTTAGCTCCAACTAAAGTAAACCAGTTGAATGAATGGGATCTACTAAGTTAATGCTTGTGTAAATCCAATTGATTCACTGCACCTACTCTAGGACAGCAACTGGATTTAGCCTGAAGACTATGCAAAATCTGCTTTAGGTGATGCATTTCCTTTTATTTGGTAATGCACAAATGGAAATGCTACTAGCAGCATAGTACTGTATTAGAAAGGGAAGGTTTTGCTGGATTGTATAGGCAGCTGGTTAAGTTTTACTGGTAATCCATCTCCAGATATTAGACAGAATTACATCGTATTTTCTGGTAGTCTCCTATCCAAGCACTTATCAGACCCAATTCTGCTTAGTTTTCTGAGATTGAGTTTGTTCAGAACAGTAGTGTGTTATCTTCCTCCAGAGGTGCTGTGGAGTTGGGTCATGCTATGACACCATCAGTTCTCTCTCTTTCTTTGCAGCTGGGTCTCCCCTCTTTTCCCCACATACACATAAACCAGTGTTTCCCATCTTTTGGTTTTTGGACTTCAATTCCCAGAAGCCTAAGTCAATTCCCCAAAGCACTGATCAGCCAATGTACTGAATTAGGCTTCTGGGAATTGATGTGCCCCATGTTGGGAATAACTGACAAACTATCTCTCTCTCATGCCATAGGATTATCTCTTCCTTCCACTACAAGATTTGAAGATCTCCTTTTCCAGCATAGTCACATGAAGATTACTCATCTGTTCCTTCCTTGTTCTTTTGAAATCAAATAACAACATATACCTCTAGGTTAAATAATCAGAAATACTATGGGAATATACACAAACTTCTTGGCTCAATATGTATTTTTAAAGGGAAATTTCATCCAATCATCTCCTGCTTTTCCTTCAGTGAGCTCAAGACAGCATACAATACATGGATTTCCTTCCCCCACTTCATCTTCACACCAACCCTATAAGGTCGGGTTGGTGAGATGCCACCAGAGATGGTGGCTGGTGCAAGATCACTCATTGAGTTTCACAGTCAAGTGTAAAATTGAACTGCAGTCTCTTAAGTAAAGGTAAATGTCTCCCTTGCTCAAAAGTCAGTTGTATCCAACTCTAGAGAGCAGTGCTCATCTCTGTTTACAGCCAAAGAGCCAGCCCTGGCTGCATCTGTAGACATTTCCATGGTCATGTGTCAGGCATAACTAGACACTGAAGCACACAGAACACTGTCCCCTTTCTCACCAAAGTGATACCTATTTATCTACTTACAATTTCTTGCTTTCAGACTGTTAAGTTGACTGTTAAGTTGAGCTGGGGCAGACGATAGGAATTCAGTCCATTGTGCAGCACTTGGGTCTTGAACTGCTGATCTGCTGACCTTCCCTTAACCACTAACCCACCGCAGCCTTCTTGACTCCTGTAGTTCAGTACTAAACCACAATGGTATAGTATATACCACAACCACTATACCACAAATGGACACATCAAATGAAGCAGCCATAAGACCATAAATTTAGATTTGCTATTCTTTATAAAATTGTCTATCCCATTCAACACATCATGGTATATATCCAGTGGTGGGATTCAGCAGGTTCACCCCAGTTCACCAGAACCAGTAGCAGAAATTATGGCTGGCCCTGCCCATCCAAGTTTTGAAATAATGTAGGACTTTTCCCCTGGCCACACCCACCATACCACACCCACAGAGTAGATAGGAAATTTTTTTTTGAATCCCACCACTGTGTGTATTTATGTGATAATTATGCTATCCAGGCCACACCTAGTAAGTTTGCTAATCAGAATATCATGGGGCACTTTATCAAATGATCATCTTCAGATTCTGTTGAAAAAACTAATTACTCTGATATTATTATAAGAAGGCTGAACCCAAGATGAATTGGCAGAGGTGCCTCAACAGGCAATTCCCTGAGATTGTGATTTTGTTGGGTGATACAGTCTTTGCTCTAACATTATGTTTATAGTTATCCCAGCAGTGTTCAGTACATGTAATATTGTCTGTTTCTGTGCCAATATCAATATTTTGAGAGTGAGATTGCATCAATTGTTTGACTAAACTCAAAAGAATCTTTCATTGTCTGCATTCTCTGTTGCCCAGGAATATTAAGAGTTTATCACAATACATAATCAAGATTGCCTGGCAAGATATTTTGTTTATAAACACATGCTGTTGATTGTGCAGAATTTGTGTTGCCCCTTGACATTTCGTGGAGGGCTCTTTCTTTATTCTTCTTTTATACCATCTATAATTGTATGGAATGAGTGTCATACATTAGCTTCAACAAAACACACATCCATGGGAAAATGTATTACTTCCATGTGGGTCAGGCCGTCTTTAAAGTAGTCTTGTAAGCAGCCCCTTTTACTTATTATTCTAAAAATGCTTAGTGAAAGGGGTTACCTCCCTAGTATTTGTTAGCTTTACAAGTAATTTTGCTTACAAAGGCAGTTCTGTGCTCAATCCCAGATGTTTGTAAGACATAACATGCAAGTTGGAACTAGGATCTTAATTTTTGTTATTAAAAGTGTTTGAACAGCCACAAGAAATGGACATTACAAATAATTTGTCTCTTATAGTATCGGAGAATGTATAAGATATTTATAAATGTTGGTAATACTTGTTCCAAAAATAGATTATCCTATGTGTTTAATTTTTCTGTTCCGAATATATTGACAACGTTTTATAAACATTCTTTCTCATCTGGCGCCATATGGAGTTTCCAGGCTGAACTCTGCACAATTTACACTGCATTTGGTACATCTAATAGCCCAAAGATGCATCCTTTGCTATTTAACAAATATAGAAAGAAAAGAATTGTGTTACTTTAAAGACTAATAGATTTATTTCAATGTAAGATGTCATGGTTTGCACTCCACTTACTCAGAAATGAATACTTATACAGAGTCTGTTAGTTTTTAAAGTGCTACCATTCCATTCAAATATATTGAAACAAGGGATATTAAGATTAACAGAGAATTACAAGCATTAAGAAAATAATTGCAGACAATAGAATTAGAAAAAAGATCAAAGGAACTTATTATATCTAAAAAAGAAATAGCTATGAATATAGTAATAGGAATTCTAGAATGTTAGGAGAAGTGTACTCAAGTGGAAAAAAAGGTGAAAAACAATATAGGAAAAGTGGCGGGCTCCACTGCACCTGAATTAGGACTACTTTATTTCAAAACTTGGATGGGTGGGGCCAGTGATGGGATGTCAAAATTTCTGCTACCACACTGTGATGTCATCACAGTGTGGGTGAAGCCAAAATCATGACATCATGGGCGGACCTGACATTATGACATCATGATGTTGTGGGCGTGGCCAAACATATTTAAAAAAAATATTTTTAAATAAATAAAATTAAATTAAAATAAACACATTCACTCACACACACACACACATACACACACACACACACACACACCTCAACCCACCCACCCAACCAAACAACCACAACACAAACCCGTAAATAAATATTATTTATTTATTATTATTATTTATTAACTCACATTTATTACCCCACCCCAATCGGGTAAACCCGACTCTGGGCGGCTTACAACATGAATTTAAAATCACAAGTAAATCTGTTATGATAATAGCATTTAAGATCTCAAAACCTTAAAATTAAAAGATTAAAACAGTGCAGCAAATAAACAAAGCAAGAGGGGTGGCTGTCCCTTAAATAAGCCAACCTATGTGGGATCCCGTGTTACTGGGATAAAATAAAATAAAATAAAATAAAATAAATAAAGAAATAAAATAAAAATTAAATAAAAATACACCCACCCACCCAAATACCCACCCCAAACACAAATAAACCCACCCACCCACCCCAAACACAAACCCCTCACTTACCCTTGGAAGCAGTGGTGCAGCAGCACGGCAGCGTGGTGACAAACTGCTGCAGTGGCGCGGCAGCAAACCACCACAACGGCACGGCATCCTGGCAGGGCCAGGTGTGGAAAAGTCGCCGCCACCACCACCGCTTCTTCAGGCACTCCCTGTGCCCTTACTTTCCCAGCAGCCAAAATGGCTGCTGGGAACTGCACATGCATCAAACTTTCATTTGACGCATGCGCAGTAAAAAAATAGAACTGCGCATGTGTCAAATGAAGGTTTGATGCATACGCAATTCCCGGGAGCCATTTTGGCTCCATTAAAAAAAAAAAAATCCCTTGAGGCGTCCGAACCGGACGTCTAAAAAAAATTTCCAGGTGGTTGCTACCAGTTCGGCGAACCACCCGGGAATCTTGCAACCGTTTCGGGCAAACCGGTGCAAACCAGGAACATCCCATCACTGGGTGGGGCCAGTCAGAATAAAGGGCAATTGTTTGGAGATCTTCAAGTGTCTTAGAGTTACTCAGGAAGGAAGCCAAGATGTAAGAAATTATCGGGGTTTATGTGATTCTTTGACTTGTCTCCACTGACATGTTACTTTTGGCACCGTTTTTGAGAATATGGAGCAAATTGTCTGCATTTACATGTGCAGGCAATCTGCTGGCCATCCAGTAATGCTGTGAGTCATTAAGCTCCGTTGAATGTTTAGAGAGCTTAGACTTTAAAAATCAGAAAGATTATGTGCCTTTGGCAATTGACACCTTGTCCTTCTGAGTTCTTTTCATCAGTAACAGTGCAGGAGTTGCTTGAAGAAATAAAGAAGAATGCAAATGTCTCTTTAAAGTCAAATAAGAACAAAGTTCAAGATATATTTCTTGACCAATGTAGGAAATCCACAGCATAAAGGAATTGGCTTCTCATATACAGTCTCTAAAACCCAAAAATAAAATGTATATTTAAATTAAAATGCAAATATATTGTGTGGGTTCACTCTTCCAGTACCATTCCGAAAAAAACTTGTTGAAATGTTACTACCTAAGCCAAAGTGGAGAGTCAAACTCATTACACTTCCAGTTAATTAGTAGAAATTTGAAGAGTATTTCTATAAAAGGGGTTTTCTATATCTTATATTGTTTTCTTACCTTCCTCTTTAAAGAACTAGTCTTTATATATAGCATCCAATTTAGATAATTCAATATCTTCCAAAATCAAATCATTTATTATGCTATTGAGTACCATCTAATTGGCTATGTAATAATTTTTTTTAATTTGTAATCCCTAAACCACCACCTTTCTGAGATACAAACCACAATTTTTTATTTATTCTCTGTCTTTTATCTCCATTGTAGAAATTATTTATAATCGTTTGCCATTGTTTTAATTCCCCTTCTGTTAATTTTATTAGTAACATCCAAAACAAAAAGAGATCACTATTAAGTAAAAGAATTGGTTTACAAAATTAAATATCATACACATATAGACTCAAACAATGTAAAACCATTCATTGGCTCAACTTGAGTTAATTAAAATTCAGTCTCCTAAACAGCACTGTTCAGAAGATGGAGTAAATATATTTTTAAAATCCGAAATGAAATAAATTTATGTATAGTCACATAACCTGGTTCACCATATAATCTTGAATCAAAGAAAATTCTTATGTAAAACAAACAGAACTGAATCCATACTCTATTAGTTACTCGTGGAAAGGTTGTGGCTCAGATTTCAAATCTTTAGCAAACACATTCTTTGATTACATTGCTGAGAAATGATCATCTCTGTTGAATATCACCTCGGTCAAGAATACATACAGCTCCTGAAAGACATTTAAGAGATAATGCAAAATAGTTCTTCAGTCAAGCTAAGTCAGTGATCATCGGCATGTATATTATGTGTATTATGTAGAAAAGTCTTTTTTTTTTAAGTTTACCTACATTTCCCTAAACAAGCTGTTGCCCTCTATAGTTTTGGACTACAGCTCCTATCTACTCTAGCCAGTATGTCGATGTGGAGTTGAGGCCCAAACAATTTAGATGATTCTATATTTGCGACACTTTTGCTATATCTGTCTGCCTATCTGATAAGTATTGCAATCACAAACTTAAAAAATGTTTTTTTCTAGATACACTTATACAACAAACAGCAACAATAGTGTTGTAACAAAACTGGATGCTACAACTTGTGCATACCAAGTTCTTCTCACCAAGACCACAGTTGGAGTTGCTTGAAGACCTAAAGAAGAATTCAGATTTCTCTTTGAAAGCAAATGAAAATAAAATCCAAGATATATTTATCAATTGAAGTAGGACATCCACAATATAGAAGAACTGCTTCCTCATATATGTTTCCAAAACTAAAATAAAATGGAAATATACAAGAATACTTTTGGATTCATGTTTCTGGTGCTCCTCCTGCACAAACATATTGAATTTCCACTACCCAAAGCAAGGTAGCAAGAGATTTATCCTCCAAGGGAACAGCAGCTCTTACTTTTCCAGCTCTTTCACTCTTTCTAACCCAAATCCTGAATGGTGGCCTCTTCCTAGGATTTCCCACCCATTGAGCTAAACCACATCGCTCATATTGCCTATCACCTCCTGATAGTATGGTGGTATGATATTCCACTTTCTCTGCAAACAATGGTCAGAATTCTTTTCATGTTCATTAAGGTTTGGGTACCTGGTGTAGCTAACTGCAGCTGGTAGACAAGTGCCAACATATACCTCAATTGTGTTCATGGCACAACTGAGATGCACCCAGGCACATTATTGTTTAGCTGTATCCAACAGAGCCATAGCTAAAGCATGATCAAAGGGGCTTTGACTCAGGGAACTATAATTTAGAATGCACAAAAATAACTACTAGAAAAGTATACACTGATGTGCCTCAAACATGCATGCTACTTCCAGTTGCTTCTCTCCGGGCAGAAAGAAACACAACAAAGGGTTATAGTAAAGCCAATGGGGACATTGTTTCTCTCCATCCTCCATCCTCTCTCTACATAAAACATGCTCTCTTCTATAATTGCAACAGTATACTCCTGTGAGTGGAAACCACCTTTTTGGGTCTATCATGGTCAGTTTTCTCCTGCAACGTTTCTGAATGAATTCCCCAATTCAATAAATGTACCTTTTCTGGTTTTACCTAAATATGTTTTTCCACAGTGGTTACTCTTATTTAATACCACAAACTCAATCCTAGCTTACTGCACTCTGTCACTGTAAAATGTCATCTACTTTTACAAGGAAAAGGTTTTCTAGACAGTTTACCGGAAAAGAAGCTTTGTATGAGGAATAATAGTCACTGTAGCAGGAGCAAAAGAAAATGGCAGGTGTCATCATCTGCTCCTGGACAGATAGAAAAATGAAGTCTTTGGCCTGTATCGTAACTTTCCATGGTACAGCAAAATGAAATGAAATGTGTGCAGTGTCATGTAAATTCTGGGTCATGCACCAGAGGCAGTGATGATGCCACAATGCTCCTTCAGGCAACAAAGGCAGTCAATGAGACCCAGAGAACTGAAAGGGTAACAGATGATGTAAATACATGTTCACAAAGCTGTCTAGACAGGTGCATATGCGCGTACATGAACATGTCACAGATGGGCATATTTAGTGTGCCTCATTCAAGATATGGAAACAAAGCCATTATAGAAACAAAGTCTAAATACTGTGAACTGCTAATGATAATCGTGTGTTTTTTGTGGAGATGTAATTCACCAAGGTTTTCACCAACTACTGTAATATAGTTCTCAAAAACATTTTGACTTTGTTTAGTCTTGTGCCAAAAATACAGATCCTCTTTGTACTATAGTTTCCTATAGCAGTGGCACATAGAGAAGGAGACAAATTTAACATATCTGATCTTTGTTAACTATGTAGTCAGATGCTCACCCATGCCTAGTAGACCCTCCGGTTGCCAACTAAGTAGAAAAAAAACATTCTTGGTTTATGGTTGAGATGTTGAACTTGGCGACTGGAGGGTTGGGTTTTGATACCTGGATCTTGGAGACATGAAAGGAGCCTCCTTTGGGCATCCCCTGAGCGGAGATTCTCCAGCAAAAATCCTTTCAACCCAGAGTAATTTCTGACATGAAATGTATTTTAGCAGCAGAAATCAGACAGGCTGATTTCACAGGATGAAAAGGTGCAATTACATAACTTTAGATTCTGGACTTACATCTGCTCCCTATTGGGATGGTTGTGCGCATTCTTTATTTCACGTACTTCAAATGATCTTTTTATTGGAATGTGTTATGCTTTATTTAATTTATAGTAAATCAGTCCTTATATGATCGGGCCTCTTTATTGAGTAGGGTCATGGACTTCTGCCTCAAAGTTTGAGTATGTCACTGATAATGCTATCAACTAACAGTTAACATTTGAGTATCAAGCTGCTAATAAAGTTGGTTGAAAAAATGGTCACAGCGGTTCTCAAAAATAGACTACTGTAATATTATCTACGTAGGGCTGCCCTTGTAAACATTATGGAAACTTTAGCAGGCCCAAAATGTGGTGACCAGACTGACCATATAACCCTAGTCTTGGCACATCTTCATTGGCTCCCTGCCAGTTTCCATTCTCAGTTACAGCCTATAAAGCCCTTAATCAGTGGTGGGATGTCAAATTTTTTACTATCCCACCATGTCATCATCACAGTGTGGATGGAGCTAACGTCATGACATCATGATGTGGGTGCAGCCAACATCATGACATCATGATGTGGGCGGAGCCAAAGAAAAATAAAATAAATAATAATAATTTTTAAAAAATAAAAATAAGTACACACCCACACACACACACCCCTCAACCCACCCACAACACAAACCCGTAAATAAATAAACAAATAAATAAATAAAAATACATTAAAATACACCCACCCAACCAAACATTCACCCACCCACCCCAAACACAAATCAACCAGAGCTTTTAAACCAGAGCTTAAAGCTTATTCTGGCTAATCTTTCTCACACTAGGTCAGATGGAAAGAACTACAGAATGAACTCACCACAAGCTGGCTTCATTTTGGCACTTTTCAACTTTTCAACAGTTAAAGAAGTTAGGTACTAAGTCTTTGCCTAACCAGTTCTCTAGGATATTATGCCTTAATGTAAATTTAAAACAGCAGTACCTCCTTAAGGGTTCTCCAACTGGAACAGCAATTGGAACAGCACAGGTGTAGCTTATTGATGAGGTAACTCCAAGACTTTGCTTAAAAACCCCAAGCCAGGCCACTAGGCCTTTTTAGGAACTGTGGTAGTATGTCAATATAGGTAAAGGTATGAAATACACATTAAAATAC